>CM075672.1:60352500-62755625 GCA_037962975.1 Clitoria ternatea
ATGTATTCATTGTATAATAAAACAGTTACAATATCCTCATTGATCAATTCATACAGATTATCAATATCGAAATAACATCGCACCATCTATCCATTCTTTACTTAACTCATCTTACCTGGTTATCACACGTATATTAGTCATCTGTTCCTTACTACTCACCCCTATCAGATCTGCTCTTTATAGTTCAAGTTATGTTTAATGGAGTTTATTATTTCCTAAGAGTTGTAACCCTCTTACCTACAGGTACCACTCTAAGTTTAATCGAGTACCTAATCATATTCATGTTGTATTATGGTCCAAGTTTATTTTTATAATTGATTACGAGTGTAAACTGATTATGAGATTAAGTTCTACTACTAAATAGTTGTAGTAATTATGTGATCAAGTAGCATTTCTATCTTATTGGAGTTGTCCTAGAGATGATCCCCATATATTCTATCTTTTATGGTTGTAGTTAATTAAATATTAGATGTTGGTTTCCTTTTGAATAATATCTTTTATGGTTGTAGTTAATTAAATATTGTTAAGATATAATAATATTGTCCTAATCTCATAATTAGATATTGGTTTCCTTTTGAATACACTAATATTATCCTTCTAAGTGCCATTCGTTTATCCTAGTCTAATTCAACTAGTCTGACTAGCTACAACATTTATATATCTCAGTATTCTTATAAATGACTTAGTCACTCCAACCTTTGACCTAATGAACTTTATTAACATACTTCTTTAATTCTGAGTAATTTAGAAGACATACTAATGGTTTCTATTACTAATTACTCTTTACAAATCCCATTACTAACCTAATGAGGACACACTAAGGGAGGACCCTCACACTACCCTAGAGAAAGGACTTGAAGCTTCCCCTTACAAGGGCTAAGACCAAAAAGGCCAAAGAGAGTATTCATCAAGCCTTATCCTCCTTCCTCTCTTTTGGTGGGCCTAAGCCCAATGAAGACTCCTTCAGGATCTATTCATATTTCACTTGTAATACACTTCTTAGTTAGATTCTCTAGGCTTATAGGTTTTATTTGGGCCTTGCAAGGTCAAATAGGCCACTTTAGGGCCATGTACTCTCATCTTGGTCCATGTATAGGCCATACTCTTCTCCTTTAGCACCATTAGGCCTAGGAATCATGGAGAAGCCCATTTAGAGTCCCCTTGGCCAAATTTCCTAGAGGCCTATATAAGGTGCTCTCTTTTGTAAAATCAACATACATTAATGCATTTTGAGAATTTTCCATTTCAAAAGTGAGTTTTAGTGAGAGAAGCTTTCCCTTCTCTCTAGGTTAGAGAAAGCTCTAGCAAGCTCTCATCCAAGGGGATTCCTCCCTCCATGGTGGCAAGATTTTAGGGAGTTATCTCCTCTAGGAGTGGCCTCCCATTCAACACATTCTTCCATCTCCTCCATTCTCTTCCTTTCCTCCTCCATTTTTCACAGTTTTCCCTCCTTTCCCTTTCACCAAATCTGTCCAATTCTTAGAGTTCCTTGCCTTTATTGTTTTGGTTTCTTCATCATCAAGTGGCAACCACCTTGGCTTGAAGGTTAGAAGAAGGAGAAGGACCAAGATCCGTCCCTTTCAAAGGAAGATTGAAGATCATCCTACATCATTTGGTATCATTGAGCCTTTGAGGTTCTTTTCTACTTCCCCTACCTTTAAACTTTCAGTTTTGGTACTCATTGTCTTGGCTAGTTGTACAAATTTAATCCATCTACTTGTCTTGTTAATGCAATGATAACATAGAAAATCCATAAAAAGTTGTTATTCTTTTAAGTTTTTGTGTTAGTTCCTTCCTTTCTTCAATTTATTTTGCATCTTGCTTTGTAATTTCGGTTTGGTATAAGTCATTTATGTTTAGTCTTTCAAAAATTCAGAATTGGCACATGTCATTTTTGGTTGTTAGTTTGTTACTTTGATTGTTAGAAGTTAGTTACTTGTTAGTTGTTAGTCAGAGCCAAAATAGGAGTTAGTTGTGCCATGTGGAACCTTTGTCTAGTGTTCTAAGTTTTGTTAATTGTTTTCAACCTTATTAGAAGTGCATTGTCGTGTAGTAGAATTAGGTCAAGCATCTTGCCTAATTCCTAAAAAGGTTCCATTCTTGTTTGTAAGGAGGTCTCACTTTAAGACTCTCCAAAGTCAACTCATCTTTAGGCTTGTTAGTATCCATTCTTAGCTTTCTTTCTAGGATAATTTTGTTTTTGAATGCACAATTAGGTAACTTTAATTTGGTTTTCATCTTGTTGCATAAAAAGAAATTGTCAAAAGGATTTGAACATAAGCCTTCTATTCTCTTTGGAAGAAGGTTGTATTGTTTGTCTAAGCAAGAAAGCATCATTTGAACTTGTACTAGCCTTGGCTCATTTTGGTTTTGGGGATATAATTGTGGTATTATTGCATTGAAAGAAAAAGAGGCAAGAATAGACAAAAAGAAATAGAAAAGATACAAAAGAAAGAATATAAGCCCAAATTACAAAATTTGAAAAAAGGTGTTAAAAAGACAAGAAGCCTCTCTAGAAAGTTGTAAAGTGAAACACCACAAAGTAAGAGCCAAATTTCAAAATTCCATAACTTTGAGAAGAGATACTTGCTAGTTGACATTACTTACATATTTTCATTTGAACTTGATTACTTAGAGTTGCAACTTTAGAGTTTCTAAGTCTAGGTTGTACCTTACTTTTGTTATTGCATTTTAGTTTCTTGTTTGTCTAGTTTTGTCTATCAATTTTGAAATCTCCATCCAAAGTGTAGCCTTTATTCCTTTGAACATTTATTACTTTAGAGTCTTGTCAATCAAAAATCCAAAAGTATTTCCCATTTGAGTAGCTTTTCTTCTTAAGCCTTTTTAGTTTGTCATTATTCCTTCTTAAGTTTTGTCTTAGAGTTGTCTTTCTTTCAAACCTCTTGATAATCCCCTTATCTATACCATTGTGGGTAGCATATTGGAACACTTGAGGTGTGAGTGTAAATTGCTTGAGTAATCTTGTCACCAAAGAGAAAAGGGTAAGAGTTGTGAAGAGACACTTGAGAAATACACTTGTGAGGTTTAAATTTTGTTGAATTCATTAACAAAGTTTCATTTGGAGTTGTTTCTTGTCTTGTTTTGCTAGGTGAGGTGGAGCTTATACATCAAGGGAAGAGCTTGAAGAAAATTGTAAAGGAAGCAAAAGCCTTGTAACTAGTAGAACTTAGGCAAATTTTCAATTCTTAGGCCTTGTGTATTAGGTTTTGTCTTGTATTTTGGACACACTTTGGACATTGGACTTTGGACACTATTATTTCATTTTTACTCTAGCTAATTTCTCCTAGTGTAGTAGCATTTTCATTTGTTTTGTTAACTACTTTTAGAGAGTTAGTTGTTGGTTATAACTAATAGTTGTTAGTTAGTTGCTTGTCTTAACTAATTAGGTTAATTAGTTAGTAGTTGGAACTAATTCTAGTTGCATTAACTAATCATAACCAAATTAGTTTAGTGTCTTAACCAATCCATAACCGAATTAGTTCATTAGTTAGGGTTGTTAGACTTAGTTACAACTTCCATAACTAAATAACTACTTCTAGTTAGGGTTTGTTAGGAGTTGGTTAGTTAGTTAGTTAGTTGAACTAATTTGGTTAGGTTAGCTAATTGGTAACTGAATTTGGTTAGGTTTGTTTAGGCTTAGAAATAATCTAGGACAATCATAATCAACTTAGGTTAAAGCCAACCTAGGACTTACATAAGCAACCTAGGACTAACCTAGTAAAAGACAACCTAGGATCTTGTTTTTCCCTTAGGATAGAAACCTAGTATTGATATTTTAGGATTGTTGTGTGTTTCCTTTCACTTGTTTTGCATTCATCTTCCTCGACTAGTTTGTCTACACATTCTTTTTTTTTTGTCTCAAATTTCTTTGACAACCTTAAAAGATGTCTTCTAGTGATAGGGAGAATAAAACAATGCTTCATAACATAATAGATAGCTTGAATAACATCAATCTAGGCTAACAAATCTTGAGCATAATGAAAACCATAGAACTAGACATAGAAATCAAAGAAATCATAGACACAACAATAGTGATAGTGAGGAAGAGCCTAGACAAAGAAGACACCATGAGCATAAAAGAGAAGACATAGGCTTAAGAGAAGTAAAACTTGAAATTCCCCATTTAATGGTAAAAGTGATGTTGAAGCATATTTAGAATGGTAGATGAGAGTTGAACAATTGTTTAATTCTCATCAAATAAAAGAGGAAAAGAAAGTTAGGATAGCCACTCTCTCATTTCAAAATTATGCCTTAGTATGGTGGACCCAAGTGTGTAAAGAGAGAAAGAAAGATAACTTTCCACCAATAAATGATTGGTTAGACTTAAAACGTTATGTTCCTAATGACTATAGAGGGGAGCTGTTAGCAAAGCTAAATAGACTCACCCAAGGGTCAAAGACTGTAGAAGACTACTATAAAGCTCTAGAGATAGCTATGATTAGGGCAAACCTAGAAGAAGATGAGGAAACCCTAATGCATAGGTTCTTACATGGCCTAAATAGGAACATCAAGAATAGAGTAGAACTCCTTCCATATATTAACATAGAAGAATTACTTCACCAATGCACTAAGGTAGAGAGCCAATTCAAAGAGAGAGAAGCCTATAGTGGGGAACATAAAGCTTATAAATCTAAATGGGTAGGTCAAGAAAGTAAGGGTAAGTTTGATAGAAACCCTAGGGAGAGGGAAGTGGGTACTTCATCTTCCAAACCACAAAGTGAGTTGCATAAGAATGGTAAAGTTTTTAGAAATCAAAGAGAAAAGCATGAATCTGCATCTAAACCACAATCCTCTAGATCATCTAGCATAAAATGTTTTAAATTCCTTGGTAGAGGTCATATTGCTTTCAACTGTCCAACAAAAAGAACTATAGTTTTAAAAACTAATGGAACCTACTCAAGTTAATCAGAGTCTAATTCTGATTCTCACTCTTCAAGTGATGACTCAAGTAGTGATTCCTATGACAGTGAGCATATTTTAGGGGATGATGTTGAGATTTACATGATTAGAAGGTTGCTTGGTAGTCATGTTAAGCTAGATGATGCTACACAAAGAGAGAACATCTTTTATACAAGATGTTACATAAATGACAAACTATGTTCTCTCATTGTGGATAGTAGGAGTTGTGCAAATGTTGAGAGCCACAGATTAGTTAACAAGATGGGCTTAGAACTAATAGATCACCCTAGACCTTATAAGTTAGAATGGTTAAATGAAAAGGGAGATATGTTAGTTAATAAGCAAGTCTTAATAAATTTCACCATAGGCACATATAATGATGAAGTAAATTATGATGTAGTACCTACGGAGGCAACTCATATTCTACTAGGAAGACCTTGACAATTTGATAGGAAGGTCATCCATGAGGGGTTCACTAACACCCTCACATTCAAATTAGATGGTAAGAAGATAGTTTTACACCCCCTAACTCCATAATAAGTAGCTAAAGATCAACTACAAATGAAGCTTAAAAGAGATAGAGAGTTAAGATCTTCTTCATCTAACCATGTAGAAAAACATAAGAAAAATAAAAAAAAGGATAAAGGAAAAGAAGTTATCATCTATGATGACTTTAGAGCCAACTATTTGGCCAACAAACATGATGTAAAACATGCTATGTTTTCACATAAACAATGCTTGATCATGTATGCAAAAGATATCCCTAGTACTTCTTTGTTCTCTATGGGCACTTCTTCTCTTCTTTTACCCAAAGGGATTCAAAACATCTTATAAGAATTTAAAGACCTCTTCCTAAAAGACATCCCAAAAGGCTTACCTCCTATTAGGGGAATTAAGCACCAAATAGACCTAATTCCTGGGGCTAGTTTACCAAATAGGCCTGCCTATAGATACAACCCTAAGAAGAGCTTAGAAATAGAAAATCAAGTGAATAAACTACTATCTAAGGGTTGGATTAGAGAGAGTTTAAGCCTTTTTGTATTACCAGTTTTATTAGTTCCCAAGAAAGATGGGTCATGGAGGATGTGTACAGATTGTAGAGCCATCAATAACATTACCATCAAGTATAGGCATCCCATACCTAGACTTGATGATATGCTAGATGAGCTTAGTGGATCTATAATCTTTTCCAAGATTGATCTTAAAAATGGCTACCACCAAATTAGAATCTAAGAAGGCTATGAATGACAAGTCGCTTTTTTAAAACCAAACTTGGCCTTTATGAGTGGTTAGTTATGCCTTTTGGTCTAACTAATACACCAAGTACCTTCATGAGACTCATGAACCATGTTTTAAGGGAATTTATAGGGCACTTTGTTATGGTATACTTAGATGACATCCTTGTGTACTCAAAGACCATGACCTCTCAACTAAACCATCTAAGACAAGTTATGCTTGCCCTAAGAACAAATAATCTTTATGAAAACTTTGAAAAGTGTTCTTTTGGCATGGATAGCATTGTATTCCTTGGGTTTGTAGTAAGTTCAAAGGGTGTTGAGGTAGATCACTCTAAGGTTAAGGAAATCCAAGATTGGCCTACACCTAAAAATGTGAATGACATAAGAAGTTTCCATGGTCTAGCAAGTTTCTATAGGAGAGTTGTGAAAGATTTTTCCACCTTAGCCTCCCCTTTAAATGAGTTGGTGAAAAAGAATGTTCCTTTTGTGTGGGGGCCAAGGCAAGAAAAAGCCTTTCTAGATCTCAAATATAGACTCACTCATGCTCCTATTTTGGCACTTCCAAAATTTTCTAAAACCTTTGAGCTTGAGTGTGATGCATCAAATGTGGGTATAGGAGCTGTTTTATTGCAAGAAGGTCACCCCATTGCTTTCTTTAGTGAAAAGATTAATGGGGCAACCATCAACTACCCTGCATATGATAAAGAATTCTATGCCTTAATTAGAGCCCTACAAACTTGGGAACACTACTTAATTCCCAAAGAGTTTGTTATACATAGTGATCACCAATCCCTCAAATTCATTAAAGGGCAACATAAGTTAAACAAAAGGCATGCTAAGTGGATTGAGTACTTGGAACAATTTCCATATGTCATTAAGTATAAGAATGGAAAATCTAATACTGTGGATGATGCTTTATCTAGGAGGCATTCTTTACTTACCTCCCTAGGAGCCAAAGTTATTGGGCTTAATGACATTAGGTCTTTGTATCCAAGTGACCTTGATTTTTCCAATATCTTTAACTCCTCTTCCACTTCTTTATCTCATAAAGGCTTCTATATTTTAGATGGCTATCTCTTTAAAACCAATAGACTTTGCATTCCTAGAAGCTCTTTAAGAGACCTATTACTTAGGGAAAGCCATGAGGGAGGTCTAATGGGCCATTTTGGAAGAGATAAAACCTTGTCAATATTACATGAACACTACTATTGGCCAAAAATAAAAAAAGATGTTTAAAAACATTGTGCTAGGTGCATTGTATATAAAAAAGCTAAATCAAAACTTTCACCTAATGGTTTATATACTCCCTTGCCAACACCTAGTGCACCTTGGATTGATATATCTATGGACTTTGTGTTAGGCTTTCCTAAGACCTAAAGGGGAGTGGATTCTATCTTTGTGGTGGTGGATAGGTTTAGTAAGATGGCTCACTTCATCCCTTGTCATAAAGTAGATGATGCTAGTCATATTGCTAAACTCTTCTTTAAAGAGATCGTAAGACTTCATGGTGTTCCTAAAACAATAATTTCTGATAGGGACACCAAATTCCTAAGCCACTTTTGGAAAACTCTTTGGTCAAGGCTAGGAACAAAGCTACTCTTTTCCACCACTTATCATCCTCAAACGGATGGACAAACTGAGGTAGTCAACAGGACCCTTTCTCAACTTCTTCGGGTCTTAGTGCATAAAAATATGAAATCTTGGGATGAATGTTTACCCTACATTGAATTTGCATATAATAGGGTATAACACTCCACAACCAAGCATAGTCCATTTGAGGTTGTGTATGGGTTTAACCTTCTCACTCCATTGGACCTTTTATCTATTGAGGTTTCTGACTCTGTCCTTCATATGGATGGAGAGGCAAAGGCCAAGTTTATCAAAGATTTTCATGAGAAGGTTAAGAACCAAATACAAACTAAAAATGAACATTATGCTCGTTGTGCAAATAAGAACAGAAAGGAAATCACCTTTAAGGTTAGAGATTGGGTTTGGTTACTTCATAGAAAGGAAAGATTTCCAAACTTGAGAAAATCCAAACTCGACCTTAGAGGTGATGGTCCTTTCCAAATAATAAAGAAAATGAATAATAATGCTTATGTCCTTGATTTGCTAGGAGAATATGGTGTGAGTGCTTCTTTCAATATTTCTGACTTGTCTCCCTTTGACTTAGATGAAGAGGATGATGCATTAGATTTGAGGATAAATCCTTCCGAAGAGGGGGAGCATAATGAGGACACACTAAGGGAGGACCCTCACACTACCCTAGAGAAAGGACTTGAAGCTTATAAGGGTCCCCTTACAAGGGCTAAGACCAAAAAGGCCAAAGAGAGCATTCATCAAGCCTTATCCTCCTTCCTCTCTTTTAGTAGGCCTAAGCCCAATGAAGACTCCTTGAGGATCTATTCATATTTCACTTGTAATACACTTCTTAGTTAGATTCTCTAGGCTTACAGGTTTTATTTGGGCCTTGCAAGGTAAAATGGGCCATTTTAGGGCCATGTACTCTTATCTTGGGCCATATATAGGCCATACTCTTCTCCTTTAGCACCATTGGGCCTAGGAATCATGGAGAAGCCCATTTAGAGTCCCCTTGGCCAAATTTCCTAAAGGCCTATATAAGGAGCTCTCTTTTGTAAAATCAACTCACATTAATGCATTTTGAGAACTTTCCACTTCAAAAATGAGTTTTAGTGAGAGAAGTTCTCCCTTCTCTCTAGATTAGAGAAAGCTCTAGCAAGCTCTCATCCAAGGGGATTCCTCCCTCCTCGGTGGCGAGATTTTAGGGAGTTATCTCCTCTAGGAGTGGCCTCCCATTTAACACATTCTTCTATCTCCTCCATTCTCCTCCTTTCCTCCTCCGTTTTTCACATTTCCCCTCATTTCCCTTTCACCAAATCCATCCAATTCTTAGAGTTCCTTTCCTTTCTTGTTTCAGTTTCTTCATCATCAAGTGGCAACCACCTTGGCTTGAAGGTTAGAAGAAGGAGAAGGACCAAGATCCATCCCTTTCAAAGGAAGGTTGAAGATCATCCTACATCATAACCTAAGTAATGTTTATTCTAAGTTCATTTACTATTAATTTACTTAAGCTATAATACTTTCCTTTAATTTAGTTTGCTTCTTTACTAGTAATTTATTTTGAATTAAACTTACTTAACCCTTACACTTATACTTTATCATTTATTTGTCTATTCAAATTCTTATTTTGAGGACTTAACTTTTTAGTCTAACCTTAAGCATCATGAAGTTATAAGACTCAGTCTTAGTGGTATCTAACTTATAAATATTGTTTTAAGTCACTTGTTCTAATTATTCAATTATAAAAAAATCTCTTTTAAGTCTTATATTCTAATATTTACTAGACCATTAGTCATATAATTATTTGTACCTTAGTTTCTTTAATTACTATCATATCATTTAATTAGTTACCACTATACTCGTTAAATTTGAATCTCATTTTTTTATTATTTTTAAAGAACCCTAGAATAATATCTTTAAAAATTTGGTGAAATAAAATAAGGTGTCGAAAACATCCTGTTCGATAAAATTCCTTGAAAACGCGTACTTCTTAAATCGACTCAGGTCATTTAGCGGTGAACTTAATTTCTAATTGCGGGACTTACTAGACAAATTTACAACAAATTACATCATGATACACAAAAATATAAAATTTAATATTACAACCATATCGAATATCAACCGCTCCCGCCTAATTCTAAAATTTGTAACTTTTCCGTCTTGGCTTCGATTTCGGTAAAATTTCTTCCGGTTACCCGATCATCGAGCCGTGCATTATGAGATTTTATAAAATACTAGATTTAACTTTTAACATAACAAAATCATTCTCGGTTACTAAAAATCATGTAGTTTAAAATCCAACCGTTGGATCACGACGAAACTTAAAACTATAACCCTTAGATGCTAGAGTAACGTTACGAGGAAATTTAAAACATAATCAACCAAAACGAGGCCCCCCTTACCTCATGGTAGCTCACAATTTTGAGGAAGAGCAAGGGATAGCTCGCCGAAACTCCGTTAAATGCTCCCGATTATCCACCTATAGCTACCAATAGTTCCTGATCCTAAAAAAATGATATGCATGGTTAAAAAAGGAAGAGGTGGCCATAGGTTTAATCTCAAAACAGCAAGGAGGACATCATCTAATTTCAAAATAAAAGCTAATTTTGAGCCATGAAAACCCAAGAACAAGATTCAAGAGGAAAATACCCAAAAATTTACCTTGAAGGAGCTCAGTGGTTCACGATTTTTAGAAGCTTCAAGACCAGGGCTGTAGCTGATTTTATGAGAGCTGAAAATGAAGGGCTGTATGGTGAAGGATTGGTCACAGTTTAGAGAAGCAAAGAGAAAGGAAATAGAAATTTTGAATGGTTGGAGGTGAGAGAAGGTGGTGTGGTTGTGACTATGGTGGGTTGGGTAGTTGTTAGGGTGGATCACGATGGCTGGATGAGAAAAGAATGATGGCTGGAAATTGGAAATTAGATGAAGAGGATTTGGTGGAATGGTTTGGACACTGGCTGGAAGTGAAACGGGAGTGAAGTGTTTGAGAATTTTGGGAGTTAGAATGATATAATTAGGAAGTGATGGGTAATTAAATGTTGAGTGGTGTTAGGTAGCTGTAGTGGTAAGTTGGTGGCGTGAGTGGGCTGGGAGGACAGGGAGGCAACACCTGTCCGAAGAGATGGCTGGTGGTGGTGGTTAGCTAGAAACCGGTTGTCGAAAAATTAATTTGTTACCTGATGATTTTAGACGTGCAAAATTTTTAGGAACCAGAAATTAGAGGCGTTAAAAATAAATATAGGATAATTCATAGAGGTAGAATCTAGAAAAATGACCAACACAAAACTTGTAGCTCTTCTTTTTCCTTTCGGTTTGATATATCATTTGCGATAATACAATATCAGTAACCTGAGATATGCCTGAAATAAGACAGGATGCTCCAATTGCTTCTAAATCAGTTAGGGCTGTAGAAATAATTTTATGATTATTTTTCCTTTAAGAATTCATATAAGACTTGTATATTTATTTGATACAGATCCATAGCAAAAAGAACAAAGCGATTCTAGTAACGGAAGATGGTGATATGCTCATTTTACTAGGAATAGCCAACATTGTGATGAGATGAACATAGGTCAGCAAAGATCTCAAAAATTGTACCAATCAGGGAGGATTCAGCTTTCAATTTTTGTACGGAAAAAGTAGAGAATTTTGCTACGGAGATTTTGACACTGGGCTTGCACAAATCAAAGGTTGGACGAGAAAGTTATGAATTTTTGAATAAACCATGCGCAGGAAAAAAACGTGAATGACATGATTTTAAGGCAAGTCTACTTAATTCTTAAATTTAGGCATGACAGAGTAAGAATAGGGGATTGAGACCAGAAATAGGAATTGAAGATCTCTTTGAAACGAAGTGAACAAGACCAGAATCATTCCATTCAAGCTTTGTTTGGAAAAGTTAGGTCCAAAATCCCAAAGACGTGTAGGCTGAATTTGAAGGCTAAATTGAGAAAATGAGATTGCATGAAAACGGGGAAGACAGAGTCCAAATCAAGTCTCAGCCTCTTCAGAAAATGTTTCTAATACGTTAAAAGGAGTCAATAGGGACTGCTCGTGTCACCATTGGATACTCCAAGGTATATGCACAATCCAACATAGGTGACATCGGAGGTCCAGATTGGCCCGATTAGACTGAGTCAGTTACTCTCGATCTACTACAAGAAAACCCCAGTGACTAGCCTCCTTAATAGAGTCACTAGTCTCAGGTTGAGGTATCAGGAAAATTAACAACTGGGTCCCACAGCATAACACCGGGGAATCCCCTTAATATTTTATTATTTAAATATTATTGTCTATTATTAATTAATAAAAACTTATTAAAATATTACTTTAATATTATATATACACACACATATATATATATATATTCAAATAATTATTAATTATTAAGTACAATTACATATTATTTTAATCCTCCCTAACTAATCCTATTTAATCATCTAATCTAAACAAAATTTACTAAAATGGGTAATTTGAACAATTACTCATAATTTTAATAAGGTAAATTAATCATTAGCAATTAATTACTAATACCTATAATATCTTACTAATACTTACAATTACTTATCAATTCCTCTCTTCTATTAATCATTACACACCTCTATCACCCATTACATACTTTTATTTCTCTATAACTCTTTATCCTTCTCACAAATCTCTATTTTCTACTACGCCCCCTCTTTCTCATACGTAGCTATTTATTATTACCTTGAGAACTGCTTTCCTTATTATTTCTTCATTCTCATTACAACTTAGGGGATAAGGCTGAAGCCTTAACTTCCTCTAGAAGATTTACTAGGATACTCTTAGAGGTTCTGAGAGTCTAGGTCCATACTCTAAAAACTAAGGCTGTCACACTAATCATTCCTTTCTCTAAAAGTTCTTCTATTTTCTTTTTGAGTTCGCTTAATTCTTTGGGTGACATTCGATAAAGTGCAATAGAGATTGGTCCTGCGCCAGGTACGATGTCGATGCTGATTCGATTTCTCATTCTTGAGGTAGCTTTCGTATATCATCATGGAAGACTTTAAAAAATTCCTAAACAACAAGAACCTGATTGATCTGTGGAGTGTCCTTGCTTTCGGTATTGGTAAGAATCATGTATACTTGTGCTCCTTCTGTTGAGGTTGCCTCTCCTGGGCTGACAAGATAAGATTCAATGACTTGATCACACTCAGATGTAGCAGACCTGAGGGAAATGGATCTGTTATGAAAATCAATGAGGATGTGGTTGGTAGTAAGCCAATCCATCCCTAAGACAATATTTAGATTAATCAAGGGTAGACAGATCAGATCTACTTGATATGTTTTCCCCTTGATGTTGAGAAAATATAACACCCTCAGTTAACTAGGACAAACTCTTCCTTGGGTCATCCTACTTAACTAAGAGGTCATAAATTTTTAGAAAAAGTAGGGGATTTTTTTTGTACAAGTAAAACAATGGTGGATCAGTGGAAGCAAGTATCAAATAACTTACATAGTCATTCATAAACTACAAATGATTGTACTCTTAAACAGAATGGAGCACACAAACACCCTTAAATATGTACAGTCATCTTCAGTTTTGTTATTTAATAAACTATAGATTTAACTATCCACATCCTATGTTCGTTGAGCGCTCCCAGTTAGTCGGACCTACTACTGCTCCTCGTATTGCGATTCCTAATTCCCTGGCTCATCTGTTATTATTAAGCAAAAAGGGGTGAGTATATACTCTAGACCATGAGGGTTCGTAGTGCGGGCATACCTAAAAAATAATTTAAATAATACATGTACAGTCTATGGCAATCGATAGTGTTATCATGGAATGCATGAGTTAGGTTAATTATGAATTATCTGATGTTTAGGTCTTATGATGCCTGTGGGCCTAATAAACCAATCCATCATCATCACCATTATCTCATCTCATTCACTCGAAACTATCCTGCTCAGTCTGTCCTTGGGCATAACGTTTCCTCATTAGAGCGATCGAAATCCAGCAAGTCCCCCACACATCATATCTCATCATTGGGTACTAAGGACTCACAAGTCCTACACATAAACATGGATCCATCTTATCTCATCATTCATATCACATAAGAATGGGACTTGGCTCTACGCGATCATAGTTACACTCTGTCTTTAGTTGAAGTAGATTAGGCTTGCCATGGGCCGTCTGACATTGGGCATGAATTCAAACCATTAGATGCTCGACCCAATTTTACTCCCAAGATTCTTCCTGGGGATCAGACGCGAATGTTCTCCAGCGTACCCCAGTGTATGCTCTAGTTTCTCAAAGGTACCGTTTTCATGATGCAGCATGTATGTTTTAGTTCTCTTTAATTTTGACCCCTGGGTATCTATGTGTTTCCTGCCTTATCATATTTGTCCTTAAGTTGTTAGGTCCCACCTATTTTTTGGACGTCGTGGTTTATTTCCATTTTATTTAGAAAATATATCGGCTATATCTTAGCTAAAATAACATTCAGATTGAAGAGTAAATAATGTGTTTCTTAAAATAATAATAGTAAGAAAATAATACTAATTATAAGGCGGCAGGGCTGACCATTATATGTAGTAATATAAATGACAGAAATTAAATAAATAAAGAAAATTTCCTGAGGATAAGGTGGCAGAGTCGACCATTATATTTAGCAATATAAATAACAAAAATTAGATAAATAAAGAAAATTATTGGGAATAAGGCGGCAAAGCCAACCATTATGTTCAATACTACTACTACTACTACTACTACTAGTAGTAGTAGTAGTAGATAATCATTAATAAATTTTAGACATACCATAAATTTACATCATAAAGGCCATGTGCCCGTCCATCCTTATATCCCCATTTATCACGTTTTTCAAAATTTATTTACTGGAACCCACATAGACACCCATGGTCCTTAACATTTTCACAATTCAGTACCTATCATGCTCATTACCTAGCATGGTTCGTAATAGCCAATACAACCAATTAATCACGTACACGAGAATAAAATATTAATAAAAATTTAAATGGCTTATTTTTAATGGCAAGAAAGTATCTTAATTTTAGTAATAATTCCCGAACCTGCCCTCAGATAGGTAAGGACTAAAAGTACCTTAACCTTTCCGAACATGCGGTTCACCCCAAGATACCCGAGAATATACCCCCTTACCTGAGGTGTCGTATTTTTTGGATACTAGACGAAGGGGCGAAAACTCAACTTTCAATTCGTAGCTCTGATTGATGATCTATCTCCGTGGTTGGACTCTAAGCCATGATCAGAGCACGAATATGTTGACATGAAAAAGATTACATGAAGGAGAGGGTGGTGACGTGACGACTACCCATGGTGGTGAAGGGTGGTTCGCGGTGACTAGAATTGAAAGATCGGTAGAAATGAAAGGAAATAAAGATTAGAGGTGGTAGGAAGGAAGAAGGTGAAAACAAAGGTCATGAGGGTCGTGGGTGGTGTTGGGAGTCATGGTTTAGGGGTTGTTCTAGTGGTGAAGGTGGTGGTTTGTGGTGGTTTTGGGTGGTGGAAGTGGTGGAGAAAGAAGAAAGGTGGAGGTTTGCGATGGTCGGAGGTGGTTGCGGTGAAGAATGGAAATGGTTTGGGAAGTGGTTTTAGGCATTAATGGAGGAGAGGGAGAGATAGGGTCAGCATGACATTCTATTTATAGGAAAATTCAGCCGTCGGGTCTAGATTTAATCGGTACCGGATGAAACCCTAGTTACGGTTTTAATACTTAACTTTGAGAGGAAAAATGACTTTTTGCTATGGCCAAAATTTGAAAAAGTGTCCAACATGAAAGTTATAGATCTTACTTTTCTCTTCAAAATGATAGATCATATGTGAAAATCTGAAGCACAGAGCAAGAGTTATGCCTGAAACAAGAAAAAGTGCTTCCCGATGCTCCAAAATTATTCTAACTTGGAAAGATGGGCTTACCAAGAAAACTCCTTTGAGAATCAGCTCTTGGGATCTTCATAAGAGTTATAGGGTTTTTCGATGTAAAGCCATGAAAAAAAGAATAAAGTGATTTTGACATCGTATGAGGGACATATCCGCATTTTTCCGTGGCTGGGATGGTGTTACGAAAATGGATTTTCCCTAAAAAGTTTGGCTTTTCAGGGATGATCGGGCAGGAACTAGCTCTCGAGTTCTTCATAAAAATTGTAAAGGGGTTTAATATGAGGATAAAGAAATTGTAACACATTGATTCTAAGCTTCTATGAGGATGTTATGATTTTTCTCGTGAATTAATGAAATTTAATAAGATTAAATAACAGGTTTTCGGAGTATCAATTCTTGGTTCTTCAAGTTGGTGATGATAGGTTACGAATTAGAGTTCAAGACTAGAAATAGAGATTGTTAGGTTTTTATAATGAAGAAACCAAGATAAGAATTGCTTGATTCTAATACCATATGAGAAAGTTAGGGTTAAAACACTAAAAATGTTTGAGCCGAACTCAAGGGTCCCGATTTAACTTAGTAGTTTTTCCAAGAAATGAGGTTGATAAGGTCTGAATTAGAAATTGGGCTCTTTAGGAGTCGTGTTTGAATTACCGAAATAGTTCAGTAGGGACTGCCCATGTTGGAATCGGACATCCCAGAATGTAAAAATGAATTTTTGATATAAAACAGTTATGTAGGAACTGACTCGTTAAGTATAACCTTGTATATTCTTTTACCATATTCCTCGGCCTGGTGCGGACCTCCGTAGTTGTAGCATCTCAGACTTCTATCGTTACTTTGATTTCTTAAAGGGATTCAGACGGTTGAGTAGGCTGGTTATGGGTAGGGTCTGTCAGTTCTAAAATCTCTCTTTGTTGTCTGTCGGGTACTCGCCACTTTCGGCCATAATTATGCATTCTCGATCGCCTAAAGTAGGAGGTGTTCTCAAAGATATGACACCTGTCGATGAGAGTGGAGAATTAGCTTGGTGGATCTCCTGCCGCAGTCCTCCTTTGTGTAACATCCCAAATTTTAGAAAAATAAATTATTGGATGATGATAATTAATTATTTGAGGTCTAATGTATGTGGGAAAATTAATTAGGAATAATTATGATTTATAGGTAAATTAAAATATATTGAAATCAGATACTTTGATGGAAGGTGTAGGACCCATTAAATAATTTTGGGTATTTGATGGGTTTAGAATAATGAAAAATTTATTGTGGTTATGGTAGTATGTTCAAAATAATATTTGGTGTCGAGGAGATATTTATTCGAACACGATGTATGTTAATAAATGGTGAAATTATAAGCGAAATGGATTTTAAAAGAAAATGAAAGTTTCCCCTTCTTTTCTTCCAATTGTCGTGGACCCTCTTCTCATTCACTTTACTCTCTTTTAACCATTGGACAATAGAGAATTAGGGACTCATGGATAAAAGCAAAGTAGATGCAATAACCAATGGACAAAGGATTAATTTAATTTTTTTTACTTTTCCCTATCTCTTTCCCCTCTATTTTTGGTCACCCATTTTCTCCCTCTCCATTCACTTTTGATTTTCTTCCTCTTCCTTTTTTCTCTTTGCAAAACTGTCCATATCCCTTCCATGACCATTTTCCACTAAAATCAACACTTAAGCTTGGATTTGTGAAACACAAATGGGATATTAAAGCTTACCTTAGGTCATCTTCTCATTCATCACTCTCATTTTCATTTTTGGTAAAGCTTGCAGCTTGAGGCAAGAGTTCATGACTTCTTATGGTTTTTCTTGGTGGTTTTGGGGTTATTGAAGCTTAATAATGGAAGTTTGTATGTTGTTATGTTGAGGAAATGAATGTGGAACTATGAATCCTAGGTTAGAAGACTATTGGGATTTATTGATTGGTTATTAATGATTGGAATTAGGGATGGAAATGGGTCAGGCTGTCTGTCGGGGGCCTATGGCCTGACTCATTTAAAGCCTACATAGGTCAGGCTTGTCGGGTTAGAAGGCCAGGCTTAGGCTTTTAAAAAGGCCTTTTTAACTAAATAGGCCAGGCCACAGGCTTTCTGAAAAGCCTTTGAAGCCTAATAGGCCGGCCTATTTAATGAGATTAATTGTTAATTAGTTATATATATATAATATATCTATAATATAAACTAATATATATATATATTACATATTTACATTTATATAATATAAATTAATATTACAAGTTTACAATTAAAAAAATTAAGAGGGAATGGAACATAAATTTTTTTAGGTTGGTTTTAGCATTTTAAAAGTTTCACTATAAACAAGCCTTTCAAATAGGCCAAGCCTTCAAACAGGCCATACCAGGCCTTAAAAAAAGGCCTGTGACAGGCTAATAGGCCAGGTTTAGGCTTTTCAAAGCCCGGCCTGGCCTAGCCCATTTCCATCCCTAATTGGAATATAATGTTGTTAGCTTGAGGATGCTTGAAATGGTGTAAAGAAGTGGTTGGAATTCATGTTTGGTAATTTTTGTGAAAACCCTAAAATGTGGAGTTTGGGGGTTTTTGCAAATTTTGAGAAAATTGTGATTAATTGATGTTGAAGTGATTATTAAGTTTGGAAATGAGTTTTGAGTGGTTTGGTATTAATTATTGGTATTGGAAGTTTATGGAATCAAGAAAGGTGTTGGTGTTCTAAGAGTTAAAAATTAATAGAAGTTGCATTTAGTGGTGTTGGCATTAATAAATTGGAATGATGTGTTTTTGGAACCATTATGGATGATGGATTAAGAAAAATGTAGTGGTATCTTGAGGCACTTGGTATGTTTATAATCCTTTAGAATTATAGAAAATTTTAATTAATAGGAAGAAATTCCTGAAACCTAATAAAAAATAAGAAAATGACGTCTATAAAATATTTAAAACATGATGAGAATCATGTATATATTTATTTGTATAGTGATAATTGAGAATAATGTTTGAATTAAAATTGATTGCATTATATATGTATTAATTGTAGGACAAAATCCATAAAGCAACGTTAGGCTGTCTAATCGCTCGAATTACTTCTCTTGAGGTAGGAGAGGAGTTTATATTCTAAATGCATGAGTTAATTACTCGATGATTGTTGTATGCAATATTGCTCATATTTGCCTTGCTATTGTTATTGAACTAGTCTGAACTAAGGTCAACGATCAGGTGTAGGACCAGCCATAAGAGTCAACTAAAGAGTGTGATTTATACACCGGTACAGTGGGTATTCGGTATTTTATCTGATATCTCATGGGAGATACCAGTCTCAATGTCCTGGAGATCCTTCACACCAAGCTTTCGTGTTGATGAAGGACGAAAGGTGGTGTCACCTACAAAGACTCTCCGACCCTCAAGTCAGTAATCAAAAAAGGATTCAAGGTTATCGAGCGTAAGTTGTAAAATAAATCTAACGTACCAGAGTAGTGAAATCGTTGGTATTTATATACATGCATGGAGAATGAAGAGTCTCTAGGGTTAGGGGACTAATAGTACACTGTGCAGTGAACGATTCTGACACGCGACACGGGTGGCTCCGTATCTCTTGTGAACGTCCCCCTGTACTTGTACCTTGTACTTTCTGTCGGGTGACATGGAAACTTTCCAGTGTCCAAAGTGTTGACCTGGATAATCTAGTGTACGAGGCATCTAATACAGATAACAATTTAGAGGTTTTCATCCATGACACCGGTGAGTTGGCAGGAACGAATAAAATGATGCCCTTGCCCATGTGCTGGTATCCACACTAGATCATTTGTCCCCTAGCTTGTGTAGGGGACTAAGTAAGTTGCTCATACGAGCTACGTTGCCTTACCAAGCTACGAATGCAGATACCGTCCCCAATTTCCTTCTGGGGTTCCCATTTGTAGGTATAGACATCGGCTTCAAAAATTGCTTTGTTTTCGTGTAAATAACTTAGAAAATCTTTTAAACTTCACAAACCTTGGCTTTTGAAATTTGTAACTCCCAAGCGTTGAACCGTCACCAATGATGAGTAGTTATTGTCTTTTACATATGAGCGCTAATGGTTACACTTACAAGGATAGTCAACCATCACAGGTCGTGGTTATTGTGCCCTAAATTTAAAATTTCGGCCCATCAAATTTTGACTTCTTACGAAATAACACCACTTTCGCGCGCCCTGGTTGAAACGACACCGTCAAGAGCCCTTAGGGAGTTGTGTTTTTTGACAAACGATGTGCCCTCTGGCCGGTGGTTGTGCCCCCTCCATAGCTATAAAAGGAGGACTTATACACTTTCCCAAAAACCACATTGCTTCGAATGTCAGGAAAACTCTACTTGAACTTTTCCCTGAAGAAGAAGTTGCTGCTTTCGTGTTCTTCCTTTCCTCCTACTTTCAAAAACTTCTTAGGTAACCAAACTTCTCCCTTTCCTCCCTTTAATTCTTCTATATTTTAGAATTTCACAATGAGCTCTAGGCAAGGACCCGTTAGTCCCACTTATAGAGAGGGAAGAGTCCCTGGAAGGCCCTCCGGTTACCAAAGAGGAAAAATCTCCGTAAATCCTCCCAGGGCCGGGTCTCACAATTTAGAAAGGGGTGAAGCCTCTCACTCAAGGAGGAGGGTGGTGCTGCCCCCATCAGACTCCTCCTCTAGCCCTAGGTCCAGCCACTCTTCTAGGAGTAAGGTGAGTGTTGAATGTTACCTTTCTCACAACATGACATTTTAAAATAACACAGATGCCTTCAATCTTGTAATAAACAGAATGGCCATCAAAGGTACTTTTGGAAATCCCTTATCCTCAAGACCGTCGAAGGGTGTGTCAACATGGTAGCACATCGGCTGGACTGGGTAAAGGTCAATGAAAGATATCTTTACTACTGGGAGGAGGGGGAGATTCATGAGATAGCATCCCGGCATGCTAAAGACGATGGAAGAAGACTATCCCTAAACTTTAGAGTTTACGTAGAGGAGCATATGAAGGAGCAATTTATGGTGCTAGCACCCTGGCCAACTGACAGAATCTGCCACTGCATGTTAGATGAGCGATCTTGATATTTGTATGATTACATCTTTCTCTACCTTGGGGTCCATATTCCCCTTACAGAATTCTAGATAGGGGTGTTGAGATTTCTAGATTGTGCCTTCTCTCAAGTACACCCAAACGGATAGGGCTTGATTTGTGCTCTGTAGGTCTTAGGAGAGCACTTCAACTTTAAACCCACCGTGGTGATGCTTTTTTATTATTGCTACGTGGTACGTCAGACAAATAAAAAGGGCGGCATGAGTTTGGTCACCCTCTGGTGTGACTCAAATTTGGTTAACTTTGAGGCCTTCATTGAATCAGCAAAGGTGAATGGAAGGTCTTTCAAACACTTCTACACCAAGATCTGTGTCCAGCCTAACAAGCCGGTCTTTTGGAAGACTAGAGAAGGCCTTACAAAATTCCCAATGGAGTGGACCTACGAGCACTTCCTCCTTACCTACAATGCATATTTCATGGAAGAGGACGAACTGTCTCCTCATCCTGTGATGGTGTTGGCCTCTCTAGAGGCATACACTAAGGCTTTCAAGAAGTTTTCTTATAAACGCCTTCTAGGATCCACTTCCATATGCAATGAATATCTAAGTAAAATTCTGTTATTATTTCTCATTATTTTGATATCAGTATGTATTGTACTTGATGCTAACACATTTTTCTTGTTTATGTAGAGAAAATAGAAGGAGATTGCCTAGCCATGGAAAAATTAAAGGGTTTGCTGGCTGAAGGGGATTCATCCTTTGATGAAAACAATATTCAGATGAAAAAGAACACCATCAAGGTACGAGTTGACACTATTCCTCTGACATCTATGGTGATCGGTGAGGTGTCGCTGCTGGAAAACACCAAACAAGCTGGTGGCACGCAGCCTGAAACTGAAAAAGGAGGAAGAAAGTGAGAAAGAGAAGAAGAAAAAGAAAAGGCATCACCGGGATGCTGAAGCATCGAAGCCACCTTCTCCTAAATGGTAAAGAAACAAAAAACCCTGGAGGAAGTTCAGATGACAAGCGCCTAGAAGGGGAAGAAGGTTATCACTGCCGCAAAGGCCCCTTCTCATATTGAGGCTGAAACCAGGTCGACTCCCAATATGGGTATCACCATACCGATTGTGACTTGCTCTCCACCAACCACCTCATTCCTCTCTCCTTTCTTGAAGTACGAGGGGCCCATGCCTGCTACACTTCCTAAGCCGATGTACAAACTTCGCCATACCTTGGAGGTATCTGAGATTAAGGAGGCTTGCCAGGCCGGTAGATGGCAATTGGCTGAATTATCTGGTCTCCTCCAATCCCTAAATAAAACGGTAGATAACATCGATGAGGACGACAAACTAAATGCTCAGGTAGAAGAACACACCATTTCTTTAGCCAAGGATAGGGCTAATCTGAAGATTATAGAAGAGCAACTGATGAAGATCAAAGAGGAGAACACTGAACAGTTCGGTTAGATTTTGGCCCTTAAGGTAGCCACGAGGGTGCCGGAGAAGTAAATATTTGAGCTAAAAGAGGAAATAAAGGAGGTCCCTCAGTTGAAGAAGGATTTAAAAAGGGAAAGGGAGAATTATGCCAAACTTTCTGATGAACTGCAGGCTCTCAAGGTCGGACACTTAAGGCAAGCCGAAGAATGGGCTTCGAGGGAGAGGGATCTACTCCAGCAGATTGAGGAGCTTAAATTAGGGAGTGCTGACGCTGGGTCGTTAGAGAAGGAAAATGCTAAGCTGAGAGCAATCCTTGCCGATGCAAAGGCTAAGGCCAAAAAGGCTGTTGAAATTTGTACCGAAGTGGCATGTGACTCCTTTGGTGGGGCCATTCGTTAGCTCTTTGACAGGAACCCTAACATGAAATTCAACCTTTATGGAATACATCCTTTTTACGAATTTCACCAAGGCAAACTGGTTGTTGTGAAAGATGGCCAGTATGTTGAGCCTCTTGATCTTCCATACGAAGTGCCACCCCTCCCTGAAAGACAAAGTATGAAGCCTCCTCCATCCACTCTCGAGCTTGAAGGGGTTGAAGAAGAAGCTCATGAGGGTGGGGCCGGAGATGAAGGCAAGGTTCCTAAAGATAGCCAAGCTCATGAGGAAACTCCAGAAGATGCTCCATCTTCTTAGTTAAAATTTTTATGATGCTGTGTTCTGGGATCAGCTCCGGTTTTGAACAATTCCTTTATCAATATATATGAACTTATTTCTATATTGATAATCTTTTTGGCCTTTGGCTATTTATTCTGCTAAGTTATTTGTGTGATATATACCTTAGAGTTTTATCATAAGGTTTTTACTTTGTGCACATCGTTAGCTTAAGGCTCCTGTAAAGCTTTTAAGCTTATTCATTTACTTAATTGAATCATTTTGTGTGGATGTCGTCTTTGTTATCATGTATGAGTAATACTTGCATCACATGTTGGGGTCTGATATGGCCTTGTAAAAGGGCCAACCTTCGCCACTCATTGAGGGTGAAAATATTTGGAGTTCCGCTCGAGGGATTACATCGTCGATTACAGAATATGTAATCGAGGCCATCGTTCAGAGGGAAATTCCTCATGGCCAATTATAGTTATGGTAATTGGTTATTTATGATATTTTTTATTGGGTTGGGTATGGCCTTAGAGAAGGTCCAACCCTACACCACCATGTCTTGACTGGGGTTCGGTATGGCCTTGAAAAAGGTCTAATCCTACACCGCCATATCTTGAATGGGGTTTGGTATGACCTTTAAAAAGGTCCATTCCTACACCGCCATGTGCCATCACTCGTGGAGTTACATCGCCAATTACCGGATAGGTAATTGAATCATCCATCCAAAGGGTAATTCTTCATATCGTTCATATAACTTTAAAAGACATGAAATAAAGAGAAATAAAATAGACACAGTAATTTGTAATGAACTTTCTCATTAAAAAAAATGAATGGTGTATAATTGGGGCGTAGTTGGGGTTATGTATCATTAAAACCTAATTGAGAAAAACCTAATGGGAAAAAGCTCAAGGTAGAAAAAGAATACATGCCGACTTACTAACTAGCTGTAATAAACTCTTAAGTTCTGAACATTCTACTTGTTGCGAATTGGTGTTCTGTCGAGGTTTTCCATACGGTATAAGCCTTTTCTAGTAGTCTCCGACACATGATAGGGGCCCTCCCAGGTAGGTGCTAATTTGCCTTGATGTGCAAACTTATTCCCCACACTTGCCTTCCTCAACACCAGATCTCCAACGTTAAAGGCTCTGTGCTGGACGCACTTATTATATCTTAGGGCGGCCTTTGCTTTAATAGCCCGGTCCCTTACATATGCTTCTTTCCCGAGTTCTTAGATAACATCAAGCTCTGAGGCCAGATTAGAATTATTATTTTCCTCTAAGAAGTACTCTACCCTTGTCGAGGTCGTATAAAGCTCTACTGGTATCATGGTCTTGACGCCATAGGTGAGACTATACGAGGATTCATTTGTTGAAGAGTACGAAGTGGTGTGGTAAGCTCAGAGGACATGACATAACTGATTGGCTTAATCATCCTTAGCCTTTCCCAGATGCTTCTTGAGGCCCTTCAACACTTCTTTGTTGGCTACCTCAGCTTACCCATTGGTCTACGGATGTCTAACAGATAAGAAAACTTGGACTATCCCCAATCCTTTCAAAAACTCTGTGAACTTCTTGTCAGTGAACTGGGTGCCATTATCAGTGACGGTTCATGTTGGTACCCTGAATCACGCTATGATGTTCTCATACATAAAATGCCTGGTCCGGGCTGAAGTGATGTGTACCACAGGTTCTACCTCAATCTACTTGGTGAAATAATCGACCCCCATAATGAGGAACTTGATGCCCCCAGGAGCTGTAAGGAATGGGCCCAAGGAACTAAATCTCATTAGTAAAAAGGCCAAGGCACTGCAGAAGTGGATAGCTCCTCAGCTGGTATGTGATGAAGGTTAGTAAACCTTTGACATGGATCACACTTCTTCACAAATTCTGTACAATCTTTTTAATTTTGGGCCACCAATAACCAACTGATAAGTCTTGAAAAGACTTAATAATTTCATCTTTAATTTAACTTAATCCATTAAATATTGTTGAGTTTGGCATTATTTTGTAATAAATTGTCATTCTTTCTTTTTTTAAGTATTTAATTCAAATGTGTTTAAATTGTGCAAGAAAATGGTTAAAAAAGATAAGCACATAAGGAAATATGTATATTGAGAGATTCATTAACCTAGCGTACATACGCTAGAAAGCCAATGTACATATGCTAGAAAGCCAGCATACATACGCTAGGCATTTATATGTTTGTATTTTACAGAATCTAGGTGCAGGAAATCTAGCGTACATAGCTAGAATCCAGCGTACGTACACTAGGAAAAAAAAAAGACCAAATGCCAGCCCAGTGATCCAGCGTACATACGCTGGAATCCCAGCGTACGTACGCACACAAACAGAGCCTAAAAAGTGAAGAATCAGCAAGTCAGTGGCCCAATGTACATACGTTGGCCTCCCAGCGTACATACGCAGAGATCCAGTAAGGCATGAAGTCACCTGGCATTCAAGTGAAGTTAGCCGACATTCAAGTGAAGTCACCCGACATTCAAGTGAAGTCACTCGACATTCAAGTGAAGTCACCCGGCATTCAAGTGAAGTCACCCGACATTTAAGTGAAGTCACCCGACATTCAAGTGAAGTCACTCGGCATTCAAGTGAAGTCACCCGGTATTCAAGTTAAAGTACCACGCTCAAGCGCCTAAAGATCAAGCCTAAGTGTAAAGCTTGTTTGCCCAGTATTTTATACTCCTTCAACGTGAATTATTGTAGTAGTTACCTTTAATTATTTTATTAGTTGCTGATTATATTTGTATTCTAGTAATTTAATTATTGTATTATAATTAGTTTCCCTTTGTAATTAATTAGAGTTGGTTTAGTTAGTTTTTTCCTTAGCTATATATAGTTGTAAATACTCTATAATAGACACACAGACACACACATAGAAGCAATATAACACAATTCATTTTTTGATTTTCAATCTCTCTCTAAACATTTTCCCTCGCTAAGCTCTCTCTTCCATGGCTCTCCACGTTCCACTTTCTGAATCCATTCATATGGGTTGCTAAACCCCTAGGGTTGGGATTGCTAAAGCTTCCAATGGAATCTTGAATATGAATTGAGGAGATCATCTTTTGAAGTAAGAAGAGAACAAGCTGAGAAGTGGATCTACATTGCTGGATTGACAAATCCAGACCTAATTGAAGAATCTCACCAATGAGGAATGATGGTTGAGGCTTAGGTAACTTCTGGCTTCCTAACTAATTCCGGCCTAGCAATTAGATGAATAGTTAGGGTTCAATCCCCAATTTTGCATTAGATTTCTCTGTCACTAAACACCTAAGGGATTAGGGTTTAATGTTTAGGAATTAGTGTTAATCACCTAAGGAATTAGGGATTAACCATCTGTGAATTGTCCTCTTGAGTCTGAAGCTTGATTGAACCTTAATTGCATATTTCTTAATAAAATGGTAAGCTGAAGTAATCCTAACCTATCTTCCATTAAATACATCTCATCTTTTATATCGTTTTTGAAATTACAAAAACATAGAAAGTGCAAAAAAACATAAATAGAATGAATTCTATCTTCTTGTGTTTTGGTTCAGCTTGTACTAGTCATAGGTTGTGGTAATTACCTCAATCCCTGTGGGATGATCAAATATATTACAAATTTAATGATTAATGCGCTTTCCAAAAGAATATAATCCTCTGAGATTATGCATTAAGTTAATGGCCCCGTTTCCTGGGATTGTTGAGTAATATCAACAATCCTTGGACCGGTACTAGACTGAACCATTTAATTCTGTTTTTGCATTTAGTAGCAGTTTAATTCTCGTTTTAGTATAGCAGTAGATTGTGTGTAGCAGTAGTAGTAGCATTGAAATTGATTGTGTCTAATATCTAGTGTATGCAGTCAAGGAATAGAGGAGAGCCATTCTTCTTTGATCCTCATATTGATTTGTTAGAGCGTAGACTTAGAAAGGAGAAAAAGCAAAAAGAATAACAAGAAATGGAACAGATGAGAGTTACACTATGTGACTACTCTAGGCCTACTGAAGAAGGATCACAATCCAGCATCCTTAGGCCTCCAATTGTAGCTAATAATTTTGAACTTAAACCGGCTTTGCTGCAGTTGGTTAGAAATGATCAATTCAGAGGAAGTGAGGTTGAGGATCCAAATTTGCATCTAGCAACCTTCCTCTAAATTTGTGATACAGTGAAAATGAATAGTGTCCCTGATGAGGCAATAAGATTGAGATTATTTCCTTTTTCTCTAATGGACCGTGCAAAAGCCTGGTTGTAGAGCCAACCAAGAGGCAGTATATCCACTTGGGAGGATTTATAAAGAAAATTTCTGATTAAATATTTCCCTCCTTCCAAGTATGCCAAGTTGTGCATAGAAATCACTTGTTTCTAGTAGAGAGATGGTGAATCTCTATGGAAGCATGGGATAGGTATAAAGAGAGTTTGAGGAAATGTCCTCATCATAGGATCCCTGATGTGCAACAAGTTACCATCTTTTATAATAGAGTGAGACCAGCTACTAGGGTCTTGATTGATGCCTTAACTGGAGGTTCGTTGACCACTAATGTTATTCAAGTGGCTTCAATACTCAACAAGTTTGAGTGTTTAAAACTATTCTTTAGAATACCTTTAAAATTGATTCCTTTTTCACAAATTATGTTTATATGCAAGAGATATCAAGTATAGTGTAAGAGTCAATGTGAAACAAAGAATAAATGTTAGTTAGGCAATATATCAAACACTTGCTATGCCGAAACTTATCTTAGCCTAATTAAACAAGTTCAAACAATATTATCACAACCAAATCAATATACCAACCAAATACAATAAGTAAATGCAAGAGAGTAGGGAAGAGAAGCTTGCAAACCAATTACTAGTTCCACCAACCCAGTGTACATCTCGCCTTCAAACAACCCACTTGAAGGATTTTCACTATTAAAGTTTAAAGATACAAGCTGTGAGCAATTGCAGCTTCCTAGTGTCCCGCACTCAAGAACTCAATCCTCACTAGCACAAGAGTAACCCACCCAATCTCTCAAACTCTCAATACCTAAAGGTTGAATCCCAACCTTTGTGACCACTCAACCTAGAGTGAAAACCTTAGTGTTTTGGTGTTCGGTATACAATCAATAAACTCTCTCAATAGAGTAGATAAGCAAATGAAAAGCTTTATAAATGATAACTCTCAACAAGAGAGGATTTACAAATATAAGCTCTAAGTTTTAGAAATTGAAACTAAACAAGAAATAGAACTCACAAGACTCAAGAATTGATTTCCTTAGATGGGTTTGATTCTCTTAATTTGCCTTGAGTAGCTTGAGTGAGTCTTCCATTTATAAGCTTTGGAGAAGTGCCTTAGAGTCTTCAGAGTCGTTGCACAGCATGGATGTTTGCATTATGGTGGATAGCTGAGCTGGTTCTGCACTGAAAACGACTTTTCTTACTGTCAGGCACTAGTGTAATCGATTAGGACTCGAGCTGTAATTGATCAAACTTTGAATTCTACAGTGTAATTTGTCTTGTAATCGATGGAGCTTTTCCATGTAATCGATTAGCTTATAGGCAGACCCTGGCTAATCGATTGTGTATACCTTGTAATCGATTATAAGTTATACCTGATGCATTTAATCCAGTTACACAACATGGTAATCGATTGTGACTTGGATTGCAATCGATTTTAGAGCAAACAGAGACTTGGTAATCGATTGTGGCTTGTTTGCCATCGATTAGGAACTTCACAGAACTTATGTAATCGATTGTTAATACTCTGTAGTCGATTAGGCCTTGTACCTGATGCATTTCATCCTTTTTCTTAGTTGGTAATCGATTGGCCTTCTTGTTATAGTCAATTATGTAACAAATAGAAGATTCATAATTGATTAGATGACTTGGTGCAATTGATTTGATGACAAATAGAACCTCAATAATCGATTAGGCTTGATGATGTAATCGATTAGGTGTTGGAGAGAAGCTCTGTAGTCGACTAAATAGGACTTTCTAATCGATTAGTATATTACTGATGCTTGGCTTGTTGATTCTTCTCTATTTTCATCCTTTGTAAAAATACTTCATGAATCTTATATTCTTTGTCATGATTCCATAATTGCTTTATCATTATCAAAATCATATATCCTGAAACATATATTCAAACATATTCTTCCCCTTTTCGATGATGACAAACAATGTTCATCTCATGAGGGTGTTAGTCAAGGTAGAATTTTTCCCCCTTTCTTAAGGAGTTTATGCATACATTTCTTGTTGTTTTGATTTTAGAACCATTTATTAACCACTTGTTATTATAGAATTAAAGCCAATTGTATTGAGAATCAATATGTTAACCACTTGTTATTTAACTACTTGTTTATCATACCATTTATTTATCATTGTTATAAATAGATGAACACTGATTTCCCCCTTTGTAATCATCAAAAGCAAATAAAGCAAGGTAAAATAGAGAGTTAATTGAAAGATAAACTTTATTCATTCATAAAAGAAGGGTACATAATGAAAGTGCAGAGAATTAAAAATAACCATAATAAAGTGCAGAATGGAAACAAACATAACAAAACAAGGGAAATCTAATTATTGGGATTGAAAAAGTGCATTTCAGAGATTTTGTTTGAAAGCTCCTCATAGCGCTGCTCCATAAGCTCAAAATGTTGTTGCTTGGTCATTTAAAATTCTTGAAGGGTATTATCAATCCTTTCAAAACGCCAATCCAAATAGGCATAGAGGGGGGTGAAAGGGTCAGCAGGAACAAATGGTTCACCTTGTGGTGCTTGTGTTGTAGGAGGACGAGAGGCAGGATCATTGGTGGGAGCTTCAAAAGGAATATTAGCATGAATACCTTCTATCTTGGAGAGCCAAGCTCCATTGACATAGATTATGCCCATCTTGGTGAGGTGATGGGTGCCAATGCATGCCTTTGGAGGTACCTTCTCAGAAAGCTCCCCGACAAGGTACACACCATAAGCTTTGAAGATCTTAGTGAGGAGGATAGCATATGGAAGCTTTTGTTGCTCCTTGGCCTTAAACATATACAATTTTAGGAGCTGAATCCAGTCAATCTCTTCATTTTGCATTGCCCACATCAAGACTACATCATCCTCTTCAACTAAGGCATAATTTCCACCACGAGGGACCAAAAGTTTAACCAAGAAGAAGTGAAGAAGATGGTTATTGATAGTGAGATGGCCTACCAATTTATGGTTGCTGCGAGGACAGTCAACTTTCCAAAGGGATTGGCGAGCGGAGATGACATTGAAGTCCTATTCATCTTCTGGATACCCACCGGCGAATTCAACAGTTGAGAGAGGGAGTTGCGTTATTTCCGCAAGTTGCTCATTGGTTATCCTAAGAGTCATATTTATGACTCTAGCCCCAAGTAATCCATCAACAATTATGAGATTGTAGAAGAAAACTCGCATGAGTTCTGGGTAGTAGACTTCTTCCTTGAGAGAGAAAAAAGGGAGGAGATTATAGTGGTGAAGGGATTGAGTGAAGGTAAAGCTAGGATGATCAAAAACTTTAGTATTTATAAAGTGAGGAGAAATGATATCCTTTTCAGAAAATTTTTGAATGAAGTTTTGGAGGTCTCTAGGACTTGTGAAGAACCTTTAAAAATCAAGGGGGTTATTAGTTTGAGCAATGAAGGACCTAGCTCTCTTGATATTCCTAGAGGAGGACATTATGAGTAGAAAAGAAGAGATGAAGAAATTTGAGAGACCTTTGGGAATTTTGAGAGGTTGGAGGAAGGAGGAGTATTGGAGGTATGAGGTAGAAGAGGTGAGGGAGGGGTATATATAGGGTTTAGGAATGAAAAATAGGGTTTAGAGGAGTGATTTGGATTGGGCAAAAGAGGGACACACAGATTGTGCCATTAAGTCACGCTTCTGATATGCTCGTAATCGATTACGGGGTTACTTGTAATTGATTATGACCCTTCAGAATTTGAATCATCAGGTACTCTAATCAATTATGCCTGGTATGTAATCAATTGCGTTAAAAATAGAAACTTGGCAATCGATTAGGAGGAGTTAGTAATTGATTATCTGGAAGACAGAACGTCCCTAATCAATTTGGCATATACACTAATCGATTAGTTAGAACCCAGAGACTCGCTAATCGACTGTATGAAGCTATCTAATCGATTATGGTCAAGACAGAATAATTCTAATCGATTACCTGAAGCCATGTAATCGATTATAACAGCCCAGAATTGCTTAAAAACACATGTTTTTAAATCAAAAAGCATTTAAAGATTCAATTGTCATGGAATAGAACATACTTATTTCATCAATCAACCAACATTCACTCATCAAACACAAGAAGTCATCAACGTCAAATATATTAAACACAGTTGGAAATGTCTAATATGCCTAATTCTCTTCTTATATTAATGAATTATTCCTTTGCAATAGGTTTTGTGAATATATCAACTAGTTGCTTAGAGGTTTTAACATGTTCAAGCATACAATCACCCTTTAATACATGATCTCTAATGAAATGGTGTCTTATCTCTATATGTTTAGTCATTGAGTGCTTGACAGGATTCTTTGAAATATTAATGGCACTAGTATTATCACATTTAAGATGCACATGGTCTAATATAACACCAAAGTTAAGAAGTTGTTGCCTCATCCAAAGGATTTGAGCACAACAACTTCCAGCTGCAACATATTCTGCCTTAGTTATTAATAAAGCAACACTTACTTGTTTCTTGCTATGCCAAGAAACAAGAGAGCTATCAAACAAATGACATGTACCACTAGTGCTTTTCCTATCAAGTTTATATCTATCAAAATCAGCATCAGAATATCCTATAAGAGTACATTCAACACCTTTAGGATACCAGAGACCTACATTTAGAGTTCTAACAAGATATTTCATTATACGTTTTACAGCACTTAGGTGAGATTCTTTTAGACATGCTTGATACCTTACACACATATAAACCGCAAACATTATATCCAGTCTACTTGCAGTGAGATAGAGTAAAGATCCAATCATACCTCTATATTTGGTAATTTTCACATCTTTACCTTTCTCATCTTTGTCCAAGTAGCATGATGTGCTCATAGGTGTAGCAATTTCGTTTGCCTAGTCCATGTTGAATTTCTTAAGCAACTCTTTGCAATATTTGAATTGGCTAATGAATGTTCCTTCTCTTGTTTACTGATTTAAAGTCCAAGGAAGAAGGTAAGTTCACCCATCATGGACATCTCAAATTCATCCTGCATTATCTTAGCAAACTCTTTGCAAAGTGATTCATTAGTGGCACCAAATATGATATCATCCATATATACTTGTACCAAAAGTATGTCTTTCTTTTTGTGCTTTATGAATAATATTGTATCAATCTTTCCTCTTTCAAAATTGTTTTCTAAAAGGAATTTGCTTAACCTTTCATACCAAGCTCTTAGAGCTTTTTTTAAGCCATACAATGCTTTTCTTAGTTTGAAAACATGATTTGGAAATTGATAGTTTTCAAAACCAGGAGGTTGATCAACATATACTTCTTCTTGAATGTAACCATTCAAGAAGGCACTTTTGACATCCATTTGATACAACTTAAAGTCCTTACAACATGAAAAGGCCAATAATAGTCTAATGGCTTCTAACCTAGCTACGGGAGCATACGTTTCTTCATAGTCAATTCCTTCTTCTTGATTGTATCCCTTAGCTACTAGCCTAGCTTTGTTTCTAGTTATTATTCCATTTTCATCAAGCTTATTTCTAAATACCTATTTGGTTCAAATTGATTGAGTTCTTCTTGCATGGCCAACATCCAATGTTTATCAATAATAGCCTCATTAATGGTTTTGGGTTTAATTTGCAAAACAAATGCTAAGTGATTGCAAGTGTTAAATGAGCGTCGAGTACTTACACCTTTAGTGATATCACCTATGATATTGTCCAAAGGATGATCTTTTAAGGTGATCCACTCCTTTTGTTGAGTTTAGTCATTTTGTGTTGTATCTCCTTCATTTTCGTTTTCCTCTTTGTTGTTCAAGCTTAATTCTTGAAGAGTACCTACAATATCATCAACATCTTCCTTTCTCGGGGAGTTATGGCCATTTTCATCAAACTTCACATGAATGGACTCTTCAATGGTATTAGTTTATTGTTAAAGACACGATAAAATTTACTAGATGATGAATATCCAAGAAGGATTGCCTCATCAACTTTTACATTAAACTTTCCTAGATTATCCTTTCCATTATTAAGCACAAAGTATTTGCATCCAAATATATGAAAATAGGAAATATTTGGTTTTCCACCTTTGTAAAGTTCATAGGGGGTTTTCTTTAGAATAAGCCTAATCAAGCATCTATTCATAACATGACAAGCGGTGTTTACCGCATCGGCCCAAAAATGTTTTACAACATTGTTTTCATTCAACATGGTTCTTGCAAGCTCCACCAAAGATCTATTTTTCCTTTCAACTACTCCATTTTGTTGTAGAGTTTTAGGAGCTGAAAAATTATGACTAATACCATGTTTTTCACAAAATTTTTCAAATAATTGATTTTTAAATTCCCCCCATGATCGGTTCTTATGGATGCAATCTTTGAATTTTGTTCATTTTGGATAATCTTGGCTACTTTCTTGAATGCATGATATGCTTCATTTTTGTGAGCAAGAAACAAAGTCCATGTATATATAGAATAGTCATCTACAATTACAAGACCATAGTAATTGCCACCAAAGCTCTTGACCTTAGAATGTCCAAACAAATCCATGTGCAAGAGTTGTAAAGGCCTTTGAGTTGAAACAACATTTTTGGCTTAAAATGATGCCTTTTGACATGCATCACAAAATTTATTTTCAAACTTTAGCTTTGGTAAACCAATCACTAATTCTTTAGAAAAAAGTTTATTTAGATGGTCTATATGTATATGAGCTATTCTTCTGTGCCATAGCCATGATTCATCCTCTTTAGTCATAAAGCATTGTACATCATTTGAGGACAAGCAATCAACATCAATCATGTAAATATTATCAACTCTTTGACCAACAAACTTTACCTCTTTATTTTGCTTATTTTCAGTTATGCAACCATTTGATTCAAATATAACTCTATATCCTTTGTCATATAATTGACTTATGCTAAGCAAATTGTGTTGGAGTCCTTCTATATATAATACATCATTAATTGAAGTGGAAGAGTTTTTACCAATTTTCCCAATGCCAAGAATTCTTCCTTTGGTATTATCCCCATAGGTGACACTTCCTTTTCTTTTGGGTGTGAATGATGTGAACTTGTTTATATCACCCGTCATGTGCTTTGAACACCCACTATCTAGGTACCAATGGGTGTTGCTTGCCTTGAAACTTACCTACAAAACAAGATTAGTTTAGAGAACTTCGTACCCATTTTATGTTGGGTCCTTTTTGGTTAGCTTATGGTAATGTTCCTTTGGGAACCCACACCTTTCTTACCACTTTTGGTCCAAATTTTCTAACATAGAAACTTGAAGCATTATGTCCTTTAGTACCACAATGATTGCATTTAGTAAATGGTGATGAAGATTTTCTAGGTTGCATAAAGAAGTTCTTATAATGCTTTTCCTTTTTAGTGGGATTATATCCTAATCTGGTTTTGTCAAACATGCATCGTTGATTTCCAAGTAGAACATTTAAATTATCTCTACCATTTGTGAATTTTTCAAGGGTTGTATTCAAGTCTAGGACTTTCTTTTCTAGGTGATCACGTTTTACAGCAAATTCACATGGTTTGATTTTAGAGCATGGTTGAGCATTAGCTACTTTCTCTTTTAAACTTTCATTTTCTTTACTAAGCTTCATGAGATGCATTTCTAGAGTATCAATGGTCTTTCTTGACAACTTATATATACTAGATAGTTTTACATGTTTATCATACAATTCTTCAAAAACGTCAAGTAACTCATCTCTATCAAGTTCGTTGTTGTTTACCTCATTTTCTTCTTCCTGGTGGTTGGCCATTAGGCATAGGTTGGCTTCCTTATTGTCCGATTCTTCCGAGCTACTCACTTCATTTTCATCCCAAGTAATGTAAGCTCTTCTTCTTCCTTTTTTCTCTTTGTTCTTCTTCTTGAGGTTTGGATAATCCACCTTGAAGTGCCTTCCTTGCCACATTCAAAACAATTTGGTGAGGAAGAGTTTTCATTAGAAGTAGGTTTCTTACCTTAAGGTTTGAAACTTCTTTGGAAGTGTTTGTTTCTCATGAATTTTCCGAATCACTTCATAAATAGTCCAAACTCCACATCCTTATCAAGTTCACTCTCGGATTCATCTTCCTTGATTGAAGTGGCCTTGAGAGCTAGACCTTTCTTCTTGGAGGATTTTTCTTCCTCTTTCGCCATCTTTAAATCTTTCAACTCTTGTTCCTACTATTGTAATTTACCAAACAGTGTTGCAAGAGACATATCATTTATATTAAGTGATTGTTTGATGGCAGTGACAAGAGGTTGCCATTCCCTAGTAAGACTTTTTAACACTTTATAAATAAGCTCTTTGTTAATGTAAGTCTTACCAAGAGTAATGAGATGATTTACGATAAGGGTGAACCTCTTTTGCATGTCAATGATTGTTTCCCCGGAGTTTAATCTAAAACTTTCATATTGACTAGTGAGTGTACTAATCTTAGAATCCTTTACATCACTAGTTCCTTCATGAGTGACTTGGAGAGTGTCCCACATTTCCTTAGCGGTTTTACAAATTACAACTCTAAAAAACTTATCCGGACCTAAAGCAAGGGTGATGAGATTTTTAGCTTTGTAGTTGTATTGTGCTTTCTTTTCCTCTTCACTACTCCAGTCATCCATAAGTTTTTTAACTTGTTTACCATCTACAATATGCATGGGTATGAAAGGACCATTTTCAATTGCATTCCAAACTTTTAAGTTAATAGATTATACAAAAATTTTCTTACTTTCCTTCCAAAATGCATAGCTATCCCCATTGAAAGCAGGAGGTCTATTTGTGGCACATCCCTCAGGAAAAAGATTTAGAGCATTTGAGGCCATTTGTTCTCTTGAAGCTGTTAAGCTTGATCTACCAAGAGTCAAGCTCTGATACCACTTATTGTTCAAGTGGCCTCAATACTCAAGAGGGGGGGGAGGTGAATTGAGTGTTTAAAACTTTTCTTTAGAATGCCTTTGAAATTGATTCCTTTTTCATAAATTATGTTTATATGCAAGAGATATCAAGTATAGTGTAAGAGTCAATGTAAAACAATGAATAAATGTCACTTAGGCAATATATCAAACACTTGGTATACGAAAACTTATCTTAGCCTAATTAAACAAGTTCAAACAATATTATCACAACCAAATCAATATACCAACCAAATGCAATAAGTAAATGCAAGAGAGTAGGGAGAGAAGCTTGTAAACCAATTTAACGAGTTCCACCAACCCGGTGTACGTCTGGCCTTCAAGCAACCCACTTGAAGGATTTTCACTATTGAAGTTTAGAAATAGAATCTATGAGCAATTGCAGCTTCCTAGTGTCCTACACTCAAGAACTTAATCCTCACTAGCACAAGGGCAACCCACCCAATCTCTCAAACTCTCAATACCCAAAGGTTGAACCCCAACCTTTGTGACCACTCAACCTAGAGTGAAAACCTTGGTGTTTTGGTGTTTGGTATACAATCAATAAACTCTCTCAATAGAGTAGATAAGCAAATGAAAAGCTCTATGAATGATAACTCTCAATAAGAGAGGATTTACAAATATAAGCTCTAAGTTTTAGAAATTAAAACTAAACAAGAAAAAGAACTCATAAGACTCAAGAATTGATTTCCCTTAGATGGATTTGATTCTCTTAATTTGCCTTGAGTAGCTTGAGTGAGTCTTCCATTTATAAGCTTTGGAGATGTGCCCTAGAGTCTTCAGAGCTATTGTACAACATGGGTGTTTGCATTATGGTAGATAGCTGAGCTGGTTCTACACTAAAAATGACTTTTCTTACTGTCAGACATTAGTGTAATCGATTAGGTATCAAGCTATAATCGATTACACTTTGAATTCTTCAGTGTAATTCATCTCGTAATCGATTGAGCTTTTCCATGTAATCGATTAGCTTGTAGACAGACCCTAGCTAATCAATTGTGTATACCTTGTAATCAATTGTGAGTTATACCTGATGCATTTAATCCAGTTACACAGCATGGTAATTGATTGTGACTTGGATTGTAATCGATTTTGGAGCAAACAAAGACTTGGTAATCGATTATGGCTTGTTTGCAATCGATTAGGAACTTCTCAGAACTTAGGTAAGCGAGAAGATAGCGCGCTTAAGTGCATACCAACTTATGCCTTCACGCTCAAGCGAGAAGCCTTGTACGCTCGAGTGTGGCTTGCAGTGTGAATCAGGGATTGTCCTCGCGCTTGAGCAAGAGACTTCACGCTTGAAGCGAGCACCCTGTGCGCATGAGCGAGAAACCTTGTATGCTTGAGCAAATCACCACGCGCTTGAGCGAGCTCGAGGAGCGCTTAAGCGTGACCCTTCACGCTGGCAATTTAAACCTTAGAAAGAAATGGCGCTTGAGCGTATTTAAGCACGCTTGCAGCGTAATCCTTCAAAATGTACCATGTGCTTCAGAGAGGTACCTCCACGCTTAAGTATGACCTGCATGCGCTTGAGCAATAGCTTCACACTTGCAGCGTAAGCGTGGTTAAGTAGCAATGTCATGCACTTAAGGGTGATCTTGTATGCTTGCAGCGTGGCCTACACCTGTTACCACCTTTTATGCTTTAATGTGGGCGTATGTACGCTAAATATTCAATGTACCTACGTGTACCCCAGTATGTGCCAGCCTGTTACCACCTGTAGTAATCAAAACATAAGCGTATAAACCTTGGGTTCAGCAGTATAAAAACCCTCTCCTAGCGTATAAACCGTAATTCACACCTCTTTACGTTGGAAACTTGGGTTTTAAAGAGGAAAAGGCACAATCTAAGGCTTCTATTGAAAGGTAACATCTTTTTATTCCTTGATTCCAGTTAATAGTTAGAATTATTACATTCCACTGTTTCAATTTTGAATTTAATGTATCCATTATGTCCATTCATCTCATATTTTCATTTTGTTGTGGTTGTGTTATTTTTACATTTGCACCCATTTAGGCTCTATAAATACCATTCTTAACATTCACAATGTCCACAAGATCACAAAGACTCATTAGAAAACCAGAAGGAGTTATTGAAATGGAAAGTGTGAAGAAAACCCCAAAAGAGAAAGGAAAGGGGGTGGCTACTTCAAGCACCCCTGTTTCTCCACCACCTAAAAAGAGTAAAAGCCTTAAGGAGGAAAAGAAGTCCAAGAGAAATAAGGATTTTGACTAGAATAGGTTTAGGGATCTCAAGGCTGCCCAAGAATATAAGACAAAATTCAAAAACAAAAGAGTAATAAGGGAAAGGGCTCTGGTCCTTGATGAAGAAAATTACTCTGATATTGATGTAAAGGCTGCTATGTTTGCAAGGGGATGGCAGTATTTTAATGAGAACTTAGGCAATGGTTATCAAGAACTCACTAGGGAGTTCTATGCCAATTTAAGGGGCAATTCTATTGAAGATAAGGTACCTTTTTCTTCCTACTTAAGAGGAGTCACTATTCCTCTCTCTGGTCACATATTGAATAAGAGTTTGAAAGTACCTATCTTAGATGGTAAAAGATCTCAATACACTTGGATAGTGGATATCTTCCATAGGGCTAAAAATAAGAATCTTAGAAAGGAAATACTATAGGAATATTGTGAACAAAGGGTTGCATATATAACAAAAGTGAGTGGTGCACCAAAATGTGTCAAGAAAAGTTGTTTAAATCATCTCCCCCTCTTATGGTGCCACTACGTCTTTTTATCCCTACAACCTATGGCTCATGCTACTGAGGTTGTCATTAAGAGGTTGGTGTTGATTTACTATTTAATGAAAGGCCTGTATGTTAATTTGGGTGAGTTAATATTGGAGGAGATGGTGAAAGCCAACGAAAAAAATCTCCAACTGCCATATTGCTCGGTTGTCACTTTGCTGGCCAAAAAGAATCAAGTTAGGTTGAACTATAAAGAACTGACGAAGGTGAAGCCTGAGAGAATTATGGATAAGTACTAGGTAATAGACCATATTGACCAATTTATGCCTCAAGAGCCAAAGCGTCACAGACAACCCAAACCATCATCTTCTACACCACCACCTTCAACAGGTTCAGGTAATTCTTTTGATCTCTCTATGGTAATGCAAGAAATCCAAGCCATGAAGAAGATATAGCTAGGGACCTATGATCTAGTCCTGAACCATGATCTTATGCTGAGGAAGATTACCGCTGCACTTAATGTGGACCACACTGAAGAAATGAGAGTTCCAACTGACAAAGACTTATGGTTGGCTTCCATTGGGTTCACTATTCCCCCTAATCACACACCTTTGGCAACTAAATTTCCACCCCACTTTGAGCAACAAAATGATGAACCTATGGATGAGGCTGCTGATGAAGAAGAGGAAGACTAATATATTAATTTGCTGTCATTTATGCTAAGTTAATTCTGTGATGTAATAACTTTCTTTTAATGTACTTTCTTGAACAATGTAATTCCTTTACAGTTGTAATGAAAGTATGATTCTATGTTAATTGTTCAATGTTATTTCCTTTTCTAATTTGTATTGTTCAATTCTTGCAACCATCGCTCAACAAATCCTTGCCATATAGGTAAAAAGGGAAGTAATCTATCCCCTCATCCCATTAATTTATGAAGGGTATTAACTGTATTTAATTTAGAATTCATCTTAATTATTTAAAGTTTGTTGATTCTCAAGCATCCATTGGATAAATTAATTGATTCGCATTGTTTGATTCATGATCCCTGTCCATAACTATTTCCATCTTGTATTATTTGTATATTCACCATCCTAGTTAGCAATCTAAATTTATAATCTCGTGTAACATCCCTGATTTTTAAATAATTATAAAATTTCAGATTAAGGATTATGGATTGATAGGATTAATGGTTTATTAAGGATTAATTACCAATTAGGCAATTTATTGTATAATAATAATAATAATAATATGTGCCTTTAGGGGTTTAGTGGCCACGGTTCTCTCTCTCCTTTCCCTTCCTTCCCACGTGGTCCCCACGTTGATGGCTTGGTTGGATGGGAGTAATCATTGCTGAGAGAGTTTGCATTAAATGCAGATGGGATTGCATTAATGAGGATGCAATGTTGATTGAAATGGGAGCAGACGCTGGTTGCGTGGTGATAAGGCTTCAGCTCCACGTTTTCTCCTCATTTCCCTTCATCTCCCTTTGGTGGTTTTTCGTAGGATAGAGAGAAATGCTCTCCCTTCTCTCTAAAAACTCTCTGGAGACTCTTCGTCTCTTTCGTCTCATTTATCTTCATCTTCCTCTTCTCCTTTATCATCTTCTTCCATCTCGCATTAAGTTTGGGGACATGATTGGCTGATTCCCTGTAATTTATAAGCTTTTTAGTGCTTGCTAATGATTTTATGTTTGCCAATTTGAAATGATGAAGGCCTTCTTTGTAAATTATCCAGGGCCAAATTTATCCATCCTTACTATTAATTATCCATTTAGAACCAAGTGAGCCTGAGACCCTTTCATTCTAATTATGTACCTAACTTTACAAGCCTATCTATGTGAGAAAAATCAAGTGAATCATCCCTGGATGTACCACTGATGAACTGCTAAGTCTTATCTTATTGATAGGGACTAGCAAGTTCTAAGTTTGGGGATGAAGAATGTGCCTAACAACAATTAAAGGACACACTCTGACCTTAATTATAGATGAGGATTTTGATAAATTGAAGGAAGAACAACAAAAGCAAAAAGAAAAGTGAAAAAAATCAGCAAAGCAATTCTTATATAGAAGGAAAATGGTATTGAGCAAAAAAATGAATGAAAGAGAAGAAAGAAAGAAAGAAAGAGTCGAAAGGACTGAAAAAGAAGAAGGTGTAAAGTACCACAAGTAGTTGAGTTATCCTTCATCTAAAAAAAAAGAAAAGCAAAAGAGCTGGTTAGTAGAGGCATTTAAGTTAAGATTGAGTCAATCATCAGTGGGCATATCTTTTAACCCAACATTGACTAGAAAAACAAAAATGGAGCCTGTAGCCTAACCCCATTACAAGCTGAAAAAGCCCTTACTGATCTAATTGTGCTAGCATATGTCATGATCTTTAGAACTGTTACAAGCCTATGTTGATCTGCCAATTATACAGGTGATGAGTATATGCAATTGACCCTATACACTAAGAGAAGAGTGAAACACTAATCCATGTAAGGAAAGCATCACCAGCTTGTTCCCAAAGGAAGTGTGAGTAATTATATTTTCAAAAGTTGCAGAAAGAAAGCATAAAGGGTATTCAATAATTATGGCATGAGTTAAGTTAAGGAAAGGTTGATTGTCTTGAGTAATTGAAATTCATTTAATTAACCCGAGTCCTTGCTTGACGACAAGCAAGCTTTAAGTTTGGGGATATGATAAGTCTTGAAAAGACTTAATAATTTCATCTTTATTTTAACTTAATCCATTAAATATTGTTGATTTTGGCATTATTTTGTAATAAATTGTCATTCTTTCTTGTTTTAATTATTTAATTTAAATGTGTTTAAATTGTGTAAGAAAATGGTTAAAAAACATAAGCAATATAAGGAAATATGTATATTAGAGATTCATTAACCCAGCGTACATACGCTTGAAAGCCAGCGTACATACGCTAGGCATTTATATGTTTGTATTTTACAGGATCAAGGTGCAGGAAATCTAGCGTACATACGCTAGAATCCAGTGTACATATGCGTAGGAGAAAAAAAGACCAAATGCCAGCCCAGTGATCCAGCGTACATATGCTAGAATCCCAGCATATGTACGCGCACAAACAGAACCTAAAAAGTGAAGAATCAACAAGTTAGTGGCCCAGCGTACATACGCTGGCCTCCCAGCGTACATACGCGCAGATCCAGTAAGGTGTGAAGTCACTTGGCATTCAAGTGAAGTCACCCGACATTCAAGTGAACTCACTTGGCATTCAAGTGAAGTCACCCAGCATTCAAGTGAAGTCACCTGACATTCAAGTGAAGTCACCCGGGATTCAAGTGAAGTCACCCCGCATTCAAGTGAAGTCACCTGACATTCAAGTGAAGTCACTTGGCATTCAAGTGAAGTCACCCGACATTCAAGTGAAGTCACCCGACATTCAAGTTAAAGTACCACACTCAAGCGCCTAATGATCACGCTTAAGCATGAAGCTTGTTTGCCCAATATTTTATACTCCTTCAATGTGAATTGCTATAGTAGTTATCTTTAATTATTTTATTAGTTGCTGATTATATTTGTATTCTAGTAATTTAATTATTGTATTATAATTAGTTTCCCTTTGTAATTAATTAGAGTTAGTTTAGTTAGTTTTTGCCTTAGCTATATATAGTTGTAAATACTCTGTAATAGACACACGGAGATACACACAGAAGCAATATAACACAATTCATTTTTTGATTTTCAATCTCTCTCTAAACATTTTCCCTCTCTAAACTCTTTCTTCCATGACTCTCCACGTTCCACTTTCTTAATCCATTCCCATGGGTTGCTAAACCCCTAGGGTTGGGATTGCTAAAGCTTCCAATGGAATCTTGAATCTGAATTGAGGAGATCATCTTCTGAAGCAAGAGGAGAACAAGCTGAGAAGTGGATCTACACTGCTGGATTGACAAATCCAGACCTAATTGAAGAATCTCACCAATGAGGAATGATGGTTGAGGCTTAGGTAACTTCTGGCTTCCTAACTAATTTAGACCTAGCAATTAGGTGAATAGTTAGGGTTCAAACCCCAATTTTGCATTAGATTTCTATCATTGAACACTTAAGGGATTAGGGTTTAATGCTTAGGAATTAGTGTTAATCACCTAAGGAATTAGGGATTAACCATCTATGAATTGTCCTCTTGAGTCTAAAGCTTGATTGAACATCAATTGCATGTTTCTTGATGAAATTGTGAGCTGAAGTAATCCTAACCTATCTTACATTAAATACATCTCATCTTTCATATTATTTCTGAAATTACAAAAGCATAGAATGTGCAGAAAATCATAAACAGAATGAATTCTATCTTCTTGTGTTCTGGTTCAGCTTGTACTTGCCAAAAGAATATAATCCTCCCAGATTATGCATCACCAGCCCTCAAAATCTTCCTTATCAAGCTCCGCCCTCCACAATGGTGCGCTTGCCAAAAGAATATATTACCCTTCATGCACCTCTTCCATGACATCCTGCACCTCATTCTGATTGAGACACCAGAGATAGGGCATAGAGAATCCTCTTCTGAATAACATGCTATCTACCATTGTGAAATAAGGCAGCTCCCTCTTTATTCTCTTCTTCTCTACCTCATCAGTGGGTAGTTATCCATTTACCAAGTACCGGACAAAGGGGACTACCCATGAATCATCATTGAATGTTCTACTAGTTATGGCCATGTGCAACGAGGTCAGTGGAATGCTGGGAACAATCAGGGTGCTTTGGACCACGGTGGTGGTGTTCCCAGGCTACTTCGTGCTGGCTAATCTTAAGAGAATATCTACCCCGGTGTTCTCCTCTCTTGGTACATACTTGAACTCCAACATTATAAATCGTTGCTTCATCTTATTTACATAGTTCAGATATAACTAGATTTGAGGCTCACAGACTTGGTAATCATCCCGTATCTATGAATCACCAGTTGCAAATTGCTAAAGAGGGTCACCTCGGAAGCTCTGATATCCAATGCTGCTCTGAGTCTGGCAAGACAAGCTTTGTACTCAGCTTGGTTGTTGGAAGTTTTAAAGTTAAAGCATAACAAAATTTCTAAGTGCACCCCGTCATCGCTTTCAACTACCACGCCGGTGCCACTTCCTTTACAATTAGATGAACCATCTACATACACCGTTTAGTGAGAACGGGGAGCAGTTGGGTCTACTCCAGTCATTTCTACCATAAAGTCCACCAACACTTGAGCCTTTATAGCACCACAAGGTTCATACAACACATTAGATTCTGAGAGCTCAACAGACCACTTAATCATTCTCCCAGCCAAGTCCAGCTTGCTCAAGACCGAATGAATGGGAAGATACGTCCTTACAACAACAAGATGGGTATGGAAATATGGCCTCAAGCGCCTAGAGGCCCAAACAACCGTCAAGGCAGCCTTTTCAATTTTTTGATACGGACCCTTCACCCCTTATAATGTCTTTCTAGTAAAGTACATTGGCCTCTATCCCTCCGGAGTTTCCTTCACCAGGGCCATCATAGGTATTCAATTTGCATTAGTTTTAGGGTCCATCTAGTTTTAGTTTTTATTTTTATCTTATTTTCCCCTAATTGATATGGTATTTCTTCTATTTCCACAGATGCTACTTGGGTAGTTGTCTTTTACAGAAACCTTCATGAGATAAATCTATTGGCAAAAGGATTTGGAACATTTTGAAAGGGATGATGTAAATGGGAAGAGTTTGAGTTTGTAGAAGACCTAAGATCGAAGCCAGCCCAACAATGGAAGAAGAACGTACCAAAGAAAGTACTACAGAACCCAAAAAACTCTTAAAATGTATATTTGCCAAGGTTCAGAAAAAACCACTGCCAGTGGGAATTCCCATTGGCCTTGGAACACACCGGAGGAAGTGACAAAATTGAGAAGAGAAAACCACTGCCAGTGGAATTTCCCACTGGCCATGGAACTCCCTGCCAAAAAACCCACTGGCCGTGGATTTTCCCACTGCCAGTGGTTTTTGCTGAGTTTTTAATTTTTAGGAATTTTGGGTGTCACACAGTGTGATCCACTGCTAGTGGATTTCACACGTTGCAGCAGTTACCTTCAGTTTTCGCAAAATTTTAAAAGAACAAAAAGGGAAAAAACATAGGGGAACAGACACATAGAGCATAAGACAGTTTTAGGTGAGAATTGAGAGCTTCTTGGAGGAGATTTTTGAGAGGATATCAAGAATCAACAAGTAAAGGCATCAGATCTTCAGATTTTGGGGCATTGGATTAGGACCAAAAGTGAGAACTCTAATTTTTCTCCAAACCCTTGTTTTGTAATTAAGATTTTGTTCATGTTTGAGATTAAATTTCTGATTTATGGTATTGTAATCATCTTCCTTATGGCGAACTAAACTCCATTCGTGGGATTAGAGGGTAGTATAATTGTAAACCAAACTTGAGATCTTCTTCATTTTTCTATTTATGAATCATGTTTCTTATTCAATTTTATGTATGTTTAATGCTTTTACAAGGCTTAGAAATAAATGTAGATGATTATAAATGGTGTGGGTAATTGAAAGATTGGCATATGGTTTGAATCACATGAAATTGAACCTAGGGATTTGGGTTATGAAAATAAACAAAGCTCTTTAAGGGATAACCAAGTTTTCATAAAGCATAAGGGATCTAATTAACGAATTGAACGTGGTTCTTTGGTAATTAGGTACGTTAGTGAGGTTTCAAGAGAGAGTCACTAATTAAATTTGGACAACTTGCCTTAAGAAACGAGATTTCTTAAATGGGGAAACTGAATTGCATTGAAACTTGGTAACGACATGAGAACCTTTTAATTCCCAAGAACCTAATCTCGACTATTTTCAATTAAGTACTTTGATTTTCATCATGAATAGCTTTGTGTTTTCTTTTGGCATCTTTAGTTTTAAGTCAATTTAAATTTCTATTGAAATTAAACCATTGGTCTAGATAATCGAATTGCTGATAAAACTGGTAATTGGGCACAATCCTTGTGGGAACGATAACTTTTTTTTTACGTGATATCTTGTGCGCTTGCGGCTAGCTATCAAGTTTTTGGCGCCGTTGCCGAGGATTGTGTTTCCCCCAATATTGGCTAAGCAGTATTTTGATTAGACTAGACTTTTTTTATTTTTTCGGCATAATTATTGGGTTTTGGTTTCTATTTTTTCTGCAGAATTACACTTGGGTGTTCTTTATCTTTTTGTGAGTTTGTGCAGGCCCTTTTATGTGAAGAAGTGCTAGCTTTGAGCATATTTTTGATCCTGAGATAGAAAGAACTATTTGAAAGATCTGAGCTCATAGGAAACAAATAGAACAAAGCAAGCAAACAGCTTCGAGCTCAACAAGCCAAGCACAAATGGATAATCCAAACAATAGAGCCCTTTCATGATTTTACAACGCCTAATGCGATAGGGCAAAGGTCTAGCATCTCTAGGCCAACCATTAAGGCAAATAAGTTCAAGTTGAAGCCATCCTTGCTCTCGATTATTCAACAAAGTCAGTTTGAAGGATTGTCATCCGAGATCCCAACTTGCATCTTCAGATTTTCCTTGAGTATTGTGACACACTCAAGGTAAATGGGGTCTTAAGCAACGCAATCTGACTTAGGCTCTTCCCATTCTCTTTAAGGAACAAGGCCAGAGCTTGGTTATATATGCTTCTGGAAGGGTCAATCACTACATGGGAGTAGTTGTCTCATGCCTTCCTCAACAAATATTATACACGGAGTAAAATAGACCAGTTGAGGAAGCAGATCATCACTTTCAATTAGAAAGATGATGAGACTCTATATGATGCCTAGGAGAGGTACAAAGAAATGCTACGGGAATGCCTACACCATGGCATTGAACACTGGTTGACGATGCACATTTTCTATAATGGGCTCACTCCGAACCAGAAGGTAACCTTGGATGCCGCAGTTGGCGGTGCCTTCATGAGTAAGAACATGGAGGAAGGTTATAATCTCATAGAGGAGGTTACCTAAAACACATACCGATGGTCTTCAGAAAGGAGTTTACAAGAACTCCAGGTAAGTACTCTGTTGATGTTCTCTCTTTATTAACTGCTAAAGTAGAAGCATTATATGTAAAAATTGATAAATTTGATAAATTAGGAGCGGGTACTACTAACATGGTTTGTGAGTTATATGGCGTTTCAAGTCATAATATTTCAAGATGCCAGCTTATAATGAATCAGAGTCCCAATCCAGAGATGCAACAGGTGGATGCTACTGGGAACTATAGTAGAAATTATGGTAATAATTTTCAACAGCCACAAGGACCACCTGGTTTCCAAAACCGACCACCTCCTTATGAAGGCAATCAGAGTAATTTTGACAGCCACAAGGACCCTACATTCCACAAAAATCCAAGCTAGAATCCTTGATGGAGACCTTTGTGACCACCCAGTTAAAACAAAATGATGAAAATGTTAGAGAACTAGATTGCTCAACAGGCCTCATCCTCTCAAAAAATTCCAGGAACTTTTCCTAGAAAGCCTGAAACGGGACCATCCAATCACACCATAGATATCGCTCTTAGGAGTTGTACACAGTGTGATGGTTCAGTTGGTATGACTGAAGTGGAGGCTAAGAAAGAGAAGAAAGGGGAAGAGTCTCACCCTCATCTTGAAATTGAAGAATAGAAACAAAGTGAAAAGAAGGAGGAGATGAAGCCATATCATCCTCCAGTTCCATATCCTCAACGCTTGGCTAAGCCAAGCTTGATAAACAATTTGGTAAGTTTCTTGAAGTTCTTAAAAAGCTTTATGTTAATATTCCTTTTACAGATGCCTTAAAGTAAATGCCGACATATGCGAAGTTCTTGAATGACATCTTATCCAATAAAAGGAAATTAGAGAAGGATGGTACAATAGCACTCACTGAGAAATGCAGTGCTTTGATCCAAAGGAAGCTACCACCCAAGCTTTAGGATCCAGGTAAATTCTCTATCCCTTGTGTGATTGGTGACATGGAAATTGATAGAGCACTATATGACTTAGGAGCTAGCGTTAGTTTAATGTCATTGTCTAATGCCGAGAAATTGGGATTGGGTGAACTGAAAGCTACTAAGATGTCATTCCAATTAGCGAATAGGTCTGTTAAATATCCTATAGGTAGTTTAGAAGATGTACCTATTAAAGTAGGTAAATTTTTCATTCCTACTGACTTTGTTGTTTTGAAAATGGATGAGGATTCTATGATCCCATTATTCTAGGCAGGCCATTTTTGAAAACCATGGATGCGGTAATAGATGTTAAAAATGGAAAATTGTCTCTGATTATTGGAGACCAAAAGGTAGATTTTAGTTTAAAGATACTTTAAAGAAACCTTTTGATGATGTTTGTTGTGTGGATTTTATTACCCAAGTGGTGAAGGAAGAAACGCTTCCTAAGGATCCACTTGAATCTGTTTTATTAATTGAGCCTGCAGGAACATCAGATTGTTTGGAAGAAAATAGCCCACTTAAACATGATAGTGAAGTCACGTGTGAGAAAGTGGTAAGCTCAACTGTTGAATTGAAGCCTTTACCGGCTTTACTGAGGTATGAATTTCTTGGACCCAACTCTACATATCCTGTCATTATAAATGCTGACTTGAATCCATGTAAAACTGAGAAGCTTTTGAAATAACTTAGGTTGTATAAGAAGGTAATTGGTTATACAATGAATGATATAAAGGGGATTAGCCCTTCCTTTTGCATGCATAAGATAACTGTAGAGGATGAGAGTAGGCCTATAGTAGAACCACTTAGGAGACTAAATCCAAAAATGTAAGAAGTGGTTAAGAAGGAAATCTTAAAATTGCTTGATGTTAGTGTCATATATCCCATTGCTAGTAGCAAGTGGGTTAGCCTAGTTCATGTGGTGCCTAAAAAGGGATGGATAACTGTGGTGAAAAATGATAAACAAGAATTAATTTCTACTAGGATAGTTTCTAGGTGGCGCATGTGCATTGACTATAGAAAATCAAATAGCGCCACAAAGAAAGATCATTTCCTTCTTTCTTTCATTGATCAGATGCTTGAGAGGCTTGCTAAGCACTCTTATTTCTGTTATTTAGATGGGTACTCAGGTTTTCATCAAATCCTCATCCATCCATCTGATTAAGAGAAAACTACCTTCACTTGCCCTTATGGGACATATGCATATAGGAGAATGCCATTTGGCTTGTGTAATGTACCTGTGACTTTTCAAAGGTGTATGCAGGCCATCTTTTATGATTTGATTGAGAATGTGATGGAAGTTTTCATGGATGACTTTTCTGTGCATGGTTTGGATTTCGATAATTGTTTAACTAATTTGTGCCAAGTCTTGCAGCGCTGTGAGGAGACCAACTTGGTCTTAAACTGGGAGAAATGCCATTTCATGGTAAGAGAAGGCATAGTTCTTGGACACTTGGTGTCTAAGAGAGGAATTAAGGTGGATAAGGCTAAGGTGGAAGTGATTGAAAAATTGCCCCTACCTACGAATATGAAGGGCATTCGAAGCTTTCTTGGGCATGCAGGGTTTTACCGATGGTTAATTAAAGACTTTAGAAGATCACCAAGCCTCTGACTAATCTTTTGGGTAAGGATGTGCCTTTTGTTTTTGACTCGTCTTGTCTTGAGGCTTTTTATAGGATTAAACAAGCCTTGATTTCTGCTCCTATTGTATAACCCCCTGATTGGGAACTCCCATTCAAATTAATGTTTGATGCTAGTGATCATGCAGTGGGGGCTGTGCTTGGGTAGTGGAAGGATAAGAAGCTGCATGTGATCTATTATGCTAGCCGTACACTTGATGAAGCTCAGGTAAACTATGCTACCACTGAAAATGAATTATTAACTAATGTTTCTGCTTTTGATAAGTTTAGATCGTACTTGATAGGCTCACATGCTACTATATATACTGACCATTCTGCCATCAAGTATCTTTTACATAAAAAAGAAGCAAAGCCTAGGCTAATTAGGTGGATTTTGATCTTGCATTAGAGATAAAAGATGAAAAGGGTACTGAAAACCTTGCTGCTGACCATTTATCTAGGTTGTCATCCAAAAAAGATGAGATGGGTAATGTTGTTCCCATCAATGAGTCTTTTCCCGATGAACAACTACTGAGTCTTAGTGTCCAACAAGTTCCTTGGTATGCAGATTTTGTTAATTTTCTTGCATCTGGCATTGTACCTCTTGACCTTGGTTTTTAGTAAAAAAAAAAGTTTTTTGTAGATGTCATGTACTATTATTGGGATGAGCCTCTTCTTTTCAAATAGTGTGCTGATGGTATCATAAGGAGATGTGTACCAGAAGAGGAAGTGCAACAAATCTTGGACCATTGCCATTCTTTATCCTGTGGAAGCCATATGAACACCTCCAAAATAGCTTCAAAGGTTTTGCAAGCGGTTTTCTATTGGCCACATATTTTTAAGGACATTCATAAGTATGTCCTTACATGTGACTCATGTCAAAGGTCAGGTAACATTTCTAAAAGACATGAAATTCCGCTTAATAACATTTTTAAAGTTGAACTTTTTATGTTTCGGGTGTAGACTTCATGGAACTATTCCTAGCATCCTTTGGAAATAAATTCATTTTAGTAGCAATCGACTATGTGTCTAAATGGGTAGAAGCCATTGCTTCACCTCATTTGGATGCTAAGACTGTTACCAAGGTTTTTCATAAGATCATATTTCCAAGGTTTGGGGTCCCGTGATGCATAATAAGTGATGGAGGGTCACACTTTATTGAAAAATCTTTTCGAACCCTCCTCAAGAAATATGGTGTGAGGCTTAAGGTTACAACATCTTATCATCCTCAAACTAGTGGCCAAGTTTAGGTATCCAACAGGGAGATCAAAAATATTCTTCAGAAAGTGGTTAATACATCCCGTAAGGATTGGTCTATTAAGTTAGACGATTCCTTATGGGCGTATCGAACCGCTTATAAAACTTCCATTGGAACCACACCTTTTAAGCTAGTGTATGGAAAGCCTTGCCATTTACCTATAGAGCTTGAGTATAAATCTTTTTAGGCAGTTAAAATTCTTAATCTTGAACATAAGGTTGCAGGTGAGCGCAGGTTGTTAAATGAGCTTGAGGAGCTCTATTTGGATGCTTATGAAAGACTAAGTGTAACATCTTAATTTTTATATAAATGACCTAAATAAGGGAAATAAATAAAGCTTCTTCTCTCTTCTCTTCCATTTTCATACTCATCTTTCCACCCTTGATACCACTTTCATTTCTTGGTTGAGGTAAGCTCCTCACTATTTTTATTGTGCTTGGACCCTAGGTTATGGGTTATTGAGGCTTGGGAGAGTATTTAATGTATGTGGGTATTGAATGGGAGCTTTAAATATGAAAAACCTAAGGTGGGGTGAAATAAATATGGACTCTTATGAGCATTTATTGGGAAACATGAAAATGGTGTTGAAGGATGATGAATATTGATGTGCATTTATGATATGGTTGAGTTTTTAATAAAACCCTAACTTATGATTTTAGGGGAAATGTGTAATGTACAAGGGGTGAAATATCCATGTGTCACAGTTGAGGAAGTATATTCACGATCCCTTACACGTGATCCCTATTGATGATATTGATGTGCGGGATGGCTTGTTCGTTTCTCCAGTTTCTGTTCGTATTGTTGAGTACTCCTTGAAAAGGTTGTGGAATAAAATGGTACCCTTAGTGAAGGTAGCATGGAAGCATGGAAATATGGAGACACTTACATGGGAACACGAAGATGATATTCGGGAACGGTATCCTCACGTATTCGAATCCGGTATGTCAAATTTCGAGGATGAAATTTCTTTAAGGTGTGATGGATTGTAACATCCCAATTTTTATATAAATGCCCAAATAAGGGAAATAAATGACAATTATTTACATACGGAAAGATTAATGCCACAAAAATATAGAAATAAATTAATTTGGGTCTATTATGATTTTTCATAAATTACTAAGCTTCATGAGCTAAAATTTATGCCCGGTTAAAATATGGGTGTCGGACCAAGTATCTTTGATTGAGATGATGTTGGTCAGGGCTGTAGATAATATTATGGGGAATCCAAATATGTATTCAAAATAATTTTTAGAATGAGTATTGATCCTAAACAAGGATCCTGTTTGTGGTAAAACAGTAAATTTTACATGAAAAGGGAAACAATTAAAAATAAGACTCCGCTTCTCACTCTCTTTTCATGTTCTTTTTCTCTTCTAAGGCAAACACCATTTACTCCTTCTTCTTCTTCTCCTTTTCCACTCATCGCCTTCACCTTCTTCTCATCCAAAACCTAAGTAAAAGTGGTGCCCCTTCCTCTCTTCATTTTCGTTCACCATTGAAGCAAGGAGAAGACAATTGATGCTTGAAGCTTCTCCTCTCTTCTCTTCCATTTTCGTGCTTATCTTTCCACCCTTGATACCCACTCTCATTTCTTGGTTGAGGTAAGCTCTTCACCATTTTTATTGTGCTTGGACCCTAGGTTATGGGTTATTGAGGCTTGGGAGCGTATTTAATGTATGTGGGTATTGAATGGGAGCCTTAAATATGAAAAACCTAAGGTGGGGTGAAATAAATATGGACTCTTATGAGCATTTATTAGGAAACACAAAAATGGTGTTGAAGGATAATGAATATTAATGTGCATTTATGATATGGTTGAATTTTTAATAAAACCCTAACTTATGATTTTGGGGGAAATGTGTAATGTAGAAGGGGTTAGCATTTATTGATGAGAGAAGTGTTATAAATGATGAGGTATTGGCATTTAATGATGATTTATGATGTTGGTTGGAAGCCATAAATGAAAAACTCACCCAAGGTGTTGGTGGGAAATTAATGTGTGTGAGCAACCTAGTTAGTGGAGTTATTGTTTCTAATTATAATGAGCTTTCATTCAAGGGAAAGAATTCCTGAAGCCTAATTAGGCAAATGAACAAACTTATAAATAGTTTCTACATGATGAGAATCATGTATATATATATGTACATATTCATAATGATACTTGAATGAATGATTGACATGGTCCTACAATTGATTGATGTAGGATTTGACAACACTTGTGAGGCGGGAACATCAAACCCGGAAGTCTACTTCTCTTCAGGTAGGAGAGGGGTGTATTTTCTAAATGCATGAAACCTTGTATATTGATAATGTATGTATTGATGCCATGTTGCATGTTACTCCTTGAATGGATGTAGTGTGTTATGCGTGTGATATGAAATAGAGATTGAATCTTGCGATTGTTGATTGTGAAATGATATATCTATATTTGATTATGTGGGATGAATATTGTGATTGAATATGAGTGGTACCCTAGATAAGAGGGTGAGATAATCCTTATGAGGTTAAGGCATGCATGAGCATTGTTGCATACATAGCATGGCATGCATAACATATGGCTTGAAAAGTGGTTGCGATTGTGACACCTCGAAAATAGGGGTAATTATAGAGAACATAAGTAGTGAAGCTGTCGTTCAATACCCTGGATCTATGAAGGGCCTATCTCATATATGAAGATATGAGAAGGTGGATAAAAGAAACTATGAATGAGGAATTCTCGATTGAAAACAGCGGAAGGATTTATTTAAATTAATGCTATGTGATTGAGTTCGAAGGGGGGTCAGCCATCTTGCAAAGTATTAAATTCGAATTGTGCCCAAGGTGTTTGTAAGATAATGCAAAATCATGATTTAATGTAAAGGAAAAGGAAAACATTTTAAACAAAGCAATTTGGAGAATCAGGGCGCTTCTCGCTTAAGGGAGGACACACTCGCTAGAGCGAGTCCCAATAGGACGCCTGGGCGAGACATGAAATAAGCTGAGCGAAAAGAGGAAAACAAGTTTCAGAGGTCACCTCGCTCAGGGGAGGTTCACACTCGCTCGAGCGAGACCGAGTGGGATGCTTGAGCGAGCAACACCACACGCTGAGCGAGAATAATAAGGGAGAATCAGGGGTCAACTCGCTTGAGTGAGCCCCGTCTCGCTTGAGCGAGATCCTCACAAGTCGCTTGGGCGAAGCAAGCGAGCTCGGGCGAAAATCATCCAGAACCTACCCAATGCTCACTCGCTTAAGCGAGCACCACCCTCAAGGGTCTTTCGCTCAGGCGAAATTCGTCCAATGGTGAAATTCCCTCGCTCTCGCTCGGGCGAGAATCCTACTCGCCTAAGCGAAACTCTTCTAGTGGCCAACCCCTGATGCCAGGGCCGTCTCGCTTGAGCAAGACCCACTCTCGCCTAAGGAAGAATTGGTCAGAAACCAAATATCATGCAGGGGGATTCTTGCTTGAGCGAGATTATCAGAAATATGCAGAAGTGTAGAGGATTAAACAACATATCATGCTAAAACTTAATCTAAACCATTTCACTTAAATTCACCATATCTCCTTCATCCCATTTAGCATTTAAAACTTGTTCCAATCAATCTTACCCATAGATTTACCTTCCAATTCATGAATTTCATCTCAATCTAACTTACTACTTAGTATAGTCTATAAAGTGAAATCTTTAATGTAACTAACTTTCATTCATAAGTTTCACTACATCCAACCTTCATTTTTCAAATATCCAATCGAGGCTAAGGTCATTAATGAAAATGGGCCATAAACTCTATGATCTTATTTTCCTACATGACCTTCCAAAATTACCAATATATATTCATCATCCATACAAGTATCTATGCCAATTCAAGGCTATACAAAATATGCAGAATACTATATACATTACAAACATTCCACACAAACCATAAAATGAAAATGTTGCCGTCCAAGGCATTCTTTACCAAAATAGGCTTCCTTCACACAACTTCTCCACACAAGAGCTCCATAGGCAAGCCCTACAACACAGGAGCTAAAAAGATATGCCACATGGAAAGTGAGTATACTTTCTCAATGATGAAAATCTACAATTGTGATAATATATACATGAATGCAATATAAACATTCCTCCTCAAGGAAAATTCGATCACCACCAAATCAAACATTCATCAAATTCACTGAACACATATATCCACTTAAATTCATAAGAACACATCAACCATTAACCTATTTCCAGTTGGTATTAAAAGGGAGTTCCATCTACTCTTTACATAATCTCCTCTACAGGATATCACTCTATGCCATGCTCCTATGGCTAATGCACATGCTAGTGTTTAGGATGCATATGTACGGATCCGATTTCATACCAACGGGTGATCGCAACCACCATAATCATTCATTCACATTCATAGGTTTCCCGCCTCGCAAGGGGTACTTCCTCTAGCAGCCTCGCAAGGTGCTTTCTCGTGATCACAACCACGTTCAATGATTCATAATGGTTTCCCACCTCGCAAGGGGTACTCCCGCCTCATGATTGCAACCATGGGCATTCAATCTCAATGGTCCCGCAGGGCCTTTCATTTCAAATACCAGGTGATCGCAACCACCGGTCCAATAATCACAGGAACTCGCAAGCCCTTTATATTTCAACATCAAGTGATCACAACCACTTATCAATCATCATCATGATATGCGTGCCATGCTATGTATGCAACAATACTCATGCATGCCTCAACCTCATATGGGCTATCTCACCCTCTCATCTAGGTTACACTCATACTCAACTACAACATTAATTTCCCATAGTCAACATATATATATATATTCCAATCATAAAATTTCAAGAGTCCATACAGTCACAGATTTCAAGAATTCATCAAGTCACACATGGATTCCATAACATTTCATCACATATTATACCACTCATAGCCTCATTAAGGCTTCAATCCACAATCAATCATTTTAAGCATTAAGTTCAATTTCACATCACAACCATATAATACCACCTTAATTTAAGTAAATATGCCATATTACATCATCATATACATTATCATCATACATGTTCTCATACATTTAGAAAATACATCCCCTCTCCTACCTCAAGAGAAGTAGACTTCCGGGTTCGATGTTCCCGCCTCACAAGCGTTATCAAGTCCTACACCAATCGATTATAGGACCACATCACTTATTCATTCAAAAACCTTTTCAATATACATATCTATGTATACATGATTCTTATCATGTGGGAGCTATTCATGGATTTTTATTTATTTTCCTATTTAGGCTTCAGGAATTCCTTCCCTTAAATCACCATTCATTATTATCAAAGTGACAACCTAATTAGTTAGGTTACCCCATTCACCAACCTTACATTAATCCTATTCCAAGTGGGTTTTCATTTATGTTCTCCAATCACCATCTTTAATCATCATTTAATGTCAATACCTCTTCATTTATAACACTTCTCTCTTCAATAAATGTTAAACCCTTCTACATTACACATTTCCCCCAAAATCATATGTTAGGGTTTCATTAGAGCTTAACTATTTCATAAATGAACTTCAATATTCCTCATTCTTCAACCCTATTTTCGTGCACCTCATTTATTGTTCATAAATGTTCATATTTATTTCACCCCACCTTAGGGTTTATGTATTTAATGGTTTCTTTCACTCCCCACATGCATTTAATACTTTCCCAAGCCTTAGTAATCCATATTCTAGGGTTCAACCACCATTAAAATGAAAAAGAGCTTACCTTAATTAAGAAACAAAATGGCAACCAAGGGAGAGGATGGTGAACTCGAAAATAGAGGAGAGGAAAGGGAAGACTTCAAACACCCAATGCTCCTCCTTGCTCTAATGGTGAACGAAATAAGAGAGGGGGAGCACTAATTTGTTCAAGCTCTTGGGAAGGAAGAAGATGAAGAAGAGGAAGTAAAAGAAAGTAAGAAAGTGAGAAGAAGTGAGAGCAAAGAGTGTTTTTGCCTAAGGGAGAGGTGTGCCACGAGAAAATAGGAGTGAAAGAGGTGAGGTTTTATGTTTTATTTTTATTCTTGTCACTAAACTCTTCTGTTTTTCATTAAACAGGCTCTCAGTTCGGCCTCAATACATACTCTAAAAATTATTCCGAATACATATTCGGATTTCCAATAACATTATCTACAGCCCTGACCAACGGCATCTCAATCGGAGATACTTGGTCTGACACCCATATTTTATTCGGGTCAGTTTTTAGCTTATCCGGTCATAATAACTCACTAACAGTATTCAAAAATCTTAATTAAATTATATCTAGAATTTTAGGATATTAATTAGTCCATATTTAATTATTCAATATTTATTTTCTTAATTTAACTTTCTATTTTAAAAATTTAGGGTGTTACAATCCACCCCACCTTAAAAGAAATTTTGTCCCTGAAATTTAACATACCGGATTCGAATGTGTGAGGATACCGTTCACGAATATCATCCTCATGTTCCCAGGTGAGTGTCTCAATGTTCCCATGCTTCCACGCTACCTTCACCAAAGGTACCATTTTATTCCGTAGCCTTTTCACGGAATACTCGACAATACGAACCGAAACGGGAGGGATGGACAAGTCATTCCGCACATTAACATCATCGATAGAGATCACGTGCAAGGGATCATGAATATACTTCCTTAACTGTGATACGTGGAACACATTATGTAGGTTTGTAAGCTGCGGAGGGAGCGCAATTCGATAAACGACATCTCCAATCCGCTCCAAGATCTCATAAGGTCTGATGAATTTAGGGCTTAATTTCCTGCTCTTCAAAGCTCTTCCAATACCCTTATCACGCGAGATTCGTAAGAACGCATGATCGCTAACTTGAAATTCAAGTGGCTTCCTTTTTTTGTCATAATAGCTCTTCTGCCGGTCTTGAGCGATTTTCATCTTCTCCTGGATCATCTTGATCTGCTCAGTAGTTTCCTCAACAATCTCAGGCCCTAAGGCCAAGTTCTCACCAACTTCAAGCCAACATAAAGGGGTTCGACACCTCCTTCCATATAATGCCTCGTATGGTGCCATACCAATACTAGAGTGAAAACTGTTGTTGTAAGTGAATTCGATCAGAGGCAAATATTTCTCCCACGAGCCGCCGTGCTCCAAAACACAAGCACGTAATAAGTCCTCAAGACTCTGAATAGTCCTCTCAGACTGTCCATCAGTCTGAGGATGGTTCGCTGAACTTAGCTTTAATTTTGAACCCATTGCCTCATGTAAGCTTCCCTAAAATTAGGAAGTGGATCAGGGGTCACGATCAGACACAATACTTGATGGCACACCATGTAACCTCACAATCTCCTGAATGTATAGCTGTGCCAAATCGTACAAGGAACTCTTCATACTGATCGGCAGAAAATGTACACTTTTTGTCAAATGATCCACAATCATCCAGATTCTATCACATCTGGACCTCGTCCTTGGCAATTCGGACACAAAGTCCATGGTAATTGCATCCCACTTCCAAACGGGGATATCAAGTGGTCTCAAAGTACCCAAAGGTCTCTGATGTTCTACCTTCGCCTTCTGACAAGTAAGACACGAAGCTACAAAATTGGCAACATTACGCTTCATTCCGGGCCACCAAAAATTCTTCTTTACATCTTGGTACATTTTGGTTGCACCAGGGTGAATGATAAAAATGCTTTTATATACTTCCTCAAGCACCGTGTGTCTCAAATCTCTGAATGAAGGTACATACACACGACCTTTTACTCGCCATAAGCCATCAACACCCTCCACAAGGAATAAATTTTTCCCATCGTCTTGAGATCTTCTCATCTCCTGTAAGTAATCATCATCCCCTTGTTTCTCCTTTACAAGCTCTAAGAACTCATTGCATATCTTTAAGGTAGCAAAACATAGTTTCTTGGGAGATTGAATCTCGGTCCCAACATTTAAATTCTGAAATTCCTCAATCAATTCAAATTCTTTGACCATCATGGCTGACACATGTAAGGATTTCTGAATAAGAGCATCGACAACAACATTAGCTTTCCCCGGATGGTACATCAACTTAAAATCATAGTCCTTCAGGAATTCCATCCACTTCCTTTGGCACATATTTAATTCTTTTTGATCAAAGAGATATTTCAAGCTTTTGTGGTTACTAAAGACCACGAACTTCGAACCATAGAGATAATGACGCCAAATCTTCAAGGCGAACACAACCGCCGCCAATTCCAAGTCATGAGTCAGGTAATTAACTTTATGAGGTCTCAACTGGCGTGAAGCATAAGCTATGACACATTCCTTCTGCATCAAAACACACCCAAGTCCATGCTTAGAAGCATCGCAGTACACCACAAAGTCTTCTTGTAAATCAGGCAATGCCAACATAGGCACAGAAGTCAACCTCATCTTTAACTCTTCAAAGCATCTCTCATATTCAACCGCCCATACAAAAGGTTGGTTCTTCCTTGTCAAGTTTATCAAAGGTTTAGTAAGACGTGAAAAACCTTCGATAAACCTTCGATAATAACTGGCAAGTCCAAGGAAACTCTGGATTTTCGTAACCGATGTAGGTCTAGGCAATGCCATAACAGCTTCAACCTTGGAAGGATCCATCGAAACACCTTCTTTGGATATCACATGACCAAGAAACTGGACGCTCGACAACTAGAATTCACATTTAGAGAGCTTAACATACAACTGGTTCTCTCTAAGAATATTCAGCACAACCTTCAGATGTTCCTCGTGTTCCTTGCGGCTCTTGGAATACACTAGGATATCATCGATGAATAGCACAACAAAGCGATCCAAGTATTCATGAAAGATATGGTTCATGTAGCTCATGAACACCGCTGGAGCATTAGTCACTCCAAATGGCATTACAACATACTCATAATGGCCATATCGCGTCCTAAACGCAGTCTTTGGAATGTCTTCGGTTCTCACCCGAATTTGATGTTAACCAGAACACAAATCAATCTTCGAAAACACCACTACACCTCTTAATTGATCCAACAGATCATCGATACGTGGTAAAGGATATCTATTCTTTATCATCAGCTTGTTCAATTGGCGGTAGTCAATACATAACTGCATGGTTCCATCTTTCTTTTTAACCAATAAAACAGGAGCCCCCCAGGATGACACACTGGGTCGAACAAACTCCTTCTCAAGCAGCTCCTCAACTTGCTCTTTAAGTTCAGCCAACTCTATAGGAGACATCCTATAAGGAGTGATAGACACTGGTTTTGCACCAGGTATAAGATCGATAGCAAACTCAACCTCCCGTGGAGGTGGTAAACCGGGTATCTCCTCGAGAAACACATCTAGGAATTCTGACACCACAGGGATGCTAAGGGGATTGGGACCACTCGTCCCATCGGCAAGAGATAGTAATATGCAAAGTTGAGCTATACCTTACACATCGAATTGTCCCACATTAGAAGAAGGGAAAATGACAGTCCGTTGTTAACAGTCGACTAAAACTTTGTTGGTAAAGAGCCAATCCATACCAAGTATAATCTCCAATCCCTTCATAGGCAAGCAAATAAAAGACACAACAAATCTTCTCCCTTCTAGAAGCATATCAACATTATTACACCGGTTAACCGATCTGAGGCAAGTACCGGTTGGGGTGGTAACCACTAGGGCATTTTTCATTAAACACACCGGTAATCTCAATCGCCAAGCACAATCCTCAGATATAAAAGAGTGAGTTGCACCCGAATCATAAATAATATGAACTACATGTCCGAGTATTTCACACTTACTTTCAACCAAATTATCTGCTTGTGCTGCTTCCTCACCGGTCACGGCGAACACCCTTCCGGCATTTGGTTGAAGATTTCCACCATTCCTGTTTCCATCGCGAGCACCGTTGCCATTACCTCGGCCGTTGCCGTGCCTTCTACCATTGTAGCCACCTCAGCCACCATTTCGACCACCATTGTTTCCATTACCACGGCCCCAACCACCATTGTGGCCTCTGTGGTTTCCATGAGTGGGTACATTAGCACGGTTGGGAGTATTAGCTTGTACCGGAGCCGGTCTTGCAAGCATAGGACAGGCAGGACGGATATGTCCCACTTGATCACAATTAAAACACACCATATCCTCACGGTGCACACATTCACGAACATAGTATGGACCACCACACCTATAGCATCTCGGCCCATTGGCATTTACATTACCCCGCCCAAAAGTGTTACCATGTCCACCGCCTCTAGCTTGGACATTGGAATGAGCACCCCTCTGAAAGCGTCCCTTTTTGAAATTTCCTTGCCTCTTGAAACTAGAAGATTGACCCTTCAACTTAGAGTCAAATTTGGAATGTTGCGGGGGAGCATGTTCTTCAAAAATACGGCACTTATTCATAAGTATCGTGAAGCTTCGGATTTCTTGATGACAAATGGCCCTTTGAATATCAGGGCGTAGACCGTTCTCAAACTTCACACATTTCGAGGCTTCAGTTCCTTCTTGATGATAAGGAGGGTAGAATTCACAAAGTTCTTCAAATTTAGAAGCATACTCTTCCACCGTCATTGTGCCTTGTTTGAGTTCCATGAACTCGAGTTCCTTTTTACTCTTGTAGCTTTTGGGCACATACTTCCTCATGAGTTCATATTTAAAATTTTCCCAAGTCAAGGGAATAGCAGCAGCATTCATTCTACTCTTGGTGAGTCTCCACCAAGTCTCCGCTTCATCTCTCAGCAAGAAAACAACATACTCCACTTTCTAGAGCTCATTGCACTTGAAACTATCGAAGATCCGTTCAATATCTTGGATCCAAACATGAGCTTGTTCGGGCCTAAATCCACCATGAAACTCAGAGGGTTTCCACTTCAAGAACATGTCAAGACGTTGAGTACCTTGAACCGCAGGAGCAGGTTGTCTTTTCGCTTCTTGCCTATCGCGGTTTTGCGACTCAAGGAGATCTGCAAAATGATTCAAAGCTCTAGCTATAGCGTCATCATTATCTTGACGACGAAAGGCCATCTCAATATCTATAATCATAATATGAGATTTAACTAACATCAGTAAACTCATTCATAAAACTCCTCTATAGTCTCATACTATAGTACTCCATCATAAAATTAAGTTATGGCCCTCCATCATGGAGTCCAATATCAACCAATTCATATCAAAGCTCATAAAAGCACATCATCATATCATGGCATCGTATGCATTCACAAAATATAATAATTCATCATTGAGGGAGAATAGTATGAAGAAAGCTTGGCCGGACTTATAGCAATCACATTTAATCCACAGTCAATTCATACATAGTCAAGAAATAATGGCAATCACTCATTAATTGCATATCATGTTCCAATAATAATAATTAATCATAGCAATAAATAGCAAATAATGCTCTGATACTAGGTTGTGACACCCCAAAAATAGGGGTAAATTTTTCACGATTTTAGTATTATTTATTTATAGAGAACATAAGTAGTGAAACTGTCGTTCAATACCTTGGATCTATGAAGGGCCTATCTCATATATGAAGATATGAGAAGGTAGAAAAAAGAAACTATGAATGAGGAATTCTCGATTGAAAACAGTGGAAGGATTTATTTAAATTAATGCTATGTGATTGAGTTTGAAGGGGGTCAGCCATCTTGCAAAGTATTAAATTCAAATTGTGCCCAAGGTGTTTGTAAGATAATGCAAAATCATGATTTAATGTAAAGGAAAGGGAAAACATTTTAAACAAAGCAATTTGGAGAATCAGGGCGCTCCTTGCTCAAGCGAGGACCACACTCGCTTGAGCGAGTCCCAATAGGACGCCTAGGCAAGACATGAAATAAGCTGAGCGAAAAAAGGAAAACAAGTTTCAGAGGTTACCTCGCTCGGGCGAGGTTCACACTCGCTTAAGCGAGACCGAGTGGGACGCTTGAGCGAGCAACACCACACACTGAGTGAGAATAATAAGGGAGAATCAGGGGTCAACTCGCTTGAGCGAGCCCCGTCTCGCTTGAGCGAGATCCTCACAAGTCGCTTGGGCGAAGCAAGCGAGCTTGGGCGAAAATCATCCAGAACCTACCCAATGCTCACTCGCTTGAGCGAGCACCACCCTCAAGGGTCTTTCGCTCAGGCGAAATTCGTCCAGTGGCGAAATTCCCTCGCTCTCGCTCGGGGGAGAATCCTACTCGCCTAAGCAAAACTCTTCCAGTGGCCAACCCCTGATGCCTATGCCATCTCGCTTGAGCGAGACCAACTCTCGCCTAAGCGAGAATTGGCCAGAAACCAAATATCATGTAGGGGGATTCTCGCTTGAGCGAGAACCCATCTCGCTTGAGCGAGATTATCAGAAATATGCAGAAATGTGGAGGATTCAACAACATATCATGCCAAAACTTAATCTAAACCATTTCACTTAAATTCACCATATCTCCTTCATCCTATTTAGCATTTAAAACTTGTTATAATCAATCTTACCCATAGATTTACCTTCCAATTCATGAATTTCATCTGAATCTAACTTACTACTTAATATAGTCTATAAAGTGAAATCTTTCATGTAACTAACTTTCATTCATAAGTTTCACTACATCCAAACTTCATTTTTCAAATATCCAATCTAGGATCTCATTTTCCTATATGACCTTCCAAAATTACCAATATATATTCATCATCCATACAAGTATCTATGCCAATTCAAGGCTATACAAAATATGCAGAATACTATATACATTACAAACATTCCACACAAACTATAAAATCAAAATGTTGCCGGCCAAGGCATTCTTTACCAAAATAAGCTTCCTTCGCACCACTTCTCCATACAAGAGCTCCATAGGCAAGCCCTACAACACAGGAGCTAAAAAGATATGCCACATAGAGAGTGAGTATACTTTCTCAATGATGAAAATCTACAATTGTGATAATATATACATGAATGCAATATAAACATTCCTCCTCAAGGAAAATTCGATCACCACCAAATCAAACATTCATCAAATTCACTAAACATATATATCCACTTAAATTCATAAGAACACATCAACCATTAACCCATTTCCAGTTGGTATTAAAAGGGAGTTCCATCTATTCTTTACACAATCTCCTCTATAGGATATCACTCTATGCCATGCTCCTATGGCTAATGCACATGCTAGTGTTTAGGATGCATATACACGGATCCGATTTCATACCAACGGGTGATCGCAACCACCATAATCATTCATTCACATTCATAGGTTTCCCACCTCGCAAGGGGTACTCCCTCTAGCAGCCTCGCAAGGTGCTTTCTCGTGATCACAACCACGTTCATCAATTCATAATTATTTCCCGCCTCGTAAGGGGTACTCTCGCCTCATGATTGCAACCATGGGCATTCAATCTCAATGGTCCTGTAGGGCCTTTCATTTCAAATACCAGGTGATCGCAACCACCGATCCAATAATCACAGGAACTCGCAAACCCTTTATATTTCAACATCAAGTGATCGCAACCACCTATCAATCATCATCATGATATGCATGCCATGCTATGTATGCAACAATACTCATGCATACCTCAACCTCATAGGGGCTATCTCACCCTCTCATCTAGGGTACACTCATACTCAACTACAACATTAATTTCCCATAGTCAACATATATATATATTCCAATCATAAAATTTTAAGAGTCCATACAGTCACAGATTTCAAGCATTCATCAAGTCACACATGGATTCCATAACTTTTCATCACATATTATACCACTCATAGCCTCATTAAGGCTTCAATCCACAATTAATCATTTTAAGCATCAAGTTCAATTTCACATCACAACCATATAATACCACATTAATTTAAGTAAATATGCCATATTACATCATCATATACATTATCATCATACATGTTCTCATACATTTAGAAAATACACCCCCTCTCCTACCTCAAGAGAAGTAGACTTCCGGGTTCGATGTTCCTGCCTCACAAGCGTTATCAAGTCCTACACCAATCGATTATAGGACCACATCACTTATTCATTCAAAAACCTTTTCAATATACATATACATATCTATGTACACATGATACTCATCATGTGGGAGCTATTCATGGATTTTTATTTATTTGCCTATTTAGGCTTTGGGAATTCCTTCCCTTAAATCACCATTCATTATTATCAAAGTGACAACCTAATTAGTTAGGTTACCCCATTCACCAACCTTATATTAATCCCATTCCAAGTGGGTTTTCATTTATGTTCTCCAATCACCATCTTTAATCATCATTTAATGTTAATACCTCTGTATTTATAACACTTCTCTCTTCAATAAATGCTAAACCCTTCTACATTACATATTTCCCCCAAAATCATATGTTAGGGTTTCATTAAAGCTCAACTATTTCATAAATGCACTTTAATATTCCTCATTCTTCAACCCTATTTTCGTGCACCTCATTTATTGTTCATAAATGTTCATATTTATTTTACCCCACCTTAGGGTTTATGTATTTAATGGTTTCTTTCACTCCCCACATGCATTTAATACTTTCCCAAGCCTTAGTAATCCATATTCTAGGGTTCAACCAACATTAAAATGAAAAAGAGCTTACCTCAATCAAGAAACAAAATGGGAACCAAGGGAGAGGATGGTGAACTCGAAAATAGAGGAGAGGAAAGGGAAGACTTCAAACACCCAATGCTACTCCTTGCTCCAATGGTGAACGAAATAAGAGAAGGGGAACACCAATTTATTCAAGCTCTTGGGAAGGAAGAAGATGAAGAAGGGGAAGTAAAAGAAAGTAAGAAAGTGAGAAGAAGTGAGAGTAAAGAGTGTTTTTGCCTAAGGGAGAGGTATGCCACGAGAAAATTAGAGTGAAGGAAGTGAGGTTTTATGTTTTATTTTTGTTCCTATCACTAAACTCTTTCGTTTTTCATTAAATAGGCTCTCAGTTCGGGCTCAATACATACTCTAAAAATTATTCTGAATACATATTCGGATTCCCAATAACATTATCTACAGCTTTGACCAACGGCATCTCAATCGGAGATACTTGGTTCGATACCCATATTTTATCCGGGTCAATTTTCAGCTTATCCGGTCACAATAACTCACTAACAGTCTCCGAAAATATTAATTAAATTATATCTAGCATTTTGGGATATTAATTAGTCCATATTTAATTATTCAATATTTATTTTCTTAATTTAACTTTCTATTTAAAAAATTCGGGGTGCTACAGCGATCACTTGAGATTTGAGATATAAAGGGCTTGTGAGTTCCTGTGATATTGAGCCGATGGTTGTGATCACCTAGTGTTTGAAATGGAAGGCCCTACGGGACCATTGAGAATGAATGCCCGTGGTTGCGATCACGAGGCGGGAGTACCCCTTGCGAGGCGGGAAACCATTATGATTTGTTAAACGTAGTTGCGATCACGAGAAAGCACCTTGCGAGGCTGCTAGAGGGAGTACCCCTTACGAGGCGGGAAACCAATGAGAATGAATGAATGATTATGGTGGTTACGATCACCTGACGAAATGAAATCGGATCCGTGCATATGCATCTTTAAACACCAGCATGTGCATTAGCCATAGAAGCATGGCATTGAGTGATATCCCAATAAGGAAGTTATGTGAAGTGTATGTGGAATCCTCTTGATCACTAACTATATTTGTGTTATTGGTTTGGTGTGGCTTAATGAATCTTTATGGATATGAGTGTTCTATGAATTGGGTGATTTGATTGATTATAGTGTCATTTGAACTCCTTTTTAGGAGGAAATGTTTAACTTGCATTCATATGTATATTATCACAAATTGTTGGATTTTTCATCATTGAGAAAGTATACTCACTCCCCATGTGGTCTATCTTTTTTAGCTCTTGTGTTATAGGGCTTGACTATGGAGCTCATGTATGGAGAAATTGTGTGAAGGAAGACATTTTGGGTAAAGATGCCTTGGCCGGCAATTGTTTTGATTTTATGGCTTATACGTATACTTTTGTAATATATATACATGATGGATCTTTTCTATAGCCATGAATTAATGTGGATAACTTGTGTGGATGATAAATAGATGAAGGATGATTTTGGAGGTCATGTAGGAAAATGAGACCTTTAGGTGTATGGCTCATTTTCATTTGTGACCTTGTCAATGTATGAATGATGAATATGGCGTGAATGACTTATAATTTTAGAAAATGAAAGAATGGTTATATGAGGATCTAAATTTTAGAAAGTGTATAAGATGATAGACTTAGTTATGATATAATTCATGAATTTGAATAAAGATCATAGAATATGATTAATTGGAACATGTTTAAAATACCTAAGATGATGAATGTGATGCATTAAACCTGTTTAATTTTTCCTTGAATGGATTTCCATATGTTGAGTTGTGAAAAAATACAAGTTTCTGCATATGTACTGATATTCTCGCTCAAGCGAGAATCCCCTATATTGGTAGTATGGCCACTGGCCTAATCTCGTTCAAGCGAGAGTGGGTTTCGCTTAAGCGAGACGCCGCTGCACTGGGTATATGCATACTGGATAATTCTCGCTCGAGCGGGCTCACCTTCGCTCGAGCGAGTACTATGTTGAATCGTCTCTGGACGCGTTTCACTTAACGAACCAGCATCTCACCCAAGCGAGATTGCCCATGCATCAGGTATTGGCTATTGGAGGAATTTCGCTTGAGTGAATGGCCAGTGTTCTTGGGCTCGCTCATGCGAGGGGGAATGGGATTGGCTACTAGAGTAGCCTCGCTCAAGTAATCAGGGCTCGCTCAAGCGAGATGGGCACCTGATGCTTCTCTCTTTTTCGCTCAAGTGTGTTTTCCTGACTCGCTCAAGCGTACCCCAAGGACTCGCTTAAGCGAGAGTGGCACTCGCTTGAGCGAGTGGTGCCCTGATTCTCCAAATTACATTGTTTTGATTATTTTCCCTTCCCTTGCATCAAATCTTCTTCTTGTATCATCTTAAAAATACTTTGGACATATTATGAAGTCATTAAACCCCATGATGTTTAACCTCTTTAATCCAATCATATAGCATCAATTTAAATAATTCTTTCCATTGTTTTTAATTAAGAATTCATCATCAATCATTTATAACATACCTTCTCATATCTTCATATATGAGATAGGTCTTTCATAGATCTAACGTGTCAAACTAAAGCTTCACCACTTTATGTCTTCATTAATTAATGATGTTAAAATCGTGAAAAATTTACGCCCAATTTTTTGGGTGTTTCACTAAGTAATGGCATGATCGTAACATCCTCCGGAGGTCGTTCAAACCAGGTGATATGGTCTTACTCTTCAACTTTGGTTAAAGGTTTTCCCTAGTAAGCTGAGGTCCCGATGGTCGGGACCATTTAAGGTAATGAAAGTTTTCCTTTTGGAGCCATTGAGGTATGGAGTGAGAAGTCTGGTTCGTTTAAGGTAAACAGACAAAGACTTAAGCACTATTTAACAGGAGAACCGATACAACAAGCATGTGTCTTGGACTTGTTTGAGGTATCGGACTCTTAAATCTAAGCGGTGTAAAATGTCTGGCTGAAGACGTTAAAATTAGCACTTGTGGGGAGGTAACCCCATTTGTTATTTTTTAAGTATTTTACTTGTCATTCAAATAAAGATGTCTTTGTTTCACTCAAATAAGTTAAAAATGGTGTGTTGCATGTTTGTTTTTCATTGATACATAAGGATGTATAATCCCAATGCATTGCATAATTACTCTTCTTTTGGTTTGTTACATACTTCTCTTTTTAATTTGGTCATTTTGGATTCATGCATGTGTTGCCATTGGTAAGTTGCAGAAATAAAGACAAGTCTTTACGCATATTTGAAGGATTGCAATGTTGAAAACAATGAGATCCACTGCCAGTGTTTTTTCCCACTAGCAGTGGAATCCTCTAACTTAGAATAAAAGAGAAATTCTTGGGCCTAAACAAAGAACTCCACGGGCAGTGTTTTTCCCACAGGCCGTGGGTTTTTCTGACTTGTGTTTGGGTTTAAATTTGTAGGGTTCCGGAGGAGACAAGCAGCAAGATCCACTAGCAGTGGAATTTCCCATTGCCAGTGGGTTCCTAACAGGTAAAAGATAAGAATCAGAGGGACCCAAGGCAAAGAACTCCACGGGCCATGGAATTTCCCACTAGTCGTGGGTTCTCAATAGGGTGTACAAAAAAATTTTGGGGCAACGGACAGCAAGATCCACGGGCCATGGGAAATCCCACTGGCCGTGGATCGCAACAGGTATGTCACTTCCTTTTCTTTTATATTAAACGTGGAACGCCCCAGAAATAGGGGTAAATTTTTTGTGTTTTTATAAATCATACTTTGATGAAAAGGAAATAAGTGGTGAAGCTTTTAACACAACACCTGGATCTATGATAAACCACTCCCATATATGAAGATACGAGAGGGTAATTAAAAATATGATTTAGTAATAATTGTTCAATTAAAAACAGTGGAAGAATTAATTTAAATTGATTGATGTATGGATGAATTCAAGAGGAGAGAGTTATAATGTTCCATGATTCTTAATATATCAATGATACTCCTAAGGTAATGCTTATTGGAGAACTAGTGTATAGAAATCAAAAATTTATTTAAAACAAGCCATTATGAGCATCAGTGGGCCACTCGCTCAAGCGAGAGTCCCATTCACTTGAGCGAGCCAGTGTAGGCACGCTTGGGCGAGGCAAGGGGAGACTGAGCGAAGAGAAATAATTTGCATCAGGGGCTCCTCTTGCTTGAGCGAGCCCCATCTTGCTTGAGCGAGATGCAAAGGAAGCCTTAAGCGAGTCAGCGAAACACTTGAGCGAAGGGAGGAAGGGTGCATCAGATGCCAATCTCGCTCGAGCGAGACATATCTCGCTTAAGCGAGATTATTCCAGAAACAATCGTAGCTCTTTGGTCGATTTTCGCTCGGGCGAGGCAACTCTTGCCTGGGCGAAAATCGTCCAGTGTCAAATTCCCATTCTCCTCACTTGAGCGACCACACTTCCGCCTGAGCGAAAATTGTCTAGAGGCTAACCTCTGATTCTATGACAATTTCGCTTGGGCGAAATATACACCCGCTCGGGCGAAATCAGGCCAGGGGCCAAAACTCTGATTCACAACAATCTCGCTCGAGCGAGATTCTCACTCGCTTGAGTGAGTTCTGTAGAATTTATGCAGAAAATGTGAAATTGCATACCAACACATAATACACCATACCAAAACTCAATCTATTGCAATTCATTTAATTTCCACATGATTTACACATTATATGACACCTTTGAAACTTGCCTCACTCATCATTAACCATTAAAATCCATTCTAATTCATGAAAACATAAGGAATCCAACACACCAATTCATATAACCACCAAAGCATAAATTTTTATATAAACGTCCATTCATTCATAAGATCAACTATCAACAAGCATCATCATTCATCAATTTACATCCCTTGGGTCATAGATAAAAATTGATCATACACTAAGATCCAATTTTCCTCTATGACCACCAAAATTATCTATCACCTAAAATTATCAAAACAAGCATTCATTACATCATATGCTATACAACATCTAGTTATCGTCGACCAAGGCGCTTCCTATACAACTATTTACCTTCACAACCAAAATGTACTTCAAAATGCTAACTTTTCCCATGAATGCCCTGAATCACAATTCTAAAATAGACAACATGGGAGAGTGAGTCCACATTCCAAAGGTATGAATATGAATACCATGTGATTATGTATATATATACATCTACACATGTATACTTTGCACATCTATGACATTCACCATGCCATATACCCTCACAATTCCATCATACATTTATCATAACTAACAACACAATTCCAAACAAAGTACACAAGCATATACATAATCACGTCTCTCAATAATTGAACTATCGCAGAACCATTATTTGGTATTCATGTCTTTTATGTTGTCTTAAAATATATTTTTACAACCTCAACACAACCATCATCATATCTCACCGCTTTGGCATACCTCCTTCTATATGCAAATGCTCTTAAGCTAATGCATATGCATAAAGGAATATTTCAACAATTGCAGATCTGACTATGGGATTACAACACCGAATATGGGATTCAAGCATGGTCATCTAACCATACCCCTACTGCAGTAGTAAACTGTGTACACTTATTCTTTAAATTTCATGCATTCACCAATCGTTTTACTGGTACCAAACCGCATCGGCCATCTTGCAACACCTGGTCATTTTCACCATGACCACGGTACTCAACATATCAACATATAGTGTTGCAGGCCGGCCATATATTAAATCATGGCGGCTGTGATCTCAAGGACCACCGGGGTCACCTGCTCATAAAGAGCCACCCCCACTAGGGTCGGCCACATGTAGCTCCCCGAAGCAATACATGGGCGGCTTCATGACTTCACACTAAGTCACAGGGGAAAAATACAACTTGCTCGTGCACCGAGCCACCCTCCCACTGGGTCGGCCGAGGGAACTCCCCTAATGTTCCAACAACGGCGGCTATGTAGTATGCCATGGATGCAAATGCAGATCATATGCATTTTTCACTCTATGCATCCTATATATGGCACTCAACATACATCATCATCATCACCAACATCACCATAAGGTTTTTAACGGATTCAATCTTGTTGGTTATTCTCATTAATTTGAATCTTTGTGTGGCGTTCACAACAGTTATCAAACGTATCGTTCAACTTTAATACCAATCAAGAATAAAATTCATTCTCTATCAAAATCATTAGCATTCGTTATGCTTTCTCGGTGGACTTATATTTATCTAACCACATATTCATCAAACAATTCATGCCACCACACCACACATCAAAATTTCTTCTAAATGCATTTAAAGCATGTTTCCAAAACACATCATCTACATCATACACCACATCACAATTTCTCATAGCATTTCAAGCAAGGCTAACATGAATACCACTACATGCCACAATCAAATAACATTCAAATTCATGCATTTAGAACTTAAGACTCCTCTCCTACCTCAAGAGAAGAATTCCAATTGATAAGACGCTCCCGCCTCGTCGTTCGAAATAGGTCCTACATTCACATTCATGTAAAACCTTAATTAATCAACTACTCAAGTCATCAATTCTATTCTATTTAGTCATATTCATATTTATATTTTCACAACACGTGCTAGACATGTTGTAGATACCATTTTTATTCTTTGTTAGGCTTCGGGAATTCCTTCCCATTAAGCCACCATCATTAAGTTCAAAGGTTACCAACCACAATAGCCTAAATCTTCATATAACTCCATTCATCCATACACCTATTCATCAATATCATGCATTCTCTTCATAAATCATTGTCTTAAATCAACATTAGCTATTTTCCCCCAATTCTCAAGGTTAGGGTTTTCTCCGAAACCCAACCACATTCATTAATACATCAATCTTTCGTCTCCTTTCCATCATAAATACACCAACCACCATTAACCTCTCATAAATACCCACATTTCTTGCCACCCACCTTAGGGCATAAATAGTTACTCATGTACATGCATACTCTTCTAAATCATAACATCCCCTAATATCATCATTAACCCATCAAAAAAATGATGAAAGGAGCTTACCACACACCCAAAACGAAATGGGTTCCAAGGGGAGAAAAGAGGGCTGCGAAAATGAAGGAGAAGAGGAAGAGGAATTCAGCTCCAATAGTTCTCTTCCAAGCTCTTTCAAAATGAAAATAGAGGAGATGCTCACCACTTAAAGTTAGGGCTTTGGAAGAAGAAGAAAGTAGGAGAAGAAATGAGGAAGAGATGAAGAAAAGAAGAAGTGAATTATTTTTTTCCAATTGCTTTAGCATTCTCATGGAAAAGGAAAGGGAATTTGGGCTCATGTGTTTTAATTTTAATCATTCACTAAAGATTTATCGTTTTATGACCAACAGGCTCATTGTTCTGGCTCAATACTTTATCTGAAAATTATTCTGAATATATATTCGGATTCCCAATATTATCCTTAACAGCCCTGACCAATATCGTCTCATTCCGAGATACTTGGTCTGACACCCATATCTCAACCGGGCTCATTTTCAGCTTAACCGGTCTCCATAAACCACCAACAATTCCCAAAATTCTTAATTTAACTAATTTCAATATATTGGGACATTAAATAATTTACCTTTAATTATTCAGTATTTAATTTCCTTGATTAATCCTCTATTTTAAAATTTGGGATGTTACAAAACGCACCCCACGCCCGTGCTTTTACCATTCTTCTTTCACACTTCCTCCTATTGAACGTGGTCTTTCAAGTTTGAGAGATCCTTGACTCCATTTCCAACCTATAATTTTCTTTCACTCCTTACCACATCTGCAACCTCACTTACATTCCTTTTCATCAAGTAAGTATCCAATCTCCCTCTCATTTTTGAGGTTATTTCTCTAGTTTGGGGTTCTCTCATGTTGGATATTTTGCTTGGTTTTTGGTGAACTTAATCATGTGGGAGGATTTATATGCATTCTTATATGACTATTGTGATTCAAAATCATATGGGTATTGTCGCGACCGGGATCGCGGCGGCGCGGCCGACCCTCAAAACGATTTTTTAAAAATAAAATAAACAGGGAGTCGCCACCAATATTTTTTTTAGGATAAAATAGTGGAAAAAACCTTTTGTTAAAGCACTGGTTATAAAAATGAGATTCCATGATTCGGGAGTCTGATTACAGGTGAGGAAGGTATTAGCACCTCACAACTGTCCGTTATAAAAAACGGTTACCTCAATTTGATAGCGCGCATTATAGTTAACCCGATAATTATTTTAAATTCTTCATAAAAAGAAAAAAAAACGTACGGAATGACAAAATAAACAAAATAAATAAAAATCAACGCAAAATATTTACATGAGATTAACAGGACGTCTCGTCCAAATTAATCTCGCTCCTTCTTTTCTTTAAAGAGATATTTAAAAATATGAAATTAACAGGACGTCTCGTCCAAATTAATCTCGATCCTCCTTTTTTCTTTAAAGAGATATTTAAAAATATGAGATTAACAAGACGTCTCGTCCAAATTAATCTCGCTCCTCCTTTTTTCTTTAAAGAGATATTTAAAAATATGAGATTAACAAGACGTCTCGTCCAAATTAATCTCGCTCCTCCTTTTTTCTTTAAAGAGATATTTTAAAAATATGAGATTAACAGGACGTCTCGTCCAAATTAATCTCGCTCCTCCTTTTGATAGCAAGACAAAAAGGAAACTCTAAAAATTAAATAAAGAAAGGTGGGCCCGACAGGAACTGTTTCCCGCTCCTACGTATTCTCGAGCTTTCGAGAAATCAGGGTCACGTAGTTCTTTAAAATGTTGTTTTTTTTAGGAAAAGATTAGGAAGATATTGATAGGCATCATTTTAGTGAAGAATCCATACAAGGCGAAGTGCTTCGCACGTGCACGGATCTTATAAAAACTTTATAAACGGAAGTATTTTCCGTACGACACTGATTAAGAAAAATGAATATATATAAAAAAATTGAATGGGAGAGGAAAACGAGTGCAAAAAAAAAACAAGTGAAGAATAAGAAAACCGAGTGAAAAATAAGAAAACCGAGTGAAAAAATAAAAATCCGAGTGAAAACAGGGAAAACCGAGTGAAACAGTGGCAATATAAGTGAAACAGTGAAAATCTGAGTGAAACAGTGAAAAATCTGAGTGAAACAGTGAAAAATCTGAGTGAAACAGTGAAAATCCGAGTGAAACAATGAAAATCCGAGTGAAAACAGGGAAAACTGAGTGAAACAGTGACAATATGAGTGAAACAGTGAAAATCTGAGTGAAACAGTGAAAAATCTGAGTGAAACAGTGAAAATCCGAGTGAAACAATGAAAATCTGAGTGAAACAGTGAAAATCCGAGTGAAACAATGAAAATCTGAGTGAAACAGTGAAAATCTGAGTGAAACAAGTGAAAATCTGAGTGAAAATAAGGGAAACCGAGTGCAAAATAGTAAATCCTAGTGAAACAGTGAGAATCTGAGTGCAAAAATAGTAAATCCGAGTGAAACAGTAAGGATCTGAGTGAAAATAAGAGAAACCGAGTGCAAAATAGTAAATCCTAGTGAAACAGTGAGAATCCGAGTGGAAAGAGGCTTACCGGGTGAAATTTGAGCAGAGAAGAACGATTGGGACAAGAATTGCAAGTCCGAGAGGGAAAAGGGAGCTGGAAGGAGTGCTGTTGAGTGAGAGTGTAGAGGATGTTGGGGTAAAGAGAGTTTGAAGGGTGAAGGGTGAGTGAAGTGAGAGGGAGAGAAGACTTGGCGTGAGAGAGAGAGAGAACAGAGGTTTGGCAGAGTTTCCTCGTCTGGAAAATGCCTCCTCCCCAGCTGCCCTCTGCCCATCCCATTTATAGGCTGGCCCGAGTGGAATGCCAGCTCAGGCTTCCACTTCCGAGTGGAATGCCAGCTCAGGCCTCCACTTCCGAGTGGAATGCCAGCTCAGGCCTCCACTCGGTTTGGGTAGTGCGGGACAACGGCTGGTGGGAATTTTTAATTCCTCCACCTCCGCCCCTGTCTGCCAGCCACCTCCGGGATTCCTGGATCCACTTTGGGGGTGGAATCCAGGTCAGCATGTGAATCCGAGTGAGGAGAGTTGAAATCCGAGAGACAATGGTGTAATCCAAGTGAGGAGAGTGGAAATCCGAGTTAAAGTGCTGTAATCCGAGTGAGAATGGCTCGGATCAACCTTTGAATCAGTATTCATCCACACTGGCAGTCAAATCCGAGTGAGGAGAGTGGAAATCCGAGAGAAAATGGTGTAATCCGAGCAAAAATGATGGAATCCGAGTGAGGATGGTGTGAATCCGAGTGAAAATGATGGAATCCGAGTAAAAAAATGGGGAATCCGAGTGAGAATGGCTCGGATCCACCTTCCAATCAGTATTCATCCACACTGGCAGTTAAATCCGAGTGAGGATGTGTAAATCCGAGTGAAAATGGAGTAATCCTAGCAAAAATGGAGAATCTGAGTGATTCTCACTCGGATCACCCTCTCAGTCAGCCTTCCTGCACATTAGGAGTCAAATCCGAGTGGAAAAGGGGTCGGCCTCGACTTCCTCTCCACAATCCGAGTATAAAATGACTTGGAACCGATTGAAACGGCTCGGAAGTGGGAAAAGGAGGACTCGGATGAGTGAGGATTGGTTGGGAACCGATTGAAATGGCTCAGAAATTGGAATTTTCGCTCGGAAATAAACTTCTTCACACTCAAAATTAGAAATTTGAATTTCTTCACTCGGAATGGCTCTGACGGGGAAGCTTTCCACTCGGAATTGATTCATTCTGAGTAATTCTACTCGAATTTGAGCATGTATGTGTCATTCCGCTCGGATTCTCCAACAGGAGCCTATTCCATTCGGAAATGCTTCATTGTTACTCGGTTTTTGATCATTTCTGAGTAGTTCTACTCGGTTTTGATCATTTCTGAGTAGTTCTACTCAGTTTTGATCATTTCTGAGTAGTTCTACTCGGTTTTGATCATTTCTGAGTAGTTCTACTCGGTTTTGCTCCATTCTGAGTAGTTCCACTCGGTTTTGATCATTTCTGAGTAGTTCTACTCGGATTTTCCTTCAACAGTGGCATATTCCACTCGGATTTGATCTGTTCCGAGTCCTTCCACTCGGAAATGATCATTTTCGAGTCAACCCTTCTTTTTTTTTTTAAATAAAATTCTTTTCATTTGCGGATGGGCTGAAATAGGTGTTCACAGGTATGCTATTAACTTTTGTTTAAGGATAGTCATGTTCACCATGTTCTTTATTTTTCCCCAAAAGCCCATATGGGCTATTTTTCATGATTTACACTCCATAAAGCATATATAACAAATTTGATTCATGTTTACTCATGTGTAGAGTGTATATTGTGAAATTGGAGGGCTTTGTGTTGCATGTCATGAATTTCATAGTTCATTCTTCTTATGCCAACCAGGTGTTTGCTATAATGTTCAAGACAACCTTTTGTTCTTAACTTTTTGTTGAAAGTGTAAGTTGTTCATGGGTCCTTGGTCATCAATCATTCATAACTACTCCTTCGTGCTATTGTTACTCACATGCTTTTTCTCTTGTACATAACTGTATTATTAGTGTTAATGAGTTAAAATGGAATGGGTACATGTAATATGCTTGAATTGCCTCTTGCCTCTATGTGTAGTTCACCAAGATTGGTTTAAATTATGCTTCAAGGTAACAAATGCTTTACTTATCATACATTGCTAATCATAAAGGGTATTGAAAATGGTAGTTTGGGGTGCCTAAAATATGGATTGATTTGGAGTCATTTTGTTAAGATTGTTCATGAATCTCTTGTTGCTAAATTATATGCCCACCAAGTATTTGGAAAAGAAACTCAAACATGTTCACTTCATTTTTCTTAGGATTGTTTCATACTATGGCATGTGGAACTTATTCCTTAGATAAAAGATACATGATTTCATAGGCAATTTTGCACACCTAGGCATTTTTCCTTTCATTTTGGTGTGAATCTTGTGCTGAATTCATGAACCTATATTCTCCTAACATGTTTTTCTTTGTTGTGATCCTCTATTTGCGGTGGAAGGATATTCTCCCTGTGCGTCTTACTTTTTATCCACTTTATGCTTTTCAGTAAGGAAACATGTCTTCCAGAAGAACAAAGACAGTGGGCAAGAAGCGGAAAATAAAAGGTAAGTTATCTAACTATACTAATATTGATGACATTGAGTATACCTCGAATAAGCAGAGAATGTGACTGGCTTCTTTTTCCACGAGGGATATTATTCCCTCCCAGTTTTTCTACAAAGAATCCTTGCTTGAGCTTGGCCTTTACCATGATCCTTTGAAATTATGCAACAATGTGGGGTGGGTGATTTCATTGAGTTATATGAACCTTGCTATGAACGCACTACTTTAGAGTTCCTTAGCTTAATTGATATCAAATCATGTGCAAATGACTTGGGTTAGGAATTACCTTTAGGCTAAACAACATTGATCATAGAATGGATTTAGCAGATATGGATATCATTTATGGTTTTCCTTCCATGACTGGTACTCCTTTAGCCCTTGTGAATACTGCTCGTATTCTAAGGGACTTTTAGGGTCAATCTTTTTGGTCCTAAATTTCCAAAGCTAGAGAACGGTACGATCCATCATCCACCAAAGCCTTCTTTATACATCATCCTATTTTTAAATACCTCAAGAGGTTCATGGCCCATTTTATCTTTGGGCGATTTGACAGTCCGAACACCATTTAGACTGCTAAATTATACTTTCTTTATGCCATGATCCATCAAATACCGATTCACTCAATTAAATGGCTTTTTAGTTAATTTACTTGAGTTGGTCAGGCTACCTTTGGCAGGATAGTTATAGCTGGGTATATCAACCCACTTGCCCGCTATGTTGGCATTGACCTAGAACAAGATACCCTGTTATGTCAACCCAAAAGGGTCGACATGGATGAAATGATTAATATGGGTATGATTGTACTTCATAGGGGTATTTATAGTTTAATTATTCTTGGACTTTCTGTGCCTCACACATCGCCTGATCTTGGCTTTACTAGCCTGGAGGGCAAGAGTACTTTTCTGTTTACAGGTTTAGGTGATGTTGTGGAAGATCATGTGGATATTGATATGCCATATCCCCCGGAGCACTTCGCTAGCCCATCCCAATCCACTTTTGGCTTCAGTCTCTCCATGGAGTGTATGCACTCTTTGATGGAGGGCATAAGCAGTCGCATGGACTCCATGTCCCTATAGATGGAATCCATGTCCAGAGAGCAGGAGAGGCAAGAAGCCTAGCTCACCCATATCTCCCCAGAGTTGATGCCATGTACAATTGGCACTCCCAGCAGGGCCATTTCCCACCTCCTTCTCCATGACAGGTATTTAGTTGAACTTTTATGGCCCCCTTGATATAGACATTGGGGACAATGTTTGGCTTTAGTTTAGGGTAGTGGGTACACAAAAGTTTAACTAACTCTTACCTTGTTCTTGTTTATGCTTATGCTTCTGTTTGATATTTTCTTTGTTCATTTGCATGATGGTATGTCTGTTCATATGCAAATAGGCTAGCATTAATTGTTGATTGCAGTTATTGCTGTCCATTTGACATGTAATGTAGATTAGTCAGACTAGGAACATAACTTCGGTGAATCTTATCAAAAATAAAAAAATAAAAAAATAACCAAACAAAATAAGTATGATTGCTAATATTGCCAGAATAATCCACCTTCATGATGCTATGTTTTCTCTAATTAGACTAAGTTACCATTGTGAGCTTTTGAGCCAATAGGGTATTCAGTGCATATAATTTTACTTACCCATGTTTCTTACTTTGAGTGATTCATACATTTGATGACACTCTAGAACTTGGCTTTTGACCAATTTTAAATGGTTTGTGAATGCATGCTTGGAATGAAAAAGGAAAATTAGGTTTCCTTTCTTTAACCTTAGAATTTGTTAAACACATAATCCACTAGTTGCCCCTTTTAAGCCATGAAATGAAATGTTCTTTCAAAGCCTTTGATATAATGTTTCTCATTAATATATAAAGGAGGAAAAGAGGTAAGACAACTAGATGAGGTTTGAGAAATAAATTGTGATGGTTTGGGGTTTGATATTCAAAAATGAAAAAAAAAGGGGGAAAGGGAAAAGAATAAAGAGTTGAGTTTGGAAAATGAAAATGAAAAAGACATGAACCATACACCTTATAGTTTGAATTTTCAAAGAATTATTGAATTGGGGTTTGCCTTCTTATGATATTACTCTTCATATGATATTAACCATTTGTAATTTCCTTTTTCTTGGTTTCCATTCCCATGTTATAAACCCCCTGGCCATGTTACAACCACATGAAAGACCTTTTGACTAATGCATGTTTTTCTTAATAACTGTGGAGTTTGTGGTCATTTGCCAAGCTTATGGTAGTGTGTATGATGTAGTGATTTGAGCGATTGAAACACGAACACTGAGTGAACAGTGAGAAAGAGTACCTTAGTCAAATCTTGGTTGACATGGTTTGATCGGTAGTTGTGGTATATTCTGGTAGTTTATGTAACCATTAAAAAAAAGAAAAATAATAACACATAAAACACAAATAAATAAACACAAGGTTCCTCAGGTTTGTTTAGGTCTGCTGGTCTTTCATTGTATGTAGTGATTGCTTGAGGACAAACAATGCCTTAGTTTGGGGTATTTTGATAGGTGTTTAGTTTGCATTAGCTTTAAGGTCCATATAGTTTTAGTTTATTTTCATCTTATTTTCCCCTAATTGCCATGGTATTTTTTATTTCCACACATACTACTTGGGTAGTTGTCTGTTGTAGAAACCTTCATGAGATAAATCTATTGGAAAAAGGATTTGGAAGATTTTTAAGGGGGTGATGCAAATGGGAAGAGTTTGAGTTTGTAGAAGACCCAAGATCGAAGCCAGCTCAACAATGGAAGAAGAACGTACCAAAGAAAGAACTGCGGAACCCAAAAACACCCTCAAAATGCATATTTGCCAAGGTTTAGAGAAAACCACCACTGGCCATGGAACACAATAAAAGAAGTGACAAATTTGAGACTGGGAAAACCACTGCTAGTGGAATTTCCCACTGGCTGTGGAACTCCCTGCCAAAAAACACACTGGCCGTGGATTTTACCACTGCTAGTGGTTTTTGCCTAGTTTTTAATTTTTAGGCGTTTTGGGTGCCACACAGTGCGATCCACTGCCAGCAGATTTCACACGTTGCAACAGTTACCTTTAGTTTTCGCAAAATTTTAAAAGAACAAAAAGGGCAAAAACATGGGGGAACAGACACATAGAGACACATAACAGTTTTGGGTGAGAATTGAGAGCTTCTTGGAGGAGATTTTTAAGAGGATTTCAAGAATCAACAAGAAGGGCATCGGATCTTCAGTTTTTAGGGCATTGGATTTAGACCAAAAGTGAGAACTCTAATTCTTCTCCAAACCCTTGTTTTGTAATTAAGATTTCCTTCATGTTTGAGATTGAATTTCATATTTATGGTATTGTAATCATCTTCCTTATGGCAAACTAAACTCCATTCTTGGGATTAGGGGGTAGCATAGTTGTAAACCAAACTTGAGATGTTCTTCATTTTTCCATTGATGAATCATGTTTGTTATTCAATTTTATGTATGTTTAATGCTTTTACAAGGCTTAGAAATAAGTGTAGATGATTATAAACGGTATGGGTAATCGAAAGATTGACATATGATTTGAATCACATGAAATTAAACCTAGGGATTTGGGTTATGAAAGTAAACAAAGCTCTTTGAGGGATAACCAGGTTTTCATAAAGTGTAAGGAATCTAATTAACGAATTGAATACGGTTCTTTGGTAATTAGGTACATTAGTGAGGTTTCGAGAGAAAGTCACTAATTAAATTTGGAAAACTTGCCTTAAGAAACGAGATTTCATAAATGGGGAAACTGAATTGCATTAAAACTTGGTAAAAACATTTGAACCTTTTAATTCCCAAGAACCTAATCTCAACTGTTTTTAATTAAGTACTTTGATTTTCACCATGAATAGTTTTGTGTTTTCTTTTGGTATATTTAGTTTTAAGTCAATTTAAATTTCTATTGAAATTAAACAATTGGTCTAGATAATCGAATCACTAATAAAACTGGTAATTGGGCACAATCCTTGTAGGAACGATAACTTTTTATTATGTGATACCCCGTGCGCTTATGGTTGGCTATCAAGCCACCCCCAGGGCTTCATCTGAAACTGCCAGATACAAAATAAACAACTCTCTTAGGTCAGGCTTCACCAAGATAGGTGGTCTGGACAACACCTCCTTCAACTCCTGAAAAGGTCGCTCCTGCTCCTTTCCCCACTCAAACTTCTTGGATTTCTTTAGAATCTTGTACAAGGGGAGAAATCTATGCGCCATCTTAGGCATAAATCGTGCCAAGGTCGCCACCTTCTCGTTTAGTGATTGAACCTCCCTTAGGTTCCTGGGGCTCTACAAGTCTAAGATTGCTTGGCACTTGCCTGGATTTCCTTTTATCCCACGCTAGGTTAACATAAAACCCAAAATTTTTTTATCCGGCACAGCAAAAGTGCACTTCAAGGGGTTTAGGCACATATTGTACTGCCTCAAGCATGTGAACACTTGTCACAGATCCTCTACGTGATCTCCCCCAGTCAGGGACTTGTCAATAATATCGTCAATGTACACCTCCACCAGCTTGGTGTGCATGCCCTTGAACCTTATTAATCATTCGCTTGTATGTAGCTCTAGTGTTTTTCAAACCGAAGGGCATGACGGTGTAGCAGAAAACACCGTGGTCATTGACAAACATCGTCTACTCCTAATCCTCCTCCTACATTAGAATCTGGTTGTACCCCGAGTAAGCATCCATAAACGATGGATACTGGTAGCCAGATGAATCATCCACCATCCTGTCGATGTTTGGGAGAGGATATGGATCCTTTGGGTAGTAACGGTTCAAATCAACATAGTCTGTACACATTCTCCACATTTTGTTGGCCTTCTGCACCATCACCACATTGGAGAATCAGGAGAAATATCAGATTTCCCTAATAAATCCGGCCTTTAGCAGTTCTTCTGTTTGCTCACAAGCTGCCCTCTGCTTCTTCTGGGCCACCGGCCTCATCTCTAGATAGATGGATAACTTGTGGCAACAAAAGTTGAGATCCATCCCCGGTATATCAGCAGCAGTCCAAGCGAAAAAGTCTCTAAACTCCTCTAGGAGTGCAAGTAGGTGCTTCTCTATGGTAGCCTCCAGTTTATCATTGATATGTGTGACCTTTTCCAGGCTATCTCCAAGCACAATCTCCTTAGAACAATCCTTCGGTGTGGGCTTGAGCGGGTTGAAAGGGTTAATTTTAAGCTCAATCCTAGGGTCAAGATCAATCAGGCTAATAGACCCGGCTGCAGCTCCTCCGTCTTTCAGCTTCCTTTTCTTGTTTAATGCCTCTAACTTCACCATATTGAGGCTCAGGTTGTAGTAGTACCTGGCTAGTTCCTGGTCACCCCGGATAGAAGAAACTCCATTGTCCTTATCGATGAACTTGATAAGGAGATAGGGCGTCGACACATTTGCTTCGTGGTATTCAACGTAGGGCGGCCTATGATATCGTTGTAAGGTGACTCCACATCAATCACCAGCACCCTGGACTTCACCGTTCTAGCTTTGGGCTCCCCTTCAACTGACACCAAAGTGTCAAGAAACCCTTTCATAGGTTGCTTCGCTCCATTAAAAGCTGTCAACTCCTACGTATAAGGTTGTAAATCAGATTCATTAAAACCCATCCTTTTAAAACAGCTATAAAAGATAACATCGCAACAACTTCCCTGATCGATAAGGATCCTCTTGACATCCTTGTTCGCGATAACAACTACAATGACAACGGCATCATCTCCTCCAGGTATGGTTGGGCTAAAATCATTATCAGAAAAAGAAATAACTGGCGCTAACACACCGTCTCTGAATGGGTGGTTGTCCCTGGGCTTCCCCTGAACAGATAGAATCATACAGTGATGATTCTTCCTTGTCATGATCAACACACCTACCCAACAAACCCTCTAGTGATCATATCAACCACCTCACACCAGCCACGTTGCTGTTGCTGGGGTGCCTTCTCCTCTTGGGTCACCTTGCTAATAACTACTCCCTTCTGTTTCTCAACAGCAGTAAACCTCTTGGTGGGACCTCTGCTGTTATCACCATCCTCGTCGCAATCGAGGCCGCATTTTTCTACTTGATAAGGCTTATCCATAGATCTTTCCTTAAAGAGATATTGCTTTAACTTCCCTTTGCGGATGAGGGTTTCGACAGCATCCTTCAGAGACCTGCACACATCAGTCAAATGTCTAGCCTGCTCATGGAAATCACAGTACTTTCACGGATTCCTAGGCCTCTTTAATAGAGTTGGCCTCCTAATCCCATACACGCTGAGAGTGGGCCAACCTACTTCTCTCAAGATTTGAGCCAACCTGGTATTTAGCGGGGCATAATTGCTGAATGACGCCATATGCCTCTCTTGATACTGGGGCTGAGGGTTCCTTAACCTGTCCCTCTAGAAAGGCCTCTCCAGCCTCACCCTTTCCTTCTCCCTTCGTGGCTGGGACATCAGAATAGGTGGCTTCGCTTTTGCCATTGTGGCCTCTAAATGCATCTTGATGCCCACATATTTTGATGCCTTCCTTCAGAATTCTTCAAACGACGTCAGAGGGTTTTTCACCAAACACAGGGCGAAAGCAAAATTAGGTTGTAGGGCCTCAATAACTATGTGCAGCTGGATGGCCTCAGCGAGATTGGGGACCATCACTGCTTCTTTGTAGAACCTCTTTAGAAACTCCTTAAGAGTTTCGTTCTTACCCTACCTAATCTGAGCAAAGGTGTGTGACATCTTAGGAACGTCCCTAGAAATGACAAAATGGTCACTGAAAGCCATTGCCATTTCTTCCCAAGAGTCTATCGAGCCTGAGGGAAGCCCTTTGAACCAGCTAAGGGCCTTTCCAACCAATGTACGAGGAAACATTCCATACATAACATCCTCCTCAGCTCCTAAAAACATTACCTCATAGGCATAAGTGTCTAAATGCTTACTTGCATCTGTCTCGCCCATGTATTTTCCAATGGAAAGAGGTTGGGTTGTTTGCAAATGCCTGGGAATAGGCACGCTCATCAATCGTCCAGAAAAAGGGACGTTGAGTCTATATGTTCCAGAAGCTACCATCACCGGCTCCTTCCTTCTTCCAGTGAACCTATCACCCGAGTCCTGGGTTTGCTCCCTCTCCTCATACGTGGCAATCTTGGAATATTAGAAAGTAGTGGACTTGTCTCTCCCTGAAGCTTCATGGGTTTCCTCTGGCTAAGGCACCATTTTCTCTTCAACTTGCCTTTTGTCCCTCCTCAACTTAGCCAGCTCCTCCCTAAGTTGCCTAATGACCTCATCGCGAGGGTCAGGAGTCCCTACGGGCACAACTCTTCGTGAGCTCCTTATAGGGGACTCAAAGGCTAAATGTCTTCCAACCTGATATTCCTAGGCAGTGACATCCTCTATGTGCCCTTCCTGAAAGTCTCTACCATTGCCTTCCATGGCTAGTTACCAAACTTCTGTAAAAAATGGGAATAACTCTATCGAGTCCCACTGGGCATGCCAATGAACTGGTCTGAACTGGGGTCAACAATCCAACATGGGACCAACCACAAGAGTCAACTAAAGGTGTGATTTATACACTGATACAGTGGGTATCCGATAATTTATCTGATATCTCAGTGGGAGATACCGGTCTCAATGTCTTGGAGATCCTTCACATCAAGATTTCGCGTTGATGAAGTGTCACTTGTAAAGACTCTTTGATGCTCAAGTTAGTAACCAAAAAAGGATTTAAGGTTATCGAGCGTAAGTTGTAAAATGAATCTAACGTACCAGAGTAGTGAAATCATTTGTATTTATATATGTGCTTGGAGAATGAAGAGTCTCTAGGGTTAGGGGACCAATAGTACACTATGCAGTGTACGATTCTGACAAGCGATACAGGTGGCTCCGCATCTCTTGCGAATGTCCCCCCGTACCTGTACCTTGTACTTTTTGTCGGGTGACATGGAAACTTTCCGGTGTACGAAGTACTGACCTGGACAATCCGGTGTACAGGGCGTTTGATACAGATAACAGTCTAGAGATTTTTACTTGCGACACTGGTGAGTTGGCAGGAATGAATAAAATAACGCCCTTGCCCACGTGCCAATATCCAGACCAGATCAGTTATATTGATTCAATGTATTGTTGGACATTATGGTGGTGTTTTCTTGGCAAATTTGTGATGTGTATTTTGAAAATTGATGGTGTGCCTTTGTGGTGATTGATGATTGTTATGGAAATTTAGGCTATTGTGTGCCTTGTGTTATTTGCAAAGATATGTATGTTCACCATTAATATTAAATAATAATAATTAATGAGATTGGAAAGGAAGTTGTTGATTTGGCATACCTTGAATATTGAAGGAAGGTTGATAAGTGTTGTAGATAAGTGATAGTAATGGAATTATGATTTATGCAAGTATAAGCTTGTAAAATGTGTTGAAATTATGTTATTGAAAAAGATTGTGAATGCCACACTAAAATTTGAAACAATAGCAAGAATCATTGAAATTAAAATCCACTAAGAGTTAGGTGATGATGTTGATGAGAATGACGATGGATGATTGATGAGTGGCATTGTTGTATGCATAGTGTGAGATTGCATATGATTTGCATCTGCATTGCATCCATGGAATATTTGCATAGCTACCGGTATGAGATGTTAAAGGTTCCTCCAGTTCGCCCAGTGGAAGGAAGGCTTTGTGCACGAGCATTTTTTACCCTAGTGATTCAGTGGTAGAATCACGAAGCTACCCATGCTTAATCACAGGGGATTGCATGTTATTGATCTGGTAGGGGTGGCTCTTTGAGGAGCAGGTGTCCCCGGTGGTCCTAATGAATCACAACTGCCATGGTGAGGATCATGGTTAGCCCACAACACCGTTTTGATGTTGATGTTATTTACCGCTGTCATTGTGATATGACCAGTGGTGCATGATGGGTGATGTAGTTTGGTACTAATCAAATGTTGTTTGAAATATAAGTGCACACATTATTTTCTACTGCAGTAAAGGCATGGAGTCCATCTATGCTTGATCTCACAATTGATGATTGTTATTTCCACAGTCAGATCTGCAAGTGTTTGATAAATTTAATGTTGTGCATATGTATTAGCTTAAGAGCATTTGCATATAGCCTTGTGATATGCCAAAAGAGGATAGGTTTGGAGTGATGAAAACATCAGGTGATGATTGAATTAGGTGAATGAAAACCAAAAGCTTAACAAGTAAAATATTGATGATAGAAAGACTAGGTAAATTAATGTTGATACTTGTGATAGCCCATGTGATGAAGGGCAATGATATGTGTATGTGTATGTGCTTGCTATGACTTGTAATTAATGAGCATGTTATATGCCTATGATGATAGAATAAAGAAGACTTGATGATAATTGATGATTGTGTTGCAAAGCATACATGTTGTTTATATGCATATACACACATGATCACAACATATTCAAATTCGTCATTTTGAATGTATAACTCACTTTCCATGTTGTCTCTTTTAGCATTGTGATGCAGGACTTGCATTGTGTAAGGTGCCTTGATGCTGTCTCATCGTATGATGAAATTTCTTGGCAAGTGCACCAATTGTTAAAAAGTAATATATTTCTATCGTTCCAACAGGGATTGAGGTAATTACTACAACCAAAAACTGATACTAGTTGAACTAAGCAAGAAATGTGAACAACTCATAGAATTGCTTTTTATAAATTTTTGATTTAATATTTTTATGCTTTTCAATATGTGAATTCAGTAACTAGCATGATATAAGAGTAAAGGTGTGAAATACAAATTTAAGAATAGGTTGGAGTTAGCTTCAGCATTCAAATTCAGCCAAACTCAATGAATACGAAACAACATCCAAACTAGAGTCATGTGAATTCCATAGATGACTAATCTCTAATTCCTTAGGTGACTAATGCTAATTTCAATGCATATAAACCCTAATCCCTTAGATAATCGTGCATACTGAATGCTAATGCGAAATTAGAGAAATGAACCCTAATTATTCACCTAAATCCATAGGCCTGAAAAAATTAGGTAGCAAGGAATATACCTGAATTCTCAGCCATGATTCCTGTCCAGAGAGAATTCACAAATAAGTCTAAATCTTCCAATTCAGAGTTGTAGCACCATTCCTTGTTATGTTCTGAGCATGCTCCAGTATAGAATTGACTCAATCACTGAATCAAGCTTCCATTGAAGCTTCAGCAACCTCCAACCTTATGGATTTAGCAATCCATAGAGAGGTAAGAGATGAAAATGGAAATGGAAGACATAATGGAGTGCAGAGAGTTTAGAGAAAGAAAAGTGTAGAGAGAAGATGGAATCAGAAGAATATATTCTAAATCTTAAAATCTTGTTATGATGATTACATCATTTAAGCTTTTTATATAAACTATTAATAACTAACAATAAACACTAAATTAATTCCCAAATTTACCCCTAATGGACTTACAAAATAATTAAGAAAACTTAAATTAACTAATTTCCAACTGAAATTTAAAAGCTAGGCTGATTTCCCTCGTAATCACGCGTAGACACGATCTTCACCAGCATTAGTATGCTAGTTCTCTGCCTGGAAGTTTCCCTTTGAGCTTTGCCTGCGCGTAGGTACGCTTGTGGTCAACGTAGACACGTTGACCTTCTGTTTGATTCTGAGCCTGTGCCCTTCAAATATGCATCAGCACGCTGATTACCAGCGTAAGTATGCTGGGCTTCTAACTTGATTCTCCCTTCAGTGCTTCATTCATGTGTAACTACATTCTAGGTCAGCGTAGGGATATGACCTTATGGATTGGCACCTGATACTTCTTAATTCCAGCGTAACAGTGAGCGTAGGCGCGGCGTGGGTACGCTGGTCCTCTGGAACTTTTCTCCTCAAATACATGTAAGCACACTGAGGGACAGTGTAGGTACACTATCCTTCTGACTTGAATTTGGATTTGAGCGTAATCCTCAACCCTTGTACACTGGTCTCAATGTAGGTACGCTCAGATCTCGCGTAACTATGTTGAGCCTCTGGACTCATCTTTCCAACTGAGTGTAAGTACGCTTGAATTGGGCGTGGGTACGCTGATCTCCTGACACCTGCAATTAAACATAAAACAAGCCTAGCGTAGGCACGCTGAGGGTGGACATTAGTATGCTCAGTTGACTTACAACTCAAGAAACAACCTTTCTCACTTTGTTATCTATTTATTCTTAATTCTAAAGGTAATTGTTGAAATAATAGTTAATTAATGAAACTACACAAATAATAAATAGTTTCTAATTTACTTCCAAACTTAATAATTAATACTAATCTTTCACATAAAATAGGGTTAGATATCACTAAATAATTAAGTCTTTCCAAGACTTATCACATCCTCAAACTTGAAACTTGCTTGTACTTAAGCAAGGCTCAAATTAATCAACTTAATGTACTAAATTCATTTTCCTTATCAAACCAAACTTAAACAATGTCAATTGCAGCACATAGATGAAAAACCTTTCAATTGATCCTCAATAATTAGAATGCAAAAGATTAGAATGTAAACATCATAATGATGTCTCACTCTCATAGGTTAAATGTGTTTCTCTCTGCCCTCAGTGTTTAAGGTCAAAATTGTGCACACTTCACTTGCAAAACAACAAGTAAGCATAGACTTACAATTCTCTAAGCATCATACATAAAAGCAACTGCAGTGGATCAATAAGGACTTTATTTAGCTTGTAATGAGGTTATGTTGCAGGCTCTATTTTTGTTTTTCTAGTCAATGTAAGGTAAAGGATATGCTTCATTAAAGTTTTTCTTGCCTTCACCTTTATTTCCTTTCTTTTTCTTTTTCTTTTTCTTTACTTTAAACTTTCTTCCCTTGAATTTTTAGTGTTTTATCTTTTCACCCATAATCAGACTCTTTTGTTTTTTAGAGCTTTGCTCTTTTTTAGATTTTCTTTTGTCCTTTGGACTATCTTTTTCTTTGCTTGACTTTGCACCTTCATCAATTTCTTACAATTTTTTTTCAAAGTGTGCCTTATTTTGATTTGGAGGAACACTCTACATCCCCAAACTTAAATGTTGCTAGTCCCTACTAACTAGTCAAGGAAAGACACACTACAATGTTGCATATCAAGGTTAAAATATGGTTTTTCTATTGGATAATCAAGGCTTGTAGTGTTAGGTATTATCATTGAAGAAAAGTCTCAGGCTCAATAATCAAAGTCAATGGATACATCTACATAGGGTAGGTTATATTTGGCTCTAGCTATTAGATAGAAACAGGACCTTTATCATTTCCATATGCCAATCACCATCATGTACAAGCAAGGAAAAAGGAAAGTTCTGCCATAATGCCATTAAGCAAGCACACTCTCAATAATTAAGGCACGAAACTCACAATATATACAAGGCTAAACATCAATTATCACATCCCCAAACTTAAAGCAATGCAATCATATCAAATTACCATCCCAGGTCTTCAAATATGCACCACAAACAAAATATGATAAGCATGGTCTGAAGATTCTCACAAATTCAGCACATACAAGTACCATGTTCAAGCAATTGCCTAGGACAACCATTTCAGCTTTTGGGATGCGAAAGCCTTATTATCTATTTTAATTTTTTAATTTTTTTTCAAAACTCACTTGTGACAATCAATCAGTAATTTTCAAATTTTCAATGAGTAAGGGACAGAAAAACATCCCTTTTTACCTGTATAGTCATATTTGTGTGAAGATCTCAACAATAACGATTGATTGATTTCAAAGAAAGAAATAAAATGCCATAAAGTAGAAAGCAAAACACATACAAAAGAAATGAAATAAGTACGAATGAAATAACAAGAAGTTTGAATTTTACAACCCTAAAACAGAAATAACACAGTCTGAAACTGAATTACAATTAACAAAATAAAGTTCCTAAACTACACAGCAGTAGTATCTTCTCCCTCTTAGTCAGCATCATTCATCACTTCATCAACTGTATAATCATTCATAGCCTGATCTGCATGTGGTGAGAACTCCATGCTCAAGGGTGTATCAATTGGAGGAATGGTAAATCTTATAGAGGCCAACCATTAGTCTTTGTCAGTTGGGACCCCCATCTCCTCAGTAGGATCCAAATTCATTACAGTGGCCATCTTCCTCAGTAGCATATCATGATTCATAACCAAGTTCGTATGTCCCAAGCTGTATTTTCTTTATTGCCTAAAGTTCTCCTAGAATAGTGTTCAGGATTGGAGTAAAAGATTGTTCTTGTTGTGAAGAGGTTGGTTTGGATGGTTTGGGTTTGGAACGCCTGGGTTCCTTGGGAATATAATGATCAATGCGGTCCCTCACCCAAGCATGGTCCAGGGCTTTCTCCATCTTAACATTGGTAAAATTTTCTTCCTGAATTTTCATAGAATTTTTCCTTGCCAGTAGTGAAATAACAGAACAATATAGTAATTGGGCATGTTTTTCATTAGCTTTCACCATTTCAAATAGAACAAAATCACCCAAATCAACATACAGTTCTTGCATCAAACAATAAATGAGCACCAACCTTTTCACTATAATCTCAGTAGCATGTGCCACCAGTTGTAGTGAAGAGAAGAGGTACTGGCACCATATCATAGGAACATCAAGAAGGGTGTTTTTCCTTACAAATTTTGGCGCACCACCAATAGTAGTTTTAAATATGGTCCTTTCTTGACAGCAAACTTCCAAAACTTTCTTCACCAAGTCAGCATTTTCCTCTAATGTAACGCCATTCAGCAGCTTGGTATAATAGCATTCAACATCCTCCACCATAGGTAAATACAATGCGTGACTGATAATTTCCCCTGAAAGTGGAATGATGACACCCCTCAGATAAGAAGAATATGAGGCATCATCATTATCATCATTGACCCTCAAGTTAGCGTAGAACTCTTTGGTGAGTTCTTGGTAGCCATGGCCCAGAATTTTGTTAAAGTTTTGCCACCCCCTTGCAAACATAGTAGCCCTCACTGTTGGGTCAGGATAACCTTCTTGATCCAGCAGCATTAACCTATCCCCTATCACACCTCTCTCCTTAAACTTCCTCTCATAATCTTGAGCAGCCCTGGAATCCCTGAAATTTTTCCAATCAAAGTCTTCCTGACATTTAGAACGCTTTTCACCTTATCTTTCTTGCTTTTCTTAGTGGGTGGGGGAGAATTAGGAGTACTAGCAGTAGCCACTCCCTTGCCTTTCTCTCTATGGGAGGCCTTGGCTTGCTCTATTTCTATGAGTCTTTTCAGTTTTGTGTATGGAACGGGAAGTTCTAGATGCCATGACAAATGGGTGGGGTGCAATTTATAGCAAATAGAGGGGTATGTAAAATGGGAAAAGGTGAAGTGAAATGGAATGGTTGAAGAGGTAAGAAGAAATTGAAATGGTTTAATGAAATTAATGACAATAATAAGCAAAAATCGTTACTAATTAATTAAAGAGCTGTGGCTACTGTAATCTCAAAGAGGCTAAACACATGCGTAACAACTTTTGGAATTAGGGTTCCTATGCTGAGACAGTTATTTAAAGGCAGAGGATCAACGTAGGCATGCTCAGACCATTAAATGGGAAAACATCATCCATACATTGGCACGCTTATGAAGAGCGTAGGTACGCTCAGACACAATGATCAATACCTGATTCAACCAAAATAATGCATAGGGACACTTATGCAGAGCATCAGTATGCTCAGCCACTAACTCCTAAACATTCTTCAAGGCAGAGGATACACTTAAGCATGCTCAGTTGAGCGTAAACACGCTTACCCCCTGAAACATGCATAAAAGGCCATAGGATTTACGCGTAAGAATGCTCAACCCTGGCGTAGGCACGCTTATTCACAGGCCTAAGTAAAAACTAACACAGAATCTAAGTGTAAACACGCTAAAGCTCAGTATAAGAACGCTTATTCACAGGTGATAAAATGAATAGAAACAGAAACCAAACGTCAGAACGCATAGAAATAGTGTAAGCACACTTATTCTTTGAAACAAAACTAAAGTGACATAGTACGGGCGTAAGGACGCGGGAGTGAAGCGTCATCACATGCAAAACCTGACATTTAACAGATTCTAACAGACTTACTGGTGTAGAAACACTGACGTGTAGCTTAAGTACGTGTAACTTTAAAAACAAATCAACTTTCACATAGAATCGTAGCGTATAATGCTCGAAACAATCATAGGCACGCTGAAAAATTAAGAATTAACTCCTCAGAAACAGAATCTTATCATAAGCACGCTATCAGGGAGTGTAAGCACGATCAAAGAAGAATACTAGTCAAACCCCTTGATAGAGATAACACGTGAACACGCAAGAGAAGAGTGTAGGCACGCTCATAGTTTGACACTTACTTGGTGCTTAATATAATAGCAAGGTAGACACGTTGTGAAACAGCGTAAGTATGCGTAAAGAAGATAGCATCTTAGCACTTGAAGTAGGAACACAGCATAACACACAAACATGAGCGTTGGCACACTCATCTCTTGGTAAAAAAATCTTAAGATAGAGAATCAGCATGAGTACGCTGGAGAGAAGTGTCAATATGCTTTCAATCTAATTCAAAACTTAAACTCTACAGCAACTACACATAAGAATGCTTGAGACAAGCGTAGCTACACGTGAGAAACCTGATACTTAGAAGATGAATAGAGGACCAACGTAAGCACGCTGAGGATAGGCGTAGGCACGCTATTAGCATGAACTATGCAAATTGGCCACTGTCTACATTGAGCATAAAGACGCTAGGATGAACGTAGGTACACATAGGCACTGGACCTTAAAACAAAAATGGAGCGTAAGAGGCCCCTGATTCTCAAGGAAATTTTCCTAATTGACATTTTACACTTTATTTTTGACCATGAAAATTTTTTTCCTTCTTCTTAAGAATATCATTTTTTTTCTTCTTTTATAGACTGGAAAACCAAACAAAATAACAAGATAGAGAATACTAGAAACATCAAGGGTGCCTCCTTGGAGCGCTTCTTTAACATCACTAGCTTGACGTATGACTCCTAAGTAGAAGCATGAAATGGAATGAAGACCTTTTGCCTATTAAACTCTCCTCCAAAATAGAGTTTGAGCCTTTGACCATTAACTTTAAAATTTCTTTCTATTTTTGGTTCCCTTACCTCAATAGCACCATGAGGAAACACCTTATTGACAATGAAAGGACCAGACCATTTGGATTTTAATTTTCCTAGAAAGAGTGTCAACTTAGAGTTGAATAACAGCACTTGATCTCCCTCCTGAAACTCTTTCTTTTTTAGCTTCCTATCATGCCATCTTTTTATTATTTCTTTATACAGAGAGACACTATGATAGGCCTGTAACCTGAACTTATCAAGCTCATGGAGTTTCAAGACTCATTCTTACTGAGATTGGGCAAATTCCATGTTTAACACCTTTGTATCCCACCAAGCTTTATGCTCTAATTCCATAAGAAGATGGCAAGCCTTACCATACACAAGCTGATAAGGAGACATACTAATTAGAGTTTTGAAAGCTCTGCGGTAAGCCCACAAAGCGTCATCCAATTTCATAGACTAATCCCTTCTAGATTTGCCCATAACTTTCTTAAGGATCCTTTTTATCTCCCTATTTGATAACTCTACTTGTCCACAAGTTTATGGATGATAGGGAGTAGACACCTTATGGAGCACCTCATAATGTTTTAGGGTCTTTTCCATCTACTTATTATAAAAGTGAGACCCTTCATCACTAATTATCACTTTTGGTACTCCATACCTTAAGAATATGTTTTTCTTAATAAACCTCAGCACCACATGTGCATCATTGGTTCTAGTGGGTATAGCTTCCACCAACTTTGACATATAGTCTACTACCACAAGAATGTATTCATTAAAGAAAGACTTTGGGAAAGGTCCCATGAAGTTTATTCCCCAAGCATCAAACAATTCTACTACTAAAATGTTTGTTAGAGGCATGCCAGCTATAGTAGAGAGTCATCCACTCCTTGGGCATTTATCACACCTCTGAACATACGTTTTAGCATCTTGAAAGATAGTTGGCCAGTAGAAGCCACATTGTAATACTTTTGCAGCAGTTCTTGAAGAACCATGGTGCCCTCCATGATGAGAATCATGACAATGCCAAAGAATTGTCTTCTGCTCATTCTCAGGCACACATCTCCTAATAATGCAATCTACCCCAATCTTGTACAGGAATAAATCATCCTATAAAAAGCTTTTACTATCATGAAAGAATTTTTTTCTCATTTCAGATGTCCACCTGAGGCACCATTGTTGCACTCTTAAAATTTGCCATGTCATCATACCATGGACTTTGCTCTATTTTGATCAAACTCTCATCTGAAAATTCCTCCTTAATTGGAACAATTTCAGTATCTCCTTCCACATGAGACAGTTGATCAGCTACAGAGTTCTTTACTCCCTTTTTGTCTCTAATTTCCCAATCAAATTCTTGCAGCAAGAGAACCTGTCACAAATCGATTTCCTAGATCTGAATCCTGATGTAATAAAGATAAATAATTAATAATAATATGAGTAAATTTTTCACAGTTAAAAGAATTCCAAAATACCTCAATGTTACATCATAATCCAAACCACAAAAAATCGAAGAGTGAGATTTAAAAATTCATAAACTGGACTGGTAGATAAAATCAGCCACACGTGTATACAAAATAATTGAGTTTATAGTGGAAGAAGAATGTGTATACTGAGCACATGCCTAGTCCCATATATGAAGATATGAGAAAAGGATCGACAAAACATGTAAATACATAATCATAAGTGTTAACCCGGCGATAGCATCTCAACAGTTCGTTTCCACCACCGGGTTGTTAATTGGCAAGCGCACCAATCGTTTGTAGTTTTCAAAATTTAGATATCGTTCCACTGGGATTGAAAGTCCAATAACAACAATAATTTTCTATTTACTATGGTAAATGTGAAGGAAGTTATAGACAAAAGAGTGATTTATATATAATTTATACAATATTCACAGGATAGCATGATTGAGTGGTTCATAAGATAAAAATAAAATAAAATCTAGCTAAAAAGTCGAGTTGCAATCTAGAATAGGTAAGATACTTGAGATAAACACAGATAAACAAATTATGTTGGAAATTGGATCCCTAATCTAGAATAACAATGAGGAACTCAAGACATGCATATTTAATCATCAAGTTTTATGTCATTGCAGCTTAAAATCATTATAACCGATCCCTCGTGATATAAATTCTAAGAATTCACCGTAAAGTCCGATCCCTCGTGAGCTTTCTCAGTAAAAACTTGCATTAAGACCTGGCCTTATGGCAACAATGGTTAACAACCCCTATAGAATTGAGATACCAAGGGTATTCCAACTTTTTACTTTCGTCAAAACAAGTTTCAATACGGCATGAACAATCATTCTCCCGTTTGACATTCATACTAATAAAACAAGTTTCAATACACATGAAAATCATTCTCCCGTTTGACGTTCATATTAATAAAATGTTGAAATACTAACATGGACTTGAATCATAAACATGCAGAGGTCGAACTCACAACATTATACTTAATAGATTAGTTCACTAATTCCAACATAAACAAATTAGTTATACATGGTGAAAAGAAAAACAACACTTACAGAGTTTGACATTACGAAGACGATGGGAACTTCACGATACAACGATCACAATACACCGAAACACACTCAAGTATCTAGAAAACTATTCTAGAACTACAACTTATAAAAAGAAGTACTCAAAGTCGAGCACAAGAGAGAAAAGAAGAGAATGGGATGCTATGGGATGTCATAGAATGGTGTTGGATGGCCCTATTTATAGGGCTGAGCAAGGGTGCTGACGCTACGCGTCAGTGTGACGCTACGCGTCACACCCCTGACTCAGCTTCCATCAAACAGCTGATAATGGCCACTTCAAATTATTAAATATGATCATGCTTGGCCACTTGGACGTGTTTCCACTGTATTTTGGCCATTTGTGCTTAGTGGGGTGGCCCTTGGTGCTGAGTGGGGTGGCCATTATTGGGTCAAAGCTGAGTGCTTAGCCAAGTTGGATGTGGAGTCTACGCAGCACTGACGCTATGCGTGGCTGTGACGCGTAGCGTCAGCATCAAAAATAGTTGTTGATGCTACGCGTGGGGTGAGGCTACGCGTCAGCTCCTCCAGTGTAATTTTCTCTTGATTTCTTAACTTTTTCACTGCAAAACTTAGAGAAAATTGATCAAGGGCAGATTATTTCCAACAACATCCATTTATTGAATTTAAATCCTAATTTTCTAACAAATTAAACTAATTTTTGTAATTTTTATGAAATTTTTATTAAAGCTTTTATTGAAAATTTGAGGACTAACAAATACCCCCAACTTGAGACATTGCTCGTCCTTGAGCAAGAGAGAAAAAATAAGAAAAATAAAAATTTGGAATCAAATTTTTGAGTTAGTCCGAGAATTTACAACAAAAAGTAATTTTCACAATTTAACTAACTTTGTAATAATCTAAAATTGGTATCAAGTATAATAAAGGTTTAATGATAAAATTTATTTACAATATTCTATTATCAATCAAGCAGAATTTCAGGCTTACCTCACAGGTGTTTATCTCTATGTAATAGGTAACCTATTTCACTCAATCAATCATAAGATCAAACGAATTTAACTTTGTTTGTCATCTAATCAATGGTTATTTATACAGAATTAGTTCAGAAATCATAAAGTCTTTTCACGGGTTGTAATGAGGCTTGGTTTACAAGAATCAATGGTTTTTCTTGGAATTCAAAAACCTGAAATCATAAAAGAGAATTTTATAATTTTTTAGGCTTTCTCTTGACCCAAACTCTCATTTCTTTTGTTGATGAAAAATAAATACCCTCAACTTGATTCTTTTCACTATTTTTGACTTTTCTTTTCCATACTTTATTTTTTTTATTTTTTATTTTTTTTTTGAAAAGAATCAAGTTGCTTATTTTCACTCCCCATTTTTGTGAGAACATTCAAAATATTTTTCATTTATTTCAACTGCTCTTTTAATCAATCAAGTATAGGGAATGGTAAAAACAGATTTAGTTTTAAGGGTACCAAGGAATTTTATTTTAGGCTCAAATTGGCTTGCAAAGGATAAAAGAATTTTTACCAAGGTAAGCTGTTTGGCCCAAGGTTTTTTTTTTTCATAAAAAATGTGCCTTGATCATTTTCCTGAATTTTCTGTACAACAACACAAATCAGAGATTAAAGCAAAATCAATTCGAATTGAAAATATGTCGATTAAACCCTCAAGGATATAAAAAGATATCTCTCTGCTCACCGAGCTATCGAAATTTGCTTGATGATTAATAAACCTATTGTAATTAAATTTATCAAAATTCCTAAGTTATAAAGAACTAATAATTGATTTTACAAAATTAAGTTTCATTGTGTAAAAACTCTAAGTGTATTAACTTACTAACAAAAATTTAATTGATTTATTAAAAGATAAATTTTATTTTTGGATTTTTGGATTATTTTCTGAATAGAATATGCAAAAACAAATAATTACGTAAAAACACACCACACAATAATAAAATACCATAATATAAAGTGTAAATGTAAATGTAAATATAAACTAAAAATAACTGTATTCAAAGTAAATGCAAGAAAAGAATAGGTTGCCTCCCATTGAGCGCTAGATTTAATGTCTCCAGCCAGACATTACCTCTGATTAATCAGGTGGTCTCCCAATATTCGTTGAGGATTCACCTGTCTTTTTCTTCCTCCTTCTTCTTTTCCGATGCTTAATTACCTGTTTTTCATCTTTCAAGGCATCGGTTAATTTAAAACAATTTAATTGATTGGGAAGAGATATACCTGGTTCGATTGAAGGGTAAACTTTTTCCTCATTACTTGTCCTGAGGTGTTCATGAGCACTGAAGCTTACTTCTTCTTCATAAACCTTGACTGCAACCATACTTAGATCAACATCTACTTTGATCCTTGCAGTTTCCATGAAAGGTCTTCCTAGGATCAGGGGGATCTCAGTATCCTCCTTCATATCCAGTACCACAAAGTCAACTCTGAAGTGGTACTTATCAACCTTTACCAGTACATCTTCCGCAATCCCAAAAGGCTTTTTGACAGAGCGATCCATAAACTGTAATTCTGTCTTTGCTTCTTTTAGCTCATATTTACCAATGCGCTTTATTAATTCTAAGGGAATCAAGTTGATGTTAGCCCCTAAATCTAATAATGCATTCCTGATGTTGATATTTCTAATTGTTACAGGAATGGTGAAACTCCCCGGATCTTTACATTTTTTTGGGGTTATACAGTTTGTTTCTTGCTCTGTATTTACTTGCACATTTTTTTCTTTTTCATTTTTTTCATTTTTTTCTATTTTCTCACTTTCTTTTTCTTCTTCTACTTTCTTTTTCTCACTCTTTTCTTTACAATCAATTTTTACAATATCAGAAGAAACAACATTACATTGTTCCCTTGGGTTTTGAGTGTTTGCAGTAAACCCAGAACTCTTTAATTCGACTATTTCTTTTGCAAGCTGTCCCATTTTTATGTCTGATACTTTTCGGGCAGCTTCATTTGTTTCCACAAACTGCAATAACTGTTGAATAGATTCCTCTATCCTTGTCAATCTTACATTGTCAGTTTGTTGTTGCTTAAACTGATTGTTAGGAGGTCTATTGGAAAGTCCAGTGTCCTATCTCCAGCCAATATTCTGATTTTGCTAACCCTGCAGGTAATTGTTAGGAAAAGAATTTCCATGATTGAAAGGAAAATTACCTAAGGGTGCTCTTTGATGGTTCATGAAATTGGCTTGCTCTTGCTCATTTCCACAGTAACCACATGGTTGTTCTCCCATGCAGTGCATACATTGTTTAAGTTGAGCAGGGGGTGGTGATGCTACTTGAGCAATTTGGAGTTTTTCCAATTGCTTGCTCATAACTTCAATTTGTTGGGTCAGTAATTTTTGCTGAGCCAACACCGCATCATTTACTCCTAATTCGAGCATTCCTGGCTTCCTCTATACATCACCTCTTTCATGTTTTTGTTGGTGGTCACTGATAGCCATTGATTCCAATATCTCAATAGCTTCCTCCACAGTTTTGATCATTAAAGAACCACCTGCACAAGCATCTAACATCATCTTGAACTGAGGCAATAAACCATGGTAAACGATTCTTACCTTTTCGGCATCATTCAGGTTGTGGTTTGGACACTTTCTCAAAAGTGCTTTGAATCGTTCCCATGTCTCTCCTAGTGATTCATCATTATTTTGAGAAAAAAAGTGTATGGCTGTCATTGCTTCAAAATATTTCAAAGGAGAATAAAATCTTTCCAAAAATTTTCTTTCAACATCGGACCAGTTTGCAAAACTACCCGGTGGACAAGATTTAAACCATTCTTTTGCTTTACCAATCAATGAAAAAGGAAAAAGTCTCATGTAAACAGACTCTTCTTGATTGGGTTCAAAACCAATTGTGCTGTATAACTCATAAAAAATAGTTAAATGTTCATATGGTTCTTCATGATTTAAACCAGTAAATTGATTATTTTGAATAATATTTAAAGTAGCAGGTTTAATCTCCACTGGTACAACAGGTCCTTGAAACATACTCGAAACTCGGGGTGGACCATTAATAGCAGCAAACTGTCCCAATGTTCTCCTTTCAGCAGCCATATTTGAATTTTCAAAATTAGAAGTAGAAGCAGATTTAGTTTGTGTTTTAGATTTCAAAGACTTGATTTTCTTTACAAACTTTTCTATCTCAGGATCAAAATAAATTTTACCTGCGGTAGATTGAGTTTGCATACACAAACTAGACAAAGAAAGTTAGTGTAACAATAAGTAAAAATAAATAAAAAAAATTTCTAACTAAGGTAAAAATAATATTTACCACGGTAATTAAAAATTTACCTTTTTACTAAAACAATTCAATCCCCGGCGACGGCGCCAGAAAACTTGTTAACCCGACGATAGCGTCTCAACAGTTCATTTCCACCACCGGGTTATTAATTGGCAAGCGCACCAATCGTTTGTAGTTTTCAAAATTTAGATATCGTTCCACTGGGATTGAAAGTCCAATAACAACAGTAATTTTCTATTTACTATGGTAAATGTGAAGGAAGTTATAGACAAAAGAATGATTTATATCCAATTTATACAATATTCACAGGATAGCATGATTGAGTGGTTCATAAGATAAAAAGAAAATAAAATCTAGCTAAAAAGTCGAGTTACAATCTAGAATAGGTAAGATACTTGAGATAAACACAGATAAACAAATTATGTTAGAAATTGGATCCCTAATCTAGAATAACAATGAGGAACTCAAGACATGCATATTTAATCATCAAGTTTTATGTCATTGCAGCTTAAAATCATTATAACTGATCCCTCGTGATATAAATTCTAAGAATTCACCGTAAAGTCCGATCCCTCGTGAGCTTTCTCAGTAAAAACTTACATTAAGACCTGGCCTTATGGCAACAATGGTTAACAACCCCTATAGAATTGAGATACCAAGGGTATTCCAACTTTTTACTTTCATCAAAACAAGTTTCAATACGGCATGAACAATCATTATCCCGTTTGACATTCATACTAATAAAACAAGTTTCAATACACATGAAAATCATTCTCCCGTTTGACGTTCATATTAATAAAATGTTGAAATACTAACATGGACTTGAATCATAAACATGCAAAGGTCGAATTCACAACATTATACTCAATAGATTAGTTCACCAATTCCAACATAAACAAATTAGTTACACATGGTGAAAAGAAAAACAACACTTACAGAGTTTGACATTACGAAGACGATGGGAACTTCACGATACAACGATCACAATACACCGAAACACACTCAAGTATCTAGAAAACTATTCTAGAACTATAACTCACAAAAAGAAGTACTCAAAGTCGAGCACAAGGGAGAAAAGAAGAGAATGGGATGCTATGGGATGTCATAGAATGGTGTTGGATGGCCCTATTTATAGGGCTGAGCAAGGGTGCTGACGCTACGCGTCAGTGTGACGCTACGCGTCAGTGTGACGCTACGCGTCAGTGTGACGCTACGCGTCACACCCCTGACTCAGCTTCCATCAAACCACTGATAATGGCCACTTCAAATTATTAAATATGATCATGCCTGGCCACTTGGACGTGTTTCCACTGTATTTTGGCCATTTGTGCTTAGTGGGGTGGCCCTTGGTGCTGAGTGGGGTGGCTATTATTGGGTCAAAGCTAAGTGCTTAGCCAAGTTGGATGTGGAGTCCACATAGCACTGATGCTATGCGTGGCTGTGACGTGTAGCGTCAGCATCAAAAATAGTTGTTGATGCTACGCGTGGGGTGAGGCTACGCATCAGCTCCTCCAGTGTAATTTTCTCTTGATTTCTTAACTTTTTCACTGCAAAACTTAGAGAAAATTGATCAAGGGCAGATTATTTCCAACAACATCCATTTATTGAATTTAAATCCTAATTTTCTAACAAATTAAACTAATTTTTGTAATTTTTATGAAATTTTTATTAAAGCTTTTATTGAAAATTTGAGGACTAACAATGAGCCTATTAGGCCACAACCAACCTCACACATAAATCATATGCATGCATTCTAAACAGTAAGCAGCCTCTACATGAGGTATTAGTCATCAAATGGGGATATAGACTATCAACTTTCTAACATTCATACATCTCCTATGCCTCAAATTTATATGCATTTATACAACACACATTTCCAATAATCACATTCCATAATTGACCTCATTCATTAACCAATTTGGTATGAATTCAAATATCACTATCATCAATATACATTACCAGGGTCAAATCCACAAGTATTTATCTAATCATTTGCTTACATATTAAGCATACATCTACCATATACATTACAAAAGTTTGCTATGTACATATCCACAATTCACTATTTATCAACAAAAACATACATAATTCATTCATTACATCATGTTAACAGTCGTTGCTGGCCAAGGCGTTCCATTACCACTATTTACCTTCTCCAAAAGCTTTATTTTCAAACACATCCTCATCCCATGATATTCCTGCATCACAATGCTAAAAATGGACAACATGGGGGAGTAAGTTATATATTCCAAGTGACGAATATGAATACAATTGAGATTATATGCATATGCATATCAACATCATATATACTTTGCTTAAATCATCAATAATCATTATAATTTCCTCATCCCAACAATATATACATATATCATATTCATCAATCAACTCATAGCAAAGTAATTGCACATACACATCATTTCTCAACATCACAATGGGCTAACACCATTATCATCAACCATACACAAGGTCTTTTCTTTGTATTCATATTTTACATGTTGTTTTTAGATATTCTTTTACCCATCTCAATCATCATCACAAATCACCACCTTTTAGCATATCTCCATGCTATATGCAAATGCTCTTAGGCTAATGCATATGCACAATGGAATCAAAAACAATTACGGATCCGGCTGTGGGAAAACATTATACAATATGTGGGTCAAGCATAGGTGTGCTACTATGCCCCTATTGTAGTAGTAAATATGTACACTTATATCTCAAATCTTGCATGCATAACACTATATTTTACTAGTACTAAACCACTACCGCCCATATGTAGCACTAGTCACCCTGTAACTTACGAATCAACACATGGCCTCACTTGCCAAAAGTGCTACAGCCCCTCCCGAACACACATCGAGATAGCCGTACCCCATAGGGGCACCGAGGTCACTTGCTCATCATAAAGCCGTCCACCCACTAGGCCCGCCACATAGAGTACCTCACCACCAAACTATGGGCAGCTTCGTGATTCTAAGAATCACTAGGGAACAACATATAATTTTACAGGTGCACTGGGTCGCCCTCCCACTAGGCTCGCCTATTGGAACCCTTAACATTCCACATAGACAGCGTATGATATGCCATGGATACAATGCAAATGCCAATCATATGCACTCTCACTCTATGTATCCTATCATGCCACTCATCAATCAACATCATCACCAACACCACCATACAATTCTTAGTGGATTTTATTATCGTTGGTTATTGCCATTGTTTCAAATTTTGAGTGTGGCATTTCATAATAATTTTCTGCCAATATATTTTATCTCATGCATACAAGTCAATACTTGCATCAATCACAATGGCATTACAATCATCAACAATAACAATCATCACTTGTTCAAAGGTATGCTCAACAACAATATCCCTTTTTCTTCAACATTAATATTTGTCATTCAATATGTGTGGTAAACATACATACACCCACAACAACACTTATCTTTGTTTATCATCAACATTTTCCATCGATTAAAATTTTAACTCATAAATGAAAATTCATCTTTCATCAATCACAATCACCAATAATATTCATCACTCTTTCATCAACATTTAAGGTATGCTTAATATCCATATTCCTTCTCATTCATCATGAATAATCACCATTCTATATTATGGTGATATGAATACATTCTCAAAATTTTAAGGCATAACGTTTGCCAATCATTAACACCACACAAAGCGTACCATTAACATTCCAAATGCATGTCACATATTTACCAAACACACTAACATCACCATGTCCATCACCACAAATCATCGATGCATCAAGGACACAGAAAATATGCATAATATCACATACAACAATCAACCATTTCATGACAATGTTATCATCAACAACACAAGGACTCAAAGCAAGCCAAATGCTAATGTTGCTTGAAGAAAATCCAAGAAAAATGTGCTTGAGAACTAAAGGAACAAGCCTTGACTCAAGACACCTCAAGCAAGCATCAAAAGTCATGAAAAATTGGCCAACAGCATCCATGAATCAATTCAAGCAAGTCCATGAATCGATTGATGCGTGAAAAGAGTCCATCACAGCAAAATAGAAGCCCATGAATCGATTCAAGATCCCTATGAATCAATTCATGCGACTGGAAAGTCAAACACAATAGTCCAGCAAGCCATGAATCGATTCATGCCCTCTGATGAATCGATTCATACGTTTCTGGAAAATGCCCTTGGAAGTCAGTTGGCTATGAATCGATTCAAGCTAGCCTATGAATCGATTCATGCAATTCCAGTGACCTCTGAATCGATTCAAGAGACTTGTGAATCGATTCAGGAGTTGGGAAACACAATTAAACAATATTTTAAATTGAGAAAACATCCCCTATACTCTAATTCATCAAATCAAACATCAACCATGACTAAAAACATGCATTCCCATGGAATCTTAACAAGATGCATATATACTTCATTCCATATTGGATTATTCACCAACAAATGCATCATTCCCGTCAAAGGGACTTGAAAACTTTCATTATCATAAAATACATATATGATTCTCAAATCAATACTTTGCCAAACATATCATTCATCACACAACTAACACGACTATGGTAAGGCAAACATGAGCATAGTCATATACATTAATCATCAATTATTCAACTCATGCATTTGAAACGAAAACTCATTTCCTACCTCAAGAGAAGAACAATGACTCGAACGTTCTGGTTGTTCCGCCTTATTGCCCGGAATACAATCTACACCAACATATATATATATATATATATATGTATATTCAATCAATAGGTTATCTCAAGGCATCATCACAAGTCTAAACAATTGCTAGTATACCATAAAGCTTAATATCAAGTCCTAGGCTTTTCAAAACACCAATTTACATAATTGTGTTAGGTTTCAAGAATTCTTTTCCCAAAACTGTGATTTTCTAAATCTTAAAGGGTTAACCATACCCAACAACAATACCACATCCTTCATCTACAATGCTTCCAATCCCATATAGATCATCCAAATATCATTATTGTCATCCAAATTCAACATAAGCCTCTTAGCTTCTTTTAAACCATCATCAATCAACAGATTCCAAATAGTAATTATCATGGTATAAGACCTCATTAAATCATAATGCCTATTTCATTAATCAATCACAACCATCATGGTTTGGTGTTCACATTCATGCCTATTCATCTTATGGCGACTGGTATCATATTTTTATAGATCATACAACGGAAATGAAGTGTTCAAGGAAGGAGAATCAAGTTTGTATAATACAACTTTAATGGAATATTTGTGCTAAGTTTAAACATAGTGATTGAAGTATAGTATAGATGTCGTTACACTGAGGAGGTGTTGGTTTGAAGATCTTAGTTCTTGAATTGATTTTGACAAAAGGATTGGTTTGATTTTGTTGTACAAAAGATTGAATACAAAAGAAACAGCAAGTGTTGAATGAAAATAATGACAGTAAAGTGTTTGGGTAAAAATCAGATTTGGAAAACTAGGATTGGTTTCATCTCATCGCACCTTTCGTAAGCTAAATAAATTTGCATGTATGTAAATTGAAATAATAATTTCTATGTCATAATCAAAGTCATTTGTATCGATCCCTCGACTACAAAATTCATAAGAATGATTTTAAACCGCTGATCCCTCAGTCACTTTGAAATCATTCCAGCGTTACCGATCGATTGTTTATACCTTCATTGTGTTAGATGCCATCCCTGGTCAGCTACTCACAACGAGTATTTTATTCAGATCTGCTCTCAAAAGTTACTTCCCAATATACTTAAGAAAACTTAAAACAAGAAAATAATGATCAAGTATCTTTAAGCATTAATGGCAGAATGAAATACAGAAAGTATTAAATCTCATTAACATACATAAAAACTTACAGCAGTATTACTTCAGGTTTGAATTGATTACAACCAATCCCAATAAGGAAAATTAGTTACTCATGCTATGCATTGTCACTTAAGAAAATTTGGAAATGAATACAGAGTGAATAGTGGGATGCAGGAGATGTGTTTTATGATATCCCGGAGATCCTATTTTCTGCTTGATTTATAGGGGTTATGCTTCAGCTTCCCTTGCCACTTGCATAGAGCCCATGAAGGAATATTCGGAGACATGTAGAAACACAAGAAAATGGTTGAGTTGGCATCAAACCATTGGTGAATATTAAATTAACAATCCCATACTGTATAAGTCACGCTTGAGCTCAATGGTCACGCTCAAGCATGAAGGATCCTGATGTTCACTGGTTATCTCACGCTCAAGCTATCTTAACCACGCTTGAGCGTTTTGTAACCCCCCACTCATGTAAGTTTGTATATTTTAGCATTGAATTGACAAGACTCTGTAAATAAATTTCATTTGTTTGCATTTTTCATTTTTTTAGTGTGGTAACATTGCTAGAGTGAGTGCTTGATTTATGATCTTGAGAGGACAGGGACCAAAAGAACAACTTGCATTTGATCCAGAAATAGATAGGCTTCTCAAGAAAATCAAGAAAGCCAAGCAAAAGCATAACTTCCACACAGGAGAAACTTTCTCTAGCATAATGACAGATGTCAATAGCAACAATCAAAATCCACCAAGGAGAACACTGAGAGATTACATTTTATAACAAGGACCTAGACATTACTCAAGCATTGCTATTCCAAACACAATAAGGGCTATAGAAATGAAACTTGTTTTTCTTAGTTTAATTAGTTCCCACCAATTCCATGGAATGACAAGTAAAGATCCATATACTCACTTGGCCACATTCTATGAATTAGTAGGAACAATGGGCTTTGAACAGGAAATAATTGAAGTTGCATATCTAAGACTATTTCCTTTTTATTTAGCAGGTAAAGCAAAGAATGGCTCCAATCTCACCCAAATCAAAGCTTGAACAGTTGGGACACTGTGGAAGAGAAATTCCTACACAGATTCTTTCCACCATCTAGATTTATCAAAGCCAAATCAGACATAACAACATTCAAACAAGGGCAAGATGAACCCTTCTGTGAAGCATGGGAACGCTTTAAATCTCTGTTGAGAAAATGTCCAAATCATGGCTTGGAAGATATTGCCCAACTGAATATCTTCTATAGTGGACTGAAAGCAGACACCAAAATGATACTGGATGCAGCAGCTAGAGGCACTATGATGACGGTGGATACAGAACAAGCTACAAGAATCATTGAAGCATTATCATCCACGGATTACGAAGCCCAGCATGATAGAACTCTAGTCCAGGAGAAGGGAATATTGGAATTGAATGCATCAGATGCCATTTTAGCTTAAAACAAAATTTTGACTCAGCAAATTGAAGCTTTAACACAACAAATGGTAAAACTCCCACAACAATTACATGCAGTACAAACCTCTACAAACAATCAACAATCACAATTGAACTGTGACTTTTGTGAAGGGGAACATCAGAATGGACACTATCAAGGAGAGCAAGGAGACCAATCCATCCTCTATATGAATAGTCAAGGTAAGCAGGGTAACTTCAATAACAATGCTTATTCTAACAACTTTTTGTAGGGATGGAGAAATAATCAAAATGGTGGATGGAAGCAAGAGGCAAGCACTTCCAACAAACAACAATCTTATCAACAAGGTTCTTCTTTGATAGAGAGAACATCAAAACTAGAGGACACTCTGGAAAAATTCATGCAAGTCTCAATCACCAATCAGAAAACACTAATGCTTCAATAAGAAATCTGGAGACTCAAGTGGGGCAATTGGCTCGTCAAATTGTAGAACATCATAATTCTCAATTTGGAGCTAATACCCACCCAAATCCAAAGGAGCAATGTAAAGAAATCACAACAAGAAGTGGAAAGGTCATTGGACAACAAGAAGAAAAGGGTGAAAAGGGGGAAGAGAAGAATTGTGAAAAAGAAACAAGAGAGGAAGTCAGTGAAGAGAAAAACAAAAAGAATGATAATGTACATATGAAGAAAGACGAAGTTGAAAAAAAGAAAGAAATAAAAGAAGGGAAGAAGAAGGTAGACGACCCAACACCACAGCTGAAAAGTTTGCCGTATCCAAAGAACCCTTCAAAGATAGACAAGGAGAGGCAATTTGCAAGATTCATGGACATCTTTAAAAGGTTACAAATAAACATACCTTTTGTGGAAGCCATGGAGCAAATGCCGATGTACGCAAGGTTCATGAAGGAGCTGTTAACAAAAAAGAAAAGATTTTTGGAGGAAACAGTGGAACTCGTAGCAGGATGTAGTGCCATTATTCAAAAAGCATTGCCTCAGAAAACAAAAGACCCAGGGAGTTTCACAATTCCAGTAACTATTGGTACTTTACCAGTAGGAAAAACACTCTTAGACTTGGGAGCTAGCATTAACCTAATGCCCCTCTCAATGATGAAAAGAATCAGAGATCTTGAGGTGAAACCAACACGAATGACCCTCCAACTCGCTGATCGATCTATGAAGTTTCCATACGATATAGTAGAGGATGTGCTCGTATGAGTTGACAAATTCGTGTTCCCTGTAGATTTTGTCATTATGGACATTGAAAAGATACAGAGGTACCTCTCATTTTGGGGAGACCCTTCATGAAAACTGCAAAAGTGATTATTAATGTGGACAATGGGAAGCTAAAGGTGAGAGTGCAAGATAAGGAAGTAGATTTCAATATGTTTAATGCAATAGCGGAAAAGCAGTAGTACTTTATAATCGACATAAAGAAATAGCCATTAGAGAACGATCCAATGAATTACTCAACAAAGATCCACTGGTCGAGTTAATGGCAGACACCGAACAAAGTGGAAAAATAATAGAAGAAAATTTGAAGAACTTGGAGGAGGATAAGCATGACATCCAGAAAACAATTCATTATGAGAAGCTGCCAGAAAAAGCAAAAGAAGTCGTAGCATCAAAAGTGGAGCTAAAGGTGTTGCCCTCACACTTGAAATACATTTTTCTTGATGAAGATGGTCAAAAGCCTGTTATTATTAATAGGCAATTGTCAGAATCAGAAGAAGAACAATTAATTCAAGTATTAAAGGAGCACTCAATAGCAATTGGTTGGAAACTAGAAGACTTGAAAGGAATAAGCCCAGCCTACTGTATAAACATGGAACAAGAATTCAAACCAATTGCCCAGCCGCAGAGACGTTTGAATCCAACCATGAAGGAAGTAGTAAAAGGGGAGGTAATTAAGTTACTTGAAGCTGGTATAATTTATCCAATATCTGATAGTTCTTGGGTGACCCCTGTGCAGGTCGTTCCAAAGAAGGGAGGAGTAACCGTCATACAAAATGACAAGAATGAATTGATTCCCACAAGGACAGTCACTAGATGGAGAATGTACATTGACTACTGAAAGTTAAACACAACAACTAGGAAAGATCATTTCCCTCTACCCTTCATGGACCAAATGCTGGAAAGGCTTGCAGGACAAGCATACTATTGCTTTCTGGATGGATACTTAAGTTATAACCAAATAGCGGTTGCACCAGAAGATCAAGAGAAAACATCATTCACATGTCCCTTTGGGGTGTTTGCATACAGAAAAATGCCTTTTGGGTTATGCAATGCCCCTGCAACATTTTAAAGGTGCATGTTAGCTATTTTCTCAGATTTAGTGGAAAAATGCATTTAAGTCTTCATGGATGACTTTTCAGTTTTTGGACCGTCATTTAATCAATGCTTGGAAAACTTGAGTATAGTATTGGAGAGATGTGTGAAATCCAATTTAGTTTTAAATTGGGAAAAGTGTCACTTTATGGTTACTGAAGGAATTGTGTTAGGATATCAAATCTCCAAAAGAGGCATTGAAGTGGACAAAGCCAAGGTGGAAGTAATTGAGAAGCTGCCACCACCAGTGAATATGAAAGGAGTAAGAAGCTTCTTGGGCCATGCAGGATTTTATCGAAGGTTCATCAAAGACTTCTCCGAAATCGTAAAGCCTTTGAATAATCTCTTAAACAAAGACACTCCTTTTATTTTTGATGATTCTTGTCTGCATGCATTTAAAACTTTAAAACATAAATTAACTTGTGCACCTGTGATAGTTGCTCCTGATTGGGAGTTAGATTTTGAAATAATGTGTGATGCTAGTGATTATGCCATTGGGGCTGTATTAGGACAAAGGAAGGCAAAAGTTTTTCATGTTATACACTATGCTAGGAAAGTTTTGAACCCTGCCTAAATAAATTATGCAATAACAGAAAAAGAGCTATTAGCAATAGTGTATGGCCTGGAAAAATTTAGACCTTATCTGATTGGTTCCCAAGTTACTATTTTTACTGACCATGCTGTTATCAAATATCTGCTGAATAAACCTGACTCTAAGCCTAGGCTAATTGTAACATCCCTGATGTTTTAATGAGAATTATAAGAAATGGGAAATGATTAGTAAAAGTTTTAGAAGTTTTATTTAATATTTGTTCTGTCTGAGGCAGAGATAAGAAAGCCGGTGTCGAGATCGGTCTCAGAAGCGCGAGCAGGCGGAGTTTAAGATCGGGAGTGTAGGAGAAGAGCGGGCAGGGCTAGGTGGTCTGGTCCAACCGATGTGAGGAGAGCGCCTCACACGGGGTCATAGCCCGGATTAACCTCATAATGACTGAAACAACGGGTGTAGGTAACCAAGAGGTGAGCACGGATGAGATATCCGACCTCTCAGGTTGTAGCTCGGATTTCCAAGGTATGAACACTAAGCTAGGCACCGGGGGGGGCCGATATTTATATTGGGCTTATACTCTTGCGAAGTATTAGAGAATTGTGAATAATTAAACATTGAGGGAATAAATAAGTGTAATTGATTTGATAACTATGCAATAGTTTAATATAGTGAAATTGATTAAATTTAGTAAGAATACAAATAAAATAAAGGAAAAGACGATCTTGCCCATGAGCTATATATATATATAAGGAGATTCTCTTCCTTCCCTCTTCATTATTTACAAGTTACCTTTGCTGTTGGTCTGTTCCTTCTCTTTCGTTTTTCTCTCCTCTCTTAACGCTGAGTTGCATGCGCTGGAGAGGGACTCCATTTGTGTCCAAACTTCAATTGATTCCCACTCCTGTGATTGAGGCTTCAAGGTGAGTCTACTGATCCGTTCCAATTGTGATTCCCTTATCCCTTTTATTCTTTGGCGGTTTAGAGCCATGCATGGCTATATTCGTGGCTGTTCTCTACTCCTTCGGTGAGTGTGAGCCCAAATGCAGTCCATGAACTAAGGGCGTTGAAGTGACGAGCTGTACTTTATGATCCGTAGGTAGTAGGTTAAGCAACGGAAGACTGAGTGACAGAGTTGAGACTGCGAAACCAGTGCTCAGAGGAAGGAATTGACACAGAGAGCAGATTATCGAAGCGTGGAACCAATGTAAGGGGGGGTGTTTGGGTTATAATTAATTAGAATAGGACTCGCTTCTTATTCAGGTCATTGAGGTAATGTAAACAGGTTAAGGAAAATGTTGCTAAACGTAGTTGTGTGTTTATGCTTATGCATGTGTGACTGGGTTCATTAATTAGTGGAAGATCGGGTGTGGTTGAGTTTATCATGTTATGATCTTGTGATATCTAATGTTGAAATGATCAGTGTTATGTGACGTCGGGTTAGCAAGCAGGCTACCCGAGTGATGAGGAATTGATATTATTATGTGAAAAGTAAACTGTTGAATGACTATGTGGTGTGGGATGGCCGACGGTATATGATAGCCCCTCATTTTCGGCTCCCGTGGTTTTCGTGCCCAGTTGAGCTACCCAGTGGTCAAGTAGGACCCAGTGGTCAAGGTGGAGAGTCAAGCAGGACTCGGTGAACCAAGCAGGGTTCACGGGGTGTCAAGTAGGACCCCCAGCTGAAGGCCAATCCTTTAGTATCCGGATACTAGGAGTCAGATTGTATGAGAGTTAGTTGTGATCGTGATGAATGTGATGGAATTGCGTGGTTGGGTTAATATAGTTACTGTATGTAATACACTATGTTCCGGTATGCTTACTTTCGAATGATGCTTGATGTGTATGTATAAATATGCATGTATATTTGTTAAGTTCCATTCTATATTAATTACAATGCCAAACACTCACCCTTGTTTTTTTTTTAGTAACCAGAGACAGGGAGGGGGAAGGAGCCATGGAGTCGCGCCAAGGGGGAGAACGGTGCCAGGGTCCGAGTGACTTTGAGTGACTCTCTATAGAGTTATATATGTGTATAAGAACTTCCGAATATTATTAATTAGTTGTGTCTAAACAAGACCGGACCGGATGCAAATCTACATTTTAAAATACATTACTGTCATTTACATATGCTGTCGTGGTAGCTATGACAAACCTTTGATTAACAGAATCATTTTTAGGGTGAGATTTTCGGGAGTCCGTCTGCATGTTTTGTCTAATCCGATGTGTGAAAGGTATTCGCTTAAGCGAATAGAAACCTCGTTCAAGCGAGAGTCCGGAATCTCGCTTAGACGAGTAGGGGCCTCGCTCAAGCGAGAAGCCCTGATTCCCTTTCTCCCATCCGTTGTGCTTAGATTAACTTGCTCTTCTTTTCTAGATCTCATTTATTTAATCTAATTGTGACTGCTGTCACTTGAGTAAGTCAGTAAAAATAAATGCTTTTTCACTATCTCGATTAATTTTCAAGAAAAGGAAAAATTTATCGTAAGATGTAATCGTTTGAATAAAAATAAATGCAAAAATAACCTAGGACGTTACACTTGGTATCAGAGCGGTTCTTTCTAGAGCCGGTGTATGGGCCGATCTAGTGATTGTGATAGTCTTATGAAGGTTGATTGTATTTCGTTGTATTGAGATTATGTGTGGCCTGGCATCGTTCCCTTGGCACTCCACTGGCGTAGTACTCTATGAATATAAGGTAAATTTACGATCCCCTGACTGATCTTGGTTATTAATGGTGATGTGTTTGCTCATTGTAGAATTACTAAATGGCCGGAGAGACTAGTTCTGGGGGAAGAGATGATTTCTTCTCTAGATTTACTCAGCTGATGAGTAGGACCGAGTCCGGTCCCACTCTGGATAAATTCCTGAAAAGGAATCCTCCGACTTACAAAGGGGGACACGACTATGACGGGGCATACATCTGGATCAGGGATATCGAGCAGGTTTTTGAATATTTTGAGTGCTCTGAAGAGCAAAAGGTTTTATTTGCTACTTACCAACTAAAAGAAGAGGCTAGAGTATGGTGGTCCCGAGTGAAGGTGCAGATGAACGCAGCAAATGAGCCGTTGGTATGGGCGAATTTCTGAAGGAGGTTCCTTGTTAAATACTTCCCGGACAACTACAAAATCCGGAAAGAAATGGAATTCCTGAAGTTGGAGCAAGACCGGATGTCTGTAGCTGAGTACACCAGCAAGTTTGACGAGCTGTGTGATTTTTACCACCCTTTCTCGTTAGAAGGAACTGAAGGTAGCAAGTGCGCCAAATACGAAGCTGGACTACGGATTGAGCTCCGTAGTGTAATCGTACCGATGGAGATTAGGGACTACCCAACCCTGGTGAACAAAGCAAGACTGACTGAAGAGGTGCAGTTACAAAGGACGTCCCAGCCGAGAGATAAAAAGCCACTGAAGGCAAAAGGATTCAACTTCAAGAGGATGAGCCAATTCTTCCGGGGCAGCAAGTCTTCTGCTACCTCCTCATCCTCTTCCGGTCGGGGTTCCACTGGTCGATCGGGTAATCCTTCTAGTAATCGTACATGCTACAATTGTGGTCAGGAAGGTCATATTGCCAAACATTGCCAAGCCAATCAGATTGTGTGCTTCCAGTGCGGACAACCAGGGCACCTCAGGCCCGATTGCCCTCAGAGGCAGCAGCAGGGCAGGTCGGACAACCGAACCAACTCTTCTGGGACCCGGGGTTCCAACTTTTCGAGGGGAGGCCGGAATGGAGCTGGTAGAGGGAACCAACAATCGGGAAGATATGATGCCCAATCTAGCGGTGCCCAGAACGCCATGACCGGGCGTGTATTTGCGTTTGATGCTTCAGAAGCTACGAGGAATGACAATTTGGTACAGGGTAAGTGCCTCATCTGTGGTTATCTGGTTGATGTAATTTATGATTCAGGTGCCACCCATTCCTTTATTTCGGAAAGTTGTGTGCGACGGCTTGGTCCGCCAATCGGTTTAATGGAGAACGCTCTTATTGTTTCCACTCCAACTGGTTCCACTTTCCGTGCAACTACAGTGTGTAGAGAACTGCCGATGCAAATCGAAGCCCGTACTTTTCGAGTAAATTTTATCTGTATGCCATTGAAGGACTTAGATGTTATTCTGGGTCTCGATTGGCTTGCTGCTAATCATGTGTTAGTCGACTGTTATCGGAAGAATATTGTTTTCTCTCAGGAACTTGACATGAAGAACGGGGTGAGCGATGTCCTAACAACGTATGTTGTTTTATTCGCTTTGGAGGGTCGGCATAACCTCCTGCTAAGTGATATTCCGATTGTTTGCGAATTTCCTGACGTTTTTCCAGAAGAAATTCCGGAGCTACCTCCCAGTCGGGAGATTGATTTCTCTATTGACTTGATTCCCGGGGCAGAACCTGTGTCCCGAGCGCCATATAGAATGTCTTCGGTGGAATTAACCAAAGTGAAGAAACAAGTAAACGAATTACTAGAAAAGGGCTTTATCCGACCCAGTGCCTCACCCTGGGGCGCTCCAGTGTTACTGGTAAAGAAGAAGGACGGTAGTATGCGAATGTGCATTGATTACCGACAGCTGAACAAACTGACAATCAAAAATAAATATCCACTACCTCGGATTGACAATTTACTAGACCAGTTGCGAGGCGCTGTTGTGTTCTCTAAGATCGACTTGAGGTCGGGATACCACCAAATCCGAGTGAGGTCGGAGGATATCCCAAAGACAGCATTTCGGACTCGGTATGGGCACTTCAAGTACGTAGTAATGCCCTTTGGAGTAACGAATGCTCCTGCCATTTTTATGGACTATATGAATCGGACCTTTCAACCGTACTTGGACCAGTTTGTGGTAGTATTCATTGATGATATTTTGGTATATTCGAGGTCGGACGAGGAGCATGCTCAACATCTTCGACTTGTTTTACAAGTACTTCGGGAGAAGAAGTTGTACGCTAAACTATCTAAGTGTGATTTCTGGGGGAGTAGTGTACAATTCTTGGGGCATATAATTTCCCAAGAGGGAATCTCAGTTGATCCGACAAAAATTGAGGCGGTTATGGCTTGGGAGAGGCCGAAGTCAATAACTGAAATCAGGAGTTTCCTCGGATTAGCTGGATACTATCGACGCTTCATTGAGGGGTTCTCTCGGATAGCACTTCCTCTGACTCGGTTAACAAGGAAAGGAAACCCCTTCGTGTGGTCGGAAAAGTGTGAATTAAGCTTCCAAACTCTTAAGCGATGTTTAACGACTGCCCCTGTGCTTGCACTGCCCGATGTAACACAGGAATTTGAAGTATATTGTGATGCATCCAAATTTGGATTGGGGTGTGTGTTGATGCAAGCTGATCGGGCAATTGCTTATGCTTCGAGGCAATTGAGGCCACATGAGGAGAATTACCCGACTCATGATCTGGAACTTGCAGCAGTGGTGTACGCACTGAAGATTTAGCGTCATTATCTATATGGGGCTCGCTTTGTAGTATTCAGTGATCACAAGAGCCTAAAGTACTTGTTTGATCAAAAGGAGCTAAATATGAGACAGAGGCGATGGGTGGAGTATTTAAAGGATTACGACTTCGATTTAAAGTATCACCCGGGCAAAGCGAATGTTGTGGCAGATGCACTAAGCAGGAAGGTATTACACGTGGCTTACCTGATGGGTAGAGAACAGGAATTGCTGGAAAGCTTTAGAGATATGAATGTTGGAATTGTTATGGACGCACCAAATCGAATGACAATCGGAATGTTAAAAATCTCCAACGAATTTCTGGAGTCGATGGTAGCTGCACAGAAAGACGATAAAGAATTACTGAGGCTGATTGATACTCAGACCCAAGGCAAAAATGTGGAGATAACTCGGGGTAACGATGGTATATGGAGATTCAGGAACCGAGTGGTGGTGCCTGCACATGGAGGCTTCAGGCAGGCGGTGCTATCAGAAGCACACAAGAGCTCTCTGAGTATATATCCGGGAGTGACAAAAATGTATCATGACTTAAAAAAGGAATTCTGGTGGCCAAGCATGAAGAAGGCAATAATCGAGTATGTGAAATCCTGTGTGATATGCCAGAAGTGCAAGGTTGAGCACCAACGACCTCCAGGTTTGCTTCGACCTCCAGAAATTCCGATCTGGAAGTGGGAAGGTATCACCATGGACTTCGTGTCCGGACTACCCCGCACTCAAACCGGATACAACGCGATTTGGGTGATTATTGATCGACTAACCAAAAGTGCGCATTTCCTGGCAATAAATATGAAGTGGTCACTAGATCGATTAGCTAAGTTGTATGTTGCTGAGGTCGTACGACTGCATGGTGTGCCCTCAAGCATTATCTCCGATCGGGATCCCTAATTCACTTCAAGGTTTTGGGGGAGTTTGCAACAACAACTGGGTACTGAGCTCAAATTGAGCTCAGCCTACCATCCCCAGACCGATGGCCAATCAGAACGGACTATACAGACTCTTGAAGATATGTTAAGGGCATGTGTACTGGAACAGGGCAGATCATGGGAGAAATACTTGCCCTTGGTAGAGTTTGCATATAATAACAGTTACCATAGCAGCATTGGGATGGCTCCATACGAAGCTCTTTATGGTCGGAAATGTCGTACTCCATTATGTTGGAATGAGAACGACGATGCCCTTCATCTGGGGCCTGAGATGATTCAAGAGATGAATGAGCAAATCGCTTTAATCCGAGAGAAGATAAAAATTGCTCAAGATCGGCAAAAGAGCTATTATGACAATCGGCATAGACCCCTTGAATTCCAAGCGGGTGATTGGGTGTTCCTAAGGATTTCACCGACTAAGGGTGTAGGTCGAATTTTAAAGAGCCAAAAGCTTAATCCAAAGTATATTGGACCATACCAAATACTAGAACGGATTGGTGAAGTCGCTTATCGACTGGATCTTCCCCAATCGTTGACTAACATACACAACGTGTTCCACGTATCGCAACTTCGAGCCTACATTCCGTGTGATACCATGATTGTACCGAGTGACTCCATTTAAGTGAAGGAGAACCTGACGGTGGAGGCGGTACCAATCAGCATTGAAGAGCATCAAACCAAACGGTTAAGGAACAAGGAGGTACCGCTGGTAAAGGTGAAGTGGCAGAATTTACATTGGATGAACTACACTTGGGAGTTAGAATCCGATATGAGACGAATGTACCCTCATCTTTTCCAACCGGAACACTAATTTCGGGGACGAAATCTCCTTTTAGGGGGGTGGATGTAATATTCCTGATGTTTTAATGAGAATTATAAGAAATGGGAAATGATTAGTAAAAGTTTTAGAAGTTTTATTTAATATTTGTTCTGTCTGAGCCAGAGATAAGAAAGCCGGTGTCGAGATCGGTCTCAGAAGTGCGAGCAGGCGGAGTTAAAGATCGGGAGTGTAGGAGAAGAGCGGGCAGGGCTAGGTGGTCTGGTCCAACCGATGTGAGGAGAGCGCCTCACACGGGGTCATAGCCCGGATTAACCTCATAATGACTGAAACAACGGGTGTAGGTAACCAAGAGGTGAGCACGGATGAGATATCCGACCTCTCAGGTTGTAGCTCAGATTTCCGAGGTATGAACACTAAGCTAGGCACCGGGGGGGCCGATATTTATATTGGGCTTATACTCTTGCAAAGTATTAGAGAATTGTGAATAATTAAACGTTGAGGGAATAAATAAGTGTAATTGATTTGATAACAATGCAATAGTTTAATATAGTGAAATTGATTAAATTTAGTAAGAATACAAATAAAATAAAGGAAAAGACGATCTTGCCCATGAGCTATATATATATAAGGAGATTCTCTTCCTTCCCTCTTCATTATTTACAAGTTACCTTTGCTGTTGGTCTGTTCCTTCTCTTTCGTTTTTCTCTCCTCTCTTAACGCTGAGTTGCATGCGCTGGAGAGGGACTCCATTTGTGTCCAAACTTTAATTGATTCCCACTCCTGTGATCGAGGCTTCAAGGTGAGTCTACTGATCCGTTCCAATTGTGATTCCCTTATCCCTTTTATTCTTTGGCGGTTTAGAGCCATGCATGGCTATATTCGTGGCTGTTCTCCACTCCTCCGGTGAGTGTGAGCCCAAATGCAGTCCATGAACTAAGGGCGTTGAAGTGACGAGCTGTACTTCATGATCCGTAGGTAGTAGGTTAAGCAACGGAAGACTGAGTGACGGAGTTGAGACTGCGAAACCAGTGCTCAGAGGAAGGAATCGACACAGAGAGTAGATTATCGAAGCGTGGAACCAATGTAAGGGGGTGTTCGGGTTATAATTAATTAGAATAGGACTCGCTTCTTATTCAGGTCATTGAGGTAATGTAAACAGGTTAAGGAAAATGTTGCTAAACGTAGTTGTGTCTTTATGCTTATGCATGTGTGACTGGGTTCATTAATTAGTGGAAGATCGGGTGTGGTTGAGTTTATCATGTTATGATCTTGTGATATCTAATGTTGAAATGATCAGTGTTATGTGACGTTGGGTTAGCAAGCAGGCTACCCGAGTGATGAGGAATTGATATTATTATGTGAAAAGTAAACTGTTGAATGACTATGTGGTGTGGGATGGCCGACGGTATATGATAGCCCCTCATTTCCGGCTCCCGTGGTTTTTGTGCCCAGTTGAGCTACCCAGTGGTCAAGTAGGACCCAGTGGTCGAGGTGGAGAGTCAAGCAGGACTCGGTGAACCAAGCAGGGTTCACGGGGTGTCAAGTAGGACCCCCAGCTGAAGGCCAATCCTTTAGTATCCGGATACTAGGAGTCAGATTGTATGAGAGTCAGTTGTGATCGTGATGAATGTGATGGAATTGCGTGGTTGGGTTAATATAGTTACTGTATGTAATACACTATGTTCCGGTATGCTTACTTTCGAATGATGCTTGATGTGTATGTATAAATATGCATGTATATTTGTTAAGTTCCATTCTATATTAATTACAATGCCAAACAGTCACCCTTGCTTTTTTTTTAGTAACCAGAGACAGGGAGGGGGAAGGAGCCATGGAGTCGCGCCAAGGGGGAGAACGGTGCCAGGGTCCGAGTGACTTTGAGTGACTCTCTATAGAGTTATATATGTGTATAAGAACTTCCGAATATTATTAATTAGTTGTGTTTAAACAAGACCGGACCGGATGCAAATCTACATTTTAAAATACATTACTGTCATTTACATATGCTGTCGTGGTAGCTATGACAAACCTTTGATTAACAGAATCATTTTTAGGGTGAGATTTTCGGGAGTCCGTCTGCATGTTTTGTCTAATCCCATGTGTGAAAGGTATTCGCTTAAGCGAATAGAAACCTCGTTCAAGCGAGAGTCCGGAATCTCGCTTAGACGAGTAGGGGCCTCGCTCAAGCGAGAAGCCCTGATTCCCTTTCTCCCATCCGTTGTGCTTAGATTAACTTGCTCTTCTTTTCTAGATCTCATTTATTTAATCTAATTGTGACTGCTCTCACTTGAGTAAGTCAGTAAAAATAAATGCTTTTTCACTAAATCTCGATTAATTTTCAAGAAAAGGAAAAATTTATCGTAAGATGTAATCGTTTGAATAAAAATAAATGCAAAAATAACCTAGGACGTTACACTAATTAGATGGATCTTGCTAATACAAGAATTCAATCTAGTGATCAAAGACAAAAAGGGCAGTGAAAATTTTATTGTAGATCATTTGTCTCACCTTGTTAACAAGGAAGTCACACTACTACAACCAGAAGTGAATGAAGAATTCCCTGATGAGGAGCTACTGATGATAAAGGAAAGGCCATGGTTTGCAGACATGGAAAACTTTAAAGCCGCAGGGGTGTTGCTTGAGGATCTTTCATGGAAACAAAAGAAAAAGTTTCTGAAGGACGCAAAACATTTTATATGGGATGATCCATACCTATTTAAACTTGGATCAGACCATATTTTAAAGAGATGTGTATCCCAAGAAGAAGCTAACAGCATCTTATGGCACTATCATAGCTCTCCATATGGAGGACACTTCAATGGGGAGAGGACTGTAGCTAAGGTCCTCCAATTAGGTTTTTATAGGCCATCATTGTTTAAAGATGCTAATGTTTTTGTGCAGCATTATGATGTATGTCAGAAAACAGGTAGCATATCAAAAAGGAACGAAATGCCACTAACTCCTATTCTTGAAAAAGAAGTCTTTGATTGTTGGGGTATAGACTTTGTTGGACCTCTACCTACTTCATTTTTTAATGAGTACATTGTTGTAGCAGTGGACTATGTATCAAAGTGGGTTAAAGCCTTGGCCTGTGTTAAAGCTGATGCCAAAATTGTTATCAAATTTCTCAAGAAAACATTTTCAGCAAGTTTGGCACTCTAAGGGTACTGATAAGTGACGGAGGTTCTCATTTCTGCAACACTCAACTTTAAAAGTGTCTGGAACACTATAGAGTAAAGTATAAGGTAACCTCTCCAAACCACCCTCAAGCCAATGGCCAAGTGGAAGTATCCAACAGAGAGATCAAGAGGATACTAGAAAAGACAGTCGACCACAACAGGAAGGATTGGTCCTTAAAGCTGGATGATGCTTTATGGGCATGCAGAACAGCCTACAAAGCACCAACTGGATTTTCACCCTACCAGTTGGTGTATGAAAAGAATTTCCATCTTCCAGTAGAGCTTGAACACAAGGCATTCTGGGCAATGAAAATTCTCAATTATGACCCAAAGGCATCGGCTCAAGAAAGAAAAATTCAGATGCACAAGTTAGAAGAATGGAGGATGGATGCCTATGAATCATCAAGGATCTATAAGGAGAAAATGAAGGCTTACCATGACAGACATATTCTGAAAAAGAGCTTTTACCCAGGACAATCTGTGCTCCTTTTTAATTCAAGGATAAAATTGTTTCAAGGAAAACTAAAATCCAAATGGTCAGGACCATTCATTGTGAAGAAAGTAAGATTTTATGGGACCATTGAATTACAAGACCCAAAATCTAAAAGAACCTGGGTTGTGAATGGTCAAAGGCTCAAGCCTTATTTAGGAGGAGAGGTGGAAAAGGTCACCACCATCATTCAACTGACAGATCTATGATCAAACAAATTAGGCGTCAAGCTAATGACGATAAACGAGGGCCCTTGGGAGGAAACCCAACCTTTTATGATTGTTAGTTTCAATTTAAGCTATTTTTGTGTTATGATTAAAAGTCTCTCTTAGCTTTCAGGAACACTCATCACCATCACCATCCATTATCCAAGGACCAAAGAGCAAATGGTCAAAAGAAAAACAAGTGTCCTCAATTCGCTCAAACGAATGAGCTCAAGCTCAAAACAAGACCAAAAATCAAATTGTCAGGTTTGTACAAGCTCAAGCGTGACAATTCACGCTTAAGCGTGGGTATTCTGAGTGAAGTCACGCTCAAGCGTAATCTTCCCAGCTTAAGCGTGAATTATTAAAACGCATCAGGGGTCATTCCACAAGTAATCACGCTCAACCATTGCAAATACACGCTTAAGCGAAAAACAATTTGATTCTGACTTACATTCGCTTAGGCGAATAACTATGCGCTTAAGCGAGGGATTATAACTTGCATCAGGTCCAAAGATCCTTCATGCACGCTTGAGCGAGTGTTGAGGGCGCTTAAGCGCCTGTTTTAAAATTCACTCACGCTTAAGCGTGATTCAGTCCTACCTAGCGTGAGTTTCATTTTCCAAGGGAAATCCCACAAAGCTGACCACGCTCAAGCGCCACTCTCCCACGCTCAAGCGTGAAAAGTTTCCTCTGACAAATGCTCAAGCGCACTTGAATTAACCATTGATGAACTATCACGCTTAAGCGTGATATACCCACGCTCGAGCGAGAAGTGTTCAAGGAAGGAGAATCAAGTTTGTATAATACAACTTCAATGGAATGTTTGTGCCAAGTTTAAACACAGTGATTATAGTATAGTATAGATGTCGTTCCACTGAGGAGGTGTTGGTTTGAAGATCTTAGTTCTTGAATTGATTTTGACAAAAGGTTTGGTTTGATTTTGTTGTACAAAAGATTGAATACAAAAAAAACAGCAAGTGTTGAATGAAAATAATGACAGTAAAGTGTTTGGGTAAAAATCAGATTTGGAAAACTGGGATTGGTTTCATCGCATCGCACCTTTCGTAAGCTAAATAAATTTGTATGTATGTAAATTGAAATAATAATTTCTACATCACAATCAAAGTCATTTGTATCGATCCCTCGACTACAAAATTCATAAGAATGATATCAAACCGTTGATCCCTCAGTCACTTTGAAATCATTCCAGCATTACCAATCGATTGTTTTGGCATTCATTGCGTTAGATGCCATCCCTGGTCAGCTACTCACAACGAGTATTTCATTCAGATCTGCTCTCAAAAGTTACTTCCCAGTATACTTAAGAAAACTTAAAACAAGAAAATAGTGATCAAGTATCTTCAGGCATTAATGGCAGAATGAAATACAGAAAGTATTAAATCTCATTAACATACATAAAAACTTACAGCAGCATTACTTCAGGTTTGAATTGATTACAACCAATCCCAATAAGGAAAATTAGTTACTCATGCTATGCATTTTCACTTAAAAAAATTTGGAAATGAATACAGAGTGAATGGTGGGATGCAGGAGATGTGTTTTATGATATCCCAGAGATCCTATTTTCTACTTGATTTATAGGGGTTATGCTTCAGCTTCCCTTGCCACTTGCATAGAGCCCATGAAGGAATATTCAGAGATATGCAGAAACATAAGAAAATGGTTGAGTTGGCATCGCACCATTGATGGATATTAAATTAAAAATCCCATACTGTATGAGGCTCGATTAATCAAGAAATCTTGGTTTTTCTCGAGTTCAAACTGCATGCATAAGGAAGAGCATAAGTTATGAAACTTTTTCAAAGTTTATGAGGTTTCTTCCTTTTTGAGCTACAAAATTCTTTATTTCACTTTTTCTAGTTCTCTATTTCTGTTTGAATCTCTGGAGAACTTATTATTTTTAGCATTCTCTTTTTCTGCCTCTTTTTCTTTCATGACTCTTTTGAAAAAATATTTTATGCTCTTATCAAATTTAAGCATGCTGATAAGGTAGGAGGTTTATTTCTCATGCTTGGGTTAGGGTGTTTTTATGGAATAAAATTTTTGGTTCAAAAGTGGGCTACCAAAGAATAGGGTATATTTTTTATGGTAGCTTTTTGGCTATGGGTTATTTTATTTTCAAAATTGCCTTTATCCTTTCCTTGCTTAATTTCTTATGAAAAATGTTAACCAGAAAATTAGGCAATGCAAACTTAGCAAGTTCTAATGAGACTCTCAGTGTTTAAATTTCTCCCTTCTCACCGGGTTATAGGGCATACTTCTATATTCAAAAAGGATTCAAGCATGTAAATAAAATTTAATAATTCATTTCCTTCATTTTCATGGTCTTAAATCAGTTAATTTGCCTTCAAAAACCAATGTTACTGCCTCAAAATACTTGTTAACTCAGAATCTTTTCTTGATTAAAAAGTTTAAATCCTGGTTGGGTTTTTCAAAACTGTTTTAGTTACAAGCATGTAACTTTACATCAAAACAATCATAACACAAAAGCCTGAAAAATTTTCAAAGTATACTGCAGTAATATCAGACTAAAAAAAACTCAAAAGTAGACTAAAGCAATTAAAGACTAAAGCAGTGTGGAACTAAAGCAGTGTGGAACTAAAGCAGTTAAAGACTTAAGCAGTAAACTCATAACTCATCCTTAGAAGAGTCATCCTCTATCTCCTTTTCCCTTTCTGGAGGTCCTTGTGAAGAAAGTCTTGGTCTAGCTTATGAAGTCTCACCCCCTCCCATCGAAGGAGGCCTGTCCCCAGGCCAAGCAAGGAGGGCTCCAAATTGGACTGGGTCCATCCAAGGGTCGGGTTGTCCTGCAGGAATACTATGATATAAACCATGATATATATGCAGCAGACCTCTATGGTTGGAATTTTTCTATAATAAGAGATGGTTGTTCTGGATCTGAATCTGGTACATTCCTTGTAAGAGCATCAATGTTTCTGAGCTGAGATTTGGGGGAGAGAGTTCTGATCCTGCTGGTGGTGCTTGCTGTGTATCTGAGGCAGGTGGGGGTGGTGCTTCTTGTGTAATTGACTCTTGGGTACTGCAATACCGTTCAATGAAGCGTTTTTCTATGGAAGGTCTGATGGGTTTGAGGTCCTGTACCTCAATCCCATGAGCTGCACAAAAATCAGTGATAAATACAAGAAAGCCTAGACTACCTTTTACCTTTTACCCTACTTGGGAGTATTTCTGATCAGCCTTTACAAACTTATGAATTTCATCCAAGATTATTTGGGCTAGATCAATGGATATGTCATTTTGCAAAATGCAATATAGTAAATAACACCTACTAAAAATGAGATCAGAAACATGTACATTAGGTGCAATGTTGGCAAGCATGAAAGAAGTCCATACTTGAGAGATGGTGGTCATGTCTTTCCTTAAAATGTGCAGTGGGTTTTCTCCTTGACGCATCTGAAAGTGACGACCTGGAATGCATATGGCCTCCTCAAGATCATTGGTGGCAATGAATTGGTTTCTTGAAAGCATAGCAGCGTATTCACAGATTTCTCCTTCTCCTAGCTCCATGATGCTTCCAAGATAGTAGTTAATCTCTTTCCTGCCATATGAGAGCCAATGACCTCTTACCCATGTTCTTCGGTCACCTTCTCCCTCCTTGGGCCAAGCATGAGCATAAAATTCTCTGACTATCTCTAGGTCATACTTCTCCCTTGGATAGCAGATCTTGAGCCAGTTTCTTCTTCTCACAACCTGTAAAAACGCATCACATTCACCTAAATTCGAATCTACCTTTCTTTCCGGGATAAATGTCCAATTGGAAATATCTTCATAACGCCTGTTCTTATCTTTGTTTTTAAATTTTGGGGTGTTATCTTGGTCTTTGTTCCTTGGCCTCTTTCCCTTATTTCTTCTCGAGCTTCTTGGTGGGGAAGTGGTTGCAGGAGAACTTGGTACAACTTGCTTGGTCCTGGCCATTCTGCAAAAGCGCATAACTTCAATTTAGGATATAATAAGGATGAAAAAAACATATGTGCAGTGTCCTGTGTCAAGATTGTAGGCCATATAAATATCGTTGATTATCATGTATGATGATCAGTATACAATTTAACTTTTTTTAGGATTTTTCATAAACAGTCAACATGCACTACAAAGATGTTAAGGATAGTAGCACCAATCCTCCCTTTAAATACCCAAAAAGAGAAGTCACCCATAAAGCCTTTTACATTATGATGGTAACACATTAGGAATGAGTATAAAGAAATCTTGCAGTTTCATATGCATTCCTAAAAGAGGTTACTGATGCTTCCTACCAAGGTAATATGCTGATAAAATTAAAAGAGGAGAGTTCAGTGGTTACCTACCTGGAAGAATTGAAAATGGAAGCAGAGAACAAAAATTACAGGGACTTTGAATTCAATTGTGAATAGCATACAGTGAGAATGCGATTTTTAAATTAAGAAAGAATGGGACAAGTAATGGAATTTGTCAGTTACAAAACTTTGAAAGACAGGGGCGATAACGGGTGGTTACATGAGTAGGGGGTTATAAAACGCTCCATTTATTAGCATCAGGGGCACTTTTCAAACTTCTCACTCAAGCGTGGGTATATCACGCTTAAGCGTGACAGTTCATCAATGGTTAATTCAAGTGCGCTTGAGCGCTTGTCAGAGGAAACTTTTCATGCTTGAGCGTGGGAGAGTGGCGCTTGAGCGTGGTCGGCTTTGTGGGATTTCCCTTGGAAAATAAAATTCGTGCTAGGTTGGGCTGAATCATGCTTAAGCGTGAGTGAATTTTAAAACAGGCGCTTAAGCACCCTCAGCACTCGCTCAAGCGTGCATGAAGGATTTTTGGACCTGATGCAAGTTATAATTCCTCGCTTAAGCACGTAGTTATTCGGCTAAGCGGATGTAAGTCAGAATCAAATTGTTTTTCACTTAAGCGTCTATGTGTCACACTTGAGCGTGATTACTTGTGGAATGACCCCTGATGCATTTTAATAATTCACGCTTAAGCTGGGAAGATTATGCTTGAGCGTGACTTCACTCAGAATGCCTACGCTTAAGCATGAATTGTCACGCTTGAGCTTGTACAAACCTGACAATTTGATTTTTGGTCTTGTTTTGAGCTTGAGCACATTCGTTTGAGCGAATTGAGGACACTTGTTTTTCTTTTGACCATTTGCTCTTTGGTCCTTGGATAATGGATGGTGATGGTGATGAGTGTTCCTAAAAGATAAGAGAGACTTTTAATCATAACATAAAAATAGCTTAAATTGAAACTAACAATCATAAAATGTTGGGTTACCTCCCAAGAGCGCTCATTTATCGTCATTAGCTTGACACCTGATTTGTTTGATCATGGATCTGTCAGTTGAATGATTGTTAATATATTTTGCATGTTAATCATACAAAGGAATTGAAGTGTTCAAGGAAAGAGAATCAAGTTTGTGTAATACAACTTTAATGGAATGTTTATGCCAAGTTTAAACACAGTGACTGTAGTATAGTATAGATGTTGTTCCACTGAGGAGGTGTTTGTTTGAAGATCTTAATTCTTGAATTGATTTTGATACAAGATTTGTTTGGATTTTGTTGTGCAAAAGAATGAATATAAAGTAAACAGTAAGTATTGAATAGTATCACTAAAGTGTTTGAGGTGAAGTTCAGATTTGGAAAACTGGGATTGGTTTCATCGTATCGCACCTTTTCGTAATCTAAATAAATTTTGCATGTATGTAACTTGAAGTGATAATTTCTACGTCACAATCAAAGTCATTTGTATCGATCCCTCAACTACAAAATTCATAAGAATGATTTCAAACCGTTGATCCCTCAGTTACTTTGAAACCATTCCAGCATTACCAATCGATTGTTTCGACGTTCATTGTGTTAGATGCCATCCCTGGTCAGCTACTCACAATGAGTATTTCATTCAGATCTGCTCTCAAAAGTTACTTCCCAGTATACTTAAGAAAACTTAAAATAAGAAAATATCGATCAAGTACTTTCAGGCATTAATGGCAGAATGAAATATAGAAACTATCAAATCTCATTAACATAATTGAAAACTTACAGCAGCATTACTTCAGGTTTGATTTGATTACAACCAATCCCAATAAGGAAAATTAGTTACTCATGCTATGCATTTTCACTTAAGAAAAATTAGAAATGACTATAGAATGAATGGTGGGATGTAAGAGATGTGTTAGATGATATGAAAGAGATGATGTATTATTCATGCTCTCTGCTTGATTTATAGGGATTATGTTTCAGCTTTTCTTTCCTTACTTGCGTAGAACCCATGAAGAACCTTTCAGAGTCATGCAGGAGCACAAAAAGTGGGTGAGTTGGCATCGCACCATTGGTGAATAAAAAATTATGAATCCCATGCTGCATGAGTCATGCTTGAGCTTAATGTCCATGCTCAAGCGTGGAAAGTTCTGATGCTCTCTAGTTGTCTCATGCTTAAGCCATCTTAACCACGCTCAAGCGTGGCCTTCCTATATGATTTACGCTTGATCCACGCTTACTTCACACTCAGGCGCGCTCCGGCCCATGCTTGAGCGTCCTATTCTTACGCTCAAGCACGAGGGAGGCTGATGCTGAATTTAGTCATGCTCAAGCTTCATAAGTCCATGCTCAAGTGCACCAGCTATGTCCAAGGTCACGTTTTAGCGAGCTCGGGCTCGCGCTCAAGTGTGAGGTCCTCCTTAATGCTTCTCGCTCAAGTTGTGCTCAAGCATGGGGTCGTTGTCTTCATTAAATCACGCTTAGGCTGCTGAGTGCCACGCTCAAGCGTCCTTGGCTTGATGTGTTGGTTCTTCTTGGTTTCTTCAGGATTTTTGGTACCTTTCTTCAAACATTTTTACAAATCAAGCTCTTTTACACAATATAACATTTATAACAGAATCATGTTCAATTATTCATTAATTCAGTTAAGTTATTCAAAAAGTGAGTCCAATTGAATCATGAATTTGATGTAAAATAATGAATTATCAAACTCTCCTTAACCTAGAGTCTTGCTTGTCCTCAAGCAAAAGAAATTTTTCAAACAAGAGACTAATCATGCTCAGATGCTAATCATGAACTAAAATTAAAAGACAGCGATTATTATCCAATTTCTTGAGACAATTGGAATTCTTAATATCCATTAATCTGAAATATAGTGTTCTGTTTTAACTTCTCATAAACCAAGTAATCCAATGTTGTCAGAACAAGGAACTTCTCAATAATTCTCACTAGGTGACTGTTTCTTTTATCCATCATTAAAACTGCCTAGTTAACATTGTCAGTCATTTCCTTTCAAACCAAAATCAGAAGAACAGCAAGGATCAAAAAGGTCTTTTTAAGGTTGTAATGAGGATGGGCTAACAAAAATTCTTGGTTTTTCTTTGATTTCAAATTGCATGTACAAAGTAGAGCAAAAGTACTTCAGTTTGACTGTTACACTTTAAGAGGGTTCTTTTTTAAAATTTTCAGAATTCTTTATCTACTTTAATTTCCTCCAACTCTTTCACAATCTTTTAGAGAGCTTACTATCTTTATGCATTTTCTTTTTCTACCTTTATTTCTTTTATCAACCTTTTGAAAAAGTATTTTATGCTCTTTTGAAAACATACTGATAAGGTGGGATTTTGCTTTTCATGTTTAGCTCAGGGTGTTTTTATAGAATAAACTTTTTGGCTCAAACGGGCTACCAAAGAATAGGATATTTATAAGGGGCAGCTTTTTGGCTCTAGGCTAATTGTGTTTTTCCAAATTTTGCCTTGATCATTTCCTTGCTTATTTCTTTAGAAAAAGGTTAAATTAGAAAATTAGTCAATGTCAACTTAACAAGTTCAAACGAGGCTCTCTGTGTTTAATGGGTCTCTTCTCACCAGGTTAAAAGGCCTATTCCTTTGTTCTAACATAAAAAGATTCAAGTACGTAAGAAATTTCAACAGTTTATGCATTTCCTATTTCTGGTTCTTAATACAACCAATTGTCCTTTTAAGTGTTGCTGTCTTATAAATTGTTATGCCTAAAGAATCTGTTCATGTATTCTAATTTCTTGCTTATGGTTAGGGAACAAATCTCTTATAAGCATATTCATATAAAATCATTCAAGCAGTTCATGCAAAATTATGAGATCTTCAAACCAAAACCAAGTTCTGCTGTAAGTAAAATAAAAGAAGCAAAATGAAAATTGTTTCTAAAAAGTAAAAGTAGCAATTAGGAAAGAAAAAAAATGTGTCACTCATTATCCTCTGTGTCTGTCTTTTCTTCCCTTATTGGAGGACCTTGTGAGGAGGGTCCTGCTCCTCCCTGTGATGTCTCACCTCCTCCAAAGAAAGAATGCCTGTCCCCAGGCCAAGCAAGAAGAGCTTCAAAGTGGATTGGATCCATCCAGGGGTTGGGTTGACCTGTAGGAATACTATGGTATAAGCCATTATGTATGTGCATCAGACCTCTATGATTTGAATTCTGCTGTGCTAAGAGGTGGCTATTCTGGATCTTCAGAATGTGGATGGCCTGTAGAATCATTGCTGTCTCTGAGCTGAGAGGAGGAGGAAAGAGTTTTGATCCTGCTGGTGGTGCTTGCTGTGTATCTGAAGCAGGTGGTGGAGGTGCATCTGGTGAAGGGGTTGCTTGAACACTACAATTGTTAGGAAATCCCTAAGCATGAGAAGCGGAAAAATAAAAGGGATTCCATAGGATTTGCAAGGTTCCGTGTTTCAAAGCACAAAAAATTTCGAAATTCATTTTAGGTTACCTCTTGAAGAACTCTGAAGCAGTCGTAGCCTCGTCCTTTAGGAGTCCACACGAGAACTCCCACCAGAATCGCAACACTTGCCAACTGCTAGTTTGACGGCGTGTAGCTCTTGCAACTTTTGCGAATTTGTGTCTCACTTGAGTGAACGGCCTATGAGCATCTTATGCTCTATTTATAGGCTAGGTTTGACCTAATTTGTTCTCTCTAAAAGTGGGCTCCTTACTCATTCCAAATGAGTTAGGCCCAATAGCTTTATTTTAGTCCAACTAAAATAAGACAACATTTTCTGATGGGCTTACTCTATGTGTGTGACCCTATAGGTAAAATACCCGGTCATATTAATAATAAACTATTTTATTATTAATATAAAATAAGAGCGGCATCTAGCAATGCATCATTGTGTCCGAATATTATCAACATAACCTATAAGTGATAATTATTAAATACGTTTATTCCTTTTGTCACGATATCCTAATTGGGCCCAAGGCATGGTCGCGTCATCCTTGTACGGCCCAATTTATTTTACTTGATACCGGAGTAGACTGGATCCGAATAAATATCTAATATTTATTCTTTCTAGCATGGCCATGCGTTTTCTTAGTCTTACTCCATCAAGTGGCCTATGGATATCACTCCTGTCACATAGGAGAAACAAATCTCATCTACATCACTCACATACCTCTGCATAATTTGTTCATTGCCTAATCACAACCTTTATAGTCCTCTTGTTACAGAAGACGTTTAATTGTATTAAAACAATAAACTCCTCATGTAGGAATCGTAGTGACTTCAGGTCGAAGGACTACATATACCATTATCACATTGAGAATCGTTTATGACAATCATGTAACGATCCATGCAACGTTCTCATGGTGGGTCTGTCCAGTACATCATTACTCTTAATGTGTACCCGTGTGAAGACTCGATATCATCTATATCTATGATCTGTGAGATCAGGTCATCAGTACACTCACACACTAGTCTCAGTGTATTTACATGTCCCCATGTAAATACTTGACTAGGGACATTTTAGGAATAATTTTTATATGACCTATTACTCCAAGGATAAATATGTTTTAAAACAATTTTAAACTGAAATATTTATTCTATTGATAAGTAGAAAAATGATACAAATGAAAAAGCATAAAAGCTCATAGTGCATACACCAACAACAATGACGCTCAATGAAGCGTTTGTCTATAGAAGGCCTGATGGGTTTGAGGTCCTGTACCTCAATCCCATGAGCTGCACAAAAATCAAGGATAAAGGCAGGAAAGCCTAGACTTTCTTTTACCTTTTGCCCTGCTTGGGAGTATTTCTGATCAGCCTTCACAAACTTATGAATTTCATCCGAGATTATTTGGGCTAGATCAATGGATATGTCATTTTACAAAATGCAATATAGTAAATAGCACCTACTAAAAATGAGATCAGAAACATGTGCATTAGGTGCAATGTTAGCAAGCATAAAAGAAGTCCATACTTGAGAGATGGTGGTCATGTCTTTCCTTAAAATGCGCAGTGGGTTTTCTCCTTGACCCATCTGAAAGTGACGACCTAGAATGCATATGGCCTCCTCAAGATCATTGGTGACAATGAATTGGTTTCTTGTAAGCATAGCAGCGTATTCACAGATTTCTCCTTCTCCTAGTTCCATGATGCTTCCGAGGTAGAAGTTAATCTCATCCCTGCCATATGAGAGCCAATGACCTCTTACCCATATCTTCCTATCACCTTCTCCCTCTTTAGGCCAAGCATTGGCATAGAATTCTCTCACTATCTCTCGGTCATATTTCTCCCTTGGATAGTAGATCTTGAGCCAGTTTCTTCTTCTCACAACCTGTAAAAACGCATCACATTCTCCTAAGGCCAAATCTACCTTTCTTTCCGGGATGAATGTCCAATTAGAAATATCCTCATAACCCCTATGCTTATCTTTGTTTCTGAATTTTAGGGCGTTATCTTGATCTTCGGTCCTTGGCCTCTTTCCATTATTTCTTCTCAAACTTCTTGGCGGGGAAGTAGTTGCAGAAGAACTTGGTGCAACTTGCTTGGTCCTGGCCATTCTATGCAAAAGAGAAAAAACTTCAATTAAGGATGGCAAGGAAAATCCATATGTGTAGTGTCCTATGTCAAGATTGTAGAGCATATATATACCATTGCTTAATATGTATGATGTGGATCATGACCAATATGCAAAGTAAGTTCTTTTAGGACTTTTCATAAACAATTAACATGCACTTACAAGGACGTTAAGGAGTAGTAGCATGAATCCCTTTTTAAACAACCCACAAAAAAATCAAGCATGAAGTATTTATGCATCATGATAGTCATACAGTAGGAATGGATATAAAGAGATTTTCAAGACTTTAATGCATGCATTTCTAAAAAGGGGTTATCACTTCTCTTCAACAGCATAATGAATTTTATAGAAAGATAGAGAGTTCAAAATCAAAAGAGAAAAGTTTAATGGTTACCTTGAAGAATCTGAAGTTGATGCAGAGAATAGAAAGTGCAGTGACCCTTGAAGTGATTTGTTAATGAAATAAAGTGAGAATGCTTAATGTAAATTATGATGCAAGAGGAAATGTGAGGATTAATGAAAATGGGTTGGTCAGTTATGAAATTTGAAAGACAGAGGTGATAATAGGCGGTTACAAGAGTGGAAAGTTACAAATCGCTGCATTTATTAGTATCAGGGCAGTTTTTAAAAACTCCCGCTCAAGCATGAATATATCACGCTTAAGCATGATCTTTCATCAATGGCTGATTCAGGTTCACTTGAGCGTATGTCATAAAGGAATTGTTTCACGCTTGGGCGTGGGGGAATGGTGCTTGAGCGCGGTTAGCTTTTGAAGAAAATGATAATTGCGCTTTAAGCATGGATGGATCACGTCTAAGTGTGTTTAAAATTTTTATGCTTGCGCTTAAGCGCTCCAAACACATGCTTAAGCGTGTATAAGGAAATCAGGCTCTGATGCAGTTTTTATTCCCTCGCTCAAGCGTGTTGTTATTCGCCTAGGCGAATTTAAAACAGAATCAGGTTAATGTTTCTCGCTTAAGCGTGATAACCTTACACCTGAGCTTGATTAAAGTTCTCGCTTAAGCGTGTAATTTCCACGCTTGAGCGTGGCTAATACCTGATACCCCTTTTCTTTCTCGCTTGAGCATTTTCTATCATGCTTGAGCGTGCTCGAGGCTGTGAACCTGCTGATGCTATTTTATCCCTTCCCTTGTGCTGGTTCACTTAGGCGTAGTAAGTCTCGCTTGAGCTTGCACATACCTGATGCTTGAATTTCATACCTCGCTTAAGCGATTATATCCTCACTTGAGCATGGATAACCCTGATGCTTTTCTCCTACCTGTCTCTCTTCGCTTAAGCGTATCTTATCACGCTTGATCCCTTGAACTGGTCACGCTTGAGCGTGATTAATCAAGCTTAAGCGTTCATGATGTCTGCCAGTGTTTGAAACTTTATTTTTCATAATTGGAGTGGTTTTGATGAGTGACCTACAAAATAAATGAGAACTTCAATAGTATTAAAAGTAAAATCGACAGAATGAAGAAAACAAAAAATATTGGGTTGCCTCCCAAAAAGCGCTTGTTTATCGTCATTAGCTTGACGCCTGCTGTGTTTCATCATGGATCTGTCAATTAAATGATGGTGGTGACCTTCTCCACCTCTCCTCCTAAATAAGGCTTGAGCCTTTGACCATTTACAACCCAGGTTCTTTTAGATTTTGGGTCTTGTAATTCAATGGCCCCATAAGATCTTACTTCCTTCACAATGAATGGTCCTGGCCATTTGGATTTTAGTTTTCCTGGAAACAATTTTATCCTTGAATTAAAAAGGAGCACAAATTGTCCTGGGTAAAAACTCTTTTTCATAATGTGTCTATCATGGTAAGCCTTCATTTTCTCCTTATAGATCCTTGATGATTCATAGGCATCCATCCTCCATTCTTCTAACTTGTGCATCTGAATTTTTCTTTCTTGAGCTGATGCCTTTGGGTCATAATTGAGAATTTTCATTGCCCAGAATGCCTTGTGTTCAAGCTCTACTAGAAGATGGCAATTCTTTCCATACACCAACTGGTAAGGTGAAAATCCAGTTGGTGCTTCGTAGGCTGTTCTGTATGTCCATAAAGCATCATCCAGCTTTAAGGACCAATCTTTCCTGTTGTGGCCGATTGTCTTTTCTAGTATCGTCTTGATCTCTCTGTTGGATACTTCCACTTGGCCATTAGCTTGAGGGTGGTATGGAGAGGTTACCTTATGCTTTACTCCATAGTGTTCCAGACACTTTTGAAGTTGAGTGTTGCAGAAATGAGAACCTCCGTCACTTATTAGTACCCTTGGAGTGCCAAACCTACTGAAAATATTTTTCTTGAGAAATTTGATAATGGTTTTGGCATCAGCTCTAACACAGGCCAAGGCCTCAACCCACTTTGATACATAGTCCACTGCTACAACAATGTACTCATTAGAAAATGAAGTAGGTAGAGGTCCAACAAAGTCTATACCCCAACAATCGAAGACTTCTATTTCAAGAATGGGAGTTAGTGGCATTTTGTTCCTTTTTTATTTGCTACCTATTTTCTGACATACATCACAATGCTGCACAAAAACATTAGCATTTTTAAACAATGATGACTAATAAAAACCTAATTGGAGGACCTTAGCTGCAGTCCTCTCCCCATTAAAGTGTCCTCCATATGGGGAGCTGTGACAGTGCCATAAGATGCTGTTAGCTTCTTCTTGGGATACACATTTCCTTAAAATATGGTCTAATCCAAGTTTAGACAGGTATGGATCATCCCATATGAACTGTTTTGCATCCTTCAGAAACTTTTTCTTTTGTTGATGATAGATGTCCAATTTATATATATTTTGCAGTGAAAATGAAGCATAAAGTGGACATAATGTGCAATGTTTGTCATTTTGTAAGCTAGATAGAACATAAATTGATATAAACATTGTACAAGTTGATTGGTTAATTTTGTTACAATTCCAAGAAAAATCAAAGAAGAAAGAAGAAGGAAAAAGAAAAGAAAGAAATCCACTAAGTTAAGAGCAAAACAATGAAGAAGTTGCTCAAGCGAAGATGATCTCGCTTAAGCGAAACAAGCATTCAACAGTTGCAAGTATCAGGGCAGCCCTCGCCTGAGCGAGAACACAATTCGCTTAGGCGAATTTGAACCAGTGAGGATTGAATAAGCAATCGCTCAAGCGAAGGATTCTCGCTTGAGCGAAAATGGTCCAGAATGCAAGAGGTAGACTTTACCCAAGCGGAACCTTCACTTGTATCCAGCGAAATTCATCCAGTGAAGTTTCAATGCAGACTTCGCTTGAGTGAAATGTGTTCGCTCAAGCGAAAACTGTCCAGAAGCAAAATGTCAAAACTCGTTGTAGCTGAAGGGAAGTGGCTCAAGTGAGATTCAAATAGAGTCTACCATAACGTTGAATCACTCAAGTGAGTTAGTTCGCTTAAGCGAACTTATCATGCAATTCAAGCAGGACGTGGAATTTCTTCGAGTTGAAGGATGCTCCTCGCTTGAGCGAAACTTAAAATCGCTCAAGCGAATTCCGCCTTATAAAAGAAAAACATAAGAAGATTGAAAAAAAAAGAGAGGAGATCGGAAAGAGAAAAAGAGTATCTAGCTTAGGTTTTCTTCTTCATTGCACTTATATTGTATGATCATGGCTACCATGAGTGGCTAACTCTTCCATTGGGATTGGAGGTAACCAATCAATCCAGATGAACACGTATGTAATGTTTATGTAATTGATGAATTTGTTTTATGATTCTTGGCTTGTCATTTCATTCTTATTGCCTAAATCTGCTTGATCAACAGTTTCTTGATTCAAGTTTACGTTTGTTATTGGAAAATAACTTTTGAAAATGGATCTAAATGGAATGCTCATTGTGAGTAGATAACCAGGGATGTATCTAACGCAATGAACGTCAAAACAATCATACTTAATGCTGGAATAGATTTGAAACGATCAAGGGATTAACGTTATCAAATCTCTTCTTATGGATTTCATAGTCAAGGAATTGATATGAATGACTGTGATTGTGACGTAAAGAATCATAACGCAAACATTGATTACATGAATATTAACGGTGTATCAGAAGGTAAAAAAAGTGAATCCGATTCCCAAACTCTAAACTCTATTATTTCACTTACATTTCTTGTATTGCTTTCATAGATTTATAAATTTATGAAGAGTTGTTTTAATTCACCACCATGAAAACCATAAATCATTTCTGTCGTAATAGTTTTGAAACGATCCGTAGTGGGAACAAAATTTGTTCTCTTGAACATATACTACACCGACAAGTGGTATACTTGCCATGAGTCACTTTAAAACTGACCATCTGAGTGTTTTATGAATATATCATACCCAAACATCCAGCAGTTGCCATGAAAGATCCTCAGGCAACACCCCTGCGGCTTTAAAGTTTGCCATGTCTGCAAACCATGGCCTTTCCTTTATCATCAGTAGCTTCTCATCAGGGAATTCTTCATTCACTTCTGGTTGCAGTAGCGTGACTTCCTTGTTAACAAGGCGATCTACAATAAAATTTTCACTGCCCTTTTTGTCTTTGATCACTAGATTGAATTCTTGCATTAGCAAGATCCATCTAATTAGCCTGGGCTTAGAGTCAGGTTTATTTAGCAGATATTTAATAGCAGCATGGTTAGTAAAAATAGTGACTTGAGAACCAATCAGATAAGGTCTAAATTTTTCCAAGCCATACACTATTGCTAACAACTCTTTTTCTGTTGTTGTATAATTTATTCGGGCAGGGTTTAAAACTTTGCTAGCATAGTGTATAACATGAAAAACTTTTGCCTTCCTTTGTCCTAATACAGCCCCAATGGCATAATCACTAGCATCACACATTATTTCAAAATCTAACGCCCAATTAGGAGCAACTATCACAGGTGCACAAGTTAATTTATGTTTTAAAGCTTCAAATGCATGCAGACAAGAATCATCAAAAATAAAGGGAGTGTCTTTGTTCAAGAGATTACTCAAAGGCTTTGTAATTTTGGAGAAGTCTTTGATGAACCTTCGATAAAATCTTGCATGGCCCAAGAAGCTTCTCACTCCTTTCATATTCCCTGGTGGTGGCAGCTTCTCAATTACTTCCACCTTGGCTTTGTCCACTTCAATGCCTCTCTTGGAGATTTGATGTCCCAACACAATTCCTTCAGTAACCATAAAGTGACACTTTTCCCAATTTAAAACTAAATTGGTTTTCACACATCTCTCCAATACTATACTCAAGTTTTCCAAGCATTGATTAAATGACGGTCCAAAAACTGAAAAGTCATCCATGAAGAATTCAATGCATTTTTCCATTAAATCTGAGAAAATAGCTAACATGCACCTTTGAAATATTGCAGGGGCATTACATAACCCAAAAGGCATTTTTCTATATGCAAACACCCCAAAGGGACATGTGAATGCTGTTTTCTCTTGATCTTCTGGTGCAACGACTATTTGGTTATAACTTGAGTATCCATCCAGAAAGCAATAGTATGCTTGTCCTGCAAGCCTTTCCAGTATTTGGTCCATGAAGGGTAGAGGGACGTGATCTTTCCTAGTTGTTGTGTTTAACTTTCTGTAGTCAATGCACATTCTCCATCCAGTGACTGTCCTTGTGGGAATCAATTCATTCTTGTCATTTTGTATGACGGTTACTCCTCCCTTCTTTGGAATGACCTGCACAGGGCTCACCCAAGAACTATCAGAGATTGGATAAATTATACCAGCTTCAAGTAACTTAATTACCTCCCTGTTTACTACTTCCTTCATGGTTGGATTCAAACGTCTCTGTGGCTGGGCAATTGGTTTGAATTCTTGTTCCATGTATATGTGGTGCATACAGTAGGCTGGGCTTATTCCTTTCAAGTCTTCTAGTTTCCAACCAATTGCTGTTGAGTGCTCCTTTAATACTTGAATTAATTATTTTTCTTCTGATTCTGAAAATTTCCTATTAATAATAATAGGCTTTTAACCATATTTGTCAAGAAAAACATATTTCAAGTGTGAGGGCAACACCTTTAGCTCCACTTTTGATGCTACGACTTCTTTTGCTTTTTCTGGCAGCTTCTCATAATGAATTGTTTTCTAGATGTCAATGCTTATCCTCCTCCAAGTTCTTCAAATTTTCTTCTATTATTTTTCCACTTTGTTCGGTGTCTGCCATTAACTCGACCAGTGGATCTTTATTGAGCAATTCATTGGATTGTTCTCTGATGGCTATTTCTTCAATGTCGATTTTGAAGCAGTGCTGCTTTTCTGTTGGGTACTTCATTGCATCAAACATATATAAATCTACTTCCTCATCTTGCACTCTCACCTTTAGCTTCCCATCGTCCACATCAATAATCACCTTTGTAGTTTTCATGAAGGGTCTCCCCAAAATAAGAGGTACCTCTGTAACACCCTCGGTTAGATAAGATAAATCCTTCTGTAGGTTCATCCTATTTAACTGAGAGTGTTAACAGTTTTTAGAAAAAGTGAAATGTTTTTTTAAAAATAAAATAATGGCATATCAGTGGAAGCAATATTATATAGATCACATAGTCATTCACAAACTGCAAGTAATTGTACTCTTAACAGAATGGGGCACGCAGGCACCCTTAAATATTATACAGTCATCCGTCAATATTCGGATACTTATATTCTATTTAAGGAGCGTTCTCATTTGGTTTAGTATATTGCTGTTCTTCATACTCAGGTTCTTGATTTCCTAATTCCTTTGAAAATTGTCAATAGTAAGGGTGAGTATAACCCAAGACCCTGATTAGTTAATCCGGTGCAGACATAACCCAGTTAACAAATAATATCACATAGTTCATACAATTAGCATATTTATAACAATCAAGCATGTTGTCATGAAAATGCATGAATTGAATTTATTATGATTTATCTTTGATTAAGTCTCATGATGCATGTGGGCCCAATAAATCGATTTTTCTTCATCTTATTCTTTGGAATATCTCCATTCCAATCATCTAGAGCGATCAGGGTCCGCCCAAGTTCCATATGGTACAAATGAACTCATTGGTTCTCATCATTGATTTAAATATTTTTGGAACTTGGATCCCTACGATCATAGTTACACTCCGTCATTTAGTCAAAGTACACTAGAATTGCGTCGTCTCACCCGGCTATCAGGCGCGACTCTGATGCCATTGGGTTGCCATTCCAGTTGTACTCCCAAGATTCTTCATGGAGATCGAACGTGAGTGTCCTCCACTGTACCAAGTGTATGCTCTAGAGGTTTTTCTTCTTCAACAATATTTTCATGATGCGAAATGCATTTATTTTATCAATTGCTTCCTTGGGTATCTTATGTGTTTCCAGTCTCATCATATCATTCCCAAGTTCTTTGAATGCCATCAATTATTTAAACATTGTAAGATATCCGTTTATTATTTTAGAAATATATCTATTATATCTTGGTTAAAATTATATTTTCCATAAAGAGTAAAATAATATATTTATTATGTAAATACTCATAATTAAGACGTTAACAATGTTAATAACAATAAAACTAATAATAATAATAACAATATTAAGATTGATAATAATTAGAATAATAATAATAATAGAATAAGAATGATAATAATAATTATAACTTCCCAATAATTTAAAAAAATGTTTAAGAATAGTTTCTAAATGAAAATCCAAGTGAAAAACACTAAAAACAGAGTTTTCCGAGTGAAACAAGGGTAAATCCGAGTGAAATAAGTATGATTCCGAGTGGAATCATACTGAGAAGGGTTTTCCAAACGATCTGGCTAAAAATCCGAGTGAAATTACACTGGAAAGTTGTTTTCTGACTGAAACAGGTTTGATTCCGAGTAAAAATGAGTTTTCCGCATGAATTAACTATGAATCCGAGTGAAATAAAATTGAGCAGAGTTTACTAAATGAAATTATTATGTTTTCCGAGTGAAACATAAACTGAGAAGTATTTTCTTAAAGAAATAACTTAAATTCTTAGTGAAATAAATTTCTGAGTGAATTAAAATATAATTTCCGAGTGGAATCAGTAAGAAAGAGTTTCATGAGTGAAAATGTTGGTGAAACCGAGTAAAAATGAATTTCTGAGTGTAATAAAATACGATTCCGAGTGACATCAGTCTCAAAGGAGTTTTCTGAGTGAATTCAATATAAGTTCCGAGTGAAACATGAGTTTACCGAGTGAAATTAGTTGAAAAGGGTTCTGTCTGAATAAGACACATGCGAGTAAAATAAATCCGAGTAAGATAATCCTGATTCCGAGTGGAATCAGGTTGGGAAAGGTCTTCTGGGTGAATTAACTTTATATACCGAGTTACATTAAACTGAAAGGAGTTCTTTTAGTGAAAATAACTGTTTGTTGAGTAAAATAAATTGTTTTCCGAGTGAAATCACTGAAAAGTGTTGTCTGGGTAAAACTAACTGTTTTCTGAGTGAAATATGATGTTTTCCGAGTGAAATCAACTGGGAAGATGCTGACCGTGTGAAAGTAAACTAGGAAAGGTTATCCGAGTGCAATAAGGTTGTTTACCGAGTGAAAATTTATTCTATCAGAATGAAATACATTTAGTTAAGGCTGAATCCGATTGAAACTAAGCAAAACCGAGTTGTTATAGATGTAAAACCGGTTGGATTAACATAAAACAGAACCTGTTATCATTAAATCCATCTTCTATTCATAATTTTTTCACTGGAAATCACACAGGTACCCATGATGCTTAGTATTTTTAGTCCAATACAGTTCATATCATTTCACAATTCATCACTGATTATATACATTTAATAACAAATATATATATATAAATACAAATAATAACAATTAAGGCATTTAATTCACACAACACTGAATCTATCCTGGAAAGGTGAGGAACAAGTTCCTTAACCCTTTCCTTTACTCGGTTTTCCCACAGATCACCCAAGAATATACCCCCTTACCTCAATGAAGTTCCTGGATGGAAAGAAAGAGGTTCCCTTCACTGTCCTGCTTCAAATCTGAGTGAGAGAGGAAAGAAATTGAGAGAGAGCTTGCAGGAAGAGGAAATGATAACAGAAGTATGTCTGTGGTTATGTTTCGTGTATGTGTGTTCTTAGAGACATAGCACTGGGCTAAATAATGAGAGTTAGTGGAAACTAAGTGGAAACATTGGTTGGAGAATTAGGTGGAATAATGGAGCCTTTTTGACTCCTTTCACAGTCAGCTTTGCATTTGATTGGAATAAAATATATAAAGATATTATAATGGATGCAACTTTCTCCTGTGATTGGTTTGTTGTGCCAATCATTTTTGGTTTTATATGATTAAGTGGGCTGATCACTAGCTGAAGTGGAAATTAAAAGGTGTTCGGTGTTGGAGGATTTGAAGAGGTCGGTATTGCATGCATGAGGGCGGTGTTGAGTGTGAGGGCGGTATTGAATGAAGGGAAAGACGGTGTGTAATAATGAAGGGCGGTGTGTAGTGATTTGAAGGACAACGTCCATGCAAGAAGGCGGTGTTGTGGTGTGGAAGGACGGTTGTTGTGAGGCTACAAAGAGGTCGGTTTTGGTGAACGCCGCCTCAGAATTGTTTGGTGTGCACACCGGTTCAAGAACAGCTTCCTTAGTAGCTAGCCGGTGTGGAGTAAAGAAATAGAGGACGGTATGTGAGGGATTTGATGGACACCGTCTGTGAAAGAGGTAGGTTTTGATGAATACCTAGCTCGGAATTCTTCTAAAACTGACTCAACACTTGCTTTCTCACTTGGTAAAATCAATCAGTGCTAACTCCTATTTTACTTGGTCTTTCACTCGGCTAATTCATCCCAGACTGGTTCCACAGTGGTTCAATCTGTCACTCGGCTAAATGTTTCTAAAACCGCCTTGTCTTTGTTTGGTTTTCCACTTTGTACATTAATACAAAACCGACTCGTCTCTCTTAGTCCTCACTCATGATTGTTTCTTCTTGAAACATTTAGTCGGATTTCTCCTCCCTAGGTCGGATTTCTTCTGGACTCAGTCGGATCATCTTTACTCGGACTCACTCAGGATTTCCATTTGGTAAACAATCTATTCTTATCTATTTCTCACTCAACCAAATCATCCCTTAGTCAACTTAACATCAAATCACTTTTCACTCAGGATTTCATAACACCTTAGACTCACTCGAAATGGCTCTGTGCATTCTATAATTCGCTTGGAACGGACTCCCACTACCATTCTCCACTCGGTATCTGTTCACTTAGTATTATTCATTTATCACCACTCATATTCAAGCCAAGTAATTCCTTAACCTCACAATATCTATATATAATCACTCGGAATCCTTAACTAAATCACTATTTCTCCCATCAATACTTCCCAAATAATTTTGACAACACATTTCAGTCGGTAGAAAGCATCAACTCAACATAAAACACATATGCATTCATTCACTCGGGGTTCTCATTCAGACCTAATAAATTCTTGTTTATTTAGAACCGTTCAAACATCACTTAGAGGGTTTCATTTACTCAGGTTTATTTCATACTTAACCCTCAGATTACCCATTATTTTATCTACTCGGGAATATCATTACGCTAAGTCCAACTCAGACTTGTTCTAACCCCATCCACTCGGATATATATATGGATCATTCATTCGGTTTATCATATACTTAGAAATTTTCCAATCTAAGTCATTACAACCAATCTTCCCTCGGATTTTATACTCGGGAATATCCAAATTCATTCCTACACACATATTTCACTCAGTATTATTTTCCCACTCGAGTATATCTTACTCGGTAATATTCAAACCCATTCACTCGGAAAGGCTACATATTTAGCCTTACTCAAAATGGCTCTCAACCTACTCGAATTGCTATCTTCTATCTTATTAGGGAGGTCTAACCTGAACAAACTTACTCGGATTACATCAGTTATATCCCTGACTGAGTCTATGCACTCGGTATACTGTAATCATAGAGATTGCCACTCGAAAAAGAAGCAATTGGCAAGGTTTGACTCGGAAATGAGTCTTTCAATGGTGTTTTCACTCGGAATTTTCACCCAGAAGTGGTTCCCTTGAACACACTTCACTCCAGATGTCTCTAAGACCAAGATTTCACTCGGTAGTATCCCTCTCAGTCATGTTTTACTTGGTCAACATAACTTTACACTCGGAATTTCATCCTTCACTCAGAATCTCTAATCCTTCACTCGGAATTTCATTCTTTCACTCGGAATTTCTCTTTGTCACTCAGAACAGAGACCTTTTTCACTCGGAATTCGCACAATACCATTAATGGTCCATGTAATTTCTATAATTACACATAAAAATGATATTGTTGAGATATCACATCCCTTCTATAGGGTATTTATTCACTTATTACCACTTACAGACCTTCTAAACTTCAATTTTTACTAAATAAGACTGCTACTAAAAATAGGGATGTTACAACCTCTGTATCTTCTTTAATGTCCATAATGACAAAATCTACAGGGAACACGAATTTGTCAACTCATACCAGCACATCCTCTTTTATGTCGTATGGAAATTTCATAGATCGATCAGCGAGTTGGAGGGTCATTCGTGTTGGTTTCACCTCAAGATCTCCGATTCTTTTCACCATTGAGAGGGCCATTAGGTTAATGCTAGCTCCCAAGTCTAAGAGTGTTTTTCCTACTGGTAAAGTACCAATAGTTACTGGAATTGTGAAACTCCCTGGGTCTTTTGTTTTCTGAGGCAATGCTTTTTGAATAATGGCACTGCATCCTGCTGCGAGTTCCACTGTTTCCTCCGAAAATCTTTTCTTTTTTGTTAATAGCTCCTTCATGAACCTTGCGTACATCAGCATTTGCTCCATGGCTTCCACAAAAGGTATGTTTATTTGTAACCTTTTGAAGATGTCCATGAATCTTGTAAATTGCCTCTCCTTGTCTATCTTTGAAGGGTTCTTTGGATACGACAAACTTTTTAGCTGTGGTGTTGGGTCATCTACCTTCTTCTTCCCTTCTTTTATTTCTTTTTTTTTCAACTTCATCTTTCTTCATATGTACATTATCATTCTTTTTATTTTTCTCTTCACTGACTTCCTCTCTTGTTTCTTTTTCACAATTCTTCTCTTCCACCTTTTCACCCTTTTCTTCTTGTTGTCCAATGACCTTTCCACTTCTTGTTATGATTGCTTTGCATTGCTCCTTTGGATTTAGGTGGGTATTAGTTCCAAATTGAGAATTATGATGTTCTATAATTTGACGAGCCAATTGCCCCACTTGAGTCTCCAGATTTCTTATTGAAGCATCAGTTTTTTTCTGATTGGTGATTGAGACTTACATGAATTTTTCCAGAGTGTCCTCTAGTTTTGATGTTCTCTCTGTCAAAGAAGGACCTTGTTGATAAGATTGTTGTCTGTTGGAAGTGCTTGCCTCTTGCTTCCATCCACCATTTGGATTATTTCTCCATCCCTATAAAAAATTGTTAGAATAAGCATTGTTATTGAAGTTACCCTGCTTACCTTGACTATTCATATAGAGGATGGATTGGTCTCCTTGCTCTCCTTGACAGTGTCCATTCTGATGTTTCCCTCCACAAAAGTCACATTTCAATTGTGATTGTTAATTGTTTGTAGAGGTTTGTACTGCATGTAATTGTTGTGGGAGTTTTGCCATTTACTGTGTTAGAGCTTCAATTTGCTGAGTCAAAATTTTGTTTTGAGCTAAAATGGCATCTGTTGTATTCAGTTCTAATATTCCCTTCTTCTGGACTTGTGTTCTATCATGCTGGGCTTGGTAATCCATGGATGATAATGCTTCAATGATTCTTGTAGCTTGTTCTGCATCCACCGTCATCATAATGCCTCCGGCTGCTGTATCCAGTATCATTTTGGTGTCTGCTTTTAGTCCACTGTAGAAGATATTCAGTTGGGCAATATCTTCCAAGCCATGATTTGGACATTTTCTCAATAGAGATTTGAAGCGTTCCCATGCTTCACAGAAGGGTTCATCTTGCCCTTGTTTGAATGTTGTTATGTTTGATTGGGCTTTGATAAATCTGGATGGTGGGAAGAATCTGTGTAGGAATTTCGCTTCCACAGTGTCCCAACTGTTCAAGCTTTGATTTGGGTGAGATTGGAGCCATTCCTTTGCTTTACCTACTAAAGAAAAAGGAAATAGTCTTAGATATACAGCTTCAATTATTTCCTGTTCAAAGCCCATTGTTCCAACTAATTCATAGAATATGGCCAAGTGAGTATATGGATCTTCACTTGTCATTCCATGGAATTGGTGGGAACTAATTAAACTAAGAAAAGCAGGTTTTATTTCTATAGCCCTTATTGTGTTTGGAATAGTGTTAACCCGGCGATAGCGTCTCAACAGTTCGTTTGCACCACCGGGTTGTTAATTGGCAGGCGCACCAATCGTTTGTAGTTTTCAAAATTTAGATATTGTTCCACTGGGATTGAAAGTCCAATAACAACAGTAATTTTCTATTTACTATGGTAAATATGAAGGAAGTTATAGACAAAAGAATGATTTATATACAATTTATACAATATTCACAGGATAGCATGATTGAGTGGTTCATAAGATAAAAAAAAAATAAAATCTATCTAAAAAGTTGAGTTGCAATCTAGAATAGGTAAGATACTTGAGATAAACACAGATAAACAAATTATGTTGGAAATTAGATCCCTAATCTAGAATAACAATGAGGAACTCAAGACATGCATATTTAATCATCAAGTTTCATGTCATTGCAGCTTAAAATCATTATAACCGATCCCTCATGATATAAATTCTAAGAATTCACCGTAAAGTCCGATCCCTCGTAAGCTTTCTTAGTAAAAACTTGCATTAAGACTTGGCCTTATGGCAACAATGGTTAACAACCCCTATAGAATTGAGATACCAAGGGTATTCTAACTTTTACTTTCGTCAAAACAAGTTTCAATACGGCATGAACAATCATTCTCCCGTTTGACATTCATACTAATAAAACAAGTTTCAATACACATGAAAATCATTCTCCCGTTTGACGTTCATATTAATAAAAGGTTGAAATTCTAACATGGACTTGAATCATAAACATGCAGAGGTCGAATTCACAACATTGTACTCAATAGATTAGTTCACCAATTCCAACATAAACAAATTAGTTACACATGGTGAAAGTAAAAATAACACTTACAGAGTTTGACATTACGAAGACGATGGGAACTTCACGATACAACGATCACAATACACCGAAACACACTCAAGTATCTAGAAAACTATTCTAGAACTACAACTCACAAAAGAAGTACTCAAAGTCGAGCACAAGAGAGAAAAGAAGAGAATGGGATGCTATGGGATGTCATAGAATGGTGTTGGATGGCCCTATTTATAGGGCTGAGCAAGGGTGCTGACGCTACGCGTCAGTGTGACGCTACGCGTCACACCCCTGACTCAGCCTCCATTAAACACTTGATAATGGCCACTTCAAATTATTAAATTTGATCATGCCTGGCCACATGGACATGTTTCCACTGAGTTTTGGCCTTTCATGCTGAGTGGGGTGCCCATTGGTGCTGAGTGGAGTGCCCATTATTGGGTCCAAGTGGAGTTCTTGGCCAAAGTGGAGGTGGAGACCACGCAGCACTGACGCTACGTGTGGCTGTGACGCGTAGCGTCAGCATCAAAAATAGTTGTTGATGCGAGTGGGGTGAGGCTACGCGTCAGCTCCTCCAGTGTAATTTTCTCTTGATTTCTTAACTTTTTCACTGCAAAACTTAGAGAAAATTGATCAAGGGCAGATTATTTCCAACAACATCCATTTATTGAATTTAAATCCTAATTTTCTAACAAATTAAACTAATTTTTGTAATTTTTATGAAATTTTTATTAAAGCTTTTATTGAAAATTTGAGGACTAACAAATAGCAATGCTTGAGTAATGTCTGGGTCCTTGTTGTAAAGTGTAATCTCCCAGTGTTCTCCTTGGTGGATTTTGATTGTTGCTATTGACATCCACCATTATGTCAGAGAAAGTTTCTCCTGTGTGGAAGTTATGCTTTTGCTTGGCTTTCTTGATTTTCTTGAGGAGCCTATCTATTTTTGGATCAAATGCAAGTTGTTCTTTTGGTCCCTGTCATCTCAAGATCATAAATCAAGAACTCACTCTAGCAATGTTACCACACTAAAAAAAATGAAAAATACAAACAAATGAAATTTATTTATAGAGTCTTGTCAATTCAATGCTAAAATATTCAAACTTAAATCACCTCCCCGGCTGCGGCCCCAAAACTTAGTATCATATTTTTATAGATCATACAACGGAAATGAAGTGTTCAAGGAAGGAGAATCAAGTTTGTATAATACAACTTCAATGGAATGTTTGTGCCAAGTTTAAACACAGTGATTGTAGTATAGAATAGATGTCGTTCCACTGAGGAGGTGTTGGTTTGAAGATCTTAGTTCTTGAATTAATTTTGACAAAAGGTTTGGTTTGATTTTATTGTACAAAAGATTGAATACAAAAGAAATGGCAAGTGTTGAATGAAAATAATGACAGTAAAGTGTTTGGGTAAAAATCAAATTTGGAAAACTGGGATTGGTTTCATCGCATCGCACTTTTCGTAAGCTAAATAAATTTGCATGTATATAAATTGAAATAATAATTTCTACATCACAATCAAAGTCATTTGTATCGATCCCTCGACTACAAAATTCATAAGAATGATTTCAAACCGCTGATCCCTCAGTCACTTTAAAATTATTCCAGCATTACCGATCGATTGTTTTGACATTCATTGCGTTAGATGCCATCCCTGGTCAGCTACTCACAACGAGTATTTCATTCAGATCTGCTCTCAAAAGTTACTTCCTAGTATACTTAAGAAAACTTAAAACAAGAAAATAGTGATCAAGTATCTTCAGGCATTAATGGCAGAATGAAATACAGAAAGTATTAAATCTCATTAACATACATAAAAACTTACAACAGCATTACTTCAGGTTTGAATTGATTACAACCAATCCCAATAAGGAAAATTAGTTACTCATGCTATGCATTTTCACTTAAGAAAATTTGGAAATGAATACAGAGTGAATGGTGGGATGCAGGAGATGTGTTTTATGATATCCCAGAGATCCTATTTTCTGCTTGATTTATAGGGGTTATGCTTCAGCTTCCCTTGCCACTCGCATAGAGCCCATGAAGGAATATTCGAAGACATGCAGAAACACAAGAAAATGGTTGAGTTGGCATCGCACCATTGGTGAATATTAAATTAAAAATCCCATACTGTATAAGTCACGCTTGAGCTCAATGGTCACGCTCAAGCATGAAGGATCCTGATGTTCACTGGTTGTCTCATGCTCAAGCTATCTTAACCACGCTTAAGCGTGGCCTTCCTGTCCAGCACGCTTGGTCCACACTTGGGCAAGCTCGAGCTCACGCTCAAGCGTCCCCCTCTTGCGCTCAAGCGTGAGAGGGGTCTGATGCTATATTGTCTTTATTTCTTTGCGCTTAAGATTCATAAAGCCTACGCTCAAGCATGCCAGTTATGTCCAGGGTCACGCTTAAGCGAGCTCGGGCTTGCGCTCAAGCGTGAATAGTTCTTTGTTTCTTCCATGCTCAAGCGTCTGTTGCCACGCTCAAGCGCGCAGCGTGATCACGCTCAAGCGTGCAGTATGCCACGCTCAAACGTCCTTGGCTTGATGTGTTGGTTCTTCTTGGTTTCTCGAGGATGCTGGACACCTTTCTTCACAATTTGGAAAATTTAGTTCTTTTATACAATGTGCTATGTACAACAAAAATCATGCTTAATTAATTACTAAACCAGTTAAATTCTTTCCAAAAATGAGTTTAATTGAAGTATTAAATCAATGTATAATAATACTTATCAGCGACACTCATTTATATGCTTCATCATTAATGGTCCTCCACCATTATCCTTATCATCTATCATCATAACTAACAATACTCACCTTAAACATCATATATTCATTCTTAAACTCAACCCTTCAAGCCACAATATATATATATATATATATATATATATATATATATATTCCTGAATCTTAAGATTAGGATTCCATCAAAATCTAATAACCACTATTTTCTCATATACCGTATTTTAATCTTCTTTATGATAATACAATACTCCAACATCAATCAATAACCTCAATTACCAGCACTTAAACATTAAACCTTAATTCATCAACAACGATAAGTAATGCCCATCATTCCAAACATTATTTCTACACACAAAAATCATTCTTATGACAATAAATCATCAATTTCTCAATTTTGTCAAAAGCCCCAAATTACCAATTCTAGGGTTTTTCATAAAAATTCCTAAATCATTAATTCCAATAATTTTCATGCATTATTCCAAGCATAACATCATCATCAATGTGCCAAATCAATTATAAACAGCAATCAATATTCCCAATGGTCATCTAACCTAGGATTTGGGTTCCACATGCGTATATTATCATGCACAATAACATTAAATTAGCTCAAAATGTCATCAACATCAATAACTAATTCTAATTCTCCAACAACTTATTTTCCTCATATAAAATTGTTCTAAGAGCACAATATCATCAATACTACCTATTTGGCCAAAAATCTTAAAATACCCACACTTAGGGTTTTATCAAAAATACCTAACAACATCCTTAACCATGTTCTTAAACCCTTACAAACACAATAACCTTCATCTTCATACAACACTAAACCATAATCAAAAATCATGTATCAAGCATTCAAGCCTAGGGTTTTACCATGCCCATCAATACCCATAACACTTAATACCACCATTTCAAGCTTAAACAACATTAAAACCAACAATGGAACAACAAAGAGGCCATGAACACATACCTCATAACCCAAGCTCCATCAAAATGAAAATAAGGGGAAAAGAGGATGAGACAACCAAAGTTTAGCTCCAATGTGCAATCCATGCCCCATGAATCCATGAAAGTGATTATGGAAAGTGAAGGGGTGGTGGACGGTTTTGGTGGAGAGTGGAGGACGAAGAAGAAGAAAAAAAATGAAGAAAAAGGGAGAAGAGGAGAGTGCCAACGAAAATTTGGAGAGGAAGGAGAGAGAAAAGTGTAAAATTGGGTATTACCCAATGGTTAATGCATTGCCTCTTTTACTTTTACCTTTGGTTCATAACTCCCTTTGTCTAATGGACAAAAGAGAGTAGAAAGACAGAGAACAAGTGCACGATTGAATGGAGGAAAGGAATGGGAATTTACATTTTCTTTTATTTCCATTTGGTTCATATTTTCTCCATTTATTAACATACTTGTGTTTGAATACTTATCTCCTCAACACCAAAAAATAATTTAGTCGTACCGCCATAACCACAATAATTTTCTAAGTATCCTAGACCTATCAAATATCTAATTTGCCTTAGTAGGTCCTACACCATCCATTAAATCATTCGGTTTCAGTAAATTTTAATCTACCAATAAATCACTCTCAGTGTCTAATTAATTTCCCTATATATATTAGGCCATAAATAATTAATCATCATTATCCAATAAAGTTATTTTCTCTAAAATTTTGGGATTTTACAGAACTCATCTGATCAACCTTGGTTTTGACTCTTTTTGGGCAAGCAAGTATTTAAGTGCTAAATGGTCAGTAGAAACTATTACTTTTGCACCAATTAGATATGATCTGAATTTGTCAAAAACATACACCACGGCAAGCATTTCTTTCTCAGTGGTGATGTAGTTAATTTGTGCCTCATTCAACCCTTTACTTGTATAATAAATGACATGAGTCAACTTATCTTTCTTTTGTCCTAGCACTGCCCCTACACCAAAATCACTTGCATTGCATATGATTTGAAAAGGTAAGGACCAATATGGTGCTGCAAGGATATGGGCTGAAATCAATTTCTCTTTTAGACTTGCTAAAGCCATAAAGTAATGCTCATTAAAGACAAATAAAGCATCTTTCATTAACAAATCAGTCAATGGCTTTGTAATCTTAGAGAAATCCTTAATAAACCTATGATAGAACCGTGCACATCTTAGAAAACTCCTTCCTCCTTTAACATTAACGGGAAGAGGAAGTTTCTTTATCATTTCAATCTTATCACAGTCTACCGTTATGCCCTCAGTAGAGATTTTATGGCCAAGGACTATTCCTTCTCTCACCATAAAGTGACACTTCTCCCAATTGAGAACGAGGTTAGTCTCTTGATATCTCATTAACACTTTCACCAAATTACCTAGGCATGTATCATAATCTACTCCAAAGACAGAGAAGTCATACATAAAAACCTTAATGAACTTCTTAACCATGTCCCTCAAAAATTGCCAGCATACACCTTTGAAAGGTAGTTGGTGCATTACACAACCAAAAAGGCATACACCGATAAGCAAATATCCTATATGGGCAAGTAAAAGTAGTCTTTTCTTGATCTTTTTGGTCAACCATAATTTGGTTATACCCAAACTACCCATCTAGGAAGCAATAGTACTCAAGGCCACACAACCTTTCTAACATTTGGTCTATAAATGGTAAAGGGAAATGGTCTTTTCTAGTAGCGTCATTCAACTGCCTATAATCTATACACATTCTCCAACCTATGGTAGGCCTAGTTGAAATGACTTCTCCTTTTTCATTTTTTATGGTGGTCGTACCTCCTTTCTTGGGTACTACTTGGACCGAGCTAATCCAAGCACTATCTGAGATAGGATATATGTCTTAGGAAATCCCTAAGCATGAGCAGCGGAAAAATAAAAGGGATTCCATAGGATTTGTAAGGTTCCGTGTTTCAAAGCACAAAAACAATTTTGAAATTCATTTTGGATTACCTCTTGAAGAACTCTGAAGCAGTCGTAGCCTCGTCCTTTAGGAGTCCACACGAGCACTCCCACCAGAATCGCAACACTTGCCAACTGCTAGTTTGACGGCGTGTAGCTCTTGCAACTTTTGCGAATTTGTGTCTCACTTGAGTGAACGGCCTATGAGCATCTTATGCTTTATTTATAGGCTTAGGTTTGACCTAATTTGTTCTCTCTAAAAGTGGGCTCCTTACTCATTCCAAATGAGTTAGGCCCAATAGCTTTATTTTAGTCCAACTAAAATAAGACAACATTTTCTGATGGGCTTACTCTATGTGTGTGACCCTATAGGTAAAATACCCGGTCATATTAATAATAAACTATTTCATTATTAATATAAAATAAGAGCGGCATCTAGCAATGCATCATTATGTCCGAATATTATCAACATAACCTATAAGTGATAATTATTTAATATGTTTATTCCTTTTGTCACGATATCCTAATTGGGCCCAAGGCATGGTCGCGTCATCCTTGTACGGCCCAATTTATTTTACTTGATACCGGAGTAGACTGGATCCGAATAAATATCTAATATTTATTCTTTCTAGCATGGCCATGCGTTTTCTTAGTCTTACTCCATCAAGTGGCCTATGGATATCACTCCTGTCACATAGGAGAGACAAATCCCATCTACATCACTCACATCCCTCTGCATAATTTGTTCATTGCCTAATCACAACCTTTATAGTCCTCTTGTTACAGAAGACGTTTAATTGTATTAAAACAATAAACTCCTCATGTAGGAATCGTAGTGACTTCAGGTCGAAGGACTACATATACCATTATCACATTGAGAATCGTTTATGACAATCATGTAACGATCCATGCAACGTTCTCATGGTGGGTCTGTCCAGTACATCATTACTCTTAATGTGTACTTGTGTGAAGACTCGATATCATCTATATCTATGATCTGTGAGATCAGGTCATCAGTACACTCACACACTAGTCTCAGTGTATTTACATGTCCCCATGTAAATACTTGACTAGGGACATTTTAGGAATAATTTTTATATGACCTATTACTCCAAGGATAAATATGTTTTAAAACAATTTTAAACTGAAATATTTATTCTATTGATAAGTAGAAAAATGATACAAATGAAGAAGCATAAAAGCTCATAGTGCATACACCAACAATCTCCCACTTGCATCTAACAGCTTAATAACTTCCTTCCTCACAGTTTCTTTCATTATGGGGTTCAATCTCTACTGTGGTTGGACAACTAGGGAATACTCCTCTTCTATCAAAATTTTGTGCATACAAAAAGATGGACTAATCCCCTTCAAATCAAAATTTCCAACCTATAGCAGATTTATGTTTTTGTAGAACCCTTATCAGTTTATCAACACTTATAATCACTGGATGTGACTCATTCTCTCCTAAGAAAGCATACTTTAAATGAGAAGGCAAAGGCTTCAAATCATGTTTTTCGTCTACTACCTCCCTAGGCCTCTCATTCAATTTCTCTTCCACTTTAGCCTTCTTTTGCATCACTTCTTCTTTCTCAAGTGAATGCAACATCTCAACTCCCTCTTCATTGAACTCTTCACTTTTAGAGTCAAAGTCATCCTCAAGGAAAGCCTTCAAAGCTTCCTTTTCAGCTCTTGATAACATAGGAGTTTTATACTTGGAAACTTCCTCATTCATAAAGCAATCCAATGTCTCAGCTGGATGCTTCATGGCATTAAACACATAAAAGACCACTTCTTCTTCTTGAACTCTTAGCATTAATTCATATTTTACCTATCAAAGCTCTACCTATTATTAAGAATGGTCTTTCTAAGATTAGAGGAATCTCCTTATTAGCTTCTATGTCTAGCACTACAAAATCTGTTGGAAATATGAACTTATCCACCTTTATCAACAAATCTTCCAGCATGCCATGAGGATATTTAATTGATCTATCAGCCAACTACAAAGATATGCGAGTTGGTTAAAGATCCTTTATCCCTAACTTCCTCATTAAAGACAATGACATTAGATTTATACTTGCTGCTAAATCACATAAGGCACTCCTTACATGTACATCACCAATTGCATAAGGTATAATGAAAGATCCAGGATCTTCAAGTTTTTGAGGTAATTTTTTCTAAATAATTACTTTACACTCTTGAGTGAGGACAATTGTTTCATCACCTTTTAATTTCCTTTTTTTTAGACAAAAGCTCTTACATAAAATTTGCATAAGAAGGCATCTCTTGCAATACCTTAGCAAATAGGATGTTTATGTGGAGTTTCTTAAAGACATCTAAGAATTTTGAAAATTTTTGTTCCTTAATTTATTTTTTAAATCTTTGAGGAAATTGAGCATGTTTCAACTTTTCAGGAGTAATCTTAGTTGCCTCTTCTAATTCAATATCTATTTTTTTCTTTTTCCTAGTTTCTTTTTGTTCTTCTTTTTTAGTTTCAATTGGTTTTCCTATTACTTCCCTTTCTTGACTCTCTTTTTCTTGACTCTTTTCTTTTTCTTCCTCACATCTCTTTTGAGTTGGAGTAAGGTCAACTAAAGTTTTCTCACTCCTTGTCATAATGGCTTTGCACTGTTCCTTTGGGTTTATTTCAATGTCTACTAGAAAATTTCCAACTTGTCTCTCAACTAATTGTTTTGACAATTGTCTAACCTATTTTTTAAAATTTCTAATGGACGCTTTTTGGTTCTTAAAGCTAGCTTGAGTAGCATGGATGAACTGGGTTCAAACACTCTCTAACTCAGATTTTTCTTTAACAAGTAGTGGTTAAGGTTATGATCTATTTATTACCTGCTATTATAATTGACCTTGGGCCATGTTTTGATTCATTTTTTGATTTAAATGAGGCCTTTTCTGCCATGAGAAGTTTGGGTGATTCCTATAGTTAAGATTGTTGGAAATATGCACTAAAAGCCTATATAGGTCGCATCATTTTGAATAAGTCATTTTTGATAAATAGTTTAACAACCTTTATTTATCCTTGGAGTAATAGGTCATATGAGAGTTATTCCTAAAATGTCCCTAGTCAAGTATTTACGTGGGGACATGTAAATACATTAAGACTAGTGTGTGAGTGTACTGATGATCTGATCTCACAGATCATGGATATAAATGATATCAAGTCTTCACACGGGTACACATTAAGAGTAATGATGTACTGGACAGACCCACCATGAGAACGTTGCATGGGTCGTTACATGAATGTCATAAACGATTCTCAATGTGATAATGGTATATATAGTCCTTTGACCTGAAGTCACTACGATTCCTACATAAGGAGTTTATTGTTTTAATACAATCAAACGTCTTCTGTAATAAGAAGACTATAAAGGTTGTGGTTAGGCAATGTACAAATTATGTAGAGGGATGTGAGTGATGTAGATGGGATTTGTCTCTCCTATGTGACAGGAGTGATATCTATAGGCCACTTGATGGAGTGAGACTAAGGAAATGCATGGCCATGCTAGAAAGAATAAATATTGGATATTTATTCAGATAAAGTCTACTCCGGTATCAAGTAAAATAAATTGGACCATACAAGGATGACACGACCATGCCTTGGGCCCAATTAGGATATCATGACAAAAGGAACAAACATATAAAATAATTATCACTTATAGGTTATGTTGTTAATAAATAATATTTGGACATAATGATGCATTGCTAGATGCCGCTCTTATTTTATATTAATAATAAAATAGTTTATTATTAATATAACCGAGTATTTTACCTATAGGGTCACACACATAGAGTAAGCCCATCAAAAAATAGCTTTTTATTTTAGTTGGACTAAAATAAGACTATTGGGCCTAACTTATTTAGAATGAGTAAGGAGCCCACTCTTTAGAGAGCAAATTAAGTCAAACCTAAGCCTATAAATAGAGCATAAGATGCTCATAGGCGGCTACCCTAAAGAGACACAAAAATACGTAAAAGTTGCAAAAGCTACACGCCGTCAAACTAGCATTTGGAAGGTGTAGCATTTCTGGTGGGAATACTCATGTGGACTCCTAAAGGACGAGGCTACGATTGCTTCGATATTCTTCAAGAGGTAATCCTAAAACGCAATTTTTTTGTGTGTTTGTCTTATGCTTTGAAACACGGCGCTTTGCAAATTCTATGGGAATCCTTGTATATCCGCTGCTCATACACTAGGGATTCCTAACAGTGGTATCAGAGCCTGGTTGCAAAACCGTGTTTTGGGCAAACATTTGTTTAAAGAACATGTAAAAATAAAAATAAAATTTCTTTTATGAAAAGAATTGTAAAGGTTGAATCCTTTTGCAAAGGTTGCATCTTTTATTAGATATGTTGCAAAGGTTGCATTTTTAGTGAGATATTATGTAAAGGTTGCATTTTTATGAGATATGTTGCAAAGGTTGCACCTTTTGAAAGCTAATATCAATATATTTTGCTTTATGTATATTGATTTCTTTTCTCAACATTTTAATTAAAGAACATGTTTTTAGGATGTGCTTTATTATATGAACATGTTATATGTTGCAATGGTGATTGTTTTATATGTGTTCTAATTATAAGGCATGTTTTATGTTTATTTAATTAAATTGAAATCAAGGGTTGTATGCAATGACGTCTATATGCTTTCTCTTTTCTAATATGAATTGTTCATGTGAGATTGTGTTTAGAAAGTTTAAGAGTTAAACCCTAGCCGTAATGAAAACTAAGATTCAAAAGTTGAAACCTAGCCGTAATGGTATTTTGTTTATTTGTAAATGTTATAAATAAAATATTTGATTTTAATATTATATTTTAAATTCGATTTGTAAAAGTTACAAATCAAATTTTTAATTATTTGTTAAAATTAAAGTTTGTAAGAGTTACAAATTTAAATAATTTATTCTTATTAATCTTAATAGGATTTGCATTGTTTGTGATCCTTTTAAAATTAATGTGATTTGTAAGAGTTACAAATTTAAATAATTTATTCTTATTAATTTTAATAGGATTTGCATCATATGTGATCCTTTTAAAATTAATGTGATTTTTAGGAGTTACAAATTGATTCATATTTATTAAATTTAATATGATTTGTAATTGTTACAAATAGAAGATAAGATCTTTATTAAATTTAATAATTTTAAAATCAAATATTTAATCCTTAATAAATTTGATAGGATTTGTAAAAGTTGCAAATTAAAGATAAGATCTTTATCAAATTTAATAGGATTCGAAATAAAATATCTTGAACTCTAGAGATAAGGTCTAAAATTTAAACCTTGATCGTTCCTAAAAATTAGGATGATTGTTGAGACTCTAGAGATAAGGTTTAAAAGTTAAACTTTGACTATTCCTATTTTAGGATAATTATAAGGGTCAAAAGATAAGGTTTAAAAGTTAAATCTTAGCCGTTTCAAAATTAAAGATTTCAAATTGTTTGAAATCATAACCGAATATTTTAAGCTGTTAATGGTCAGTGGGACGTTCTGGCTAGGAAAGACTTGGTACTTAAGCGGTCACTCCGGACCCACCTCTCTTTCCTGGGAACTAACCTGATTACAGTACTAAATATTTGGGTTAGAACACCCCTTGACCCTGTCTGTTGAACCGTCAACAGAGCCGCCAAACTTCCTTGTGTAGTTTTCCTTTTATGACCCCGCGTGTTTAATTATGTGTTTTAAAATTTATTTTATTTTAAATACAATTGATTACTCTATTAATTGATTAATTAACACGTCCAACGGTGAATGGTTATGGTCTTAGATTTTTTTTATTTAATTTTAAATACAGCCTGCGTGTTGTGCCTTTCTCTATTCTTAAATTTCTTCTCTCAACCCTTCACTCGTATGTAAAACGAGTTTTCTTTATTACATTGTAATCTTGGAAAAGCCAACAAGGTAGAGACCTAGAAGAAACCTAGAGTGGTGATGGATATGACCTTGAAAGGAACAAAGGAGTGGTGACTCTAGGAGGATGGTGGTTTCAAGAAGTAGGACTTCATGAAGTCAAGACACCATAGTTCCTTTAGGTTTATTTTATTTTATTTTATTTTCTAGGAAGACCATAACCATCTCACAATTTTTGATTGCATGTTTTGGGGTTTTATTTTGCGTTAAAGCTGTGAACACCTTTTTTGGTCCAGTCCAAGTGGAATGATTCTTTTTATACTTCAGAATGGTCAGATTTGAATAGAATAACTCAAAAATGGTCAGATCCGAGCAAGATGACTATGATGGAAGCATTTCCGAGTGGAATATAGACCTGTTGGAGGCAAATCCGAGTAAAATGACTCAAAAAGGATCAAATCCGAGTAGAAAATGCCCCTGTTGAACAAAAATCCGAGTGGAATGGCCCAAAAACTAGCAAGTCCGAGTGAAAATACTCAGAACGGATCAAATCCGAGTGAGATTACTCAAAAAGGATCAAATCCGAGTAGAAAATGCCCCTGTTGAAGAGAAATCCGAGTAAGATGACTCAGAAATGGTCAAAACTGAGTGAAACTACTCAGAATGGAGCAAATCTGAGTAAAACTACTCAGAAATGATCAAAACCGAGTGAAAATGAAGCATTTCCGAGTAGAATAGGATCCTGTTTGGGGAATCCGAGTGGGATGACTCAGAATAAAACCAAATCCGAGTGGATTATGCCATGTTGAAGAGAATCTGAGTGAAATGACTCAGGATGAATCAATTCCGAGTAAAATGCTTCCTTATCAAAGGTGAATCCGAGTGGAAGGCTCTCTGTCAAGCCATTCCGAGTGCAAATAGCCAAAAATCCAATTTCCAAGTGCAAAAAAGAAGGATCCGAGTAAATCCTTCAAGCGTTGAAGTTTCTGTGTCACTTTTGAAGAAATTCCGAGTGAATAATCTCGGCTGAAGGAATTCCGAGTGTTGTTCTTCAGTCAGAACCGAGTGAGTACTCCCACTCAAACCCGAGCCATTTCAATCGGTACCGAGTCCTCGTTCAAACCTTTCTCGAACCCATTTCCATCAATTTCCAGTCGGAACCGACTGGCACTTCAGTCGGTTTGCTTCTTTAAACCTTTCCCGAGCCCATTTCCATTAACTTCCAGTCGGAATCGACTGGCAATTCAGTCAGTTTGCTTCTTCAAACAAGATCCGAGCCATTCTAACTTCCGAGTCATTCTCCTCCATTTTCAATCGGCTCTGAGTCAATTTCAAGTCATTTCCCAATCGTTAGAGTCGGTTCCGAGGCTTTTACACTCGTTTGCAATTGAATGTCTCACAGCAACCACAAACCGAGTAAAACCACTCGGAAATGAGTATTCTCACTCGGCCTTCTACGGGGAATACCTTTTTCCACTCAGATTTGACTCCTAATGCTGACTGAGAGGGTGATCCGAGCAAGAATCACTCGGATTCCCCATTTTTTCTCTCGGATTTACACATCCTCACTTGGATTTGATTGCCAGTGTTAATGAATACTGATTGGAAGGTGGATCCGAGCCATTCTCACTCGGATTACACCATTTTCACTCGGATTACACCATTTTTCTTTCGGATTTCCACTCTCTTCACTCGGATTCACATGCTGACTTGAATTCCACCCCAAAGTGGATCCAGGAATCCCGGAGGTGGCTGGCAGACAGCGGCGGAAGTGGGGGGAATTAAAAATTCCCACCCAGCCGTTGTCCCCAACTTCACTCTGAGTGGAGGCCTGAGTTGGCTTCCACTCGGAAGTGGAAGCCTGAGCTGGCCTTCCACGCGGATTTTTACTATTCCACTCAGATTCTTACTGTTTCACTCGGATTTACTATTTTGCACTCAGTTTCTCTTATTTTCACTCGGATTTTCACTGTTTAACTCAGATTTTCACTGTTTCACTTATATTGTCACTGTTTCACTCGGTTTTCTCTGTTTTAACTCGGATTTTCATAGTTTCACTCGGTTTCCCTTATTTTCACTCAGATTTTCACTACTTCCACTCATATTGTCACTGTTTCACTCAGATCTTCACTGTTTCACTCAGATCTTTCACTGTTTCACTCAGATTTTCACTGTTTCACTCAGATTTTTATTGTTTCACTCGGTTTTCAGTGTTTTCACTCGGATTTTTCATAGTTTCACTCGGTTTTCTTATTTTTCACTCGGTTTTCTTATTTTTCACTCGGTTTTCTTATTCTTCACTCATTTTTTTTTCATTTTTGCACTCGTTTTCCTCTCCCACTCAGTTTTTTTTATTTTTTATATATTCATTTTTCTTAATCAGTGTCGTACGGAAAATACTTCCGTCTACACAGCCTTTATAGGATCCGTGCACGTGCGAAGCACTTTGCCTTGTATGGATTCTTCGCTAGAATGATGCCCATCAATATCTTCCTAATCTTTTCCTAAAAAAAAAAACATTTTAAAGAACTACGTGACCCTGATTTCTCGAAAGCTCGAGAATACGTAGGAGCGGGAAACAGTTCCTGTCGGGCCCACCTTTCTTTATTTAATTTTTAGAGTTTCCTTTTTGTCTTGCTATCAAAAGGAGGAGCGAGATTAATTTGGACGAGACGTCCTGTTAATCTCATATTTTTAATATCTCTTTAAAAAGGAGGAGCGAGGTTAATTTGGACGAGACGTCCTGTTAATCTCATATATTTTTATATCTCTTTAAAAAGGCGGAGCGAGATTAATTTGGACGAGACGTCCTGTTAATCTCATGTAAATATTTTGTGTTGATCTTTGTTTATTTTGTCGTTCCGTACATTTTTCTTTTTATGAAGAAGTTAAAATAATTATTGGGTTAATTATAATGCGCGCTATCAAATTGAGGTAACCGTTTTTATAACGGACAGTCGTAAGGTGCTAATACCTTCCTCACCTGTAATCAGACTCCCGAATCATGGAATTTCATTTTTATAACCAGTGCTTTAACAAAAGGTTTTTCCAGTATTTTATCCTAAAAAATATTGGTGGTGACTCCCTGTTTATTATTTAAAACCGTTTCGAGGGTCGGCCGCGCCGCCGCGATCCCGGTCGCGACAAAAGCGTTTAATGAAAGTTGGTAATGAACAATAAGAAAATTGAAATCCCTCAAGCCCAAAAATCATACCTTCCAATAAGTAATAACGTCTAACTTGATATAAATAAAGTACAGGTCACGTCATAGTTAGGTGCCTTTATTTATGTTTAGTAGGACATGATTGGATAATTGGATTATCCAAGAATTATTAAGTTTTATTCAAATAGACTTTTTTTCAATTGGATTGGAAAAGCCTAAAGGTATGAATAGTCTAAAATGTGTTCTAATAAACAACAGTCACCAATGCTAGTTTCAATAAAGTGTAGGTTCTGCCAAAGCAGGGTGCTTTTATTGATATTAGTAAAGGATGATGGATAATTGGAATATCCAACCATTTGTTATTGGACTTATCTAGGTAACTTTAATCATATTGAAGAACCTAGAAGCGTTAATATTAAGTTTAAACGCCTTCTAATAAGTAACACTCGTCGAGACTAATGTCAATAAATAGTGGGCCTGCTAAAGCAGGGTACTATCATTTATATTAGTAAGGCGCTGTGGGATAATTGTAATATCCAAATTGTTTTTATTAGGCCTAAACTTAACTAAGTTTTTCAATTGGATTGAAAATAACTTAGAGGCGTAAGGATTGAGCTTAAATTCATAAGATGAATAAGGGTAAAGAGTTACTCACTTAATCATCCAAGAGTTGCATGAGATGCAATGGGAAATATGTTTCCTACCTAAATAACCAAGGGTTGGGCGATCAGCCAAAGCTGACTCAACACTAGGCCAAATATGGATCTTGGCCCACTAGAAAAATCTTCCAATAGGACTTTTTTTATGATTCAGTGAGGGTATTTGTTTTGAATCAAAATAGTGGGAGACAACATATTTATTTAATGACCAAAATTTAAATATGTTTTAAATAGAAGTGATAGATTTGCATGTAATTTGTTTTAGAATAACCATGATATACCAAATATTGTTTTGTTGTAATCTGTCCTTTGGAAGGACACTTTATCTAAAAAAAGTGCCTAGATAGGTATTGAGACTTGAGAATTATCTTCATTAAAGATGAAGCGGTAGTGTGTCATGTTTGGCTAATATATCATCTATGGTTGGGTCTTGAATACCCTATGGAGTCTGCATAAACTCTGAGCTGTAAAAGGCAATATAAATATATGGGAGATATACGATATGATCGTATACAGACTTTATTAAGGCCAAGTTAGTCTGGAAGTCTAAAAGGTGATCAAGAAAGGAAATTGTTTCCAGTTTTAGCCAAAATAAGACATTGAAATAATTTGTCTAAAGAACTTGAAGGAGTTCAAAAGAAAGGGAAGTAAGACTTCCACTACAGGTCATGTTATAAAAGTCAAGTTATTTTACTTCACTAACATTAGTATCAGATACTAGTAGTAGATCTCAAATTTTGAAAGATCAAGGAAGTAGATCACTTATTAAGGGTAGAGAAATCTGTGTAAAATTGAGCAAAAGTTACTACAATAAAGAGAAGATCTTTACCTATTGGGCTAGTTAGTGAACTAGACATTGTGCATATTGTTTCTTGTTAGACAAGAAATGTTTTTCTTATTATAAAATAACTTTATTTCTTCAAATGGATGTTGATGCACAATTGAGTAATGGATTCCATATCCTAAATCTCAAAACACCCATTTATAACAACTGCCAAAGTAGGCTAAAATAAGTGATTTTGAACCTTACTTACATGGTATTGTCTCCTAAGGCAAATGGATAAGAAACATTTTCTAAATACCATTAATGTGGTTATATGGACTCTTTTTGATTTTGGAATCAATGGAGACATGTAAATCTTATTTATTGGAAAGATAATTGAGACCTCATTCATTGAAAAGATGAGTAATCTATTATCTAATACATAACGATGTATGTGGGCCTATTGGAACAATAACTAGATATGTTTTTTAATACTTCAACATACTAATCGAAAAGTCAATGAGTATGGATTTATGTAACATAAGTTAGAAAGTCTTTGAAAAGTTCAAAGAATTCATAATGAAGTGAAAAACTAAATTGACAAGACAATTAAAGCTCTTGATTAGATCAAGATAGCAAATAATTTGAGTTATAAGTTTGATAACTATCTAATAGAGTGAGAGATTACCTCTTAACTCATTCCTCATGGAATGCCTTAATAGCATCTCTACAGGGAAAAGTCAAACCTTGTTGGATATAGTTTGATTATTGATTATTATCAAACATCTCTAACTCCTTCAATGTTTCTTTATTAACAAAATTTCCATACTTAACCATGTTCCATCTTAGACTTTCTTAAAGAAACCATATATGATATGGACTAGGAAGAAACCTAGTATGTCTTTACTAATAATTTGGAACTATGATGCTTCTATAGAGCATCCAACTCTGACAAGGTCGGATCCAAATTAGATAAATGTCTTCTGTGAGATACCCAAAGAAAGCTAAGGGTTATCAATTCTACAATCCATCTGAGAATAAAAGGCTTGTTGCTTAGAATGTTGTATTCTTGAATAAGAGTACATCCCTTAAAGAATCAGTGGGAGGATGGTAGAACTTGAAGAAATTCAAGTATCACAAAGCATTTAAAAGTCAAGGATGGACTTGGAGCAGAAATCACAAAGTGTTGTGAAATCCTTAGCTCCGGTAGCACAAGACTTGTGTAAGATCAAATAGGATATGTCACCAAACCTGAAAGATATGGATATCTTATAAATCAGGAAGGAGGCATATTGCTAAATGACCAAGCTTCTTATGAAGAGGCCAATACAAGTTTAGATTCTAAGACATGGCATAAGACCATGGGATTTGAAATGAGTTCGATGTATATTAACAAGGTATGAACCTTGGTTGATGCACCTAAAGGGTAAAACCTATAGGATGCAAGTGGGTTTTCAAAAGGAAAACTAAACATGGATGGTAATAAAAGTACCTTTAAAAGCAAGATTGACAAAATTCAATTAGCTTAAAAACCATTTAGATCCTGCTTATTTTAGCAGTATACCACCATTATGAGATATGGTAGATAGATGTCAAGATGGAAATATGCCTAAAACATCTAGGAAGGTATGTGAACTGCAAATGTTCTATTTATGGACTAAAGCAAGCTTTTAGAAGCTAGAATCTTCATTAAAGAATGAAGATAAATCTTGTGACTATAAAAAGGTTAGTAACTACACAATTATAGTTCTAGTATTACATGCAGAAGACATGCTTCTTCTAGAACTAATAATATTCTCATTCTATAGTCAAGAGTATCCTTAAACACTTAAGAAGGACTAAGGATTTAATCTTGATAAATGAAAGATGAGCTCGTTGTAAAGGTTACATCGATGTCAATTTTTGAGTAATTTGAAAGACTTAAGATAGCAATCAAAATATATGTGTTGTCAAGATGGTTACGATGTATGCTTGAAAGGTTCAAAGCAAGAAACAATCATTGGTTCTACTAACAAATCTAAGTATTTTGCTATGTTAAATTACAAAAGAAGTCAATTTACATTTAATCATTCCAAATGTTTTGTATCCTATGAGTTTCCATTGTGATGACAATGGAACCATAGAACAATATAAGGAAGTGGATTAATTCAAGCATATACTTAAATAGTTCCATCTTTGGAAGATGTGAAAATATGCAATGTGCATACCAACAAAATTGTTGGGAACCCACTAGTAAAACCGCTTACGTAGTAAAAGCATAAAGGCACTGTAGACATCGTTGGGCATTAACCTTATCGACTCTAAGTGCAAGTGGGAGATTGTTGGAAATATGCACTAAAAGCCTATATAGGTCGCATCATTTTGAATAAGTCATTTTTGTTAAATAGTTTAACAACCTTTATTTATCCTTGGAGTAATAGGTCATGTGAGAGTTATTCCTAAAATGTCCCTAGTCAAGTATTTACGTGGGGACATGTAAATACATTAAGACTAGTGTGTGAGTGTACTGATGATCTGATCTCACAGATCATGGATATAAATGATATCAAGTCTTCACACGGGTACACATTAAGAGTAATGATGTACTGGACAGACCCACCATGAGAACGTTGCATGGGTCGTTACATGAATGTCATAAACGATTCTCAATGTAATAATGGTATATATAGTCCTTTGACCTGAAGTCACTACGATTCCTACATAAGGAGTTTATTGTTTTAATACAATCAAACGTCTTCTGTAATAAGAAGACTATAAAGGTTGTGGTTAGGCAATGTACAAATTATGCAGAGGGATGTGAGTGATGTAGATGGGATTTGTCTCTCCTATGTGATAGGAGTGATATCTATAGGCCACTTGATGGAGTGAGACTAAGGAAATGCATGGCCATGCTAGAAAGAATAAATATTGGATATTTATTCAGATAAAGTCTACTCCGGTATCAAGTAAAATAAATTGGACCATACAAGGATGACACGACCGTGCCTTGGGCCCAATTAGGATATCGTGACAAAAGGAACAAACATATAAAATAATTATCACTTATAGGTTATGTTGTTAATCAATAATATTCGGACATAATGATGCATTGCTAGATGCCGCTCTTATTTTATATTAATAATAAAATAGTTTATTATTAATATAACCGAGTATTTTACCTATAGGGTCACACACATAGAGTAAGCCCATCAGAAAATAGCTTTTTATTTTAGTTGGACTAAAATAAGACTATTGAGCCTAACTTATTTAGAATGAGTAAGGAGCCCACTCTTTAGAGAGCAAATTAGGTCAAACCTAAGCCTATAAATAGAGCATAAGATGCTCATAGGCGGCTACCCTAAAGAGACACAAAAATACGTAAAAGTTGTAAAAGCTACACGCCGTCAAACTAGCATTTGGAAGGTGTAGCATTTCTGGTGGGAATACTCGTGTGGACTCCTAAAGGACGAGGCTACGATTGCTTCGATATTCTTCAAGAGGTAATCCTAAAACGCAATTTTTTTGTGTGTTTGTCTTATGCTTTGAAACACGGCGCTTTGCAAATTCTATGGGAATCCTTGTATTTCCGCTGCTCATACACTAGGGATTCCTAACAAAGATTAAATGAATTAGATAGGTAACTCCTTTGTTGACCCATATAATTCACTTGCTCAGCTTGACCATTTAAATCACACAATCCATTTTCATGGTCACCACCACAGAAGTCACAACTCATCATGCACACTTGACTAGGCTTTTGAATTTCAGAAATTTATACACTCAATTTTTCTAAGGCCTGAGTCATTAGCTTACTTTGAGCTAAGTAAGCATCCTACATATCTAATTCCATGATCCCCCTCTTGGACAAACTATTCCTCTCACTAATCAAACACTCATTGAAGGCCGTCATATCTATCAATTCTATTGGCTCATCCATAATTTTGGTAGCTAGAGATCCTCAAGCTGAGGCCTTAATCAACACTCTAGTTGTTGGCCTGACTCTATTATAAAAGATGTTAACTTGTTGTATCTCAGGTATTTGGTGGTGAGGACATTTCCTCAAACTTTCCTTATACCTATCCTAGGCTTCTAACAAAGACTCACCCTCTCTCTGTTGGAAACAAGTAATTTCATTATGCAACCTAACATACTTAGAAAGAGGAAAACATTTAATTAAAAATTTTCTAGTTAAGTCCTCCCAAGTAGAAATACTACCCCTGGTTTGGCCTTGCAACCAAGCCTTAGCCCTGTCCCAAAGAGAAAAAGGAAACAATCTCAGCTGGATTGCTTCATCGGGAAGACCATTCATCTTAATTGTATCACAGATTTAGAGGAAACCAGCTAAATGTAAGTTTGGATCCTCAACCTCTCTTCCTCCAAATTGATCATTCCTTACAAATTGCAGTAATGTTGGTTTTAGTTAAAAGTTATTTTCTACAATCGGAGGCATGAGGATGCTAGATTGTATCCCTTATCAGTTGGCCTAGAATACTCTCCTAGTGTCACTCTCCTATTTTCCATTCTAGCTTGCTCTTTTAATCTCTTTTCTTTTCTTAACTTTCTCTTAAGAAAATTAATATCAAGATCAAAGAAGAATGGTTCCTCTTTATCCCTTGACTACATATACTAATTCATACAAAAACTAGAAATATAACTACCTAAGAATTAAAACTAACTAACACAAAAAATACAACTAAACAATTAACAGAATGAAAGTGGTTCAGTCTAGTACTGGTCCAATGATTATTGATAGTACTCAACAATCCCCAGCAACGGCGCCATTAACTTGATGTTGTCTCATCGTATGATGAAATTTCTTGGCAAGCACACTAATCGTTAAAAAGTAATATATTTGTATCGTTCCAACAAGGATTGAGGTAATTACCATAACCAAGAACTGATACTAGCTGAACCAAGCAAGAAATATGAATAATTCATAGAATTCCTTTTTATAAATTTCTAATTTAATATTTTTATGTTTTTCAATATGTGAATTCAGTAACTAGCATGCAATAAGAGTAAAGGTGTGAAACACAAATTTAAGAATAGGTTGGAGTTAGCTTCAGCATTCAAATTCAGCCAAACTCAATGAATACGAAACAACATCCAAACTAGAGACATGCGAATTCCATAGATGACTAATCCCTAATTCCTTAGGCGGCTAATGCTAATTTCAATGCATATAAACCTTAATCCCTTAGGTGATCATGCACACTAAAACCTAATACAAAATTAGAGAAATGAACCCTAATTATTCACCTAAATTCATAGGCCTGAAGTAATTAGGTAGCAAGGAATATACTTGAATTCTCAGCCATGATTCCTCTTTGGATATAATTCACAAATAAGTCTGAATCTTCTAATTCAAAGTTGTAGCACCATTCCTTGGTATGTTCTAAGCATGCTCTAGTATGGAATTAACTCAATCACTAAATCAAGCTTCTATTAAAGCTTCAGCAACCCCAACCTTATGCATTTAGCAATCCATGGAGAGGTAAGAGATGAAAATGGAAATGGAAGACATAATGGAGTGTAGAGAGTTTAGAGAGAGAAAAGTGTAGAGAAAAGATGGAATTTAAAGAATATATTCTATATCTCAAAATGTTGTTATAATGATTACATCATTTAAGCTATTTATATCAACTATTAATAACTAACAATAAACATTAAATTAATTCTAAAATTTTCCCCTAATGGACTTACAAAATAATTTAGAAAACTTAAATTACCTAATTTATAATTAAATCTCAAAAGCTAGGCTGATTTCCCTCACAAGCACGCATAGACACGCTCTTCACCAGCGTTAGTACGTTGGTTCTCTGCCTAGAAGTTTTCCTTTGAGCTTTGCCTACGCATAGGTACGCTTGTGGTCAGTGTGTGTGCCCTTCAGATACACGTCAGCGCACTGGTTACCAGTGTAAGTACGCTAGGCTTCTGACTTAATTCTCCCTTCAGTGATTCATTCACGTGTAACTACGTTCTAAGTCAACGTAGGGACGCTAACCTTCTGAACAGGTACCTGATACTTCTTAGTGTAACAATGGGCGTAAGTGCAGCGTGGGTGCGCTGGTCCTCTGGAACTTTTCTCCTCAAATACACGTAAGCACGTTGAGGAACAATATAGGTACGTTGTCCTTCTGACTTGAATTTGGATTTGAGCGTAATCCTCGGCCTTGGTATATTGGTCTCAACATAGGTACGCTCAGATCTCATATAACTACACTAAGCCTTTGAACTCCTCCTTCCAACTAGGCGTAAGTACGCTTGAACTGGCACGGGTACACCGATCTCCTGACACTTGCAATTAAACATAAAATAAGCTTAGCGTAGGCACACTAAGGGTGGACATTAGTATGCTCAGTTTACTTACAACTCAAGAAACAACCTTTCTCACTTTGTTATCTATTTATTCCTAATTCTAAAGGTAATTGCTAAAATAATAATTAATTAATGAAACTACATAAATAACAAATACTTTCTAATTTACTTCCAAACTTAATAATTAATCTTTCATATAAAGTAGGGTTAGATATCAATAAATAATTAAGTCTTTTCAAGACTTATCATGCCTCATATTTTGGAATTTATGTTGTGGTTTCAAAAGGTAAAAATAGTTATGAAGGAATGCCTTTGCCAACAAATGTTTAAATTTTGGACGATGTATGTATTTTGGTGTCAATGATATTATTATTAATGTAGTGGCAATGACTTAAGTCCTTGAATGCTTGAAATTTTATTCTTTTGGGTATACTTGTGTATACATTGGCCTATTCTTTTGTAAATTACCATGTTGATGTTGAACAATATAATTTTGGTAGCCATTGTTATGGTCTTAAAGTTTATGATAATGGGAAATCCATGGAATTGATGATATATTGAGTTTTTGGGTTCACTTTATTGCCAATGAATGGTTTGATGATTAATATGATGAATGGGTTTTGAAAGAATATGAGTCTTTGATAAGGACATGTTATGTTTATTCTTGTTTATAGACTTTTCCCTATTTTAATCGATTAAAGGTCTCCATTTATTGATTAAGTGCATTCTGGAATCCAAGTTAATTGATTACCATGTTAGGGTAATCGATTAACCAATATGTTTTAATCGATTATTGACTTCAAGTAATTGATTAAGATGATTTTGTTTGGGTATTAATGGATTAATGTGGTATTTGAATAAATTAAAGCAATCAATTAACATAGTGTTCTAATTGATTAAAATGATTTTGTTTGGGTATTAATCGATTAATGTGGTATCTGAATCGATTAAGGCAATCAATTAACATGGTGTTCTAATGGATTAAGATGTTTCTATTTTAGTCTTAATCGATTAGCAGGTTTCCATAATCGATTAAATGGTCTCTGACTTGATGTTAATCGATTAACAAGGTGTTGTAATCGATTAATAAGATTAAAATACATAAATTACATTGTTTTCTTTGGATCTCTTCTTATATCTTCATGTATGGGACGAGATAGATACCCTTGCACACATGCTTATATTTCATTGTTATTAAACTCTATCCAGTGTGTAATTGTATAAGGGTTTTTGCTTTTCAATCCACTTTTTTCTTATTTATTTAAATCGTAGCCTTTGGTTTTCTATGGTTTGAATCTTGATGTAAGAGAGGTTGTTGCGAAGATTTTAAATCGCAAAAAATGTATTCATTTTTTCATTTATTATTTATGTTTATATCGGGATTCGGATCCAAGAAATTGGAGCGCCACACTTCAAACTTGGAACATCTAGATGCTTCTCCCATCTGTGTGTAGTAAGGCAATACTTGACCAGCTCATCAAATTTGGCGGTTGATAAATGCCCAAATTATGTGTATTTTGGGATGTTGGGTATGATTTTGATAAAAAGTTATCGTATCTAGATGTTTTGTGCATTATAATCAATAAAATATAAAATTTAGATATTGTATAAAGATTTGATGTAAATAATTGTTTCTTATCCTAAATTTTATGTAATTGTAGATGAAAATGATAAGTAAGAAAAGAAGGAAGAGAGTTAAAAGAATTTTTCCAAACAAAGCCTAAGAAAAAGTGCAAAAATTGAAGAATTCGCTTGAGCGAGAGTCAGACTCCCTTAAGCGAGTTAAGCAATTACACATCTAAGCATCAGAGGAAAAATTCGCTTGAGCGAACCTACAACTACCTGAGCGAATTTTGTCCATAGAATAGAATACAAGGATTAGCTTGAGCGAGCTTAATTAGCTCAAGCGAAAATCAGGCAAAATTGAAAACAAGATTAATTTGCTTGAGCGAGTCTATCTCACTCAAGCAAAATTCTTTCAGAGGCCAAATAAAAATAATTCACTTGAGTGAGTACAAGATGGCTCAAGCGAATAGAGAACAGAGGAAACAGGGCATAACTGAACTTATTTGAGGGAACCACTCGCTCAAGCGAGTCTACATGGGAAAAACCAATGACAAGAAACTTCCTTCAAGGTAAAGAAAGCAATTCACTTGAGCAAATTGACGAAGATTTAAATAGAGAAGAAAACATTCTAGAAAGGAGAATCGGGAGGACAATAACATACGATGATTCATTTCTTTCTTTCTGGAAACCTTCATCAAAGACTTTTTCTTTTTCTTCTTCTCACTTCTTTTCTCCATTATTATAAGCTTGATTGTAATGGCTACCATGCGTAGCTAAACTTTTCTTTGGGATTAGATGTAATCAACTTGAACTCGACGTACGCTCATTATATTTATATAATTGGTACTTTCATTCTATAGCTTCTTTTTCCATTTTATGCTTAATGCTTGAATCTATCTGATCAATAGCTTCTTCATTTAAATTTTAGTTGGTTATTGGAAAATGACTTTTGAAAATGGATCTATATAGAACCATCGTTACGGTGATTATTAGCAATAATAATCGACAAAATGAACGTCAAAACAATCGATCTTAATGCCGGAATAAGTTTAGAATGATTGAGGAATCAATAAATCTAGGGTTATCTTATGAATTTCGTAGTCAGGGAATTGACACGAATGACTTTGATTGTTGTGAACACCTCTTTCGGTCTGACCCAAATGGAAAGAATTCTGAGAGGACTGGGCTTCATTTCCAAATGATCTGCCAAGTAGAATGGCTAAGAATGATAATTTCCGAGTGAAAAATGGCTATTTCAGAGTAAAAATGGCTATTTCCAAGTGAAAAATGGCTGTTACTGAGTGAGATATCCGAGTCAGCTGTTACTGAGTGAAAATCTGACTAGGATGTCTCCGATTGACATTTTCCGAGTGGACTGCTTCTGAGAGGGTTACTCCCGAACAAAGCAAAGACTTCATTATGTCTGAATGATCATTTCTGAGTGAGATGTCTCCGAGTAGGGCATTTCCAAATGGTTTGAGTCCGAGGGAAATACCTCTCAAGCAAAGATACATCCGAGTGGTGAAATCCAGATTAAAGCCTCTCAGGCAAAGCTGACACCGAATGAACACAAATCCAAGTGAATGCATCTGAAGGCTGATTGTCGACTGAAACCTTTCTAACTGAAAACAAATCCGACTCAGAATGATGAAATCCGAGTAGAATGACTCAGAAATGATCAAATCCGAGCAGAATGGAGTGTTGCCGAGTTGAATACTTCACTGTTGGAGGAGAATCTGAGTGGAAGCTTCCCTATCAAAGCCATTCCGAGTGACAAATGGCTGACCTTGAAGAAATATATCCCTGTTAGAGGTGAATCCGAGTGGAAGCTGTCCGACTACAAACGATTCCGAGTGGAAAAAGGACTGACCTTGAATAAATAGTGCCCAAAGCTATTGTCCGAGTGAAGGGATGCTAAATAAAAACAAATCTGATTCGGGATAGGTACTTTTTCTGGGCATAATTATTTCCGAATCAAAGATCCTTGAGTGAGTTGATTCTGAATGAAGAAACACTCTGGATTCCAAAAGAACACTTGTTGAATAAGAACAGATCTCCGAGAGGTGCATTCCGAGCAAAACAAAGCACTGATTTGGAAAGAACGCTTCTACCATCCAGATTCTATCAAGCTCCAAAGTTCTTAGTGAAAAGAGAGCACCTCCGAGTGAATATATCCAAGTTCTAATGAGCAAGTGAATTACTCCTGAGCCCTGAATCCGACCAAGACTTGTCCAAGTGAAGGATTCCGAGGGATTGGTTGACCATCCGAGTGGAAATAAGGCTGATTCCGAACGAATGCCCCTGAAGGATTGTTAGAGCTGTCGTAACTTCTGATTGAAATATAAAGGCCGAGTCCCGAGTTAATATGTGCGATTGAATTACTCCCGAGAGGACGCACCCGAGTTGTTGATTGTCAAGTGAAACTATTCCGATCGGAAAATAAGGATCACTCCCGAGTGAGTATATCCGAATGATTGATTGATGAATGAAATAATTCTGATTGGAAGGAAGGCAGGCTCCGAGTTGAATACTGAGTCAAAACGACTAAATCAAGCATAGGAGTCGAATGAAGCTTCAAGCAGAAGCGTTGCCGAGCAAGATTCCTCTAATTGAAGTAATTCTGATTGAATACTTCAAACCGTGACCTTACTAAGCAAACCCGAGCAAGGTTTGTCCGAGTCGTTCATTTCCATAGAGATATCCGAGTAAAACAGTGGTTCAATTCCAGAGCAAATCCGAGTTAAGAAAGACTTCTCGCTTGAGCGAGCCTTTCTCCGCTTAAGCGAAATGAATTTCCTTCAACAAACGCTTAAGCGAAATAAGCTCTCACTTAAGCGGAATAGATTCTTGCTTGAGCGAAAGATGGACAGTGAGCTACTGGAGTGTTTTCGCTTAAGCGAGAAACTCTCGCTCAAGCGAAGTGGAGAGAAAATTTAGCATCAGGGCTCTTCACGCTTAACACCGACTGGTTTTCTCCTAAAAACCGACCCCTCAACTCAACACCGAGCAAAGATTTCACCCGGCCTTGTGTATAAGAGAGACCTTTTCCACTCGGATTATGTCCCACTCTGGATGAATACCGACTGAGAGGCTAATCCGAGTCATCCTCTCTCGGATTTCCACCATCCTCTTTCGGATTTCCACCAGGCTCGCCATATTCCCACCATGATGACTTAGATTTCCACAATCCAAGTGGATCCAGGAATCCTGGGAGTGGCAGACAGGGGACGGAAGTGGAGAAATTTAAAATGCCCGGCTGAACCGCTGCTCCCCACAAACAGGTAGTGCCCAAAGTGGCACCACTACGCGCATAGGTGAGTGGAAGCTCTGGCTGTCCCAGACACTCAGCCCATGTCTTTAACCCCTATAAATGCCCCAGCTGAAGAGGCTCAAGGTGGGACTTTTTCACCCAAGAACCAAAAAAACTCTGCCTTTATTCTCTCCAATTTCAAGACCACTTCGTCTCACACACTACCCAGCATCCTCCTCCACACCGTCCTTTACCTCATCCACACCGTCCTCTCCTCCTCAAACCAACACCATCCCATTCCCCCTCACCAACATAACCTCACAGCCTCCCTAAGCTCTATCTCCTTCTCCTACACAGCCCTTCAAACCCGTACAATACCATCCTTCTCCTTTCCATCCATTCTCTTCCTCTCTCTCTCTCTCACCGTACTCTCCCTCTCCTTTCTCCCTCTAAAACCATACCACACACCCCCTCAAAAGGCCAACACTATCCCCTTTTCTCCATCTCCACCTTACCATACGATCCTTTCTCCAGGCCAACAGCCCCCTCCTGAAAACCACGCTTAACAGCCCCCCTCAAATACATCATCCACCCCTTAAAACCCATACCAACAGCTCCACACCGTCTCAGCACCTCCCAAATCCCATACTGTCCAGCCCTCTCTTTAAACACCACACCGTCCAGCCCCCTCCTAATCCTCTCCATAACCGTCCAGCACATCTAATCCTTGACACCGCCCCAACAGCACCGTCCCTCTCACCCACATATCCTCTCAGAAGGGAGAACACTGGTACGTTTCCTTTCCTCACTCGGTTTTCCTTTTTCTCACTCAGCTTTCCTTTTTCCACTCGGTTTTCCTCGTCCTCTCTTGGCTTTCCTTTTTCCACTCGGTTTTCCTCGTCCTCACTCGGCTTTCCTTTTTCCACTCGGTTTTCCTCGTCCTCACTCGGCTTTCCTTTTTCTCACTCGGTTTTCCTTGCCCTCACTCGGTTTTCTTTTTTTTCTCACTCGGTTTTCCTTTTTCTCACTCGGTTTTCTCTTCTCCCACTCGGTTTTCGCTCATTTTTCCCTCTCTTTTCCAAACTTACTGTTTCTCTTTCTCTCTTGTAGCTTCTGCTACCCTCCCTCTTTTGCTTCGTAGTTAAAAAAAATAATAAAGGGAAATGAATGTTTCCTGTGTTTTCTTTCAAATCTAAATAAAATCAAAAAAAAGAAAAAATCATTTTTAGTCAGTGTTGTACGGAAAATACTTCTGTCTACACAACCTCTATAGGATCCGTACACGTGCGAAGAACTTCGTCTTGTATGGGTTCCTCACCAAAATGATACCCACCAACATTTTCCCAATCTTTTACTAAAAGAAAAACATTCAGAACTACGTAACCCTGATTTCTTGATAATTCAAGAATACGTAGGAGCAGGACCTCAACTCCTGTCGGGCCCATCTTTCTTATTTCTTTTTACTATTTTATTTCTTTGCTTTCGTGTTTCTTTCATAATGTTCCTTTTTGTCGCTTCCGTGAAAATCAATTTAGACGTGATGTCTTGTTGATTTCCCCCTAGTTTTTCTTCAAACCTCGCTACAATTCATAAGGAAGGGATACTTAGGACGAGACGTCCTGCTTATCTCTTTCCTATCCCTATTCCTATATTTTTAATCCGAGGATGTCTAATTTAGACGTGACGTCTTGTTAGCGTTCTCTTCCCTTCCTTGTCTTATATCGAAGTCGAGATTAATTTGGATGAAACGTCCCGTTGACCTTGCTCCGATACCCCATGTTTGTACAGTTCTCTTACTCTACTCTGTCGTTTTCGGAAAAATACAAAAAAAAGGGAAGAAATCATGTTTTATGTAAGGCTATCTTTGTTGTGCATTTTTCAATGATGGTACTGTTTCTAACAGGCGATGTAGGGTGCTAATACCTTCCCTACTCGTAACCGACTCCTAAACTTAATCTCACAATTTCTACCAGTGCTTTCACTGAATTTAGTTTTTTTCCAATGTTTTTCCTATGCATAAAAACATTGGTGGAGACTCCCTGTTTCATACTAGTTTTCTTCCTTGCTGCGCCGTCACGATCCAGGTTGCGACAGATGGCGACTCCACCGGGGACACTTAAGAGAGTCAGACCAGTTTGATTGAAAGCGCATGTTCTTTTTATATAGCCTTTGTTATCTCGGATTTCTTCCCCTTGTTTTATTTTCTGTTGATTGTTGTGAATATTTGTTCTTGTTTTAATTGTGTCTTGTTATTTGTTTCGTTGTCTATGTTTTGCATGTTTGTTGAACCCTAGGGTAGAAGACCATGTTACTTTTCCGCAATCATTGAACCCTAGGGTAGACGACTTTGTATATTTGTTATGTGTTTGTTCTTTGTGTAGAATGGGGTAAGGTAAAAGGTATGGACTGCCCTTCCACACACTACACTCACAATTACTTGCACACACCTATGAGTGGCGCCCTATACCCGGGCCCCAAATGAAGCTTAAGTTAGGAGTGGTTGGTAAGGGAATCGTATGGGATGTACTTCCTATCCGGTGTTCGTGAGAACCTCAACCAGAGTTCGACCTCTCATGGTATACGCACCTAGTGGATTCCCTACTGTTTGCGTCCCTGTCATGGTTAGGATCTTGGCTCTGGTGACCTTCTAGATGTCTAGTGGAAACCACCCGGTGTGGAGAGTCACTTTTAGACAAGCCATAGGGCCTAGAAAAGACTTTCAATAAAACCCTACCTAGGCCACAAAAGGGCAAACTTTACTTTACCTTATGTCATTTTTGCTTTCCCTTTTATAAAAAAAAAATGAATTATCTACCACCCTAAGATTTACTGAGTTTTTGAAATATTGACTCGTTTTGGAACACACAGTATTCTTTGGATGAATAGATAATCCTCTTTTGGTCGTGTACCTCTGAGTCCTGAGTCATAGATTTTCCTAATTGTCAAAAAAATATAACTTTATTTCTGCTCCAACGGGGGGCGTCGATGATGATTAGAAAAATTATGACTATTGCGACTTGGACGCTTAGTAATCGTTGTTTCCCAAAAAAAATTTTGCTTTACGTTAAATCAATGGGGAAGTACCGATTCCAAAACATGACATAAACTAATTTCTTTTCCTTATCCTCATTTCGTGGAAGGCTATTCAGAACTTAACGAATACCCTTTGAGTATCTATGGAAATTAACATGGGATTGAACTTAAGAAATGAGGGCTGTAACTGCCCGAAGAAAATGTTTGAGCTTGAGGCTCCCACCTCAGGATGAAAGATTTGTTTTGTCTTCACAATTATCCCATATTAATTTCCATGTTTACCATACCTAGTACTTTTGAATGATAAGTTCTAAGGAACAGTCAAAGGATACTCGCCAAAGCCTGTAATTGCTTCCCACGACATTCTCTTTCTTTCTATTTCCACCTAACATTTTTGTTTTTTTTTAAAAAAGAGACACAGGCGTCACGGGTAAGCATCCTTACCAGACCCGGCTCCAAAGAAAACTCATGGCTGAGGCAGAAGCTATTGACAGAGACTTTAGAACTGAGTTCGATCAGTTGAAAGAGTAAGTGGCGGAGTTAACTAAACTTTTAGAAAAGAAACTCACAGAAGGAGGCTCCTCTGTAGGTATTGAGGACGCCCAACAGCAGCCTGCCACCGCACCACCCCCCCTTGGTTCTGACCCAGCAAGAACCTAACTCCCTAACACAACGACACCCCCTCTCACCATTCATGTCGGAAGACCTAACCCTGCCATTGAGACCCAGCCACCTTACGGCCAGTCCTATGCACAACAGCATACATTTTTTGGTCCTGACGGCAACCCAGTACCTTTTCCACTTTATGGTCTACCACTGGGGTACTATCCCCCGCTCGCTAACTAGCAAGACGCCCACGACCAGCAAGCGATGAATCCTCATGCTTCATACCCCACCCAGCCAAACATGCCACCACTCCACCAAACCCAAAACATGCAAGCCCATGACCCACAAGCCTACCAAACCCAAAACACACAGGCCCATGACCCATAAACCCACCAAACCTAAAACACACAAGCCCCAATGGCCCAGCCAACCTACAACGCACAAGCCCAAAACACACGAGCCCAGATGATCCAGCCGACTTATGCCGTACAAGCTATGGCCCAACCCCAAGGTCCCTCACCAAATACAGGCCTAATGAACCAGTCCTATACGTTGCCTCCTTTCAACCAGCCACTCGGCTATCCATACGGATACGCAACCCCCTATATGACCAATCTCCAAGATACAACCCGCATGATGAACCCGGTAGCCGGTCATAGCATGGTTGCAGCTCCCCAAAAGGAAAAGATAGAAATCTTAGAGGAACATTTGAGAATGATGGAAGGCGCCGAAGGTTTTGGACTGATAGATGCTTCTGAGCTATGACTAGTCATAGATGTTGTCCTCCCGCCCAAATTCAAGATGCCAGACTTTGACAAGTATCGGGGAATGACTTGTCCCAAGAACCATCTCACGATGTACTATCGAAAGATGGCATCTTATTCTTCTAACGACCAATTGTTGATCCACTGCTTCCAAGATAGTCTGGCGGGGGCCGCTCTTACATGGTATGCTCACCTTGAACGGAACCATATTCGTTGTTGGAAGGACCTAGCAGATGCCTTCCTTAGGCAATACAAGTATAATATGGATATGGCACCTAACAGGGTTCAGTTACAGAATATGGTGAAGAGGGACAATAAAACGTTTAAGGAGTATGCCCAACGATGGAGAGAGACAGCGGCGCAAGTGGATCCCCCATTGTCGGAAAAAAAGATAGTCGCGATGTTTATCAACACGCTCCTATCACCTTTCTATGGCAAGATGATTGGTAGTGTTTCAGCCAACTTCTCCGACATCGTGACTATTGGGGAAAGGGTGGAGAGCGGAATATGAACATGAAAGATCACTCAGGGCCCATCTGGGGCAAGCATAACAAGAAAGCCGGCGCCTGGAAGAAGGGATGGAGAAACTAATTCCATCTCTTCTAATCAAAAGACAGCTCCGCCGAGACCATTCGCCCCTACCATGATTCAAGCTCCCAACCCTTATGTGGCCACTGCTACTTATGGCCCGGCAGCTCATACTCCTCACTTCCATCCGCCCATGGTAAGAGCGCCAATGCCGCAACCCATGCCATACCATCAGCCACAGCAAGTGATTCGACCACCTAATCATAATCAGAATACGAGAAACCCCAACAATGAGCGCACCCCTGTGCAGTTCGATCCAATTCCCATAACATATACCCAACTTTTACCAATCCTCGTTCAGAAAGGTCTGGTAGCTTCATCCCCATGAGGCCATTGCAACCTCCTTATCCAAGGGGGTATGACCCAAACGCTCATTGTGATTACCACGCTGGGGCACCGGGGCATTCCACAGAAAATTGCCTAGCTTTGAAATATAAAGTGAGATATTTGATCAAAGCCGACTGGATTAGTTTTCAAGAAGGAAGCCCTAACGTGACCATAAATCCCCTGCCTAATCATGGAAGTTCAGAAGTTAATGCCGTGGTGGCCGATATTGAAGATGGTTTTGATGATAATGCCAATTTGGTGATCGCTTGCCCACCGGGCCAAGAGTTCGGTAATTGGGAGGCTGTTGAACTCCTTACGATTGTAAATGATTCACCAAAGTAATTTGTCATTGCCTTAAATATCTTGTTTATCCCTCGGCTATGCCTAAGGCTTTGGGACTTTTCATGTAATAAGGGCGAAAAAAAAACTTGCTTTATCGTTCAATCAATAAATGCGTATAAAAAAAAGTTTTTTTTCTCATCCCATTATCCTTGCTTTGATTCATTTTCTTTATTTACTTATTCCCTTTCCCTCTTTTTATTTTTGCCATAACATACTGAATTATAGATCCAAAAATAATTCTCTTGAGACTAGTGAAATCACAATTCCGCTTCACGATTTCAATCACCCAGTCGACTATGCTGACGAAGAAGGTAAGGAAACCTGTGAGCCACCATACTAGTTAACAAGATTGTTAGAACAAGAGGTTAAAGAGTACCCCTAAGTCAAGGACGCCTGAAGGAATCACGGTGGCAATCTATCAGAAGGCATTAGTATTTTGTTTCAAGATGTGGTAGGAATCTATGTGAATGACAACATGGCCAAGTCCCGAATTAAATGAAGGTAGGCCAGTCATTTAAAGAAACTTCAACAGTCATCAACATAGATGGGGGGCAAATTGCTGATGCCTATAAATACAGATACAATCAAGGGAGACTTTGCCAAAAATTTGAAAAAAAAAGAATGAAAAAATGAAATAATAGAATCAAGCTTGAAGTCCAATGCACGTGCCAAGTGGGGCAAGCTGGTTACGTCCAGATCCTCGAGCAAGCTGTCATTTTCTGTATAAGGGGAACAAATGTCGTCAGGCCAAGAACTTGAATTCTTGTCATCATCAACACCTCAACCCTAAAGAGTGCGCCATTCCTCTTACCTATGTAGCCAAGGAAATAGTCTGTCAGATTGAGTCGTTGCGTCATTAAGGGGATTAAAAAAACAAAAAAAAAACAAAAAAAGAGGCAAACAAAAGAAATGGAAAATAAAAAAAAGAAAAAAAGAAAAAAGAGAATAAAGGCCAAAATGATGATTCAAAAGTAATTCCCTCTCATTGATGCCAAAAGACTCACCAATATTTCCTTGGGTACATGGCATAGGAGTGGAGTCTCCTATTTGAAGTGACATCAGTTCCCCAAAGGATCAAACTAAATTTGGAAAGGCTGGGCAGATTCAACTGGAGTGTAATCAGTTTCAACCTTTTACTGTAAAGGATGCAGCCAAGAATGAAGAAGAGAAAAACACATGAAAAGCTCGCTAGGCTGAAAACCTGAAAGGGCGGCCTAGGCAAAAGTTAGAGCAACACAGTGAGTTAAAAACCTGAAAAGGTGGCTCAGGTCAAGATTTCGGCAGAGTAACTAAAGTTCCCAATGCAAAATGTGCAAACTGAGGCATGTGGACCATGGTTAAACTACCCTCTCAAAGGCAGAGTTGAACGATGTACTTGAGGTCGTGACGTGGGATTAAGGTTCTCACTAGTCTCAGGAATTCACTAGAGGATCCTTGAACTTTCCCTGTTTCTCCTGGCCTTGACCTGTCCTATGTAACTTCATTCCATCCCATCTATTTTCCCCTTTGTTCATTCTCTGTATTCTGTTTGACATACATGAATAAAATTTATCCTTTTTCGATACGTGTTATGAATTGTATTGATCTGATAAAACATTGTGTTTTTATAAAAATAAAATGAAAGAATGGTGAACATTTAAAGTCGTAAGGGACAAGACGCTCCCACTACTTGACCTCGTCTTAGACAATCATCACAAGTCGCCAAAGTTGGCAATTCTCAAAGTCTTCTCCTTAATCGCCAAAGTTGGCACTTCTCAGAACTCCTTCCTCAAATCGTCAAAGCTGGCACCTCTCAAAGTCTTCTCCTTAATCGCCAAAGTTGGTACTTCTCAGAATTCTTTCCCCAATCGCCGAAATTGGCATTTTTCAAAAAATCTCTTCTTCAACCCCCAAAGTTGACACTCTTCTGAATCCCTTCCAAATCGCCAAAGTTGGCACCTCTCGAAGTCTTTTCCTCAACTGCCAAAGCTGACACTTTTTCAAACTCCCTTCCAAGGATTCTACCTAATACATTCTGACAGTCAAGCGTATCTCCTTCCCAAGCCCAAGGATAGTTTCCAGCAAAACTTTCCCCCAGTAGAATCACCAAACTCTCCCCAGTGAGCCTACAATTCAGATCATCTTCTCCCACTAGTAAGAACATTTTCTAATCAGGCTTAGAAGAACTCTCCCCAAAGGTCCCAACACATTTCTCTCAGTGAATCCATACATGCCAGGTGGACCCCAAATTCCCCATTCCCAATCAAGGGGCAATGCCCCAAGCCATCAATCCTTTTCCAGTGGAACTACACTTCCTGAACAAATCAAACTGGGGCATCACCCCATGATCATTTCTTCTCACTCAAGGGGCAGCTCCCTAAGGTTTCGAGACAGATAGTTCAAACTGGGGCATCACCCCAGGTTCCTTCTCCTTCATCCAAGGAAACAGTTCCCCGAATCACCAAATCCTTCCTAAACAACTCAAATTGGGGCATCTCCCCAGATTTCTTCTGTTCCAGTCAAGGGGTAGTTCCCCAAGGTTCCTTCAAACCATGTCAAACTAGGGCATCTCCCCAGATTTCTTCTATTCCAGTCAAGGTGTAACACCCAAATTTTAAATAAGTGATAATTCCAAAAACAGGGATAAATTTTTTCATAGGGTCAGCCTCTAGTCAATCGGTATAGAGAAGGAGGAAGAAAGCAAAGGAAATAAAGGAATTAATTAGCACGTATAGCAGTTGGAGGAGGAAGTAAGGCTTGGCCCGACCTGTTCGATTCAACAAGTACGTCCGCGCCTGGGCGATGTCCAGGACAAACGCTGACTCGCTTGGCGAGGTTCAACACCGTCTGAACGGAGTACGATGGTGCAACAGCGGATAGAAGAACTTTCCTAGCGAGACCCCTCACCAGTATCCCTTTGCTTCCCTAAGAGAGTCAACGGGAGTAAACTTTCCATGGAGTAACTATTAGACATACATCGTAATGGGGATGGGCAAGGAAAGGATAGAGAGGCACACATGCGTGGCCATCTACGGAAGGAATGGGACTTGAACCAACTACGCCCATTCCAGCGAAGCGTGACAACGCCGGGCGGACTCACCTACAATGCCCATCCGTTCAAGCAGGGTTTTATACCACTGAGTGAGGCATGATAATGCAACAACGGGAGAAGAAGGTACTTGGGCGGAGTTCCACATTGATATCGGCTCACTTCAGCACGATTCCATACGCTTGGGCGAACCGCCCTAGTCGCTTGGGCGAGGTGTGACACGGCCTAGGCGAGGTCAACACAAAGGCCCCTCCATCACAGATACAAGGAAATTCCCTCAATCGGGTATGGATAAGGGTTCACTCGGCAAATCCTCACACTCACACTTCACTCGGGAAGTCAGGTAGCTAAGTCCCACTCGGACTTATTCGAGACACAACCGCTCGGGATACAAATCCTCACTCGGACTTTACGTCTTTCACTCGGATTATCACTACCTTATACTCAGGGTCTAACCCACTCTAACCCGCTGTTCGAACCCCTTTTTAGGAAGGAATCACTCGAGGTTTTCACTTAGGGGACACAAACTCTACCTCACTCGGGATTTATTTATGATCTCGCTCGGAAAATACGAGCTCTTCCTCACTCTGACTTTTACTTACATTTCTCACTCGGTGGTGATCTCTCCCATGACCACTCAGGGATTTCACTCGTTTCTCACTGAAGTGCGTTTAGGCTCTACTCGGAGTACCAACAACTTGATACTTGGGGAAGTCTCTCACGTCAATCCCCACTCGGGGTTGCATACCCTCATCCACTCAGAACGTCTAGGACTCCCTCCTCTAGTGACATTTCATAATCTCACCCTGTCTTGGCTTTCTTCGTGCTAAGTCATGCTATCCCTGTATACCCAACAGAGCATGATTATGTTTATGCATGGAACAAGGTATCATGCAGCATGGCACACACATAGATATATATACATATATACATAAGAGCGTGTATTACGTTTACAAACACATCATCATACTTCTTCTAGCCCCTAAGAGTTCTATTTATCCCAAAACACGAACATCAGGCTTGAGCCGGTCAGAGCTCAATCTAGAACAACATGTATGACATGTACGCAGTCGTTAGGCCTCCCTAGTGCATCAGCACTTCACTCATCGTTCCAGCGCTTCGTCTGATCCTCATCCCGAGAGACATTCACTGAAAAATGGCCACTGCAGGGGTGAGCATCTTAAATTTTAAATGATAGATACCGACTCAGGTTATTTCTCAATTATACAACAATATATATATACATACAAACACGATTATAGACAGAGCAACATCAGTTAACCAGGGGCACATATAACTCTTACCGACCGATCTTCACCATTTCATCACTCGGCTGTACACATAACATTTTAATGACACTGATACACTTGTATATATATATACATTCACGAATAGATTTCATGCACACGGAATGGCTCACTCGGGCATACACATTCATTATCCTTACCCATACTATCGGATGCATAATCAAATTCAAGTCAGTATCAACAACACATACACGGAGTATTCACTCTGTTATACACGTTCATCCTTTCACTTACAACTTCGCATGCATAGCCAGTTTCAAACAATATTAACAGTAATAAATACATAGTGTTTCACTCGGTTCCGCACTCGTGTGTATCGGTTAGACGTTGCAACGTAGGCTTTCAGCCTTTTTTTTATACATAGCTCTCAGCTATCAAATCAGCTCCCAGCTGCTTGGCCGTTTTACAGGTACCCAACCGTTTGCCATAGGTGACACCAACGCTCTCGGCGCCAACAGAGGTGTTCACAGGCAGCCCGAGTCCCACTCAGGGCTACCTTGAGTCTCACTCAAGGATTTGGCAGCGTCCCACGCTGAATAACCGAGGGTAGTGTCCCACACTACGTGCTCCCAGCACAACGCATCTCATGCGCCACACGCGGATTCAACACACAGTATTCATTTTACACATACATCCTCACACACACATATTTCGCATGCAATCGGTGATATATTGTCAAGACCCAGCATGTTAGTTCAACACATACAGTTTCATGCAATCATCATCATCATTAACAATGTGTAAGTTCCATGCAACCGGTATCCACCCATACCAAGCATCCATGATCATTTTCATTCACTCAAGTATGACATGCAATCAGTTTACAGCACCATCAACTTTAAACAACTTGCGTATTTATCGAAGGATCCGTGAGTTCACACAAGCATTCAAATTAGTATAACACAGCATGCAATCAGTACATGGCAATATCGGAACTAAATCTACGCATGCATTCCTATGACATGGATAGATTCAATCAAACATTCACATCGACACAACACAACATGCAGTCTGGTTCACATGCATTTTTAAGGAAGATGCTAACATACAATCACTCACTCTTACTTAACCTGCATTCGGAGATTTTATATGCAAACACACCACACAACGAGATACAATACTATAACTATCAGTGTCTCCAACCCATTCGTAACCCATGCATTTAACATGTAAGATACTCCCCCTACCAACTGCGAAACTCTGAGAGATTCTTCTGCTTGAGTGATGGTTCTCCTCCTTGCTGCTTCACTCGGCACCTTCTCTGGAGTGCTACCGTCTCTTGCGAGTGGTGCAGGGGTGTTTCTGCTCTTGCCTTGATGCTGGTCCCCTCCCGTGTGGGGAAGTTCCACTCCACTGCAGCACCGTCACCTTGGCCCTCGGAGCAGGGAAGGAACTGGAGAGCAGAGAAGGGGAGAGAAGGGCAAGAGAAAAGAGAAAAGAAGAAGGGAGTTCGCAGAGGAGGACTCTCCAGCGTGAAGAACAGGGGCCATCACCCATTATAAGTGCTCGCACGAGAAACAGAACGGTGGGATGGGGAAATGTGGAGTGGTAGTCTTGCCCATGCCACCTTGTCTCCATCAGTATCTTTTAACGTTAATCCCTTACTCTTTCTAGTTAATTAAGTTAAGGGGGTGTTATTTTATTGGCTTTTTTTTTATTTTATCCGGTCACTTCCCATGGGGATGTTACACATATGAAGATAATTAATCATAGTTGGAACGGGGATGTTACAGTTCTTCCCCACTCAAAAGGATTTCGTCCCCGAAATTCAGTCGGTAATTCATGCGAAATTCAGTCGGTAACTCACCTAAGTGAACAACTCGGGGTACTGCTGTCTCATGGCGTCTTCGCGCTCCCAGGTACAGGAGATAGTCTTGCCTTGCTGCCACTCTACCTTAACCAGCCCCACGTTTTTATTCCTTAAGCGCTTTACCGATCGGCCCACTATTCCAATCGGTGTAGTCACAGTGGTCAGGTCTTCTTTGATTTCTACTTCATCATCAGGCATTGTGTGGCTGGGGTCATGTAGATACTTCCTTAGTTGAGATACGTGAAACACGTTGTGCAATCGGGATAAGTGGGTCGGTAATGCTATCCGGTATGCTACGGAGCTGACTCGCTCCAACACCTCGTACGGTCCAATGTATCGAGGACTTAACTTTCCACTTTTTAAGGCTCGTCCGACTCCTTTACTCGGAGAAGTCCTCAAAAACACTCTGTCTCTGACCGAAAACTCCAATGGTTTGGTGCGTTTGTCATGGTAGCTCTTTTGCCTGTCTTGAGACGCTTTCATCCTTCCCTGTATCACTCGGATCTGCTCTGTGGTTTGTTTCACAATGTCTGGTCCCAATAGTAGACTTTCACCCGTTTCCGACCAGCAGAGTGGGGTTCGACATCTTCGTCCATACAGTGCTTCGTAGGGTGCCATGCCAATGCTGTGATGATGGCTGTTATTGTATGTAAACTCGATCAAGGGAAGGTACTGCTCCCAATCCCCACCGTGCTCTAACACACACGCCCTTAATAAGTCTTCTAAACTTTGAATTGTCCGCTCGGATTGTCCATCCGATTGGGGGTGGTAGGCAGAACTAAGCCAAAGCTTCGTCCCCAATTCCTGATGCATGCTGGTCCAAAACCGGGACGTGAACCTAGGATCCCTATCTGATACGATAGAAATGGGTATACCATGCAGTCGGACAATCTCATGAATGTAGATCCGAGCCAATTTATGTAACGGGTACTTCGTGTTTACAGGTAGGAAGTGTGCACTCTTCGTCAGTCGGTCAACAACGACCCAAATCGCATCATGGCCCGCTCGGTTTTTGGGTAGTCCCATGATAAAATCCATAGCAATTGAGTCTTACTTCCACACGGGAATCTCCAGGGGCTGCATTGCACCATACGGTTTTTGGTGCTCCACCTTTGATTTCTGACAAGTAATACACCGAGCCACGTATTCTGCCACATCCCTCTTTAGTCCGGGCCACCAGAATTATTTCTTCAGGTCATGGTACATCTTCGTGGTTCCCGGGTGAATACTGAGTAGGCTTTTGTGGGCTTCATCAAGAACCATTCTTCTTAATTCTCCTCCACTCGGTATGTATATTCTGTTTCTCACTCGAAAGATCCCATCTGACCCCTCGGTCAAGGATAAATTCTTTCCTTTGGCCTGAGTTTCCTTCATTTCGGTTAAGTAGGAGTCTAACTGTTGCTGCCCGTACACGGACTTCAAGAATTCATTGGCGATCCTCAACGTACCAATTGTCATTTTCCGAGAGGAGGGGGTGTCAACATGTAAGTTCATGTCTCGGAACCACTCTAACAACTCTACTTCTTTTGCCATCATTGCTGCCATGTGGAGGGATTTCCGACTCAATGCGTCGGCCACGACATTTGCCTTACCCGGGTGGTATTTTAGCTCGAAATCGTAATCTTTCAAGAACTCAATCCATCTTCTCTGCCTCATGTTCAGCTCTTTCTGGTCGAATAGGTATTTGAGGCTCTTGTGGTCACTGTATACTTCAAACCGGGACCCGTACAAGTAGTGCCTCCATATTTTCAATGCAAAAACCACTACTGCCAGCTCCAAGTCATGGGTCGGGTAATGCTGCTCGTGAGGTCTCAATTGCCGAGAGGCATATGCTATCACTCGGTCTCTCTGCATAAGTACACACCCTAATCCGAGTCCCGACGCGTCACAGTAGACCACGAAGCTCTCTTGTAAATCGGGTAATGCCAGTACTGGAGCAGGCGTCAACTTGTTCTTCAGCTCTCGGAAGCTGCTCTCGCACTCGGAACTCCACTCGAAGGGGATGTTTTTCCGAGTCAATTTAGTTAGTGGCAGCGCCAGTTTAGAAAAACCTTCGATGAACCTTCTATAATAACCTGCCAAGCCCATAAAACTCCTTATCTCCGAGACCGACCTGGGCTTCTCCCATGCCATTACAGCTGTTACCTTCGAAGGGTCCACCGAGACACCTCGCTCAGAAATTACATGTCCGAGGAAGTGGATTTCATCCATCTAGAATTCGCACTTTGAAAGCTTCACAAACAACTGTTTCTCCTTCAGCACTTGCAGTACCGCTCGGAGATGTCCCTTATGCTCCTCGGAGGTCTTAGAATAGACTAGGATGTCATCGATGAAAACAACTACGAACCGGTCTAAATAGGAGTGGAATATGCTGTTCATGTAATTCATGAAAACAGCAGGGGCGTTTGTCACACCGAACGACATCATTACATATTCGTAGTGACCATACCGAGTCCTAAAAGCAGTTTTAGGAATGTCCGAGTCCTTCACTCGGATTTGGTGATATCCCGATCGTAGATCAATTTTTGAGAAGACTGAGGCTCCACGCAGTTGGTCAATTAAATCATCAATTCTGGGTAGTGGATACTGATTCTTGATTGTGAGTTTGTTTAGCTGTCGGTAATCTATGCAAAGTCTCATGCTGCCGTCCTTCTTCTTAACAAGCAATACAGGTGCGCCCCATGGTGATACACTCGGTCTAATGAACTGTTTTCCGAGTAACTCATCCACTTGCTTCTTCAATTCGGCCAATTCGGTTGAGGACATTCTATAGGGTGCACTGGAGACTGGCTCTGCTCTAGGGATCAAGTCTATAGAGAATTTGATTTCTCTATTGGGAGGGACACTCGGTACGTCTTCAGGGAACACTTCTGGGAATTCACAGACAATCAGAATGTCGTTCACTCGGATTTTACTCTCACCCTCGGTTAGACAAAGCATCATAAACAGTTGGGTTATACCTGGTGCCGTGTCGTTCTCAGTGTGCTGTCTCGGAAAAACTATCCTTCGGTTTCTACAATCTACTAACACTTTATTGGCTGAAAGCCAATCTATTCCGAGCAAGATGTCAAGACCCTTTAAAGGCATGCAAACCAGATTGAAGGTGAAACTCCGATCATACAATACAAACGTTACATCTTTGCACATTGATGATGTGAACACGTTAGTGCCAGTTGGGCTGGCCACCTCCAAAGTCCGATTCATAGACACAACCGGTAACTTCAAACGCTTTACACACTCATCAGCTATAAAAGAATGGGTGGCTCCCGAATCGAAAACAACATTAAGCGTATTTATACCGAGTGAGCACTTACATTGTACTAGGTCGTTGGCTGGTGCCACATCCTCTGCGTTGATGGTGTAGATTCTTCCTGCCGCTGTTTGGTCGGTATTCCTCTCGCGGTTGTTTGGAGCACGAATCATGTTCCCTCTGGCTCCGTTGCCTCTGCCACCAGGGCGTTGGTTATCATTCACTCGGTTTCTTTCTTGGAATCCCCCCTGACGCACATTAGTGTTTGTTTGATGGAGTTGGGGGCAATCGGGGTGAATGTGTCCTCTCTTGTTGCAGTGAAAGCACACTACCTCACCATCATCCTTGCAGTCTCTGGCATAGTGACTCCCCCCGCATTTAAAACACCTTCCGTCTCTTACCACCAGTCATCTCTCAGGTTGGTTTTGACCCCCATATCTGGAAAAAGACTTGTTCCTGCCAACGTTGCTTGGTCCTTTGAAGCGGGATCGTTGGGGCCTCAGGGAATGGTGGTTTTTGCTGCTCTGGTTCGAATGGGCCTTGTCATCCTCCTCAAATATTCTACACTTGTTCACTAATGCAGGGAAACTCTGTATCTCTTGGTATCTGCAGGCTCTCTTAATGTCCGATCTCAATCCATTCTCAAACTTAAGGCACTTGGAGCTCTTCGTCCCAGGTTACTGGAAGGGTGGATAGAATAGGCATAATTCCTTGAATCTTGTCGCGTATTCTTCCACAGTCATGGAGCCCTGTTTTAACTCCATAAACTCCAGCTCTTTCCGACTCCTCACTATGTCGGGAAAGTACTTCTCTAAGAAGCATGCCTTGAAATCGTTCCACGTCAGTTGATTGTCATCTTCAGGGAATCGGCTTCTGGCTATCTTCCACCAGTTCTCCGCTTTGTCTCGCAGCATATACACTGCACATTCCACCTTCTGGGCCTCGGTACAGTGAAGACCCCCAAAAATCCTTTCTAACTCCTGAGTCCACTTAAACGCTGCCTCAGGGTTCCGTCCTCCTAGGAATTCACTCGGCTTCCTCTTCAAGAAGCGGTCCAGCACTTGGCCCTCCTCAGCTCGAGGCTGGCCCTGCCTCTCAAACACGTCTGCAAAACGTTGGAATGCTGTGGCTATAGCCTCCATGCTTTGGCGATGCGCCATCCCTTATCCTGAAATCAACATTCAAGGATAAGCATACCTAGCCACTTACTATCAATCGGACTTCAGTCTTATATTCATTAGCTTAGCATATTATGTATTCTCGTATATCACACAATCAGTCGGATCAAGAGGAACAATCTCCTATCCATAATTCAGTGTCAAAGTGCCAATCAGGTTCAACTCACATCACAACAATTACAACCATTTAGTTAGGAACACACAACCGTTCACACTCGGTAAGCTTACCTTGGCCTTGGACCTTTCGGTCCGCTCTGATACCAAAATGTAACACCCAAATTTTAAATAAGTGATAATTCCAAAAACAGGGATAAATTTTTTCACAGGGTCAGCCTCTAGTCAATCGGTATAGAGAAGGAGGAAGAAAGCAAAGGAAATAAAGGAATTAATTAGCACGTATAGCAGTTGGAGGAGGAAGTAAGGCTTGGCCCGACCTGTTCGATTCAACAAGTACGTCTGCGCCTGGGCGATGTCCAGGACAAACGCTGACTCGCTTGGCGAGGTTCAACACCGTCTGAACGGAGTACGATGGTGCAACAGCGGATAGAAGAACTTTCCTAACGAGACCCCTCACCAGTATCCCTTTGCTTCCCTAAGAGAGTCAACGGGAGTAAACTTTCCATGGAGTAACTATTAGACATACATCGTAATGGGGATGGGCAAGGAAAGGATAGAGAGGCACACATACGTGGCCATCTACAGAAGGAATGGGACTTGAACCAACTACGCCCATTCCAGCGAAGCGTGACAATGCCGGGCGGACTCACCTACAACGCCCATCCGTTCAAGCAGGGTTTTATACCACTGAATGAGGCATGATAATGCAACAATGGGAGAAGAAGGTACTTGGACGGAGTTCCACGTTGATATCGGCTCGCTTCAGCACGATTCCACACGCTTGGGTGAACCGCCCTAGTCGCTTGGGCGAGGTGTGACACCGCCTAGGCGAGGTCAACACAAAGGCCCCTCCATCCCAAAACACGAACATCAGGCTTGAGTCGGTCAGAGCTCAATCTAGAACAACATGTATGACATGTACGCAGTCGTTAGGCCTCCCTAGTGCATCAGCACTTCACTCATCGTTCCAGCGCTTCTTCTGGTCCTCATCCCGAGAGACATTCACTGAAAAATGGCCACTGCAGGGGTGAGCATCTTAAATTTTAAATGATAGATACCGACTCAGGTTATTTCTCAATTATACAACAATATATATATACATACAAACACGATTATAGACAGAGCAACATCAGTTAACCAGGGGCACATATAACTCTTACCGACCGATCTTCACCATTTCATCACTCGGCTGTACACATAACATTTTAATGACACTGATACACTTGTATATATATATATACATTCACGAACAGATTTCATGCACACGGAATGGCTCACTCGGGCATACACATTCATTATCCTTACCCACACTATCGGATGCATGATCAAATTCCAGTCAGTATCAACAACACATACACGGAGTATTCACTCTGTTATACACGTTCATCCTTTCACTTACAACTTCGCATGCATAGCCAGTTTCAAACAATATTAACAGTAATAAATACATAGTGTTTCACTCGGTTCCGCACTCGTGTGTATCGGTTAGACGTTGCAACGTAGGCTTTCAGCCTTTTTTTTTATACATAGCTCTCAGCTATCAAATCAGCTCCCAGCTGCTTGGCCGTTTTACAGGTACCCAACCCTTTGCCATAGGTGACACCAACGCTCTCGACGCCAACGGAGGTGTTCACAGGCAGCCCGAGTCCCACTCAGGGCTACCTTGAGTCTCACTCAAGGATTTGGCAGCGTCCCACGCTGAATAACCGAGTGTAGTGTCCCACACTACGTGCTCCCAGCACAACGCATCTCATGCGCCACACGCGGATTCAATACACAGTATTCATTTTACACATACATCCTCACACACACATATTTCGCATGCAATCGGTGATATATTGTCAAGACCCAGCATGTTAGTTCAACACATACAGTTCTCATGCAATCATCATCATCATTAACAATGTGTAAGTTCCATGCAACCGGTATCCACCCATACCAAGCATCCATGATCATTTTCATTCACTCAAGTATGACATGCAATCAGTTTATAGCACCATCAACTTTAAACAACTTGCGCATTTATCGAAGGATCCGTGAGTTCGCACAAGCATTCAAATCAGTATAACACAGCATGCAATCAGTACATGGCAATATCGGAACTAAATCTACGCATGCATTCCTATGACATGGATAGATTCAATCAAACATTCACATCGACACAACACAACATACAGTCTGGTTCACATGCATTTTTAAGGAAGATGCTAACATACAATCACTCACTCTTACTTAACCTGCATTCAGAGATTTTACATGCAAACACACCGCACAACAAGATACAATACTATAACTATCAGTGTCTCCAACCCATTCGTAACCCATGCATTTAACATGTAAGATACTCCCCCTACCAACTGCGAAACTCCGAGAGATTCTTCTGCTTGAGTGATGGTTCTCCTCCTTGCTGCTTCACTCGGCACCTTCTCTGGAGTGCTACCGTCTCTTACGAGTGGTGCAGGGGTGTTTCTGCTCTTGCCTTGACGCTGGTCCCCTCCCGTGTGGGGAAGTTCCACTCCACTGCAGCACCGTCACCTTGGCCCTCGGAGCAGGGAAGGAACTGGAGAGCAGAGAAGGGGAGAGAAGGGCAAGAGAAAAGAGAAAGAAAGAAGGGAGTTCGCAGAGGAGGACTCTCCAGCGTGAAGAACAGGGGCCATCACCCATTATAAGTGCTCGCACGAGAAACAGAACGGTGGGATGGGGAAATGTGGAGTGGTAGTCCTGCCCATGCCACCTTGTCTCCATCAGTATCTTTAAACGTTAATCCCTTACTCTTTCTAGTTAATTAAGTTAAGGGGGTGTTATTTTATTGGCTTTTTTTTATTTTATCCGGTCACTTCCCATGGGGATGTTACACATATGAAGATAATTAATCATAGTTGGAACGGGGATGTTACACAAGGGGTAGTTCCCCAAGGTTCCTTCAAATCATGTCAAACTGGGGCATCACCCCAGGATGACTCTTTTTTAGGAAGCAATTCCCCAAGAACCTTCAGTCATGTCAAACTGGGGCACCACCCCGAACCTTTAAATTTCCTGCCAAAGGTGAGTTAATTCAGACAAGACGTCCTGTTAGCTCCCCCAATCTCTGCATTTCCTGTCAACCGAGGGTCAACCCCACACTTTACATTCCATTCGCCTATGCAAGCATCCTTCACTTTCCATTCGCCTATTCAGGCACCCTTTACTTTCCAGTCGCCTATTCAGGCACCCTTTACTTTCCATTCGCCTATTCAGGCACCCTTTACTTTCCATTCGCCTATTCAGGCACACTTTACTTTACATTCGCCTATTCAGGCACCCTTTACTTTCCAGTCGCCTACTCAGACACCCTTTACTTTCCATTCGCCTATTCAGGCACCCTTTACTTTCCATTCGCCTATTCAGGCACACTTTACTTTCCGTTCGCCTATCCAGACACACTTTACTTTCCATTCACCTATTCAGGCACCCTTTACTTTCCATTCGCCTATTCAGGCACCCCTTACTTTCCATTCGCCTATTCAGGCACCCTTTACTTTCCATTCGCCTATTCAGGTACACTTTACTTTCCATTCGCCTATTCAGGCACACTTTACTTTCCATTCGCCTATTCAGGCACACTTTACTTTCCATTCGCCTATTCAGGCATTCTTTACTTTCCATTCGCCTATTCAGGCACACTTTACTTTCCATTCGCCTATTCAGGCACCCTTTACTTTCTATTCGCCTATTCAGGCACCCTTTACTTTCCATTTGCCTATTCAGGCACCCTTTACTTTCCAGTCGCCTATTCAGGCACACTTTACTTTCCATTCACCTATTTAGGCACCCTTTACTTTCCATTTGCCTATTCAGGCACCCTTTACTTTCCGTTCGCCTATGCAGGCACCCTTTACCTTCCGTTCGCCTATTCAGGCGCCCTTTACTTTCCAGTCGCCTATTCAGGCACCCTTTGCTTTCCGTTCGCCTATTCAGGCACCCATTACTGTCCAGTCGCCTATGCAGGCACCCTTTACCTTCCATTCACCTATGCAGACACCCTTTACCTTCTGTTCGCCTATTCAAGCACCCTTTACTTTTCAGTCGCCTATGCAGGCACCCTTTACTTCTCAGTCGCCTATGCAGGCACCCTTTACTTTCCAGTCTACCGGGGTCAATCCCGATCTTCTCACCTCCTGTTAACTGAAAGAATTTTTCCCGGTTCATTCAGAACTCAAAAAAAAAAGAAAAAAAAGAAACAAAAAAACAAAAAAAGAGAGAAAAAGAAAAAAGAGAGAGAGACAGATGTGGAAAAGAGGAAAAGGTCACAACAACTCGGATGCCATACCTATCGAGAGGTCCTACTTGGTCCCTACATCGATGTTCATATCTTTACTTCCTTTTCACTTCAAAAACATGGAAAGCTTCGTGTTTCTCTTGTGAAAAAGAAGTAAAGAAGGGCATCTGTGAACACCTCTTTCGGTCCGACCCAAATGGTAAGAATTCTGAGAGGACTGGGCTTCATTTCCGAATGATCTGCCGAGTAGAATGGCTCAGAATGATAATTTCCGAGTGAAAAATGGCTATTTCTGAGTAAAAATGGCTATTTCTGAGTGAAAAATGGCTGTTACCGAGTGAGATATCCGAATCAGCTGTTACTGAGTGAAAATCCGACTAGGATGTCTCCGATTGACATTTTCCGAGTGGACTGCTTCCGAGAGGGTTACTCCCGAACAAAGTAAAGACTTTATTATGTCCGAATGATCATTTCCGAGTGAGATGTCTCCGAGTAGGGCATTTTCGAATGGTTTGAGTCCGAGGGAAATACCTCTCAAGCAAAGATACATCCGAGTGGTGAAATCCAGATTGAAGCCTCTTAGGCAAAGCTGACACCGAATGAACACAAATCTGAGCGAATGCATCTGAAGGGCTGATTGTCGACTGAAACCTTTCTGATTGAAAACAAATCTGACTCAGAATAATGAAATCCGAGTAGAATGACTCAGAAATGATCAAATCCGAGCAGAATGAGGTGTTGCCGAGTTGAATACTTCACTGTTGGAGGAGAATCTGAGTGGAAGCTTCCCTATCAAAGCCATTCCGAGTGACAAATGGTTGACCTTGAAGACATATGTCCCTGTTAGAGGTGAATCCGAGTGGAAGCTGTCCGACTGCAAACGATTCTGAGTGGAAAAAGAACTGACCTTGAATAAATAGTGCCCTAAGCTATTGTCCGAGTGAAGGGATGCTAAATGAAAACAAATCTGATTCGGGATAGGTACTTTTTCTGGGCACAATTATTTCCGAATCAAAGATCCCTGAGTGAGTTGATTCTGAATGAAGAAACACTCTAGATTCCAAAAGAACACTTGTTGAATAAGAACAGATCTCCGAGAGGTGCATTCCGAGCGAAACAAAGCACTGATTTGGAAAGAACGCTTCTACCGGCCAGATTCTATCAAGCTCCAAAGTTCTGAGTGAAAAGAGAGCACCTCCGAGTGAATATATCCAAGTTCTGATGAGCAAGTGAATTACTCCTGAGCCTTGAATCCGACCAAGACTTGTCAAAGTGAAGGATTCCGAGGGATTGGTTGACCATCCAAGTGGAAATAAGGCCGATTCCGAACGAATGCCCCTGAAGGATTGTTGGAGCTGTCGTAACTTCTGATTGAAATATAAAGGCCGAGTCCCGAGTTAATATGTGCGATTGAATTACTCCCGAGAGGATGCACCCGAGTTGTTGATTGTCAAGTGAAACTATTCCGATCAGAAAATAAGGATCACTCCCGAGTGAGTATATCCGAATGATTGATTGATGAAAGAAATAATTCTGATTGGAAGGAAGGCCAGCTCCGAGTTGAATACTGAGTCAAAACGACTAAATCAAGCATAGGAGTCGAATGAAGCTTCAAGCAGAAGCGTTGCCAAGCAAGATTCCTGTAATTGAAGTAATTCCAATTGAATACTTCAAACCGTGACGCTACTAAGCAAACCCGAGCAAGGTTTCTCCGAGTCGTTCATTCCATAGAGATATCCGAGTAAAACAGTGGTTCAATTCCAGAGCAAATCCGAGTTAAGAAGGACTTCTCGCTTGAGCGAGCCTTTCTCCGCTTGAGCGAAATGAATTTCCTTCAACAAACGCTTAAGCTAAATAAGCTCTCGCTTAAGCGGAATAGATTCTCGCTTGAGCGAAAGATGGACAGTGAGCTACTGGAGTGTTTTCGCTTAAGCAAGAAACTCTCGCTCAAGCGAAGTGGAGAGAAAATTTAGCATCAGGGGTCTTCACGCTTAACACCGACCGGTTTTCTGCTAAAAACCGACCCCTCAACTCAACACCGAGCAAAGATTTCACTCGGCCTTGTGTACAAGAGAGACCTTTTCCACTCGGATTATGTCCCACTCTGGATGAATACCGACTGAGAGGCTAATCCGAGTCATCCTCTCTCGAATTTCCACCAGGCTCGCCATATTCCCACCATGATGACTTGGATTTCCACAATCCAAGTGGATCCAGGAATCCTGGGAGTGGCAGACAGGGGACGAAAGTAGAGAAATTTAAAATGCCCCACTAAGCCACTGTTCCCCACAAACAGGTAGTGGCCAAAGTGGCACCACTACGCGCATAGGTGAGTGGAAGCTCTGGTTGTCCCAGACACTCAGCCCATGTCTTTAACCCCTATAAATGCCCCAGCTGAAGAGGCTCAAGGTGGGACTTTTTCACCCTGGAACCAAAAAAAACTCGGCCTTTATTCTCTCCAATTTCAAGACCCCTTTCGTCTCACACATTACCCAGCATCCTCCTCCACACCGTCCTTCACCTCATCCACACCGTCCTCTCCTCCTCAAACCAACACCATCCTATTCCTCCTCACCAACATAACCTCACAGCCCCCTAAGCTCTATCTCCCTCTCTTACACAGCCCCTCAAACCCGTACAATACCATCCTTCTCCTTTCCATCCATTCTCTTCCTCTCTCTCTCTCACTGTATTCTCCCTCTCCTTTCTCCCTCTAAAACCATACCACACAACCCCTCAAAAGGCTAACACTGTCCCCTTTTCTCCCTCCCCACCTTACCATACGATCCTTCCTCCAGGCCAACAGCCCCCTCCTGAAAAACACGCTTAACAGCCCCCCTCAAATACATCATCCACCCCTTAAAACCCATACCAACAGCTCCACACCGTCTCAGCACCTCCCAAATCCCACACCGTCCAACCCTATCCTTAAACACCACACCGTCCAGCCCCCTCCTAATCCTCTCCATAACCGTCCAGCACCTCTAATCCTTGACACCGCCCCAACAGCACCGTCCCCCTCACCCACACATCCTCTCAGAAGGGAGAACACTGGTACGTTTCCTTTCCTCACTCGGTTTTCCTTTTTCTCACTCGGCTTTCCTTTTTCCACTCAGTTTTCCTCGTCCTCTCTCAGCTTTCCTTTTTCCACTCGGTTTTCCTCGTCCTCACTCGGCTTTCCTTTTTCCACTCGGTTTTCCTCGTCCTCACTCGGCTTTCCTTTTTCTCACTCGGTTTCCTTGTCCTCACTCGGTTTTCTTTTTTTTCTCACTCGGTTTTCCTTTTTCTCACTCGGTTTTCTCTTCTCCCACTTGGTTTTCGCTCATTTTTCCCTCTCTTTTCCAAACTTACTATTTCTCTTTCTCTCTTGTAGCTTCTGCTACCCTCCCTCTTTTGCTTCGTAGTTAAAAAAAATAATAAAGGGAAATGAATGTTTCCTGTGTTTTCTTTCAAATCTAAATAAAATCAAAAAAAAGAAAAAAATCATTTTTAGTCAGTGTCGTACGGAAAATACTTTCGTCTACACAACCTCTATAGGATCTGTACACGTGTGAAGAACTTCATCTTGTATGGGTTCCTCACCAAAATGATACCCTCCAACATTTTCCCAATCTTTTCCTAAAAGAAAAACATTCAGAACTACGTAACCCTGATTTCTTGATAATTCAAGAATACGTAGGAGCAGGACCTCAACTTCTGTCGGGCCCATCTTTCTTATTTCTTTTTACTATTTTATTTCTTTGCTTTCGTGTTTCTTTCATAATGTTCCTTTTTGTCGCTTCCGTGAAAATCAATTTAGACGTGACGTCTTGTTGATTTCCCCCTAGTTTTTGTTCAAACCTCGCTACAACTCATAGGGAAGGGATACTTAGGACGAGACGTCCCGCTTATCTCTTTCCTATCCCTATTCCTATATTTTTAATCCGAGGATGTCTAATTTAGATGTGAGGTCTTGTTAGCGTTCTCTTCCCTTCCTTGTCTTATATCGAAGTCGAGATTAATTTGGATGAAACGTCCCGTTGACCTCGTTCCGATACCCCATGTTTGTACAGTTCTCTTATTCTACTCTGTCGTTTTCAGAAAAATACAAAAAAAGGGAAGAAATCATGTTTTATGTAAGGCTATCTATGTTGTGCATTTTTCAATCATGGTACTGTTTCTAACAGGCGATGTAGTGTGCTAATACCTTCGCTACTCGTAACCAACTCCCGAACTTGAATCTCACAATTTCTACCAGTGCTTTCACTGAATTTAGTTTTTTTCCAATGTTTTTCCTATGGATAAAAACGTTGGTGGCGACTCCCTGTTTCATACTAGTTTTCTTCCTCGCCGCGCCGTCACGATCCAGGTTGCGACAATTATGACATGAAAAATCATAGTTTGAAAACCATTTATGTTAATATATACAACGTGTCGAAGGGTGAGATAGATGAAATCCAGTCCCAGTTTCTCTTGTTAGATTTTTGTACTTGTTATTACTGGCATTATCTCTATTTAATGTTTAAGGTTACTTTTAGATCTTAGTTAGATTTTATTAAATGACTCAAAATTTTGTTTCCTGCCTAAATCATATTGTTAAAACACCACTCCTCAGTGGAATGACACTCTAATATACTACAATACGACACGGAAAACTTGTCGCTACTTATATCACCCCCAATCAACATCAAGTTTTGCCGCCACCGCTGGGGAGCGGTGTAAGTTTGACAAGCAATTTGAATTCATATATTTAGGCACTGTGAATATTGTGAATATTATCATTATTGTTGTTACTTGATCTTTTTCTATACCAACGTTTGTCGTAGTAATTTTGCTTTATGTTATTAAGAAGTCAGGGATCTAAAGATCAGTTGGAATTTGACCCTGAACTTGAAAAATCTCTAAGGAAAAGTAAGGGTAAAGCAAAGAAATAACAGAAAGATCCAGGACAATCCTCTTCTACACCTATTCCAGAATCATTGACAAAGGAATAAACTAAGAAAATGGCAGAAGAAAATAACAATCAAAATCCTCCAAGGAGACCACTTGGGAGATTATGCTAATCAGTAAGGTCCCAGATATTTTTCTAGCATTGCCATTCCATAGACAACAACGACTTCAGAAATAAAGCCAGCTTTCCTGAGTCTTATAAGTGCATATCAATTCACAGGAATGTCACATGAAGATCCATACACTCATTTATCAACATTCTATAAGTTGGTTGGCACCATAGGTTTTGAACCAGTTAATTTGGAAGTTACTTGCAATTATTCCTTTTTTCTTTAATAGGAAAAGCCAAAGAATGGTTACAATCTCATCTAAATCAAAGTTTGAGTAATTGCTTAACTGTGGAAGAAAATGTTTTATAGATTCTTCCCTCCATCCTGATTTATCAATGCAAAATCAGATATCTTTGCCTTTAGACAAGGAGCAGAAGAACCCTTCTGTTAAGCTTGGGACCGATTCAAATCATTGTAGATGGCCAATTCTTTTGTAAATGATAATATATGACATTTAGACATATGGACTTGATTTCTAATATGATGGTAATGATATTTATGTTGATTAAGAATTTTATGAATGTTAAGATTGGGTATGCTATGTTGTGAGCTCATTGATAAATCCAAGTATTGCCTTATCAATGAAATCTTTGTTTACCTTTGTATTCTTGATTACATGATTTACTCATTAACCTAAACATAGGTATGAGTTATCTTTAATTGATTCTAGGGATACGACCAAAATTTAATTCAAGAATCGATCCTAAGATTAAATTTAGGATGGCCATAACTGGGAGCTTTATTTAATCTTTTAAGGATCAAACTTTTCATAATAATTGAGACCAGGGATGTGATCGAACGGTGAACTATTTTGATTATTGTGTTAATTCAAGAGTTCCATTATTTTTATAACTTGGGTTCCAAATTAAACGACAATTTATTTGATGACTAAGTAGCCTAATGGGACTATGAAAAGAGGAGTTAGAACTTTAGAGGGTTGGTCCTAGTAAACTTGAGAGTAAAAGATAAGGTAAAATATTTATACACTTTTACAAAGCAATTCTATCCCCAAAAATCCTAAGATGTGTTTTAATTAAATTCATTCCCAGAGATCTTCTAATTTTCACTTTTCACTTTGTTTTTAATTTCTTGTATAAATCTCTGTTATTGCTTGTTTAGATAAATAGGATCATTATTATGGGTACTTAAGAACACAATCCCTATAGGGACGATATTTTTTGTATTGCACAACAACCTCGTATGCTTACAGAGTGTCAACCATTATCGATCATTCATATTATGAATGTTTAGCCTAATGTATACATCTCTAAGTTTATTCAATCCAATTTAAAACATAGTTAAGTTAAAACCCAATAAAACAATTTGGATATTACAATTATCCCATCGCGTCTTACTAAAATAAATGATACCCTACTTTGGCAGACCCACTATTTATTGACATTAGTATTGACAAGTATACTTATTGGAAGGTATTTAAAACTTAATATTATTTTGAGGGAATTTAGCTTAATTTAAATTAATGTCTTTGTTAAACGCCTTAACGCAAATAATAATCCCCAAAACATGCAAATGAAAATATGAGATGGTTATGGTTTTCCTAGAAGAAACAAATAAATAAAACAAACCTAAAGGAACTATGTTGCCATGGCTTCATGAAGTCCTACTTCTTGAATCCACTATCCTTTTGGAGTCACTACTCCTTGGTTCCTCTCAAGGTCAAAGGCATCTAGAGTCACCCTCTAGTTTTCTTCTAGGTTTCTACCTTGTTGGCCCGATCAAGATTATAAGATTATACACAAACTCGCTTTACATACGAGTGAAGGGTTGAAAGAAGAAAGACAACAGAATAGAGAGAGGCACAACACACAGGCTATATTTAAATAAATATAACTAAGACCATAACCATTCACCATGCAACGTGTTAATTAATTAATTAATACTCATTAATAACATTAAAAGAGAAATTAATTTTAAAACGGGTAATTAAACACATGGGGTCAGTAATAAGGTGTTAAGTAGAGAATGTATGAGGATCAAGGGGGGCTATCCCTTACGGGGTGCGAGGCAGCGTCCCAACCCAAAAAGTTAGTACTGTAGTTAGATTGCTTCCTAGGAAAGAGAGGTGGGTCCGGTATGACTACTTAAGTATTAAGTTTTTCCTAGCTAGAACATCTCATTGACCATTAACAGCTCTAAGATTTCGGCTAAGGTTTCACCTACTTTGAAAACCCTAATTTCTTGTTGTGAACGGTTCACAACACAGCCGTCAAGGCATATGGGGCAACGCTGTCTAAGGTTTCAAAACATAGAATTCAAATTACACTTATACCAACATGCAATGCCTTTCTTATGACGGCCGCCTAGGTTTCAACATTTGAACCCTAGGTTAAGGAATGCCTAAGGTTTAACAATTAAACCTTATCACTTGACGCCCCATACTATGAACCATTCATGCTCAGAGATCAACAATGATCAAAGCGTAATTCATATGATGACCATAATTGAGTAAACACAACATGTATCACATGAAAATTATGAAAAGTTAAACATCGGACAGGATTAAATGGTAACAGAAACATATACTAAAATTGAGAAAAAAAACTATTGTGTTTTTATATGTTGAAACAGGTTTGATAATGACAAATAAAGTGCTCAAGTATCTAAAGAAATCAAGCACAATATTAAGCTGAATTAAATACATTGAGATACATCCAAAAATAATCATCAAAATGAGAAAGGATCAAGAACAATTTAGAAAATATCAACAATACATGAAAATGGAAGCAACAGGCATTTGAATCAATTCAAAGAACCACTGAGTCGATTCAAATAAATGGAACAGCCATCTGAATTGATTCAATAGCCCAATGAATCGATTCATACATTTTTTGTACAGGCCCTGAACCGATTCATTTCCTTCCTGAATCGATTCATACGTGTGCTACAGGTCTTGAATCAATTCACGAAAGAGATGAATCGATTCAGGGCCTGTAAAAAAAATGTCTGAATCAATTCATTAGGCTATTGAATCGATTCAGATGGTTGTTCCATTTATTTGAATCGATTCAGTGGTTCTTTGAATTGATTCAAATGCCTGTTGCTTCTATTTTCATGTATTGTTGATATTTTCTAAATTGTTCTTAATCCTTTCTCATTTTGATGATTACTTTTGGATGTATATTAATGTATTTAATTCAACTTGATATTGTGCTTGATTTCTTTAGATACTTGAGCACTTTATTTGTCATTATCAAAACCTGTTTCAACATATAAAAACACATTCTCCCTTTTTTTTGATGATGACAACTAATATGCATCTCTTGGGGTGTTAGTTTCATAACAAATATAATTCAAAGGTTTTTGACAAATAAATCTCCCCCTTACTAATGCAATTGATACCACTTTTAAAAGAAATCAATTGTCTTTTGGATACCACATTTTAGATACCATTTTTTAAAAAGATTCATATAAATTATCAGAGCATAGTGGCAGTGGAAACAAGCGGAAACATTATAATAATCTCTCCCTCTTTGGCATCATCAAAAAATTATATAAGAGCAAATATAAGAAAGCAATTTTTATTGAATGGGATAAAACAATAGGCAAAGACAAATACATGATCAAAGAAACATCCTACTTTAACAAAACAACTACATAGACTAATTTATGGCTAGAAGAATCGAATGTTGGACATTTGTTGAGTTAGTTCATCATAGCGTGTGGTTATCGAATTGTCCATTTGATCAAGGCGGGTGAAGATGTTGGTTTCCATACCATCCAAGCGAGTTGACATCCCATTAAAGCGATTGTTCAAGGCATCAAAGCGAGTGTTGATGGTTGTGTTTAGCCAATTGAATAGTTTTTAATTTGAAAGTGGAGTGGGGTGAGGAGGTTCATGTTGAGCTTATTGGTGAGGTTCTTTAAGATCTTCATCATCATTGTGTTTGTTCTTCAAGCTCAGATGCTTTATCGTCACTTAGTGCGTTTTCAGGAGAATAATGTCATTCTTCATTCTGATAATTCCAACCTATTTTAGAGAGATATTGACTACTAATGAGTCCTTTCGGACCTACCAACTCCTTCACTTCATTTGTAAGATCAAGTTGAAAGTAACGAAGAAGTTTGGTGATTAGAACGGCGTAAAGAAGGTGAGTGAGATTTTAGGCATCAATCATATGTTGCTTTATTAGTGCAATCCAATTTATTTCCTATTGGTGCAATATTGCCCATAGAAGGAGGATTTGGGTCTCACTTACCCTTGCATTGTTGCTTCCTTTTGGGAAGAGGATTTTCACCAAACAGTAGAGGATTAGACGATGCTTTATATCTATTTCTCTGATAGTGCTTGTTGATGAAGAGGGTAAGCTTAGAAAGGCTCTTGCTTCTAATGGATTATAGTTCCATTCAGAAGCGGGCTTCTTCCCAATAAATTTAGCATTACTTAATGGGAGCTTACCAACCAAGTGAAGAATATGCTTATCAAGATGAATGGTGACTCTTTTCCCCTTAGCTATGTGACGACCATTTAAGACACGCAGAGTAGAGTAAAAGGCTCGAATTAGCTCAGGATAAATAAATTATTCTTGGAGAGCAACAAACTCAACTAGGCGTTGTTGTTGAAGAATTTCAAAGAAGAATAATCCATTTTAATGGAAGAGTTGGATGTCAAGCCAACGAGGAGAAACAAGGGATTTTTGAGAAAACTTCTCGATATACCTAGATAGTTGCTTTTGAGTAACAAATAATCAAGATAAGTTAGAGGTTTAAGGAGTAGAGGAACCAGCAATCTCAGCTCTCTTTTTTCTTCTTGGGTTTGAAGAAGAAGTCATGGATTGAGAAGAGTTTTTGAAAGAAGGTTTTAAAGAGGAGAACTGAGGTTTATAGAGAGAGTAGGAAGCAAAGAGTTGAAAGGAAGAATGAGAGATGTGAAGGTAATGTGAAAACAACATGAATTTATAGATGCATGCATGCGTGAATCGATTCGAAGGAGAGGTGAATCGATTTAAATTGCTAAACATGGGAAATTTGGCACTACTTTATGAATGAATCGATTCAAATGGGTTGCGAATCGATTTATGCTTAACATTTTGTGCAAATAAGATCATGAGAGTGAAATCTAACATTTGGGGAAAGGGAATTTGTCTCATTGTTCACATGCTATGCCTTAGGAATCTCGAGAAGCATATTGGAAGGACATCACATGCTTATAAGTCACATTCATTTTCTTGGGAAATTTCAATCACAAGCTTCCAAAATTTTGAAATTCAAAAGCCATGCATGATATACACTTTCGAAAGCTTTGAATTCAAAGTTTGAAGTTTTGAAATTTTGTTTGAAAATTTAAATTCAAAGTGGTTTTGGAAAAGTTAAGCAAGAAATTATTATCCTTTTATAACTATATTAACAAAGATTTTATAAAAATCAAAGATAAAGGATTTCAAAATAATGATAAAAGAAGATATTAGACTAAGAAAATTTTAATTACAATTAGAAATTTCCAAAATGCCTAATTCTCTTCTAATATTTATAAATTGTTCTTTTCCAAGGGGTTTTGTAAAAATATCTGCTAATTGTTTGGAAGTATCAACATACTCAAGAATGCAATCCCCTTTTAAAACATGATCTCTTATAAAATGGTGACGAATCTTAATGTGGTTCATTCGAGAGTGCATAACGCGATTTTTGGAAATATTAATTGCACTAGTGTTGTCGCATTTAATAGGCACATGATCTAAGACGACATCGAAGTTGAGAAGTTGTTGCCTCATCCAAAGAATTTGAGCACAACAACTTCTAGCTGCAACATATTCGACCTCAGCTATTGATAAAACAACACTTACTTGTTTCTTGCTATGCTAAGAAACAAGGGAACTACCAAGTAGATGACAAGTACCACTCATACTTTTTCTATCAAGTTTACAACCAGCAAAATTAGAATCAGAATATCCTACAAGAATACATTCAACACCTTTAGGATACCATAAACCAATATTTTGAGTACCCACAAGATATTTCATAATTCTTTTTACGGCAGTAAGATGTGATTCTTTAGCACATGCTTGATGTGAACACCTCTTTTGGTTTGGCCCAAATACCAAAAACTTAATTAAAAAAAGCGCCAGACATCAGTTGCCCAAATCAGGAATCATTGAAGAATTTTCAAGTCTGACTTCGGATGAGTGTTTTTCTCGGAAAGGAATATTCCTGAGTGATCATTTCCGAGTAGGGTGACTCCGAATGATAATTTCCGAGTGGAATATCTCTGAGTGAGACGTTGCCGAGTGGAATGTCTCTGAGTGAGTCATTTTTGAGTGGTTTCCTCCCAAGGGAGTTACTTTCGAATGGAAAGAGGCTCTGACTATGCCTTTCAGGCAGAAACTCTTAAGTTCCATAGGTCCAAATGATAATTTCCAAGTGGAATGTCTCCTAGTGAGTCATTTCCGAGTGGAATGTCTCCTAGTGAATCATTTCCGAGTGGAATGTCTCCGAGTGAGTCATTTCCGAGTAGAATGTCTCCGAGTGAGCTATTTCCCAGGGAAATACCTCTGAGCGAAAAGTGAATCTTTGGACGAGTGCTTTTTCTAGTTGGGGATACGTCCGAGTGAAGAATTCCCGGTTGAACCTATTCTGAATGAAAAGCGAGTCTGACTTCAGATGAATACATCCGAGTGAAGAGCCCCCGGCTGAAGTACTTCCAAGCGAAGAAATTCTGACTTTGGATGCTTTTTTCTGGGCAGATGTTTCCAAGCGAATCATCTCCGAGTGAATTGATTCTAAACGAAAAAGGCTCAACTACGAATGAATACTTCAGGCAAAGATATATATCCAAGTAAGGTTTCTCCGAGTAGGTCATTCTCGAGAGATTTCCGAGCAAAGAAAGGCCCTGACTATGAAGAATATCTGAGTGTTTACTCTCCGAGTAACACATTCCCGAGTGGGTCATTCTCGAGGGAATCACTTCCGAGCAAAGAGAGGCTCTGACTATGAAAGATACTTTTCGGACAAATATATCCGAGTGAAGTAGAGATTTCAAAATGGACAATTCCCGGGCGGATTGATTTCGAATGGATACTTTGGGCAGACTCTTCTAAGTTCCATAATTTCTGAGTGGTTCAATTCCGAGAGAAATACTTCTGAATGATGAAACTGATTTCGAAGGAATACCTCTCGGACTGAGACATTCGAGTGAAGAATTCCCGAGTGAATTAATTTTAAGTGAAAATGGTTGACTTCGAAGGAGCTTTTCGGCCCGAGATATAACCGAGTGAAATATCTTTGGAGGTGTTTCCAAGTGATATGTTTCCGAGTGGTCCACTATCGACCAAAGAAAGGCTATCGACTTTAAATGAGTGCTAGCAGAAACATTTCCGAGCAAAGCACCTCTGAGTGAAGCAATTCCAAACGAAAGGATACTTTGATAAATAATTGCTTTGATGAATAATTCTTGAATGAGTCAGACTTCGAAAAAGAACACTTTTGATGCAGATATATCCGAATGAGAAAGTTCTGAGTAGGTCACTATCGCAACCTGGATCGCGACGGCGCGGCGAACAAGAGAGAATGGGTGGAATGAAACAGGGAGTCGCCACCAACGTTTTTATCCATAGGAAAAACATTGGAAAAAAATAAGTTCAGTAAAGCACTGGTTAAAATTGAGATTCAAGTCCGGGAGTCGGTTACGAGTAGGGAAGGTATTAGCACCCTACATCGCCTGTCAGAAACAGTACCAAGATTGAAAGCGTAATATAAATAGCCTTAAACAAAATATGGTTTCTTCCCTTACTTTTATTTGGAAAAATGATAGAATGGAGTAGAGAACTGTACAGACATAGAATGTTGAAGCGAGGTCAATGGGACGTTTCGTCCGAATTAAGCTCGACTTTGATATGTGATAGAGAGGGTGAGAGAATGCCAATAGGACGTCACGTCTAAATTAAACATCCTCGGGTAAAAAAAAGGATAGGGATAGGAAAGAGATAAGCGGGACGTCTTGTCCTAAGTATCCCTTCCCTATGAATTGTAGCGAGGTTTGAGCAAAACTAGGGGGAAATCAACAAGACGTCACGTCTAAATTGATTTTCACGGAAACAACAAAAGTAACAACACGAAAGAAACGCAAAAAGCAAAGAAATAAATCAGTAAGAGGAAATAAGGAAGATGGGCCCGACAGGAGTTAAAGTCCTGCTCCTACGTATTCTTGAATTATCAAGAAATCAGGGTTACATAGTTCTGAGTGTCAACTCTCAAAGCCTCAGCTTTCTTCATCCGATCTAGGCATTCCTTAGCCTCAACACCAGAATAGTAGGAGTGGCCCAAAGAGCTGAGGACCCCGGCAGCCTCAACCAAATTAAAAATAGCTACTTCGGCAGCAGATTGAGCCTCGGGAGCAGGAAGATTGGTTTTGAGCTTGAAGGGGATATTGAACCGAGCCGGTGTCCCTCCAACATACTCCAAAAAATCCGAAAGACGGGAGTTGATGACGATGTCTTCTGGTTGAGACCGGTCCGGAGAAGTATTTACAGGACCGGCCTACTCCTCCCGTGGTGCCTCTACCTCGGTCACAACCCTTGAAGCCTTGTGCTTTTTCTGCTTAGAGGTTGTGCCGGGGTTGGACTTCCTTTTAACTGGGACCCTTTCGGCTGGCCCCAGAGTCATAGCCCCAACATTATCAGCCGGGATGCTCACCATTTTGGCCGGTGTGCGACGAGGAGTCACCCTATTCTCCTGTGTAGCAGCAGCAGCATTCCGGGCTTCGGCAGCCTCCCTCAGTTTCCTGAGGATGTCTATCCAAGCCATCTCACCTAAAAGCAAAAGGAGACGATGTTAGAACCAGTATGAATATATCAAAAATAAATATGATGATATAAAAAGGGAGGGAAGTTAAACAATATCTACCAAGGTAAGCATCCCGGCCCGACTCCGTCCCCAGAAGCCTCTTGTGCGAGAGCTAACTACGCTCGGCGGTTCTACTCAAGATCTCCAGTCCGCACTACACTCGCTGAAGCGAAGCTACATTCGGTATCTTGTCACTCCACTCGGTTTTCCCCTCACTCGGATTTCAGCGTCTGGTTCGCTCGGGGAATTCATTAAGTCAATCCTCCCTCGGACCTATTCTAATCCTGACCACTCAGAATACCATTCCTCAATCACTCAGATTATATATAACATCTACTCAGAATTCGTCAAAGGGTTTCTCTCTGAATCCTTTTAAGTATCCCCCACTCGGAAAAGGCTCAACCATAAGTCACTAGCATACAACACAGGTATATACATAATCATACACTCACTCGGGAAATCAGGTAGTTAAGTCCCACTCGGACTGTGAACACCTCTTTCGGTCCGGCCTAAATTGAAACAACACCGGACCAAGGTCCTAAAAGTGGTAACACCGGACCACTGATATCGTACACCTGGCAACGAAGTAACAGGTCAGTCCAGCCCAAGTAAAAATCAAGGGATCTCAGATCAAAACATGCACACCGGACTGGCAGTAGATCCAGACTAGGAGGAAGAACACCGCCCCTGTGATACTACCTTGAAGAGGCTCAACCGGTGTGAAGACACAGGTCCAGGTTCTTAAGAGGCCACATCGGATCAATGGGGATTCCGTCCCAACCTGTGTTTTACTGACCGATGTTACAAACTTGACAACGGAAAGACGAGGTCAGAAGTTTATGCGTGATGACCTGGAATCGCACTCCCTAAAAATGGCAGACAGGGAGGCGGAAGTGGACAATTAAAAAATACCCCACTAAAACCCTGCTCCCCACGAATGGATAGTGGCCAGGGTTGCACACCACTACACGTATGGGTGAGTGGGAATTCTGGTTGTCCCAAACCCTCAGCCCATGACCTCAAAGCCCTATAAATGCCCCAACCAAGGAAGCTCAAGGGGTTGGTTTTTTTGGACTCCCTTTCTTTGCAAGAGGACTCTCTTCAATTTCTCTCCGATTCCTCAAGATCCTCAACTGACCTCCCCACTTGAAACCAGTGACCTGCCTTAGTCACCACAAAAGACCCCTTAGCTTTAAGAAGCTTGAAGTTTTTCCAATACTCAAAGCCACTGTTCCTTCACCGTCCCTACCCCGAACGCACACCGTCCTCGCACAGAACCAACACCGTCCCCAATTCCCATACCACTACCTTATCAGTCTTCATTACTTTCTCAACAGCATCCAGTCATTTACTCATTTCGGATCAACCTCCAACAACACCGGTCGCATCCTTCAATTTTCAGGATTTGAGCCCAATACCGGTCCATTGCTTCTGTCAGCGTGTAAGTCCAGAACCGGTTTGACACCGTCGCTGCACTTGACTCCCACATCGGTCCTGAGCCCACCACACCGGTTCCATTCTGTTCCTTATTTCTCTTGTTTTCAGTCATTTATTTTCCTGTCAGTTTGCTGTTTATTTGTTATGTTTGTCTGTGTGGCATAGTTTAAACTGTTAATATTTTTGCCCCTTTTTCCTTAAGAAATACATATAATAATAAATAATAAGTAATAAATTTTGCACATGTTATATTTTCTAGTTTGAAAATCTTTTTTTTTTGAAAAAAAACGGTGTCGTACGGGAGCACTCCCGTCTACACAACCTTTTTAGGATTCGTACATGTGCGAAGAACTTCGCCTTGTATGAGCTCCCCACCTCAATGACATCCATCATCATCCCCCGAGTCTTTTCCTAAAAGAACAACACTCAGAACTACGTAACCCTGATTTCTTGATAATTCAAGAATACGTAGGAGCAGGACTTTAACTCCTGTCAGGCCCATCTTCCTTATTTCCTCTTACTGATTTATTTCTTTGCTTTTTGCATTTCTTTCGTGTTGTTACTTTTGTCGTTTCCATGAAAATCAATTTAGACTGACGTCTTGTTGATTTCCCCCTAGTTTTGCTCAAACCTCGCTACAATTCATAGGGAAGGGATACTTAGGACAAGACGTCCCGCTTATCTCTTTCCTATCCCTATCCTTTTTTTTACCCGAGGATGTTTAATTTAGACGTGACGTCCTATTGGCATTCTCTCACCCTCTCTGTCTCATATCGAAGTCGAGCTTAATTCAGACGAAACGTCCCATTGACCTCGCTTCAACATTCTATGTCTGTACAGTTCTCTACTCCATTCTATCATTTTTCCAAATAAAAGTAAGGGAAGAAACCATATTTTGTTTAAGGTTATTTATATTACGCTTTCAATCTTGGTACTGTTTCTGACAGGCGATGTAGGGTGCTAATACCTTCCCTACTCGTAACCGACTCCCGGACTTGAATCTCAATTTTAACCAGTGCTTTACTGAACTTAGTTTTTTCCAATGTTTTTCCTATGGATAAAAACGTTGGTGGCGACTCCCTGTTTCATTCCACCCATTCTCTCTTGTTCGCCGCGCCTTCGCGATCCAGGTTGCGACAGATGGCGACTCCGCTGGGGACCCTTAAGAGAGTCAGGCCAGTTTGGTTGAAAGCGTATTTTTATATATAGCCTTTGTTAGATGGGATTTCTTCCCCTTGTTTATTTTTTGTAATTTGTTGTGAATGTTTGTTCTTGTTTTAATTGTATCTTGTTATCTGTTTCATTGTCTATTGTTTTGCATGTCTGTTGAACCCTAGGATAGAGGACCATATTACTTTCCTGTAATTATTGAACCCTAGGGTAGATGACTTTGTATATTTGTTTTGTGTTTGTTCTATGTGCAGAATGGGGTAAGGTAAAAAGGTATTGAATGCCCTTTCACACACTACACTCACAAATTACTCGCACACACTTATGAGTGGCGCCCTATACCCGGGCCCCAAATGAAACTTAAGTTAGGAGGGGTTGGTATACGGAATCGTATAGGATGTACTTCCTATCCGGTGATCGTGAGAACCCCAACTAGAGTTCGACCTCTTGTGACATACGCACCTAGTGGTTCCCCACTGTTGTGTCCCTGTCATGGGTAGGATCTTGGCTCTAGTGACCTTATAGAAGTCTAGTATAAGCCACCCGGTGTGAAGAGTCACTTTTAGACAAGCCCTAGGGTCCAGAGAAAACCTTCAACAAAACCTGACTTAGGCCACGAAAGGGCAAACTTTACTCTACCTTATGTCATTTTCACTTTCCTGTTATTAAAAAGGGATTATCTATCATCCAAAGATTCGCTTAGTCTTGGAAAATTTTTGGAACACACAAGTATTCTTCAGGTGAATAGATGATTCTCTCTTTTTTGTCATGTATCTCTGAGTCTGAAGTCGTAGGTTCTCCTAATCGTCAAAGGAAAAATCCAAAAAAATTATACCTTATTTCCCTCTGGTTGAAGTGGCAATGACGATTGGGAAAACCTACGACTTTTGAGCTCGCATGAGTTTTGGAAATCCATGTTCCCCCCATTTTTTTTTCACTTGTATCAAATCCCTGGGAGGAACACTGATCTTTAGGACTTGATAATAACTGATTCCATTCTTTGTCTTGATGTTCGCAGGGGACGATTCCGAATTTGTTGGTATTTCTAAGACAGTATGGAAATTAACATGGGACATAGTAATTGTGATATAGGGGTGACTGAATTGAAGAAGTTATTACACCTCAAGGCTAGAAAGGTCAATACTGACAGTTTACAAGCACTAGGGAAAAAACTGAGCTTGACACAAAAAATAACTTTCGCAAGGAAGTATGGGAAGATCCTGAAACTCTTGGAGGTAGACGTCCAAACAGAAGCAATCACAGCTCTGGCACAATTCTATGACTCACCCCTCCGATGTTTCACTTTTCAAGACTTTCAACTGGCACCCTCCATAGAAGAGTTTGAACAAATATTGGGGATGCCAGTGGAAGGACAGATTCCTTATCGCCATTTGGACCATCATGCGTCAGTCACTTCTGTCGCTCGTATTTTGAAGGTCCACCCTGAAACGTTAAGTATACCAACACCTTAAACAGAAACCAGATTCCTGGATTTACTAGGGAATTTCTGGAGAGGCACATGCATGTCTTGGCAGAGAGGGAAGAATGGGAAGCTTTCATTGATACCTTGGCTCTCACTATTTACAGAGTTGTCTTATTCCCTAACTTAGACAACTACGTAGATTATGATGCTATAGGTGTCTTCATCGCTCGCAAGCACAGACTGGAGAATCCCGTCACAGCAGTGTTGGCCAATGTCTATTGCACCTTGGATTTCTGCCATACCCAAGGAGGAAAGAGGATTATTTGTTGTTTGCCTGTTCTATATGTGTGGCTCACATCCCACGCTTTTCATCAACTATGCAAAGCCGAGTGTCCCATCTCTGATTTAAAGTTGTGTTAGTTAACAACAAAGAATGGGCGTGAGTGGGCTAATCACCTTGTAGGCCTTACGGCAGAAAAGGTGAGGTGGTGTCCTCAATGGCTAGAAGTTGAGTCCATCATTTATAGCTGTTGGGGATATCCAAATGTTCCTCTAATGGGGACACAAGGTTCATCAATTATAATCCTGTTATTGCTAAGCGGCAGCTGGCTTATCCTCTACTTGGGCCGCCGGACGAAGCACTACTTACTCCTTTCGTTCTGTACTATGTGAATGGGAATTACACCTCCACTATTCGGGACATAGCCAATGCCTGGAAGAAGGTCCATAGGATGGGCAAAGAACTGGGAGCACGAAGCCACGCTGTGAGAGTTGAATACTCGGAGTGGGTGGTGAACAGAGTCTCCATCGTGAAATTGCCTTTCAAGAGCCCTTCATACCAACCTGAGGACACAGTTCCTCCGCCGTGCATTGTGGAGGACAGGGTTACCATATCGCTAAAGGCCTAAGTAGAAGAGCTAAAGGCAAGGAATCAAAAACTGGAAGAAGACCTCTTGAAATGCCAACAAGAATGCGCCCTCCATAGGAAAGAGAACTCCGAAGGAAGACATGCTATGGAAGAAATGCAGAAAAAGAGAAAGATTGACGAAGATTACAGAATAAAACAAGATCAATGCCTTCGGGCGGCCAATTCGTAGCTGAAGATGAAGGGTCAGCAGAGCGATGCTGTATTGGCCGAAAAACAAGTTTTAAAGAACATGCTGGTACAATCCAAGGAGAAGGGAAAGGAGGCTTTGATGCAAAAAGAAATGCTACAAACTCAAGTTCACAAATTGGAGCAACAGCTTGATGAAACGATGAGAGCTTATGAGCAAGAAATACATGCTGAACAGAAGAAAACCCTTGATGCTGAACGCCGCTGGCAAGAAGCCACACGAGTTTTGGGGACTGAGTTAGCTCAACGGGATGAAGTCATTCATTTATGGATGGACCGTTTTGCTAAATTGGCTTATCTAACCAATGGAGTACTGGAAGATTTTCCCACAATGCTGAAGCAAGCCGAAGGCATGGTTAACCCCCTGTCCACTCCCAAAGAGATATCATCATTTCTGTGTTATTGCCAGGAAAAGCTTTGTAAAATGAGGGCCATGGTTGCCCGAGTCAGGAGTGGCTAAAGTTTTGTAATCTGAGTCTTTCTAGCAACATTGTATCATTTGGAGAAATAAAATTATGAAGTTCTTTTCATCTACGCAAGTTGTCTCATGTTAATTTCCAATCTACTATTTTACCAAGTACTTTTGAACGTGACGTTCTGGGGAAAGGTTAAGGAATACGTGTCAAATTCAGAATTGTATCCTGCGTATGCCTATTTATGTTCGTTTTATCTTCTTTAACTATTCCTTTTATTTCTCTAACCGCTTGACGTGATTCTTTAGACATTACGCGTAGACATCCTTACGAGACCAGGCTTAGGAAGAAACTCATGGCTGACATAGAGCAAGAAAATGAGAACTTGAAGGCCGAGCTCGCTCAAGTCAAGGAACAGATGGCCGAGATGGCCAAGCTCTTGGAAAAGAGGGTCGCAGAAGGGGGATCTTCTGCAGGGGTTGAAGAAGCCCGACAACAACCACCCACCTCTCATCATGGTCAGGATCCAGCTACAAGGTCTGACCCCAGGACCGCCGCGCCTCCACTCGTTATTCGCATAAGGAGACCAAATCCCGCAGACACGCAACAACACACCTTTGTGGATGAGGAAGGAAATGTTATTCCCTTTCCTCCGTATGGTTTGCCACACGGGTATTTTCCACCACTCCAGGAAGAAACTTGCTACCAAGACCAAATTCCCATCACTACCCAACCCAAGACTAATCAACCAAACAACCCACCTACCTAAGCACAAGCCACCCAAGCACCACCCACTCATGCTCAAGCCGCCCAAACGCAAACAGCCTAAGCACAGCCTGCTCATACCATCCATATACCCCGAACCACTGCTAGACCTGATACCTTTATACCAAACACTGACCCGGTTCACTCCTACCAACAATATGGGAAGGTTGGTCAACATACCGCTGCCGGTACAAGTGCTGTTACTACCACCAGGAAGAAAGGTTGGAATTCTTGGAAAGGCGATTAAGGGAGATGGAAGGGACAAACAGATTTGGGACAGGCACTGCTGCTGAACTTTGCCTGATCCCTGATGTCGTCATCCCTCCTAAATTCAAGACGCCTGATTTTGACAAGTATAGAGGGTTAACGTGCCTGAAGAATCATCTAACCATGTACTGTCGTAAGATGGCTTCGCATACGTCAAATGACCCTCTGCTGATTCATTGTTTCCAGGACAGCCTGGTTGGGGCTCCCCTGACATGGTACAATCATTTGGAACGTTCTCGTATACGCTGCTGGAAAGACCTAGCAGACTCGTTCATGCAACAATACAAATATAACCTGGACATGGCCCCGGATAGGGGACAGTTGCAGAACATGACCAAGAAAGATAACGAGCTGTTCAAGGAGTATGCCCAGAGGTGGCGCAAAGTGGCGGCACAGGTTGACCCACCTCTGTCTGAAAAGGAGATGATTACTATGTTCATAGATACGCTTCAAACTCCTTTCTATGAAAAGATGATTGGAAGTGTCTCGTCCCATTTCTCTGATATTGTCACTATTGGAGAAAGAATAGAAAATGGACTATGGACCGGCAGGATAGTCCGAAGTCCATCTGGGACAGGAGCTGTAAGGAGACCTGCACTTGGCGAAAATAGAAGGAGAGAAGGGGAGACCAACTTAGTCTCTCACAACCAGAGAAGGAACCTGGCAGGACAACCTACCCCCGTTAGCCTTTCACCAGTATATCCCGGCATGACACACCCGTATGTGGCAGCCATTCCAAACCATAATCCACCGCAATTCAGGCCAACCATTGTACGACCACCTGCACCACCACAGACACCACACCAAACACCACAAGCCAACCCACCGCCAAATCCAAATATCCAAAGAAGGAACAACGACCGCGCTCTACCCCAGTTCGATCCCATCCCAATGTCCTATACTGAACTCTTGCCTCACCTCATTGAAAAAACCCTAGTAGTACCTTGTCCCTTAAGACCACTACAGCCACCTTATCCCAGGGGTATGACCCTAATGCCCGGTGCGATTACCATGCGGGTGCACCAGGTCATTCTACTGAAAATTGCCTGGCTTTAAAATATAAGGTAAGGGACGTGATTCAGGCAGATTGGATAAGCTTCCGAGAAGGAAGTCCGAATGTAACAACAAACCCTTTGCCTAATCATGAGGGGCCTGGGGTCAATGCTATCGGGGAAGATGTGGAGTATACATCCAATGTTGAAGACATTCAAATGCCTCTAAAGGAAATTCACTCCCTTATGTTTGAGGTAGGGTTAGTAAAGGACAAATGGGATGAGGACTTCAATGATGCCCGGTCGGCAAAGCAGCAAGGGTTTCGAAAAACCCTCCAAAGGCTTATGGACAGTCACATTGTACGAGTCTGCTGGCGCCACAGAGATGATGTGAATATGATACAGGGACAGACTGGACTTCGGGCCCCAAAAGCCCTAGTCATATTTTATAGTAAAAATGCGTCGCTAACGCAGACCCCTGCCAGAACTACTATTATGGCCCAGCCACCTGCTCCATTCCCGTATAATAACTCCCACGCCGTGCCTTGGAAGTACAACACAGACGTAGTTGTTTCCAATCCTGTGATAGTTGATCCGGTGCCTGCTTCGTCGGTTACCAACATCACCGGAGTAGGCGGAATGACCCGGAGTGGGAGAGTATATGCGCCTTCAGAGACAAAGCAAGACAAGGCTGCCGGGGAGGTTAAAACTGGGAAGGTTGGGATTGCCGGCGAGGCAAAGAAGTTTGTGGTTGAGGAAGAGGCTAAGGAGTTCTTAAAATTCATCCGCCATAGCGATTACCAGGTATTGGATCAGTTGAACTATACCCCCGCCAAGATCTCCTTATTATCTCTGCTGACAAGTTCCGAATCACATCGGAACGCACTGATGAAGGTGCTGGGTGAGGCACACGTAAAGCATGACTTGCCTGTTGATAAGTTCAAAGGTATCGTCGGACATATAGTGGCCAGTAACTATCTGACTTTCATGGATGACGAGGTGCCGATGGAAGGGAAAAGACACAACAAAGCTTTGCACATCTCTGTGAAATGTCAAGACCATATTATGGCAAAAGTGCTCGTCGATAACGGATCATCCTTAAATGTGATGCCTAAGTCTACACTGGCTAAGTTGCCCATAGATGGGGCATGCATGAGACCGAGCTCCATGATAGTAAGAGCTTTTGATGGGACCCAACGGGAGGTCATAGGCGAAATTGAGCTACCCATACAAGTTAGACCTCATATTTTTCAACTTCTCTTCCAAGTAATGGATATCATGCCCGCCTATGGTTGCTTGTTGGGAAGGCCATGGATCCATTCAGCAGGGGTAGTTCCTTCCACTTTACATCAGAAACTAAAGTTCATCGTTGATAACAAACTGATAATCATTTCCGGAGAAGAGGACCTTCTTGTCAGTAAGCCAGTTACTACCCTCTATGTAGAGGCAGCCGAGGAAGCCCTCGAGACATTGTTCCAGGCTTTGGAGATAGCCAATGCCACAAGTATATTTTTCCCAAATGTACCATTAGCAGTGGCGAAGACCATGCTACGGGAAGGATATAGGCCAGGAAAAGGGCTTGGAAGAGAACTGGAGGGAAGAACTCAACCTGTCTGCCTCCCTGAGAACAAAAACAGATACGGCCTGGGATACCAACCCACCACTGAAGACCAAAAAAGGGTAGAAGAAGAGAGGAGAGGGAAGAGGATTACTCGTCATGCCGGGTATGCATCCAACACTGCGAAAATCCCCATCTGTGACCTCTACCAGAGCTTCAGGAGCGCCGGAGTAATGTTTCCAGATCAAGTGGTCGTGATCCAAAGTGATCTTGATGAAGGTCCCGGATTTGTGTATGTTGGCTCGCCTGGTCAGGAACTGAATAACTGGGAGATCATAGAGTTCCCTACGATTTTTACCGTTTCATCAAAGTAATCATGTTTTCTGTTCGATCCCTTAGCTATGCTTTGGGGTCTCATTTTGTAACAAAGAAACTTGTTCGCTTATTTGATTAATAAATGCCATCAGTTTCCAAATAACTTGATCTGTTTAATAACCTATTATTTAAACCTTCCTCTTACTTGCTTTCCTTTTCATTTGCTATAATACACTGAAATGCAGATCCGAAAGCGATTCATCTGAGAGTAGTGAGAATCCGGTCTTACTTCACGATTCTGATTGTCTCACTAATTGTGCCAATGAGGAATATGATGAAGACTGCGATCCCTCGCCTGAGTTAACCCGGTTATTGGAACAAGAGGATAGGGAAATTCTACCCTACTTAGAGATAGCCGAAGTTATCGATTTGGGAGTTGGAGGGGATAAAAAGGAAGTCAAAATCGGTACCTCGTTGAGTAAAGAACAGAGGCAGGAACTGATTAGGTTGTTGAGAGAGTTCAGTGATGTTTTTGCCTGGTCTTACCAAGATATGCCGGGACTGGACAATAGCATCGTCGAACATAGGTTACCATTAAAGCCCGAATACCCGCCAGTAAAGCAAAAACTGCGACGTATGAAACCCGAGATGCTTTTGAAAATCAAGGAAGAAGTCAAGAAGCAATTTGATGCCGAATTCTTAGCCGTGGCAAAATACCCACAATGGGTGGCAAATATCGTCCCAGTCCCGAAAAAGGATGGCAAAGTACGAATGTGCGTGGACTATCGCGATTTGAACAGGGCTAGCCCCAAGGATGATTTTCCTCTGCCTCAGATTGATGTTCTGGTCGACAATACAGCGCAACATACGATCTTTTCATTCATGGATGGTTTCTCCGGATACAACCAGATTAAGATGGCGCCTGATGACATGGAAAAAACCACATTTGTCACCTTGTGGGGAACTTTCTGTTATAAAGTGATGTCTTTTGGTCTAAAAAATGCCGGGGCAACTTATCAAAGGGCCATGGTAACCCTTTTCCATGACATGATGCACAAGGAGGTAGAGGTCTACGTGGATGATATTATTGCTAAGTCTAAAACGGATGAAGGACATTTGGTAGACCTAAGGAAACTTTTCGAAAGGTTGAGGAAATTCAAGCTTAGGCTGAACCCGGCCAAGTGTACCTTCGGCGCGAGATCCGGGAAATTACTGGGATTCATAGTAAGCAAGAGGGGCATAGAGGTCGACCCTGACAAAGTTAAAGCCATTCTTGAAATGCCTCCTCCCTATACAGAAAAGGAAGTTAGAGGGTTTTTGGGGAGATTAAATTACATCGCTCGCTTCATCTCACAGTTGACAGCAACATGCGAGCCAATTTTCAAATTGCTCCGTAAGAATCAACCAGTTCAATGGAACGAGGATTGTCAAAAGGCTTTTGAAAAGATAAAGCAGTACTTGTAGAATCCGCCAATTTTGATCCCACCTATCCCGGGGAGACCACTCATTTTGTACCTTACAGTGTTAGAAGAATCCATGGGTTGTGTGTTGGGGCAACATGATGAGATTAGGAAGAAAGAACATGCCATTTATTATCTGAGCAAGAAGTTCACTGACTGTGAGATGAGGTATTCTGCTCTGGAAAGGACTTGTTGCGCGTTAGCATGGGCAGCCCGACGTTTAAGGCAATATATGATAAGTCACACTACTTGGCTGGTTTCCAAACTGGATCCTGTCAAATATATCTTTGAAAAACCTGCCTTAACCGGAAGGATTGCTCGATGGCAGGTCCTGCTAACTGAGTACGATATAGTCTATGTCACTCAGAAGGCTATAAAAGGAAGTGTTCTGGCTGACTACCTAGCTCATCAACCCATAAGAGATTATCAGCCCATGCAGTTTGACTTCCCGGATGAAGATATCTTGGCCCTGTTTAATGAAGAAGGGGCCCAAAAGGACAAATGGACCTTAAGGTTTGATGGTGCTTCTAACGCACTAGGACACCGAATCGGAGCAATCCTCATTTCACCCGATAAAGAACTCATCCCCGTTTGTGCTCGACTGTGTTTCGATTGTACCAATAACATCGCTGAGTATGAGGCATGTTCTCTGGGAATCTAAGCAGCATTGGATGCCAAGGTGAAGAAATTAGAAGTATACGGGGATTTTGCCCTGGTCATTCACTAACTAAAAGGAGAATGGGAGACTAGAGACAGCAAATTAATTCCCTATCAAGCTCACATCAAAGAGTTGATTAAGGAATTCGATGACATTTCTTTTCACCATGTTCCCCGGGAGGATAACCAAATGGCTGATGCTTTGGCCACCCTAGCATCAATGTTCAAGGTAAGCAATGATTGCGACATGCCTCTCATTGAAATAGAACGGCACCACGAGCCTGCATATTGCCAAGTGATTGAAAAGGAGTCAGATGGGAAACCTTGGTACAACGATATCAAGAGGTACGTCCAAAGTCAAGAATATCCCGAAGGCGCTACAGAGAATGATAAGAGAACCCTGCGACGGCTCGCCATGGGTTTCTTCTTAAACGGTGATGTGCTTTATAAGAGAAACTACGACTCTGTCCTTCTTCGTTGCATTGACACCGATGAAGCAAATAAAATCATGAGGGATGTTCATGAGGGGTGTTTTGGAATTCACACTAACGGGCACGCCATGTCAAGAAAGATCTTGAGGGCTGGTTACTACTGGATGACCATGGAGACAGACTGTTTCGCCTATGTTCGCAAGTGTCACAAATGTCAGATATACGCGGACCATATTCACGCTTCCCCGTCTTCTCTGAATATCTTGTCAGCACCATGGCCCTTTTCGATGTGGGGTATGGATGTCATTGGGCCCATCGAGCCAAAAGCCTCAAATGGTCATCGTTTCATTTTGGTCGCTATCGACTATTTCACAAAGTGGGTAGAAGCTGCTTCATACGCCAATGTGACAAGGAATGTTGTGATTAAATTCGTCAAGCGTGAACTGATAATGCCGGTACGGTCTGCCGAGTCAGATCATCACTGATAATGGTACGAACTTGAACAACAAAATGATGAAGGAACTTTGTGAAAGCTTCAAAATCCACCATCATAATTCCTCCCCGTATCACCCTAAAATGAATGGGGCAGTCGAGGCAGCCAATAAAAACATCAAGAAGATTGTACAGAAAATGGTTGTAACTTACAGAGATTGGAGTGAGATGCTCCCCTTTGCTTTACATGGGTATCGTACCTCAGTCCGAACCTCAACCGGGGCGACCCCATTCTCCTTGGTTTATGGTATGGAGGCAGTCCTGCCTTTTAAAGTAGAGATCCCTTCTCTTTGAGTGATAACGGAGGCAGAATTAAAAGAAGCTGAGTGGGTCCAAACTCGACATGACCAGTTAAATCTGATTGATGGGAAGAGATTGACTGCCCTTTGTCATGGTCAGTTGTATCAGAGGCGTATGAAACGAGCATTTGAAAAGAGGGTACGGCCTCGACGGTTCCAAGAAAGAGACCTAGTCCTCAAGAAAATCTTGCCAATCCAAAAGGACATCTGAGGGAAATGGACGCCTAATTACGAAGGACCATACGTCGTGAAGAAGGCTTTCTCTGGAGGAGCTCTAATTCTCACCAACATGGATGGAGAGGATCTGCCAATGCCTGTAAACGCCGACACGGTGAACAAATATTTTGCCTAAAAAAAAAAGAAGAAAAGAAAAAAAGAAAAGAAAAAGAAAAAAAAAGAGAAGAAAGAAAATGCTCGCTAGGCTGAAAACCCAAAGGGCAGCCTAGGCAAAAATTAGAGCTACTTGATAAGTTGAAAACCCGGAAGGGCGGCTCGGGCAGAATAAGAACCACGAGTTCAGGCGTAATGACATAAACTCTTCAAGGAAGGAAAACTGATCAGGCACGTGAGTCTTTGTCAAATCATTTCCCAGAAGCAAAGTCAGAGGATGGTCTCGAAGTCGTGAGAAAGGATCCGAATTCTCATCGCTCGTAGGGAATCGCTGGAGGGTTCAAAAGACCTTCTTTCTCCCCCACCTTTTGAATTATTTATACATATGTTTGTGTTACCGTTACCTTTATTACCAATGTACATACCTTATGTTCAAGAATAAATAAATTTTGCCTTTCCTTCCCTTGAGTCTACAGCTGAATCTTATAAACGAACAAGTTTTTCTTAAAAGAAAATTTTTTGAAATGAAAAGTGATGAAATGAAAAGTCGTGGTGAAACGAAATGTATCCTGGCGTCAGACCCGGCCCGTGAGAAAGCATAACCAATTCTGCTAATCATGTTCCTGGAAGACAGAATTGTCTCTATCTCATCCATGAGTTATCTTGAAAGCCTATCTCTTAGGAAAGGTCGCTCAAAATGTTAATTCTTTTGTTACTCGTGCTTCTAACCATCTATTTTGAAGGGTGATGGAACTACGTCACACTGAAATAAAGAACCTAACACCAGAAAAAAATCCGGACCAAAAGTCTTCCCCAAGAGAAATCAGTAGATTGGCATCCCCAGTGAAACCACAATCGCCAAAGCTGGCACTTCCCAAGTTCTCTTTCCCAGTGGAACCCTAATCGTCAAAACTGGCACTTCCCCAAGTTTCTTCCCCAATGGAACTACACTTCTCAAACAAATCAAACTGGGGCATCTCCCCCTGGTCCATTCTCTTACAGTCAAGAGACAGTTCCTCCAAGATTCCTCCAAACCATCCTAAACTGGGGCATCTCCCCTGGTCTATTCTCTCTCCGCCAAGGGGCAATTCCCCACTTTTACTTTTCTGCAAACCAAGGGCCACACCCCACATTCACTTTCCTGTCAGTCAAGGGGCAATTCCCTACCTTTTACTTTTCTGCAAACCAAGGGCCACACCCCACATTCATTTTCCTGTCAGTCAAGGGGCAATCCCCCACTTTTACTCTTCTGCAAACCAAGGGCCACACCCCACATTCACTTTCCTGTCAGTCAAGGGGCAATTCCCCACCTTTTACTCTTCTGCAAACCAAGGGCCACACCCCACATTCATTTTCCTGTCAGTCAAGGGGCAATTCCCCACCTTTACCTTTCTGCAAACCAAGGGCCACACCCCATATTTTCCTGTCAGTCAAGGGGCAATCCCCCACTTTTACTTTTCTGCAAACCAAGGGCCACACCCCACATTCACTTTCCTGTCAGTCAAGGGGCAATTCCCCATCTTTTACTTTTCTGCAAACCAAGGGCCACACCCCACATTCATTTTCCTGTCAGTCCAGGGACAATTCCCCACCTTTACCTTTCTACAAACCAAGGGCCACACCCCACATTTATTTCCTGTCAGCCAAGGGGCAATCCCTCACTTTTACCTTTCTGCAAACCAAGGGCCACACCCCACATTTGTATTCCTGACAGTCAAGGGGCAATTACCCACCTTTACCCTTCTGTAAGACAAGGGCCACATCCCGCTTTTTATTTCCCAGTCCTTCAAGAGGCAATCCCCCAGTTTTTACTCTTCTACAAATTAAGGGCCACACCCCATATTCTATCTTCAGCCAAGGGGCAATTCCCCACTCTCACCTTCCTATCACCCAAGGGACAGTACACCGTTTTTTTTGGAAAACAATTCTCTTGATTCTTCAAAAAAAAAAATGGTGTTGGTCCGATATAGGCACTAGGTAGAAGGGGTTCACTCTATTCCAAGACAAGTGGTGATCCGAAGGACGGTGTCATGACCCTCAAGGTCAAATGAAGTAGACCCTATCAAGTTGCAAGAGACGGCATCCCAATGGTTACACCGGTTACTACTTTGGGGTGTAACAAACGGTATCATGAAACCCACCTCGGATAGAATTGGGTTCAGGGTTGAAGTTGCTAAGGCCGATGTCATGCCGATTACACCGGAGGTTCAAAAGTTAATCGAAGTTATGGACGGGGTGGCCATGATACACTAATCCGAGGTTCTATGCTTCACAAAGGATGATGTTCGAATTAAACTAAAAAAACGAAGTCCTAATTCTAAATTGATGATCAGACGGTGTCACTTCAAGTTGTTACCTTATACCGGTCACAAGAGAGATACTTGGAAACATTTTGAAAAAAGAGAAGACAAGCAGATGTGTGAAAATTGCATTGTATTAATAGGGGGCACTGAGGCCATTACAAAGTTAAAACTCCGGAGCCCATCCCAGAACAAGGCTAAGAAAAAAGAAAAACCCTAAGAGTTGGATGCTGGAGAGTCCGGTCTAGCAGAGGCTGTCCTCTCGGATCCCTGCGACACCGTCCTCAGCTCCATGCTTTGGCCTTCAGGGAGAGGCATCAGCTCATAAGGAATATCCTCAGGTTCCGAAGCCTGACCCCGGTCCATAGCATATAAGTGGCCACCATGAAATTCATAGTAGACACCTATACCGTTCAGGTTAAGTTGTACAGCGGAATTTCGGTGTACAACCTGACGAACAGCGGAACTGAAAGCGACATCAGCCAATACCGAAAATTCAGCCAGCTGCTCCTCTGTTTCCATCCGCTCTGTAACACCCCGATTTTCCAGACTCGAATCCCAATGTGATCAATATAATTAATAAAATTATGAATAAATTTTTCACGTTTGAAAACATTCCAATACACCATCATGACCACATGGAGACCCAAGTCACAGAAAACCAAAGAGTGAGATTATATAACTTAAAACTGGATCGAAAAGTAAATTGGCCCATAGTGGTATACGAAAATAATGAAGTTTACAGCGGAAGAATATGTATACCGGGCACACGCCTAGTCCCATATATGACGATATGAGAAAAGGCTAGGCTAGCATGCAATGACATATCATGAGCCTATTAGGTAATCATCAATCTGAGTACGCAAAGCCTAAGGTATAACTATATGTATATACATGTACAGATTTAATAAAACATCTATATCATTATGGATAAATTATACATTTCATGATTCTAATAAATAATAGTTCATAAATGATGCCGGCCAAGGCATTTCCTCTACCACTATTTACCTTCACAGAAACTTGATCTTTAACTTCAAAATCATCCCATGGCAACCTGCATCACATTGCTAAAAAGGAGACCACATGGGAGAGTGAGTTATACATTTAAAATGACGAATAACATATATTATGATTATGTGTAAATGCATACAAACTTCATGTGTGCTTTGCTATTAAATCATCAAAATTATAATTCATTAACTACTCTTTATAATAATAGGCATATAAGCCTCATGAATCACAACTCATATCATACATAGGTATATTACATACACAATCACATATCCAAATCATTTTGCCACTTATCAACAAGGACATTCAAAATCCTTAGCATCTTCAATTTGTTTAAGTTTTACTTATGCACCTCCTCGCAAGGGGTTTTTTACCATTCGTGGTCATCCATTCTCAAATATACAATAAATCTAATTTCATATCCGTGGGTGATCGCAACCACCATAATATTTATTCCCAATAATTCTAATAATAATATCATCACTCAGGGATTCACCCTTCGTAGTACCCCGCAAGGTGAATTATTTATCACTCATACTATTATCATCACTTTGGGTCATACCCGTCGTGGCACCCCGCAAGGTGAATTATTTCCATATATATACATCAATGTCATCATCACTCAGGCCTACGCCCTTCGTGGCACCCCACAAGGTGATTCTCTTCATAATAATTATCATATTACCATCATCACTCGGGAATACACCCCTCGTGGCACCCCGCAAGGTGATTTATTCAACAACAGTATGATCAACATCATCTTCACTCCGGAAATTACCCATCGTGGCACCTCGCAAGGTGATATATTCAACATTATTCAATAACAATAGGACAACGTCCTCTTCACTCAGAGATATACCCTTTGTGGCACCTCACAAGGTGTTATATTCATCAATCATATTATTATCCTCACTCCGGGACTTATTCCCTTCGTGGCACCTCACAAGGTGTTATAATCATCAATCATATTATTATCATCACTCTGGGTCATACCCGTCGTGGCACCCCGCAAGGTGATATACTTATCAATTAAACCATCATCATCACTCTGGGTCATACCCATCGTGGCACCTCGCAAGGTGATTCATTTCACAATAATTTTCACAATACCATCATCACTCAGGGATACACCCCTGGTGACACCCCGCAAGGTGATATATTTCACAATAATTATCACAAGGATTTCTCACCCACTCAATTAGGGTATATATCTTAATTTGGCTTCTTAATAATTATTCATAATCAATTACAAAGCCCCTCAAGGCACATCGTTCATATAAATGGGCATCTCAATGGCCACAACATCAATCATAACAACCCACACATGGATTTCAACAATATAATTCAACATGCCTTCAGCAATCATCATTGCGTCTCATGCATTCAAGTCAATACTTGGATTAATCATATTGGCACCAGACTCATCCAAAATAGCAAACACTACATATTCAAGGGTATGTTCAACAACAACGTCCCTTTTCATTTAACATCATTTATCATTATGAAATATGTGTGGCATCATCCATTTTTAATCACCATTGATACTTTTTCAAAATTCATTGAGTTATAATAACTCATTGCCATTCAATTGTCCCCTCATTAGTTTCATCGTCTATTATAGTGTGTTATACAATCACATCATCACTTTTCATCATGATTCATAATATAATCAATAGAGGAGGGAAAGCATACATGTTTTCATAACATAGCATAGGTATACATATACCTAGCCAAGGCCTTAAGCCATTCCTCATTCACCACTAAAACGCACCAGACATGTACCCCTAGTGAATTCGCTCGTCTTTACATAATAAAAGGGGTTTTGGGCAACAATGAGCCCATGATAAATTTCAGCACTAAGGCATGAGGAAATCTCATTTTTAGTCTTAAAAATAGTGGGACATGTCACAAATATCACCTATTAGTCCCAATTTGGCCACCATAAAAAGTTGGGTTCAAAACCCCCTTAAACTTGAATTTTTCAACGTAATAGGTTCGGTATTTTTCGCCTAATGAGAGTTAGAAAACTCCAATTAATGTGAGACCAATTCTCACACCTCCGTAACACAATTATATACAACTTTCATGAAGAACTCGGAGGCTAAAAATGTCATTAAGGTGCCCAAACGGGCCAAAAACAGCAAAGAAAATAGACCAGTTGGAAAAACAGCACAACAGTGGCCATAACAGGGCTCTGAATCGATTCAAGCTCGTGTGAATCGATTCAAGCATCCCAAAATCTCAAAATTTGACAAACAGAGGGCCTTGAATCGATTCAAACTCGTATGAATCGATTCAAACGCCCCTGGAGCCCAAAATAATGAAAACAACACCTCTTGAATCGATTCAAAGGGTCTTGAATCGATTCAAGACAGCCCTGCTGCTATTATTATGCAGAAAACATATGATTTTTTCAACTTCCTACCCTCCCAACTTTCTCATATGGACTCCAAATGCTACAAAATTTTAACCACAACAAATATGCATCATTTGTGACGCGTGACCACCGGCGTCACTCAAAAATCCTCAAAATTGAGGGACTTATGCGCATAAATGCATTTAACTTAATTTATAACAGTTTTGGGCAACTCAAGGGTCAATTCTCATTAAAACTTGCCCATTCCAATTCCTACAAGTCATAAACAACACATATGGGCTAATGGGACTATCCCATGCCATCAAAATCACACAAAACTCTATTTGACCCCTTCACTTCCATGGTTATGCATTAAAAATGCACTTTACAAACCACAATATGACCCGAACAATCTATAATTCATTTCAATATGGGTCTTTCATTACAATGCATCAATTCCCATCAAGGGACCACTAACCGTTCATCACCATCTCATATTTATATATATAAAATTTCCAAAATTCGAAAATTTGCCAAGCCAATCATTCATCGCTTCATCAATTCAAACATTTAATACATTCATGGCAAGGCATAGCATGAGTTCACACATAAACATAATTAACAATTTCTCACTCATACAATTGAAATGTAAACTCCTCTCCTACCTCGAGGGAAGAGCCGAAACGATTCCAATGCTCTGAATGCTCCGCCACATTGCCCGGAACACAATCTACATACCACATTCATATAAATCCACCTATCAACAACCATCATGATTCTAAACATTTGTTAGCTTATCATGAAGCCTAATATCAAGTCCTAGACTTGATGAACACCAACTTATGCAATTGTATTAGGCTTCGGGAATTCCTTTCCCCAAAGCTAAAATTTCTAGATTTCAAGGGCTAAACAACCCAACATCAACAACACCATGGCCTATAACAAGACCTAAGGCTTCATCAATTTAAACATCCATTCTCTTAGTCTAATATTAATGGTTCGCAATCATTGACAACATCATAAACATCAACATTTACTAATTCCTCAAGTCAACATACCTATATACATGTATATATCATTATTTGCAACTCATGACTTAGCTCCCCATTTTACCAACATTAATATTCAACTCCTATCCTTCAAATATTCATTCCTATGCATAGCATCATTCCAAGGTGCCAAAATCATCAAAATCACCAAGTTATTTATACCAAGGGATTTTATCAAACTCAACCAACAATACTCTCAATCATTCACCTATTCACATTCAATTCAACCCAATAAGTCACAATCTATGAATTTTTTTTTTCCAAATTCTTAAGGCAATGCTTTCATCAAAACCCAACAACTATTACTAATACTAATTATTCATCATAAATACCCATCACCATCATAAATGCTTATTAATTTTCCACCCATCCAAGTATTGATTTCATTCACTCACAACAACCCACCATTTAATACCATAATAATAACATCCCACCTTAGGGTTTTTCATAATTAATGCTCTCCCAAACACCCTCATGCAATTAATACCTCACAAAAATACCAAAATCCAAAACCTAAGACACAAAGCTCATGAAATGATGAAGAATTTACCTCCACCAAGAGTTAACCATGAGTTTCCAAGGGAGAGGGAGAGAGCACGAAAATAGAGTGGGAGAAAGAGAGTTCCTTGCCTCCTTTGCCATCTCCTCCAAGCTCCATAAAAGAATGAAAATGAAGGGAGAAGGAAGAGACACCATCCATGGCTTAGGGTTTTGAAGAGTAGAAGAAGTGGAGAAGGAGGAGGAATGAAATGTTGAGAGGAAGAGAAGCTGCCGAGAGAAACAAATATGAGAGGAGAAGGAAGGAGTTTTTATTTTTAACTTATTTTCCCTTCATTAAAATTTTATCGTTTTATAACAAACAGGCTCTCAGTTCGGGCTCAACACATTATCTAAAAATTATTCCGAATATAGATTCGGATTCCCAATAATATTCTTAATAGCCCTGACCAATGGCATCTCGATCGGAGATACTTAGTCCGACACCCATTTTCTAATCGGGTATAATTTTATCTCATATAAGCTCAATAAATTATAAATACCCATAATAAATCCCAATTTCATTATTCCCATATTTTCAGGACACAAATCAACTCACATTGAATCATTTATCATTTATTCTCGTCAATTATTCCTTTTATAAAATTTGGGATGTTACAATTCACCCCACCTAAAAAGAATTTCGTCCTCGAAATTCAGCATCGATATAAACACCATAAGGCCATATTTCAGGCCGCAGCTCAACAAGGTTCAACAACATCATAGAATAACATTGGACTTACCAAAGTCCATCAAGCCACAATCATCATCACGTCATCATTCTTAATATAAAATTTTCACATCAAGTATGTCATATATTATCAATTACAACTCACCCAATAGAGCTCACATGTTCATACTCGGTATGACCAGATAGGGTCAGTACATTCACCACAAGCAGCTACAATCCCTGCACCTGCCCGGCCTGTGTGTTGTTGCATCCGACATACAGGAAGGCGTCCCAATCCTGTAGTGGTTACCACAAACACATAAAGTCGGCGCATAAGTGCATGCTGCCACAATGCCTATGGCATGTAAGACCATATCGGGACCAGTACTTTGTATTCCCATTTGCTCATATTGGTCACACATATTCAAACGATACCATTCCTTATAAGACTTGGTGACAATCCTCACCAGTCCACAGCTAGCATATTCATACTTCATTGTCATTCTACAATTAATTTGGCATCCATCATGCCATATCAATCATCAAATCTCAATTATCTTCACCATCGATCGGTGTGCCAACCATAAATTTTCAATCATCACAGGGTAAATACCCCATCCTTGGGTTTCATCCCTCCAAATCCATGCTCAAATAGCTTAAAACTCTTGTCTCACTTACATATTTGTTGGCTATAAATCAATTCAAGCCTTAAAAGATTCACCAAACTCTTATCAAGTAGGCTACTTGATCAATTAATGAGCTTCTACATTAGGTATTTTCCTTACAAACCACAATTAAGGCTCATAAATTATACATATAACTCACATTATATCACATTACTACGTGATTTCTATCTCCAATATAGCACCCTTCCAAAAAAATAGGGGTAATAACATGATCAAGTTTCTATTCATCAATTCACAATCACATATGTCATTCATAGCCAATACCAATCATACCCAAATTTAACATTTTTATTCATCAATCATCAGGAGTTACATTCATCATTCGTATTCCATCACATATTAGCTCTAGCTTCAACAACGCATTTTATAATTAATTTCGTTATGGCTCAAGCATTCATAGGGTTCGATCAATCAATAGACTTAGGAAGTCTAAGGGTTACCTAGCATCCATTGTGGAGTTTTCAAATACCACACAACATCATTAGATATGGCTCACAAAAACAACATAGAGCCTAGACCACCATAGGGTCTATTAAATCAATCCTCTACAATAATCGATCATACAAGATTGTATTAAGTTATCTGGGGTTACCACACCTAGTGGGTCAAAATCAATTCAATTATTCACTCGGTTGTCACACACTAAAAACCGAGACACAACCCCAATCTAACATGTATTCGATTTCACATTTGATTATTTATCACACATTCAAATTCCCAATCTAGGGGATACAACAGATCACTTGTATCATTTTGTATATAAAGCTCTTGCGCCAAAGGATATAAAATCCATCCTTCACAAATGACACAACCAATCATTTAAATTCGAAAATACCCACACTAGGGAATTTCTTCAATATTGTTCATTCAATCGACTCAAGTATGTGAGTTTCATTTCATTCAATAAACATTCTTTGGCTAAGAGCCACAAGTATGAATCATACAAGAGGCCTACTCAACAATTTAATTTCATTACTCACTTCAAAACTTTCATAATCCATGGTCTACCACCATGTCAATTCATTTCTCAATATTTTCTATCCATGATCAACACATGGCATAAAATCCTCATCATATCAATTCATATCTCATATTTTATATTCATCAACTCTAATATTTCATTTCCATGATCACATTCAATCATGGATTCATCATCAATTCAATTTGCATTTCATATATCAACATCAATGCACAATAACAGTATATTCGTCATTTGAAGGTAATAGGGTAAGGAACTTGGCCGGACTTACTCAATAAATACGTTCATCACATGTTAAGGAAGTTCATTCACTAATATTCAATCCCATAATTCATTCATGATTATTAATGAGCAACTAGGCTCTACAGTCCAACATATAACCCCAATGATAAAGGGTATACTCCCATAGACATTAATCATATCTTCTGAATCCATAATCTCATAAAGAGTCCATAATAAACATCAATACCAACTTAATATTAATGATACACAATAATCCTCAATATGCAAATATGCGCTTAAGATCAATTCATAATTCTTAGACAATTAGTCATTCATAAATCCGTATAGGGCAATCAACACCTCAACATATCATCATCCTCTAGATAATTGTCATTCTTACTCTACACCAAAACAATCATATTCCCTTAATCACCCAAAGGTCTCAATATTGAGCTATCATGCTCCAATTATCCTTGATACCAATTCAATGCAGAGCAGCTAGGCTCTGATAATAACCAACAACTCTAATTTCAGAGTAAAATATGCTCTGATACCACCTTTGTAATACCCCGATTTTCCAGACTCGAATCCCAATGTGATCAATATAATTAATAAAATTATGAATAAATTTTTCACGTTTGAAAACATTCCAATACACCATCATGACCACATGGAGACCCAAGTCACAGAAAACCAAAGAGTGAGATTATATAACTTAAAACTGGATCGAAAAGTAAATTGGCCCATAGTGGTATACGAAAATAATGAAGTTTACAGCGGAAGAATATGTATACCGGGCACACGCCTAGTCCCATATATGACGATATGAGAAAAGGCTAGGCTAGCATGCAATGACATATCATGAGCCTATTAGGTAATCATCAATCTGAGTACGCAAAGCCTAAGGTATAACTATATGTATATACATGTACAGATTTAATAAAACATCTATATCATTATGGATAAATTATACATTTCATGATTCTAATAAATAATAGTTCATAAATGATGCCGGCCAAGGCATTTCCTCTACCACTATTTACCTTCACAGAAACTTGATCTTTAACTTCAAAATCATCCCATGGCAACCTGCATCACATTGCTAAAAAGGAGACCACATGGGAGAGTGAGTTATACATTTAAAATGACGAATAACATATATTATGATTATGTGTAAATGCATACAAACTTCATGTGTGCTTTGCTATTAAATCATCAAAATTATAATTCATTAACTACTCTTTATAATAATAGGCATATAAGCCTCATGAATCACAACTCATATCATACATAGGTATATTACATACACAATCACATATCCAAATCATTTTGCCACTTATCAACAAGGACATTCAAAATCCTTAGCATCTTCAATTTGTTTAAGTTTTACTTATGCACCTCCTCGCAAGGGGTTTTTTACCATTCGTGGTCATCCATTCTCAAATATACAATAAATCTAATTTCATATCCGTGGGTGATCGCAACCACCATAATATTTATTCCCAATAATTCTAATAATAATATCATCACTCAGGGATTCACCCTTCGTAGTACCCCGCAAGGTGAATTATTTATCACTCATACTATTATCATCACTTTGGGTCATACCCGTCGTGGCACCCCGCAAGGTGAATTATTTCCATATATATACATCAATGTCATCATCACTCAGGCCTACGCCCTTCGTGGCACCCCGCAAGGTGATTCTCTTCATAATAATTATCATATTACCATCATCACTCGGGAATACACCCCTCGTGGCACCCCGCAAGGTGATTTATTCAACAACAGTATGATCAACATCATCTTCACTCCGGAAATTACCCATCGTGGCACCTCGCAAGGTGATATATTCAACATTATTCAATAACAATAGGACAACGTCCTCTTCACTCAGAGATATACCCTTTGTGGCACCTCACAAGGTGTTATATTCATCAATCATATTATTATCCTCACTCCGGGACTTATTCCCTTCGTGGCACCTCACAAGGTGTTATAATCATCAATCATATTATTATCATCACTCCGGGTCATACCCGTCGTGGCACCCCGCAAGGTGATATACTTATCAATTAAACCATCATCATCACTCTGGGTCATACCCATCGTGGCACCTCGCAAGGTGATTCATTTCACAATAATTTTCACAATACCATCATCACTCAGGGATACACCCCTGGTGGCACCCCGCAAGGTGATATATTTCACAATAATTATCACAAGGATTTCTCACCCTCTCAATTAGGGTATATATCTTAATTTGGCTTCTTAATAATTATTCATAATCAATTACAAAGCCCCTCAAGGCACATCGTTCATATAAATGGGCATCTCAATGGCCACAACATCAATCATAACAACCCACACATGGATTTCAACAATATAATTCAACATGCCTTCAACAATCATCATTGCGTCTCATGCATTCAAGTCAATACTTGGATTAATCATATTGGCACCAGACTCATCCAAAATAGCAAACACTACATATTCAAGGGTATGTTCAACAACAACGTCCCTTTTCATTTAACATCATTTATCATTATAAAATATGTGTGGCATCATCCATTTTTAATCACCATTGATACTTTTTCAAAATTCATTGAGTTATAATAACTCATTGCCATTCAATTGTCCCCTCATTAGTTTCATCGTCTATTATAGTGTGTTATACAATCACATCATCACTTTTCATCATGATTCATAATATAATCAATAGAGGAGGGAAAGCATACATGTTTTCATAACATAGCATAGGTATACATATACCTAGCCAAGGCCTTAAGCCATTCCTCATTCACCACTAAAACGCACCACACATGTACCCCTAGTGAATTCGCTCGTCTTTACATAATAAAAGGGGTTTTGGGCAACAATGAGCCCATGATAAATTTCAGCACTAAGGCATGAGGAAATCTCATTTTTAGTCTTAAAAATAGTGGGACATGTCACAAATATCACCTATTAGTCCCAATTTGGCCACCACAAAAAGTTGGGTTCAAAACCCCCTTAAACTTGAATTTTTCAACGTAATAGGTTCGGTATTTTTCGCCTAATGAGAGTTAGAAAACTCCAATTAATGTGAGACCAATTCTCACACCTCCGTAACACAATTATATATAACTTTCATGAAGAACTCGGAGGCTAAAAATGTCATTAAGGTGCCCAAACGGGCCAAAAACAGCAAAGAAAATAGACCAGTTGGAAAAACAGCACAACAGTGGCCATAACAGGGCTCTGAATCGATTCAAGCTCGTGTGAATCGATTCAAGCATCCCAAAATCTCAAAATTTGACAAACAGAGGGCCTTGAATCGATTCAAACTCGTATGAATCGATTCAAACGCCCCTGGAGCCCAAAATAATGAAAACAGCACCTCTTGAATCGATTCAAAGGGTCTTGAATCGATTCAAGACAGCCCTGCTGCTATTTTTATGCAGAAAACATATGATTTTTTCAACTTCCTACCCTCCCAACTTTCTCATATGGACTCCAAATGCTACAAAATTTTAACCACAACAAATATGCATCATTTGTGACGCGTGACCACCGGCGTCACTCAAAAATCCTCAAAATTGAGGGACTTATGCGCATAAATGCATTTAACTTAATTTATAACAGTTTTGGGCAACTCAAGGGTCAATTCTCATTAAAACTTGCCCATTCCAATTCCTACAAGTCATAAACAACACATATGGGCTAATGGGACTATCCCATGCCATCAAAATCACACAAAACTCTATTTAACCCCTTCACTTCCATGGTTATGCATTAAAAATGCACTTTACAAACCACAATATGACCCGAACAATCTATAATTCATTTCAATATGGGTCTTTCATTACAATGCATCAATTCCCATCAAGGGACCACTAACCGTTCATCACCATCTCATATTTATATATATAAAATTTCCAAAATTCGAAAATTTGCCAAGCCAATCATTCATCGCTTCATCAATTCAAACATTTAATACATTCATGGCAAGGCATAGCATGAGTTCACACATAAACATAATTAACAATTTCTCACTCATACAATTGAAATGTAAACTCCTCTCCTACCTCGAGGGAAGAGCCGAAACGATTCCAATGCTCCGAATGCTCCGCCACATTGCCCGGAACACAATCTACATACCACATTCATATAAATCCACCTATCAACAACCATCATGATTCTAAACATTTGTTAGCTTATCATGAAGCCTAATATCAAGTCCTAGACTTGATGAACACCAACTTATGCAATTGTATTAGGCTTCGGGAATTCCTTTCCCCAAAGCTAAAATTTCTAGATTTCAAGGGCTAAACAACCCAACATCAACAACACCATGGCCTATAACAAGACCTAAGGCTTCATCAATTTAAACATCCATTCTCTTAGTCTAATATTAATGGTTCGCAATCATTGATAACATCATAAACATCAACATTTACTAATTCCTCAAGTCAACATACCTATATACATGTATATATCATTATTTGCAACTCATGACTTAGCTCCCCATTTTACCAACATTAATATTCAACTCCTATTCTTCAAATATTCATTCCTATGCATAGCATCATTCCAAGGTGCCAAAATCATCAAAATCACCAAGTTATTTATACCAAGGGATTTTATCAAACTCAACCAACAATACTCTCAATCATTCACCTATTCACATTCAATTCAACCCAATAAGTCACAATCTATGAATTTTTTTTTTCCAAATTCTTAAGGCAATGCTTTCATCAAAACCCAACAACTATTACTAATACTAATTATTCATCATAAATACCCATCACCATCATAAATGCTTATTAATTTTCCACCCATCCAAGTATTGATTTCATGCACTCACAACAACCCACCATTTAATACCATAATAATAACATCCCACCTTAGGGTTTTTCATAATTAATGCTCTCCCAAACACCCTCATGCAATTAATACCTCACAAAAATACCAAAATCCAAAACCTAAGACACAAAGCTCATGAAATGATGAAGAATTTACCTCCACCAAGAGTTAACCATGAGTTTCCAAGGGAGAGGGAGAGAGCACGAAAATAGAGTGGGAGAAAGAGAGTTCCTTGCCTCCTTTGCCATCTCCTCCAAGCTCCATAAAAGAATGAAAATGAAGGGAGAAGGAAGAGACACCATCCATGGCTTAGGGTTTTGAAGAGTAGAAGAAGTGGAGAAGGAGGAGGAATGAAATGTTGAGAGGAAGAGAAGCTGCCGAGAGAAACAAATATGAGAGGAGAAGGAAGGAGTTTTTATTTTTAACTTATTTTCCCTTCATTAAAATTTTATCGTTTTATAACAAACAGGCTCTCAGTTCGGGCTCAACACATTATCTAAAAATTATTCCGAATATAGATTCGGATTCCCAATAATATTCTTAATAGCCCTGACCAATGGCATCTCGATCGGAGATACTTGGTCCGACACCCATTTTCTAATCGGGTATAATTTTATCTCATATAAGCTCAATAAATTATAAATACCCATAATAAATCCCAATTTCATTATTCCCATATTTTCAGGACACAAATCAACTCACATTCAATCATTTATCATTTATTCTCGTCAATTATTCCTTTTATAAAATTCGGGATGTTACACGCTCCTTCGCCTGCTCCTCCTGCACATCGGCAAGCTTCTCGGCTAGCTCCTTGTTTTTCTTGTCCACCTCGGCCTTCGCAGCCTTGGCTTCATCTAGTTCGGTCCAGAGAGCCTGGAGAGCGTCCTCTGAAGCTTTAGCCTTAGCTTCAGCAGCATCTGCCCTCTTGGCAGCCGATGTATAAGCAGCAGTGAGTTCGGACAGGTCTTCTTTGTTCTTGGCCAGCTCCTGCTCCTTCTGGGTCAAAGCGGTCTGAGCCTCAACTCTCAAAGCCTCAGCTTTCTTCATCCGATCTAGGCATTCCTTAGCCTCAACACCGAAATAGTAGGAGTGGCCCAAAGAGCTGAGGACCCCGGCAGCCTCAACCAAATTAAAAATAGCTGCTTCGGCAGTAGATTGAGCCTCAGGAGCAGGAAGATCGGTTTTGAGCTTGAAGGGGATATTGAACCGAGCCGGTGTCCCTCCAACATACTCCAAAAAATCCGAAAGACGGGAGTTGATGACGATGTCTTCTGGTCGAGACCGGTCCGGAGAAGTATTTACAGGACCGGCCTGCTCCTCCCGTGGTGCCTCTACCTCGGTCACAACCCTTGAAGCCTTGTGCTTTTTCTGCTTAGAGGTTGTGTCGGGGTTGGACTTCCTTTTAACTGGGACCCTTTCGGCTAGCCCCAGAGTCATAGCCCCAACATTATCAGCCGGGATGCTCACCATTTTGGCCGGTGTGCGACGAGGAGTCACCCTATTCTCCTGTGCAGTAGCAGCAGCATTCCGGGCTTCGGCAGCCTCCCTCAGTTTCCTGAGGATGTCTATCCGAGCCATCTCGCCTGAAAGCAAAAGGAGACGATGTTAGAACCAGTATGAATATATCAAAAATAAATATGATGATATAAAAAAGGAGGGAAGTTAAACAATATCTACCAAGGTAAGCATCCCGGCCCGACTCCGTCCCCAGAAGCCTCTTGCGCGAGAGCTAACTACGTTCGGCGGTTCTACTCAAGATCTCCAGTCCGCACTACACTCGCTGAATCGAAGCTACACTCGGTATCTTGTCACTCCACTCGGTTTTCCCCTCACTCGGATTTCAGCGTCTGGTTCGCTCGGGGAATTCATTAAGTCAATCCTCCCTCGGACCTATTCTAATCCTGACCACTCAGAATACCATTCCTCAATCACTCGGATTATATATAACATCTACTCAGAATTCGTCAAAGGGTTTCTCTCTGAATCCTTTTAAGTATCCCCCACTCGGAAAAGGCTCAACCATAAGTCACTAGCATACAACACAGGTATATACATAATCATACACTCACTCGGGAAATCAGGTAGTTAAGTCCCACTCGGACTGTGAACACCTCTTTCGGTCCGGCCTAAATTGAAACAACACCGGACCAAGGTCCTAAAAGTGGTAACATCGGACCACCGATGTCGTACACCTGGCAACGAAGTAACAGGTCAGTCCGGCCCAAGTAAAAATCAAGGGATCTCAGATCGAAACATGCACACCAGACTGGCAGTAGATCCGGACTAGGAGGAAGAACACCGCCCCTGTGATACTACCTTGAAGAGGCTCAACCGGTGTGAAGACACAGGTCCAGGTTCTTAAGAGGCCACATCGGATCAATGGGGATTCCGTCCCAACCGGTGTTTTGCTGACCGATGTTATAAACTTGACAACGGAAAGACGAGGTCAGAAGTTTATGCGTGATGACCTGGAATCGCACTCCCTAAAAATGGCAGACAAGGAGGCGGAAGTGGACAATTAAAAAATACCCCACTGAAACCCTGCTCCCCACGAACGGATAGTGGCCAGGGTTGCACACCATTACACGTATGGGTGAGTGGGAATTCTGGTTGTCCCAAACCCTCAGCCCATGACCTCAAAGCCCTATAAATGCCCCAACCAAGGAAGCTCAAGGGGTTGGTTTTTTTGGACTCCCTTTCTTTGCAAGAGGACTCTCTTCAATTTCTCTCCGATTCCTCAAGATCCTCAACTGACCTCCCCACTTGAAACCAGTGACCTGCCTTAGTCACCACAAAAGACCCCTTAGCTTTAAGAAGCTTGAAGTTTTTCCAATACTCAAAGCCACTGTTCCTTCACCGTCCCTACCCCGAACGCACACCGTCCTCCCACAGAACCAACACCGTCCCCAATTCCCATACCACTACCTTATCAGTCTTCATTACTTTCTCAACAGTATCCAGTCATTTACTCACTTCGGATCAACCTCTAACAACACCGGTCGCATCCTTCAATTTTCAGGATTTGAGCCCAATACCGGTCCATTGCTTCTGTCAGCGTGTAAGTCCAGAACCGGTTTGACACCGTCGCTGCACTTGACTCCCACATCGGTCCTGAGCCCACCACACCGGTTCCATTCTGTTCCTTATTTCTCTTGTTTTCAGTCATTTATTTTCCTGTCAGTTTGCTGTTTATTTGTTATGTCTGTCTGTGTGGCATAGTTTAAACTGTTAATATTTTTGCCCCTTTTTCCTTAAGAAATACATATAATAATAAATAATAAGTAATAAATTTTGCACATGTTATATTTTCTAGTTTGAAAATCTTTTTTTTTGAAAAAAAACGGTGTCGTACGGGAGCACTCCCGTCTACACAACCTTTTTAGCATTCGTACACGTGCGAAGAACTTCGCCTTGTATGAGCTCCCCACCTCAATGACATCCATCATCATCCCCCGAGTCTTTTCCTAAAATAACAACACTCAGAACTACGTAACCCTGATTTCTTGATAATTCAAGAATACGTAGGAGCAGGACTTTAACTCCTGTCGGGCCCATCTTCCTTATTTCCTCTTACTGATTTATTTCTTTGCTTTTTGCGTTTCTTTCGTGTTGTTACTTTTGTCGTTTCCGTGAAAATCAATTTAGACGTGACGTCTTGTTGATTTCCCCTTAGTTTTGCTCAAACCTCGCTACAATTCATAGGGAAGGAATACTTAGGACAAGACGTCCCGCTTATCTCTTTCCTATCCCTATCCTTTTTTTTACCCGAGGATGTTTAATTTAGACGTGACGTCCTATTGGCATTCTTTCACCCTCTCTGTCTCATATCGAAGTCGAGCTTAATTCGGACGAAACGTCCCATTGACCTCGCTTCAACATTCTATGTCTGTACAGTTCTCTACTCCATTCTATCATTTTCAAAATAAAAGTAAGGGAAGAAACCATATTTTGTTTAAGGCTATTTATATTACGCTTTCAATCTTGGTACTGTTTCTGACAGGCGATGTAGGGTGCTAATACTTTCCCTACTCGTAACCGACTCCCGGACTTGAATCTCAATTTCAACCAGTGCTTTACTGAACTTAGTTTTTTCCAATGTTTTTCCTATGGATAAAAACGTTGGTGGCGACTCCCTGTTTCATTCCACCCATTCTCTCTTGTTCGCCGCGCCGTCGCGATCCAGGTTGCGACAGTCACTTTCGAAGGAAGGCTGACTGAGTCTTTCAAGCAGACACTTCCAGGCAAAACCCTTCCGAGTGGAGTAATCCTGGGCGAAAAAGGGATCTGGTGTCACTTGAATGAATTCAAGCCTTCACACCGAGTGTCGGAGGATCGGTCTTTACACTTGGACTTTTCACTTGTTTCGATCGGATCAATTTCCACCGAGAAGGGATGCTGACAGACAGAGATCCGAGCCATAAGAAGAAAACCGGTCCCATGTGGCACCGATCGAGGAGTCTGATTGCCATACTATGACTTGGAATCCCACCACCCAAGTCAATCCATGAATTCTAGAAATGGCAGACAGGGGGTGGAAGTGGGAGTAATTAAAAATTCCCCACCAGCCGCTGCCCCCCACTACCTGTTAGTGGCTAGGCTGCCTCCACTGTGAGTGGAAGCTTGTGCTGTCCAAGCACTCGGCCACCCCTATAAATACCTCATCTGAAGAGGCACAAGGGGTTGGATTTTTAGTTGGAAAATTTTAGTCATTAAGACGATCCTCTGCCCACACTCCCTTGTAACTGGTTTTGATCTCCACAATCTCTTTGTCCCAAAAAGCTTGAAGTTTTCTCGTTGTTCAAAGGCAGAATCTCGTTCTCACCGGTTCCCCAACAGCCCCCCTCCAATCACCTTCATTAACTTCCCACCGGCCTATACACTAAGTCCCCACACCGTCCAGATCCTCCTCAACTTCATACCGGCCTCTACATCAAGCCCACATACCGGTTCCCCAACAGCCCCCTCTAATCACCTTCATTAGTTTCCCACCGGTCCATATATCAATTCCCTACACTGTCCAGACCCTCACCAATTGCACACCGGATCTTACACCAGAATCCCCCACACCGTCCCTTTAGTGAACCACACACCGGTTCCCTAAGCCCCATTGACGTACTAGCTCCACTTCGGCTCTTACACTTCAAGTCCATGCCTGTTTCTAGCATTCCACGTCACACCGGTTACATTCTGCTCCTTATTTCCCTTGCTTTTCATTATCCACTTTTGTCAAATTTCCATTTTTGCTGAGTCCGTTTTCTCCCTCTAGTATATCCTGCTGAACTCTTTATTCTTTCTCGTTAATTGTTAATAATAATTCCTCATTTTCATTATTTTTATCTATTCGTTGTCCTTGCTGTTGTGCACTTTATTTCCCTGTTTTTCCTGTTGGACTCTCCCTTTGTTTTTGTTCAAGATATAAAAATAAAAAAATAAAAAATAATATATAAAAAGGCAATCCAAAAAGGGAAAGTGTGTATTTTTTATACCCTTTTAATGTCACAATACTGATCTAAATTAGTGTCGTGTAGAAGCACTTCTGCCTACACTATTTCCAAGACCCACGCACGTGCGGAGAACTCCGCCTTGCATGCACCTTTTTTTCGTGAACCTCATCCACCCTTAGCCCCTTAAACTTGTCTTAAGAATATCCTTTTTCAAGAACTACATAACCCTGATTTCTTGGTAATCCAAGAATATGTAGGAGCAGGACTTTAAATCCTGTCGGGCCCACCTTTCCCATTTTATTCCTGTTTTTATTTTCTTTATGTTTCCTTTGTAACCGCCCTTTTTTATCACTTCCATGAAAATCAATTTAGATGTAACATCTTGTTGATCTTCCCCTTTTTCGGTAGGCTATCACCACGATTCGTAAGGAACGGGATACTTGGGATGAGACGTCCCGCTTATCCTCTTCCCGTTTCTAACCCCGTATTTTGATTAAATCCCATGAAAATCAATTTAGACATGACGTCTTGTTGATTTTCCCCTATCTTTGGCAGGCCATCACCATGATACATAAGGAATGGGATACTTGGGACGAGACGTCCCGTTTATCCCCTTCCCATTTCATACCAAAGCCGAGGTTAATTTGGACGCGACGTCCTGTTGACCTACATTCCATGTTTGTTCAGTTTGTTCCTTCCATTTTTCTTTACACAAAGTACAACAATAAAAGGGGAGAAATATAACATCTTTCGTAAGGCTATTTAGGTTGCGCATTTTCAATCTTAGTACTGTTTTGACAGGCGATGTAGGGTGCTAATACCTTCCCTACTCGTAACCGACTCCTGAACTTGAATCTCATTTTTTAAACCAGTGCTTTACTGAACTTAGTTTTTTCCCAATGTTTTTCCTATGGATAAAAACGTTGGTGGCGACTCCCTATTTTCTTTTCGAAAGGATTTCAAAACACGTTTTATTTCGAAAGGGTCGGCCACGCCGTCGTGATCCCGGTTGCGACACTTGATATCTAGTCTACATACAGCAAACATGATATCTGGTCTACTAGCGGTTAAGTAAAGTAAGGAGCTGATCATACCTCGGTATTTTGTAATTTCTACTTCCTTACCTTTCTCATCCTTGTCCAAATAGCATGATGTACTCATGGGATTGGCCATTTCATTTGCCTTATCCATGTCAAATTTTCTAAGTAATTCCTTGCAATATTTGGATTGACTAATGAAGGTTCCTTCTTGTGTTTGCTTGATTTGCAGTCCAAGGAAGAATATGAGTTCTCCCATCATTGACATTTCAAATTCATCCTGCATAATCTTGGCAAACTCTTTGCAAAGTAGTTCATTAGTAGCACCAAATATATATCATCGACATAAACTTGAACCAAAAGTATGTCTTCCTTTTTGCGCTTTATAAATAGAGTAGTATCAACCTTTCCTCTTTCAAAATCATTTTCTAAAAGAAATTTGCTTAACCTTTCATACCCAGCTCTTGGAGCTTGCTTTAAACTGTATGAAGCTTTTCTAAGTTTGAAAACATGATTTGGAAATTTGTAGTTTTCAAAATCAGGAGATTGATCTACATACACTTCTTCTTGAATGTATCCATTTAGAAAGGCACTTTTGATATCCATTTGGTAAAGTTTAAAGTCCATACAAGATGAAAAAGCTAACAGCAGCCTAATTTCTTATAATCTGGTAACGGGGGCATAGGTTTCTTCATAATCAATCCTTTCTTCTTGATTGTATCCCTTAGCAACTAGCCTAGCCTTATTTCTAGTTATTATTCCATTCTCATCAAGTTTGTTCCTAAAAACCCATTTAGTTCCTATTACTTGATGGTCATTAGGTCTTGGCATAAGTTCTCAAACTTGGTTTCTTTCAAATTAATTTAACTCTTCTTGCATTGCCAACATCCAATGTTCATCAATAATAGCTTCATCTATGGTTTTAGGTTCAATTTGTGAGACAAAAGCTAAGTGATTACATGTATTGATAGCACGACAAGTACTTACACCTTTCGATATATCACCTATGATATTGTCTATTGGATGATGCTTTGATGTAATCCATTTTTTTTGAATAGTTGGTTATTGTATGTCTTCTTGTGAAGTTCCTTCTTTATCTCCATTGTTGATTTTTTTCTTTTTATTCCTTGTTTTCCAAGGTCATTTCTTGAAAAGTACCTACAAGATCATCAACAACTTCTTTTCTTGAAGGATTTTGGTTAACTTCATCAAACTTGACGTGAATGGACTCTTCAATAGTATAAGTTCATTTGTTAAAAAGTTGATAAGCTTTACTAGTTGAGGAATAACCAAGAAAGATTGCTTCATCAGATTTTGCATCAAATTTACCATGGTTATCCTTTCCATTATTTAGCATAAAACATTTGTGAAACAACCCGACTTAATTAATGACAAACCAAGACCAGGGAAATTTTTTTTTCCAAAATTTAGAATGTTCAAAACGTTCATAATCAGCCCAGATTAAGAGTCGGGGTAAATTAAAAACAGCATAAAGGCAAGGGAAGGCAAAAGCCGACCAGAGAAAGGGAATACTGGGTCCAAATGCCATACGTTGGCAAGACCCAGCTTTGGTCGCACAGCCCAGTGGAATACAGCGCTTGAGCGAGTTCTTTTCTCGCTGGAGCGAATGCCTTGCTCGCTGAAGCGAACACCCGCACTCGATAATTTCCTCACTCAGAATTTAGTCCCAAGTCCACTCGGGGTTTGACCACTTCGGGTCATGCTTCACCCAGTACACTAACACTTAGCCAAATACTTAATTTACTTCAGTAAGCCCATATACATGCTTCATTCGAAAGCGTCTTAATCTCCACTCGGGAAATGATTCCCTCGATTACTCCACTCGGAATCTATAAGCCTTCCCTTACCCGGATTATTTCCCCAGTCCAATACCACTCAGTATATTTCAACCTCAATTCACTCGGAGGTACATTACCCATTCTTCACTCGGTATATTTTGATCTTCCTCACTCGGAGATCACCATAACCTCCATTCCTTCGGAAGGAGTCTCCACAATCAAGTTTCGGTCGGAATTCCTCTATCCTCACATCACTCAGAGGAATTCACCAAGTTAAGTCTCACTCAGACTTATTCAATACTTAGTCACCCGGAATATATAACATTCACTCGGAATATATATAGCCTCGTTCACTCGGAAGAGGACCCCTAGAATACACCTCAATCAGAACCGTCACGATCATTCTTCCCTCGGGATAGGTTCACTCGGGATTTCCACTCGGGAATATTCAAACACTTCCTCACTCGGGGTTTACTCATACTTTTCACTCGGTAACATATGGACTAGTCTTCCCTCGAAAGTAGCCCACTCGAGTACATCTTACTCGGAACTGTCTTATGCCTTTATCACTCGGATAAGGCCCACACACACACTAAAGCCTCACTCGGAAACGGCTCTCCCAACAATATTCCACTCAAAATTTATGGACTTAGCATTATTCATTCGACAACATATCTCAGTCGATACAAGTAACATCTTATCAATGTAATATATATATTTATATAATTGTATGCTTGTTTACATCCCCGATAGTCAACCCATGTAAATAAATACGTTCAACCAAACGGGTTACATGAGAGCCGGCCAAGGCTTAAACATATGTATTTATAATCGGTACAATATGTACACTACAACAGTATATTACCCATCACTCGGACTTGAGGCCATTTCATCATTCCCAGTCTGACCTGCATATACTGAAAAATATAGCCACAGTAGGGGTGAGCTTTTACATATTAAATGACAGTTACTGACTCGGATTATACCTCAATTCTCAACCATACAATGACATTATTTAATCAACAATAATACACCCTGTCATTCAATATGAATACTCTAATAACATCATCCACTCGGGATTCATGCAATTCAATCAAGACTGAGTAATTCATATCATTCATGATCACCTTGCACTCGGCAACAGTACCAATATACATATATTCACCCAGTCGGAATTCACACCAATCATTCATGGCTATATTAATCATGCTATTCACAATAGTATTTACACATATATATATATATATACCATCACATTGAGCTTATCAAAAACATAAGTGTGCACTCAGCAATAGCATTAGTATACATGCATTCATCCACTCGGATATAAGTGTGCACTCAGCATAGCATCAGTATACATGCATTCATCCACATATTCATACAATTCACATTGAGCTCAATAACAATTACAAGTGTGTACACATCATTTCAGTCGAATCCGATCCATTATTATTAAATTTTATTGTTGTAACATAGGCTCCAAGCCTTTTATTCAGCTCCAAGCTGATCCAGCTGTTTTACTGGCACCAAACCGTTTGCCCTCACATGTAACACAGTCACTCCAAACGACAACAGAAGTGTTACGGGCAGCCCCGAGTCCAACTCGGTAGGCTTGCCTTGAGTCTAACCCAAGGTCTTTCATTAAGCGTCCAACGCTAATGCACTCGGCATTGCCTTGAGTCCAACCCAAGGTCTTTCATTATACTTCACACGTATTCATCTGATTGCCGATTCAGTATTAAGCGTCCAATGCAATATGTACTCGGCATTTCCAATGCGAATCAGATGCATACGGTTTATTCATCAGGCGTCCAATGCCAATGCACTCGGCATTGCCTTGAGTCCAACCCAAGGTCTTTTTATATTTCACACATGTTCATCAACAGTGCCATTTATTCATTAAACACCATATAATACATGCACTCGGCAATCCCCACTTTCATCATATGCATCACATGCTTTTCATTATAAAATCCCAAACGGGAGTCGACAAATAGTCCTACACATATGCACTCGGCATTCAAACGTTAATAACATGCATCCTATGCATTTTATCATTATTAATCATAAACAGGGATCGGTATAGCAATATCATAATACATGCATACGGCATTCTCAATGAAATCAACATGCATTATATGCACTTCAACATAGAATCCCAAACGGGAATTAATATAACCGATCCACATCTCATCCACTCAGCAATCACAATGACATCCACTCAGAATTATCAATTATAACAAGCATCACATGCTATTTCATGAGATCCACTCGGCATTAACATTTACAACAAGCACCTCATGCTAATTCATATAAAATCCCACACAGTATTAACACAACAGTCCCCATCTTATGCACTCGGCATTCGCATGTACAATGACAAGGATTTCATGCATTTAAACACAAATCACACACGGGGATCAGTATAACCAACTCATACACTCGGCATCGACATACATTTTAATATAAAACAACAAATGAACATTTATCAACTGTCTCACAGTATAATGCACTCGGTAATCATAATAACATGCTCATGCATTCAATCTGCATATATCTCATGGACGGAAATCTACATGCACCACATGATTCATCATCAACACACGTCCGGGCTATCACTCATTCGACAAACAACAATCAACACATTACAAATGCCACACAACACAGTGAAGTAATTTTCACCCAGAACCCGTCTATAAACCAAATCAGCCCCCCCCACCTGGAATGAAGATTCCAGAAGCTCCCTGAGCTTGCATCACCATGAAGTCAGTACAGTACTCTGCTTTGGAGGAACACCGAGCCACTCACTCTCGAACGGCTCTGCCTCCATGACACTCCATGCTTTCCATGCAGCTAGTGGAGAGTTCCAAGCCTCCAAGTCACATGTAGTCCTCTCACTCGGTCCAGTGGAGGATTCCCAGGGCTGCTCCCTCACTCGAACAGCCAGTCCTTACCAACAATGAAGGACTTCCATGTTTCCAGACACCCATCGCTGTTTTGGTAGAACAAAGGAGGATCCTAGCCTCTAAGACATACAACACCACACTGATCTTTCCACCACGCTGTTCCCACTTCCCACTCGTGGTTCTACTCAACGTTCGAGTGGAAGAAGAAGATTAAGAAGACGAAGATGAAGAAACAACAAGAAGAAGAAGAGTCTCCATGGAATTCTGGCGAGAACCCAAGAGTGTTTTTCAACATAACAAAGTAAGAATAGGCAGAGAGTGGGTAAGAAACGTGAGGCTGAAGCTTTCATCATTACTCTGTTATGTGCCAGCACTCCCTCTCAATTAACAGCCACATCCTCACTTAATGCTAATCCCATCAACCCTCAATCACAATCAGCGTGATTAATGAAGGAGAGAGGGAGGGAACTAAAACTCCATCACACCACCAAGGGCACATGTGACATTTCTTGATATTATTATTCAATTAATAATTTTAATTCCGTAATTAACCTTAATTGGTAATTAAATCTAAACCAGGATGTTACAATTTGCATCCAAACACATGAAAATAAGAAATATTTGGTTTTCTTTCTTTGTAAAGCTCATAGGGGTTTCTTTAAAATAGGCCTTATTAGACATCTATTTATAACATGACAAGCGGTATTTACCACATCGGCCCAAAAATGCTTTGCAATATTATTTTCATTTAACATAGTTCTTGCGAGTTCTGCTAAAGATTGATTTTTCCTGAGGGTGGTGCCATAAATAGACTTGCCACTTTCAATGGTGAGGGTTACACATTTTGGAAAGAAAGAATAAAAGTTTTTGTTCAATCAATTGATTTAAAAATATGGAATGCTATTAAAAATTGTTCTTTTGTACTTATGCATGTTGTAGATGGTAAACAAGTTGAAAAACTCATAGATGATTGGATGAGTGATGAGGAAAAGAAAGTTCAATACAATTACAAAGCTAAAAATCTCATTACCCTAGCTTTAGGTCCTGATGAAGTTTTTAGAGTTGTAACTTTTGAAACCACAAAAGATATGTGGGACACTCTTCAAATCTTCTATGAGGGAACTAGTGATGTAAAGGATTCAAATAGCACACTCACTAGTCAATACGAAAGTTTTAGAATGAAATCTGGTGAAACTGTTTTGGAACTACAAAAGTGATTTACTTTAATTATAAATCATCTTATTACCCTTGGTAAATCTTATACTAATAAGGAACTTATTCATAAAGTTTTGAAAAGTTTAACCAGAGAATGAAAACCTCTCATGACCGCCATTAAGCAATCACCAAATACAAATGAAATGTCTCTTGCCACATTATTTGGTAAATTGGAAGAACAGGAACAGGAATCAAAGACTTGAAAAATGCGGAAGAATAAGAAAGAACATTTAAAAAAAAGGACTAGCTCTTAAAGCAACATCCATTGATGAAGAAGAACTAGAAAGTGACATGGATGATGATGAGGAACTAAGTCTATTTGTGAAACGTTTTGGGAAGCTCATGAGAAATAAAAAATTCCAAAAGAGCTTCAAACCTCAAAGTAAGAAACCCACTCTTAAAGACAATTCTTCCTCACCTACTTGCTTTGAATGTGGAAAAGAAGAACACTTCAAGGCGGATTGTCTAAACCTCAAGAAGAAAAGCAATGAACGAAAAGGAAAAAGAAGAGCTTACATAGCCTAGGATGAGAACGATGTAAGCAGCTCTGATGAATCAAACAACGAAGAAGCTAAATTATTAAATACATTGATATACATCCAAAAATTATCATCAAAATGAGAAAGGATCAAGAACAATTCAGAAAATATCAATAATACATGAAAATGGAAGCAACAAGCATTTGAATCAATTCAAAGAACCACTGAATCGATTCAAACAAATGGAACAACCATCTAAATCGATTCAATAGCCCAATGAATTGATTCATACATTTTTTGTACAACCCACTAAATCGATTCATCCTTGGTTAATTGGATTGTTACGCATTTTGAAGTTCTTGAATCTATTCAAGTCAAAAATGAATCAATTCATACGCATTATTGGACAGCTAACAAAGGCACTTGAATCAACTCATTGGAATTGTGAATCAATTCATTCATCAGACAAAATTCAAAGTTGAATTAGAGACAACAATACGGGTTTTAAGAACCCAAAGACAACATTACGAGTTTTATGAAATTAGAGACAGCATTACGAAGATTAATCAAAGTGTCAAGCTCCACTATGCCAAAAGGAATTAATTGGAATATTAAATTGCAATGGCAACATACCTTCTGATGTAGGCACTTCTTCTAGTTTCTTGAAGAAGGATGGATCTAGGGAACTCTTCCTCTTTTTTCCTCTTCAAACCTTAAGCTATCTCCTTGATGATGAGAAAACTGAAGAAAAATTGAAAGGAAAAGATGTACTATTTCAGAAATTAAAAAAGGAAAAGAGAAAGAAGAAGGTGAAAATGGATGAAAGGAAGGAGAAGGATGAAGGGTGGAATTGTAGAAAGGAAGGGGAAGCCACTCCAAGAGGAGATAATTCCCTTAGAACTCGCCACCAAGAAGGAGGAATTCCTCTTGGATGAGAGCTTGCTAGAGCTCACTCTAACCTAGAGAGAAGGGAGAGCTTCTCTCACTAAAACACTCACTCAAAGTGTGTAATTTCTCAAATGGCATTCAAGTGTGTCAATTTACAAAAGGAGAGCACCTTATATAGTGCTTCAGAGAATTCGGCCATGTGGTTCCCTTATAGGCCTCTCTAAGATGCCTAGGCCCAATAATGCAAATGGACAAGAGTATGGCCTATACATGGCCCAAAATGAGTGTACATAGCCCAAAAGTGGCCCAAATGACCCTACAAGGCCCAACTGAAACCTATAAGCCTAGAGAATCTAACTAAGGAGTATAGTACAAGTAGAATATGAATAGATCCTCAAGAAGTCTTTATTGGGCTTGGGCCCACTCAAGGAGAGGAAAGAAGATAAGGCCCGATGGATACTTTCTTTGGCCCTTTTGGTTTTGGCCCTTGTGAGAGGACCTTTGTATGATTCAAATCCTTTTTTCTAAAATGGTGTGAGGGTCCTCCCTTAGTGTGTCCTCATTATGCTCCCCCTCTTCGAAAGGATTTATCCTTAAATCTAAGGCATCATCCTCTTCATCTAAGTTAAAGGGAGATAAATCAGAAATGTTGAAGGAAGCACTCACTCTATAATCTCCTGGAAAATCAAGGACATAAGCATTATTATTCATTTTCTTAATGATTTGGAAAGGCCCATCACCCCTAGGATTAAGTTTGGATTTACATAAGTTTGGAAATCTTTCTTTTCGAAGGTGTAACCAAACCTAATCTCCAACCTCAAAGGTGATATCCTTTCTCTTCTTGTTGGCACAACGAGCATAGTGTTCATTCTTAGCTTGAATTTGGTCTTTAACCTTCTCATGAAAATCTTTGATAAATTTGGCCTTTGCCTCTCCATCCATATAAGGATGGAATCAGAAACCTCAATAGGTAAAAGGTCTAAAGGAGTGAGAGGGTTAAAACCATAAACAACTTCAAATGGACTATGCTTAGTTGTGGAGTGTTGTACCCGATTATATGCAAACTCAATGTGGGGCAAACACTCATCCCAAGATTTAACATTTTTAAGCACTAAGACCCTAAGAAGTTGAGAGAGGGTCCTATTTACTACCTCTATTTGTCCATCCGTTTGAGGATGACAAGTAGTGGAAAAGAGAAGCTTTGTTCCTAGCCTTGACTAAAGAGTTTTCCAAAAATGGCTTAGGAATTCGGTGTCCCTATCAGAAATTATGGTTTTAGGAACACCATAAAGTCTTACAATCTCATTGAAAAAGAGTTTAGCAATATGACTAGCAACATCTACCTTGTGACAAGGGATGAAGTAAGCCATCTTACTAAACCTATCCACAACCACAAAGATAGAATCCAGTCCCCTTTGGGTCTTAGGCAATCCCAACACAAAATCCATAGATATATCAATCCAAGGTGCAGTAGATGTTAGTAAAGGAGTATATAAACCACTAGGCGAAAGTTTTGATTTTGCTTTTCTACACACTATACACCTAGCATAATGATTTTGGACATCTTTTTTCATTTTTGGCCAATAGAAGTGTTCATGTAATATAGATAATGTTTTATATCTTCCAAAATGGCCCATTAAGCCTCCCTCATGGCTTTCTCTAAGTAAAAGATCTCTTAAAGAACTTCTAGGAATGCAAAGTCTATTGGCTTTCAAAAGATAGCCATCTAAAATGTAGAAGCCTTTATGAGATGAAGATGTGGAAGATGAGTTGAAGATGTTAGAAAAATCAAGGTCATTTGGATACAAAGACCTAATCTCATCAAGCCCAATAACTTTGGCTCCTAGGGAGGTAAGTAAAGAGTGCCTCCTAGATAAAGCATCAGCCACAGTATTGGATTTTCCATTTTTATACTTGATGACATAGGGAAATTGTTCCAAATACTCAACCCACTTAGCATGCCTCTTATTTAGCTTATGTTGCCCTTAATGAATTTGAGGGATTAATGATCACTATGTATGACAAACTCTTTGGGAATCAAGTAGTGTTCCCAAGTTTATAGGGCTCTAATTAAGGCATAAAACTCGTTATCATATGTGGGATAATTGATGGCTGCCCCATTAAGCTTTTCACTGAAGAAAGCAATGGGGTGACCTTCTTGTAAAAGCACAGCTCCTATACCCACATTAGATGCATCACACTCAAGCTCAAATGTTTTAGAAAAATTTGGAAGTGATAAAATTGGAGCATGAGTGAGGCAATTTTTGAGATCTAAAAAGGCTTTTTCTTGCCTTGGCCCCCAAATGAAAGGAACATTCTTTTTCACCAATTTATTCAAAGGGGGGGCTAAGGTAGAAAAATCTTTCATAAATCTCCGATAAAAACTTACAAGACCATGGAAACTTCTTATATCACTCACATTTTTGGGTGTGGGTCAATCTTGGATGGCCTTAACCTTTGAGTGATCTACCTCTACACCTTTTGAACTAACTACAAATCCAAGAAAGATAATGCTATCCATGCCAAAAGAATATTTTTCGAGGTTTACATCAAGATTGTTTGTTCTTAGGGCAAGCATAACTTGTCTAAGGTGATTTAGATGAGAGGTCATGGTCTTTGAGTAGATTAAAATGTCATCAAAATAGACCACAACAAAATACCCAATGAATTCCCTTAAAACATGATTCATGAGTCTCATGAATATGCTTGGTGCATTAGTCAAGCCAAAAGGCATAACTAACCACTCATATAGTCTAAGTTTGGTTTTAAAAGCGGCTTTCCATTCATCTCCTTCTTTGATTCTTATTTGGTGATAGCCACTTTTAAGATCAATCTTAGAAAATATTGTAGAACTACTAAGCTCATCAAGCATATCATCAAGTCTAGGTATAGGATGCCTATACTTGATGGTGATGTTATTGATGGCCCTACAATCGGTGCACATTCTCCATGAACCATCCTTTTTAGGAACAAGTAAAATAGGTAAAGCACATGGGCTTAAGCTCTCTCTAATCCAACCCTTAGAAAGTAGTTCATTCACTTGATTTTTAATTTCAAGGCTTTCCTTAGGATTACATCTATATACAGGCCTATTAGGTAAACTAGCATCAGGAATTAAATCTATTTGATGTTCAATTCCCCTAATAGGAGGTAAGCCTTTTGGGATGTCTTTTGGAAAGAGGTCTTTGAATTCATTTAAAATATTTTGAATCCCTTTGGGCAAAGGAGGAGGAAGATTACCCATTGAGCACAAGGAAGTGCTAGGGATGTCTTTTGCATACATGATCAAGCATGGTTTATGTGAAAGCATAGCATGTTTTACATCATATTTGGTGGCCAAAAGGTTGGCACTAGAGTCATTATAGACAACAACTCCTTTTCCTTTATCTTCTTTTTTATTTTTCTTAGTTTTTCCTAGATGATTTGAAGAAGATCCTAACTCTCTATCTCTTTTAAGCTTTATTTGTAATTGATCTTTAGCTACTTGTTATGGAGTTAGGGGGTGTAAAACTATCTTCTTACCATCTAGTTTGAAAGTGAGGGTGTTAGTGAACCCCTCATGGATGACCTTCTTATCAAATTGCCAAGGTCTTCCTAGCAAGATATGAGTTGCCTCCATAGGTACAACATCATAATTAACTTCATCTTTATATGTTCCTATAGTGAAATTTATTAAGACTTGCTTATTAACTAACATCTTTCCCTTTTCATTAAGCCATTGTAACTTATAAGGTCTAGGGTGATCTATTAGTTCTAAGCCCATTTTATGTACTAGTCTTTGACCTACAACATTAGCACAACTCCCACTATCCACAATGAGAGAACATAATTTGTCATTTATGTAACATCTTGTATAAAAGATGTTCTCTCTTTGTGTAGTATCATCTAGCTTAACATGACTACTAAGTAATCTTCTAATCATGTAAAGCTCACCATCATCCCCTAAAATATGCTCATTATCATATGAATCACTACTTGAGTCATCACTTGAAGAGTGAGAATCAGAATTAGACTCTAATTGACTTGAGTAGGTTCCATTATTTTTCAAAACCATAGTTCTTTTTGTTGGACAGTCGGAAGCAATGTGACCTCTACCAAGCCATTTAAAACATTTAATGGTAGATGATCTAGATGATTGTGGTTTAGATATAGATTCATGCTTGTCTCTTTGATTCTTAAAGACTTTTCCATTTTTATGTAACTCACTTTGAGGTTTGGAAGATGAAGTGCCCACTTTCCTCTCCCTAGGGTTTTTATTAATCTTACCCTTATTATCTTGTCCTGCCCACTTAGGTTTATAGGCTCTATTTTCCCCACTATAGGCTTTTCTCTCTTTGTATTAGCTCTCTACCTTAGTGCATTGGTGAAGGAGTTCTTCAATGTCTACATGTGGAAGGAGTTCTACTCTATTCTTAATGTTCCTATTAAGGCCATGCAAAAATCTATGCATTAGGGTTTCCTCATCTTCTTCTAGGTTTGCCCTAATCATAGCTATCTCTAAAGATTTGTAGTAGTCTTCTTGTAACATCCCGATTTAATAATTGATTGCCGAATGAAAATAAATCACTAAAATAATAATTGCAAAGTGGGAAAATTATTTATTAATTATAATTAACTTAATTAATTTAACTTAAGGAAATAAAGGCTGATTAGTTGTAACTATGTGCGTGTGACGCGTGTGGGAGCTGTTGCTGTGCACGATTTCCCACCCCACTCTTCCCTTCTCTGTACATGCATATATGTGCTACTGGGCCACTTTATTATTCATTCTTTTCCCTTCAGACTTCTCTCCCTTCCGTTCTCTCTTCTTTTCTTTTCCTCCTTCTCTTTCTTCTTCGCTCTTCTTCTCCTTCCTTCGTCAAGCATGAGGGTGAGGAAGTCGAATTGAGAGTTTCTCCTTTGACGACACAAGAACGACACGCTGTTCCTTCCCTGTTCTTCATTCCCTTCATCAACTTCCCTCTTTCTCCCTCTCCTTTGCTCGAAGCTGCCTGGGTCTCAGTGGAGATCTACACTACGAAGTGCTTCGGGGTGGTTGGAGTGTTCACCAACGTTGTGATGGAGCTGCTCCAGAGGGCGAACCGAGAGCTGGGTGTCTTAGAGGCTCGAATGGCTTCCCTTGTCCTTGCATGCAGATGTACTGAAAGTGACTCAGTGTTCCTCTAGAATAGAGTATCGTGTTGACCGACTGGAAGCTTCATTCCAGGTAGGGGGAGTACCTTATATCTTAAACGCATGGATTATGAACGGGTTCCGAGTTCTAATAGCTTACCGATTTTGTATTTGATTCTGTGATTTGTTTGCATGTGGAGTCTGTGATACCTGGTGCATGATGCTTATGAACCAAGAGTTGCATGTTTAGTTCCGTCCATAGATTGCATGTTAGTAGTTTTGAGAAGTGTTGAATGGTTGCATGAAAAGAATATGCTAAGGTGCTGATGATGATTGTCATGTGACTTATATGCCATGCATGTTATTCTGAGTTGAAATGCTGACTGCATAAGAGAAGGTGTTGACTTGATGAATTTGATGTTATGTGATACCGATTGCATGAGATGCATGTGCTGTTGAGTTCTAGTGATGCGTTATACTGATTGCATGAGATGCATATGCTGTTTGAGTTCTGGTAATGTGCTATACCGATCGCATGAGATGCATGTGTTGTTGAGTTCTGTTAATGCCTGATAAGTCTTGAAAAGACTTAATTATTCCACTGTTTATTTAACATAAATTACTAAGTATTGTCTAGTTTTGATATTATTATTTAATAATTTGTTAATAATTCATGTTTTAGTTATTCATTTCAAAAGTATGTTATTTATGTAAGAAACTGATTGAAAATATTAATTAGTTAAGGAATTTTGAAGTATTTATAAATTCACTAAGCAGCCCGCATATAATTGCTAGGCAAGTAGTTTTTTATTGGTACAGGAACAGGGCGTACTCGAGATAAGAAGAAAATTCCGAGTGAAATCCTACAAATCCGAGTAGGAATTGATAATTCCGAGTGAGTCTTCACAAATCCGACTGAAAGGAGCTCAAATACTGACCAAGCGAGACTTCAGGAAAGCTAACTTAAGAAGACTCCCAAGACACCGACCCCAAAAGAGTCTAAGACCGACTGAGTGAGACTTCAAAGACACCGACTCCGAAAGAGAACAAGGACTCGGAATATTGCATGAAGAACCCGAACGCCAACTGCAGAATACCGATTGAATAATCAACTCGCTCAAGCGAGAGTTAAATTCGCTCAAGCGAAGGTCAAAAATTAGCTCAAGCGAAGCAATCACGCTTGAGCGAGAAAGCCATTTTGTATTACATATTTCCAATTCGCCCAAGTTTCGCCATAACGCTTAAGCGACAAAGCGACACTACAGTGCAATTCCCGAATTCGCCCAAGCGAGAGTGTAGTCCGCTCAAGCGAGAACCCAGTAGCTGAAGCATAAAGGCAGTAATTTAAACACTGTTCCTTCCCTCCAACAACACACTCGACGCAGTGCAGTTTCCATCTTCCATTGCCTTCGCTTCTACTTGTACCTTAATAATTTAAGTAGTGAGCTGTTATTAGTTGGCACTGAGTTGTACATTAGCTAATGATGAGTTGTAATCTGCTAAGAGCTAAGCTGTGATTAGTTAGTTAAGTTTAGTCGTTAACTTAAGGTTTCGAAGTTATCAGTTTTAGTTAGTTAGTTTTTAGATAGAAGCCTATATATACTCATGAACATACTCTGTAAAAAAGACGGGGAAAAACAGAGACAGAGAATACATAGAACACATTCTTTTCATTACACACTTCGAGCATCTTACTACTTCATTTTCTCTCTCTAATTCCTCTCCTCCATGACGTTCCACACTCCTTCGATGGAACTGAAGTCAATAGAGTTCTAAATCCCTAAGGTTGGGATTGCGAAGGTGAACAATGGAGTCTTGAAGCTGTGAGCAAGTACATTGACTTCTAGATCCTGAGGCGAACAAGCTGAGGAGTGGAGCAGAATCGCTGGATTGACAAATCCAGAACTGATGAAGAACTTCGCCAGTGAGGAATCATGGTTGAAGCTTAGGTAACTTCCAGCTTTCTAACTAGTTCAGGCCTAATCAATTTAGGTGAATAGTTAGAGTTCAACCTCTAATTTCGCATTAGATTCTTAGGTTAGTCGAGCACTTAAGGAATTAAGGTTCATTGCTTAAGGATTAGTGTTTTTCACCTAAGGAATTAGGGAATAACCATAAGCGGATTGTCCTCTGGATTGTGAAGTTCGATTATACTTATTTGTATGTTTCTTGAGGAAATTGTGAGCCGAAGCAATCTTGACCTGCTTTCTTTTAATCACTTTTCATATTCATCTTAACTCTGTTTCTGAAAATACCAAAAACAACTAGAAAACATTAAAATCATAAAAACCGAATGAACTACCTGTATTTCGTGTTAGTTCAGCTTGTACTAGTCCTAGATTGAGGTACTTACCACAATCCCTGTGGGACGATCAAATATTCTATAATTTTAACGACTGGTGTGCTTGCCATAAGTGTAAATCCGAGAGTCATATTTTGTTTTACTAAGATTTTCACTACCAAGTTAATGACTCGGGATTTTAGCATCAATGCCTGGTACCGATTGCATGGGATGCATGGGTTGCTGTATTAATTTGTTGAGTTATGATACCGATTGCATGAGATACATGTGCGGTTGAGTTCTGGTAATATGCTGTACCAATTGCATGAGATGCATGTGCTGTTTGAGTTCTGATGATGTATGATGCCGACTGCATGGGATGCATGTATTGCTATGCATATGAACTCTGTGTTGTGTGATGAATCCGCGTGTGGCGCATGGGATGCGTTTGTGCTTGGAGCACGTAGTGTGGGACACTACCATAGGTTATTTAAAAGCGTTGGACGCTGTGAAATCCTTTTGAGTGGGACTCAAGGTAGCCTTTGAGTGGGACTCGGGCTGCCCGTGAACACCTTCGTTGACGCTGAGAGCGTTGGTGTCACCTTGTAGGCAAACGGTTGGGTACCTGTAAAACAGCCAAGCAGCTTGGAGCTGAATTGATAGCTGAGAGCTATGAAAAAAGGCTGGGAGCCTACGTTGCAACGTCAAAAATCGATTACACACAAATGCGGAACCGAGTGAAATAATCTGTGCATATGTACTGCTGATGTTGATTGGAATTTGATTTTGCATGTGATGATGTTAATGAGATGATGAATGTATATAACCAAGTGAATTATTCTGTGTGCATATGCTGTGGATGCTGACTGAAATCTGTTCTATGAATATATATCAATGTTATTGAAATGTTATGTGTGTATAGCCGAGTGAGAACTGTTGGATTCTGATCGGGAATTATTGAATATGTGCGTTCTGATTTGTTGGCATTATAATGTTATTAGTTGTTGTTATGTTAATGTTATTGAAATGATATGTGCATATGGCTGAGTGATAACTGGTGGATTCCGATCAGTAAAGGTCTTATATATGTCCTAGTTGATTAGTATTGTTCTGACTTTAATTATTGCCATGTATAATTATGTATATATATATATATTGTTGCATAACTATGGGACAATCCGAGTCAGTATCTTTCATTTAATATTTAAGATGCTCACCCCTACACCATTTTCAGTGTGTGCAGGTTGGACTCGGAAGTGATGATAGGGCCTCAAGTCCGAGTGTAGTGCACTCCGACTGTTGAGTGCTTGTATTGCGTTTAGTATGTTCAGTCAGTGTGGCCTTGGCCGGCTCTCATGTAAAATGACGATTAAATATATTCATTTATAAAGATTGATTTGATAAGTATAGACATGGTGTCACTTGTATGGATCTGTAAATATTGGTAAATGTATAACGTTAAGATAATGAGTATTCCGAATATATGGGTACATATATATGGGTCGGTAGATTGGATTGTGAGCAGGTTTATATCTCTGGGATATAACTGATGTTGAGTGAATAACTCTAAGTTAATGAACCCTGAGAGGAATATAGGAGATTTAGATTCGGTTTCGAGTGAGGATTACTAGGTGGCTTTTCTGAGTGAATACGCTTGAGTGATTCTGAGTGAAAGATATAAGTGAACCCCGAGTGAGGAAGAGTTTGTATTCCCGAGTGGAAACCTTGAGTGATCCTCTTCTGAGAGAGGAGTTAGTGTAGTGGTTTAGAGTGGAATAGATTCTAAGTGTATGATATTTATAATCCGAGTGAATGATGTAAAATCCAAGTGAGCGAGGATCTGTACTCCGGGTTGTTAAGATTAGCTATCATATGCCGAGTGGTCTAGCTATCATTTTCTGAGTGAATGAGTCGTATGATAACTCTGGATCCCGAGTGTCTGAATAGCCGAGTGTAGCTTCTTGCTTCAGCGAATACAGGATTCGCTCCAGCGAGCGTGATTTTGATGGAAGGCTTTTGGTGGTTTAGCTTAGGCGAATGAGCGCTCGCCCGAGCGAGTGCACGCTGTTTCTCTTGGGCTCGCTTGAGCGTTGTTGGGTTCCGCTGGGTGGCTTTTGTTGGCCTTTATCCTTCCTTGCCTTCCATTTCCCCTCCGTCTCCTTGTTGTGCCTGGTTTAATTATTTTTGGGCGGAATATGTATGTTTTGCTAACTCTAAAATTTGGAAAAAATTTCCCTGTTTGGTTTTATTTATTTATTAAAATTAGGGTGTTACATTTTGGTATCAGAGCAGACCAAAAGGTCCATGGCCAAGGTTTGCCTACTGTTAGTGGGCGGTTGAGTGCATTATGCCAGATTGTCATAATTGCTTATGATATTCTATTAAATGTTGATACATGTTCAATCATGACTTGTGTGGTGATATATGCTTATTATCTTCTATTGGATTTGATATATGTTTGACTATGAATGGTGTGGTTGTATGCCTGTGCCTTGTTGAGGAATTTGAATGTGTGATGAATGAATGGTATATGATGTATATGATTTGCGGTATGAGGGATGTGTTGTAGTTCCTAAGTTGAAAATCTGGGTGTGTGATAAGTGAGTAAAGGTGAGATCGGGTATATGTTAAGATTGGGATTGTGTCACGGTGGCGATTGAAGAAACCAAGTGAGTGATGGACTAGATGCTGGACCAATAGGTGTAGTGACCCAGTTGATTAGACATGATCATGAATGAATGAATGTGAAATGGAATATTTGTTTGACTTGGATACTGTCTCGATTTGGTGTGAAAACCGAGTGAGTAGTATTAGGCATTATAATAATATTTGAATGTTGTGGGGTACCCGTCATGGGATATTGGATAAATAGTGACCCCCTTAGGAATTCTAAGTCTAATAATTTTTTAATCTTGAGAGTTGTTGAGCCGAGTAAAGCAATTGTGTAGTAACTCATTGAGACTTGGATGATTATCGTGTGCATGTGTTGATAATTGTGTTGTGATTAAGTAATAGTGCGTGCAACTTCTGGATTTGTGGTATTTGTAAACTGTTTAGTGTTGTGTGACTCCGTCCATGAGTACATATTAATATTTCTGCGAATGCCGACTGAATGCTTGCAAATAAGAGCGTTACCATTATTGCCGAGTGCGTGAGTTAAAAGGGGATAATTCTCTGAGTTCTGTTTGCAGTTTCATGCTCAAATGTATATGAATGAGAATGCTATGATGATTTCCGAATGCATGATATGTGAGTCGATCTGTTGATTTCCATTTGGACGTTGTGTTGAAATGCATGTTGACTTCATTAAAAATGCCGAGAGGATGTGTTGTAGTATTGTTACCCTGTTTTGCTTGTTGTGAGTCACTATGACAAACGCCTGTGATGCTGTGATGAAACTGTGAAATTCTGAGTGAATCTATATGTCATGTTGAAACGGTTGTGATCTATTAATGGCTGTGTGAGACGCACCTGTAAACTTGGATGCTTGTACAAAATTGCATGAGAATTTCATACATGAGATGAAATCACTGTTTAAGTCGGATCTGCATGCATGTGTGTAAGAGCATTATTATTGAGACTGACATGATTCGCATGGATTTGAATGATTTGAGTAGATTCCGACTTGATGATGTTGTATGAGTAAGTTCCGACTGAATGAATGTGCATGTATTGATGCTGTTGCTGAGTGTAATGTGATGTTATAATTGAGAATGTATGTTATGGTGCAATTTCCAATTGAATGTCTGTGTGCACACTTATGATGGTCAATGAGCTTAGTGTGAATTATATGAATATGTGGATATGATATTGTGAATGAAATCCTTAATATGGTTTGGAATTGATTTGGGTAAATCTGATTGGATGAGTACATATATATATCGATGCTATTACCGAGTGTAATATGATGTTATGGTTATGGTGCATGCTGTAGTGAACAATAATATAGCCATGAATAATTGGTATGAAATCCGACTAAGTGTCTGTATGTACATTAGTGCTGTTGCCGAGTTCATGGCGTGTTATGACAGCATATGTGATTGTGAATTACTTAATCCTGACTGAATTGCATTAACCCGAGTAAGTGATGTTATTATATAGCTGAGAATTGAGAATTTAATCCGAGCCATGGTTTTGTGATGAATAAGATTTAGAGGAAATATTTACTCGGTGTTGGCTAGAAGCTGATTATTGTATTACCATCATACTGTTTTACAGAAGTGATAAATAATTTTCATGATTGTTGTTGCGTGATGTACCCTATGTGATGCGTAATGAGGATGTTAATGTAGATGTATTATTTATAATGTGTGTGTGAACTGCCATTAATTACCGTGTGAATTAGTATTAGTTGAAGTGAGTCTGGTCGGAGTGAGGCATGCTGTTCTGAGATGACTCTTCATGCCATAGGTATTGTGGCAGCGTACACGTTGCAGTGACTATGTAATTGTTGTAACCCTATAGGAATGAGACGTCATCCTATAAGTCGGATGTAGCAATTCATAAGTCAGGCAAGTGAGGCTGTAGCTGCTTATGGCGATGGTGAGTCTATCGGACTGCTTTGAGTGAAGATGAGAGTTGTATTAAGTGAATAAATGAGTGGTTATGTATCAAATTGAGGATAGAGGGTTTGTTTAACCTTGATGGGTTTGCCTCCGAAAGGATTAGAGGCTGTTGGGTATAGATTGGCTACTAAGATGATGATTAGTTATTAAAACAAGAGGGGTGATCAAGTCTGTCGCTGAAATTGGAGTTTTATAAGGTTAACCGAGTGATACCGTAGTCTAATGAGGAAACCAGGATTTGAGCCAAACTAAATTATAAGGTGAGGATTTACTCGGGAAGGGATTAGTATATTCCGAGTGTGGAAGTAGAGATAATTCTAAGTGAAAACCTTCCAGGAGAAAGGACTATTGAGTGAGGTTATGGTGCCCCGGGTAGAACCGTATAGGGAGGATCATTATTAAGTTAAGGGAATAGTGTCCAAGCGTAACATTCCTGAGTAAGGTAAGATTTGAGTGATGTGACTCGGAGTGTACCACTTCTGAGTGGAATGGTACCGTGTGGAATGACGTTGAGCGGAAAGATATCGAGCGTAGAATCCCTAATACCTGTGTGATGTTTCACCGATTGATCTTTCTCCAGGAGAAAAGTACTTCTGGTCAGAAAAATAGAACTTAGAGTGTGCAAGATTCCGAGTGAAGGGTCTCCGAGGGGAGTAGATATCCGAGAGAAGGATTTAATTGAAGTCGTACTCAGGCCAGTGATTGGGACTGCTGGGATTGAACTCAGGTTTGGTTTCGAGGTAGGCTCGAATTACGAGTGAATTTTTAGTAAGCGGAAAGATTTCCGAGTGAGAATTACCCTTGAACCCCGAACGATATTTTGTGTGAGAGGACCGAGCGATATTCTCAAGATGTAAGCATGAAATTAGCCGAAGGCATGGGTAGGAATCTAAGATTTCAGAATCGAGTGTGGTGCATATGCGAAGTAAAGCCAGGTAAATTGTGCTAATAGAAGCACAAAGGAACTCGTGAGTGTTCATTTTGGATTAAGAAAGGAATTTTAGTGGTCGGATTTCAAAAATACGAGGGTTTAATCCGAGATGAATCGGTCGGAAGTGAGTATTAGTGGGCGTCGGTAATGTTGTTTACCGACTGAATTCTTCCCAACTGGTTGATTAACATCTAGAATGTGTCCCATGTGACACAATGTTGAGCTTATGCCTTGTGTGAGTTCGTGGCTGTGCCGAGTGACTCATTGAGTCGGGGAACCCGGTGGTGTAAATATGCCGATTGGAGTTGGGGAGTGTAGGGCCGAGTGGCCAAAGAACTAGAGGGTGCCATTGATTGTGGTGTTTGGACTGAGTTAAATGGGGTAAATTGTATGTTTTAAAAATTAAATCCCCAAATATATTGATTTCTATGATGAGGTTGTAATCAGGTAGGACCTGACTTTTGTGTTTTACCGACTGGAATTGTGGGGCAGTCGGTAAACCGCTTGAGAGGTGAAGCTTTGCCAAGTGAAATTGTGATCCGGTCGGTGAATGTTTGTGGAAGCTCAGTCGTGTAAGTAATTGAGTCAGCAATTTTCTGAGTTATTTATTTAAGGTGAGTCACCGATTGAATTTCGAGGACGAAATTCTTTTGTGAGGGGGAGAACTGTAACATCCCGATTTAATAATTAATTGCCGAATGAAAATAAATCACTAAAATAATAATTGCAAAGTGGCGAATTATTTATTAATTATAATTAACTTAATTAATTTAACTTAAGGAAATAAAGGCTGATTAGTTGTAAATATGTGCGTGTGACGCGTGTGGGAGCTGCTGCTGTGCACGATTTCCCACCCCACTCTTCCCTTCTCTGTACATGCATATATGTGCTACTGGGCCACTTTATTATTCATTCTTTTCCCTTCAGACTTCTCTCCCTTCCGTTCTCTCTTATTTTCTTTTCCTCCTTCTCTTTCTTCTTCGCTCTTCTTCTCCTTCCTTCGTCAAGCATGAGGGTGAGGAAGTCGAATTGAGAGTTTCTCCTTTGACGACATAAGAACGACAAGCTGTTCCTTCCCTGTTCTTCATTCCCTTCATCGACTTCCCTCTTTCTCCCTCTCCTTTGCTCGAAGCTGCCTGGGTCTCAGTGGAGATCTACACTATGAAGTGCTTCGGGGTGGTTGGAGTGTTCACCAACGTTGTGATGGAGCTGCTCTAGAGGGCGAACCAAGAGCTGGGTGTCTCAGAGGCTCGAATGGCTTCCCTTGTCCTTGCATGCAGATGTACTGAGAGTGACTCAGTGTTCCTCTAGAACAGAGTATCATGTTGACCGACTGGAAGCTTCATTCCAGGTAGGGGGAGTACCTTATATCTTAAACGCATGGATTATGAACGGGTTCTGAGTGCTAATAGCTTACCGATTCTGTATTTGATTCTGTGATTTGTTTGCATGTGGAGTCTGTGATACCGGGTGCATGATGCTTATGAACCAAGAGTTGCATGTTTAGTTCCGTCCATAGATTGCATGTTAGTAGTTTTGAGAAGTGTTGAATGGTTGCATGAAAAGAATATGCTAAGGTGCTGATGATGATTGTCGTGTGACTTATATGCCATGCATATTATTCTGAGTTGAAATGCTGACTGCATAAGAGAAGGTGTTGACTTGATGAATTTGATGTTATGTGATACCGATTGCATGAGATGCATGTGCTGTTGAGTTCTAGTGATGCGTTATACCGATTGCATGAGATGCATATGCTGTTTGAGTTCTGGTAATGTGCTATACCGATCTCATGAGATGCATGTGTTGTTGAGTTCTGTTAATGCCTGGTACCGATTGCATGGGATGCATGGGTTGCTGTATTAATCTGTTGAGTTATGATACCGATTGCATGAGATGCATGTGCGGTTGAGTTCTGGTAATGTGTTGTACCGATTGCATGAGATGCATGTGCTGTTTGAGTTCTGATGATGTGTGATGCCGACTGCATGGGATGCATGTATTGCTATGCATATGAACTCTGTGTTGTGTGATGAATCCGCGTGTGGCGCATGGGATGCGTTTGTGCTTGGAGCACGTAGTGTGGGACACTACCATCGGTTATTTAAAAGCGTTGGACGCTGTGAAATCCTTTTGAGTGGGACTCAAGGTAGCCTTTGAGTGGGACTCGGGCTGCCCGTGAACACCTTCGTTGACACTGAGAGCGTTGGTGTCACCTTGTGGGAAAACGGTTGGGTACCTGTAAAATGGCCAAGCAGCTTGGAGCTGAATTGATAGCTGAGAGCTATGAAAAAAGGCTGGGAGCCTACGTTGCAACGTCAAAAATCGATTACACACAAATGCGGAACCGAGTGAAATAATCTGTGTATATGTACTGCTGATGTTGATTGGAATTTGATTTTGCATGTGATGATGTTAATGAGATGATGAATGTATATAACCGAGTGAATTATTCTGTGTGCATATGCTGTGGATGCTGACTGAAATCTGTTCTATGAATATATATCAATGTTATTGAAATGTTATGTGTGTATAGCCGAGTGAGAACTGTTGGATTCTGATCGGGAATTGTTGAATATGTGCGTTCTGATTCGTTGGCATTATAATGTTATTAGTTGTTGTTATGTTAATGTTATTGAAACGATATGTGCATATGGCCGAGTGATAACTGGTGGATTCCGATCAGTAAAGGTCTTATGTGTGTCCTGGTTGATTAGTATTGTTCTGACTTTAATTATTGCCATGTATAATTATGTATATATATATATATATATATATATTGTTGCATAACTATGGGACAATCCGAGTCAGTATCTATCATTTAATGTTTAAGATGCTCACCCCTACACCATTTTCAGTGTGTGTAGGTTGGACTCGGAAGTGATGATAGGGCCTCAAGTCTGAGTGTAGTGCACTCTGACTGTTGAGTGCTTGTATTGCGTTTAGTATGTTCAGTCAGTGTGGCCTTGGCCGGCTCTCATGTAAAATGACGATTAAATATATTCATTTATAAAGATTGATTTGATAAGTATAGACATGGTGTCACTTATATGGATCTGTAAATATTGGTAAATGTATAACGTTAAGATAATGAGTATTCCGAATATATGGGTACATATATATGGGTCGGTAGATTGGATTGTGGGCAGGTTTATATCTCTAGGATATAACTGATGTTGAGTGAATAACTCTAAGTTAATGAACCCTGAGAGGAATATAGGAGATTTAGATCCGGTTTCGAGTGAGGATTACTGGGTGGCTTTTCCGAGTGAATACGCTTGAGTGATTCTAAGTGAAAGATATAAGTGAACCCCGAGTGAGGAAGAGTTTGTATTCCCGAGTGGAAACCTTGAGTGATCCTCTTCTGAGAGAGGAGTTGGTGTAGTGGTTTAGAGTGGAATAGATTCTAAGTGTATGATATTTATAATCCGAGTGAATGATGTAAAATCCGAGTGAGCGAGGATCTGTACTCTGGGTGGTTAAGATTAGACTAAGTCCGAGTGGGGATTGACTTAATGATTTTCCCCGAGTGAACAAGATGTCATATGCCGAGTGGTCTAGCTATCATTTTCCGAGTGAATGAGTCGTATGATAACTCTGGATCCCGAGTGTCTGAATAGCCGAGTGTAGCTTCTCGCTTCAGCGAATGCAGGATTCGCTCCAGCGAGCGTGATTTTGATGGAAGGCTTTTGGTGGTTTAGCTTAGGCGAATGAGCGCTCGCCCGAGCGAGTGCACGCTGTTTCTCTTGGGCTCGCTTGAGCGTTGTTGGGTTCCGCTGGGTGGCTTTTGTTTGCCTTTATCCTTCCTTGCCTTCCATTTCCCCTCCGTCTCCTTGTTGTGCCCGGTTTAATTATTTTTGGGCGGAATATGTATGTTTTGCTAACTCTAAAATTTGGAAAAAATTTCCCTGTTTGGTTTTATTTATTTATTAAAATTAGGGTGTTACACTTCTACACTTTTTGACCCTTGGGTGAGTCTATTTAGCTTTGCTAATAGCTCCCCTCTATAGTAGCTTGGAACATAACGTTTTCTTAAAAGATCTTTTAAATCCAACCAATCATCTATTGGTGGAAAATTATCTTTCTTTCTCTCCTTACACACTTGAGACCACCATACTAAGGCATAGTTTTAGAATAAGAGGGTGGCTATCCTAACCTTCTTTTCATCTTTTATTTGATATGAGTTAAAGATTTGTTCTACTCTTATTTCCCATTCTAGATAAGCCTCTATGTCACTCTTGCCATGAAATGGGAGTATTTCTAATTTGACTTCTCTTAAGCCTATATCTTCTCTTTTATGTTCATGGTGCCTTCTTTGCCTAGGCTCCTCTTCACTATCACTATTATTATGCCTATGATTTCTTTGATTTCTATGTCTAGTTCTAGGGTTTTCATTATGCTCAAGATTTGTTAACCTAGCATTGATGTTATTCAAGCTATCCATTATGTTATGAAGCATAGTTTTATTCTCCTTATCATTAGAAGACATCTTTTAATGTTGTCAAAGAAATTCAAGACACAAACAAAGGATGTGTAGACAAGCTAGTCGAAGATGATGAGTGCAAAATAATTGAAAGAAAATACATAACAATCCTAAAATATGAATACTAGGTTTCTATCCTAAGGGAACAACAAGATCCTAGGTTGTCTTTTACTATGTTAATCCTATGTTGCTTATGAAAGTTCTAGATTAGTTTCAACCTAAGTTGATTATGATTGTCCTAGGTTGTTTCTAACAAGTAACTAACCCTAGATAAGCTAACCAATTCAGTTTACCAAGTAGTTAACCTAACAAAATTAGTTCAACTAACTAACCAACACCTAACAAACCCTAACTAGAAGTAGTTATTTAGTTATGGAAATTGTAACAAAGTCTAACAACCCTAACCAATTAACTAATTCGGTTATGATCTAGTTAAGACCTAAAACTAATTTTAGTTATGATTAGTTGAAATAACTAGAATTAGTTCCAACCACCAACTAACTAACCTAATTAGTTAAGACACGCAACTAACTAACAACTATTAGTTATAACCAACAACTAACTAACTAACAAAATAACAACCAAATGCAAATGCAAATGCTCTAGCCTAGCTGAAATTACCAAGAGTAAATGAAAGTTAATAGTGTCCAAAGTCCAATGTCCAAAAGGTTTGTCCAAAATACAAGACAAAACCCTAATACACCAAGCCTAAGAATTTTGAAATTTTGCCTAAATTCTACTAGTCACAAGGCCTTGCTTCCTTTACACTTTTCTTCAAGCTCTTCCTTGATGTGCAAGCTCCACCTTACCTAGCAAAACAAGACAAACCAAAACACTCCAAACAAAATTGTTAATGAATTCAAGCAAAAAGATGAAACCTCACAAGTGTATCTCTCAAGAAGCTCCTCATAACTCTTACCCTTTCTTTTGGTGTCAAGTTCACCCAAGAAATTTACACTCTCACCTCAAGTGTTCCAATATGCTACCCTCAAGGTTTTGAGAAGGGAATTATCAAGAGTTTGAAGAAAAGACAACTTCAAAGACAAAACTTGAGAATGAAAAATGACAAACTAAAAATGCTTAAGAAGAAAAGGATACTCAAAGTGGAAAATGTTTTTGGATTTTTAAAGGACAAGACACTAAAGCAATAAATGTTCAAAGAATAAAGGCTACACTAGGCTAAGAATTTTAAAAATTGAAGACACAACTAGACAAACAATAAACTAAATGCAACAATAAAAGGAAAGGACAATCTAAACCTAGAGACTCTAAAGTTGTAATCACTATCAAGCAAGGTTCAAATGAAACTATTTTGAGACTTAGGCAAACAATTCATTTTAAGTATAAAGGAATTTTGAAAATGTTATTAAACTTGGTGGCTTACTTCATACTTTTGTTTCTCAATGAGACTTCTTCTTTTCCACATCCTTTTCAATTTTTAGTAGTATAGGGCTTTTGTTTTTCTTTTCTCTTTTGTAGATTTTCTTTTCTTTTTAATGCCTCTTGTAATTTTGTTTCTCAAGTCACAACACCACTCAACATGAAACCCTAAAACCAAAATGAACAATGCCAAACAAGTTCAAGTGTCTCTTCTTGCTTAAGGGAAAATATTTACAACCTTCTTCCAAAAGGAGTGGAAGGACTTTGTTCAATTTTTTTGGACAAAATTTTCTTTAATGCAACAAAATGAAAACCGAGTATGAAATGTATTCCTAATGTGCATTCACAAACAAAATTAACCTAGAAAGAAACTAAGAATGGAAACTAACAATTCTAACAATGAGATGACTTTTGGAGTGTCTTAAAGTGAGACCTCCTAACAAGATTAAAATGGAACCTTGGGAGTTTAGTCAAGATGCTTGAACTAACTCCTAAAACACACGGTTATGCACTTGCTAAAAAGGAGAAACAATACAAAACCTAGAACACTAGACAAGGTTCCACAAGGTACACAACAACTAACTCCTATTTGGCTCTAACTACTAACTAACAATTGAACAACTTCTAACTACTAATCAACAAACTATAACCGAAATACCTAAGTGCCAAATCTGAATTTTCACAACACAAATAAAAGAAACCGAAACTCAACAATCAATATGTAAGAAATTGAAGAAATGACACAACTACCACAAAAGCTCAAAAGAATATCAACTTTTTATGACTTTTCTACTATAACATGGCAACAATAAGGCAAGAAGATGATATGAACAACAAATTCCAGCCAGCAAAACAAGCTTAAAACTGAAACTAAAAGAGGAAGAAGAGTAGGAAAAGAACCTTCAAGCTCTAAGATACTAAATGATGTAGGCATTTCTTCTAGTTTCTTGAAGAAGGATGGATCTAGGGAACTCTTCCTCTTATTTCCTATTCAAACCTTCATCTATCTCCTTGATGATGAGAAAACCGAAGAAAACTTGAAAGGAAAAGATGTACTATTTCAGAAATTGAAAAAAGAAAAGAGAAAGGAAAAGATGGAAATGGATGGAAGGAAGGAGAAAGATGAAGGGTGGAATTATGGAAAGGAAGGGGAAACCACTCCAAGAGGAGATAATTCCCTTAGAACTCACCACCAAGAGGGAGGAATTCCTCTTGTATGAGAGCTTGCTAGAGCTCACTCTAACCTAGAGAGAAGGGAGAGCTTCTCTCACTAAAAAACTCACTCAAAGTGTGTAATTTCTCAAATGGCATTCAAGTGTGTCAATTTACAAAAGCAGAGCACCTTATATAGTGCTTCAAAGAATTCAGCCATGTGGTTCCCTTATGGGCCTCTCTAAGATGCCTAGGCCCAATAATGCAAATGGACAAGAGTATGGCCTATACATGGCCCAAAGTGAGTGTACATGGCCAAAAAGTGGCCCAAATGACCTTGCAAGGCCCAAATGAAACCTATAAGCCTAGAGAATCTAACTAAGGAGTATAGTACAAGTAGAATATGAATAGATCCTCAAGAAGTCTTCATTGGGCTTACGCCCACTCAAGGAGAGGAAAGAAGATAAGGCCCGATGGATGCTTTCTTTGGCCCTTTTGGTCTTGGCCCTTGTGAGAGGACCTTTGTATGCTTCAAATCCTTTTTTTAAGATGGTGTGAGGGTCCTCCCTTAGTGTGTCCTCATTAACTTCACTTGCTATAAATAGAGAAGGAAATCGAAGAAGCAAAGTATCCCAGCAGAACAACAAAAATCACTTTCTGCTTTTTCTTCTCTGATTTCTTCTTAGCATTAGCTCTCTTTGATTGTTCATTTGCATATACATATATTCTAAGAGTTATTATTTTCAGTGTATAATGAAACAACCCGATTTAGATAACAGCAGCCCGAGGCAGGGAAAAAAAAATTTTTTCCCAAAGATCAGAGGGTGTTCAGGGCAAAATAGTAATTGAAGGTTAAGAAGAGTAGAAATCTGACTCAGAAAGAGAAGGCCGGGTCAGAATATTACACATTAGCAAGACGTGGCTCCAGCTACGAGAATCAGCGGATGAAAATACATAAGCGGCTACACTCGCTAGAGCGAGGATTTTTTCGCTGAAGCGACGTATACATTCGGATAGTTTCCCACTCGGAATGGAGTCCAGATTCACTCGGGAAAATCTTACGCTCACGCTTCCCTCGGAAGTTCATTCAACACATCCTGTTCTAGCCCTAGAGTTCATGGTATAAACTACATTCGCTGAAGTGGAACCTTATTCGCCCAAGCGAACAGAGCACTCAGATAATTCGATCACTCAAAATCTAAACTCAAGTCCACTCGGTAACCTCCTCACTCGGAGTCGGAACATAATTTCTCTCGGAAGGCTCCCACACATACACGCTTTCTTCAAAATTTTACACAATACTCTCTATTTTCATTCTTGAAAGTCACAGATGTTAACCACTCGGGAAATGATTCCCTCACTCGGAAATGCTCTAGCTCCTCGCCACTTGGGATACATACTAACTCCTCCACAGGCGGAAGACCTTGTTAGACTAAAATCTACTCCGTATCATCCAGATCTTACTCCCTCTACTAAGTTCACTACTACAGGCTCCACTCAGAATCGGATTGTCGATTCGACCATCGGGGAAACATTCACTCGGTTGACTTTCACTCGGAAATATCTAAATACCCTTCAATCAGAAAGGTTGCATCTAAGAAATCTCTCGCTCCATAACATGTTGACCAACTTACCTCGAAAGCGATTCTAATGGGCATATTCCACTCGGAGTTGGCCCAACCTTACTTCATTCGGAAGAAGGTCACTCATCAAACCTTACACAGAATTAACTTAGCTCTTATTTCTTCAGAATCATGCAGGCTCTACATGCTTAGTAAAATACAACGTATACCACCTGGACATTCACACACAGCACAAGATGAACACACAGTATTATATATATAAATATTTACATGCACATGATCATACTCTCAACCCGAGAGAGTTTAGTTCTAATACAGTTAGACAAAAGACTAAATTAAGAGCCAGCCAAGGCTATGATAAAACCTTATGTACAGCATATACATATATATATATACATTTCCACAGTACACAAGCACTCCACACAGTATGTAGCTCCTCTGTCATTCACCGTCTCGTGTGATGTCCACTGAAATATAGCCACAGTAGGGGTGAGTATCTTAAATATTAAATGATAGATACTGACTCAGATTATTCCTCAATCATGCAATAATATATATATATATATATACATGGCAACAATCAATAACATACACAGTTCCATTCAATCGGAACACACACACAAGGCATCTTTCAATCGGAATCTACCTAGTTATCTCTCGGCTATATGCACATATTATTCTCAATAACACTAACACATATACATACAATCACGTCACAGTCAGCATCAATTGTACATGTACACAGGTTCATTCAATCGGATCCGACTCATGTATTATTGGTTTTTATTGTTGCAACATAGGCTCTCAGCCTTTTATTCAGCTCCCAGCTGACTCGGCCATTTTACTGGTATCAAACCGTTTGCCTTCACTTGTAACACAAACACTCTCAGCGTCAACGGCAGTGTTACGGGCAGCCTTGAGTCCCACTCAGTCGGCTTGCCTTGAGTCCCACTCAAGGTCTTTCACACCATTTCATGCATATAATTACCGATTCAAAAGGTAGTGTCACACACTACATGCTCTCAGCATTCTTACCAATGCATCTCATGCAAGGTATTGTTACTAGATTACGAACAGAATCGGTAAATCACTTCCATACTATTAACTCATGCACCTCATGCACCACATATATAACCACACATGGCATGATTATACAAACACAGATTTTACACACTCGACCTTTTACTCAACAATACATGCATCATATACAATCGGTATTAGACATTATTAGCACTCAGTAAGTTAATCTTTCCTCACATGCAGTCACATAAATCATAGTAGCATGCATGTCACATAAATCACACGGTAATCATCAATAATACTTTAACACATTCTCCTCATGCAATCATTCAATATTCTCAAGATTATTAACATGTATTTCATGGACGGAAATTGACATGCATTACCCAACTCCTAGTCATCATGCATCCGGGCATCGCATATCCCTTACTCAATCAAAACACACCTATCAACGCATTTTAATCACCAGAATCAACAAGTCATCAACACCCGGAACTCTTCCATAACCCATGCATTTAAGATATAAGATAACCCCTTACCAACTAAAGAGACTCCAAGAAATTCCTCTGTTTTTAGTGTTGGTCTGCTGTCCTGTTTGCTTCGTCCACCACTCTCTCTTGTTCAGTCCCCCTCGAACACAGTCGCACCCTTTAATCAGCTTGGGAACAGGAAGCTGTTCTTCTTCCACTCGAACGATTGCTCCTCACCAACAGTGGGAATCTCGGGTTCTCCACTTCGCCACAATCGTGAAGTTACAAAAATAGGGGACAGAGAAGAAGAAGAACGAAGAAAAACAACAAAGAAGAACGAAGAAGTAGGAGAAGATGGAAAGTCTTGAGGAAATTTGGAGTGAATGGAGAAGTGGTTAAGGGCTTCAGCCCATATACTCCTAGAAACGTGAAGAGTTAGTGGGGAACGCGGATCGGAGCTTGCTGCACGGCTACACGTCACAAACAGTCAGTCCTGTCAGCAGTCAAGTTTTAATTTATAATTAACCTCACTTAACACTTAATCTTAATCTAGTCCTTAATTAATACGCAGGATGTTACAATTCTCCCTCTCTCAAAGAATTTTGTCCTCGAAATTCAAACGGCAACTTACCTTAAATGAACAACTCGGGATACTGTTGCCTACCTTAAATGAACAACTCAGGATACTGCTGCCTCATGGTATCCTCGCCTTCCCAGGTATAAGAAGTACACCCATTTTGCTGCCACGCTACTTTGACCAGTTGTACATCCTTGCTCCTCAAGCGTTTTACCGACCGGTCCACAATTCTAGTCGGTACAGCCACTGTGGTTAAATCCTCTTTGATCTCCACTTCATCATCCGGCATTTCATGAGTGGAATCGGGTAGATACTTCATTAGTTGAGACACATGAAACAGGTGAGTTGGTAACGCTATTCGGTATGCCACAGAATCGACCCGCTCCAGTACTTCATAAGGTCCAATGTATCGGGGGTTCAACTTCCCACTCTTCAAGGCTCGTCCGACTCCTTTACTCGTTGAAATCTTTAGGAACACCTTATCACCGACCAAAAACTCAAGTGGTTTAGTCCGTTTATCATGATAGCTTTTCTTCCTATCCTGAGACGCCTTCATCTTTTCCCTAATTACTTAGATCTGTTCTAAAGTCTGTTTCACAATTTCCGGCCCCAACAGTAAACTTTCACCAGTTTCTAACCAACAGAGTGGGGTTCGACATTTCCGGCCATACAGTGCTTCATAGGGTGGCATGCCAATGCTGCTGTGGTAGCTATTATTATATGTAAATTCGATCAGAGGGAGGTACTGCTCCCAACTACCACCATGCTCCAACACACACGCCCTCAGTAAGTCCTCTAAACTTTGTATTGTTTGCTCAGATTGCCCATCCGACTGGGGATGGTAGGCAGAACTTAGCCAAAACTTCATGCCTAATTCCTGGTGTAGGCTTGTCCAAAACCGGGACGTGAATCTAGGATCCCTTTCTGACACGATAGAATACACCATGCAGTCAGACAATTTCTCGGATATAGATCTGGGCTAACTTCTGTAACGGATATCTCATGTTCACAGGTAGAAAGTGTGCAGTTTTCGTCAACCGGTCGACAATGACCCAAATGGCATCATAACCCGCTCAGGTTCTAGGCAATCCCATTACAAAGTCCATGGCAATTGAGTCCCATTTCCATACGGGGATTTCAAGGGGTTGCAACGCATCATACGGCTTCTGGTGTTCGACCTTTGACTTCTGGCAAGTAACACACTGAGCCACATATTCCACCACATTTCTCTTTAATCCGGGCCACCAGAATTACAGTCTTAGATCATGGTACATCTTTGTAGTGCCCGGGTGAATACTTAACAGGCTCTTGTGGGCTTCATCAAGCACCATCCTCCTTAATTCTTCTTCACCTGGCACATATATTCTACCCTTCACTCAAAAAATTCTATCCGATCCCTCGGTCAGAGACAAGTCCTTACCCTTAGCCTGAGTCTCCTTTATCTCAGCCAAGTAGGTATCTGACTTTTGCTGCTCAAATACCAATTTCAGGAACTCATTGGCAATCTTCAATGTACCAAGCGTTATCTTCTGAAACGAAGGGACGTCCACATGCAAGTTCATGTCTCGGAATTGCTCCAGTAACTCCACCTCCTTCACCATCATCACTGCCACATGGAGGGATTTCCGACTCAATGTGTCGGCTACAACGTTCACCTTACCCGGATGATACTTCAGCTCGAAGTCGTAATCTTTCAAAAACTCCGTCCATCTCCTCTGCCTCATGTTCAACTCTTTCTGGTCGAATAAATATTTGAGGCTTTTGTGGTTGCTGTACACCTCAAATTTGGAACCGTACAAGTAATGCCTCCATATTTTTAATGCGAAGACTACAGCTGCCAATTCCAAGTCATGAGCCAGATAATGTTTCTCGTGTGGCCTCAATTGCCGAGAGGCATAAGCTATCACTCGGTCCTTCTACATTAGTACGCACCCCAGGCCGAGTCCCGACGCATCACAGTAGACCACGAAGCTCTCTTGCAAATTTGGCAATGCCAACACTGGAGCGGTTATCAACTTAGTCTTTAACTCTCGGAAACTGTTCTCACACTCGGAACTCCACATGAAAGGGACATTTTTTCGAGTCAACTTGGTCAGGGGCAAAGCAAGCTTAGAAAAACCCTTAATAAACCTTCTATAATAGCCAGCTAGACCCATGAAGCTTCTTATCTCCGAGACCGATTTGGGTCTCTCCCATGCCATTACAGCTGCTACCTTTGAAGGATCCACCGAGACGCCTTCCTTGGAAATTACATGCCCGAGAAAGTATATCTTATCCATCCAGAAATCACACTTTGAAAGTTTTGCAAACAGCTATTTCTCCTTCAATATTTGGAGTACCGAACAGAGATGTTCCCCATGCTCCTCAGGGGTCTTGGAATAGACCAAGATATCATCAATAAAAACGACCACAAATCGATCTAAGTATCGGTGAAAGATGTTGTTCATGTAATTCATGAATACAGCAGGGGCGTTTGTCAAGCCAAATGGCATTACTACATACTCGTAGTGGCCATACCGGGTCCTGAAGGCAGTCTTGGGAATATCCGAGTCCTTCACCCGGATCTGGTGGTATCCCAATCGTAAATCAATTTTCAAGAAGACTGAAGCACCACGCAGCTGGTCAATTAGGTCGTCAATCCTGGGCAATGGGTACCGGTTCTTAATCGTAAGCTTGTTTAGCTGTCGGTAGTCTATACATAACCTCATGCTGCCGTCCTTCTTCTTAACAAGTAACACCGGTGCGTCCCATGGTGATACACTCGGTCGAATGAACTGTTTGCCGAGTAACTCATCCACTTGCTTTTTCAACTCAGCCAATTCTGTTGGGGACATCCTATAGGGTGTACTGGACACCGGCTCGACTCCAGGAATTAAGTCTATAGAGAATTCAACTTCTCTATTTGGAGGGACACCCGACACATCCTCCGAAAACACCTCAGGGAATTCACAAACAGTCAGAATATCGTTCACTCGGGCTCTACCCTCTCCCTCTGTTAAACAAAGCATCATAAATAACTGAGCTATACCTTGTACCATGTAGTCATCACTGATCTGCCTCAGAAAAATTACTCTTCGGTTTCGACAGTCCACCAATACCTTGTTGGCTGATAGCCAATCCATGCCAAGTACGATGTCAAGGTCTTTCAGAGGCACACATACTAAATCGAAGGTAAAACTCCAATCGCCCAACGTAAAGGTTACATATTTGCACATCATTGATGTCAACACTTTAACACCGGTCGGATTGGCTACCTCCAAAGTCCGATCTATATACACAGTCGACAACCTCAAACGTCTCACACAATCGTCAGCTATAAAGGAGTGGGTGGCTCCATAATCAAAAACTACATTAAGTGTATATCTACCGAGTGAGCACTTACTTTGCACCAAGTCATTCGCTTGTGCAGCTTCCTCGGCGTTGATGGCGTAAACTTTCCCACCAGCCGGTTGGTCGGCATTTCTTCCCCGGTTGTTTGGGGTAAACATCATGTTACCCCGAGCTCCATTGCCTCTGCACCCATTCCCTCGGCCACCATTTCCATGACCTCTCCCTTGGAAGCCTCCACGATGCACATTGGCGTTTGCTTGATGTAGTTGAGGGCAGTCAGGGCGAATGTGCCCTTTCTCATTACAGTGGTAGCATACCATTTCATCATCGTTGCTGCAATCCCTAGCATAATGGTTTCCTCCACACTTAAAACACTTGTTGTCTCCCATACGATGAGCCGAACTTTCTCCCTACTGACCCTGACCCCTAAACCTGGAGAAGGGTCTGCTTCTGCCAGCGTTGCTCGGTCTCTTGAAGCGAGATTGTTGGGGCTTCAAGAAGGGGTCTGCCTTGCTGCTCTGGCCCGAGTGGGCCATGTCATCTTCTTCAAAAATTTTGCATTTATTCACCAGTACAGGAAAGCTTCTAATTTCCTGGTGCCTGAACGCTCTCTTAATGTCCGACCTCAGTCCGCTCTCGAATTTAATGCATTTGGAACTCTCGGTTCTGGGTTGTTGGAAGGGCGGATAAAACAGGCACAATTCTTCAAACCTGGCAGCGTATTCCTCTACAGACATGGAACCCTGCTTTAGTTCCATAAATTCTAGTTCTTCCCGACTCCTTACTGTGTCGGGGAAATATTTCTCCAGGAAGCACGCCTTAAAATTTTCCCAGATCAGCTGGGTGCCAGCGTCAGTCAATCAGTTTTTGGTGATCTTCCACCAATTTTCTGCTTCATCCCGCAGCATGTACACTACGCACTCAACTTTCTGGGCCTCAGTACAGTGAAGGCCCCCAAAAATTCTCTCCAAATCTTGAATCCACTTGTAAGCTACTTCGGGATTAAATCCCCCTTGGAACTCACTCGGCTTCCTCTTCAGGAAGCGATCCAATACTTGGCTATCTTTAGTTCAAGGTTGGCTCTGCCTGTCGAATATATCAGCGAAACGCTGGAATGCCGTGGCTGTGGCTTCCATGCTATGACGATTTGCCATGACTTACCCTGAAATCAACACCCCTTTCAAGGATAAGTTTACAGAATTACTCACTACCGATCGGACTTCAACCCAACATTCAACAATTCTAACACATTATTATACAATTCTTAAATATCATAGAATTAATTGGACCAGGGTAGGAACAATCTTCTACCCCCAAAACAACACCTCATAAGCACATGGTCATACAAATTATACTTAATTAGGCATCAAGTCCTCAGATATTACAAGCAATTTATGACGACTGGTCATAATGTACATCACCGCTTACTGGGAGTAAGCATACCTTGGCCTTGGACCCTTTAAGTCCGCTCTGATACTAAAATGAAACAACCCGGTTTAGATAACAGCAGCCCGAGGCAGGGAAAATTTTTTTTTTCCCAAAGATCACAGGGTGTTCAGGGCAAAATAGCAATTGAAGGATAAGAAAAGTAGAAATCCGACTCAGAAAGAGAAGGTCGGGTCAGAATATTACACATTAGCAAGACGTGGCTCCAGCTACAAGAATCAGCGGATGAAAATACATAAGCGGCTAGACTCGCTAGAGCGAGGATTTATTCGCTGAAGCGGCGCATACATTTGGATAGTTTCCTACTCGGAATAGAGTCTAGATTCACTCGGGAAAATCTTACGCTCACGCTTCCCTCGAAAGTTCATTCAACACATCATGTTCTAGCCCTAGTGTTCATGGTATAAACTACGTTCGCTGAAGCGGAACCTTATTCGCCCAAGCGAACAAAGCACTCAGATAATTCGATCACTCGGAATCTAAACTCAAGTCCACTCGGTAACCTCATCACTCAGAGTCGGAACTTAATTTCTCTCGGAAGGCTCCCACACATACATGCTTTCTTCAGAAGTTTACACAATACTCTCTATTTTCATTCTTGAAAGTCACAGATGTTAACCACTCGGGAAATGATTCCCTCACTCGAAAATGCTCTAGCTCCTCGCCACTCGGGATACATACTAACTCCTCCACAGGCAGAAGACCTTGTTAGACTAAAATCTACTCCGTATCATCCAGATCTTACTCCCTCTACTAAGTTCACTACTACAGGCTCCACTCAGAATCGGATTGTCGATTCGACCATCGGGGAAACATTCACTCGGAAATATCTAAATACCCTTCAATCGGAAAGGTTACATCTAAGAAATCTCTCGCTCCATAACATGTTGACCAACTTACCTCGAAAGCGATTCTAATGGGCATATTTCACTCGAAGTTGGCCCAACCTTACTTCATTCGGAAGAAGGTCACTCATCACGCCTTACACAGAATTAACTTAGCTCTTATTTCTTCAGAATCATATGGGCTCTACATGCTTAGTAAAATGCAACATATACCACCTGGACATTCACACACAGCACAAGATGAACACACAGTATTATATATATAAATTCCTATATTTTTAGTGTTGGTCCGCTGTCCTGTTTGCTTCATCCACCACTCTCTCTTGTTCAGTCCCCCTCGAACACAGTCGCACCCTTTAATCAGCTTGGGAACAGGAAGCTGTTCTTCTTCCACTCAAATGATATCTCCTCACCAACAGTGGGAATCTCAGGTTCTCCACTTTGCCACAGTCGTGAAGTTACGAAAATAGGGGACAGAGAAGAAGAAGAACGAAGAAGGACAACGAAGAAGAACGAAGAAATAGGAGAAGATGGAAAGTCTTGAGGAAATTTGGAGTGAATGGAGAAGTGGTTAAGGGCTTCAGCCCATATACTCCTAGAAACATGAAGAGTTAGTGGGGAACGCGGATCGGAGCCTGCTGTAACATCCCAGTTTTGAAACTAAATGCCGAATGAAGAATAAACCATTAAGAAAATAACCGTTAATTATATATATAACCAAGTAGATTTAAGCTTTAAAATATGAAAAATGGTGGTGGTCAGGGGATGGGTGGAGTGCGCGTGGCTGCTGAGCTCACACTCTCCCATCCCACTCTTCTCTTACTCGTGCGCATATATATATATATATAAAAACATAAGCCTTTGGTTAAGGACACACTCGCTATTGCTTCCTCCGTCACTTCATCCTCTACTTTTCTCTCTTCGTCTCCATCCTCCTTCTTCTCTTTTCTCACTCTTCGCTCCTGGAGATCTTGATTGCAGTACTGAAGAACGGACCACACTCCATCCCAGAATCAGGCGCAGGATACGACGAAGCCAAAGAAGACCGAACGAACCAGGAGAAGGACATCGGACCCAACGACAAGAACAGAAAGGTTTCTGAGGTTCCTCTAAAGGTAGGGGGCGCTTGCATGTCGAATGCATGGTCTACGAACGGTACCGGATGAACGTACTGCTGAGTGTGTGTGTGTGTGTGCATGTATTCATAATCACTAAAACTGATGCATGATTTAAGATTCTGATAGCGATTTCATGGGGATGGTGTAGCTTGTTAGTGGATGATAATGATGAATGATATGCATGGATCTATTTTCTTGTCACTATGGAAAAGATGTATGTGCATGCTCTTAATTGGTTTGTTCACTGTTGTTAGTCTGATGACTGATTGTAACATGCGTTGGTGTGATTGACTAAATGAATACGAGTAATGTGGGGAATCCGTTCTTGCTTAATGTATACAGAGAAGGTGTTTGTGGCGTGATGATGCGTGTTAATAAATGTGTTAGTTGCATGAGTGAGAGTGGGGTGACCCGTAGAAGGTCAAGAACCCCAAGGGAACGACTTCCAGTTACCAACCTTGGCTAGATCCTGATAGTGCTCGTGGTAGCCGAAGGAGCTAGAGAAGAGTCTCGAGACGCCGTGGGAGGCCGATGCCACCTGGTAAGAGCTGAGGGACGAGGGGCCAGAAGAAAGGGGACCGTAACTAAGAGTCTTTACCCGAGTCGGATCCGCAGGCATGCATGTAGATATAAGGCCGATTGTGATGATGTATAAATCTATGTATGTTTATGTGTGTGATTTTGAGTGCATGAATGTATATGTGCGTAGGAACTCCGAATGCATGAATGGATTGTGGGCATAAGCTCTGTGTGATATGTGTGGCATGAATGTTGCTTGAACTGCATGAACTTGTTACTTGGGAAAGGTTAAATGATGGTAGGAACGTGTACTGACGCTGATACTGAGTCTGTGAGTATCATTTTACATGTAAAGCTCACCCCTGCAGTGGCCATATTTCAGTGAACATCTCTCGGAATAAAGAATGAAGGAAGAGCCGGGTGTGGAGCAGAGCAGCTGAGCATTATGGATCGTGTGTATATATGTGTGTACTGTGTGCTTGTCGTATTTAAATGTTTTAGAGGAAGCCTTGGCCGGTTTGTGTTAAATTTGGGTTTTAATTACGAAACTTAAACGCTCCGGACAGAAGGGGCATGTTGTGGTTGTAATTGTTTAGATGTTTCCTAACTATATATATATATATGTGTGTGTTGCGTGTTATATGGTACGGTGGAAGGTGTTGAATGACAAGTCCGGATGCCCAAGCATACCTTATGAGCGTAGACGGCCAGTGTGACTACGGGTAGGTAGTGGGATTAAGTTTGGGGTTGAGAGGATGAAACAAAGAGTTTAAACATGCTTCGAGTGAGTGAAGAACAAAAGACGAGTGAAAAACTGAGTGGAGTCCCTCGCTTCAGCAAGCAGTATACCCGCCCCAGTGAGTGCGGACTAGAAAGACTTATGTTGGGTTCCCTCGGGCGGAGTCATACCTCGTCTAAAGTGCTAAAGCAGTCCGCCTAAGCGTAAGGACTCGCGCTGAAGCGAGTAAAAGTCAGAGTGAGATACCGCCCATTATCCTTCCTATCCGTTGTGGCGCTAGTGCGACCTCAATAATAGTATTGACCCCGGCTTGAACGTTATAGTCGAGTCCGCCCAGACGTTGTCGTACCTAGTTGAGTTGGGTAGAGTGAATTCGGGCTCCTCCTTCCCCCACAACCTACTACCGCATATGTACACTGTAACTTCCCATTTTTCCGAGTGAAGTGCGAGCGTGAGGATTTACCGAGTGAACCCTTGTCCATATCCGATTGAGAAATTACCTTGTGTTTGTGTTGGAGGGGCGTCGTGCTGACTTCGCTTAGGCGGTGTCATACCTCGCCCAAGTAACTAGGACGGTTCGCCCAAGCGCGTAGAACCATGCTGAAGCAAGCAGATATCAACGTGAGACTCCGCCTATGTATCTTCCTCCTCCGTTGTCGCATTATTATGTCTCTCTGGGCGGTGTTGGACATCGCCTGAGTGAGTGGGCGTTGTAATGTAGTCCGTCCAGGCGTTGTTGTACCTTGCCGTACTGGACGGCGGTGTAATCACTTCCTCCTTCCGTGGTTGCATTGTTATGCTTCGCTCAGGCAACGTCGGGCCTCGCTTGAGCGAGTCAGTGTTATCTTAGTCTTCGACCAGGCGCTGCTGTGTTTCGCTGGATAGTGCGGGTCGGTCCCAGCCTTGCTCCCTTGTACTTCCTCTTCTCCTTCCCCTTACCCATCACTTCCTACTGAACAAACTAGTGTTACTCGTGGAAGAGTTTCTCTTTTAGAATTTTCCTCCATCCGCTGTTGCATTTCCATACCCCGCCTAGGCGGTATCAGACCCCGTCTGAGTGAGCCAATGATATTACGTAATCCGCCCTGGCGCTGGTATGTTACGCTAAACCCACGAACCGGTCCCAGTCTTAGCCTTCTGTCATTTGCCTTATGCGTGTGGATGATCTCCCATTTCCCTTGTTCTTCCTTGCACTCCGCCCTTTGTGTTATCCGGTTGCCTTATAGTCTTTGGTTACTTAATTTTGGAAAAATTTTCCCCGTATTGGTTTTTAATTATTTATTTAAAATAAGGTGTTACACCTGCTGCACGGTTACATGTCACAAATAGTCAGTCCTGTCAACAGTCAAGTTTTAATTTATAATTAACCTCACTTAACACTTAATCTTAATCTAGTCCTTAATTAATACGCAGGATGTTACACTTAAACTTATACATCCACTCTATTAAGAGAGTTATTCTTGTAATATCATTACTAAAAATCTGAGAGTTTTTGGGTTAGGTTTCAACCTTGGATATTGAGACATTGTGAGATTGGATGGGTTGCCCTTTTGCTTGTAAGGATTAAGTTCTTGAGTATGGGACACTAAGAAGCTATAATTGCTCAAAGCCTTATATCTCAAATCTCCAATAATGGAATCCTTTAAGTGGTTTGCTTGAAAGAGAGACGTACACCGGTGTGGTGGAACTCGTATATCGGTTTGTAATTATCTCTTCCCTAAACTCCTTTATATTTGCTTGCTAATTTAATTGTGCTTTATATTTGTTTGTGAAATTTGTTTAAGTTAAAATCTTGATTTTATTCTTGTTAAACATTATTATTGCTTACTAAGTGTTTAATAAATTACTATGATTAATTTGACTTTATTATTACTTGTTATTATCATTTATTTCATTAATCACTTTATTAATTGCAAAAGAATTATATTCAAAAGTATTCCAAAGTAAAATTTTTAATACTCAATTCACCCTTCCTCTTGAGTAATTAAGGCCACTTGGTTAACAACTATAACATCATCTCATACAATTTATAGAAAAACTCAAAAGCATACAAATTACCAAGAACGGAGATTATAACGCATACTTAATTAAGAAACATTATAATATGCATTATATATGATAATCCTAAAATAGCATACAAAATATAATATAATCTCATACATAATCATGCTTAGTCATTTTCTCAAAACTAGTTTCACAAACTGATTTCATAAAATAGAACTAAAGCTTATACCAAAAAATGATTCCGTAAATCAAAATTTTCTAAAAGCTATTGTAGAATGAAAACATGCCATCATAAAATACAAACAAATGCCCAAAACACACTTTTACAACTAGGCTTTGATACCACTGGTAGGAATCCTATATGGTTAGGCAGCAGAAACACATAGGATTCCCTAAAAAATTACAAAACCAAGTGTTTCAAAGCACCATAAAACAACAAAATTGAAATACGTTTAGTGTTTGCCTCTTGTACACGTGAAACTAGTTCCTTAATCAAAGCAATCATAGCTTTGTCCTTTAGGAGTCCATAGGTCCTTTAGCACTATTGTTACTTTCTTCACCATGCATGCAAGTTAGGAGGTAAGGATCCAAGCCCCTCCTCTTTTTCCTTGCTATGACCGAATGCTTCCCTCTTATTTCCCATGCCTTAACTTTTTTTTCTTTTCCATTTTTCCTACCATAATGTTGGATACAAAATATTTCAGCCTTTACATGTGGAGTTAGAAGGCCAAGAACCATTATTCATCACCTCTCTAAGTCAAAGCCACCACCTCAAGGCCATGCATGTCTTGATCTTTATTCTAGGAAGCCATGCATGGAAAGTTGGTAAGGTAAAAACCTTGGTCTCCATTTTCTTTCTCATTGCTAGATAGCCTCTTTAGCCATTTCCCTTGATTTTGGTTCTCTTATCTTTTAAATTTCATTGCCAATTATTTACACACCATGTTTAATATCTTGCATGTGAGGTTTGAAAATTTTAGAAAACCCTGTTCCCTAAATTTGTTGCTTGGCCTAGAGCACTACATAGCATTCCCTCTTTAATTCTTGCTTCTTAATCCTTGCATATTATGTTTTAAGGTCTTACATATGGTCTAGGAGCCATGGGTTCCATTTTGTGCATGATGAAATTTTGTAATTTTCTTCAAAAAAATTTTATGGCTATATATAAGGAGTTTCTGGTTTGTTTTAGGAAAAGGTTTCAACACAAAAGTTGTTCCTATCTCTTTTCCCTTTCCAACAAGCTAAAGAATGCCAAAATTTGATGTCTAGAGCAAAAGTTATACCCTAAACATTAAACGATGTCCCGACTGGATTTTCACTACGTGAAACAATCATATTTTTAAACTTTGGGTTATTTTTCTTAGAATTGGCTTTCGGTGCCTTCGTAAAAGTTTTACAAAACTCCGTTATAAAAATTTTGAGACTAAAATCACTGAAATCGAACATTTGTAGCCCAAGTTATGAGTAAAATACAAAAGTATACGGTACATGTTGCATGAATTTTAGAAGTCAAAAGGATCCCATTTTTCCATGTCTATTCTCACAGCCATGAATGATCTAAGGCCATTTTTGTTGTGTTTAAGTTTCAGATGTTTTACATGCTTTTTAGAGCTGCCATCGGATCGAAGGAACGAGAGGAAATGAAGAATCAAAACGTTGCCAGGGAGGACTCGCTTAGGAACCCCAAGTAAGATAAGTAGTTCTCCAACATCTCCATCAGAATATTGGCATGCGTAAGTGCGAGAACCTATCTTGGGTTCCTGGCCAAGCCGTGACTACATGCGAAAAGAGGGGAAATACGATTTAGACTAGAAAAGGAAAATAATTTGAATGTGTTATAATAAGTTATATGATACTCAATGATTATGAATAATTTGTGGCTTCATGAGTATTTGGTACTGTGTAGCGTAAAATAACATCTAAGTAAAATTTGGTAATCTTGTGTGAAATAGGATTGTTATGCATGAATCTGCTTAAGAAATCCTTGCATCTAAATATGACAAAAGACGTAATTTGTAACATCCTGAATTTTATAAAAATGATTAATCGAGAGGAATAAATATTAAATAATTATAAATGGGTTAATAAGTGTCCTAAAAATATTGAAATAATTAAATTGAGATTTATGAAGATTATTTATAATTTATTGAAGCTTTAAGAACTAAAATTATTCCCGGTTAAAATATGGGTGTCGGACCAAGTATCTCCGATTGAGATGCCGTTGGTCAGGGCTGTTAAGAATATTATAGGAAATCCGAATATGTCTTTGGAATAATTTTTAGATAAAGTGTTGAGCCCGAACCGAGATCCTGTATATTGTAAAATGTAAAATTTTTAATGGAGGGAATAAAATTAAAACATAAAACCCTACTCTCCCTTCTCTCTTCACGTTGGTTTTTAACTACCCTTGGCAAACATTTCTTCCATTTTCTCCTCCCATTCTCTTCATCTTCTTCCTTTCTAAACCTAGCAAAAATGATGGTGCCTCTTTCTCCTCTTTCTATTTTCATTTTTCCCATGGAGCTTGAAGGAGATGATATTGATGGAAGCTCTTCCCTCTTCTTCCTAAAATTTTTGTCACCCTTTCCCTCTCTTAGAAGCCCATTGTTATTTCTTGGCTTAAGGTATGTCTCCCTCCATTTTAATGAGCTTGAGCCTTAGGTTTTGATTTTTATATAATTAGGAGAGTGTTATATGTATGGGTTATGGAATGGGAGCCATTTTTATGCAAAACCCTAAGATGGGGTGTGAGGATATGTGTTTTTGTGTGGGTGTGATGGGAGTACACGAAATGGCACATGATGGAGTAGGAAATCATGAGTATAAGTGGTGGTTATTGAATTTTTATAGAAACCCTAACTTTAAGAAATTAGGGGAAACGTGTAATTTTGGTTTGTGGATTAATTTTAGGTGAAAATGTGTGATATTTAGAGTATGGCTATTATTAATGATGTTGAAAGGATATTTGTTGATGATGAGAAATGGTATTAGTCAAGGTAAATGCTTGGTGGAGGTGGTTGAAAGTCATTAGTATGGGAATCCATAGATGAGTATGGCCTTTAAATGAATGATAATAAGTTTGAACACCAAAACCATAATGGTTGTGATGGATCTGTGGATTGGACATTATGGATTGATGAGGCCTTAGGCCATGGCATGTGCCATTTTAATTTGTTGATTAATTATGGTTATTGCAGGATAGGATAGCTATGTTGAATTTTGAGTGATAATGATGGCAAATGGATGATTTATATGATGATTAGATGTATTATGAATAAGGGATGTGATCTTGTTGTTGTTGGGTGTGGTTAGGCCCCTTTGAGATTTAGAGAATCATGGTTTTGGGAAAGGAATTCCTAAAGCCTAACACAAGTATGTGAATAGGTGTTTTAACAAGTCTAAGACTTGATATTGGACTTTAAGAGATGTTGGCAATTGTTTAGATTTATGATGGTGCCTTACGATGGCTCATGAATTGAATACATGTGTATTTATGTGTGTTGATAGGAGATTACATTGCGGGCAATGTGGTGGAATTTTTGGAGTGTGCGAATCGTTGCGGCTCTTCTCTCGAGGTAGGAGAGGAGTTTATATTTCAATTGCATGAGTTGAATAATTGATGGTTGATGTATATGATTGTACTCATGCTTGCCTTGCCATGAATATCTTGAATGGTGATTGATAATGTAACACCCCGAATTTTTAAAATAGAAAGTTAAATTAAGAAAATAAATATTGAATAATTAAATGTGGACTAATTAATATCCCAAAATGCTATAAATAATTTAATTAAGATTTCCGGAGACTGTTAGTGAGTTATTATGACCGGATAAGCTGAAAACTGACCCAGATGAAATATAGGTGTCGGACCAAGTATCTCTGATTGAGATGCCGTTGGTCAGGGCCGTAGATAATATTATTGGGAATCTGAATATGTATTCGGAATAATTTTTAGAGTATGTATTGAGCCCAAACGGAGAGCCTGTTTATTTAAAAACGGAAGAGTTTAAGTGAAAGAAGAAAAATTAAAACAAAACCTCACCTTTTTCACTCTCATTTCTCGTGAGCCTCTTTTTCTCTTATGCAAACACTCTCTTCTTCTTCTTCTTCTTCTCCTTCATTCCTTCTTCTCCTTCAGAAAACTAAGCAAGTGGTGTGCCCATTCTTCTCCTCCATTTTCGTTTTCCTTAAGCTTGAAGGAGGTGACATTGATTTGAAGCTTCTCCCTCTCTTCTCTCTATTTCCGTCACCATCTTTCTCCTTCTTAACCCCCATTTTTCGTTTTGGAGCAAGGTAAGCTCTTTGTCATTTCTTTTGTGCTTGGAACCTAGGGAATAGATGGTTGTGGCTTGGAGGTGTATTAAATGCTTATGGGTAGTGAATGGAGACATTAAATGCATGAGCCCTAAAGTGGGTGTTATAAATGCAAGCTTTAAATGGTATTAATGGAGTAAATGCATATATAGTTGGAAGTAGAGGAGAATGTATGATTATTTATGAATATGGTTGGGTTTTTATAAAACCTAACTTATAGTTTTGGGGAAAATATGTAATATAGATGGGGTTAACATTGATTGATGAGGGAAGTGTTATAAATGATGAGGTATTGACATTAAATGATGATTAGAGATGGTGGTTGGAAACCATAAATGAAAATCCACTTAGAATGAGTTAAATGTAAGGTTGATAAATGGGATAACCTAACAAATTAGGTTGTAGCCCTTGATAATAATGGATTTCGATTTAAGGGAAGGAATTCCCGAAGCCTAATTAGGCAAATGAATAAAATTAATAAATAGTTCCTATATGAAAAGAATCATGTGTACATAGATATGTATATGTATGTTGAGATGGTTTTGGGATGAATAATTGATGTAGTCCTATAATGATTGGTGTAGGACTTGATAACATGGGTGAAGCGGGATCATCAACCCCGGAAGTCTACTTCTCTTGAGGTAGAAGAGGGGGTGTATTTTCTAAATGTATGAGAACATGTATAATGATAATGTATATGATGATGTAATGTGGCATGTCTACTTGAATGGATGTGATATCATATTTTTATGATGTGAAATTGAACTTGGTGCTTAAAATGATTAATTGTGGATTGAAGCCTTAATGAGGCTATGAGTGGTATTAATCTGTCCAGAACCGGGGTCAAGAGATCTGGTGTCGGGTCAGTCACAGATAGTTAGATGATTACGTCTCTGAAGACCGGTTATATGAGTATCCAGTTTACGTATCCGATGTCTCTATATGATGAGAGCGGATTGGGCGTCCTGGAGGTCCTTCACACCGTCCTTACGCGTTGATGTGGGCGAAAGGTGGTGCCACTTGCAAAGATTCTCCGATGCTCAAGTTAGTGGTCGTATTCCAAGTGAGGAATGTTTTCAGAGAGTAATTATAAGTTGATAGAGTCAAAAAAGATCCCTCCCTTCATTGATGAAGAAAGTTCATATACCTGATTGGCTTGATATTCGAGGATCCGTTAGTGGGGAACCACTAACCTCCAATAACACCTTAAATTATTATTTTATTACGCACTTACCAGTATGATTGGGTCAAGTGGCCATTTTATATTGAGCGTAGGGAGTATAGGCTAGAATTAAGGGACAAATTGACCATTCCCGTGAGCAAATTTTGGCTCGTAGTGTAGGGAATTATTGATCGGTCCCTGTAACAATGCCTTTTGTCTTCTGCATAGTGACGTATACGTTGTCCGGTGTCATGGTGTTATCCTGGACAACCGGTATAGGGAGAGCGCCTGATACAGAATTAGAGTCCGGATGTATACCGATAACACCGGTTGCACGTTGGCAAATTGATAAAGGCGTTGAAATATGTCTTGTAGATCGGATACCGGTATCAAGACCAGATCATATGTCCCCTAGCTTGTGTGAGGGACTGTGTAGTTATTCACATGAGCTACTCAACCTGCGAAAGATCTAGATGCCGGTATAGCTTTGCATGAAACGTTTTTATGCATGTGTGCTGTTCAACATTATTATATCACGAGGAACCGTCCTAGGGTTGAACGTTTCGTTGTCATGATGTTGTTATAATGATTTCAGACAAAGATTCGTTAGCAGGAGAATACCAAAAGGTTTTTGAAAACTGAAGACCCTTGAAATTCGAGTGACGTCTGTAAAGCATAGATTGCGTCGCATGATTAGACATTAAATGCCTTTAATCACGTGTGCGAGCAGTTATTGCATTTAAGACAGAAATCTCAGTAACCGTCATTTGGGGCTTAATGGGCCTACAATTTTTAAAACTTCTGGGCCCAGCGGAGAGGCCATTTGACGAATTGATATTGTTTTGGCGCCCATGAATTTAGAACGACTGTGTTATTTGACTCGTGAATAAACGCGTTTAGTCGTGAACGACACAACCTCAAGAGTTGGTAGCCGAACCTTTTCACTTCCTATAAAAGAAACACTTAGTGGATTCAGGGTTCCACTCATTTCTGATTTCTTAGCAAAACTCTGCAGAAATTTTGTAAGGATGCTTGCCGCTTGTTTTGAGAAGTTTTTCTCAGTCTTCATCTTCCTTATCATCTGAGGTAACCATTTTCTTTCCCTTGTTACTTTCATCTTCTTTTGCTCTGCTGTTTTTGCTTGAAAAGAATGTATCTTACTAGGGGGAGATTAACTTCTCGCAACCCTAATTATCATAGGGGAAGAATCCTTGTGATTCTTCCGAGGGCTGAGTCATGTCGCTCAGAAAGGGGATCTTACTCACGGTGGAGAGTGACTTTTCCCTTCTCAGAGTCGTCCTCTGATTGTAGTCGCTCTGAAAAGTGAGATGAGTAATGATTGTTACCCTTCTGACGATATGACTTTTTATCGTAGAGCCGAGATTTTTATTCACGCTACTCAAACGATGACTGGAGAAGGAACCTCTGGGGATCAAATTGTTCTGAAAATAGCAGAAGGTCTGTACAGCGTAGTCACCTCTCGGCTAAATTGGGAAGAACTCCAGGCTAAGTGGCCCTTCTGCTGGATAGCTGACGAGTTTAAAAACTTAGCCTCCCATCATGCGAATGAGGACGGAGCTCGGATTCAGCCAAGGTTTACAGTTTACGCTGAGGAGGAAATGAAAAAATGGTTCAGGGTATTTGCACCGCTCCCTACAGAACGGATATACCACGTTGTCCCCGATGAGCGTTTGGTATATATGTATGATTTTGTATTTCATCACCTCGGAGTTCGTTTCCCCTTATTCGACTTTCAAATGGGTGTATTAAGGTTCCTAAATTATGCACCTTCTCAACTTCATCCGAACGGTTGGGGACTCGTCCGTGCTCTAGAAGTATTGGGAGACTACTTCAACTTTACGCCCACCGTAGCGATGCTGTTCTACTACACTCAGGTAGTTCGGAGGGCTAACAAGCAAGGCGGTGTAGGTCTAATCACACTCCGGACTCTATATTCCTTCGTGAACTTCGAATCCTACACTGATTCGGCTAAAGTTGACGGGAAGTCATTTAAGTCCTTCTTTACCTAGATATCAATTAAGAAGAATAAGCCCGTCTTCTGGAAGAACGAAAAGGGTCTTAATAAATTTCCCCTGAGCTGGACTCATGAGCACTTTCTCCTGAACTCTTCAGCATACTTCACTCATCAGTCCGAGCTATCTACTGAAACGGCGACGGTGTTATTCACCCTTGAAGCATATTCTACACGCTTTAAAGCATTTTTGTGTAGACGTCTTTTAAGTAGTTCAAGTGCAGTTCGGAATGAATATCTCCGTAATTCTCATTTTATTTTTCTTTTCCTCCTTAGTTAACTGTATTGAGCATTTCTTCGTTGCTAACGCGTTTTATTTATGTATGTAGGTGAAATAGAGAAAAAATCTCCAGACATGGACAAGTTGAAAAACTTGAAAGCAGGAGGTAAATCTGTAGCTGGCGCGAATGAAATCCTGCCTAAGAAGGATTCTGTGAAGGATTGTTCTGAGTTGATCATTCTGACCTCGGATGTAGAAGGGGAGATTCCACTGGTAGAGGGCGGCCCAACTGGTGTTGGTGCAACTACGAGTCAGCCCAAAATAACAGAGAGGAGGAGAAAGATCAAGAATGACCCTTCAGGAGGACCATCGAAGAAACATAAACCTTCAAGGAGTCCGAAAAGAGCAAGGGCTTCAAAAGGTAAAGCTGTAGAGACCTCGAATGCAGCTGAAGTTCCTTCTGGACTCCATAAGGGTATTCTTTCTGGGGTCTCTGGATCTAATCCGATCTCTTTCCCAACTACTTCATTCCTTACTCCCTTCCTCTCATACCGGGGGACAACTCCAGCGATTCTTCCTCAGCCGCTATACAAACTCCGGCCCACGCTTAAACCTAAAGAAATCAAAGAGGCGTATGAGGCCGGAAAATAGCAGTTAGCAGAACTTACTGGGATGCTGACAAGGTTGACGAGCTGAGTGATAAAGTAGAACAGCTCAACCTCTCAGCGGGGAAGGATAAAGCTGCCCTAAGATTAATGGAAGATCACCTCGCCAAGTCTAAAGAGTTCGGAGATATTATGAACAAGGAAAATCTCAAGCTCAAAACCATGCTTAAAGACTTGGAGGGTAAATTGGCGGAGAAGGAGGAGATGCTTGGTAAATCACAAGAAGAACTCCGTAGCAGTCAAGCTAAACAAGCTGATCTTGAAGACAAAAGCAAAGTTGCTACGGAGGATTATTTCAAACAAGCAGAGGAGTGGTCCCAGAAGGAGAAGAAGTTCGTCCTTGAGATCGAGGGACTGAAGGCTAGGAGCACGGAGTCCCAAGGATCGGATGGAGATCTTTCGAGGTTGCAGGAAGAATTGGCTGTAGCAAGAGCTGAGGCGGAGGAAGCCATTAATATATGCAACCAGGTTACTGAAGAATCCTTCAGCTTGGCTATACGTCAAGTCTTCTACCGCAATCCCACTGCGAAACTAAACCTTTATGGAATGAATCCATTTTATGAATTTCATGGAGGGAAGCTATTCGCAGTGGTTGAAGATCGTCTTGAAGATCCTCCGGAGTCCTTATACGGTTTGCCCCCTCTTCCCAAGGGTCAAAGTATGGGTCTAGATTCTGCTGTTCCTACACCAGAGGGCATCTCATCTGAAGGAGGTACTGAGGCACCTGAAGAGAAAGCTCCAGAAGAAATCCTAAAAGAAGGGACGTAAGAACCTGGAGAAGGGGAAGGACAAAAAGAGACAGAAGAGCAAGTTCCCCCTCCGTAGTTTTGCTATTTTTTGTATGTAAAGTTGTGTACCGGGATCAACTCCGGCGTTACATGTAATCTTTCTTTTCACGAATGAATAAAATTCCCTTTCAAGAATTTGTCTTTAATACTTCATGAAGAATAATATAACTTAGATGTATATATCGTTTCAGTGATTGATAATCCGTTCAATATGACTAACGTTGAGGTTGGATTGAAATAATCACCTTAGAAAATCATATAATTTTAGAACGGAAAGATACATACATGAATACTGTCCCCAAGTACAGGTATGTTAAGGAATGGGTGTCTGTCATAGGGCATCATCCTTAATTCTTTTGAGGAGAAAAGAAGTCGATCCGTTGTTCACAGAAACAGTGTCTCAGGACGGATGACTAGCATTAATTGGTGTTATTCTCACAGGACAGTTCACAGAGTCGATCCGTTGTTCAATGTGAGAGTATTGTTCCGAGCTCAGGGAACTACAAAGATACATAAAAATGATGGTTGGGTCTTCCATCATAGTGATAATAATAGGAACTTGTTCACGCCAGGAGTTGTGTCATCAAATCACAGATCAAGTGATAGAGAATATCCGTCCTGGGGAAATACCTCTCAATCATAAGAGTACGGATTGAGCCTTCAAGATCACAGAAGTTTCATCATCAAATCACAGGATAAGTGATTGAGATCGTCCATCCTGGGGAGTATACCACGCCAGGAGTTACATCATCAAATCACAGAATAGGTGATTGAGATCATCCGTCCTGGGCAGGTACGTTTCAATCATCAGGGTCCGGATTGAGTTTTCAATTTCATAATCAAGTCCGGTATCGAGACGAGGTGATCATTCTACTTGTGATCATTCTACTTGTCCCCTAGCTTGTGTGAGGGACTAGTAAAGTGGCTCATATAAGCTATGTCATTTTAGAAGAAGTGTAGATGCTGGATGATACACGTTGTCGTTCTTGGAACGAAGGTTCCGTCGTCGTGGCACTCGCGAGGACGGATATGGACAAAGATTCTTTATGCGAGAATCCCAAAAGTTTTTGAAACTTGCAACCCTTGGTATTCGAGTAACAGTTGCAACGTTTCTCATGATTGGACATTTAATGCCTTTAATCACGTGGGCGAGCCATTATTGCCTTAAATGCGCACGTCTTTATAACCGTCACTAGGGAGCTTCATGGGCCTGAAATTTAAATTCTGAGGCCCATTTGAGAGGCCCTTTTGATGAATCGTCGTTGATTTTGCGCCTTAAGGTTTGAAACGACAACCTTGGATTTACCAAAATAGTGTCGTTTAGTGGCAAACGACATAACCTTCGACTCGTAATTGAGTCTGTTGACCCCTTATAAAAGGGATACTTAGTGAATTCAGAAATCACTCAGTCTTGCTTTCCTGACGAAACTCTATAAAATTTTCAAGAAGACATTGTTTGCTTGTGTGATACTTGATTCACTACCCTTCTTCATCCTTAGGTAACCTTTCCTTCATCTTCTCGTATTTTCTTTTAGTTTTTCTAAATGTCTAGGAGAGGTTTCGCTGGCTCGAGCCGCGTTGGCCCTAGAGGGAGAGGAGGAAGAGCGTTGTCTCGAATTTCCTCTAGTCGTGGTGGGAGGATCCCTGTGATCTTCCATTCAAACCCACTTTATTCAGAGAGGGAGGCGTCACCCTATTCAAGGCGAAGGGTGATAATACCCTCTTCAGAATCCTCTTCTAGTGAGAGTGAGGAAAGCGTTGATTTATACCTCTCTGATGATGTGAGTTTTTACCGCAGAGTGAAGGAGTTTAAACTAGCTATAAAGGAGATGACTGGAAAAAGTGCCTCTGGCAGTGGAGGACCATCTCAGCAGTATGTCTTGAAGACTGCCTCCGGGCTGTGCAATGTAGTTGCACACCGGATTGATTGGGTTAAGCTCCAAAAGGAGCGTCCTTATTGCTGGGTTGCGGGTGAATTTCTTTCAACACGTCTATCCATGCTCAGGAGGACGGAGCAAGATTGGACCCCCGCTTCACAGTTTTCAAAAAGGAGAAATTTAAGAAGCATTTTATGGTGTTGGCTCCTCTTCCTTCAAAACGGGTTTGTCATACACCGGATGAGAGGTCAATATTCATGTACGACTTCGTATTTTTGAATTTAGGTGTACGCCTTCCCTTCACAAAATTTCAGATGGGGGTATTGAGATTTTTGGACTGCGCCCCCTTTTAGCTTCACCCTAATGGATAGGGGTTAATCCGTTCTCTTGAAGTGCTTGGGGATCACTTCAATTTTACACCCATGGTGGCCATGCTTTTTTATTGTACACAAGTGGTCTGTCGTGCGGATAAGGAGAAGGGAGGAGTAAGTTTGATAACCCTCCGGACTAACTCCAAAGTCATCAACTTCGAATCATACACTGACTCCGCCAAAGTAGATGGGCGTTCATTCAAATCTTATTTCACCAGGATTCGTGTGAAGCCCAATGACCCAGTTTTTTGGCTGAATAAAGACGGGATTCAAGAATTTCCCATAGCCTGGACTCACGAACACTTTTTGTTGACGTTTCAGGCTTATTACACCGATGAGGATGAGTTAACCCCAACATCGGTCTCCGTTCTTTTTGCATTTCAATCATACACCGCCTCGCACAAGTTTTTCTCTTGCAGGCGTCTGCTAGGGTCAGAAACTACCCGCGAAGAATACTTGTGTAATTTTCTGTGATTTTTTATTTTCCTTCTTTTTATGTCTTGACGTCTTCTGTTACTGATGATCTTTCTATCTGATTATGCAGTTGAAATTGAAGCTGAGTCACCAGAGATGGATAAATTGAAGGGCCTCAAAGCTGGAGGGAAATCCGTCATGACTGAAAACAATATTCAGCCAAAGCGGAATTCTAAGAAGGCTACTGTCGAGACCATCATACTCACTTCGTCTGTGATAAGTCTTGAAAAGACTTAATTAATTCTGCTCTTTATTTGAGTTAATTCATTGTTTAGTGATTAGTTTAGCCTTATTATTTAATTAATTGCTAATAATTTATAATTTATTTAATTATTCTAAAAGTGCTTAATTTATGTAACGAAACTGATTAAAAACATTAATTAGTTAAGAAATTAAGTTTTCATTAACTCAGCATGCAAATACTGGACAATCAGTAAACAAATACTGGGCAAATTAGTTGTTTATTGATACAGGAAAAGGATCGCTCAAGCCGAAAGGAAAAAGCCGAGCGAGTTTTGGAAAATCTGAGAGAGACTTCACAAATCCGACTGAAAAGAGTCCAAAAGATACCGACTCCAAAATAACACAGGGAACCGATTAAAATAAAAAGAAGAACCCGAGCGTCAATTTCAGAGTGTTGATTGAATAATCAATTTGCTCAAGCGAAGAGTTAAATTCGCTCAAGCGAGGGTCAAAAATTCATTCAAACGAGCAAGGTCGCTCAAGCGTGACCCCAAAATCTCACCCCTCGCCCAAGCTTCTCCATAACTCTTAAGCAAGAAAGCAACACTGCAGTACATATCTCAAGTTCGCCCAAGCGAGAACACAGTTCGCTCAAGCGAAAAGGCTGATATTTAAAACAGTGATTGTTCCCTCCAGAATCCACTCGGCACCAGTGTTGTTTCCTGCTGCCTTCTCTCCTACTTCTACACCTTAGTAATTTAAGTAGTGAGCTATTAATTAGTTAGTGTTGAGCTGTAAATTAGCTAATGATGAACTGGAATCTGTTAAGAGCTGAGCTGTAATTAGTTAGTTTAGTCGTTAACTTAAGTTTTCTAAGTTATTAGTTAAGTTAGTTAGTGAGGTAGATGCCTATATATATGTTTGTACATATTTTGTAAAAGGGAGAGACAGATTCACATAGAATACATAGAATACAATTCATTCAAACTTCGAACATCTCACTACTTATTTTCTCTCTCTAAATCCTTTCCTCCATGACGTTCCACAATCCTTCAATGGAACCGAAGTCAATGGAGTTCTAAATCCCTATGGTTGGGATTGCGAAGGTTAGCAATGGAATCTTGAAGCTGTGAGCAAGGAAATCAACTTCTAGATCCTGATGCGAACAAGCTGAGGAGTGGATCTGAATTACTGGATTGACAAATCCAGAACTGATGAAGAACTTCACTAGTGAGGAATCATGGTTGAAGCTTAGGTAACTTCCAGCTTTCTAACTAGTTCAGGCCTAATCAATTTAAGTGAATAGTTAGAGTTCAACCTCCAATTTCACATTAGATTCTTAGGTTAATTGAGCACTTAAGGAATTAAGGTTCGATGCATAAGGATTAGTGTTTTTCACCTAAGGAATTAGGGAATAACCACAAGCGGATTGTCCTCTAGATTATGAAGTTTGATTATACTTTAATTGCATGTTTCTTGATGAATTTATGAACTGAAGCAATCCTGACCTATTTTCTATTAATTACCTTTCACATTCCATTTTAACTTTGTTTCTGGAAATACAAAAACAACTAGAAAACATTAAAAAAAAAAACCGAATGAACTTTATATGCTTGTGTTGGTTCAGCTTGTACTAGTCTGAGATTGAGGTACTTACCACAATCCCTGAGGGATGATCAAATATACTACAATTTTAATGACTGGTGCGCTTGCCAAAGCGTAAATCTTCTAAGAAATATACATCAAAATAATGACTCGGAGATTCCATGTCAAGTTAATGGCGTCGTTGCCGGGGATTGTTGAGTAATATCAACAATCCTTGGACCGGTACTAGACTGAACCGTTTACTTTTGTTTGCATTTATTACGTAGTTTGAATTTTGTTTTTATTAGTAGTAGTTTGTTGTTTTCGTGTAGCTGTAGTCGTAGCTGTGAATCGTTCTTTTGTTTGAAAATTGTTGTATGCAGTCAAGGAGCAGAGGAGAGCCTTTCTTCTTTGATCCTGATATCGACTTGTTAGAACGTAAACTGAGAAAAGAGAAAAAGCAAAAAGAACAAATAGAAATGGAACAGAGGAGAGTTACATTAGGTGACTACTCCCGGCCGACTGCAGAAGGATCGCAATCTAGCATCCTTAGGCCACCAATTTCAGCAAATAATTTTGAACTGAAACCAGCTTTACTGCAGTTGGTAAGAAATGAACAGTTCGGAGGAAGTGAGGTTGAGGATCCAAATTTGCATCTAGCAACCTTCCTCCAAATTTATGATACAGTAAAAATGAACGGAGTCCCTGACGAGGCAATCTGACTGAGGTTGTTTCCATTTTCTCTAAGGGACCGAGCAAAAGCCTAGTTGCAGAGTCAACCGAGAGGCAGTATTTCCACTTGGGAGGACTTGCAAAGAAAATTTTTGATTAAATACTTTCCTCTTTCTAAATATACGAAGTTGCGTAATGAAATCACGTGTTTCCAACAAAGAGAAGGTGAATCTTTGATGGAAGCATGGGATCGGTATAAAGAGAGTTTGAGGAGATGTCCTCATCATCAGATTTCTGATGTGCAACAGGTGACTATTTTCTATAATGGTGTCAGGCCAGCTACCAGGGTCCTGATTGATGCCTCAGCTGGAGGCTCATTAACAACTAAAACTGTAGAAGAAGCCATAGAGCTGATTGACGTTATGGCTTCTAATGAATGTCTGATCAGTGAGAGGAGCCAAGTCCCTAAGAGAGGGATATTAGAACTAGAAGTACAAGATGCTTATCTGGCTCAGAGTAAGCTGATGACTCAGGTTTTGGAGAAACTAAGCATACAGATTTTAGAACTCCAAAGCCGAGTCAAGTTTCTATGATAAATTGTGACTTTTGTGGTGGAGACCATGAGAATGGAATGTGTGATCCAAATGTGCCTTCCGAGCAAGTGAACTATATGGGGCAGCAACAATATCAAAAGAATTATCCTTCTAATTCCTTTAATCCTAATTACAGGAGTCACCCTAATTTTTCCTGGCAGAAAGGTCCACATTTGAATCAGAACATCCCACAAAATCAACCCACAAATAGACCACAACAACCCTCTCACCCTCCTGTTAAAGAAAAGTCAAAACTTGAGAATGTACTTTCTCAGTTCATCCAGGCCACTCAGGCCAGTTTCAAAAATCAGGAAGCATCCATAAGAAATCTAGAAAATCAAGCTTTCTAAGCAATTAGCTGAGAGGCAAGCAGGTAATTTCCCTGGAGATACCAAGGTAAATCCAAGGGAACATTGCAAGGCTATAATCACTAGGAGTGGAAAAATTATTTCTCCATCACCGAGTCAGGAAATAAGCTCAGAAAAAGAAAAAGAAAAAGAAAAAGTGCAAGAAACTGAGCAGGTCAATAATGAAGCTGAAAATGAAAATGAAACAGAAAAAGAAAAAGAAAATAAAGTCCACCAAAAGAAAAAGAAAAAGTTTGATCTGATTCTGGAGGAAGCTTCTAAGCTGACTCCTGAAAAACTGAGGAATGCTCCATTTCCACACAGGTTTAAAAAGCAAATAGAAGAGCAGAAGTTTGCTAGGTTCTTAGATGTATTCAAGAAACTTCACATAAATATCCCTTTTGCCGAGGCATTGCAGGAGATGCCTTCTTATGCAAAATTTTTGAAAGAGCTATTGTCTAAGAAAAGGAAGCTTAAGGGGGATGAAATGATTGCTCTCACTCAAGAGTACAGTGCAATCATTCAAAGGAAACTTCCTCAAAAGCTAGAAGATCCTGGATCTTTTACAATACCATGTTCAATTGGGGATATTCATGTAGGAAGTGCTCTTTGTGACCTAGGAGCTAGTATAAATCTGATGCCTCTATCTTTGATGAAAAAACTGGGAATTAATGACTTGCAACCGACTCGCATGTCTTTGCAGTTGGCTGACAGATCCATTAAATATCCCCAGGGGATGCTGGAAGACTTGTTAGTTAAAGTAGACAAATTTATCTTCCCAGCAGATTTTATAGTGTTGGATATGGAGGCTGATCGAGAGATTCCTTTAATCTTAGGTAGACCCCTCCTAGCTACAGGCAGAGCATTGATTGATATAGAAAAGGGTGAACTCATGCTGAGAGTTCAGGAGGAGCAGGTAACCTTTAATGTCTTCAATTCCATGAAACATCTGACTGAAAGGATGGATTGTTTAATGATTGAAGAAATTAAAAGTTACCAGACTCCAATGCTTTTAAAAACTGAGGAAAAGGCTTTACGAACCTTTTTGGAGGATGACTTTGACTCCGAGACTGAGGAGTTAAATGACTCTCACTCGGAAATGCTGAACCTACTGGAAGTATTGGAAGTAGGTGATTTTGAAAAAGAAAAGAAAAATGATTTGAAAATTACTGAAGTTGAGAAAGGAAAGGAAGTTTCTGAAGAAAAATGTGATTTAAAACCTTTACCTTCTCATCTAAAATATGTTTTCTTGAGAGAGGACGAAACACATCCTGTCATTATTAATACTGACTTAAAAGAAGAGGATGTTGACAAATTAATAGAGGTTTTAAAGACACATGAATCTGTGATTGGCTGGAATATTTCTGACTTGAAGGGAATCAGTCCATCATTTTGTATGCATAAAATTCTGATAGAGGATGATTATGCCCCTGTAGTTCAGCCACAACACAGATTGAACCCTATTATGAAAAAGGCTGTCAAGAAAGAGGTGGTCAAGCTTCTTGATACAGGAATCATCTATCCTATCTCGGACAGCGCTTGGATCAGTCCAGTCCAAGTGGTGCCCAAGAAAGGAGGGATGACAACTGTTAAAAATGAAAAAGGTGAAGTCATAGCTACTAGACCGACCACAGGATGGAGAATGTGTATAGACTATAGAAGGTTGAATGACTTCACTCGGAAAGACCATTTTCCTTTGTCGTTTGTTGATCAGATGCTTGAGAGACTATCGGGTCATGAATACTACTGCTTCCTTGATGGTTACTCGGGTTATAACCAAATTGTGGTTGACCCAAAAGATCAAGAGAAGACAGCTTTCACCTGTCCATATGGAATTTTTGCCTATAGGCGTATGCCATTTGGTTTGTGCAACGCTCCAGCAACCTTTCAAAGGTGTATGCTGGAAATCTTTGGGGACATGGTGGAGAAATTCATTGAAGTATTCATGGACGATTTCTCTGTCTTTGGTAGTAGTTTTGATACATGCCTCAGCAACCTATCTAAGGTGCTGGTGAGATGCCAGGAGACTAACCTCGTCCTTAACTGGGAAAAATGTCATTTTATGGTTAAGGGAGGGATAGTCCTTGGCCATAAAATCTCTGCTGAGGGCATTCAAGTGGATAGAGCCAAAATAGAAATCATTGAAAAGCTTCCTCCTCCGATCAACGTGAAAGGAGTGAGGAGTTTCCTAGGATATGCTGGCTTCTACAGAAGGTTCATAAAAGATTTTTCAAAGATAGCTAAGCCTTTGACCGACTTGCTTGTAAAAGATCATGTGTTTATGTTTAATGAAAACTGTGTCAAGGCTTTTGAAAAATTGAAACAAAGTTTAACTTCAGCTCCGATCCTTGCAGCACCCGATTGGTCTTTACCGTTTGAATTAATGTGTGATGCAAGTGACTTTGCAGTCGGAGTTGTACTAGGTCAGAAAATAGGAAAATTAACTTATGTAATTTATTATGCTAGTAAAGTGTTGAACGAAAATCAAATACATTACACCACTACTGAAAAAGAAATGCTTGCTGTGGTGTATGCATTTGATAAATTTCGTGTTTACTTGATTGGGGCTAAGGTCATTGTATACACAGATCAGTCGGCAATCAAGTACTTACTAGCTAAGAAAGAATCTAAGCTGAGACTGATCAGGTGGGTTCTGTTACTCTAGGAGTTTGACTTAGAAATACGAGACAAAAAGGGAGTAGAGAACTCAGTTACCGATCAACTATCTCGTCTGGAAGGTGAATCGGATTCTATTTTAATAAAAGAATTTCCAGACGAGAGGTTGATGGCAATTATCACTGGGCCATGGTATGCTGATATGGCCAACTTCAAAAGTGCCTCGGTGGTACCTGATGGTTGGACATCCCAAATGAAGAAAAAATTCTTTTATGATAGCAAAAAGTTTCTTTGGGATGATCCATTTCTGTATAAAATAGGAGTAGATGGAGTGATCAGGCGATGTGTGCCTGAATCCGAGCAAGAAAGGCTCTTGTGGCATTGCAACGACTCCTATTATGGAGGACATCATGGTGCCTCCCGTACAGTAGCAAAGGTTTGACAGAGTGGCTTTTATTGGTCGACTATCTTTCAGGATGCTAAAGTGTATGTCAAAAGGTGTGATAAATGTCAAAGGAGCGGAGGTCTCTCTGCTAAAGCTAGCATGCCTTTGACAAACATTTTAATTGTGGAATTATTTGACGTCTGGGGTATCGACTTTATGGGACCATTTCCAAAGTCGTTCTCTAATGAATATGTACTTGTTGCTGTTGATTATGTCTCTAAATGGGTGGAGGCAATCCCGACCAGAACCAATGATGCATATGTGGTGCTTAGGTTCATTAAGAAGAATATTTTCTCTAGGTTTGGAGTTCCGAGAGTACTTATTAGTGATGGGGGTTCACATTTTTTTAATAAAATAATGGAAAAAGCCCTGCATCACTATGAGGTTTTACATAAGATATCCACTCCTTACCATCCACAAACTTGTGGACAAGTTGAGTTGTCAAATAGAGAAATCAAGAGAATCTTAGAGAAAGTGGTCGGGAAATCTAGGAAAGATTGGTCGGTAAAATTAGATGATGCATTGTGGGCCTACAGAACAGCCTTCAAAACTCCGATTGGCATGTCCCCATATCAATTAGTTTACGGTAAGGCTTGCCATCTCCCTGTGGAGTTAGAACACAAGGCATGGTAGGCCACAAAGCTATTAAACATGGATTGTGACCAATCCCAGGAGGAAAGAGTTTTGAAACTCCATGAACTAGAGGAGTTCTGACTCAACGCTTATCTAAGTGCCTCTATTTATAAGGAGAAAATAAAGAAGTGGCACGATAAGTGGATCAATAAGAAGGAGTTTCAAAAGGGTGATCAGGTTTTGTTATTCAATTCCCGACTGAGACTCTTCCCTGGAAAACTTAGATCTAAGTGGTCGGGGCCTTTTACTATAAATGAGGTTTTTCCTCATGGTGCAGTTGAGCTGAAAGACCCGACCACCGATCGGATTTTTAAGGTAAATGGCCAGCGACTCAAACTCTACTTTGGAGGAGAGTTTGATAGGCAGAAAACCTCCTTGTTACTGTAGGCATCCTCTTAAGATGAAAAAAGGTCAAGCTAGTGACCTTAAAGAAGCGCTCTAGGGAGGCAGCCCTATGTTCCGAGTGTTTTATTTTGTGCTTTGTGTCAGAATTAATAAAAAGAAAACTAAAAATTTAGTGAATAAAGTTTGAATAAAATTTGTGAAGTTTTAAAGAAGGGAGTCCGAGTCTGATTCTTCTATTTCGCTCAAGCGAAGCACTAGTAGCTTAGGCGAGAAGCTGCTGCTGTTGTTTCGCGCTTAAGCGAAAGCTTACTAAGCTTGAGCGAGAGTAGTACACTCGGATAACTGTTACTCATTCTTAACCCTTTTTCCCGACTGAACTTCACTCGTCATTCTTCAATAAATTCCAAATTTTGATGTGAATAAAAAGGGGGACTTTAATAAATGATTTCTGATCGTTGATTTAATAAACGGGTCAGATGATGAAGGGTGATTTATTTCAGTCAGCCTTTTATCACTCGGATTCATCACTCATCACAGTCAGTTTTGTATCCATTAGTCTCCTATTTACTTAGTATATTTTCTTGTCAGTCTTGTGTTCACTCGGTGTTCCGTTCTTCTCATTCATCCACTCGGCTTACTCACTCAGTCTCTCATTCCTTCACCTGATCTTTTTCACCCATTACTTCATGAATGTTTCGTCTTCTGTTTTTCTTTTATCCACTCAGTATTTTCATTCACTCAGTTTCCCCTGTAGTTGTTCTTTTATCCACTCAGTTTATCTCCTTCTTCTTCTGTCTTTCACTCATGTTTATTCACCCAGTCAGTCAGTCATGCTTTCGTGTTCTTTCACTCGTTTTTCCATTTTCCGACCACTCGTTGTTCATTCATTCATTTTTCATTTTTACCTGGTATAATCCACTCGGTATTCATTTACTCGTTGTTTCGTTCCACCTAAATTCTTTCGTGGTTTTCTCACAACCCTCTCTGTATTTTTCTTTTTCATCCATCCTCAATCTACTCATCTTTCTTCCACTCGGTCACTCTTTCTTTTTCATTCCTCACCTGTCATTTAGTCTTTCATTACCACACTCTATCTTTTATCCATTCGTTCTTCCACTTGTTGTTTCATTCACTCAGCTTTGCTCTTATTTTTCCGTTCGTCTTTTATTCATCGGTTTTTCTATTTACTCATTCCTTCTCTACACTCGTTGTTTTGTACACTCTTCCACTCGTCCTTTACCACTCAGTATCTCCATCACTCGGTATCTTTCTCCATATTCACTCGGTCATTTTCTTTTCACTCTTTTCACTCATTCACTCGGTCTCTTCCTCTGCAGTTTTCCATTCACCGTCTCCCATTCGATCACTCGGTTTTCATTCATTTGTTTACTCTAATTCACTCATCCTTTATTCACTTTGTCAGTCTCTCATTTATTCATTCTTCCACTCGTTCCCAATCATCATTTATTTCACTCTTTCTTTCTTTCACTCGGTCTTACTCTCATTGTTCTTTCTCCCACTCGCTTTTCTGTTCACTCTCATCTTAATGCAGTTGTGCACTCGTATCTCATGCACTCTACTTCATTTATCCATTCTTTCACTCGTTCTTGTATCCATTCAGTTTTCATTCACTCGGGATCCTGTATTCGTTCACGTGTCGTTCTTTCATTTGTTCTTCCACTCACTCTTTCGTTTACTTATCGCCTTCATTCGTTCGTTCTTTTTCATCGTTTGTTCATTCATTCGTCTTCTTCATCACTGTCACTCATCTTTCGTGAGTCTACTCGGTATCTCTTTCCACTCTCGCTTGATCTTCCACTTATTCAGTAAGTATGCCGAGTAAGAGTGTCTAAAATAAAAAATAAAAATATATATATAATAATAAAGTAATAAATAAAGCTGGAACATACTTACGCGTTCTTGGATAGTGACTTCAATAGTATAAAAACCTTTCAGCTTCTAAACCCTAAGTACCTACGCTGAAACTTGGGTTGAAGACGAAAAGGCACTTTCTGATTCCTAAGAAAGGTACCATCTTTCCACTTATTTCACTTCTTTTGTTCACTTCTAAGTACATGCTTAGTATTTTCCTATTTCTTTGATAATATTCTTCCATTGTTCATAGCCATGCACCTCACATTTTTGGTTTGCTGTGTTTCTTTTGGATTTCTATTTTTATTTTCATTTAAGATTGTTTATCAGCATTTTTTTATCATTAACCATGAAAAGAAGATCACAGAGACTCCTGCAAAAACCTAGACCAAATTTTGCAGAAGGAAGTATGAGAAAAAAGCAAACAGATAACGAAAAGGAAGTGGCAACCATAAGCATATCTGATTCTTCTGAACATGCACCCAGTCAAAGTCAAGCTGCAAGGAATGCATCTCCTTCGGTTCAAAGGAAGGCATCCCCTGTAGTTGAGCGGAATGAAGCGCCAGAAGTTGAAAGTTTTGACAGGCCCAGGTTCAGAGATGTTAAGGCTGCTGAAGAATATGCTATAAAGTTTAAAACCAGAGAGCCCGAGCATCCCAGGCAATCTGCAGGAGCCAGTTCTTCTTCTTCTGACATTTCTATGGTGTTGTAGGAATTACAGGTCATGAAGAAGATGCAACTTGGAATCTATGATCGGGTCTTGAACCACGATCTCATGCTCAGGAAGATTGCCACAAAATTGAGGGTAGAGCACACAGCAGAAATGGGAGCCCCACCTGACAGAGATGCGTGGTTGGCTTCCATTGGATTTACTATTCCCTCTGAGGACGTATCCTGAGCAGCTGACCTCTCACCATCTTCCGAGCAGGACAGAGAGGATGCGGATCAGGATGATTGATTTTGTTGATCCGTATTTCGTGTTATTAGGATGTTTTTTATATAATGACTTGACATTATTTTAAGTGTTTCCTGAACAATGAATTCTCTTTTATTTTAGTTGTAATGGAATTTTATTTCCTTGTTTAAATTGCATGTCATTATTCTGTCTTTCGAATGTATCGGTAAATTCATGCATCCCAATCCGACCACGTGTTTCCCATCCACAGCCACTCAGGTAAAAAGGGGAAGTATTTTTCTGACTCCTTAATTGATATTCTGACTCATTAATTGCTAAAATATGTTTATTGTTTAATTTCAAATCCATCTTAATAAGTTAAAGTTTGCTGATTCTTAGGCTTTAGTCGGATAAATTAATTGATCGGCTTTGTTTAACTCATGATCTCTGCCCATAACTATATTTCATTATTAATTAATTGTTTACTCGGCATGCTAGTTAGCAATCTGAATGTATGACCTTACATTAAGTTTGGGGATATGAATGGCTAATCAACTATTATATTTGTAGCTTTTGAGCCTGTTTTATTCTTTTCCGAGTGAACTTGCATGCTAGTTAGTGAGACGGAATTTGCTTCAGTACTTGCTAATTGATTGTATGTCAGCCAATCGGAAATGATGAAGGCCTTCTTTGTTAATTTAGCCAGGGCCAAAAAGTAACCTTTCTAATATATTTAATTATCCTTTGACCCAAAAATTATATTTGAGCCTGAGACCCTTTTATTTTGTTTATTCACCTAATGTTACAAGCCTATTTATCTCAGAAAAAAAAACTGACTGATTTACCCCTGGATGTTCCACTGATGAATTGCTCAGTCTTACTTATTGCTAGGGACTAGCAAGTTCTAAGTTTGGGGATGAAGAGTGTGCCTAGCATCAATTAAGGACACACTCCGACCTTGGTTATAGATGAATAAATAGAGAAATAAAGGGAGAAATAGAAAAATAGAAAAGCTGAGAAGAAAAATGAAAAAAAAAATCAGCAAGGAAGAAGGTGCAAAGCACCGATTGAAAAAAATGTGTGATCGGAAAAAGATGGAAAAGAAGAAAGAAAAGGAAAAGTTCGAAGGACTGAAAGAAAAAGAAGGTGTACAGCATCGTAAGCTATTAAGTTAAGCATTCACTCGGAAAATAATGGAGCTTGCTAAGTAGAGGCAGTTAAGTTAAAAATTGAGTCAAGGCATCAATGGATACATCTTGTAACCTGACACTCACTCGAAAAACAATAATTGAGCCTGTAGCCCAGCCCCATTATAAGCTTAAAAAGCCCTTACTGATTTGATTGTGTTGGCATATGGCATGACGTGTAGAACTGTTGCAAGCCTATGTTTATCTAACAAGTATACAGGTGATGAGTGCATTCTATTTACCCTATACACCGAGAGAAGAGTGAAACACCGACCCAGTAAGGAAAGCATCAACAGCTTGTTTCCCAAAGGAGGTGTAAGTTATTATACTTTTAGAAATTACGAAAAGAAAGTATGGTCGGTATTCAATAATTATAGCATGAACTAAGTTAAGGAAAGGTTGATTGTGTTGAATAACAGCTTGTTAGTTAATTAATCTGAATATTTGCTTGAGGACAAGCAAGTTTTAAGTTTGGGGATGTGATAAGTCTTGAAAAGACTTAATTAATTCTGCTTTTTATTTGAGTTAATTCATTGTTTAGTGATTAGTTTAGCCTTATTATTTAATTAATTGCTAATAATTTATAATTTATTTAATTATTCCAAAAGTGCTTAATTTATGTAACGAAACTGATTAAAAACATTAATTAGTTAAGAAATTGAGTTTTCATTAACTCAGCATGCAAATACTGGACGATCAGTAAACAAATGCTGGGCAAATTAGTTGTTTATTGATGCAGGAAAAGGATTGCTCAAGCCGAAAGGAAAAAGCCGAGCGAGTTTTGGAAAATCCGAGTGAGACTTCATAAATCCGACTGAAAAGAGTCCAAAAGATACCGACTCCAAAATAGCACAGGGAATCGATTGAAATAAAAAGAAGAACCCGAGCGTCAATTTCAGAGTGCTGATTAAATAATCAATTCGCTCAAGCGAAAAGTTAAATTCGCTCAAGCGAGGGTCAAAAATTCGTTCAAACGAGCAAGGTCGCTCAAGCGTGACCCCAAAATCTCACCCCTCGCCCAAGCTTCTCCATAACGCTTAAGCGAGAAAGCAACACTGCAGTATATATTGACGTGTTTATTTTTACAGTCGTAATTCCGTCAAATTAGTACATTAAAATTAATTAATGTAGTACTAGGGTGTCAACCTAGGTCGTTCTCTCAAGGATCAACACAAAAATTTAGGAAAAATCAAGTTTAAAATTAATTTTTTAACAATAAAAAATAAAACTCAACAACTAATTTTTTTTTACAAACATAAATTCAACAAGCATACAATGGGGGGGTTTGATTGATTTTTTTGTCACCATTAAAATTAAAACAAAGTAAATATAGGATTTAAAACAATAAATAACAAGCGATTGATTTTCTTGGAGTATTGTAAATAAATTTATCCTTGGTTCACTAAAGATAATTTGTAGACTTTCATTACTGTTAATTTCTTAGCTCAATTTGAATTAATCAACTAAGCGTCTTTTTCAATTCATAATTCCTTTACTTTCATTTAAAAATGAATATTTTAATCAAGCATCCTAATTAAGCAAAAGGAGTCAAGATCATAAAATCTAGGAATTATTGAGCATATGTAAGAACATCGCCTACATACATAATCTATTCTCAAATTATGGAATTAAGCAAACCATAATTATTAAAAGTGATTACGAAAATATTCATTAAGCATGCATATTTCCTTAATCCATTTTAATTTAAAACCTTATTTTATTCCATTTGAATAATTAAACCGATTAAGCATACAAATTTAATTAAACAAAATGGAATTAAATAAGCAGAGTAAGATTATGAAGAAATAACAATAATAAAAACATACTATATTAAAAATAATGACCTCAAAATTAAATTACAATATTCTCCAAGAAAATCAATCTAGGGGTTTTAGCCCTCCATAATTAAAAACAACTACAAAGAAAAGAAACTAACCCGGAATGGAGCAAAGAGGGGAAAGAAGAGAGGAGGAGGCTTTTTGCCTTCCTCTGATGCTTAAAGAAACTACTAAGAGGGAATTAAGAGAGAAATGTGAATTGAGGTGTGTTGAAGAATCTAGGAGGGCCTTCTATTTATAGCATGAGAAAGGAGTCAGGAAATGATAAAAAAACTGAGCCAGTGGAATGCTAGTGCATAATTAATAATCCTTCAGTGCCGATTCCACTTGATGAATGCGTTATCTGATGTTTCCACTTGATGAATCTATTCATTTTTGGCCATGAATCTATTCATTTAGTGTATTTTGTGCATTCCAATTGAAATGAATCGATTCAGGAAGCAAATGAATGGATTCAAGGCCAGTTATTGCATGATTTTTGAGTGAATCAGACGTATGAATCAATTCAGACCAGAATGAATCGATTCACGGCTCAAATTTTCCAATTCTTGGGCATTTTTATTCGTATGAATCAATTCATACATGGATGAATCGATTCATACACCTGATTTTCCATGTTTTGCATACTTTTTCACCCTTTCTTGATATTTAATCATCCATGGCTTCTTCTTCTTGATCCTTGGTCATAATTCTTTAATTTGTTGACCATTTATTCCCTACAAAAACAAAAAGGAAACAAGATTTCATTATTTCAATTAAAAACTTATCCTTAATTCATTTTAAAATCAATTATTAAATAAAGCACAAAATATGAAAATGTGTTAAAATACAATATGTTAGAGAATAAGTGATGGCAAATTATACACATTTAAACAAATGAATTAAGGATAAATCATGCATTATCACATATCTCAAGTTCGCCCAAGCGAGAACACAGTTCGCTCAAGCGAAAAGGCTGATATTTAAAACAGTGATTGTTCCCTCCAGAATCCACTCGGCACCAGTGTTGTTTCCTGCTGCCTTCTCTCCTACTTCTGCACCTTAGTAATTTAAGTAGTGAGTTATTAATTAGTTAGTGTTGAGCTGTAAATTAGCTAATGATGAACTGGAATCTGTTAAGAGCTGAGCTGTAATTAGTTAGTTTAGTCGTTAACTTAAGTTTTCTAAGTTATTAGTTAAGTTAGTTAGTGAGGTAGATGCCTATATATATGTTTGTACATATTTTGTAAAAGGGAGAGACAGATTCACATAGAATACATAGAATACAATTCATTCAAACTTCGAACATCTCACTACTCATTTTCTCTCTCTAAATCCTCTCCTCCATGATGTTCCACAATCCTTCGATGGAACCGAAGTCAATGGAGTTCTAAATCCCTAAGGTTGGGATTGCGAAGGTTAGCAATGGAATCTTGAAGCTGTGAGCAAGGAAATCAACTTCTAGATCCTGAGGCGAACAAGCTGAGGAGTGGATCTGAATTACTGGATTGACAAATCCAGAACTGATGAAGAACTTCGCTAGTGAGGAATCATGGTTGAAGCTTAGGTAACTTCCAGCTTTCTAACTAGTTCAGGCCTAATCAATTTAGGTGAATAGTTAGTGTTCAACCTCCAATTTCGCATTAGATTCTTAGGTTAATTGAGCACTTAAGGAATTAAGGTTCGATGCTTAAGGATTAGTGTTTTTCACCTAAGGAATTAGGGAATAACCACAAGCGGATTGTCCTCTGGATTATGAAGTTTGATTATACTTTAATTGCATGTTTCTTGATGAATTTGTGAACTGAAGCAATCCTGACCTGTTTTCTATTAATCACCTTTCACATTTCATTTTAACTCTGTTTCTGGAAATACAAAAACAACTAGAAAACATTAAAAAAACAAAAACCGAATGAACTTTATGTGCTTGTGTTGGTTCAGCTTGTACTAGTCTAAGATTGAGGTACTTACCACAATCCCTGAGGGACGATCAAATATACTACAATTTTAACGATTAGTACGCTTACCAAAGCATAAATCTTCTGAGAAATATACATCAAAATAATGACTCGGAGATTCCACGTCAGTCTGCTGGTGACGATATTCCTTTATTGGAGGGCGGATCTGACATACCAGAAACTCAGCCCTCCCCCAAAAAACCAAAGGCCGGAAAGAAGAGGACGAAAGCAGAACATGACTCTTCTAAGAAAACGGAGTCTCAGCCCTCTCCCAAAAAACCAAATACTTCCGAAGGGGCAGTTGATCCTGGGGCCTCTAAAGGAAAGGGGATTGAAGAGACAACAACGGCTGCCCCCAGCAATGTGATTACCTTTGGCGCCAGGCCAATAAGTTCTTACTTTGCGCCCAAGGTTTCCTGTCCTCCTCCAGGGAACTCCATTCTTGCCCTATACCTAGTGTATGAGGGTCCAGTACCTCAATGTATCCTTGATTCTCCGTATAAGCTGAAGACTTTAGAGCCTGGAGAAGTAACTCGAGCTTGTGACGCTGGACAATGGCAACTGGCTGAACTGTCCGGTCTTCTGAGATCGGTTCGTAGGCTGTCAGAAGATAATGAAAAACTTGGCCAGTTAACAGGCAAGGTTAACGACCTGAACGTTGCCGCAGCTAAGGACAGAGCGACCATTCTTCGCTTGGAAAGTCGGTTGGAGGCTTTCAAGGAAGAAGGGTACCAGAAAGACAAAGAAATCTCCAGGCTGAAATATCTTGTTAAAGAGTTGGAGGCTCAAGCACTTGATCAGAAGAAAATCAATTCCGACCTCCACGCCAGCCTCTGTACGGAGAAGGAGCATTCGGCCAAGTTGGGAGAGGAACTAAAAGAAGCCAAGGTCATTGACTCGCAAGGAGTTGAAGACTGGGCCCGTAAGGAGAAGGAGTTATTACTAAAGCTGGCGAGTTCGAATGACGAGGTCAAAATTTTGAAAGCGGATCTAACTGCTGCAAATACCCGAGCGGAAGAGGCTGTGGATATCTGTGTCCAGGCAGCCGAGGAATCTTTTGGGCTTGTTGTTCGTCAGATTCAATACCAGAATCCCAAAGTGGAACTCAATTTGAACGGTATTGATCCGTTCTATGAGTTTCATGGAGGGAAACTCGTAGCTTTGGTTGACGATCGTCAGGAGGAACCGCCAAACACCATGTATAAGCTAGCTCCTCTTCCCAAAGGCTAGTCAATAGGACTTTCTCTTCTGACTCCCGTCACCCAGCAGCCTAGAAGTGAAGGAACAAGTGCTGGTGTAGGTAAAGCTGCTGGTGAAGGGGGAGGCGAGGCCGGAGATAAAGGCAAAGGAAAGGGTGGAGAGACAAGCCAACAGAAATAGTGCCTTCCTTGTCTTATAGTTTTTATTGATTCAAATCTGCTGTGTTCCGGGATCAACTCCGGATTACTGAATCAATTCTCTAATGTAATTCATGATTTGATCAATGAAAATACAACTTGCTTTATACGTTTATCCGTTGAGAGTAATTTCAATAGAATCATTGTATATGTAATGATCCAATCCGGATGTAGACGCGTAAATATTACATCGGATAACAGCAAATAAGTTTATTTCTCATGTATGGGTACCGTAATCTTTGATGATTAGGCTTTCAATTATAAGTACCATAATGAGGTTTGCTATTGTGGTGAGACACGTTGTCATCATAAGAACGGCTTGCAGTGTTAGCCTTGAGGGAAAGTAATTGTGAGGACGTTTTACTAAGTGTCCATCCTTCAGAATACTCGTTAGTCATTGGATACTGTCCCTAAGCATTATTGGGTGATCAGTTCCGAGTGAGAAACTGACTCTGAATGAGTGACTCCGGGTGAGGCTGGTTCTGGCCATGTCATCCGAGAAATTCCATTATCCCTCAAGTTGCTCAGTAAAAGCATATACGTTTTAACTGAGTCCTATTTTTCATCAAGGATGATTTCCAGTGATATTTTCGAGTGGAATTTATTTCGACTGAGAATTCCGAGTGGGAGCTCTTCTGAATGAAAGCTCCGAGTGGAAGCTTTCGAAGTAAATCTTTCTGAGTAAAGAGTTCTGATTGAACTTTCCTGAGTGGAAGGCTCTGAGTGATTCTTCAGCCGCACTCGGTTTGATTGTGTTTACTACACTCGGGGTTCAGTTTTAGCCTTACAATCTGAGTTTTCATTCGGGCTTGAGTTTTCTGAGTGTAAATTCTCTCGAGTGGAGTATTTCTGAGTGCAACACTACTAATTGAGATCGCACCGAGTGAAAAATTTCCGAGTGGGCTATTTTAGTGGAAATGACTTTGGTCAGAGAAAGGTTCTGAGTTTGCATATATACGTTTCGGATGGAGATTTTTCGAGTGAATAATTGCTGATTGAAACTTCGAAGTGAAATATTTTCGACTTAAAGAATTCATGAGTCGGGCAATAAATTTGAAGTGTTTCCGAGTAAGGAATTCTAAGGAAAAGTATTTCCGAGTAGGGAATTCCTAAAGGAAGTACTTTTCAACGATTTCACGGAGTGAAGCATTTTCGAATATCATAGCTCCGAGTGGTGCATTTCTGAGTAGGAAAAAGGCCGAGTGAAATACTTCCAATTCCCGTGTGACATGGCACCGAATGGAATATCTCTGATTCCTTCATGGCGCGGTAAAGAATGGAGAATTTCTGAACGAAATGCTTCGGGTGAATATGCCTCAGATAGAGACATGCCCGAGTGAATTATTCCTGAATCAGAAATAATGAGTCAGGCTTCGATAAAATATGACTCGAGCATTTGAAGTTAAAATGTTCCCGAATAAGGAATTTCAACAGAAAGTATTACCGATTGAAGAATTTCCAGGAGAAGTGCTTATGGGAAATTTAGAGTTCAGTGTCACTTACTTGTTGTATTTGGAGTTCGGTTCGATCCTACAGTCCAAGCCTTTCACTGGGGTTTGGTTTTGATCCTGCAACCCACGTCTTTCTTGGCGTTCGGTTTAATCCTACTAACCGTTCTTCACCGACGTTCGGCCAAACCTACTAGTCGTACTCGGAGTTCGGTTCAATCCTACAATCTGAGTCTTTAACACGGGGTTCAGATTAGGGCTAATCCTGAACCTACTGCGCCCGTTACTCGGGGTTCAGCGTGGTCTTGAAAGAGAACCAGCTTACTGCACCCAAACTTTCTCCGGTGTTTGGTCATACCTACTAACCGTACTTGGAGTTTGGTTTGGTCCTACAATCCAAGCCTTCAACGGTGTTCAGCCAAACTTACTAACCGTACCCAGAGTTCGGTTTAATCCTACAATCTGGGCCTTCGAATGGGGTTCGGTACAGCCTTATATAAAGGTCTGATCCTACTGCGCCCTTTTCCTGGGATTTGGTATGGTTTTTGCAAGAGGACCAATCCTACTATGCCCAGGTCTTCAATTATTCATACATATTCGAAGAGTTACATCGTAACCTACAGAATGGGTAGCTGAGATCATCCGTCCTGAATATGTTTGTGCACGTCGGATAGACTAAAAATCACAGCATAAGAAAAACTCGAAAGAGTTAAGTTGATGTATAAGATTCTTATTGAGAAAAAATAAGAATTACAATAAAAGCGTAGCTGGGATTATGATATAATGATTTCTCCGTTGAACAATCTCAAGTGAGGAGAAAAGAGTGCATGTTGCTCCAGCAGCTAGCTATAATAAATGCGCAAGTTTTGGGTATTCTACTTGTTTCAGATTGGAGTGCCATCAAGGTTTTCAAGGCGGTAAGAGCCTTTGCCAGTAATCTCGGATACCCTGTATGGGCTAGTTTTCCTTAATGAGCGAATTTGTTTCCCACACTTGCTTTCCTTAGAACCAAATCTCTGACGTTAAAAGTCCTTGATTGGACTCATTTGTTATATCGAAGAGCGACTTTGGCTTTGATGGCCTGATCTCTAATTAATGCTTCTTCTCTGAGTTCTTGTACGACATCCATTTTTTATGCCAAGTTAACGTTATTGCTTTCTTCAGAGAAGTACTTGACCCTGGTAGAAGCAATTTGCAGTTCCACAGGTATCATTGCCTCCACCCCGTAGGTCAGGCGATATGGGGATTCATTGGTGGAAGAATGAGGTGTTGTGCGATATGCCCAAAGGACGTGACATAACTTGTCTGTCCATCTGCCCTTGGCTTCACCAAGACGTTTCTTCAGTCCTTTCAGCACCTCCCTGTTGGCCACCTCAGCCTGGCCGTTAGTTTGGGGATGTTCGACGGAGGAAAATATCTGGGTTATTCCTAACCCTTCAAGTAAATCTGTAAATTTTCTGTCCGTGAATTGGGTGCCATTGTCTGTGACAACCCGTGCTGGGACTCCGAATCGTGTTATAATATTTTCATACATAAAACGACGAGTTCAGACTGAAGTAATATGCACCACCGGCTCTGCTTCAATCCACTTAGTGAAATAATCGACCCCTACAATGAGATATTTGATGCCCCCAGGAGTAGTTGGGAAAAGGCCCAAAATATCCAATCCCCATTGGTAGAACGGCCATGGAACAGCGAATGTGAAGAGTTCTTCTGCCGGTGTGTGGTGAAGATTAGAGAATTTTTGGCAGGCATCGTATTTTTTGACAAAGTCAATGGAGTCCTGCTTCATTGTGGGCCACCAATATCCCACTCTGAGGATTTTTCTCATTAGACTTCTTCCTCCAGCGTGGTGTCCACATTGTCCTTCATTCACTTCCGTCATTACTTCATGTACTTCATTCTCTCTCAGACAAATTAAGTAAGGTACTGAGAGTGCCCTTCTGTAGAGGTTACCATCTATCAAAGTGAAGTATGGCAGTTCTCTCTTTATTCTCTTCTTTTCCTTCTCATCAGTAGGCAACTGCCCATCGGCCAAATAACGGATGTAGGGGGCCATCCATGTGTCACCATAAAGGGAATTGGTCATTATGGCATTTAGAGAAGGGAAAAGAGGAATGCTAGGTGACGTCAGAGTGCTCTGGACCAACATAGTGGTACTACCTGGGCATTTGGTGCTTGCCAATCTGGAGAGTATATCCGCTCTGGTATTCTCTTCTCGTGGAACATGCTTGAATTCCATTTTTGAGAACTTCTCTCTCAACTCTTAGACACAGTTTAAGTACAATTGGAGTTGAGGCACACGAGCTTGATAATCTCCCAGGATTTGTGAAATCACGAGTTGTGAATCATTGCATAGCGTCGCCTCAGAGGCTCCGATGTCAATCGCAGCTCGTAGTTCGGCCAAGCAAGCTTCATATTCAGCTTGGTTGTTAGAAGTTTTGAAATTAAAATGAAGGGATATCTCCAAGTGTACTTCATCGTCACTTTCGAGAACTACACCTGCTCCAGAGCCCTTTTGATTCGATGAACCATCGACATAGATGGTCCAATGAACACAAGGTGTATCTGGATCTATCCCTGTCATTTCCACAATGAAATCGGCCAGGACCTGAGCTTTAATAGCGCCTCGAGGTTCATAGGATATATCAAACTCTGAGAGTTCAATGGACCATTTGATCATCCTACCAGCGAGGTCAGGCTTGACTAACACAGAGCGGAGTGACAGATCCGTTCTTACCAAGATTGGGTGTGCGTGAAAATACGGACGTAGCCGTCGAGAGGCCCAAACAACAGCGAGGGCGGCCTTTTTAATTTTTTGATACCGGATCTCAGTACCTTGCAATGTTTTGCTGGTGAAGTAGACCAGCCTCTGTCCATCAGGAGTTTCCTTTACTAAGGCTACGCCCAAAGCTTCATCTGAAATAGCCAAGTATAGGATGAGCGTGTCCTTGGGGTCAAGCTTTGTTAGAATAGGAGGTTTGGATAACACCTCCTTAAGCTCTTGGAATGCTTGTTCTTCCTTCCTGTCCCCATTCGAATTTCTTGGACTTTTTCAGTACTTTATACAGAGAAAGTGACCTGTGAGCCATCTTTGGCATAAACCGTGCCAAGGCTGCTACTTTGCCATTCAGGGATTGGACTTCTCTCAGATTCTTTGGATTCTGCATGTTGAGAATCGTTTGGCATTTCCCTGGATTGGCTTCGATACCGTGTTGAGTTAACATGAAACCCAAAAACTTCCCAGCTGGGATAGCAAAAGTGCATTTCAATGGGTTTAGCCTCATGTTAAATTCTCTCAAGCGGATAAACACTTAGCGTAGGTCTTCAATATGATCACCCCCAACCGATGTCTTGGCTATGATGTCGTCAATGTACACCTCAACAAGTTTGGTGTGCATGCCCTCAAACACCTTATTGATCATGCGCTGGTATGTGGCCCTAGCATTTTTCAGGCCGAAGGGCATAACGGTGTAGCAAAAGACACCAAGATCATTGACGAAAGCTGTTTTCTCCTGATCCTCTTCGCACATTGGAATTTGGTTGTAACCTGAGTACGCATCCATAAAGCTCAGGTATTGGTAACCAAAGGAATCATCCACCATCCAATCTATGTTAGGAAGAGGATAAGGATCCTTTGGACAGCAACGATTGAGGTCCACATAATCAATGCACATTCTTCATTTGCCATTGGCTTTCTGGACCATTACTACATTTGATAGCCAAGAGGAATAACGGATTTCTTTGATAAATCCGGCCTTTAGCAATTCCTCGGTTTGTTGGCAAGCTGCTTTCTATTTCTCTGGTCCCAATCTTCTCTTCTTTTGGGCAACCAGTCTCGTCTCTGGGTAGACGGATAATTTATGACAACAGAAAGTAGGATCTATGCCAGGCATATCGGCTGCAGTCCATGCAAAGAGGTCTTTGAACTCCTGTAGGAGCATCAAGAGTCGCTGCTCCATTTCTGTATCTAGCTTGTCATTAATATGGGTGACCTTTTCTGGAGAATCTCCCAATACGATGTCCCTAGAACTTCCATCTGGTGTGGGCTTTGATGGGTTGGACGGATCAATGTGCAAATCCGCCCTAGGGTCCAGGTCGACAAGGCTCACAGAACCAGCAGCTGTCCCACAATCATTGAGTTTCCTCTTTTTATTGGAGGCTTCCAACTTTGTCATATTTAGGCTCAGGTTGTAACAGTACCTGGCCATCTCTTGGTCACCTCGGATGGATGAAACAGCATTGTCCTTATCGATAAACTTGATAAGGAGATGTGGAGTTGACACGATTGCCTCCATTGTATTCAGGGTGGGGCGTCCTATGATGCCGTTGAATGGTGACTCGACATCGATTACCAGCACTCGGGATTTAACCGTTCTAGCTCCTGGCTCACCTTCAAAGGAGATAAGGGTATCAAGGTATCCCTTTGTTGGTTGCTTTGCACCATTGAAAGCTGTTAGTTCCTGTGTGTAAGGCTGTAAGTCTGAGTCATTAAAACCTATCTTTTTAAAGCAATTATAAAAAATAACATCACAGGAACTTCCCTGGTCAACAAGGATTCTTCGGACGTCCTTGTTGGCTATCATTGCAATGATAACTACAGCATCGTCTCCACCAGGAATGGTAGGACCAAAATCCTCATCAGAGAATGAAATTATTGGAGCTTCAACCCCTTCTTTGTAAGGACGATTGTCTTTAACTTTTCCTTGTACAGACAGAATCATTCTATGATGATTCTTTTGGGCTGTAATTGAAGCTCCTCCCCTAGCGAACCCTCCAGCGATCATATCAATGACTTCACACCGGCCTTGATGCTGTTGCTGAGGCATGTCATCTCTGTGTGCTGTATCATCAATCATTGCACCTTTCTATTTCTCCGCAGTAGAGAATTTTCTAACCGGATTACGGTTATTATCATCCCCATCGTCTGGATCTCTTTCTCTTTTCTCATTTCAATCTACCCTGTCAAAGGATTTTTCTTTGAACAGGTACTGCTTTAATTTGCCTTCTCTAATTAACGTTTCAACTGCGTTCTTTAGAGCTTGGCATTCATCAGTGGAATGACCTGTTTGTTCATGAAAGTCACAGTACTTACGGGGATTCCCTGGTCTCTTCATAGGGGCTAATCTCCTAATGCCATAGATGCTGAAAGCTGGCCATCCAACCACTCTCAAAATCTGAGAAGGTCTGGCTGACAGTGGTGCATAATGGCTAAAAGAATTAACACGTCTTTCTCGAGGTCGAGGAGATGAGTTATTAACCTTGGGGTTATTGAATGGTCTCTCCATGCATTCTGGCCTCATTTTCTCCTTATCCTTCCGCGGTTGTGAAGGTGGTGTTGGTGGCTTTTTCTTTACAGCCATAGCCTCTAGGTGCATCTCTATACTCACATATTTTAAGGCTTTTTTCCTGAATTCCTCGAATGTTGTTGGTGGACTTTTTACTAGTGAGAGAGCAAAGGCTGATCCTGGCTGTAAAGCCTCGATAACGACATGTAGCTTAATGGATTCTGTGAGGTCAGGAACCAGGGATGCTTCCTTGTAAAACCTTTTCAGGAAATCCTTTAAGGTTTTATTTTCACCCAGCTTAACTTGGGCCAAAGTATGAGATGTCCTGGGAATATCTGTAGAGATGACAAAGTGAGTTTCAAAAATAGCTGCCATTTCAGCCCAGGAATCTATGGATCCAGAAGGTAAACCTTTAAACCAACCGAGGGCCTCTTCTGATAATGTTCGTGGGAACATTTGACACATCACATCTTCATCAGCCCCTAAGTACATGGCTTCAAATACGTAAGCATCAAGATGCTTAGTAGGATTAGTTTCGCCATTATACTTTCGAATGGAGAGTGGCTGAGTGGTTTGAAGATGTTTGGGGATGTGGATACTCATAAGCCTCCTTGAAAAAAGAACTTTGAGTTTGTAAGTTACCGGGGGTGCTGTAATTAGCTCCCTCTTCCCTCGAATAGCTCCATCATCAGAATCGTGGGTCTGTCCTCTTCCCTCAAACGTGGGGATGTTTGAGTATTGGAGAGTTGTGGATTTTTCTCCGTCGGTTGTATGGTGTATCCCACCAGTTTGGGATGTTGATTTCTCTCCCATGTTCTGTCTTTCTCGTTTTAACTCCACTAACTCCTCCATCAATTTTTGTATCATCTCATCTCTTGGATCGGATGCAGATACTTGCACCATTCTCCTTGAACTCCCAACAGGTGACTCAAAAACCAAGCGTCTGTTCGCTGGTTGTTCTTGGGCCGTCACAACTTCTACATGCCCATCAGATATATTTCTTCCATTGCCTTCCATGACGCAAGGTCAGACTTTGTAAACGAGAGGTGGGAATAACTTTATCACGTCTCACTGGGCGTGCCAATGATCTGTCCAGAACCGGGGTTAAGAGATCCGTTGTCAGGTCAGCCACAGATAGTTAGATGATTACGTCTCTGAAGACCAGTTATATGAGTATCCGGTTTATGTATCCGATGTCTCTGTATGATGAGAGCGGATTGGACGTCCTGGAGGTCCTTCACACCGTCCTTACGCGTTGATGTGGGCAAAAGGTGGTACCACCTACAAAGATTCTCCAACGCTCAAGTCAGTGGTCATATTCCAAGTGAGGAATGTTTTCAGAGAGTAATTATAAGTTGATAGAGTCAAAAAAGATCCCTCCCTTCGTTGATGAAGAAAGTTCATATACCTGATTGGCTCGATATTCGAGGATCCGTTAGTGGGGAACCACTAACCTCCAATAACACCTTAAATTATTATTTTATTGCGCACTTACCAGTATGATTGGGTCAAGTGGCCATTTTATATTGAGCGTTGGGAGTATAGGCTAGAATTAAGGGACAAATTGACCATTCCCGTGAGCAGATTTTGGCTCGTAGTGCAGGGAATTATTGATCGGTCCCTGTAGCAATGCCTTTTGTCTTCTGCATAGTGACGTATACATTATCCAGTGTCATGGTGTTATCCTGGACAACCGGTATAGGGAGAGCACCTGATATGGAATTAGAATTCGGATGTATACCGATGACACCGGTTGCATGTTGGCAAATTGACAAAGACGTTGAAATATGTCTTGTAGATCGGATACCAGTATCAAGACCGGATCAGGTATAATATGTGATGAAATGTTATGGAATCCATGTGTGGCTTGATGAATGTTTGAAATCTATGATTATATGGATTCTTGAAATTTGATGATTGGAATATATATATAGATATGTTGGCTATGGGAAATTAATAGTGTTATTGAGTATGAGTGTACCCTAGATGAGAGGGTGAGATAGCCCATATGATATTGAGGCATGCATGAGCATTGCATACATGGCATGGCATGCATATCATGATGATGTTGATGAGTGGTTGCGATCACTTGATGTTGGAAATATAAAAGGGCTTGCGAGTTCCTGTGATTGTTGGACCGGTGGTTGTGTCACCTGGTATTTGAAATGAAAGGCCCTGCGGGACCATTGAGATTGAATGCCCATGGTTGCGATCATGAGGCGGGAGTACCCCTTACGAGGCGGGAAACCATTATGAATTGTTGAATGTGGTTGCGATCACGAGAAAGTACCTTGCGAGGCGGGAAACCATTGAGAATGATTGAATGAGTATGGTGGTTACGATCACCCGTGGAAATGAAATCGGGTCCGTGTATATGCATCCTACACACTAGCATATGCATTAGCCATAGAAGCATGGCATAGCATGATATCCCATTGAAGAGATTATGTGAGGAGTAGGTGGAAACTCCCTTTTTAATTACCAACTGTGTTTGTGATATTGGTTGATATGACTTTGAGAATTTTGATGGATATATGTGTTTCAACGAATTTGTTAAATGATCGATTTGGTGTTGATTGAATTCCTCTTAAGGAGGAGATGTTTATATTGCATTCATGCATATATTGTCATAATTGTTGGATTTTCATGAGAAAGTATACTCACTCTCCATGTGGTATATCTTTTTAGCTCTTGAGTTGTAGGGCTGCACATGGAGCTCTTGTGTGGAGGAAAGTTGTGAAGGAAGCCTGATTTAGGGTAATGAAATGCCTTGGCCGGCAACATTTTGATGTTATGGTTTGTGTGGAATGTTTTTAATGTATATAGTATCCTACATATTTTGTATAGCCTTGATTTGGCATAGATACTTGTATGGATGATGTACACATATATAATGGTGATTTTAGGAGGTCATGTAGGAAAATGAGATCCTAGAGTCTATAGCTCATTTTCATTAGTGACCTTAGTCTTGATTGGATTTTGAAAATGAAGTATGATTGTGGTTAAAAGTTATGAATGGTTGATGGTCTAGATGAAATATTGGACATTATAGATTATACTAAGTAATAAATTAGATTAGAATGTGATTGTGAATTGGAATGAAAATCTATGGGTATGAAGGTTTAGAACAAGTTTTAAATGTGTAATATGATGGATGTGAAGTGATGAATTTAGGTAAAATGGCTTGAGTTGAGTTTTGATAGGTTGTGTTGTTCAATTTTCACGTCTTGCAGTGTTTTGCTGATATTCTTACTCGAGCGAGAGGGATTCTCGCTCAAGCGAGAATACCCATGTGATGGTGTATGGCCACTGGCCAATTCTCGCTTAGGCGAGAGTGGACCTCGCTCAAGCGAGATGGCCCTGGCATCAGAGGTTGGCCACTGGAGGAATTTCGCTTAGGCGAGGAGGGTCTCGCCCGAGCGAGAGTGGGACATTTTAGCTACTGGCCAAATTTCACTTGAGTGAAAGGCCCTTGAAGGTGGTTCTCGCCCAAGCGAATGAGTGTAGGTTTGGTTCTAGACAAATTTTGCTTACGCTCGCTGGCTCCGCCCAAGCGAATCTTGTGGATCTCGCTCAAGCGAGATAGGGCTCGCTCGAGCAAGGTGGTCCCTGAAACTTCTTTCCCTTTTTTCGCTCAGCTCATTCCATGTCTCGCTCAAGCGTCCAATTGGGACTTGTTCAAGCGAGACTCGCTTGAGCGAGGAGCGCCCTGATTCTCCAAATTGTCTTGTTTGAATTATTTTCCCTTTTCTTCCAATAAATCATGATTTTGTATCATCTTACAAACACCTTGGGCACCATTTGTATTTATTATTTTACAAGATGGCTAATCTCTTCAAACTCAATCATATAGCATTATTTTAAATAAATTTTTCTGTTGTTTTCAATTGAGAATTCCTCATTCATAATTTCTTTATCTACCTTCTCATATCTTCATATATGAGATAGGTCTCTGATAGATCCAGGGTATTAAATGATAGCTTCACCACTTTATTATATCATGAATTAATGCTATTTAAATCGTGAAAAATTTACCCCTATTTTTGGGGTGTCACAACCTGGTATTAGAGCATTATTCGCTCTGTATTACTGTGACTAGTTGTTATTATTATTAGAACATGATATGCAATTGATGAATGATTGCCAATGTTGTTTGACTATGTATGAATTGACTATGGATTGAATGTGATTGCTATAAGTTCGGCCAAGCTTTCTTCACACTATTCTCCCTCAATGATGAATTCTTATAATTATATAAATGCATGTGACTCTAAGATATAATGATGTGCTTTTTATAAGCTTTAATGTGGATTGGTTGATATTGGACTCCATGATGGAGAGCCATAACTTAATTTTATGATGAAGTGCTATAGTATGAGAATATAGAGGAGTTTTATGAATGAGTTTACTGATGTTAGTTAAATCTCATGTTATGATTATAGATATTGAGATGGCCCGTCATAGTCAAGATAATGATGACGCTATAGCTAGAGCCTTGAATCATTTTGCGGATCTCCTTGAGTCGTAAAACCGTGATAGACAAGAAGCGGAAAGACAACCTGCTCCCGTTGTTCAAGGTACTCAAGGCCTTGACATGTTCTTGAAGAGGAAACTATCTGAGTTTCATGGTGGATTTAGGCCTGAGCAAGCCTATGTTTGGATCCGAGATGTTGAGTGGATCTTCGATAGTTTTGAATGCAATGAGCTCCAGAAAGTGGAGTATGTTGTTTTTATGTTGAGAGATGAAGCGGAGACTTGGTGGAGACTCACCAAGAGTAGAATGAATGCTGCTGCTATTCCCTTGACCTGGGAAAATTTTAAATATGAACTCATGAGGAAGTATGTGCTCGAAAGCTACAAGAGTAAGAAGGAACTCGAGTTCATGGAACTCAAACAAGGCACAATGACGGTGGAAGAGTATGCTTCCAAATTCGAAGAACTCTGTGAATTCTACCCTCCTTATCAACAAGAGGTAATTGAAGCCTCAAAATGTGTGAAGTTTGAGAACGGTCTACGCCCTGATATTCAAAGGGCCATTTGTCACCAAGAAATCTGAAGCTTCACGGTACTTGTGAATAAGTGCCGCATTTATGAAGAACATGCTCCCCCGCATCATTCCAAGTTTGACTCTAAGTTGAAGGGTCAATCTTCTAGTTTCAAGAGGCAAGGAAATTTCAGAAGGGGACTGTGAACACCTCATTTGGTCCGGTCCAAGTGGAATTATTCTTTTTATACTTCAGAATGGTCAGATTTGAACAGAATAACTCAAAAATGGTCAGATCCGAGCAAGATGACTATGATCGAAGCATTTCCGAGTGGAATATAGACCTGTTGGAGGCAAATCTGAGTGAAATGACTCAAAAAGGGTCAAATCCGAGTAGAAAATGCCCCTGTTGAACAAAAATCCGAGTGGAATGGCCCAAAAACTAGCAAGTCCGAGTGAAAATACTCAGAACGGATCAAATCCGAGTGAAATGACTTAAAAAGGATCAAATCCAAGTAGAAAATGCCCCTGTTAAAGAGAAATCCGAGTAAGATGACTCAGGAACGGTCAAAACCGAGTGAAACTACTCAGAATGGAGAAAATCCGAGTAAATCTACTCAGAAATGATCAAAACCGAGTGAAAATGAACCATTTCCGAGTGGAATGAGTCAAAATCAAGAATTTCCGAGTGGAATGAGCCAAAATCAAGAATTTCCGAGTGGAATGACTCGAAAATAGTCAAATCTGAATGGGATCACTCAAAATGGGTCGGTTCCGAGTGAAATACTTCACTGTCAATGTTATTCCGAGTGAAAATAAACAAAAATCCAACTTCCGAGCCATTTTAGTCGGTTCCGTGTCATTGGTCACTCGGTTCCGAGTCCTCCTTTACACTCAACCTCCGAGTCCTCCTTCAAACCTTTCCCGAGCCCATTTCCATCAACTTCCAGTCGGAATTGACTGGCAATGCAGTCAGTTTACTTCTTCAAACAAGATCCGAGCCATTCAAACGTCCGTGTCTTTTTCTTTAATTTTTCAATCGGCTCCGTGTCCTGTTTCCCGAGTCAATTTTTACCAACACCAAATCCCCTCCGTGTCATATTTCACACCTTTCCCGAGCCAATTTCCAGTCGGTACCGAGTGAGTCATTTCTCACTCGGTTCTGACTGAATGTTCCAGTTGGAATTTCTTTGATTAACATGATTGTTCCAGTCTGAATGTTCCGAGTCACACATCAACATGATTTCACTCGGTCTTTTGCAAAATGAACCATTTCCACTCGGATCGAGGAGGCAACCCCTTTTCTCACTCGGAATTGATTCCAACCGTGGTTGAACACTGAATGAGGGATTGATCCGAGCCATTTTCACTCGGATTTACACCATTTTAAACCTTCCTCACTCGGATTTGACTCCCAATGTGGAGGAATGCCTACTGAGAGGATGATCTGAGTGAGAGTGTTAATGAATACTGATTGGAAGGTGGATCCGATCCATTCTCACTCGGATTACACCATTTTCTCTCGGATTTCCACTCTCTTCACTCGGATTCACATGCTGACTTGGATTCCACCCCAAAGTGGATCCAGGAATCCCGGAGGTGGCTGGCAGACAGCGGCGGAAGTGGAGGGAATTAAAAATTCCCACCAGCCGTTGTCCCCCACTACCCAAACCAAGTGGAGGCCTGAGCTGGCATTCCACTCGGAAGTGGAGGCCTGAGCTGGCATTCCACTCGGAAGTGGAGGCCTGAGCTGGCATTCCACTCGGAAGTGGAAGCCTGAGCTGGCATTCCACTATTCTCTCTCTCTCACGCCTATAAATACGATGGGCAGAGGGCAGCAGGGGGAAGGCATCTTCAGACGAGGAAACTCTGGCCAAACCTCTGTTCTCTCTCTCTCTCACGCCAAGTCTTCTCTCCCTCTCACTTCACTCACCCCTCACCCTTCACACTTTCTTTACCCCAACATCCTCTACACTCTCACTCAACAGCACTCCTTCCAGCTCCATTTTCCCTCTCGGACTTGCAATTCTTGTCCCAATCATTCTTCTCTGCTCAAATTTCACCCGATTTTCACTAATTCCACTCAGATCTTCACTGTTTCACTCAGATCCTGACTGTTGCACTCAGTTTCCCTCATTTTCACTCAGATTTTCACTGTTTCACTCGTTTTTCTCTGTTTTCAATCGGATTTTCATTCGTTCACTCGATTTTCTTATTTTTCACTCGGTTTTCTTATTTTTCACTCGGTTTTCTTATTTTTCACTCGGTTTCCTTATTTTTCACTCGGTTTTCTTATTTTTCACTCGGTTTTCTTCATTTTTTGCACTCGTTTTCCTCTCCCACTCAGTTTTTTTTATTTTTTATATATTCATTTTTCTTAATCAGTGTCGTACGGAAAATACTTCCGTCTATACAGCCTTTATAGGATCCGTGCACGTGCGAAGCACTTCGCCTTGTATGGATTCTTCGCTAGAATGATGCCCATCAATATCTTCCTAATCTATTCCTAAAAAAACATTTTTAAGAACTACGTGACCCTGATTTCTCGAAAGCTCGAGAATACGTAGGAGCGGGAAACAGTTCCTGTCGGGCCCACCTTTCTTTATTTAATTTTTAGAGTTTCCTTTTTGTCTTGCTATCAAAAGGAGGAGCGAGATTAATTTGGACGAGACGTCCTGTTAATCTCATATTTTTAATATCTCTTTAAAAAGGAGGAGCGAGGTTAATTTGGACGAGACGTCCTGTTAATCTCATATTTTTTTTTATATATCTCTTTAAAAAGGCGGAGCGAGATTAATTTGGACGAGACGTCCTGTTAATCTCATGTAAATATTTTGTGTTGATCTTTGTTTATTTTTTTTGTTTATTTTGTCGTTCCGTACATTTTTATTTTTATGAAGTTAAAATAATTATTGGGTTAATTATAATACGCGCTATCAAATTGAGGTAACCGTTTTTAACGGACAGTTGTGAGGTGCTAATACCTTCCTCACCTGTAATCAGACTCCCGAATCATGGAATTTCATTTTTATAACCAGTGCTTTAACAAAAGGTTTTTCCAGTATTTTATCCTAAAAAATATTGGTGGCGACTCCCTGTTTATTATTTAAAACCGTTTCGAGGGTCGGCCGCGCCGCCGCGATCCCGATCGCGACAGATGGCGACTCCGCTGGGGAATTAGAGAGTCAAGCCAGTCAATTTGATAGCGCATGTTTTAATTTGCATATTAATTATTTAACTTCTTTCTTTATTTTATTCCCTTGTCAATGTTTAGTTTCTGTTTTGTTTGTAATCAATTATTTATGATATCTGTGTGATCATTGAACCCTAGGGTAGTCGACTTTATTTTGTTGCTCTGTGTTTGTTCTATGTACAGGGTGAGTAAGGTACGGGTACTGAATGCCTCTTTCACACACTACACTCACAATTTGCACACACTTTTGAGTGGGACCCTATACCCGGGCCCAAATAAAACTTAAGATTAGGGGAGGTTGATAGCGGAGCCATTTGGGATGTACTTCCTGTCTGGTTACCGTGAGAATCTCAGCTAGAGTTCGACTTATTCATGGTGCCCACACTTAGTATACTTCCTACTATTTGTGGTCAACATCATGAGTAGGATCTTGGCTCTAGTGACCTTTAGAAGTTTTAGAACAAGCCACCTAATGCGAGATATCACTGTTAGACAAACCTTAGAGCCATTAGGAGACCTCCAGAAAAAACCCACTTTAAGGCACAAAGGGGCAAACTTTACTTCTACCTTTTCTCATTCTCACTTTTCCTTCTAATCCAAAATAGAGGATTACTTGCCCATTTAGTGGATTACTTTTTTCAAAAAAAATGACATACTTTTAACTAGTGATCCTTTAATGGGCAAATAGTTCTTTCTCTTTGTGTACAAGTCTTTGGGCCTTGAGTTACAGATCTTTTGAATCATAGAAAATACATATAAAAAGAAAAGAAATTAAAAGAAAAATCAATTTTCTTTGTATTGTCGATGATCAGAAAATCCGTAGCTCACATAACCCTTGATTTGACATAAGTTTTAGCAAGTTGTACCCCCCTAAATACAAAAATGTTTTCAAGAAATTACTAGGGGAGTATCGATTTGAAAAGCACGTCAATTCCCAATGGCTCTTTCTCTCCTTTCTTTTTATTCTCACCGGAGGCTATTTAGAGCTTAACCAAGTACCCTTGACCAAGACGTGGAAATTAATGTGGGATCAAACCTTTAAGAGATGGATCATGGTTCCCCGAGCTAGAAATAGCTAAACTTGAGGCTCTTATTGCATTTCAAAATGAAGGATTTTTCTGTCTTCACAACTATCCTGTATTAATCTCCATGTTTACCGTACCTAGTACTTTTGAACGATACGTTCTAAGGAATGGTTAAAGGATGTTTGTCAAGGTCTGTGATTGCTTCCCACGATATCCTCTTTCCTTCTGTTTCCACCTAACATTTCTTTTTCTTCTTTCACTCGATACCGAAAGACACCTTTGTTAGACTTTCAAAGGAGACTCATGGCTGAAAGAGAGCAAGAAATTGAAAACCTCAGAAATGAAGTTAACCAGCTAAGGAAGCAAATGGCGGAGATGGCCAGACTTTTAGAGAAGAAGATCATAGAAGAGGAACCCTCTGCGGGTGTCAAGAATGATCAACATTTGCCAACCACCCCACTCCACCTTCCTGGATTGACAAAAGACCAAATTCCCCCATTCCATAATCAACAAGAGGATCATGATTTACAAATGATGAATCCCCATATTTCACAGTCCTCCCAGTCGCCTGGGGCTCCTATCACAAGAATGTCTGCATCGGGAGATAAGGGGAAGAGAAAAGGGGATACTAATTCCACTGCCCGTAACCAAAAAAGGGCCCAACCCAGATCAATAACACATACTCCCTTTCAACCTGCCAATCTCCCTGTAACTTACATGGCCACCACCACCCCTAACCAGAGCTTTAATTTTTTCCCATTCCAACTCTACTTTCGTCCGTACATCCCTCAAATACCTTCCCATTCTCATTTGCCTGCTATTAGGTCTACCCTTCCACGACCCTATCATCCCCCACTAGTACAAACTCAGCCACTTAGTCCAGACCAAAGCACAATAAAACCCATCAATAATCGAACACCGGCCCGGTTCGACCCTATTCCCATAACCTAAACAGAACTTCTACCTCATCTTTTTTGTAATTCCCTTGCAGTACCCTGCCCACTAAAACCTGTGGTTCCTCCTTACCCCAAAGGCTATAATCCTAATGCCCGATGTGAATACCATGCCGGAGCCTCGGGGCACTCTACTGAGGACTGTCATACCTTGAAATTCAAAGTAAGGGATTTGATTAAAGCTAAGTGGCTAGATTTCCAGGAAGGGAGTCCCAATATAATTATAAACCCCAGGTCTAACCATGAGACCTCTGGGGTCAGTGTGATAAAGAGGGACTAGGGGTGTAAAGAGGATGCATGCAAGATTTTGTGAATCACACGCCAACGGGAGAGGTTCATGACCAGGAGACCACTCAGTTCCTTATGACTTTAAACTTCTGTTTCAACCCAAACGCTATGCCTAAGGCTTTGGGATATTGTTATGTAATAAGGGCAAAAACATGTTTTTATCATTTTAAGTTTCTCTCAATAAATATGTGTCAAATTTCAAAATGCCTTTTCTTGCTTTCCTTATTGCCACCTTGAATCCTTTTCCCTTTATCTACTTCTTTTTCTCATTTTACCAAAAAAGTACAGGACTAAAAATGATTCTTTTGAGAACAATGAAATCATGATTCCATTTCATAACTTTGACTGCCCAATTGATTACGCTGATGAAAAGGGTAGCAAAAACAAAAGTTCCTTGGCCGAATTGTGTAGGATGTTTGGATAAGAGTCGCCTAGTTCTACCCAAAGGCAAGGTCAGCACACAGGATGAAGAAGATTCACAAACAACTGAAGACGTTACAAGCTCAAAACTAAGATAGTGCCAGATTCCATAAATGGCGTATCCACCCTTCAAAGAAATGTTAGCATTGATCAACGTGGATGGTCAAGAAATACTCTTAAAAAAAAAACAAAAAAAAAACACAAGAAAAAAAAAACAAAAATGATATAAAAGGGCAAGGTTGGTGCCTTACGTAAATACCAATTATGGCGAGCTGATTCATAGATCAAATTATCATTTTTCCATATGGGGGCATAAATGTTATCAAGCTAAGAACACGGCAGAAACAATGTTTCATCTGTGTCGCAATCAACACCCCAACTTTAATGGAGTATAACTATTCCCACACCAGTGTAACCAAGGGATTGGTCTACTGTGATACCATTAATATCATATTCTCTTTACCACATTGGTTAGGGGAAAAAATAGCTAGACCATAACAAAGGTACCAAAGGGGTCATTCAAAAAAAAACAACAAAAAAAAAAGGGAAAGAAAGAAAAAAAAAACAAAAAAAATAATAAAAAAAATGCAAAAAGAAAAAGATAACAAAAAATAGATGAAAAATGAACAAGGAACGAGCCCCCTCATTGGTACTGAAAAGGGCACGCCTTTGTTTCTTTGGATACATAGTGTTAGGGGCAAATTTTTTTCATCTGAAATAACATCTACTCCCCCATAGGATGAGATCAAATTGAGAAAGATCAAATAAGCTCATTGGCAATCAGTTTAAACCTTTGTCGTGAGGGACAAAACCTTAAAAAAAGAAAAAGAAAAAGAAAAAAGAGAGACGTCACGTGGAGAGAGAAGCTCGCTAGGCTGAAAACCTGGAAGGGCAGCCTAGGCAAAAGTTAGAGCGACCTGGTAAGATGAAAACCTGAATAGGTGGCTCAGGCAATCAATTGGGATCAAGATTTTGGCCAAGTAATTATAGTCCGACTACCTTTTCAGAAGCAGAGTCAAGTGGTGAATTCAGAGTCATGATGTGGGATTAAGATATGCTTTATTCTCAACAGTTCACTGGAAGATCTGTAAAATCATTCCCACTCTACCCAATTATTAATATTTCCCATACATCTTCACTTGCTTTTTGGTTTCCCTTTTTCCACACTTACTCGACTTGTAAATACAATCTCACCTATTTTTGACACGTATTTATTGTGATTTTCCATGATTTGATAATACATATGTTTTCCCTTAATATATAAAAATGAGAAGGTAATGAAAATTTAAAGTCATGAGAACAAGATGTTCCTGTTACTTGATTTCGCCTCAAGCAATCATTATGAAGACTGGGCCTGACATGTTTCCAAAGCTAGGGTTGCTTCATCTGCTCTGTTTCAGTCATGAGTCACTTCGGATCTCTAAGGATTGTGTTCTTGCGGTAAGTCTTTTCAAGTTCCAATTTGTTTTGCACCGTTAACCTTTCTTGCAGGATGTTGTAATAAGTAGATGTGTCAAGCTTCAACCGCCAAAACTGGTACTTTCCAGGTGTATGTCCATCAGTCTCCGAAGCTCACTCTTGCCTTTACTCATTGAAGTAGGTCATCCACGAGTTTCTTCTTGTAACCCACCCAAATCATTGGACAAAACACCCTTCTATGGCCAAACATGACACCTTTCTGAGTTTCCATTTTGCTTTGAGATTTCCATGAAGTCCATCAATACCTTGTAGTCGAAGCCGGCATCCTCTCAAGGTTTCTGTCTTGTTCATGAGGCATGTTAGGGGTCACATCTCCAAGAGATCAACTTGGTATATTCTAGAACCTGGTTAATTTGGACGGGATGCCCTATTAACCCCCGAATCTTTCAAACCTGGGACTTTACCTCCCAAGTCTATCATTCCTCACCTCCGGATCTTTTGTTGGCCACGGGGTAGTGTCCTGAAGGTTTGAACTAAGGCATCCCCCTAGATTTCATCTGTCCTGGCCAAGGAGTAGTTTTCCCTAGGACTCTTTCAATCTTATCAAACTGGGACATACCCCAGGACTTCTCTCTTTCAGATCAGGGGTAGTACACCTGAAAACTTCCAATCTTTCCAAAATTAGGGCATCTCCCCACGTCTCTATTCTCTTTCTGTCAAGGAGAAGCACCCCTAATTCCTTCAGGCAAATTTTCTGAACATGGGCATTACCCTAGGTCTCCCTTCTTTCAGCCAAAGGGCAGTTCTCCAAAAATCCTTTCAATCATACTTTAACCGGGGCATCTCCCCAGGTTTCTCTTCCCTAAAGAGACAATACTATGAACTCCCAAGCGACTCAAATTGGGGTATCCCCCAGATTTCTCTCCTCTAGTGGACCTACCATTCATCCCCAAAAGGAACACATACTGAGAATTCTTCTTAAAAAAAACACCAAATGGGCTCCTAGTCAGATTTAGGAAAATTTGTTTATACCCAACAGAATTACCTTTCCGACAGAACCACAGAGATCAAAGGCCACACCTTCCTTCCACAAGAGGAAAACACTTTCCCTAGTGGAGTTACCCTCATTAAAATATCCTAAACTGGGACATCCCTTAGATTTTTTTTCCTCCGACGGGCCTGCCATCCATTCCTCAATGGAACCATAATCGCCAAAGCCGGCGCCTTTCAAGGTCTCTTCTTCCATCAGGTGCCTTCAAAGTCTCATCCTTAACTGTTAAAGTCGCTATCTCTCAATTTCTTCCCCAAGTAGAACTACACTTCCCAGACAAATTAAGCTGGGGCATCTTCCTAGATTCCCCAAAGCTCTTCAGATCATTTCAAACTGGGGCATCTTCCCCAGGTTGTTATCTTTTGTCAACCCAAGGGCAGTACCCCATGCTTCCGGGAAGTTTGAGCTGGACATCACCTCGGGTCTCTCTCCGTCAAAAGGGAACGTACCCCCAAGCTTCTTCAACCACCCTAAGTGGGGCGTCACCCCATATCCTTCCCCCAACCTTGAGGTAGTATCCCTAAATCTTCTAATCTTTCCAAAATTTGGGGTATCACACCAAATCTTCCCTCCGTTCGAGGGACAGTATCCCTAGCTCCTTCAGCTAGATTTTTCCCCATTCCTTTTCCTTCCGATCAAGGAGCAGTTCCCCGAATCATCCAAGACAGCTTGAATTGGATCATCCCCAGATTTCTTTCTTTTAGTAAGCCCACTATACATCCCCAGTGGACCCCAGATTTTTCCTTCCAGTCAAGAAGCAGTTCCCCGAGATCCCTTCAATCTTCCTAACTGGGGTATATCCCCCAGATTTCTTCTATTTCAGTCAAGAGGCAATTCCCCAAGATTCCTTCAATCATGTCGAACTGGGGCATCACCCCAGGATCACCCTCTTTCATTTAGAAAGCAATTCCCCAAGATTCCTTCAATCATGTCAAATTAGGGCATCTCCCCAGGATCACTCTCTTTCAGTCAAAGAGTAATTCTTTCAGTCATGTCAAACTGGGGCATCACCCCGAGCCTTTAGGACCAGTGAGTTAATTTGGACGAGACGTCCTGTTAGCTCCTCCCAATCTTTGTATTTTCTATCAATTGAGAGTTAACCCCATCCTTTATCTTCCAGCCGCCTATCAAGGCATCCTTTACCTTTCCAGCCGCCTATCAAGGCATCCGTTATCTTTCCAGCCGCCTATCAAGGTATCCTTTATCTTTTCAGCCGCCTATCAAGGCATCCTTTATCTTTCAGCCGCCTATCAAGGCATTCTTTATCTTTCAGCCGCCTATCGAGGCATCCTTTACCTTTCCAGCCGCCTATCAAGGCATCCTTTATCTTTCCAGCCGCCTATCAAGGCATCCGTTATCTTCCAGCCGCCTATCAAGGCATCCTTTATCTTTCCAGCCGCCTATCGAGGCATCCTTTATCTTCCAGCCGCCTATCAAGGCATCCTTTACCTTTCCAGCCGCCTATCGAGGCATCCTTTATCTTCCAGTCGCCTATCAAGGCATCCTTTATCTTTTCAGCCGCCTATCAAGGCATCCTTTATCTTTCAGCCGCCTATCAAGGCATTCTTTATCTTTCAGCCGCCTATCGAGGCATCCTTTACCTTTCCAGCCACCTATCAAGGCATCCTTTATCTTCCAGTTGCCTATCAAGGCATCCTTTATCTTTTCAGCCGCCTATCAAAGCATCCTTTACCTTTCCAGCCGCCTATCAAGGCATCCTTTATTTTCCATCCGCCTATCAAGGCATCCTTTATCTTTCCAGCCGCCTATCAAGGCATCCTTTACCTTTCCAGCCGCCTATCGAGGCATCCTTTATCTTTCAGCCGCCTATCGAGGCATCCTTTATCTTTCAGCCGCCTATCAAGGCATCCTTTATCTTTTAGCCGCCTATCGAGGCATCATTTATCTTTCAGCCGCCTATCGAGGCATCCTTTATTTTCCAGCCGCCTATCAAGGCATCCGTTATCTTCCAGCCGCCTATCAAGGCATCCTTTATCTTTCCAGCCGCCTATCGAGGCATCCTTTATCTTCCAGCCGCCTATCAAGGCATCCTTTACCTTTCCAGCCGCCTATCGAGGCATCCTTTATCTTCCAGTCGCCTATCAAGGCATCCTTTATCTTTTCAGCCGCCTATCAAGGCATCCTTTATTTTCCAGCCGCCTATCAAGGCATTCTTTATCTTTCAGCCGCCTATCGAGGCATCCTTTACCTTTCCAGCCGCCTATCAAGGCATCCTTTATCTTCCAGTCGCCTATCAAGGCATCCTTTATCTTTTCAGCCGCCTATCAAAGCATCCTTTACCTTTCCAGCCGCCTATCAAGGCATCCTTTATTTTCCAGCCGCCTATCAAGGCATCCTTTATCTTTCCAGCCGCCTATCAAGGCATCCTTTACCTTTCCAGCCGCCTATCGAGGCATCCTTTATCTTTCAGCCGCCTATCGAGGCATCCTTTATCTTTTAGCTGCCTATCGAGGCATCCTTTATCTTTCAGCCGCCTATCAAGGCATCCGTTATCTTCCAGCCGCCTATCAAGGCATCCTTTATCTTTCCAGCCGCCTATCAAGGCATCCTTTACCTTTCCAGCCGCCTATCAAGGCATCCTTTACCTTTCCAGCCGCCTATCAAGGCATCCTTTACCTTTTCAGCCGCCTATCGAGGCATCCTTTATCTTTCAGCCGCCTATCGAGGCATCCTTTATCTTCCAGCCGCCTATCGAGGCATCCTTTATCTTCCAGCCGCCTATTAAGGCATCCTTTATCTTCCAGCCGCCTATCAAGGCATCCTTTATCTTCCAGCCGCCTATCATGGCATCCTTTACTTTCCAGCCGCCTATCAAGGCATCCTTTATTTCCCAGCCACCTATCGAGGTACCCTTTACTTTTCAGTCGCCCACGAGGGCAACCTTTACTTTCCAGTCTACTGGGAGTCAATCCTGATCTCATTACCTCCTGTTAACTAAAAGACAATTTTTCCCTGTCCACAAAACAAAAAAAAAAAGAAAACAAAAACACAAAAAAAAAGAAGAAGAGAAGAAGAGAAACAGAAGCGGAGAATGCTCATTTTAAGAAAAAAAGGTCACACAGATTCGTGATTACCCATACCATCAGTTGCCATACCGATCAAGAGGTCCCACTTGGCCCCCTACATCGGTGTTCATATCTTTACTTCCTTTTCACTTCAAAAACACAGAAGCTTCGTGTTTCTTTTGTGAAAAAGAAGTAAAGAGGGGCATCTGTGAACACCTTATTTGGTCCGGTCCAAGTAAAGAAGTAAAGCAATTCCCCAAGATTCCTTCAATCATGTCAAATTAGGGCATCTCCCCAGGATCACTCTCTTTTAGTCAAAGAGTAATTCTTTCAGTCATGTCAAACTGGGGCATCACCCCGAGCCTTTAGGACCAGTGAGTTAATTTGGACGAGACGTCCTGTTAGCTCCTCCCAATCTTTGTATTTTCTGTCAATTGAGAGTTAACCCCATCCTTTATCTTCCAGCCGCCTATCAAGGCATCCTTTACCTTTCCAGCCGCCTATCAAGGCATCCGTTATCTTTCCAGCCGCCTATCAAGGCATCCTTTATCTTTTCAGCCGCCTATCAAGGCATCCTTTATCTTTCAGCCGCCTATCAAGGCATTCTTTATCTTTCAGCCGCCTATCGAGGCATCCTTTACCTTTCCAGCCGCCTATCAAGGCATCCTTTATCTTTCCAGCCGCCTATCAAGGCATCCGTTATCTTCCAGCCGCCTATCAAGGCATCCTTTATCTTTCCAGCCGCCTATCGAGGCATCCTTTATCTTCCAGCCGCCTATCAAGGCATCCTTTACCTTTCCAGCCGCCTATCGAGGCATCCTTTATCTTCCAGTCGCCTATCAAGGCATCCTTTATCTTTTCAGCCGCCTATCAAGGCATCCTTTATCTTTCAGCCGCCTATCAAGGCATTCTTTATCTTTCAGCCGCCTATCGAGGCATCCTTTACCTTTCCAGCCACCTATCAAGGCATCCTTTATCTTCCAGTTGCCTATCAAGGCATCCTTTATCTTTTCAGCCGCCTATCAAAGCATCCTTTACCTTTCCAGCCGCCTATCAAGGCATCCTTTATTTTCCATCCGCCTATCAAGGCATCCTTTATCTTTCCAGCCGCCTATCAAGGCATCCTTTACCTTTCCAGCCGCCTATCGAGGCATCCTTTATCTTTCAGCCGCCTATCGAGGCATCCTTTATCTTTAAGCCGCCTATCAAGGCATCCTTTATCTTTTAGCCGCCTATCGAGGCATCCTTTATCTTTCAGCCGCCTATCGAGGCATCCTTTATTTTCCAGCTGCCTATCAAGGCATCCGTTATCTTCCAGCCGCCTATCAAGGCATCCTTTATCTTTCCAGCCGCCTATCGAGGCATCCTTTATCTTCCAGCCGCCTATCAAGGCATCCTTTACCTTTCCAGCCGCCTATCGAGGCATCCTTTATCTTCCAGTCGCCTATCAAGGCATCCTTTATCTTTTCAGCCGCCTATCAAGGCATCCTTTATTTTCCAGCCGCCTATCAAGGCATTCTTTATCTTTCAGCCGCCTATCGAGGCATCCTTTACCTTTCCAGCCGCCTATCAAGGCATCCTTTATCTTCCAGTCGCCTATCAAGGCATCCTTTATCTTTTCAGCCGCCTATCAAAGCATCCTTTACCTTTCCAGCTGCCTATCAAGGCATCCTTTATTTTCCAGCCGCCTATCAAGGCATCCTTTATCTTTCCAGCCGCCTATCAAGGCATCCTTTACCTTTCCAGCCGCCTATCGAGGCATCCTTTATCTTTCAGCCGCCTATCGAGGCATCCTTTATCTTTTAGCCGCCTATCAAGGTATCCTTTATCTTTCAGCCGCCTATCGAGGCATCCTTTATCTTTTAGCTGCCTATCGAGGCATCCTTTATCTTTCAGCCGCCTATCAAGGCATCCGTTATCTTCCAGCCGCCTATCAAGGCATCCTTTATCTTTCCAGCCGCCTATCAAGGCATCCTTTACCTTTCCAGCCGCCTATCAAGGCATCCTTTACCTTTCCAGCCGCCTATCAAGGCATCCTTTACCTTTTCAGCCGCCTATCGAGGCATCCTTTATCTTTCAGCCGCCTATCGAGGCATCCTTTATCTTCCAGCCGCCTATCGAGGCATCCTTTATCTTCCAGCCGCCTATTAAGGCATCCTTTATCTTCCAGCCGTTTATCAAGGCATCCTTTATCTTCCAGCCGCCTATCATGGCATCCTTTACTTTCCAGCCGCCTATCAAGGCATTCTTTATTTCCCAGCCACCTATCGAGGTACCCTTTACTTTTCAGTCGCCCACGAGGGCAACCTTTACTTTCCAGTCTACTGGGAGTCAATCCTGATCTCATTACCTCCTGTTAACTAAAAGACAATTTTTCCCTGTCCACAAAATAAAAAAAAAAAGAAAACAAAAACACAAAAAAAAAGAAGAAGAGAAGAAGAGAAACAGAAGTGGAGAATGCTCATTTTAAGAAAAAAAGGTCACACAGATTCGTGATTACCCATACCATCAGTTGCCATACCGATCAAGAGGTCCCACTTGGCCCCCTACATCGGTGTTCATATCTTTACTTCCTTTTCACTTCAAAAACACAGAAGCTTCGTGTTTCTTTTGTGAAAAAGAAGTAAAGAGGGGCATCTGTGAACACCTCATTTGGTCCGGTCCAAGTGGAATTATTCTTTTTATACTTCAGAATGGTCAGATTTGAATAGAATAACTCAAAAATGGTCAGATCCGAGCAAGATGACTATGATCGAAGCATTTCCGAGTGGAATATAGACCTGTTGGAGGCAAATCCGAGTGAAATGACTCAAAAAGGGTCAAATCCGAGTAGAAAATGCCCCTGTTGAACAAAAATCTGAGTGGAATGGCCCAAAAACTAGCAAGTCCGAGTGAAAATACTCAGAACGGATCAAATCCGAGTGAAATGACTCAAAAAGGATCAAATCCGAGTAGAAAATGCCCCTGTTAAAGAGAAATCCGAGTAACATGACTCAGGAACGGTCAAAACCGAGTGAAACTACTCAGAATGGAGAAAATCCGAGTAAATCTACTCAGAAATGATCAAAACCGAGTGAAAATGAACCATTTCCGAGTGGAATGAGTCAAAATCAAGAATTTCCGAGTGGAATGAGCCAAAATCAAGAATTTCCGAGTGGAATGACTCGAAAATAGTCAAATCTGAATGGGATCACTCAAAATGGGTCGGTTCCGAGTGAAATACTTCACTGTCAATGCTATTCCGAGTGAAAATAAACAAAAATCCAACTTCCGAGCCATTTTAGTCGGTTCCGTGTCGTTGGTCACTCGGTTCCGAGTCCTCCTTTACACTCAACCTCCGAGTCCTCCTTAAAACCTTTCCCGAGCCCATTTCCATCAACTTCCAGTCGGAATTGACTGGCAATGCAGTCAGTTTACTTCTTCAAACAAGATCCGAGCCATTCCAACGTCCGTGTCTTTTTCTTTGATTTTTCAATCGGCTCCGTGTCCGGTTTCCCGAGTCAATTTTTACCAACACCAAATCCCCTCCGTGTCATATTTCACACCTTTCCCGAGCCAATTTCCAGTCGGTACCGAGTGAGTCATTTCTCACTCGGTTCTGACTGAATGTTCCAGTTGGAATTTCTTTGATTAACATGATTGTTCCAGTCTGAATGTTCCGAGTCACACATCAACATGATTTCACTCGGTCTTTTGCAAAATGAACCATTTCCACTCGGATCCAGGAGGCAACCCCTTTTCTCACTCGGAATTGATTCCAACCGTGGTTGAACACTGAATGAGGGATTGATCCGAGCCATTTTCACTCGGATTTACACCATTTTAAACCCTCCTCACTCGGATTTGACTCCCAATGTGGAGGAATGCCTACTGAGAGGATGATCCGAGTGAGAGTCACTCGGATTTCATAATTTTACACTCGGAATTCCACCATTTTACTCGGATTTCCACTCTCCTCACTCGGATTTGACTGCCAGTGTTAATGAATACTGATTGGAAGGTGGATCCGATCCATTCTCACTCGGATTACACCATTTTCTCTCGGATTTCCACTCTCTTCACTCGGATTCACATGCTGACTTGGATTCCACCCCAAAGTGGATCCAGGAATCCCGGAGGTGGCTGGCAGACAGCGGCGGAAGTGGAGGGAATTAAAAATTCCCACCAGCCGTTGTCCCCCACTACCCAAACCGAGTGGAGGCCTGAGCTGGCATTCCACTCGGAAGTGGAGGCCTGAGCTGGCATTCCACTCGGAAGTGGAAGCCTGAGCTAGCATTCCACTATTCTCTCTCTCTCACGCCTATAAATACGATGGGCAGAGGGCAGCAGGGGGAAGGCATCTTCAGACGAGGAAACTCTGGCCAAACCTCTGTTCTCTCTCTCTCTCACGCCAAGTCTTCTCTCCCTCTCACTTCACTCACCCCTCACCCTTCACACTTTCTTTACCCCAACATCCTCTACACTCTCACTCAACAGCACTCCTTCCAGCTCCATTTTCCCTCTCGGACTTGCAATTCTTGTCCCAATCGTTCTTCTCTGCTCAAATTTCACCCGATTTTCACTAATTCCACTCAGATCTTCACTGTTTCACTCAGATCCTGACTGTTGCACTCGGTTTCCCTCATTTTTACTCAGATTTTCACTGTTTCACTCGTTTTTCTCTGTTTTCAATCGGATTTTCATTCGTTCACTCGGTTTTCTTATTTTTCACTCGGTTTTCTTATTTTTCACTCGGTTTTCTTATTTTTCACTCGGTTTCCTTATTTTTCACTCGGTTTCCTTATTTTTCACTCGGTTTTCTTCATTTTTTGCACTCGTTTTCCTCTCCCACTCATTTTTTTTTATTTTTTATATATTCATTTTTCTTAATCAGTGTCGTACGGAAAATACTTCCGTCTACACAGCCTTTATAGGATCCGTGCACGTGCGAAGCACTTCGCCTTGTATGGATTCTTCGCTAGAATGATGCCCATCAATATCTTCCTAATCTATTCCTAAAAAAAACATTTTTAAGAACTACGTGACCCTGATTTCTCGAAAGCTCGAGAATACGTAGGAGCGGGAAACAGTTCCTGTCGGGCCCACCTTTCTTTATTTAATTTTTAGAGTTTCCTTTTTGTCTTGCTATCAAAAGGAGGAGCGAGATTAATTTGGACGAGACGTCCTGTTAATCTCATATTTTTAATATCTCTTTAAAAAGGAGGAGCGAGGTTAATTTGGACGAGACGTCCTGTTAATCTCATATTTTTTTTATATATCTCTTTAAAAAGGCGGAGCGAGATTAATTTGGACGAGACGTCCTGTTAATCTCATGTAAATATTTTGTGTTGATCTTTGTTTATTTTTTTTGTTTATTTTGTCGTTCCGTACATTTTTCTTTTTATGAAGAAGTTAAAATAATTATTGGGTTAATTATAATGCGCGCTATCAAATTGAGGTAACCGTTTTTAACGGACAGTTGTGAGGTGCTAATACCTTCCTCACCTGTAATCAGACTCCCGAATCATGGAATTTCATTTTTATAACCAGTGCTTTAACAAAAGGTTTTTCCAGTATTTTATCCTAAAAAATATTGGTGGCGACTCCCTGTTTATTATTTAAAACCGTTTCGAGGGTCGGCCGCGCCGCCGCGATCCCGGTCGCGACAGGGACGCTTTTAGAGGGATGCTCATTCCAATGTCCAAGCTAGAGGCGGTGGACATGGTAACACTTTTGGCCAGGGCAATATAAATGCCAATGGGCCGAGATGCTATAGGTGTGGTGGTCTACACTATGTTCGTGAATGTGTGCACCGTGAGGATATAGTGTATTTTAATTGTGATCAAGTGGGACATATCCGTCCTGTCTGTCCTATGCTTGCAAGATCGGCTCCGGTACAAGCTAATACTCCTAACCGTGCTAATATACCCGCTCATGGAAACCGCGGAGGCCACAATGGTGGTCAGGGCCGTGGTAATGGAAACAATGGTAGTCGAGGTGGCTACAATGGTGGAAGGCATGGTAACGGTTAAGGAAACGGCAACGGTGCTCGTGATGGAAATAGGAATGGTGGAAATCTTCAACCAAATGTCGGAAGGGTGTTCGCCGTGACCGGTGAGGAAGCAGCACAAGCAGATAATTTGGTTGAAAGTAAGTGTGAAATACTCGGACATGTAGTTCATGTTATTTATGATTCGGGTGCAACTCACTCTTTTATATCTGAGGATTATGCTTGGCAATTGAGATTGTCGGTGTGTTTAATGAAAAATGCCCTAGTGGTTACCACCCCAACCAGTACTTGCCTCAGATCGATTAACCGGTGTAATAATTTTGATATGCTCCTAGAAGGAAGAAGATTTGTTGTGTCTTTTGTTTGCTTGCCTATGAAGAGATTGGAGATTATACTTGGTATAGATTGGCTCTCCACCAACAAAGTTTTGGTCAACTGTCAATAATGGACCATCATTTTCCCTTCTTTTGATGTGGGACAATTTGATGTGCAAGGTATAGCTCAACTTTGCATATTACTATCTCTTGTAGATGGGACGAGTGGTCCCGATCCCCTTAGCATCCCTGTGGTGTCAGAATTCCTAGATATGTTTCCCGAGGAGATACCCGGTTTACCACCTCCACGGGAGGTTGAGTTTGCTATCGATCTTGTACCTGGTGCAGAACCGGTGTCTATCTCTCCTTATAGGATGTCTCCTATGGAGTTGGCTGAACTTAAGAAGCAAGTTGAGGAGCTACTCAAGAAGGAGTTTGTTCTTTGTTCGACCTAGTGTGTCACCCTAGGGGGCTCCTGTTTTATTGGTTAAAAAGAAAGATGGAACCATGCGGTTATGTATTGACTACCGCCAATTGAACAAGCTGACGATAAAGAATAGATATCCCTTACCACGTATTGATTATCTGTTGGATCAATTAAGAGGTGCAGTGGTGTTTTTGAAGATTGATTTGCATTCTGGTTACCATCAAATTCGGGTGAGAACCGAAGACATTCCGAAGACTGCGTTTAGGACGCGATATGGCCATTATAAGTATGTTGTAATGCCATTTGGAGTGACTAATGCTCCAGCGGTGTTCATGAGTTACATGAACCACATCTTTCACGAATACCTGGATCGTTTCGTTGTGGTATTCATCGATGATATCCTAGTGTATTCCAAGAGCCATGAGGAACACGAGGAATATTTGAAAGTGGTGTTGAACATTCTTAGAGAGAACCAGTTGTATGCTAAGCTTTCTAAATGCGAATTCTGGTTGTCGAGCGTCCAGTTTCTTAGTCATGTGATATCCGAAGAAGGTGTTTCGGTGGATCCTTCTAAGGTTGAAGCCGTTATGGCATGGCCTAGACCTACACCGATTACAGAAATCCGGAGTTTCCTTGGACTTGCCAGTTATTATCGGAGATTTATCAAAGGTTTTTCTCGTCTTGCTAAACCTTTGACAAACTTGACAAGGAAGAACCAACCTTTTGTATGGACGGTTGAATGTGAGAGATGCTTTGAAGAGTTAAAGATGAGGCTGACTTCTGCGCCTATCTTGGCATTGCCTGATTTACAAGAAGACTTTATGGTGTACTGCGATGCTTCTAAGCATGGACTTGGGTGTCTTTTGATGCAGAAGGAACGTGTCATAGCTTATGCTTCACGCCAGTCGAGACCTCATGAAGTTAATTACCCAACTCACGACTTAGAATTGGCAGCGGTTGTGTTCGCCTTGAAGATTTGGCGTCATTACCTCTATGGTTCAAAGTTCGTAGTCTTTAGCGACCACAAAAGCTTGAAATATCTCTTTAATCAAAAAGAATTAAATATGTGTCAGAGGAGATGGATGGAATTCCTAAAGGACTATAAATTTGAACTAAGGTATCATCCGGGGAAAGCTAATGTTGTTGCCGATACTCTTAGTCGGAAATCCTTACATGTGTTAGCCATGATGGTCAAAGAATTTGAATTGATTGAGGAATTTTAGAATTTAAATGTTGGGACCGAGATTCAATCTCCCAAGAAACTATGTTTTGCTACTTTAAAGATATGCAATGAGTTCTTAGAGCTTGTAAAGAAGAAACAAGGGGATGATGATTACTTACAAGAGATGAGAAGATCTCAAGACGATGGGAAAAATTTATTCCTTGTGGAAGGTGTTGATGGCTTATGGCGAGTAAGAGGTCGTGTGTATGTACCTTCATTCAGAGATTTGAGACACACGGTGCTTGAGGAAGCACATAAAAGCATTTTTAGCATTCACCCTAGTGTAACCAAAATGTACCAAGATATAAAGAAGAATTTTTGGTGGCCCGGAATGAAGCGTGACGTTGCCAAATTTGTAGCTTTGTGTCTTACTTGTCAGAAGGTGAAGGTAAAACATCAGAGACCTTCAGGTACTTTGAGACCACTTGATATCCCCGTTTGGAAGTGGGATGCAATTGCCATGGACTTTGTGTCCGGATTACCAAGGACGAGGTCTAGATGTGATGGAATCTGGGTGATAGTGGATCGATTGGCAAAGAGTGCATATTTTCTACCGATCAGTATGAAGAGTTCCTTACAGGATTTGGCACAGCTATACATTCAGGAGATTGTGAGGTTACATGGTGTGCCATCAAGTATTGTGTCTAATCGTGACCCCCGATTCACTTCCCGATTTTGGGGAAGCTTACATGAGGCAATGGGTTCAAAATTGAAGCTAAGTTCGGCGTACCATCCTTAGACTGATGGACAGTCTGAGAGGACTATTCAGAGTCTTAAGGTCTTGCTACATGCTTGTATTTTGGAGCACAACGGTTCGTGGGAGAAATATTTGCCTCTGATCAAATTCACCTACAACAACAGTTTTCATTCTAGTATTGGCATGGCACCATACGAGGCATTATATGGGAGGAGATGTCGAACTCCTTTATGTTGGCTTGAAGTCATAGAGAACTTAGGGCCTGAGATTGTTGAAGAAACCACTGAACAGATTAAGATGATCCGAGAGAAGATGAAAATCGCTCAAGACCGACAGAAGAGCTATTATGACAAGAGGAGGAAGCCACTTGAATTTCAAGTTGGCGATCATGTGTTCTTACGAGTCTCGCATGATAAGGGTATTGGTAGAGCTTTAAAGAGAAGAAAATTAAGCCCTAAATTCATTGGACCCTATGAGATCTTGGAGCGGATTGGAGATGTCGCTTATTGGGTTACGCTCCTTCCATAACTTGCAAACCTACATAATGTGTTCCACATATCACAGTTAAGGAAGTATATTCATGATCCTTTGCATGTGATCCCCATTGATGATTTTGATGTGCGGGATGACTTGTCCGTCCCTCCCGTTTCGGTTCGTATTGTCTAGTATTACGTGAAGAGACTGTGGAATATAATGGCACCTTTGGTGAAGGTAGCGTAGAAGCATGGGAACGTTGAGACACTCACCTGGGAACGCGAGGATGATATTCGTGAACGGTATCCTCACGCATTCGAATCCGGTATGTCAAATTTCGGGGATGAAATTTCTTTTAAGATGGGGTGGATTGTAACACCCTGAATTTTTAAAATAGAAAGTTAAATTAAGAAAATAAATATTGAATAATTAAATGTGGACTAATTAATATCCCAAAATGCTATAAATAATTTAATTAAGATTTCCGGAGACTGTTAGTGAGTTATTATGACCGGATAAGCTGAAAACTGACCCAGATGAAATATAGGTGTCGGACCAAGTATCTCTGATTGAGATGCCGTTGGTCAGGGCCGTAGATAATATTATTGGGAATCTGAATATGTATTCGGAATAATATTTAGAGTATGTATTAAGCCCAAACGGAGAGCCTGTTTATTTAAAAATGGAAGAGTTTAAGTGAAAGATGAAAAATTAAAACAAAACCTCACCTTTTTCACTCTCATTTCTCGTGAGCCTCTTTTTCTCTTATGCAAACACTCTCTTCTTCTTCTTCTTCTTCTCCTTCATTCCTTCTTCTCCTTCAGAAAACTAAGCAAGTGGTGTGCCCATTCTTCTCCTCCATTTTCGTTTTCCTTAAGCTTGAAGGAGGTGACATTGATTTGAAGCTTCTACCTCTCTTCTCTCTATTTCCGTCACCATCTTTCTCCTTCTTAACCCCCATTTTTCGTTTTGGAGCAAGGTAAGCTCTTTGTCATTTCTTTTGTGCTTGGAACCTAGGGAATAGATGGTTGTGGCTTGGAGGTGTATTAAATGCTTATGGGTAGTGAATGGAGACATTAAATGCATGAGCCCTAAAATGGGTGTTATAAATGCAAGCTTTAAATGGTATTAATGGAGTAGATGCATATATAGTTGGAAGTAGAGGAGAATGTATGATTATTTATGAATATGGTTGGGTTTTTATAAAACTCTAACTTATAGTTTTGGGGAAAATATATAATATAGATGGGGTTAACATTTATTGATGAGGGAAGTGTTATAAATGATGAGGTATTGACATTAAATGATGATTAGAGATGGTGGTTGGAAACCATAAATGAAAACCCACTTAGAATGAGTTAAATGTAAGGTTGATAAATGGGATAACCTAACAAATTAGGTTGTAGCCCTTGATAATAATGGATTTCGATTTAAGGGAAGGAATTCCCGAACCCTAATTAGGCAAATGAATAAAATTGACAAATAGTTCCTACATGAAAAGAATCATGTGTACATAGATATGTATATGTATGTTGAGATGGTTTTGGGATGAATAATTGATGTGGTCCTATAATGATTGGTGTAGGACTTGATAACACGGGTGAAGCGGGAACATCAACCCCGAAAGTCTACTTCTCTTGAGGTAGGAGAGGGGGTGTGATTTCTAAATGTATGAGAACATGTATAATGATAATGTATATGATGATGTAATGTGGCATGTCTACTTGAATGGATGTGATATCATATGTTTGTGATGTGAAATTGAACTTGGTGCTTAAAATGATTAATTGTGGATTGAAGCCTTAATGAGGCTATGAGTGGTATAATATGTGATGAAATGTTATGGAATCCATATGTGGCTTGATAAATGTTTGAAATCTATAATTATAGGGATTCTTGAAATTTTATGATTGGAATATATATAGATATGTTGGCTATGGGAAATTAATAGTGTTATTGAGTATGAGTGTACCCTAGATGAGAGGGTGAGATAGCCCATATGAGATTGAGGCATGCATGAGCATTGCATACATGGCATGGCATGCATATCATGATGATGTTGATGAGTGGTTGCGATCACTTGATGTTGGAAATATAAAAAGGCTTGCGAGTTCCTGTGATTATTAGACCGGTGGTTACGATCACCTGGTATTTGAAATGAAAGGCCCTGCGGGACCATTGAGATTGAATGCCCATGGTTGCAATCATGAGGCGGGAGTACCCCTTGCGAGGCAAGAAACCATTATGAATTGTTGAATGTGGTTGCGATCACGAGAAAGCACATTGCGAGGCTGCTAGAGGGAGTACCCCTTGCGAGGCGGGTGATAAGTATCCAAAATATATAGATTTTGTAATGTACTTTGTGCATATAATAGACATAAGAGTACCATGTTTGTTAATTTTGTAAGCTAAAATGAACAAATTTAGAATCAAGCATTGTACATTATCGAATGGTTAACAAGAACTACTTAAGCCCAGATCTTGGTATGATTTCAGGCATAAATGAAGAAGGAAAAGAAAAGAAGTCAAAAATATAGAAGCTTCATTAAGAGAAGTCTTATTTCCAGTATTTTTTGAGAATCTCTCTCAAGCGAAATTATAATTAGCTTGAGCGAATAAGTTCACTGAAGCCATAGAAGAGATTCGCCTGAGCGAGATGAAGAAAGAAGAATTAAGGCATCAGGTTGAAGACTCGCTTGAGCGAACCATTAATTCGCTTAAGCGAAATAGAGCCAAAAAGGAAACTGAAGCACTAAGCTTAAGCGAACCTTATTCGCTTAAGCTAAAACGTTCCAGAGAGCAAAGAACAAGCAATCGCTTGAGCGAAGCACTTGCCGCTCAAGCAAAATTCGTCCAGAGCCTAAATTCAAAGGATTCGTTGAAATGGATGAAGGAATGGCTTAAGCGAAAAGGAATAAGGGATCAGTATATGAAGATTCGCTCAAGCGAACTGATACTGCTTGAGCGAATAAGCATGCAGATTAAGCAAGACTTAAAGCTTTCTTCACGTTGAAGTAGTCTATTCGCTTGAGCGAGATGTAAACTCGCTTGAGCGAGTATTTTTTTATATAAGCATACAAGAGGGTCACTTCATGGGACGGCTGGGTAGTTCTAGGGAACACTTTGTACTATCTTTTCTTCATCTTTCTAAGTTTGTAATGGCTATAATAAGTAGCTAAACTTCTCATTGGGATTGGATGTAACCATTCATACTTGAAGATCACGTATGATATATTCATGGATCGGGTAACTTTGTTCTACGAATCTTTGTCTTCCATTTTATGTTCATTGCCTGAATCTACTTGATCACTAGTTTATTGATTCAAGTTTACGGTTGTTGTTGGAAAACGACTTTCGAAAACGGATCTAAATAGAACACTCATTGTGAGTAGATAACCAGGGATGGTATCTAACGCAATGGACGTCCAAACAATCGTTCTTAATGCTGGAATAGATTTGAAACGATCAAGGGATTGACGTTATTAAATCTATTCTTATGAATTTCATAGTCAAGGAATTGATATGAATGATCTAGATTATGATGTAAAGAATCATAGCTCAAAACCTACTTTCATGAATATACATCGTGCATCGAAAGGTAAGATTGGTGAATCCAAATCCCAGTTTTATCACTTGATATTTCCTATTTGTTCATTTGAGTAACTATTCACATATTTCATTTTCATATATGAAACCACAAATCATGAAAATATTCAACTAAATCTGCCGTAATATTTTGATTTTAAATTACTAACGATCTCCTGTGGGAACGACATTTGTTCTTCGGAACATATACTACAACCGACAAAGTGGTGCACTTGCCACGAGTCAATTAAAAACTGACCATCTGAGTGTTTTGGGAATATATCATACCCAAACAATCAGCAAGCTTTTTGGCGCCGTCCGCCGGGGATTGAAGTAAATTGAATTGATTTATTACGGTGTGTGAATATTGTAATTTCTGCATTCTATTTTGGTTTTGTATCTTTTTCTTTGTTAACCTCTCCGTTTCTAGCTTTGCTTATGATACTAAGAAGTCAGGGATTCAAAGAACAGGTTGAAATAGACCCTGAAATTGAGAAGACTTTGAAGAAAATTAAAGCCAAAGCTAAAGCACAACAAGAGGAGGGACAATCTTCTTCTCCAACTTCACCACCATTATCAACTCCAAACCCTGAAAACATGGAAAGACAACACCAACAACCAAGGTGCACTTTGGGAGATTATGCAAATCAACAAGGACCACGATACTTTTCAAGTATTATAATGCCACAAACAAGAGCCTTGGAGATGAAACCAGCCTTTCTCAGTCTGATTAGTCCTCATCAATTTACTGGAATGTCCAATGAGGATCCTTACACTCATTTGGCAACTTTCTATGAATTTGTTGGTACTATGGGTTTTGGCCAGGAGGATATGGAGACTGCATATCTCCGGTTATTTCCATTTTCATTGGCTGGAAGAGCTAAGGAGTGGTTGCAATCATATCCTAATCAAAGCTTAACTAGTTGGTCTGATGTAGAAGAAAAATTTCTGCACCGTTTTTATCCTCCATCAAGATTTATTAAAGCTAAATCAGATATCTCAACGTTTCATCAAGGACTATAGGAGCCATTCTATGAAGCATGGGACCGTTTCAAATCATTACTTAGAAAATGTCCTAATCATGGCTTTGAAGATATAGCTCAGTTGAACATTTTTTATAACGGGCTTTGTCCTGACACCAAAATGATTCTAGATGTCGCAGCTGGTGGCATAATGATGACAGTGGATGCTGAACAAGCCACAAGGATTGTAGAGGCTTTATCTTCAACAAATTATCAAGCCCAACATGATCGTCAGCAACCACAGAGGAGGGGAGTCCTAGATTTGAATACATCCGATGCTATTTTGGCCCAAAATAAAATCTTGACTCAACAGATTGAAGTTTTAACTCAACAAATGGCCAAACTTCCACAACAATTACATTTGGTGCAGTCAACACAACCAATACAGCAAATGACTCCAAGATGTGACTTTTGTGGAGGTGAACATCCAAATGGATGGTGTGAAGAAAGAGCTCCATAAGAAGAAGCGGTGCACTACATGAACAATCCAAGTAGACTAAATAATTTCAATTCCAATTTCTCTAATCAACCATTTCAGGGATGGAGGAACAATCCAAATCAAGGCCAAAGTTGGAAGCAAGAGGCCAGCACATCCAATAGACCATAAGCTTACCAACAAGGACCTTCTCTGATGGAGAAAACATCCAGATTGGAGGACACATTAGAGAAATTTATGTAGGCTTCTCTAACACACTAGAAGAATACTGAGGCATCTATAAAGAATTTAGAGACTCAAGTAGGACAATTGGCTCGACAGATTGCTGAAAATCAACGACCTCAGTATAGAGCTGACACCGAGCCAAATCCAAAGGAGCATTGTAAAGCAGTGACAGCACTAAATGAGGAGACAACTGAGATAGAGGAAGGGTATAGTGATATCATCCAAAAAGTAGTACATCATGACACCACAGATCCAGGGAGTTTTTCTATTCCCATAACCATTGGAAATATTTTAGAAAGAAAGGCTTTATTAGACCTGGGTGCCAGTGTCAATTTGATGCCATTATCTATACTTAAAAAGATAGGGGACTTTGAAATAAAGCCAACAAAAATTATTTTACAATTGGTAGATCAATCAACAAGAATTCCCTATGGTATTGCTAAAAATGTTGTGGTAAAATTTGATAAATTTGAATTTCAGGTGAATTTTGCTATCATAGACATAGAGGAAGATTCAAAAGTACCTATAATATTGGGGAGACCATTCTTGAAAGCAGCCAGAGTCATCATAGATATGGGTGATAGAAAAGTAAAAGTCTGAGTGCAAGAAGAAGAAGTCAATATTGATGTTTGTTTCAAAACAAATGAGGAAGACAAAGTCACCTAGCAGAAATCCAAGAAGGATCAAAGCTTAAACATTCTTGAAAGGATTTCAAATCTGAATAAAAGAAGGTCAAAGCTATATCTGGGAAAAGAGGTGGAAAAGCTTAACACTCTTATCCACCACTTACATGATCCAGACTAAACAATCAATCAGGCGTCGAGCTAACGACGTTAAACAAGCACTGACTGAGAGGCAACCTAGTGTGTTTGATCTTTTACAAGTTTTAGTTGTTTGAATTCTCTTATGTATGATATGTTTTATAAGTAAGTGTTAAGATCAAAGAAACTAAAGAATGGAAGAATAAGATGAATTTGTGAAGAAAATGTAAGTGGAAGACTAAAGTTTCAAGGTATGGGACATTTTGCTCAAGCGAAGTAAAATTCGCTCAAGCGAAATAGAACTACACCTGCTTTCGCTTAAGGCCATTGCAAATCACTTAAGCGAACAATTACAATTTTGATACTGGACAAAATACGCTTAAGCAAAGTGAAATCTGCTCAAGCGAATTATGCAGAGTGTCCACAACTTTGAAAAATTCTAGCTTTCTGCAACATTCGCTTCAGCAAATTAAACACCGCTTAAGTGAGCTCCCTTCATTTAAACACTAGAACAAAATTGCCCAAGTGATTTCCACGCGCTCAAGCGAGTTTTGTCCAGAAAAGAAACTTTAAAGACTCGCTCAAGCGCCATTTATTTCGGCCCAACGAATTGTCTCCAGTATCTAAATCCCCATTTTTTGCCTAAGCGAAATTTAAATATTTGAGCGAAACAAATTTCAAAGCATCAGGTGCGTTTCCCACTCGATTTCGCTGAAGCGAAGGTAGGTCGCTTAAGCGACATAGGAAACTTCATTTTCAAAGATTAACTTCGCTAGAGCGACTGCGCTCGCTTGAGCGAATTTAAGCGGTGAAGGTTTTTAAAAGGTTTTTTTTAGTCTCATTTTCAGTTACAAAATATTCTCTCTTAAAACTCCTTCACCCACGACAATCATCTTCACTCTCATTCTCGGGTTCGACGGTTTTAGCACCATTTTCTCTCTTCTCTCGTCTCTCATTTTCAAGTTTCAAGTTTTCCTCTTTCCTGGTAATTTAACGAAACCCCCATTTCATTCATCATCTCCTTCTGTCTGGTACTTGGAGGTTGTTACTTTTCATAGAAATTGGGTTAATGGTTGTTGAGGGATTTATTGCATAAGTTAATGCTTTTGTTTTCTCTAATTTGATGTTTAAGGTTAAGTGAATGCATATTCTTAAATATCATTGTTTTTAAATCCATGGCATCCATGCTCTGTTTTGTTAAATAGCATTATGAATGATAATCATTTCCTAATTTGAAGTTGTCCCTTCTGTTAGAATGCAAGTAAACTAGGTTTGACGGACCAAGTACACTATATTTGGTACAATGTTTGGGGAAGTAGTTAAGTCCATACTCTGTTTTTGGGTTTTAGTTCGAGAAGAAAGGTTAGTGTTGTAAAGATGATGTCAGAACCCATAATGATGAATGACATACTCTGTTTTGATGAATTTTTCTTATAGGTGCTGTTATGTTTTGATAATATGTCATATTTTAATTTTGAAGCATTGTGTTTAGGTTTTGTAGAATGTGCAATAATAAAGAGGTGAATCATGCTCTGTTTTTCAGTGAAAATATTGTGAACTCGATTATGGTGTTCCGTATTATATAATGATTTGTGAAAATGCATTATGGTGTGAGCAATTTTAGTTTTCTACCTTATGAACTCTATTGGCAACTTCTGTTTTTCAGGATGGCTAGAACTAAAGTCACAAGTGCTGATGCCCCAAGGCATAGTGAGAGAGAAAAAGGCAAAACAAAGAGGGGTGAAGGAAGCTCTTCACAACAACAACCAAAATTCAGGAGTAAAGAGCATAGGCAACGCCATGAAAACATCGACCATTGGACTTTCATTCCTGAAAGGAAGGTTGATTTAAGAGAAGGAGAGTGTGATGAGTTTTTGGAACTACTGAGAAGCAGGAAATGGTTAAGAGTTGCGAATCCAAGATACAAGTTCGACCCAGAGGTTGTTAAAGAATTCTATGCTAATGCATAGAATAAAGAGGGCACTCTAGAAAGGAAGACTTGGGTTCGGGGCACCTGGATTTCGTATGATCGGGACACCATCAACGAACATTTAGGAGATATACTTCAGTTACCTGATGGGGATTTGTGTACCTATGGGACCTTAAAGAAGGACCGACATATCTACTCGACACAGGAGCTTGAAGATAAACTCTGTTTACTAGGGCATCACATGTACAGAGGAGCTAGCCAGCATCCTTCCAGACTTCTGAGGAAGGATATGACAATGCTAACCAGGGTGTGGACAGCATTTCTCTTGGTAAATGTTGTCCCAAATGCACATGTATCTGATATGCCACTTCCAAGATGTGAGCTTCTCTTCTGCATCCTCTCTCCAGATATGACTGTGGACCTAGCTCAAATTATTTCAGATGAACTCTTCAGGTTTGCACAACAAAACCCGAAAACCATATTAGCTGATACAAAACCAAAAGGTAGCCTTGGTTTCCTCACACTTATCATAGGACTTTGTGCAGTCCATGGGATCGATGTTCACCCCATCACTCCGATTTGACCATCCACTGATCGGAAATTTATAGATTTGAATTGCAGGATACCTACACCATCACCACAGCTACAAACATCTTCACCACCACCCGTAGTCTCATCACTGCTAATTCCACTACCTATTCAGCCACCACCACCACCACTTACCACTGATCCTATCCTCCTAGCTCATCTTATTCATATTCAGCGACAGCAGGCTGCTCTTCACAGAGGTATGCTGTACCATTACAGAGCCAGTTATTGGAGTCATCCTGCAGGCCCTTTTATGCATCCAGACCAGTTTGTGGAACGTGTCGCTTGGCCTGGGGACAGTCCCATTTTGCCAGAGGAGGAGAGGCCAACAGCTAAAGGTGAGCCAGTGAGGCCAGTAGCTGAAGCTGAGCCAGTGGCACCAGTACCATCACCCACATCATCAGGACCAGCCGATGTACCTGTCACAGCATCTTCTTCAGCACGAGAGTCACAGACAGCTGATACACAGACTCAGGAGCAGTAGGATACTGAGGACTGGGAGTTTGAGGAGCAACTGGATCGAGTGGTCACTGACACTTTAATGTCGCATGACTGAGCATGCTCCTGTGGTTCATTTTATTTTTATTTTTTTTACTGTTTTAAAGTCTCGTTGGTTTACATCATTACTTTGCAGTTTACCTTATTTACACTTGAATTATATTTTGGATAACTTAGTCTTGTTTTGCATACGTTAGTAATATGAATAGGTGCGAAGTTTGTTAATGTATGCATTATTTTTGAAAGTGAAGAAAGATGTGCATTAATCTAAAATTGCAAGAAGTGAAAAATAACTATTTTTGAAATATGATAGTTCTGGTGAATGCTAAATGCAATCTTTTTAAATCTGAAGTCAGGAATTAGCTCACCTTGTTTGAACCTTCTAATATGAAATTCAAGAAATCAAGACAATCAGCCAAATGAGTGAGTGTATCCTTAAACATTAAGAGTTCATTGGTTCTTGTCTAATCTTTTATTGCATGAATTTCTGGCAAGGATTATTGCTTAGCCAAACATGGACAGGATAGAGGCAAAAATTTATGTAGAATAGACAAACTAGAGCCAAAGAAAGCCATCCCAGGATGAAATTTAACCCATTTTTTTTCATAACCTCTTTGAGCTAAAAATTTCTTCTCTAACCCTGTAACATGCTGATAGTAAAGGTCTACCTTAATGCATGCTAAGGATTAAAGAAGTGTTAGTAGGTTATGTTGGGTAGAAATTGGTTCTACAAGAAAAAAAAGAGCAACTGTGTAAGAAAGATAAGTCTTCAGAAGGAAAAATATGTAACAGAGAAAAATTTTCTAAAGACCAACAATTCAAAATGCTCAAAGAAGAGAAAAGAACTATGTAATAAAGGCAGCTAAGAAAAGTATGGCTGACACAATTAGTTATCTTTAGTATGCCCTTTGAATTCCAAGAAAAACCATAAGTTCTTGATAGTCAGGCCAAGTTACAACCTATGAAGACCTCTTGATCCATGCTTGTATAAGTAGTTGTCTAATGCAATGAAATGAAGTGCAATGATTGAATAACACTTGATCAGTGAAGGAATGAGTAAACACTCACCTGTGAGATATGAATAGAGAGGATTTCTTGTTTTCATAGTAAAGTGATTCATTTCAATTGTGTAGTAAATTTCAATTTTGGATTTAGTCTGATGAATTGAGGCAGGATTCAGAAGCTGTTGTTTGTGAAAGGTTTGAGTTATTTTTCTTCTTTTGTGCAGTTGTGATTAATTAAGATCTTTAGTTCACTTTAACTTTTTCTGACCATTTGCTTGAGGACAAGCAAAGTTTTAAGTCAGGGGGAGTTGATAAGTATCCAAAATATATAGATTTTGTAATGTACTTTGTGCATATAATAGACATAAGAGTACCATGTTTGTTAATTTTGTAAGCTAAAATGAACAAATTTAGAATCAAGCATTGTACATTATCGAATGGTTAACAAGAACTACTTAAGCCCAGATCTTGGTATGATTTCAGGCACAAATGAAGAAGGAAAAGAAAAGAAGTAAAAAATACAGAAGCTTCATTAAGAGAAGTCTTATTTCCAGCATTTTTTGAGAATCTCGCTTAAGCGAAATTATAATTAGCTTGAGCGAATAAGTTCGCTGAAGCCATAGAAGAGATTCGCCTGAGCGAGATAAAGAAAGAAGAATTAAGGCATCAGGTTGAAGACTCGCTTGAGCGAACCATTAATTCGCTCAAGCGGAATAGAGCCAGAAAGGAAACTGAAGCACTAAGCTTAAGCGAACCTTATTCGCTTAAGCTTAAATGTTCCAGAGAGCAAACAACAAGCAATCGCTTGAGCGAAGCACTTGTCGCTCAAGCGAAATTCGTCCAGAGCCTAAATTCAAAGGATTCGCTAAAGTGGATGAAGGAATGGCTTAAGCGAAAAGGAATAAGGGATCAGTATATGAAGATTCGCTCAAGCAAACTGATACCGCTTGAGCGAATAAGCATGCAGATGAAGCAGGACTTAAAGCTTTCTTCATGTTGAAGTAGTCTATTCGCTTGAGCGAGACGTAAACTCGCTTGAGCGAGTATTTCTTTATATAAGCATACAAGAGGGTCACTTCATGGGACGGCTGGGTAGTTCTAGGGAACACTTTGTACTCTCTTTTCTTCATCTTTCTAAGTTTGTAATGGCTACAATAAGTAGCTAAACTTCTCATTGGGATTGGATGTAACCATTCATACTTGAAGATCACGTATGATATATTCATGGATCGAGTAACTTTGTTCTACGAATCTTTGTCTTCCATTTTATGTTCATTGCCTGAATCTACTTGATCACTAGTTTCTTGATTCAAGTTTACGGTTGTTGTTGGAAAACGACTTTCGAAAACGGATCTAAATGGAACACTCATTGTGAGTAGATAACCAGGGATGGTATCTAACGCAATGGACGTCCAAACAATCGTTCTTAATGCTGGAATAGATTTGAAACGATCAAGGGATTGACGTTATTAAATCTATTCTTATGAATTTCATAGTCAAGGAATTGATATGAATGATCTAGATTGTGATGTAAAGAATCATAGCTCAAAACTTTGTTCTTAATCGTCAGACAAAGAGAAAGTTAAAATAATTAAGTTAAGGATTAATTAATCAAGGAATTGCCGATTGACATTTTTAAGTTATAAAGGACAAATCATTTTACACCAATAAGCAGTAATTGGAGTTCTATTTAAGTTGGATTTCTAAAATCAGTAAATTCAAGTCTTTCCAAATGGAAGGATTTCGAAATAAGAAATTTTGGACAAATATTCAAAGTAGAAACGTTTTCAAAAAATTTGATCTTTAGAACCGAGGAATAAAGTTTCATAGCAATCAATGCTATGGAATAGTGTTCGTAATAACGGTCCAAGGATAAAATGGTAATCTTCTAATATCTCTAGATCTAAAACCCCAACTTCAAGTAGTGCACACTCGTAATGAGGATTGGGGACTTAAGAATGAGTATATATGTGTACAATTAAATATTTTGAAGGTTTGACTTATGAGAAATGTCAGTCAACTAAGGTTTATCGTATTCATATAAGTTTATTTTTGGAAAAGGGTATTGCTAACCAAGCTTTTGAAGAAATATTATATATATATATACACACCCTATAACCATACATATAACTATTAGCAAGTACAGGTAAATGGGTCGAAAAATATAAATGTGTAAAGAAATATATTTTATAAGGACTAGTGCACCTAAGGCCGTGTAGTGCCAGTTCTTATACTTTAAACTTATTTGAAATATTTTTAATTATTTCTTTTTTAAAATTTAAAAAATAAATAATGTAACTATTTTTATGTTGTAGTCGTGAAAAAATAAGGCACGAGTTGGGTTCCGATGAGATCTTCAGCGCTAGGGGAATGATTAGTCGAACAAGATGGCGCCGACCATAATGGGTATATATCTATCGCGGTCAACGTGATAAGCGTGTTTTCTTGCTTTCCTTCTTTCCTCTCCAATTCTCTCTTCTCATTATCTCATTAATCTTCGTCAACCACTTCTTATTAATTTCGCCTATTGTTTTTTAAAAACAAAATAGAAGGAAAAAACAAAAGTCTCTCTCTCCCCCACTCATTTACTTTCCCTCTTTATTTCAAGCAGTCGACACTCGACACAATTCGCGGATAATTCCTTTCTTTCTCTCTCTCTTTAGCAAAGTAAAAAAAGAAAAAACCTACTTCCTTTCCAATTCGGAGGCTTCCCCCTTTCGTCATTTTCCCCGTAAACTTAAGCACACTCACCTTCCTCCTTTTAAATTTTGCCTTCTCCCTCACGCGCTCTTCCTCCAAATTCTTTTCTCGCTACCATTGTTCTTTCCCAAAGCCTCTCGTGTAGGTGAGTCCCTCCTTCCCCTTTGCTAATTACAGTTCCTCTGTCTCTCTTTCAAATTGACCAAATTTATACTTCATTCGAAATTCACTGTCTATATACGAGCCAATTCAGACACTGGATTCCTACCATCAACCGTGTGCACAATGATGAGCCTGAAAATTAGTAATTTAGTCCCTTTGTTTTCTGTGTTCAAGTTACTGATCAGAGAATTTTGGTTTCTGTTCGTGGTTCTTGCTGCAATAGGTGAAACACCCAGTTCAATTTTTTGTGTTTTCTGTTTAAATGGTCATTTGTGAATTTTGTCGCTCAAGTGATCTGCATAATCTTCAAATCATAGTGCATTAAAATTTTTAAGTAGTATACTAATGAGATCCTACAGCAATCGGTGATGACAATTTTGAATCATTGCATGTTTGATATTTTTCATCAAGGAATGCTAGGCACCGTATTATATATTCTCTAAAAGTAATAAAATTGAAACTAGGGAGGAAGTAGTACATTCAGATTGCCATCGTATTCACTATTTCTATGAATTTGAACTTGTTGGTTGAGAGTTGAGACCATGGGAAATTGCAGTTTCTTTGTAAGGAAAAGGTTGTGTACTTCGTGGCAGAAATGACGCAGGTCAAATGGCTTTGAAGGGGAGGGGAAGGGAAGGGAGGGGGGAGGGGGAGAGGAGGAAGAGTTCTTTGTAAGATACATAAGGAAAAATCAAACTCTCAAATACGAAGGGGAATAAGTCTTCTACTTCCCCTTTTTGCTTCAAAAACCAACTTGCAAACGTTGGCCACCATATTGCATACATCAACTTAAAAGTTTTTGGTAGATTTTTAATATTTTTTATATTTTTTTCTCATTGTATTTCTTTAAATGTTTGGTGTTTTGATTTTTTGCTCTTGTTAACACTCCGATTTTTGTCATTCACTGCAGAAAAATGCCAGAAGTTCAGTTGGGCAGACACACGATCAGATCACATGGAAGTAAAGTGGCAAGGGAACATATGCATGACTGGTTGATTCTTTTGCTTCTTGTTATCATTGATGTCATCTTGAATGTGATAGAGCCATTTCACCGTTTTGTTGGAGAGGGCATGATGAGCGATCTGAGATACCCTTTGAAAGATAATACTATACCCTTTTGGGCTGTTCCAGTATGTTTTGCTTCTAAGAATTATGCATCCTTGTTCAGATTATAGTATTGTTGACTTTCATTGACATTCAGGATATGAACTCTAGAATTTCAAATTTTGGGACAGATAGTAGCAATATTGTTGCCAATAGCCATCATTCTTGTTTACTATTTCATCCGAAAAGATGTTTATGACTTCCACCATGCGATATTAGGTACTTTCTGACCTTCAGAAATATTTTCCTAACCTTATCACGTATGACTTTGTTATAACTTATTACCTAACTTGTACATTTCCAAACGCACATTTAGGCCTTCTATTTTCTGTACTCATTACTGCGGTGATAACGGATGCTATCAAAGATGGTGTTGGTCGGCCACGCCCAGATTTCTTCTGGCGTTGTTTCCCTGATGGAAAAGGGGTGAGTCCTCAGTTTTATGAACTATGAACCATTTACTTAGTGATTGCCCAAGAAACATGACATTAATTCATGACATGTTTAGGTGTTTGAACCAGTAACAAGGGATGTTAAATGTACTGGAGTTAAGAGTGTTATCAAGGAAGGGCACAAAAGTTTTCCAAGCGGACATACCTCTTGTAAGTAATCTGCAAAATGTCAGGGTGGATGTGGGACTTGATTAGTTTTTATTTTGACTTTGGTTTATATCCTCCATGTTCTACATTTCATTCGAAAAAGTGGTCTCCATGCCTCTTGATATCTATATAATTGGTAATCTTAAGCTTTAAATTCACAAAGCAAACCTGTTCTAGAATAAATTGGGGTTCCGTGTTGAAGTTATAATTCAATATTCCTTGATCAGATCATTCAGTCTATCATAGGATGATAGATCTTTTGAAGAACAAATTAAATAAATGATAATAAAAACAGAGTCCAATTTTACATGTCATCTGTCAATATTAACAACAACAAAATTCTAAGGGAGAAACAAATTGACTTCAGAAATTTTGAGGATTAAAAATGCTATGTCAAGGTTCAACTTTCTCTAGATAAATATAATACAATCACAATGCAGGACATTGTCATTGATATCTCAGCTTCAAAGGATTTTTCTAAAAATACGGTCTTGTTTAATTATACAGAATAGTATTTGGTGTTTTTGGAAATACTTAGAAGGTTTCTAAATCTTGTGAATTTTTTTGTCCACTGCGTGGCCAGATTTAGTCATCTTTCTGTCTCATTTTATAATATACGCTAAAGGAAAATTCAATTATTGGTATGCAGGGTCCTTTGCCGGGCTTGGTTTCCTTGCGTGGTATCTATCTGGGAAAATTAGGGCATTTGACCGTAGGGGCCATGTTGCAAAGCTTTGTCTTGTTTTCTTTCCACTTCTCATGGCTGCAATGATTGCTGTCTCTCGTGTTGATGATTATTGGCATCATTGGCAAGATGTTTTTGCTGGAGGGATTATAGGTCTGTTGAAGCCTCGAAATTTCTTTGTTTTAGTTTTTAATATGTAAATAACTAAGTATACCTTTTTCCCAATTCATTCATATGAGCTCTTATGCAGGTTTGACAATTGCGTCCTTTTGTTACTTACAATTCTTTCCACCTCCATATGACATCGATGGTATGTCTATCAATTTTGAGTCTTTTCCCTTTTATCATCTGAGTCTTTTCCCTTTTATCATCTGTTGATAGTTGATACTCTGTTGCGGTCTACATTTTCATATTTATGGTAGGTAGTGGGGTTATTCATTATATGGTGAAATATACTAGTATTAAATAACCACCACTGTTGCGAAACGTGTTGAACGTAAGGGTAGTTGGGTAGTTTAGGGTGATTTTGAGTTTACAGTTTTTAAAAATCCAAAAGAATAATTTTAAAACTAAAAACCATTTTTAATGATTTTGAAATATAAATTTTAAATTAATTTACTTATTTTTAAAAATTGACAATGTCAAAGCCTAAAAGGCCTTAGCTAGAGCAGGGAAATGTGATATCAGGTTACTTTGGTTGTAATATTCCATTTAAGGGCAATTTGATGTTATCAGATATTCCACGCCATGTTACTATGCTTTCATTGATATTCGTATTCTTTAAAAGATAATGTTTAAAACTAAATATTTTTCTTAAGAATTAGACTCCTTTGAATCTATGACTTTCTTTTTCTTAAGAAAAAAATGTCATTAATATTAAGAGGTGTTTGGTACATGAGTATTTTTTTTAAAATTATAGGAATTATGTTTCCCAAGAATTATATTATCTATAAATTGTATTTCTATGGATGTTATAGATATGTTTGGTATGATTAAAATGTTCCTAAAAAATTACACTGATCTTTTGAATTTTAACCATTATTGAATTTATGATAATTTTAGATGACAATTCAATATACAAGAGAAGTTTAAATAAGATTATATATGATACATAATTTATTTTTTAAGCTTCCGGACTAAGGAGAATTAGGATTCCCACCCCCTTTGGTAGGAATTATTAATAAAAATAAATTCCCAGGAATCCTAATTCCTTGGGAATATTTTTTTAAAATAGTTACATCAAACATAGGAACAGAAGATTGTTGAATTACAATTCGCAGGAATCTAAAAAAGATATGCGTATCAAACACCTCCTTAACTAGACCTCTTATGTTTATATAAAAAAATCAATCTTCTAACTTTTGTTGAGAATGTTATGTGTTGGTTAACTAAATATTCATTTAGTAATTGTTCCCCCTGACTTGGGAAGGGCCCCGTGGACCTACCCTCTCTCCTTATTTTTAAGAAGAATATCTTTGATTCCCCTTAATTTTAGCAAGATGACCGTTATGTCTTAGTGATTGGGATAGAGTCAATGCCTCCCTTTTCTATTGTATAAATAAGGCCTTGTTGTCCGCCTTGTACTTTAAGTGACATTTTTTTATTAATAAACCCTAATTCTTCTAGAGTAATTCTTTAGGCTTTAGCCTTTACACGCTCAAGAGTGAACACTTTGGCACCTCTCGTGGGGTCCAATAAAACAGTTCCCACTTCACAGAGAAAGACTGACTCCAAAGAAGAATAAGATGGTGATTGCGCGCAACAACCCCAGCTGTAGAGATGATAGAGACCCCTGGGAGAACCAAGGAGGACACCAAGACAGGGATAATCAGTTGGAAGAGGTTTTGGCCCTCGTCAATACGCTGCAGCGTACGATGGAAGAGTTGAGGAAGGAAAATGAAGACTTGAGAAACCACCGATCGGAAGAGAGGGAAGTGTCCAGCTATCAGAACACCCAGGCCATAAAACTAAAGAAAGACAGATCCGAACCCCTAGTCCCTTACGCTACTCACTCATTCATAGAGGAGATCATGGCAGCCTTTACGTTGTTGCATTACAAACCTTCTACGACGGGAAAGTATGACAGGAGATGCGATCCGAAAGAACATCTTACTATGTCTACAACCAACTTGCTCATCTTGAGAGCATACGATGACGCCCTATTATGCAGAACCTTCCCCACAACCCTAACCAAATCTGCTCTTCTTTGGTTTTCACACATTCCCCTGAGGAGTGTGTCATGTTTTATAGAGCTAACAGAAAAATTCTTCACCCAGTTTTCCTCTAGCTGATTGGTTCAGTAAATCTCACACAGTTTGGTCTATCTGGAGCAAGGCCGAAGAGAGACGTTCAAGCAGTTCATGGCCCGTTTCAACAAACAAGCTATCCAAATTCGACACCTAAGCTCGGAAGTAGCACTCCATGCAATCCAAACAGTGCTACATCCAGGTAGAGAGCAGCGCAATATATGAACATGGAAGAGCGAGAAGTCGATTAGGTAGGAAACTCTGGGCAGGTAATGACGAGAGCGGAGCAACAGAAGAAAAGTCCCTGACCCAACAAATAGTTGAGACAAGCAATCTAAACCACACGAACGCCCCAGACAGGAACAAGAGCGTGAGTGTTTCCGATCTCGTAGGCTAGAAGACTAAGGAGTAGGAAAAAGAATTATCCATACCATTTCTAATGGCTTGGACCTACCCATGGGAGTCCTAAATAAAGATGAATGAACAGGGGTCATAATGGAGATAGTAGAATGCATCGTTGGAAGAGTGATGGTTGATCAGGGAAGCTCCGTAGATATTCTCCCCACTTGGCTCTAAAGATACGATGAGGCATTACTCAGCTTCATAGGAGATTCAATACAAGTTATGGGCTACATAGAGTTGAAGACAATCTTTGGATCAAGTGAAGACAATAAAGCAATCATGGTCAAGTACTTGGTTGTTGATATCCCTAGCTTCTACAATGCTATACTAGAGCGCCCAACGCTCAATATATTCGGTGCCATTGTTTCCACTCTCCTTCTCACCATGAAATTCCCACTTAGAGATAGCTGCATCGGAGTTGTTCGTGCCGACCTAGAGATTGCTTAGGAATGTCACCACGAGAGTCTCCGACCCAGGGAAACTTCCATCGTGGAAGAAGACATCGAACCTGGTTTCGACCCCAAAGACAAGAGAAACATGAACGACCGCAACCCGTAGAATCTTTGAAACTTGTGTAAGTGGGGTCCAATTTGAGTTAATGTACCCGAATCAACGCGATGTTAAATCAGATTTTGAAGAATCTCTAGTCAAACTTCTGCATGCCAATGCCGACATCTTTGCATGGAACCCCTCATACAAGTTACTCTAGAAGAGCCCATCGTCAAGGACGCGAAACAAGTAAATGAAATCACTGTCGCAACCGGGGAGAACACATATATGACCCCAATAATAAATTTTCTAACTAAAGGAGACTTACACTCGGATTTTTCAAAGGTCAAAAAAATACAGACACACTCGGTCAATTACACCTTATAGGGGGATAACTTTACAAAAGGAGGTTCACCCTATCGTTCCCCAAATGCCTCGACAAAGAACATGGGGAGTATGTGATGCAAGAACTCCACTCGAGGGGTAACGACAAGTTATTATTACGTTAAGTTCTAAAACCCTGAGCCAGGGGGAATCGGAAAACTATTATTACGTTAAGTCTTAAAACCCCGAGCGAGGGGGTAACGATAAACTATTATTACGTTAAGTCCTAAAACCCTGAGCGAGAGGGTAACGATAAATTATTGTTATGTGAAGTCCTAAAACCCTGAGCGAGGGGGTAACGACAAATTATTATTATGTTAAGTCTTAAAACCCCTAGTGAGGGGATAACGACAAACTATTATTATGTTTCTAAAACACCGAGCGAAAGGGGTAATGACATCAAACTTTCTTACAAAACATGAGTAGTGGAATATCAACAAGTTCTTTACACAAGGAAGCAAAAGTAATATCCTCAGAAACACTACACAGCCCGGGAAGAAAAGACGAGCGAAGAAAATCATAAAGCTACAAATCATAAGAGGTAACGACAAAATTGTCTTTCATTTCATTCTTGAGAAAAAGGTTACATAAATAAACTAAGAGAAATACAAGTCAAAAACCAAAAGGCTAGCTAGAATAAGGGAGGGAACAGTCATCTTGGGCAACTACATCATCATTAAAAGGAGGTAAAACTGGAGGGTCGGTAATAGTATCTTCCCCATCGGACTCGGGACAATCCAGGACCTTCCCGTCCACCACCACCTTGAAGAAATCTGCCCCATCCTAACAAATGGCAAGAAAAGGATTCAAAGTTGAGACCTGCGCTTGGCAGAGATCAAACCCTGACACAAACTTCTTCACCACCTCTCCCCTTAATACTTCGACCTGCTCTTCCCATTCTGAGCGCTCATGACGAGCCTTAGATTCGACCTCCAAGGAATTTTGTCGAGAAAACTCCAAAGCATTTTGCACATTTTTCAACAACAATCAACTTTCATAGCCTACACAGCAAGTTCCCTACGGGCCTCCTCGGAACTCGCCAGTTTCACTTCAACATCTTTCAATGATTGGAGTCAGAGTAGGGGTCGCAGAAGCCTCTCCCCTAGCCAACCCTCCTTTTTGGTAGGCCTTCTTTAAATCCTGAGCGGATGTTTTACGAAGGGCCATGTCACCTGATAAAATAAAGCAAAGATTAATATGAAAAGCCAAACAGTTAAGACAACAAGCCTATAAGAAGCTATCTTTACACTTCTAGGAGTCCAGAGCACTCTAGTTGGTGGACAAGGAGATTAATACATGGGAACGAAAGTAGTGTCCCATGTCCTTTACAAAGAACCTTATGTCTTTCGCTTGGTACGAGACAAATCCTCCCAATTTATCCGGTATTGAACTGGCATTCGAGTCCAATACAACAAAAAGAAAGGATGCCCGTCGAGGTAATGAATAAAGTCTTCCCCTGCCACATCTGAACTCACCCAGATTTTAAAAAGTAACCCTTTGAAATTCATATAGGATTGGTCGAACGCCTCTCTTAAACAATGACTAGGGACGCTACTTAGGGGAACCTACTCAATAAGAACCCCCGCTTTAAAAATCTTAACTTGAAAAAAATAAAAAGAGACAGGACTAAAGTATCACACCCAAAATAGTTACAGAGGACCTTAGTAGCCTTTACAAAGGCCTATATATTCGGATGGAGCTGAGTAAGGGAAACATTCAAGGCATTCAGAATATCCCTCTCAAAATTGGAAAACAGGAAAGACAAATGGATGCAAGAGAAGAATGTCTCATACACGTAGGTGTAATCTAATTCTCTAAGGTTCGTCTGAGCGTGAGAAATCTTCTTCTTCGTTGAACAGCCCAAGCACTCCACGTTGAAGGGTAGCACGGAGCCATTAAAGGTCCCCTCTTACCACAGCCTGACAATGGCATCCTTATCCCTAATGGAGGAGGGGAAAGACAAAACCTCCTTACCGTCCCATGAAAAGGCATTCGAAGAAAAAGCCATTTTTCTTAAAAAGCAAAAGAAAGGACAACAAAACAAAAGCTACACTGCCACCACAACCCAACAACACAAAGAAAAAGGGAGGAAGAAGAACTAACTTCTAGAAAGAGTACAACTCAAGGATGAAGAAGAGAGAGCCTAAGAGATGAACTAAGTAGAAACAGAGACCTGGAAGTGGAAGTGGGGAAGGATAGAGAAAGCTAAAAGAAATCGTAACAAAAAGCAGTGAAAAAGGTAAAAAATGAAATGAAAGGGATCTTGTATATGCAAAGGAAAGACAACCCCTGGACAAGAAATCTAACAGCCGTGAACATTATCCCCCATTCCACGGCCACGATGCCACGATGGCCTCTTCAAAGACAACTGTCTTTGACACGTGGTGAACAACCCATTCATATTGGAAACGACACCCATAAACCCAATGGACACATTTACGAGCCTAAGGATGTAAAACGCCTCATCATTACGAAAATGGTTGTGTTTGGATGTTACATTGCGATGTAGGAACGACGATCTAGTTCTCATTCTTCTTTCTCTTTTGATATGTTTCTCTTTCTTTTTTTAATGATGGCAAGCGAAAGTGATATAGGATAGGGGTAAATGAAAAAACAAGGATTTAGAAATTATGGAAAATGGACAAGGAAAGGAAAATGGAAAGGGGAAAAAAAGAGGGGGAGGGTGAAATGAAAACAAGGATTGTGTAAAAGAGGAAAGTGGAGGCGACAAAGTCGCCACCTAAGGGGAGAAAACTTTAGGATAAGAGTTTGCCTAAGTTAAGAAACCCTTGCTAAAAAGAAGGAAGAAAACTCACACTTCTCACAAAAGGAAGAATTGTATTCTCTAATTCAAGGTGTGAGTATTACAAAGAGAGCATGCGTTGAGGGTGACACTTGCTCAAACCTACTGGGTTTCACTCTCTCCTAAGCCAAAAAACACTAAAACTAAGGAAAACTAAGAAAGGTGGCCAAATACAAGGCCCAAAAACACTTACAAGGCAAAGATGACCATTAGGCCTAAACCTATAGCCCAATAAGGCTTTTTAACCCTAATTTAAAATAATAAAAAAATGTATAAAAGAAATAGAATTATTTTAACCAAACGAAGTCCCTGTGGTTGTGTCCTCATGCCCCTTTTCCTTAAAAGGATTTGACCTCAAATCCTACAGATCCAAAGTCAGCAGTAATTCTACAAGGAAAAAGGGAACTCCATAAAAGAGAAATAAGAAAATGGGGAAAAAAGGAAAAATTTAACCAGGATCAAATATGAAAATTTATGAAACTAGATTTAAGAATGACACAAATATCATCATAAAATGCAATATGATGAGTCTAAAGGAATGCATATATAAAACTATGTGGTAACCCTAGAACTTTATGGAAAAACAAATATGATGTATGAGTAAAAAAGATGACATATGAATGAAATATAAAATAATGAGGTTTAACAAAAGAAAAGTACTTATCATGCAAAACCATGGAGTTGGATGCCCTAAGAGGATCATATTTTGTGATTGAACACAAACTAGGGCCTATGATAGGTAAAGCCTAATAAGATGCAACTAACTCCTCCTGTAAACCCTTATGCACATGAATGTTATGAACATACTCAAAATGAGTAAATGGTCCTAGAAAAGATCTAAGAGAAATGTTATGATAAGAAGAAAAAGATAACCCTATATACATTCTAGAAATAAATAAAACAAAACATAAAATAACTCTTTGAAAAGTTAACTCAAAAGAAAACAAACAAATTTTAACTCTATATGATCCTATAGTTATGATGCTTATCCTATGACTAATCCTAATGGAACTATACACTATTGGTGACCAATGTTTTTCACTAGGGAAATGCAAAATTGGCAAGGATTTTTCTACCATATTATTGTTTTCATGAGGTTTCTCACTATTATCTATGATAGGAATAGGTTGATTATGATTAAGGTGGCTTTTATTTCAAGCATTATCATTGTCTAAAGACAAGTTATTAATATGCACCTTAGATTTATTGTATTGATTTTGACTTTTAAACTCTTTTTTCTTTGACCTACACCTATCATATTCTTTCTAATATTGGTGCATTTTTTATCCATATCAGCATTATGTTTTCTTAAATTTTCCCTTTTTTCTTTTGTACATATACTATTTTTTCATTTTCAACTTTATCAAAAGCAACAATATAATCTCATATTTGTTTTATTTTACTAGATATATCCTCAAAAACCTTTTTTATTCTTTTATTTTTCTTCTCTATGGTATAATCATCCTTGAATTCATAAAAATCTAACTTAGTATAAAGGACACCTATTTCTTCTACAAAGAGCTCAAACAAACATTATTAGGTGTTCTATCTTTTTTACTTGTCCCAAGTGAAGACATGGTTAAAACATTCAAACAAACAAACAAAGACAAAAAACACTCGATATAAAACTAGTAGAAGGTGTAAAAAATTAAACTAAGTCTTAGGCGTACTACTCCTAATCAACTAAATAAACCAAAGTTTAAAAAGTCCAAAGTCCTTAAAGTAAATGCCCCAGAATACAAGGGCTAAAGTGCAAAGAAAAATATTGACAATATTTTGTATTTTCTTTCTTTTACAAGGTTTTGCTTCCAATACAGATGTCGTCAAGTCTTCAAGCTCCAAGACCACCACGAAACAAGCTTAAGAAAACTCAAAACAAAAGTTAGCACAATTAATATAGTAAAGCAAAAATGTGATCACTTCACTCTAGTGTTTCACTCTCACCACTCCTCCAAATTGGTTCAAGTTCCTTAACCTCAAATAATTATCACTCTTACCTCAATGTTTCAAGTATGGTACCCTAAGATTTTGAATGTAAGACTTATCTCAAAGAATTCCAAGGCAAAGAAAACTCTATGACAAAACATTGGAAAGAAAAGAGACAAGTAACAAAAACACAATTAAAACAAAGACAACTCAAATAAGGAAATTGATGAGACAAAAAAAGGAGTATGACCCAAAGCAATAAAAGGTTCTAAATGAAAGAAGCTTCTACTTTAGAATGAAGTTTAAAACCATGATTTCACAAGACAAAACTATCACCAAGTAAAAACCTAAAACACTAAAATGCAATGTTTGTGTAAGAAAATACCTTAATGAAAAATTAAACTTTAAAAAGGTGTTTCTTAGTCACTTAACAAAATTTAGGCTTTCACAATTGCATCTAAAACCGTGCTACACTTTTATGTCTTTAAGGGATATAACTTTTTTCTTTATCAAATTTTGCCAAAAAGCCCTTTGTATTTTGTTATTTCTTTGATGAGGGCTCAAACTTTTCTTTTGTACTTTCGTTTTTCACTTTTTAATCTTTCTTTCCCTTTCACAAACTAAGAATTTTAGCACTTGAGAATGATTACAAACTACCTAAAAGCTGAACCAAGAAAAACATGTACCAAAAATTCAATTTAGCACATCTTACTTACACAAAAACATGCATCATCTCCCATACGATTTAAGGCATGGAAGAGATATGGTATTTGACAATTAAAATGCAGAAAACAACATGAAATATTCAGATTATAATGGACCTAAGGTGCTGGACCAAAAAACTCAAAAATTAAACCTAGAACTATGGAAAAGAAACTAACAATACCAAAAATTAAGCACACAAACAGCCACCTAAAGAGGAGATGGTTTAATAATTGATTTGGAGTCTTAAGCCAATCAAAACAAATGAATTTTAATGGCCTAGAATTTCAATACTCTATTCACGGATTCAAGCAAAAATAACTTAAAGACAATGATAAGGCTCCAAAGGCGCACCAAAGACCTAAAATTGGCTCTAACAAATTATAGCTTTCAAGATCAAAGTTTTATGACATAAACCAAAACTTAATGGTGCACAAACTCAGAACCTAAAGCATATAAATAAGGTATATTACTAGAACATGACAAGGACTCAATCAATATGCATAAATAAAATCAAAGGAAATAAGAAAGTGTTACCCAAATGGCCTCTAAGTTCTTTTTATGAACGCTTTAGTTTGCAATGACAATTGATTTAAACAAAAGCACTTAGAATATAAAGAGTTAAGGGTTAGAGATTGCAAATAGAGATTTTATACTGGTTTGGCCAACACCTGCCTACGTCCAATCCTCAAGCAATCCTTGAGATTTCCACTATAACTTTCACAAGTTATAACAACGAAGCACTCCCACACCTCCGGGATACCACACCCTTATGTGGAACCTTTGAATTTGCAAGAGGCTTACCCTTGACTTGCACTGCTAAGGATGTCTCACCCTAGACTTATTAATCCCCTTGGGATACCTTACTCAAGATACACTACTAGGGATCACCCTAGACTTTTCCCTTTTGGGATATTTCTCCTAAGATAATACAAGAATATTAAAGCTCTCTCCTAAAGAGTGGATAGAACAACTTGAGGCTTTTCTAATGGTAATACTCAAGTATAAGAATGGCTTTTGAATATTAATGAGTATTCAGGTTATAGATTATAAGGATGTCAAAATGTTTTTCCAAATCCATAAAAATAAATGATTAATGCTCTCCCTATTTATAACAATTGGAGAGATGCATTTGATTGATGAAAAGATGCCTTTTGATGTTGGAAAGATGCTTTTTCAAAGGGATATATCCATTGAAAGGTTTGAGGAAAGAGCATGTCTTTACATGCAAGAAACAATGAAGAGATGCAACTTTTCATGCATTCTGATGTTGTGGCCTGTAATCAATTACAACATTTCAAATTTTAACATATTTATTTAAAATTCAATTTTAACCCAAGGGTTAAATGTGTAATCAATTACACCAAACTAGTATTCGATTACATGCTTTCTAATTTTATGAAAATGTTTTTCAAATGCATATTATCAAGGTTTTAATTTAATGCTAAGGCTATACTGATACTTGATTAAAACCTTACATGTGTGCCAAGACCAAGGTTGTCAAAATCGAAATTCTACCTAGAATCGTGGAGGCTCCAACGACTCGTAGAATCGAGATTCTAGGTAGAATCGTAAGATTCTATCTCTAATTAAAAAAATCTAAAAGTAAAATAAGATAACATACCAATACATAAAATAAAACATAAAATTGCATAAACAAGTCCATGAAGTCCAACACAAGCCAAAAAGTTCACACAAACAAGTCTATAAAATCACAAACAAGATGAAATTAATTAATAATGATCATCTATCAATCAAAATCTAATCCTCTAGTGTATTCTTCATCTTTATTTTCCTCAATTTCATTATCTTCATCAGATGATACTTGTTCTACAACAATTGCATCAACATCAAAGATAGGATCATATGAAGTTGGATTGTTTTGAAGTTGTTGAATATTGTCACCCACTTCCCCAACAACATTGACATTATCATTTTCATAAGCAATGGGTGGTTGAAAAGCCTATTCATCATTAGCACCATTGGCATCCCGCCTCTTCAGTGATCCATTCATCATCTGAATTAATTTCTTCAAAAGGAAGAACAACATTCTTCCTTACTTGTCTACCTAATTTCATGTGATACATTACATAAACTAAATCATTCATCTTCTTTTGATGCAAGCGGTTTCTCCTCTTTGTATGAACCTATAAAACCAAATATAACAAACTATAATTAAAATTTAAGACCCTAAACCATATAAGATAATAGTAATTAAAAAGTAACTAAAACAACTTAGTTACCATTTCAAATGAACTCCAATTCCGTTCACATCCCGAAGAGCTACAAGTCAAGCTCAAAATGCGAATAGCAAACCTCTTAAGCTCGGGAGTGTCATCCCCAAATGATTTCCACCATTCTGCAGGATCCATGGTCTTCCTAGCCATCACAGCAAATGGATTACCAAAAATCCCTCTAGCATTTCTAAATTCAGAAATCTGATGATTAATCTTGTTACTCTCAAACATATCATTAACCATTCTCGCCAAGCAATTGTATAGCCCTTGTTTCACCTCAACATCATCATCTCTAAAATTATCTTCATAGTGTAATTGTGGATTCAGATAATATGTTGCAGCATGTAATGGCCTATGCAGTTGGTGATCCCACCTTTCATCAATAATTTTCCATATAGGTTCATAGCTAAAGAACAAATTAAGGATTGTATTCTCTAATTCAAGGTGTGAGTATTACAAAAGAGAGCATGCATCATATAGGCTAAGGGGGTGACACTTACTCTAACCTAATGGGCTTCACTCTCTCCTAAGCCTAAAAGCACTAAAACTAAGGAAAACTAAGAAAGGTGACCAAATACAAGACCCAAAAACACTTAGTAAAGATGACCATATGAGACCCAAACCTATAACCCAATAAGGCTTTTTGATCAAACTTATGTATGTTGTTTGAGATTGATCAAACTTAGAAATACCTTTTGATCAACCCTATTAGAAAACATAAATATCAATCCCCCCATGCAACCTAGCTTAAATAAGTACTCCTCCCCGTAGATGTTTACATGCCTCTCGGAGTTGGTATATTTTGCCACTTAAAACTAAATGCTTAGGATATGATCGGTTAGGGGTATTAGCACTTTGGTTACTAAGATTCTAATACACCCAAGCGAATACCTGTTTATTACGTTTTTCCCTTGGCTTCATATATCCAACTGGGTGATCATTAGGAGCTCTCTATAGTGTCATAATCGCCTATAACTTCTTTCAACCGTTCATAGCCATTATGGGCTGGGAGTTATAAGACTTTGAGAGGGTTAAAAAGAGATGGAAGGGAAAGAAAATTTTGTTAAATCTTAAGCTAAGAAACTCCATTCATCACCAGAGAAAATTCTGGGTCGAAGGAGGGCCTAAGCCTGGACAAAGTGTGGCTAATAACTTTTAGCATCACCTTGTTTGCTGTTTGCACCACCTATTTTATATATATAAATATGACTTCCTAAGTTTTAATTTTTGGAAGGTTAAAAATAAATATGTCGTTTGAGTTCTGATTCTTCAGAAATTGAAAATTTAGAAGTGAGATGTTCTTTTATGGAAGTTAAATTAAATAATTTAACTTTTTGAATTTTAATTTTTGGAAAATTTTGAATTTCAATTTCTAAATAAAAAGAAAATGAAATGTTGCAAAAACAACAAAAAAGTGGGAAGATGTAGTGTGATTAGCAAGGAAGGTGGTGCAAATAGAAATCACCTAAAACGTGATTTTTCGTCATATAGCCCAGCCTCCAATCGGGTCCCCATGGCTATGTTGTTTTGTTTGAAGTATGTTCCTCTCTCTTTTGACATGGTTTGTAGTAACTTGCTATTTATAGATTGCCTCCTCAGTAATATGTTGTAGTGAGGGCACTACAAAGGATAATTAGGGAAATTTTTTAGACAATCTCATAAATTGGTAGCTCTTTATTCTGTCAAAATTTCACTGTCATCTTATGACCATGTTAAATTGCAAATTGTGAAGGGGGAAAGAAGAAAAAATGATTAACAGCTTTATTGATTTGTAGGTTGGGGACCTCATGCGTATTTCCAGATGTTGGCTGAAGCTAGTAATGGCGCTCAAACTTCTCCAAACAATAATGAGAATTTTTATGCTCAAAATGCCGAGCTTGAGACTGTATCTGTGTACATCCTACCTCAACATGATGGCAATGCTGCACGGGTTAATAGATGGGACTCAAACCTTATCTTAGATGGATCACAAAATGCAAGGATACACCACTAAACGACACTCTAGCATCCTAGGCTTCAAGAATGCACCATAGCGATTACGGTTGAGATGTTTGTTGGATTAGGTTATTTTTTCTCTTTTCTTTTTATGCTCTGTTTATTTTCTTTTTTAGGCCATCTTGTATAAAGTAAACTATTAAATTGATTTTCGAGATTGTATATGTAAAATAATTTAGTATTTGGTGTTTTCTTTGTTAATCAATGTAAAACCTTATTTATTTTGGTCACTTTTTAAGTATAATACAATAGTAAAGTGAAAATTAAAGTGAAAAAAATTAGCGTAGTTGTTCGTAAAGTCAAGGATTAACAATGTAAAAAAAAAATTCAGAGACCATTGCTTGAATTATACGTTTTTTTAGGGTTAATTGAAAAGTTTACTCTCTTGTCTATTTGTTCATAGTTGTAGATTTCTGTAATTATTCAATATTATATTAATAAAGGGTAAATTACACTACCTTCTACCTTCTTGGCAATCCTTGTAGATGTTAAATTGGTATTGGTTGCCCTATTTGGGCTTGTATGTGTCATCAACATTGGTGCTTGTATGAATGCACCATTCAAATTCATGTTGGGCCCTCTGGCCCTTTTCCTGTTGGAAATATTCAGCTTACCAAAAAAAAAAGATTCATGTTTTCCCAAAAAAAAAAAAGATTCATGGCGTTCACACGTTACATTAATCATGTTATTAGTTAATTTAACTATTTTAAATCCTTCTTAAATAATAATCCCTCAAAACTAGTAAAAAATAGTCAATATTTATGGATAACATTTTCTTTTCTAGTGTGATCTTATCAGGCTTTTTCTCATAAAAAAACAATACCCATTGATATGCTCCAACTAAGTAGCTCTTCATCATAATCACAAGCATGCAATTTCATCCATATGCTAAGCAATGTCAGCATCAATGCCATATAAGCCCCTAAAGATAATCATTTTCAAGAATTAAAAATTGTGTAAAGTCATTGTTATATAAGGTAACACTTTCCTTATTAGATAGTTTAAAAGATTCATTAAGAGAGTTATAAATATTATCTACCTATCATGCCTACGGCTCATATGGGTATCAACAAAGCCTTCAATTAGGGGGAGCTAATTCAAGGTTTAAATCCTCAAAGTTTAGGTGCACTAGATTTAAATGATTACCTGGCTCACTGTGTTAGTTGTGAGTCATTAATAGTGATTCATCATTATTAGTGGTGTTAATTTAGGTTTCAACCTTAGAACCAACCTAACTTATGATAGGTTTTTAGTACATGAGTTATAAAAATAATGACCTAAAAGAATATAAGCTAATTCTATACCTAACTCACCCGACCCTTCCAAACTTTGGGGTAGCTTGTGATGAGGCAGGTTAGCCCATGGATTATGCTTGTATTAGAAAAATATGATTTAATAGAAAACATAATTAGAAAGGATAATTTTTTCTAAATTTTCAATTTTGGTGTGGGTTGAATCGAATTCAATTTTGCCTATTGTTTTTCACACCTCCTAAATTTGTTACTTCCACCTCTTCTTATTATTTTGACTTTATATTACGAAATTACCCCTCACCAAAAACTTTCAATTCCAATTCTAGCGTCTCATTTCCTTCTTTTTGAGTTTGGACGTAAACTTTATGCTTGTATTTTGAAACTAAATATCATTATATCATTATCATACATCCAATTGGAAGAATTTAACATAACATTAGATTTTAGTATTGACTTTCGTGTATGATTTGTAAGGAGTCTTTTTCATCATTTTCTATTTTATATTGTTGCACCATTATTATTTTTTACTATCGATTTTGAAAGGTTATGCCTTAGTTGGTTTGGGTTTGATGATGTCATATAACTACACATTAAGTCATTGCTTTTTTCGTTTCTATGAGAGCATCTGTAACATCTCAAATTTTATGTATAATTAATTAAATAGTAGAAATAAATAGAAAAAATATAGGAAATCATTATTTGAAGTCCGAAACATGTAGAAAAAATATTTGGGCACCCCTTGAATTAATACGAATTATTTGGGAATTACCGTCATCGTTTAATCGACGAAAAACGTACGAATAGAGTGTGGAGACGAGTTAAATGTGTAGAGATACATTAGATAAATATTAGAAATGATTATTTGTATCTCAAGAATAAAGCTAAATTAATTTGGGCATTTGTTGGATTTATCACGAATTCAAAATTTATCGACGTCGTTTTAGCGTCGAAAAACGTCCGGTCCAGGAATGGACTTTAAATGGGCTATTTTAAAAATAAATTTTAATGATTAGAAAACACTAAAATAATTATGTCAAACACAAAAATAAACCTAGAAAAATTTCTAGACAATTAATTATGTGAAAAAGGGCCCTGGGTATCAAAAATGCTTCATTTTCGAGCCAAAAGTGCAACAAATTTTTCCATTCTCTTTGGGCTGGATATGCCAAGCATATTGAAAGATTTAAATCAAATTTTTGAAGCCCAAATATGAATTCTTCCAAAAATGGGGCCTTGGACCAAAAATTTTAAATGAGTGGCAATGTCGTAAATATGGAACTTATAAAATTTCATTTCCCTCTTCCTTCTCCCTTTCCATTTCATGAAAACCAGTATTTCCTCTCCCTCCCATTGAATTTTGCTTCTCATTTTTCTTCCTCCATATGCCAAACGAAAATCCATGACAACCACAACAGCTAGAGCGATTGGAGAACACCCAGTCCCTACAACATAAGGGTATCAAGGACACGTATATCCTGCACATCATGGATCCATCTTATCCCATAATCTGTGATCACATTACAACGAGACTTGGTTCTGCACGATCATACTTACACTTCATCTTTAATCGAAGTACATTGGGCTTGCATCGATACACCCGACTTCAAGCACGACTCTAATGCCATTGGGGTTCCGACCTAGTTGTACTCTCAAGATCCTTCTTGGGGATCAAGCGTGAATGTCCTTTGGCGTACCTTTCGCCATATGCTCTAGTTTTCATTATAGCCAAAACCAATTTTATGGTGTAGCATGCATTCTTATTCTTTATCTTTTAACACCTAGGTGTCTACGTGTTCCTGCCTCGGGTGTCTTGTCCTTAATTCGTTAGGTCCCACTTATTTATTGGACTTACTAAACCTTATGATTTTTAAAGTAGTATTCATATCATATTTTAAATCTTTCAAATTATCTAGGGAATATAAGTAAGAATATATGTATTTATATTTACACAATACTACATTGTACCTATAATAATTAGTTGCACCCGTCCATCATTTATTGAACTTCACTTAAAGAAAATTTTAGAGTATCTTTCAGAGGATAAAATAATGATTGGCTGTTACCTTTATTAGTATGCTCGAGTAAGTTTAAAAGACTTATGAAGCATCTCAGGATAAAATAGTATCCGACCATTATTCTCACATAATGAAAGTGTAGAGTATCTTTTAGATAATAAAATCATGCTTGACCGCTACCCTTATTGGTATGCTCGAATAAATCTAAAAGATTAATGGAGTATTTCAGAATAAAGTAGTAATTGACCATTATCCTTGTGTACTAAGTAAATCTAACTAGACTTTCCGTGTAACATAACATAATCGGGTCCTTTTACCGATGTGAAGAAAATGTTAGTTAGTCGTATGCATTGACTCTAAGTCCCATTTGATCGGTTTATAGAAATGAAGTTCGTAATTAATTGGTTTAGAAAAAGAGTGTATAACCTTTATTTAAATCTTAAAATAATAATAGTTTTTTAATTTCCCTTTTCTTTTTTCTTTCTTGTTAAGATATTTAATCATAATAATAAAAATCATTTTCCTATTACAAAATCTAACGCTGAATGGAATTAAGGACAAATACTACCCCTCTAGCTTATAGATCACATTTCAATATAATTATTACAGGTCTTTAGCAATAACAACTTACACATAAAGGTAATATGCCCGTCCGTCCTTATTTCCCCTAGATTACGAATTCATATTTTTTAGTTTAAGGATCCACGTCGACACCAATGTTCTTTGTCTTTTCTTAGTTAGGTATCTGTACAACTCATTAGTCAACCAGTGTCAGTATGAAAATATTAATAATTATTTTAACAGCAAAATATCGACAATATCAAATAAGCGTAAATATACCAAAAACTTCTAAAATACTAAAAGGTAAAGGCCCATGGGAGGCCCTCACCAGCCCCGAGCATGCAAATACCCCAGAGATACCAAAGAGGACTCCCAATTACTTGAAATGGCATTCCCAGTTCTCAGCGAGAAAATGTCAAGCTCTAATCCTCCGTTCTGTGGCCCCGATTGTCGATCCTTTAGCTCTGATCGTTGAATGCTCGTCCCGATCATCCATGCATGCGATTTCTAGTGGGTGACTATTGCATGTGAGGTGACTTTATGGAGGCGGTCGTGAGATGGATGGCTGCGGATGGTGAGGTCGTGCAGTTATGGTGAGGCTGAGAGGTGATGGTGAAGTGAAAAAGAAAAAGAAAGTGGATCGGAGGTGGGTGGTGGCCGTAGGTGGCAAGGTGTTGGTAGGTGGAGGAGGATGTGGTGGTCATGGGTAGTGGTTGGTGGAGATGGCTCACGGTGTGGCTAAGATGAAGAAGAGGTGGCTGGTGGGTGGTGGTATGGTGGTGGTTGTGACATGCAAAAAGGAAAGATGAGGTGAAGTGGATGGTGGAAGGTGGTAGGAGGTGGTGGCTGCCACGGTGGTGAGATGAGTGGATGGTGGCGTGCGCGAAAGAAAAGAGAGAAAATAGAGATTGAGATTTAGAGAGAGAGAGAAGAGAGAGGACAGCGTGTGAATGAAGGAAGAGAGAAGGGTGATGTGAATTTATAGAGAAAGGGTTGCCCAGCCGGCCAATCAATTAATTGGTACCTGACAGAAATTTTAGATATACTTTTTAAAGAAACTTGATAAACATTTAAAGGATTGTTAAGCTTGGAATTTAGAAAAGTGATGAACACAAAAGTCGTAGGGTTTTCCTTACTCTTCAAAATGAGGAATAGGTAATTCCAATAACCAGATAGAAATTATGCTCGAACCAAGAAAAAATGCCTAAGACACCCCCCAATTTCCAATAGTTGAAAAGAGGCATTTATTGGGAATAATCTATTGAGAATCAGTTCATAGGATCTTTGTAAGAATTGTGGGAAATTTTGCTATGATTCCATTAAGAGAAGAATTACTAGATTCCAACATTGGTAGAGAAAATTACGCATGAAATACCAGAATCTGATCTTGCTTAGGCATTACCAACAAGACAACAAAAAAGTTGATTTTTTGCATGGTTGTGATGTGAACTAGCTCTCAAGGTTTGCATGAGAATTGTAGACATTTTTATTACGAGAATTTTGGGATCAAAATCTCATGAATCAGACATCGGTGGAAAGAGTTATGAATTTTTTTGTAAACCATACGAAAATTAATGGAATAACAAATGAGCTTTTATGATATGTAAACCTTGAATCTCAGATAAGAGTTGATTTGTTTGGAATTGGCCCTTGAGGCCTTCATGAAAGTTATAGGGAATCTTATTAGAAGTAAACCAAGACAAAAATTTCTGGATTCCGATGTCATGGGTAAGAGTTACGCTTAAAACACTAACTAAGGTCCGGTCCGATTACAGGATTACGAGCCGATGAAGTGCGTTTTCAAGAATTGTGCTCAATGGGGGTCTGAGTTACTAACAACCTTGATTTTTTAAGAGAAGGATATCAGACCCTCAGAGTTCTTGAGAATATTCTAACAGGCTTTTAATAGAAAGCTTGAGGTTTTTGACCCAATTCCTAGTAGTAAGTATAAATATATTAGAAGGTATGAGCGAGAAGTTTGATCTGGAAGTGTATTGAGAACTAGCGGAAAGGATAAGAAATGCATCAGTGATTAGGGAAAGACTAAGATTAGTAGATAATAGTAAGAGAATTATCTAACTTTGTTTGGCTCAAATATGAATAGTTAATAATACTCTTTATTTCTGATGATTGTGATTAAACATGAGTAGTAATAATTTATGATGATCAAGACATAAAGTGGTTAGTAATTCGTTTAATATTTGATAACTAATACTAATGTATATTTAATAAGACATATAATCGATTATGGTTAATTCTATTATTTGTTTAATAATGTGTACTTAAGTGATTATTTAATTAGTTAAGAAATTTTCATAGCTATCTGGTTATTTGGTAGTTATTTAATCAAGTATAAGAAGCTATTAAATTTTTCAATAATTATTTGAAAAATATTTCAAAATTAATCATTTGTTATTTAATTTTAATTATTTAGTAAATTGTTTATTGATTTATTTTATTTAATAATAAAATATTATCGGATCCCTAGATTGGGGCTGTGGAGCCCGGTGAACGACTCGACTTCGTTGTTTCAGCTTGAGACTAGTAATCCAATAGGGAGACTAGTTCTGTTAGGACCCTCTTGCAGTGAATTGAGGATAACAGGCCCGGTTCGACCGACCCGGCCAAAACCTTATATACTTCCTACGTCCGATTGTGTATATACTTTGGGATACCTTATGGTAATACAGTCAATCTCTAATGACTTATTTCAATGATTTAGGAATTTTTCTTGAAGAGACCGAATCCTAATTTAGACCTTATCAACCGGTGAATTTTTGGCAAGCCATCCTTTTCTCCTCCCAACACCATGAGCAAGTCATGAGGTAAGGGGAGTTTTGCCTTGACTTGTTTATATTTTTGTATGATTATGCGTTCCGATGGCCTTCGTAGAAAATGTATACAAAATTAATTACCTTGTTAAAAATAGGTCCAAATAAAGTTATTATGCGAAAAATACCGAAAGTTAAGACATGGTGTGGGCACGGTTAAAATATTCGATATGGTTGTAAATATTATAAATTTTTTCTTTGTGATTTTATGTAATTTATATGATTTATCCAGTAAGCCCCACTAGATTAAACTAAGTTACCGACTAGTATGTTACGAGTAAATCGGGCCAACCGCGCATAAGAAAATGTTTTCTAATTTTACCACCATCACGCTTTATATAAAGATTCTTGCAATATTATTGATGTTTTGAAAAGAATATTAAGAAAAGCTTTTATAATGTGATTGAAGAAAATTTTAACAATTTTCCAGGTGTATAGTTAAAGGGATCAAGTACAACAATTTTCCTTAATTTACATGGGGAAAAGTAATGAAATTTTTAAAAAGGATAATTATCAAGTGAAGTTACTAGATTTAAAATGACATTTTTGGTATTAAAAGAAAAATATTTTCTTAGAAGGAGAAAAGGATTTTTACTTAGTAGAAAATAGTGATTTTACATTAAAGGGTAGAGAAAGAAGGGGTAGTTAATAAGGAAAGGAACTAGGAGTTTAATTTAGGAGTTATAGTTTGAAAAACATAAAAATGACATGCTTTGATAAGATATTAGGAAAAAATGGCATTTTTAAGAAATAATATGAAAAGTTTTAAAATAGGTTACTTAGAATAAACCATGAAATGAAGAATGTATATATATGTGTGTGTGTGTGGTGTGTGTGTGTGTGTGTGTTTGTGTGGCATTAGCATTAGAGAAAGGAAAAAGCAAAAATGTCACAAGGCATAACAATTAAAATGGATTCGTGAAAGGTTAATGGGCCAAGAGAAAATGCTAAGAATCAGACACTAGAATGAAAATTATACTAAGAATCTAACAAAATAATGGTAACTACTTATCATAAAAGGGATTAAGACAAATTACCCAATGGTAACGCTAATCTAGTTAGGGAATGAATAAAAGTGAACTAGCCTGAACCGAGGTCAAGAATCCGGTGTGGGACCAGCCACAAATATACTCTACTGAAAGTGATTTATACACCGGTACAGTGGGTATCCAGTATTGTGTCCTTTATCTCAGTAGGAAAATAAAGGTCTTGTAGTCCTAGAGATCCTTCACACCAAGCTTTCACGTTGATGAAGGGCGAAAGGTGGTGTCACCTGCGAAGATTCTCCAACGCTCAAGTTAGTAACCAGAAAAGGAATTCAAGGTTTCTGAAGCGTAAATTCAAGAATGAGTCTAACGTACCAGAGTTATGAGAATGTTGGTATTTATATACGTGCATGCAGAGAAGAAAGAGTCCTTTAGGGTTAGGGGACCAATCGTACACTGTGTTTGTATAATTCTGACACACGACGTGGGTGCCTTCATGTCTCCTACAAATGTTCCCTTGTACCTGTACCTTATTCTATTTGTCGGGTGACATGGATGTTTTCCAGTGTGCTAGGTGTGACCTGGACTTCCGGTATAGATATAAATCTGATACAGGCTTAGAGCCTGGAGGTTTACCTGTGACACCGGTAAGTGAGCGAGAACGGATGAAATTACCCTCTTGCCCATATGCCTATTGAGATCAGATCATTTGCCCCCTAGCTTGTTTGAAGGACTGAGTAAGTTGCTCAACATAAGCTATACTGCTCTGCTGAGGTCAATCTTGCGGATATGGATACCGGATCAGATGATTTTCCTCCGAAGTCCCCTTTTGTGGTTATGGACACCGGCTTCAAACAACTTCCTGTTTTTACATGTGAAACTCAAGAGTTTTTGAATTTTGTAACTCCTTGCATTTAAGATTTGTAACTCCTAAACCTTGAGATGCCACCAATGATGAACAGTTATTGCTAAAAACACATGAGCACTAATGATTGTGTATGCGAGGATTCCCAAATGTCGTGGGTAGTGGGTATTAGGCCTAAAATTCAGATGTTATGGCCCATTTGATTTTAGCTTTATGCAAAAAGACACTATTTTTGCATGTTCTGGATTGAAACGACACCGTCATTGGTCCTTAAAAGGATGCATTTTCTAATAAATGACATGCCCTTTGATCGGTGGTGATGCCTGATGACTAATATTTTTACCCTTAATTACTTACTCTGTTTGTCTGTTTTAATTACTGTTAAATCCTAATAAATGTGTTTTAGCGTAATTTGTCAGTAATCTCCGTTTGTAATTTTTATTTTCACTATTTGTTAGTAATCACTGTTTTCTTATTTTTACTGTTACTATTGAGTGTTGAATTTTGTGATTTATGTTTTCTTTTACTGTTACTGTTTATTAGTGATTGCTGTTTCCAATTTCTACTATTTTTGTTTAGTTTATGTTAATTAGTATGTTTAAAATAAATTAAGCTTTCATCCTAAAATAAAATCTATTGAATTAACTAAGTTTAATTTGATTTTATTTTATTTTACAGACTATCAAATTATTGGAAGCTTCATGATTATTTTGCAAATAAATTACCCTCCTCCAAGTACAAATTCACATTAATTACTTTTTCTTGACAAGTATATTAATGTGAAATTGTTTTAGCTTTATCAATGCTTAAAAAAAAATGAACAAAATAAACTCCATTCAGCCATGGGTCCACATGAAAGCTGCTGCAAAACAGCAATAAAATAGACAAAAACAGCAGAGAATTTCGTACAGTAACAGCAAGGAATTTTGACAGCAACAGCAAGGAATTTTGACAGCAACAGCAGTAAAAATAGGACAGCAAAACAACAAAAATGCAAACAGAATTCTGGACAGCATCAAGAAGACACCAAGTTCTAATTAATTAAAGAAAACAAATGCATCTCTCTTCCAACTTCTCAAGCTCTTCACGTTGAAAAGTCACACAAGGGTCCATTGCTTCAAATAATTTTTGAAAGGCAACAAAACACCTTCCTTATTCACGTTGGAAAGCTTTCAAGAAGGGGTCCATGTTCCTAATAATTTATGCAAAGCATGTATCCATTTCCCTTTTATTTCCAACGGCTGCAGCAAAGGAATAAGGCCTCATGGAATATTCAATGCAAACAAAGACAACATGGGTCCACATGAAAAATATTGAAGAAGTCAAAGTGTCAAAAGAAAAGGTGCAGCCCTCCAAGCTTTCAAACGTGAATTGCATAGGCTGAATAGGAAAAAGCTTTGTCCACTTTGTTTCATGAATAAAATAATGCAATTCTACTCCTACTTGCTACATGAAGTTAACGAAAATGGGACAGCAACAGCAATCAATTGGACCCATTTTTCAGCTGCTATTTTAACGTTAAAGTGCTGTAGGGAGTATGAAATTTGGACAGCAAAAATAGCAAGAAAACAAAACAGCAACAGCAAGAAATGGGACAGCAATAAAGTGCTAAATTCCCAACGTGAAATATAGCTGATGGGAAGCAAATGGAATAATGCAAACAGCAAGAAAAATGGACAATAATTCACGTTGATTGTTGTTGATTTTAGACAGCAATTGAACAAAATAAATTGGTATTATTGACAAGCAATTAACGTGTATTATGGCTGTTGGACAGCAGAGAATTTGACACTAAACAATAAGGAAATTTCACACCCATGAAGCATCAAATGGCATGTTTCTCTTTTGCCTAAATAGCCAACGTGAAGAGCATGTGGACATGGGAATGGGCTGATTTTTAATGAGAAAAATCAGCCTTGAAATGCTATAAATAAGGGAGTTCAAAAACGCAGAGGGGGGAGAGGAATTGTTGGAGCAGAGTCAGAGGGAAATTTGGAAGCAGTGGAAAGCAGAAGAATTCTGGAGAACTTCATTCCGGGTTCGGTTTTTATCTTGTTTTAATTATGGAGGGCTAAAACCCTTAGATTGATTTTCTTGGAGATTAATGTAATATTATTTTTGAGGTTTTGATTTTCAATACATTTCCTTGTTGTTAGACTCTTCATAATTCTAGCTCGATTATTTAGTGTCTATTCGGTTTAATTAAGTTGTATGCTTAATCAATTTAATTAGACAGTTAGAATTAAATAAGAAAAATTATATTAAGATAGATTAAGAAATATACATGCTTAATGAATGTTTCAAAATCAATCTTGATAGTTGTGGTTTGCTTAATTCCATAACGTTGAAGTTAGATTATGTATGTAGGCGATGTTCTATGTATGTTCAATAATTCCTAGAAATTAAAATCTTGACTCCTTTTGCTTAATTAGGATGCTTGATTAAAATATTCATTTTTAATTAAATGAAAGTAAAGGAATTACGAATTAAAAGACGCTTAGTTGATTAATTCAAATTGAACTAAGGGATTGACAGTAAGGAAGTGTATAGAAACCTTTTCAAATCCAAGGATAAAATAAATTACAATACTCCAAGAAAATCAATCGTTCGTTATTTACTTGTTCTACACTTATTTTGTATTTTATATTCTGTTTTAAATTTCTGTAACACTTAAACAAACCCCCCCATTGTATGCTTGTTGAACTTTTTTCTGTAAAAATAAATTTTAGTTGTTTTATTTTGGTTTGTTAAAAATTAGTTTAAGACTTGATTTTCCTAAATTTTAGTGTTGATCCGTGAGAGAACGACCTAGGTTGACACCCTAGTACTACATTAATTAGTTTTAATGTACTAATTTGACGGGGCCACGACAGCCGACGTCAAATTTTGGCGCCGCCGCTGGGGATCAACGATCTTTAGGAAAATTGTTGTTTTAAATTAATTTTGTTTAATAATTTTTTTTTAGAAAAAAAATTAAATAAAAAATTTTTGTTTATTTGTTTGTTTGTTTTATTTTATTTCTTTTGCATGATTTAGGATTTTTATGATATATTGCTCATTATCATGAAATATCTTGTTGTATGCTATGTATGACTAGAAGGACTTTTGAGCATTTATATTCATTTGATCCTGAAATTGATAGAACTTTTCATAGATTAATTAGAGAAGCTAGATTTAATAATAATTTTATTGATATTGATAGTGATAGTATTTCATCTGAATCTGTTGAAAATAATTCTGAAAATTTTTCTGATATGGCTGGACCTCGTGAGAGAACTCTTAGAGAACTAGCCGCACCTGAATTCACATACGAAAGTTTGTGTATTCAATATCCTGATGAGGATGTCCCTTTTATTCTTAAGACCGGACTTATACACTTGTTGCCTAAGTTTCATGGTCTTGTGGGTGAAGATCCGCACAAACACCTCAAAGAATTCCACATTGTGTGTTCCACAATGAAACCCCAAAACGTTCAAGAAGACCACGTCTATCTTAAAGCGTTTCCTCATTCTTTAGAGGGTGTTGCTAAGGATTGGTTATACTACCTTGCTCCAAGATCGATCACAAGTTGGAATGACTTAAAGAAAATGTTCTTGGAAAAATTCTTTCCTGCCTCTAGAACAACTGCAATCCGTAAGGATATATCTGGCATTAGGCAACTCTCTGGAGAAAGTCTTTATGAGTATTGGGAGAGATTTAAAAAACTCTGTGCAAGTTGCCCTCACCACCAAATTTCCGAACAACTTCTTCTTCAGTAGGTCTGCACCACGTTGATCGCAACATGATAGATACGGCAAGTGGAGGAGCTTTAGGAGATATGACTGCTGCTGAAGCAAGAAACTTGATTGAGAAGATGGCATCCAACTCTCAACAATTTGGTATGAGAAATGATTCTTTCAAACCCATGTTTGATTCCAATTCTAGTTCATCTGGAATTAAATTGGAGAGCAAACTTGATGCTCTCACCACTCTGGTCACACAATTAGCAGTAAATCAAAAATCCATGACTGCTAAAGTATGTGGCATCTGTACTTCACAAGAGCACCCCACTGATTGTTGTCCTTATCTACAAGAAAAGGATAATAATAATCCCCAAGCCTATGCAGCCAATATCTACCATGATAGACCTCCACCACAACAGCAACAAAACCATGACCTTTCCACCAATAGATACAACCCAGGTTGGAGGAACCATCCAAACTTGAGATGGGGTAACCAACAACAAAATCCCCAACCCCCATTTCAAAATAATGCACCAACCTTCCAAAGACCTACACCTCAACCATCCACAAGTGGCCCTTCTTTGGAGGATCTGGTGAAACAAATGGCTGCACAGAACTTGGAATATCAACAGAGGAATGATGCTACCATCCAGAGTTTAAGCAACCAAATTGGGCAATTGGCTTCATCATTGAGCCAGTTACAATCTCAAAACTCTGACAAATTACCATCTCAACCAGCTACTAATCCAAGAAATATGAGCGCAATTCAGTTAAGATCAGGTAAGAACCTTGAAGTACCCATACCCAAGGAACCTGAGAAACAAAAGAATGTGCCCACAACAGTTGAGAATGATGTACCCTCTTCAAGCACAAGCAAGTCTGAGATGCAATCACCTCAAATCCCACCTCATATCCCTCTTCCCTTCCCACCCAAAGCAATTCCAAGCAAGAAGATGGAAGAAGTTGATAAAGAAATCTTGGATACTTTTCGAAAAGTAGAAGTGAATATACCTCTTCTTGATGCAATCAAGCAAATTCCCAAGTATGCCAAATTTCTTAAGGAGTTGTGTACTCATAAAAGGAGACTCAAGGGAAATGAAAGGATAAGCATGGGAAGAAATGTATCTGCATTGCTTGGTAAGGAAGTTCCAAATATTCCTGAGAAGTGCAAGGATCCAGGTACGTTTTCTATACCCTGTATCATAGGCAACAACAAGTTTGAAAATTGCATGTTAGATTTAGGAGCTTCAATAAATGTTATGCCTATGTCTGTTTTCAAATCTCTGTCTCTTGGAAATTTACAACCTACTGGTGTAGTGATTCAACTAGCCAATAGAAGTACCGCTTACCCTGCTGGAGTCATAGAGGATGTTTTGGTTCAGGTAGAACAACTTGTTTTCCCTGCTGACTTTTTCGTACTTGATATGGAAGAAGGTATGCCTCAAATTCCTGTTCCTATCATTTTGGGAAGACCATTTTTGAAAACAGCCCGAACCAAAATAGATGTTCATTCTGGAACTCTCTCTATGGAATTTGGTGACACAAGAGTTCAATTTAATATTCTTGATGCCATGAAATACCCAGCAGAAAATCATTCTGTTTTCCAAATTGACATTATTGATGAACTAGTTTTTGAACATTTTTCTAATGTTGATTTGGAATGCATAGATGATTCAAACAAATGTTTTGCATGCAATGAATCTGGAAGTTGTGATATTTGTGCTGAGATTGATAAATACATAATTTCTGATTTAGAGTCTTTAGATATACCTGTTAACCATAAGGAGCTGAATGCAGGATTTCAAGAAAACTCTAACAAAATTTTTGAAGTGCAAGCAGCAGAATCCAAATCTACTTTGTTAGTTCCATCTGTTTTGCAGGCACCCAAATTAGAGTTGAAGCCTCTACTTGAGAACCTCAAATATGTATACTTAGGGGATGATGAACAGCTCCCGGTGATAATTTCCACTTCTCTTGATGAAAATCAAGAAGAAAAATTGTTGCAGGTATTGAAAAGACACAAGAAGGCTATAGGCTGGACGTTGGCAGATATTCCTGGAATTAGCCCATCCATGTGCATGCATAGAATATTTCTAGAGGAAAATACTAAAGCAGTAAGACAACCCCAGAGGAGACTCAACCCTGTAATTCTTGATGTTGTTAAGAAGGAAATTACCAAGCTTTTACAAGCAGGAATTATTTATCCTATCTCTGACAGTGAATGGGTGAGTCCAATTCAAGTGGTTCCTAAGAAAACAGGGATCACAGTTGTGAAGAATGAGAAGAATGAGTTGATCCCAACTAGAGTGCAGAATAGTTGGAGAGTCTGTATTGATTACAGAAGACTTAACCAAGCAACCAAGAAGGACCATTTTCCTTTACCCTTCATTGACCAAATGCTTGAGCGTCTCGCAGGTAAGTCTCACTACTGTTTTCTTGATGGATTCTCTGGATATTTTCAGATTCATATTGCACCTGAGGATCAAGAAAAGACCACATTCACCTGTCCCTTTGGCACATTTGCTTATAGAAGAATGCCATTTGGCCTATGCAATGCCCCAGGAACTTTCCAAAGATGCATGATAAGTATTTTTCATGATTTCATTGAAAATTGCATAGAGGTGTTTATGGATGATTTTACTGTCTATGGATCTTCATTTAATGCATGCCTTGATAGTCTTGATAAAGTTTTAAACAGATGTATTGAAACTAACCTTGTCTTGAACTATGAAAAATGTCATTTTATGGTAAAACAAGGAATAGTTTTAGGGCATGTAATCTCTGAGAAAGGAATTGAGGTAGATCCTGCCAAGGTAGAAGTTATATCACATTTGCCTTACCCCTCTTGTGTTCGAGAGGTTCGTTCTTTTCTTGGTCATGCAGGTTTCTATAGAAGATTTATAAAGGATTTCAGCAAGAAGGCTAGGCCACTATCCAGTTTGCTTCAAAAGGATATGGCATTTGAATTCGATGAAAAGTGTAAGGAGGCTTTTAATTGCCTCAAGCAAGCATTGACCACTACCCCAATAATCCAAGCACCTGATTGGACAGCCCCATTTGAATTGATGTGTGATGCCTCTAATTATGCATTGGGAGCTGTCCTTGGTCAAAAGATTGACAAGCAACCTAGGGTCATCTACTATGCATCTAAAACTTTAGATGCTGCCTAGGTAAATTACACTACCACTGAAAAAGAACTCTTGGCCATTGTATTTGCATTAGATAAGTTCAGATCTTACCTACTCGGTTCCCGAGTAGTTGTCTTTACTGACCATGCAGCTCTGAAGTATTTGTTGAAGAAAGGTGAGTCCAAGCCAAGATTAATTCGTTGGATGCTCTTGCTCCAAGAGTTTGACTTGGAAATTCATGACAGAAGTGGAACACAAAACCTCGTGGCAGACCATTTAAGCAGAATTGAGAATGCTCCTGATTCGGCACCTATTCAGGACCATTTTCCCGATGAACACCTCATGAGTATTTCTAACTCTTTTGATACACCTTGGTTTGCTAACATTGTAAATTATCTTGTTGCTTCTGGTTTTCCACTATATGCATCTAAAAATCAAATTTCAAAATTAAAAAGTGATGCAAAATATTATATATGGGATGACCCATATTTATGGAAGTTGTGTAATGATCAGGTGATTCGAAGATGTATTCCTGATCAAGAGATAGAATCAGTTCTTCGATTCTGTCATGCTTCACCAGTTGGTGGACATTTTGGTCCACAAAGAACAGCAAGGAAGGTGTTAGACTCTGGTTTATACTGGCCCACCATTTTTAAGGATGCATGGAGAATTTGTAACACCTGTGAGAAATGCCAAAGAACTGGAAACGCTATCACATGGCGTCAACAGATGCCTCAGCAACCTATGTTGTTTTGTGAAGTGTTTGATGTTTGGGGCATTGATTTTATGGGTCCATTTCCTCCATCCTTTGGTTTTACTTACATTCTGTTAGCTGTAGATTATGTTTCTAAATGGGTGGAAGCTAAAGCCACCAGAACTAATGATGCTCGAGTTGTTGTAGATTTTGTTAGATCTCAAATTTTTTGCAGGTTTGGCATTCCGAGAGCAATCATTAGTGATCAAGGAACACACTTCTGCAACAGGACCATGCAAGCTATGCTCAGGAAGTATGGGGTTGTTCATAGAGTTTCTACTCCATATCACCCCCAAACCAATGGACAAGCAGAAGTCTCTAACAGAGAAATCAAAAGAATCCTGGAGAAGATAGTACAGCCTAACAGAAAAGATTGGAGCAGGAAACTGGATGATGCTCTTTGGGCACATAGAACAGCTTTTAAGGCACCTATAGGAATGTATCCCTATAGAATTGTTTTTGGTAAAGCATGTCATCTTCCAGTGGAGATTGAGCATCGTGCTTATTGGGCTGTAAAAGCTTGCAACTTAGCACTTGATCAAGCAGGTGAAGAAAGGAAATTACAACTGAATGAGCTTGATGAGATCCGTTTGGCAGCCTATGAAAATTCAAAATTCTACAAAGAGAAAACAAGGAAATTCCATGATAGCTCAATAGCTAGAAAGGAATTTACTGTCGGGCAGAAAGTGCTACTGTTTAATTCCCGGTTGAAACTGATGGCCGGAAAATTATGCTCCAAATGGGAAGGACCTTTTATTGTCACTAATGTATTTCCCCATGGAGCTGTTGAAATAAAAAGTGAAAACTCCAATAAAAGCTTCAAGGTTAATGGACAACGTTTGAAGCCATTTCATGAGAATCCTTCACTTGTAGATGTCATAATGGAGGAACATAATTTGGGGGAACCACTTCTTGATCCCCCTTGAGGGAGTTTTTCTTTCCCATCTTTTTACTTTTTCATTATACTGTCTATTTTGTATGCTCTGTCTTACATTGAGGACAATGTATGATTTAGGTGTGGGGGTGGGAATATCCTTGTATGTTGTTATGTTGTTGTGTGTTGTTTTCATTGTGTGAATTTGTGATTAATTTTGTGTGACTATTTTCAAAATATATATATATATATATATATATATAATAGAAGTAAAAAAAAAATTTTAAAAAAAAAAATTTGTGTGTGTTTTTGTTTTAAAAGGCATGTTTTATTGGAATTTTAAGATATGCATGAGTAACAGGTAATTTCTTTCATGTTTGATTGAGCTTAATGATATGTTATGATTTGAACTCAAGCAATTTTTGGTATGTTGAGAATGACATGATAATTGAGAGATGATCATATATGATGGAATTATACCATGTGAGATTTTTGAGCCTTAAAAATTTTGATGGATCACTTTAAACCATCTTAATTCTTTCATGTGTGATTAATTCCTGAATGCTTACATCCTAATTTTTGTCTTGTTTCTTGATGATATTTGAAACTCATGTGAATGTATTTGAAATGATACAGGCATTTTGTTCAATTGAGCCACTAGCCATATAAGCCTACCATGAATAAATTATCCTTTGCTAGCCACTTTGAGCCTATTTAACCATTTCTTTGTTGCAGCTCAAATAAGCTATGGACGAAAAACCAAAAATATACCTACCTTAAGGAATATATTGGAGCTTTGGAATCAAGTCAAAAACAGGCATTCAAATAATGTGGGGGTGTACAAAAAAAAAAAAAGAGTTCCAACTCTTGTTTCAAGTGTTATGCAATCACATAAGAAAAAGAAAAAAAAATATTGATGAATTACCCTTACTGTTTGCCAGTTAAATTAATTGCTCCATCATTCTTTTTGGTATTTAAACTTATTTTCCAAAATTTTTTTTTTCCACCTACTTTAACCTTGGCCACATTACAACCTTGGAAAGCCCTGTTGATCTATACATGCATTTGTGTTGATTGTGGAATTGAGAAACTTGCCAAATTTTTGGACTGTCTGTTTTTCACGAAATGTTTTGAGAGTATACACAAACCCAAAACACTTGAGAGTTGAGAGTATGTCTTGTGAGGTTCTGTCACTTATGGTTTTCCTTTCAGTTTGATTTAATTCTCACATGTCTAATTGTTTGGATGATTTTTATGCATATCTTGATGCTCTGTATCTTACATGTTGAAAACTCTTGTTTCTCTGTATATTCCTAAGATTTCATGAAAAGCATGCCAGTTCTGTGTGTTTACTGTATTTAAATTTTTGGATGTTTTCAATAAATTGTAAAACTTGTTTTTATTCTGATTTTGCCCAGGAGTGCAAAAGAGTAAGTGTGGGGGTATTTGATGACTAATATTTTTACCCTTAATTACTTACTCTGTTTGTCTGTTTTAATTACTGTTAAATCCTAATAAATGTGTTTTAGCATAATTTGTCAGTAATCTCCGTTTGTAATTTTTATTTTCACTATTTGTTAGTAATCACTGTTTTCTTATTTTTACTGTTACTATTGAGTGTTGAATTTTGTGATTTATGTTTTCTTTTACTGTTACTGTTTATTAGTGATTGCTGTTTCCAATTTCTACTATTTTTGTTTAGTTTATGTTAATTAGTATGTTTAAAATAAATTAAGCTTTCATCCTAAAATAAAATCTATTGAATTAACTAAGTTTAATTTGATTTTATTTTATTTTACAGGCTATCAAATTATTGGAAGCTTCATGATTATTTAGCAAATAAATTACCCTCCTCCAAGTACAAATTCACATTAATTACTTTTTCTTGACAAGTATATTAATGTGAAATTGTTTTAGCTTTATCAATGCTTAAAAAAAAATGAACAAAATAAACTCCATTCAGCCATGGGTCCACATGAAAGCTGCTGCAAAACAGCAATAAAATAGACAAAAACAGCAGAGAATTTCGTACAGTAACAGCAAGGAATTTTGACAGCAACAGCAAGGAATTTTGACAGCAACAACAGTAAAAATAGGACAGCAAAACAACAAAAATGCAAACAGAATTCTGGACAGCATCAAGAAGACACCAAGTTCTAATTAATTAAAGAAAACAAATGCATCTCTCTTCCAACTTCTCAAGCTCTTCACGTTGAAAAGTCACACAAGGGTCCATTGCTTCAAATAATTTTTGAAAGGCAACAAAACACCTTCCTTATTCACGTTGGAAAGCTTTCAAGAAGGGGTCCATGTTCCTAATAATTTATGCAAAGCATGTATCCATTTCCCTTTTATTTCCAACGGCTGCAGCAAAGGAATAAGGCCTCATGGAATATTCAATGCAAACAAAGACAACATGGGTCCACATGAAAAATATTGAAGAAGTCAAAGTGTCAAAAGAAAAGGTGCAGCCCTCCAAGCTTTCAAACGTGAATTGCATAGGCTGAATAGGAAAAAGCTTTGTCCACTTTGTTTCATGAATAAAATAATGCAATTCTACTCCTACTTGCTACATGAAGTTAACGAAAATGGGACAGCAACAGCAATCAATTGGACCCATTTTTCAGCTGCTATTTTAACGTTAAAGTGCTGTAGGGAGTATGAAATTTGGACAGCAAAAATAGCAAGAAAACAAAACAGCAACAGCAAGAAATGGGACAGCAATAAAGTGCTAAATTCCCAACGTGAAATATAGCTGATGGGAAGCAAATGGAATAATGCAAACAGCAAGAAAAATGGACAATAATTCACGTTGATTGTTGTTGATTTTAGACAGCAATTGAACAAAATAAATTGGTATTATTGACAAGCAATTAACGTGTATTATGGCTGTTGGACAGCAGAGAATTTGACACTAAACAACAAGGAAATTTCACACCCATGAAGCATCAAATGGCATGTTTCTCTTTTGCCTAAATAGCCAACGTGAAGAGCATGTGGACATGGGAATGGGCTGATTTTTAATGAGAAAAATCAGCCTTGAAATGCTATAAATAAGGGAGTTCAAAAACGCAGAGGGGGGAGAGGAATTGTTGGAGCAGAGTCAGAGGGAAATTTGGAAGCAGTGGAAAGCAGAAGAATTCTGGAGAACTTCATTCCGGGTTTGGTTTTTATCTTGTTTTAATTATGGAGGGCTAAAACCCTTAGATTGATTTTCTTGGAGATTAATGTAATATTATTTTTGAGGTTTTGATTTTCAATACATTTCCTTGTTGTTAGACTCTTCATAATTCTAGCTCGATTATTTAGTGTCTATTCGGTTTAATTAAGTTGTATGCTTAATCAATTTAATTAGACAGTTAGAATTAAATAAGAAAAATTATATTAAGATAGATTAAGAAATATACATGCTTAATGAATGTTTCAAAATCAATCTTGATAGTTGTGGTTTGCTTAATTCCATAACGTTGAAGTTAGATTATGTATGTAGGCGATGTTCTATGTATGTTCAATAATTCCTAGAAATTAAAATCTTGACTCCTTTTGCTTAATTAGGATGCTTGATTAAAATATTCATTTTTAATTAAATGAAAGTAAAGGAATTACGAATTAAAAGACGCTTAGTTGATTAATTCAAATTGAACTAAGGGATTGACAGTAAGGAAGTGTATAGAAACCTTTTCAAATCCAAGGATAAAATAAATTACAATACTCCAAGAAAATCAATCGTTCGTTATTTACTTGTTCTACACTTATTTTGTATTTTATATTCTGTTTTAAATTTCTGTAACACTTAAACAAACCCCCCCATTGTATGCTTGTTGAACTTTTTTCTGTAAAAATAAATTTTAGTTGTTTTATTTTGGTTTGTTAAAAATTAGTTTAAGACTTGATTTTCCTAAATTTTAGTGTTGATCCGTGAGAGAACGACCTAGGTTGACACCCTAGTACTACATTAATTAGTTTTAATGTACTAATCTGACGGGGCCACGACAGCCGACGTCAATGCCCCCTCTATAACTATAAAAAAGGGGACTTAGGCATTTTCCAGAAACCACTTTGCTTTAAACCTAAGAAAAACTCTGTTCAGATTTCTTCTCAACGAAGTGAAGAAGTTGCTGCTTTGGTGCTCTTAGTGATGTTTTCCATTGCTCTCTATTTTCTAAAATTCTCTTAGGTAACCATCCTTTGCCCTTCTTCGGTTCATTTCCTCTGTTTTTTCCATCGTCACTATATGCTCTAGGCAAGGTCACACTAGTCCCGTGTATAGAGAGAGAAGGATCCCCATGAATCCTTCCAGGGCTGGGCCACATCGTTTAGGAAGGAGTGAAGCGTCCCACTCACGGCAGCGGGTGGTAATGCCCCCATCCAACTCCTCTTCTAGCTCAAGGGCTAGGCGCTCTTCTGAGAGCGAGACGAATGCTGATTGTTACCTCTCTGATGATGTGGCTTTTTACAAGCTTTCCATCTTGCCATAAATAAGATGGCCATCGAAGGCACCTCCGAGAATGTCACCACCCTCAAAACTATTGATGGGTGTGTCAATGCAGTTGCACACCGGCTAAATTGGGTTAAGATCAATCAGATGTACCCTTACTGCTAGGTAAAAGATAAAATTCACCAGATAATGTCCCGACATGCTAGGGAAGAGTGGGGGAGGCTATCTCTAAGGTTCCAGTTTACGTTGAGGAGAGGCATAAAGAACAATTCATGGTGCTTGCACCCTGGCCCACTGATAGAATTTGCCACTGCATGCTGGACGAACGATCCGTGTATATGTATGACTTTGTCTTTGTTCTACTTGGGGTTATCTTTCCCCTTTTAAAGTTTGAAATAAGGGTGCTAAGATTTTTGGACTACGCTCCCTCTCAAGTACACCCTAATAGATAGGGCTTGATCCGTGCTCTGGAGGTGCTGGGTGAGCATTTCAACTTCAAACCCACCGTGGCAATGCCTTTTTACTATTGCCAAATGGTACGTCTGTTAAACAAGAAGGGAAATATGAGTTTCATGACTCACCGCTATGATGCAAAGGTTGTCAACTTTGAAGCCTTCACAGAATCTACCAAGGTGGATGAGAGGTCATTTAAACATTACTATACAAGGATCCGAGTTTAACCCAACAAATCGGTCTTCTAGAGGAACAAAGAAGGTCTTCTCAAATTTCTAGTCGACTGGACCCACGAACATTTCCTGCTCACCTCCTAAGCCTACTTTACTAAGGAGAACGAAGTTTCCCCTCACTCCGTATAAGTCCTGAGTGCCTTGCAAACATACTCTTCAGCGTGTGGGAAATTCTTCTACAAGCGTCTACTGGGGTCTCCCTTTATTCAAAATGAATATCTAAGTAATTTCTTGCTTTTATCCTTTGCTATCTAAATACTGGCTTGTATTGTATTTGAAACTAACATATTTTTGTTTACTTATGAAGAACAAATAGAAGAGTTGTGCTCTGCCATGGACAAGCTGGAGGGTATGTTGGAAGCTGAGGATTCATCCTTCAAGGAGAAGAACATTCAACCAAAAAGAAACGCCGTCAAAGCATAGGTCGAAACCATCACCTTTGCATTCGGTGTGACTGGTGAGGTACCTCTACTGGATGAAACAGAACAAGCCGATACTATATTGCCTGAAAAGAAAAAGGAGAAAGAAAAGAATAAAAGGAAGAACCGAAGGGATACCAGAGCACAAAAGCCACCTTCCCCCACGCTAGTCAAAAAATAAAAAACACTAGAGGAAACCGGGGTGACCAGTGCCCAAAAGGGGAAGAAGGTTATCACTGCCACTGAAGCCTCTTCTGACTCTGAACCTAAGGCCGGGCTAAACTCTACTGTTGGCGGGCAGTAGAGTGATTCCCTAGTGCATACAGTGATGGGGTACACTGGGGAACAATGACGTTCTGACCTTGCGGGAGGTCTCGAGAGTATATTGGGTTGAACCTCCAACAGCTCGGAGTCGCGTCGAGATTGGACAGCCTGTGGCAACCCTGGTATACTTTGACTCAGAGCGGGTGTTAGCATGACCGTAAAGTGCTCTTTCTGATGAGATATGTTTAGATCCATTGTTAATGATAGGGCTGTGTGTCCTTACCTTTTTGTTAAAACTAGACGAGGCGAGCTTCGGTCGCTCTAGTGGACAAGGGGATAAGGCAGGATTGAGGTACATAATGTGTTGTGATTGATGAGGAGGAGATGGGCCCACATGAATCATGATGGCTAAGAGATTTGAATTAATGAGATGAATTCATGCATTGTATTATTTATTGCGATTGTCTGTGGTTGAATTTTGTATTTGTGCATGTGATAACTAATGGTGAGGGGGAAAGGACAGTTAGTTACGTACTCAAGAATGACATCATGAGACTGAGTAGAGGTAGATAAATTAGAGTAAATTGAATAGGAACCCCCCAAATCGAGAGAAGGTATCTAGTTCTGGTCGACTTGGATTATGTGGGAGGGGTGTCAGTAATGAAACCTTTTCGATTATTGTGGAGGTAGAGACTCACCCTTACATTAGACCTCTGTTTAGGCACATGTATAGGACGAGGAGTTCCTTGTGCATTGAGGACCATCCAGGTCCTAGTTACTTACCCGTGATTCTAGAAGAACCAAAGGAGATTCCAGTAGAGCCACTTTTACAACCTCCACCAGAGCCCGAGTGACCTTATGATCGAGATGTTAAGGTTATTGAGACCATTGTTCGCCGCTACGGTGATCCACCACGTCCTCTCAATGTAGATGAGATGGAGGAGCTAGTAGAGAGAAAGGCGACCTTGATGGCAGATCCTCTTAGATTTCATCCGATGCCAAGACCCCTTATGGCACCTAGATCTATCCAGCAAGTTAAGGCACCTGTTGCTCTAAGTCATGAGGGAACAGGCATTCAAAGGGCACCAACTCTTAAGTATGTACCGCTACCAGTTAACAATGATGATGAGGACCTAAAGGAGTTTCCACTCGAGGCACCAGTTGATCCCATGTCTAAGGACCTAACTTCCCTTCTAGCTATACCCTAGCAGCTCCTTCTAGTAGAGCCCCTAGAAGTCTAGGAGTCAAAGGGACTAGTGGACGTCCTAGTGCAGCAAGGAGTATTAATGATGACCCCGATGGAGCGATACTTGTCTTGACGTCAATGGGACCGATCTCGAGGATTTCTTCGACACATAGTTAGGAGTTATATGTATGGAGAGACCGAGGCCTATGCGGTCATGTTCTCAGCAGCACAGACTCTCTTAGTAGAGGCATACGAGGTCTAGAGTAGCCAAGTGCATAGTAACATCCCGATTTAAAAATTAATTACCAAACGGAAGTAAGCCATTAAAATAATAATTGCAAAGTGGAAAATTTCTTGTTAATTATAATTAACTTAATTAACCTCACTTAAGAAATTAATGGTTGATTAATTATGATTAATGGTGATGACTGGTTGATTGTGATTGGTGCATGTGGCTTAGTGGAACTGCCGATTCACGCTTTCCCACCCCACTCTTCTTTTCTTCGTGCACATATATATGCCCAAGGTCACTATGGCTATTCATTTTTCCCTTCAAACTCCCTCTTCCTTTACTGCTTCGTTCTCTCTTTTCTTCTCTTCTTTATTCTTTGTCCTCTTCTCTTCTCCCCTGTCCTTGTTCTCTGTTTCTGGAAACCCACAACGACGGTGCTGCAGAAGAGTCAGAGTCTCCTTCGGTTGGTGAAGGACGATCATCGAAGCGGAGGAAGAACAACTTCCTATCCCCGAGCCGATTGCAGAGTACAACTGTGCGAGGGGGACTGAACGAGGCAAACAGAGCATCAGACCAAACGTTGGAAAACAGAAGAGCTTCTCGAGTCCCTTCAGAAGGTAGGGGGTGCTTGCATGTCAAATGCATGGTTTTTGGACGGTACCGGATGAACGTATTGCCTTGCGTGTGTATGAATGTGTCTATGATGACTGTGTGCAATGCATGATTGTTAATCTTTGAATACCATCTGTGTGATAGCAGAGTCCTGATTATGGTTATACATTTATATGCATGTATTCGGGGTTGGTATGCTGAATTCTGATAGTCATTTGTACATAAACGTGTGTGATGCATGTTCTTATTACTGTTAATACCGAGAGGATATGTATGTGTGACTGTTGGCTGATTTCATCTGGGCTGTTGTAAACATGAACTGTTTGATTGCTGTGTATGCTGGTACGATAGATGATTGAATGTAGAAGCTATGTTGGATCGGTTATGACGCTAATGGTTACGGGGAATAAGTCGGATGATCGAGGACACTTGTTGTTAAAGCACATAGGCTGCATGTACAGGAACGGGGTAACCCGTGGAAGGCCAGGAGCCCCAAAGAAATGATCTCCAGCTACAGACCCTTGGCTAGATCCTGTGAGAGCTCGTGGTAGCCGTAGGAGCTAGAGTTAAGTCTCGAGACGTCAATGGGAGGCCGGTACCACGCGGGAAGGGCTAATGGACGAGAGGCCAATAAGGGAACCTGTAACTGAAAATCATTGCCTAAGTCGGATCCACAGGCATGCATGTAGATGCAATGTTGATTAGGATAGTATGAGTGGTATGGCTCGGAGTGATACGAATAAATTCCGAATGAGTTGATGCATGCTTTTGTACGAATGAAAACGAACTTCACGTAATATGTATGTAAGTGTATGTCTTTGAAAATATCATATTCTGCATGGCTTAAATCCAAATTGAATGCAACCCGAGTGAATATGAGTGTATGTATTGATGCTGATGCCGAGTCACTAACTGTCATTTTATATGTAAAAGCTCATCCCTACTGTGGCTATAATTTTTAAGTGAATGTCTCTCGGAACAACGAGTGAAGGTGAAGCTGTACGCCGAGTGGAATGCTTGTGCACTATGGAAATATCTGTATATATGTAGCTACTGTGTATAAGGTTTTGGTTAAGCCTTGGCCGGCTCGTATTTTGATCTTAGTCCCTTAAATCAGAATTTGAACTCTCTCGGGTTGAGAGTATGACAATGTGTTTGTAATTGTTTATATACATTCCTATATATATACTTATGTTATACTGTATGTCTATTCTATGTTGTGCGTGAAATCTAAGTGATATGCCTATATATGTACTGCCGAGTGTGGGAGGTTAGGATGACCTTAGGTAAAAATGGGACTAAGTTGTTGCTGAGGGAAGCGAGATAGTGACTTTACCTCGAGTAATGAAAGGTCTAGAAGTTCCGGGTGAATGAGGTCGTATAATTCCGAGTGGGGGGTTGATCTGAAACCTTCAGAGTAATAAACTGTGTAGAATTCCTCGAATGGAGAGTGGCAATATGTTCCGAGTGAGAACCTTCCGAGTGAGTGTTTCAGCCTGAAGAGTGACCTATAAGATTCTGAGTGAAACCCATTGTATTAAACTTATGGGAAGCTAGAAGATTCTTAGGTGAGACTTAACTTAGTGAGAGGAATTGAGTAAGAAGGATTAGGTGTGCTGAGTGAAGATCGAGTGGAATACCCGAGTGATAATAGACCGTGAAGAATATTCCGAGTGAAATGTACGTGTGGAATCCGAATGAATCGTGAGTAAGGACCTTTTCGAGTGAACATAGATTCTGAAATCCGAGTGATGGGATACCGAGTGGAGTTACTCGCCTCAGCGGCTAAATGCTCGCCCCAGCGAGTGTGAGCGTAAGGAAGGTCTCTGATGGGTTACGCTTAAGCTATGCGAACTTCGCCCAAGCGTGTCGTGTTGTCTCGCTTGAGCGATATTGAATCCCGCCTGAGCGAGTCGGCGCTGTTGGGATCGCTCAGGTTCTGCACCTTCCGCTGGTTGCCTTGTGGGTGGTTGGTACTCCTTCTCTCTCCTTCTTCTCCTAATTCTACCCTCCTTAACTCTCAGCTACTCATTTTACCCTTGCATTTACTCCGATTTTGAAAAAAAAAAAATTTCCTGGTCTCGGTTTATTCTCAAATTAAACTTAGGATGTTTTATGCATAAGCCAATTCAACAGGTTAGTGACCAGTCATCTATGAGTACGCTTCTGGTTCATCTTATCCTCTAAACTTGACTCAGTTAGTAGCCACTTCTGATGTTTTAGAATCGTCATGGTCTAACAATGACTTCATGGGTGGAGGCGACTAGTTAGCTAGGTTTATTTTATCTGTTTGTTTACCTTATGTATCTTTTGTATGAGAGCCTATATGCTCCTTTCTTACTTTAGTTGTACGGCTCTGTTGAGCCACTTTTGTATGTATGACTCAGTTATATATATACGATGCTTCTATTCCACCATGTGTTATCTTGTACAAAAAAAACTTCCACATTTTTCTAAAATCAGTAGCCTCTTAGTTAACCGGGATGATCTAGTGGAAGGGATGGTCTTAGTTAACTAAGAGTGTTACAAATTGGAGTTGGGTGTCTTCAGGAGAAGTGTTTAGGATTTCATTACGGACCATTAGAGACTGGGATCATATAGATCAAATACTCATGGCATTTGTATGGCCAAACTAGGGAGACATTGAGGTTACAACTCAGGTTTACGAGTTTTGCTCAATTCTTCTCAATTTACTACATTTGTAGTGTAATCTTACTAATTCCCCTATATATATATTAGTCATGGGTCAGGATGGTCAATTCATGACTATTCATGGGGTCCCTTACTCATACTCAAAACTCATCCACATACTATTATTATTAATACTATTTTTTATTTTTTATTTTACTGGGTCTTGCCGACCCAATTTAACATTTTCGCACATAAACACACTACTTATGCAATAGAATGGCCTTATCATTATCTAGAGAAAATCACACTCTTTATTCCTTGAGCCTATAGGTTGCTTTAAGAAAAATAAGGGGTATTATAACAACTATAGCCTGGTGTAACATCAATGCTAGAGTGATCAGAGATCACCAAGTCCCTACAATACAAGGGTATGAAGGACACACATGTCTTGCTCACTATAGATCATCTTATTCCCATAATTCTTGATCACTTTACAACAAGACTTGGCTTTACACGATCATAGTTACACTCTGTCTTTAGTTGAAGTACACCAGATTTGCATCGGTATGCCCAGCCTCAGGGAGCTACCTTCGAGCCATTCGGGTTCCGGCCCTTACTTGTTCTCTAGTTTTCATCATGGCTTCTCACCAAAACCATATGCATATGATGCATGATCAATGCACTATTCATATTTCTTTTCACTTTCTTAAGGAGATTGTCATCGCATAGGGTCTTTCCATTAACACACCTTTGTCCTTAATGTTAAGGGTAGGATATATTTATTTCTTGGTTTAGGACTTGAAAAGCCTTTTTAAAATTAGTTACTTAGTTTATTACTACACATACTGGTATTTAATAAAATTTATTCTAACTTTCTTATGTTATTATCCTCACGCTACCTGGGGAGGTAGTGATTAAATTCTAGCGAGTTATCTGTATTATGTCATTTCTAATTCAAGTAGTTTTCATGAAACATTTTATTAATCATTATAGTCCAAATATATTTATATACTTATTATCAACTTGTCTCCAGTAAATATCATCATTTACTTGGATATAACCTTATTTAGGAAAATTATAGTCTTATGGGGTCTTATTTATTCGCTAGGAAATTATCTTATTTACTGCAACGGGCTAATTTTCCTTTTAGATTAAGATTAATTTCCTTACAATTTCCTTCCTTAACTATGATTTATAAAACATTTCCTATACTTGAACTTAATAAGTTTATGTTAATAATTAACTATTTATCTTGATTAAATTGGCTATTGATTTCACTTCTATAAACTTCAATTTGATTAGTAAGGAAAGTTTAGGTTACATAACTTTTAATCCCAGAATAGTGCTTTGTAATTACCGACCCTACAAAAAAATCCAAATATAATTTATGAGTTAACCCTGGATATTGTTTGACAATTAAGGACAAAGTGGCCTCATCACATGTTCCCATATCATCAACTCATCATACTTTCCCATATCATCAACTCATCTCGTTCCTTATATCATCAACTCATCAAGTTTCCCCATATCATCAACTTATCACGTGATGATTCCTAGTGGTTTTCTCTTGTTCCTCCCTATTCTCTAAACTATCTAGTCGAGCATTCATGCTATTTAATTTGTCTAAGATAAGATGCATGTGAGGGAAGAAGGCATAGTCTCTACTCTCTCGCTATACACTACTAAAAAAAACCTTTTAGCGACGGACACAAACGGTCGCTATTTTATGACATAGCCATCGCTAAAAGTTTTAGCGACGGTGTTTAAGATGGAAATGTGGCCTTCGCTAAAACATTCGTTGCAGATAGAACATCGATCAGTAAAGACTCCGCCTCTAAGTATTCGACCACGTACTGTCATCGCTAAAATGGTCCCTGCTTTGGTAACATTTACCGCCGCTAATGGTAACCATACAGCAACCACGTAAGGCCGTCGCTACATGTAACCATACAACGACCATGTAACACTGTCGCTACTTGTAACCAGACAACGAACATGTAACACCGTCGTTACGTGTAAACAGACAGCGACCACACACACCATTGCTAAAGTTAACATAACAGCGACCACGTATCTCCGTCGCTATAAGTAACCCTAAAGCGACCACCCATCTCCGTCGCTATAGGTAAGCATGTAGCGACCACTGGTTTTCCGTCGCTGTATGTTAGTATACAGCGACGACTGATGTGTCGTCGCTAATAATATTTTTTTAATTGGCTTTTTAATTTAATTTTAGACTATTTTAAATAGTATTTTCTATTCGCTGAATGCTTGCTTTTTAAACTAGAAATTTTGATAATTAAATTTTGAATATTTTTTAATATAATATTAAATTGTTATTAAAAACACAATAATGGATTGAATTTAATTATCAAATAAATTGAATTATTAATAATAATCACAATAAAACATTTTTCTTAGAATTTAATTACAAATATGTAATATTGACATAATAAAATAATAAATGAAGAATGACATAAAATGATTACTGAATGGATATAATGTAAAAACTATAAATCAAATATACAATGTCTATACATAATAAAAAAGTATAAAAAAGTATATAAAAGTAATCATGGTGGTGGGGGATGCTGTGGTGGTGCTAGTGGCGACTGGGAAGTGAGGGGAGGTAGCCTCGCCATCAAATACATCAGTAGCTCCTGCTGCTGAGCAAGTTATCAACGAGTCTCGGCATGCTGCTCCTCAGCCTGGTGTCGATCCGCCTCGGTCCTCTGTCGGTCCAGCTCGGCCCGCTCCTCGAAAAGCTGCCTCTGACATCGCTCCTCCTGTAGCTCGTTGTTCAGGTTTTCAATTACCTGAACAACTTCAGTCGGAAGACCAGACGAAGAGGAAGAGGAAGAGGTCTTCCCCTTTTTTGCCACCTGTGTGCCGACGCCACCGAAACCAAAGATCCTCCCTTTCTTGTTCACGCCGCCAACAACCTCCATATAGATGCGTTATCGTCAGAACAAGATAAGGTGGGAGGAACCTCCCCCTCAGGAGTCAAAGCCACCAAGTCCGCCTCCTTCTCGGCCCTCCTGGCCTGATACACCTCCTGTAAATTCAAAAACACTGATAGGATTAGTAAGGTGATTTATAAATTATAAGCATATAAGTTAAAAGTAAATACCGCTAGATCTGTAGTCTTCTAGTTTACCCATGCACCAGCTTTGTTCTTCTTGGTCATTTGCATGACTTTAAATAAAGAAGGCTCCCGGTGCTCCCGGTGCTCCTGTAGTGGACAACAAGCACTGAAGTTAATATTCCTAAACATGTCAGACTAATCATAATAAAAATGTTTAACATAAATAGACTTACAAATAGTTTCTTGTGCTCGAGGGTTGAAATGCTACCCCTAGTGTAAATTGATGCTGCAACATCGGCGACTCTATTTGCCTTGTTCTGAGCACTCGCCTGCTAGAACAAGACACAGCCCCACTTCTGGACCATCCCATCCCAATGGTCCTCGGGGATCCAACGAGGGTGCTCGCCTTTGTCCCTCACCTTCCAAAGGGTACTCTTGATGATTTTGGAGGTCTTTGTGGCAAATACCTTCCTAATCTCATGAATGATACCCTCTGCCCCACTGATAATCACGCTGTAAAATGAAATTAGAATTCAAAATTAATAAGAGGTTTATTTTACAAATCAATTCACAACAAATTCATGTGGTAACTTACCAAGAAGGTGTTAAACCACCTATCTTGGACAACCTTCCCAGCATCTGTCCAAGATATATATGGACCATCCTGCTGGGCCTTCAAAACCTTAGTAATCGCTTTGGTAGTGTGACTACTATCAACAAAGCTATAATCACAACAATTATAAGAGAATATAACAACATACAACCTAGGGAGACTCCCAAAATTTCAACAGAGTCTCCCCTGTAAATGTAACATTTCCAAATTTGAATAGTTACCCTGTTACAAACAGAAGAGTTCCCAGTACAATTCAATCTGTACAAGTACTAATTAAACTAATATACAATAGACCAATAAAGTGTTTCCACTAAAGTAGTAAATAAACTACCATACAAATAGTATAAAAGTATATGAGTTTTATAACATAAAAGTATGTGAGTTTTAATGACTTACTCGTCTCCAGCTGGCACTGGTACCAGCATGGGTAGAGGGGATGCGGGAGGTGGGGTGGCCTTAAGGCCAGGGTCCTCCAAACCACCAACTCCAGGAGTCTGCTCTGGGGTGGTCTGCTATAGCTGCTCTGGAGTGGTCTGTTGTGGTGGTGATGGAGTTGTGTGCTGTGGTGGTGATGGAGTGGTCTGCACAGGTGATGGAGTGGTTCCCTGCTCTAGGGTGGGGGTCCCCAGACGGGATGCTGGGGTCCTAGACCCACCACCCCTACTGAAGGGTAGTCGACGTTCGGTCATCTATGGATAAAACCATGAAAATAAAGGTTAGTCTCAGGATATATATAAACCTATGTATATATGTTTAACAACTACATACTCTGTCTGTTTCAGTTTAAATTCCCCCTTAGTTGCAGTGTCACTATGGCTATCTGTTTGAACAAGTTCATCAATATCCAAATCAGCCCTAGACCGTTTTGATCGGGAGACAAGGTCTTTGTCAATATATTCACCCCCTGTAGTGGCGAGTGTCCCATCCATTATGACTGGATCAATGTTGAACAACAAATGACTATCGTTGAGCTCGTTCGGTGCAAGCTGATAAGCATCATCGACCTCCTCAGAGACATTGTCAGTGATCTGACTTCGGGCCTTGGCCTTGATTACTGCGTACCAGTCCCGATGCCCTCCCGGGAATTCCGTGTAATAAACCTACTCAGCTTGTCGGGCAAAAATGAAGGGATCAAACCTTTTGTATCTACCATTTTTCTTGACCCCAACTAAGCCGTAGTTGTTGTCAACCTTTGTTCCTACACCGATTGTGTTGTCGTACCAATCACATTTAAATAGAACAATATGTCTTCTTAGTCATCCAGAAAAAGAAACTTCAACAATCTCTATCAGCACTCCATAAAAGTCTTCCTCTAACTGTCCGACTATGCCTTTAACACATACCCCGTAGTTATGGGTACGCATCCCTTCACTCCATTGAAAAATGTTAAACTTGTAGCTATTTACATAGTAAATGGGCCATTTTTTAACAGTTTTCACCGGCCCCCAAGAAAGGGCTTGGAGTAAAGGATCTTCAATATGGTTGTTAGGGTCTTGTATCTATGTACAACATAACAAATAGGACATCGTTAGATACCTAACGTTTCAAGTACAGATAAAAAGCACATGCTATGCGGGTCTTAAGTGTTGTGCGAACCAACCGATGAATTTGGATGATACCTCACTATGAATTTGGGCATCAGTTATATCAGTTTGCACAAGTTTTAGCATATCTACATATAAGTTATTTAAAGGAAAAAACATTTAGATACCTATACAAGCTACGTCAGGAATGTAAACTAAAAGTTGGTGACTTACTCAAGATAGGGTTCCACTTCTGGGCAATTCAAAAGAATGTACAGTGAGCTGCCTTTCAATCTTTCTCATCAATATAACATTTTGTGACCTTGCCCCTTGGACGACCAGGATAGTTAAAAATTGATATTTAATCATCCAACCCTGTGCGGGTGGCCACCCCAAGATTGTGGGGAATTCTACTCATTCTAGTTTCTATCTTCGTCGGAAAATAAAAAGAGGCAAAAGTTATCATTTCTTTAACTAAGTATGCCTCGTAAATTGATGCTTCAACGCATGCTTTGTTTGACACTTTGTCTTTTAAAGAGCGTAAGAATCTTCAACAACATACACAAATGTTAAGTTACAAAATACTATTATATAGAAAACCATGTTTGCAATAAAATTAAGGAGTTCTGGTGTTCACCTTTCGAAAGGATACATCCAACAATACTGCACCGGGCCACCAACCAAGGCCTCATACGGTAGATGGATAGGCAGATGCTCTATCAAGTTAAAAAAACTTGGTGGGAAAATCTACTCCAACTTACAAATCAACACCGTGATAGTTTCTTCCATCTTCAAAAGTTTCTCCACAGTCAACGAAGTTGTCGTTAACTCCTTAAAGAAGTGACTCAACTCAACCAACAGTTTCCAAATAGGTTTCGGTAAGGCATGAAACGTGTACGGGAATAATTGTTGCGTAAACATATGGAAATCATGACTTTTCATGCCAAACACCCTGCCCTCCTTCACGTCGACACATCTACTCAAGTTAGAAGCGAATTCGTCATGTAGGGTCAACCCATTCATCCAAACACACACAACAATCTATTGAGGTCTAGTTAAAACATATTTTGCATGGGGTTTAAACATTCTTCCACGATCCGCATCCCTAAATTCCAACTTCTTCCTAGAACACTAAATCGGAAGGTCTAGACGACTCTTCTTGTTGTCATTTGTTCTCCCTTTGATGTCCATAATAGTATCAAAAATATTCATGAAAACATTTCGTTCAGTGTGCATGACATCAATGTTGTGTCTCAACAACAAGTCTTTCCAATATGGCAAATCCCATAAGATACTCTGCTTCACCCAGTGGTGTTCCTTCCCATAACCTGCAAACTCCTTAACACTCTTATCCCAGATGTACGGATACTCTTCGACCCTCTGCCAAACACGAGCACCAGATAACCTACAGGGTGGAGGTTTATTAATAACCATATTCTTCTTAAAAGCGGTTTTGTTTCTCCTGAACGGATGATCGAACGGTAGAAACTTTCTATGACAGTCAAAAAAACTTGTCTTGCCACTAACAGGGAGTGATTCCCCCCCGGTATGTTCCATACATACAGGGCAAGCAAGCTTCCCAGACGTTGACCATCCAGAAAGCATACCATAAGCCGGGAAGTCGATAATAGTCCATATCAAAACAACCCTATCATGAAATTATTCTTCAAAGACGCATCGTATGTCATTACCCCAACATCCCATAATTGTGATAACTCTTCAACCAACGGTTGCAAAAACATGTCTATGTTCGCCTATGGATTTTTGGGTCCCAGAACCAGTACAGATAGAAACATGACCTCCCTCTTCATACACATATCAGGGGGCAAATTATATGGGGTCAGCATGACTAGTCAACAAGAGTACGCTCTTTCGTACTGACCGAACGGGTTAAACCTATCGGTACATAAGCCAAGTTAAACATTGCACAGCTCGCCATAAAAGTCCAGATATAGCTCATCCAAACACTTTCATGCTTTCCTATCAGAAGGATGACACAGAAGCCCCTACAGTGTTTGGTTCAGAGCATGCCAATGCTTGTGTTTTGCCATGGACAATGAGGCGTACAGGCGTTGAAGACGCGGTGTTATGGGGAAGTACCACATTTTCTTACCTGGCCGTCCTAGTAGCGTTCCTCATTACAATGGACACATTTTGTGACACTTTTATCTGCAAACTCATTTCTGAACAACATACACCTGGCAACACAACACTCTATCTTTACACAACCCAACCCCAAGTTTGCCACCCTTTTGTTAGCATGGTATAGATTTGATGGCATTCGATGATTAACAGGCATGGTGGAACCCATTAGATCGACCATCCTATTAAAACAACCTCCTGAAAGATTATAATCTACCTTTAGACTTAAAGCAGCTAGGGAGGCAGATAATTTACTGTGACTCTCACAGCCGTCCCACAATGGAGTCTGAGCCACCGCTAACAAATCATAAAATCTCTTCACCTTTGGATTAGGATCCTCCTCTACATTGTCGTCCTCATTCCCTGCTTGATCATCATGTTGTAGCATACGCCTAGTGGAGGGTCCAACATGATCCATCACCATCCGCTCCATGTTGTTGTACGCATCCCTGTTTCCTTCGACCTCATAGTAAGACTGTTAAACAGTTACGGCTGATGGCCTGGGTGGTAACTGCCCACCATGGTTGTACCAGCAGTAGTATCTTTCCATGAACCCCTTCTCACTTAGATGATGTGACGTCCCGTGTAATTTTCCGAATAAATTTTTCGCGTTTTTAAAAGATCATTTTAAAATTTATAAATTAAATTCAGAGTTCACGTAACAGTTGATAATTGCGGAATATTATCATACATACTAGTCATGAATAATTAAATTCAAGAAAATATTTAAGTAGCGGAAATGATTTAGAAAATAACGGTACATGATACGTTATACTTATTACAACCCATAAAATCAAAGTCCAAGTAATAATTCATATAGGCATCAATCATGGCATCACTCTTCATTCTGCATGGCAATCACTGTAAAAATTAATGTAAGAGTGAGACAGAATATAGAATAAATATAAAATAAATAAAATTGTACAAACACAATCAACAAACCATAATGATATGATGAATATGCCAAACAAGTTCATTTATATATCTTTAATTAGTCACATGATGTCATGCTGGATCCATTTGGTTTGGTAGGAATACTGCAGTAAAAGGTCTCATAGAGACATCGGTAGGAATTAATACAGTCATGGATCCCTACAGCCCCATGACCAACACATCGGTAGGAATTTATACAGTCATGGATCCCTACAGCCCCATGACCAACACATCGGTAGGAATTTATACAGTCATGGATCCCTACAGCCCCATGACCAACACATCGCAAAAATAGGGCTTTAACTCCTCATAGAGTAACCCCCCACCAGGGTAGGCAATCATGGAACCCCTAAAATTCCATGGTGCGTCCAAATGCTTATGATGCATGAATGCCTTTAATTCTCTTTATCATTTAACATACCATGATATATCAATTTCCAAAACCACTTGGAAAAGCACAAGTCCTCAAAGGATATATCACATATAATAATTTTTAGAATCATGGATTTACTGTTTCAACCACATATATCAATAACCGCAAGGCATTCATGTATATATATTAATTTAATCATTCATAATTATTCACCACCAAAATACACAAACTGAATGATGCTCATTAGACACTCATCAACATTCATAATACTTCATAATCACTCAAGAATTCAATAATAAATTGTTACCCATAGGGAAAATATCATTTTTTATCCATAATAACCATTATAAGCCAATTTCAGCATTTCCAACAGCAACATACGTTAGTAAAACAGTCATAACATGAGCAAATCAAATCCTTTTCATGTGATTCCACTTTCTATAGCTCAATAACATAAATATCTACAACTTTGATGAAGACCATAAATTCAAATTATAAACAGAAACATCACTTATTCATAGAATACAAAACTGCCTCAAAGAGGATTTTTAAAACGTACACAGGTTAGTATTTTCAACGTTTCTGGAGCTACAAAAACAATTTTGGCATGAAACCAGTTATAAATTATTCTTAACACAAATATATACAACTTTCATGAAGACCATAAATTCAAATTCTAAACAGAAACATCACTTATTCACAGAATACAAAACTGCCTCAAGGAGGATTTTTAAAACGTACACAGGTTAGTATTTTCAACGTTTCTGGAGCTACAAAAACAATTTTGGCATGAAACTAGTTCTAAATTATTCTTAACACAAATATCTACAACTTTAATTAAGACTATAAATTCAAATTCTAAACAGAAACATCACTTATTCACAGAATACAAAACTGCCTCAAAGAGGATTTTTAAAACGTACATAGGTTAGTATTTTCAACGTTTCTGGAGCTACAAAAATAATTTTGGCATGAAACCAGTTCTAAATTATTCTTAACACAAATATCTACAACTTTCATGAAGGCACCAACCACTAATTCTCACCACAAAATTCCCAGTTTTAAAAATAAGATTCAGATTTCATAGTTAACAGATTTTCATCATGAACATACTTCTGTATTTTGAGCATATCTAGAGCTACAAGAATATTTTTAACTCAAAACCACTTTCTATAGATCTCTAACATAAATATCTACAACTTTCATGAAGACCATAATTTCAAATTCCAAACAGAAACATCACATAATCATATAATAGTCAATAGATTATCATTTTTCATTATCACCAATTGCTGAAAAATTTACTGGTTTGACAATATTTAGTAAATTAGCTATAACTCATAGTATAAAAATAATTTTTGAATGAGGCCAAGTTCTATGTTTCAATAATTCCATTATCTATAATTTTTATGAAGACCAAGAATTCCAAATCCAAACAGAAATATCACAAATTCATAGTATACTAAACTATCTCAAAGAAAGTAACAAAACGTACATATGTTAGTAAATTCAACGTTTCTGGATCTACAAAAATAATTTTGGCATGAGACCGGTTCTAATTTACTCATAATACAAATGTCTAAAACTTTTATGAAGATACTAAATACTAATTCTCATCACAAAATTCCCAGTTTTAAAAATACAAACAGTGATTCACGTCAGCCGATTTTTAGCATGAACATACTTCTGTCTTTTAGGTATAACTAGAGCTACAAAAATAATTTTGACTTGAAACCACTTTCTAAAGATCCATAACACAAATATATACAACTTTCATAAAGACATCAAAGGCTGATTATGCATGTATAAGTCCCAAAATTTTAATATATACACAAAACATAGGGTAAATATTCCACTCTGACATACTGTAGTATTTTGGCTATAACTTTTGCTATACATATCCAAATAAGTTGATTCAGGTCTCCAAATTCACAAAACAAAAAGATCTACAACTTTCATGAAGACATCAGAATCCAATGCATACGTTTTCAACTTCAAAACTAAGCAACAAGATACGAAAATAATACTGGAATCCTAGAACAGCATACAATTCTACCCATTTCATAATTATTCACAACCCTGTCCCCTCTTACCTTAATGGAGGTTCCTAAAGTGGTTGAAAGTGTTGTATTATTGTCCTAGCTTCAGATCAAGAGTGAAATTGATGGAGAAAGTGAAAGAAAATAAGAGAGAGACTTCACTAACTTTAGCTTGTTCTAAGAATTCAGACTTGGGAACAAGATGTAGTGTTGATTTAATGATGCAAATGACAAGTGGGGGACAAGATTTTCATAATGGGATTGTAGTGGGATGTTAGGTGCATGAATTATGGTGATAATGGATATTTTAGGTGAGAAAAATGAGCTGGATTGTTGACCATTTCCGCAGCCTACATAATGTAGCTTGTATGATTGAAGTAAATATCAACTTTGACACTGTTTTGGTATTTTTAGAATATCTCTCTCATATCTTAATGGATTTTAACAAATGTGGTCTTGTTGGAAATCTAAGACAACGAGGAACAACTTTGTAGTTTACCACTTTTTCAAATTCAGACTCTAACAAGGTAATAAAATATGTACAAGATGATATGATTGAAGTAAAATATCAATTCTGACACTGCTTCGGTATTTTGGGCATATCTTTCTCATATCTTAATGGAATTTAACAAATTTGGTCTTGTTAGAAAGATAAGAAAAAGAGGAACAACTTTGTAGTTAACCACATTTCCAAATTCGGACTCTAACTAACAATTAAAATGTGTACAAGATGACGCATTTTGAGTGGAGTATGTGGCAATTTGATGAGAGTAATTGGAAAAACCAAAGGAATTAATAACTAAGGAAATAGGTAATAAGTTACTTGATTAACTTTTACCTAAGGTATAAAGTTAAAATTATTTACCATGGTAAAAGGTTAAATCGAAGATGTTGTCCTAACCAAAAATTTATGTAGAAAGTTGAGATAAAATGGATAATATTAATAATGACCTAGATTAAAAATAATTACACATGAGATTGAAATTTTTGGGATGTTACAATTCTCCCACCCTAATAAAAATTTCGTCCTCGAAATTTCAAAGCTGAAATCATTCCGCCCCATCATCCGGAACACAATCTTATCACAACTATACATATTCATGCTATTATTATACCATCATAAGACATCATCCCCCAAAACTCACTATCATGTCCTAGACTTGTCTAATCCAATTTACACGCTCATGTTAGGCTTCGGGAATTCCTCTCCTAAGACCAAGATTCTTTAAATCTTAAATGGCTAACCACACCTAACAACAACAATACTATGTCCCTTAGCCTTAAGACCTCCAAATAATCACATGAATCATTCAATCATCATCAAAAATCTATTCGAACTCATTATAAACCTATCGGATCCGTCTAAGACCATTACCAATTCAACTATTTCAAAATGGCATATCCATTCATCAATTTAAGTATCTATTTCCCTAATCCACTATCAATGGCTTACAACCATTTTTAACATCATCATAAACATCAACAACCTAAATTAATTCCCCCAACCATACACATATTCATATACACTTTTCTCCCAATCCTCAATATTCAACACTAATGCTTCAAACATTCATTTCCTCTTTATATAATCATTCTAGAGTATTCAAAGTCATTAGAAATCTTCAATTTAACTAAATTCCCCAAATTATAACACTTAGGGTTCTTTATCAAAACTAAATAATAATTTCTAATAATCACCAACCTCCATTATTAATAACACCTACACACTTATTACTAGGGGTTTTCACTAAAAATCATTTCATAACCTTATTACTCATTTCCCCCAAATTCTAGAGTTATGATTTCACTAAAATCAATAATCACCGTTAACAATCATCATCTTCCATCTCTAATTCTTAAAACTTTCGTATACTACTTCACACCTAACCAAAAACACATAAATCACATCCCACCTTTGGGTTTTACATGAAAATGGTTCTTATTTCTAAATCCATTCATAAGACACTCTCCTAACCATATAGAAACCAAAACCTAGGGCCAAAACAACAAAAGAGTAGAGAAGTTTACCTTAAGCCCCAAGCTATCCCAAAACCCTAGCATGTATACGAATATAATGGGAGAATAGAGAGCTTCCAAGCATCTGAATCATTCTTCAAAACGAAGAAAAAGAAGGCATGGTTGGTTAGGTATGGAAGGAGATTCATAAAATGGTGAGCTTTGTAGAAGAAGAGGAGAAAAGAGAGTTTGTGTAGAGGAGGAAGAAGTGACAAAAATGAGGGAGAGGAAAAGGGAAATAAGTTATGTCTCGGTCCATCATTAAAATATTTCCCGTTTTATAACAAATAGGATTCCCGTTCGGGCTTAATACTAAATCCAAAAATTATTCCGAATATAGATTTGGATTCCTAATAATATTCTTAATAGCCCTGACCAATGGCATCTCAATTCGAAGATACTTGGTCTGACACCCATTTTCTAACTGGGTATAATTTTAACTCTAGTCCCAATAATATTTAACGGATTTTCTATCGTAGCCCTCCTTCAAATTTTTACGCATCTCAACGCTTTTCCCATTTGGGTGTAGTAGGGACATTTGGCCAATTCATCAAACTTAGAAGCGTACTCCCCAACTGTCATATTACCTCATTTCAAATTAAAGAATTCCTGCTCTTTCTGCCTCCTTATGTCTTTAGAGAAATATTTGGCGAGAAATTTCGTCTTGAATTCGTTCCCAAGTGATGGCGTGTCCATCAGTTGTTAACCTGATTCTAACATGGGTCCACCAGTACTCTGCTTCCTCAATCATCGTATGGTGGTATACTCCTCCTTCTCAATTTCTAAACGGGGTAAGGCTCGAAAATGCATTCCATTTCCTTAATCCATAGGTATGCTACCTCTGGATTATCGATGACTTCCTTTTTTAGGAAGTGATCTAGTCCGTGAAGTCTTCCAGTGTTTCTTGGTTGATTCTGCCTCTCTAAAGCCTCAGCCAAACGGTTAAGAGCAGCTGCCATAGCGTCATTATTGTCTCTTGCCATCCTACATTTGTGGTTTGGTTTATACTAATTCTAAGGGAAAATATATGTATATATAATATTATAACGTAACTATAAGTATTCTATAATTTATCAGATAAGCAATAAGTCATATAACACACATTTATCATATCATCAAGCTAGTAATCAAACAAATCACTTGCAGTTTATCAGTCAGGCACAAGTCATATAGCACATACGTAACATATTATCAAACAAATAATCAAACAATTCACATAGTATATCAAGAATCAATACATGTCATGGTAATTGGTCCTGAATTTTTGAAAATGCTCTGATACCACCAATGTGACGTCCCGTGTAATTTTCCGAATAAATTTTTTGCGTTTTTAAAAGATCATTTTAAAATTTATAAATTAAATTCAGAGTTCACGTAACAGTTGATAATTGCGGAATATTATCATACATACTAGTCGTGAATAATTAAATTCAAGAAAATATTTAAGTAGCGGAAATGATTTAGAAAATAACGGTACATGATACGTTATACTTATTACAACCCATAAAATCAAAGTCCAAGTAATAATTCATATAGGCATCAATCATGGCATCACTCTTCATTCTGCATGGCAATCACTGTAAAAATTAATGTAAGAGTGAGACAGAATATAGAATAAATATAAAATAAATAAAATTATACAAACACAATCAACAAACCATAATGATATGATGAATATGCCAAACAAGTTCATTTATATATCTTTAATTAGTCACATGATGTCATGCTAGATCCATTTGGTTTGGTGGGAATACTGCAGTAAAAGGTCTCATAGAGACATCGGTAGGAATTAATACAGTCATGGATCCCTACAGCCCCATGACCAACACATCGGTAGGAATTTATACAGTCATGGATCCCTACAGCCCCATGACCAACACATCGGTAGGAATTTATACAGTCATGGATCCCTACAGCCCCATGACCAACACATCGCAAAAATAGGGCTTTAACTCCTCATAGAGTAACCCCCCACCAGGGTAGGCAATCATGGAACCCCTAAAATTCCATGGTGCGTCCAAATGCTTATGATGCATGAATGCCTTTAATTCTCTTTATCATTTAACATACCATGATATATCAATTTCCAAAATCACTTGGAAAACCACAAGTCCTCAAAGGACATATCACATATAATAATTTTTAGAATCATGGATTTACTGTTTCAACCACATATATCAATAACCGCAAGGCATTCATGTATATATATTAATTTAATCATTCATAATTATTCACCACCAAAATACACAAACTGAATGATGCTCATTAGACACTCATCAACATTCATAATACTTCATAATCACTCAAGAATTCAATAATAAATTGTTACCCATAGGGAAAATATCATTTTTTATCCATAATAACCATTATAAGCCAATTTCAGCATTTCCAACAGCAACATACGTTAGTAAAACAGTCATAACATGAGCAAATCAAATCCTTTTCATGTGATTCCACTTTCTATAGCTCAATAACATAAATATCTACAACTTTGATGAAGACCATAAATTCAAATTATAAACAGAAACATCACTTATTCACAGAATACAAAACTGCCTCAAAGAGGATTTTTAAAACGTACACAGGTTAGTATTTTCAACGTTTCTGGAGCTACAAAAACAATTTTGGCATGAAACCAGTTCTAAATTATTCTTCACACAAATATCTACAACTTTCATGAAGACCATAAATTCAAATTCTTAACAGAAACATCACTTATTCACAGAATACAAAACTGCCTCAAGGAGGATTTTTAAAACGTACACAGGTTAGTATTTTCAACGTTTCTGGAGCTACAAAAACAATTTTGGCATGAAACCAGTTCTAAATTATTCTTAACACAAATACCTACAATTTTAATTAAGACTATAAATTCAAATTCTAAACAGAAACATCACTTATTCACAGAATACAAAACTGCCTCAAAGAGGATTTTTAAAACGTACATAGGTTAGTATTTTCAACGTTTCTGGAGCTACAAAAAGAATTTTGGCATGAAACCAGTTCTAAATTATTCTTAACACAAATATCTACAACTTTCATGAAGGCACCAACCACTAATTCTCACCACAAAATTCCCAGTTTTAAAAATAAGATTCGGATTTCATAGTTAACAGATTTTCATCATGAACATACTTCTGTATTTTGAGCATATCTAGAGGTACAAGAATATTTTTAACTCAAAACCACTTTCTATAGATCTATAACATAAATATCTACAACTTTCATGAAGACCATAATTTCAAATTCCAAACAGAAACATCACATAATCATATAATAGTCAATAGATTATCATTTTTCATTATCACCAATTGCTGGAAAATTTACTGGTTTGACAATATTTAGTAAATTAGCTATAACTCATAGTATAAAAATAATTTTTGAATGAGGCCAAGTTCTATGTTTCAATAATTCCATTATCTATAATTTTTATGAAGACCAAGAATTCCAAATCCAAACAGAAATATCACAAATTCATAGTATACTAAACTATCTCAAAGAAAGTAACAAAACGTACATATGTTAGTAAATTCAACGTTTCTGGATCTACAAAAATAATTTTGGCATGAGACCGGTTCTAATTTACTCATAATACAAATATCTAAAACTTTTATGAAGATACTAAATACTAATTCTCATCACAAAATTCCCAGTTTTAAAAATACAAACAGTGATTCACGTCAGCCGATTTTTAGCATGAACATACTTCTGGCTTTTAGGTATAACTAGAGCTACAAAAATAATTTTGACTTGAAACCACTTTCTAAAGATCCATAACACAAATATATACAACTTTCATGAAGACATCAAAGGCTGATTATGCATGTATAAGTCCCAAAATGTTAATATATACACAAAACATAGGGTAAATATTCCACTCTGACATACTGTAGTATTTTGGCTATAACTTTTGCTATACATATCCAAATAAGTTGATTCAGGTCTCCAAATTCACAAAACAAAAAGATCTACAACTTTCATGAAGACATCAGAATCCAATGCATACGTTTTCAACTTCAAAACTAAGCAACAAGATACGAAAATAATACTGGAATCCTAGAACAGCATACAATTCTACCCATTTCATAATTATTCACAACCCTGTCCCCTCTTACCTTAATGGAGGTTCCTAAAGTGGTTGAAAGTGTTGTATTATTGTCCTAGCTTCAGATCAAGAGTGAAATTTATGGAGAAAGTGAAAGAAAATAAGAGAGAGACTTCACTAACTTTAGCTTGTTCTAAGAATTCAGACTTGGGAACAAGATGTAGTGTTGATTTAATGATGCAAATGACAAGTGGGGGACAAGATTTTCATAATGGGATTGTAGTGGGATGTTAGGTGCATGAATTATGGTGATAATGGATATTTTAGGTGAGAAAAATGAGCTGGATTGTTGACCATTTCCGCAGCCTACATAATGTAGCTTGTATGATTGAAGTAAATATCAACTTTGACACTGTTTTGGTATTTTTAGCATATCTCTCTCATATCTTAATGGATTGTAACAAATGTGGTCTTGTTGGAAATCTAAGACAACGAGAAACAACTTTGTAGTTTACCACTTTTTCAAATTCAGACTCTAACAAGGTAATAAAATATGTACAAGATGATATGATTGAAGTAAAATATCAATTCTGACACTGCTTCGGTATTTTGGGCATATCTTTCTCATATCTTAATGGAATTTAACAAATTTGGTCTTGTTAGAAAGATAAGAAAAAGAGGAACAAATTTGTAGTTAACCACATTTCCAAATTCGGACTCTAACTAACAATTAAAATGTGTACAAGATGACGCATTTTGAGTGGAGTATGTGGCAATTTGATGAGAGTAATTGGAAAAACCAAAGGAATTAATAACTAAGGAAATAGGTAATAAGTTACTTGATTAACTTTTACCTAAGGTATAAAGTTAAAATTATTTACCATGGTAAAAGGTTAAATCGAAGATGTTGTCCTAACCAAAAATTTATGTAGAAAGTTGAGATAAAATGGATAATATTAATAATGACCTAGATTAAAAATAATTACACATGAGATTGAAATTTTTGGGATGTTACAGATGACATATGACATCATCCGGGTATTCAAAATTCATGCATTTGCATCTTGAGCACGGACAACGAATTTTGTGAGTCGCCTCAAAACTAGCCGTGTTCGTTGTGGTGAACAGAATGAACTCCAACAGCCCCATCATAAACTCCTCAGACACTCGCCGACTGTCATCTAGCCGGTTATACATCCATCACTGATTTTCTGGAACCTCCATTCACAATATCTAAGAAGAAGAGTTCTAGTCACTTTGATTTAAACATTATATGATTACTAGGCATGGTGCGCTCTCTATCTCTTTGATGTTACAAGTAGGTGGGGCCCTATCCCATTCGGGATGAATATGTAACCATCCGTAGCTCGTCCATGTTGTTTACGGTCTATCTTGATTTGTTGATGTTCATTTGGAATTTCGACAGCATTTCGCATTGGTCCCTGAGTACACAGAGATACGTACGGTATGAAACACCGCACGTAGACATGCACCCTGGAGATAATACAAAACACCATAACCGAAATTTCAAATGAACATTCAATGACTCAAGATAGACCACATACAACAGTGATGGGTTATGCCCTACTGGTTACAAATTCATACCAAACTGTCCAACCAGGACAATTCAAGATCCAACACAACACGGTACGTCAGCCAGTTGTTTTGAAACTTGAACGGGAATCTAATGGGTACACACGACTAAACCCTACATTATTAAAGTTGAGTTTCATTTTTTAAGTTCCCTAAGAAAGGGAGTTTGCCAAAATTTTGGCAGAGTCTCCCTTGTAAACTAGACATTTCCAAAATTTAGAAACGCCCTGTTACATACAGAAAACTTCCCAATACAGTTAAATATATATGCTAAACATTGTATATGAAATTGAAAGAGATAATCATAACAACCTAGTGAGATTTTCTCTCCACTAACAAACAACAATACACATGCATAAAAACATCATGTTATCAGCACACAAAACCAATGCCTAATGAGCTCTGCTCTCCACTAACAAATAAAAATACACATGCACACTTTTAAAACATGATATCAACACACATAAGCAATGCCTAGTGAGATCTGCTCTCCACTAACAAACAATAATCAATATGCATACACTTTAAAAGATACAACACACATAAAGAGAAAAGTTTAGGTTAGGGGATTACTTGGGAAAGAAAGTAAGCACTAGAGACGAAGCTAAATAAAGGCCAACAAAGACGACGCGTAAGGTGTGCTAGTCTACACCACAAATCGAGAAGTAGTTGACATTATTTACACAATCTCAAAGGGACAACAACATAGTTTACACAACAATGACTTCTTAGTGATCTAGAGACTTGAGATCCATGTGAGAATGAGTCTATGAGAGACACAACAGAGACTACATTTGCATTATTAAACATTCTAAAGCTTGTTTATAAAGACTCTTGTTGGATGAGTTAATTTATTTAAATTGTTCTGTTAAAGATTTAGGGACTGACACTAAACAAATTTATGCCATCACTTGATATAGTAATTTCATAAATATTTACTTATATAAAGATGAATGGAATAATCTCATAAAAGAAAAAAAGTTAATTTAATTTCTAAGTGTATCCTAACTTTAGTGGTCCTTCAAAGAATTTTCGTGAATATGAGCATGTGGTCCCCTGTAAGGCTGTTTGGTTTTTTGGCTCCAGTGAAGATTCTTATCCCAGATGGTTCAATTCTATCTCCTAGTGATACTTGGCGATTGGAATGATAGGGGGATAAATAAGGCAATTGGAATTTCAGAAGTTGGTTTGGTTGGAAGATGAGGATTGTATTTAAGAGGAAAAATGAGCTTATCAAAGAGAACACATCTGACCATATATAGTTTTCCTGAAGCTGAGAGGCGTTTATAGCCTTTGTAAGGAGCTAAGTATCTAACAAAGATGCAAGGTTATGATCTATGATCAAGTTTATGTTTATTGTAGGGTCTTAAATGGGGATATCATAAGCATCTAAAAGGTTTTAGTATGTTATAATTAGGTGGTTTGTGAAACAGAATTTTAGAGGGAGATATAAGATTCTTGTTAGGGGAAGGGAGACTATTTATAACAAACATAGTTATGGCAGGTCAGTAAGCACTTGGAAGTTGAGAGTTATCCAGGAGAGTGAGGCCAATTTCTATCATATGCCTATGTTTTCTCTCAGTACCTCTATTTTTCTCATGTATGTAGGGGCATTTAAACCTATACACTCTGTCAGGAAACTCATGAAGGTTATGTAACTTTTAATTAATTATACTAACAATTTAATGACATTATTTATCAATAATAATTTTGTTAGTATAAACTTGAATTATACTAATATTACGTTAAACGATAAGTTTTCATGAATTAATGACGGCCTAAACCCGTCGCTAAGGTTTGGTGCCAGCAAAACCATGGAGGGAAACTGTAACATCCCAAATTTTAAAATAAAGAATAAATTAAGGAAATAAATATCGAATAATTGAATATGAACCAATTAATGTCCCGAAATATTAAAATTGGGATTTTCGGAGACTGTGATGAATTATTGAGATCGAATAAGCAGAAAACTGACCCGGATAAAATATGGGTGTCAGACCAAGTATCTCTGATTGGGATGCCGTTGGTCAGGGCTGTAGATAATATTATTGGGAATCCGAATATGTATTCAGAATAATTTTTAGAATATGTATTGAGCCCGAACTGAGAGCCTGTTTGATGAAAAACGGAAGAGTTTAAATGAAAGCTTAAAAAACTCAAAATAAAAACCTCACTTTCCACTCTCATTCTCATGACATTCACTTCTGCTTAAGCAAACTTACTTCCTCTTCTTCTAAAAACCCTAATCAAAGGATGGTACCTATTTCTTCTCTCTTATTTTTGTTTCTTGGAGCAAGAAGGAGAAGCTTGGAGCTTGAACTCTCTTTCTTCCCCTCTCCCATTTTCGTAATCTTCATCTACTATTCTTAGAACTCACCTTTCTTGGCTTAAGGTATGGTGCTCTCATCATTTTTCATGAACTTAAAAACCATGACTATAGGTTCTTAAGGTTTTGTGAGGGCAATGTACATGGGAGTGATAGTGGAATGCATTTAATATGTAGAGCCATTAGGTGGGGTGGCATTAATGAGAGATATAAAAGAATATTTATGGGTGGATGCATATGGTAAGGGAGATGATGAAAGAATAACAAACATTTATTTAGTGGATGGGTTTTGGTGAAACCCTAACTCTATAAATTGGGGGAAATATGGTGTGTGAGTAGATGAGCATTAAATGATAAAGAGAGTGCTATTAATGATGAGGTATTGACATTAAATGATGATTAGAAATGGTAGTTGGAAACCATAAATGAAAACCCACTTGGAATGAGTTAAATGTAAGGTTGGTAAATGGGGTAACCTAACTAATTGGGTTGTTACCTTGATAATAATGAATGGTGATTTAAGGGAAGGAATTCCAAAAGCCTAAATGGGTAAATGAATAAAAAACCATGAATAGCTTCCACATGATGAGAATCATGTTAACATAGATATGTATATGTATATTGAAATGGTCTTTGAATGAATAATTGATATGGTCCTATAATCGATTGGTGTAGGACTTGATAATGCTTGTGAGGCAGGAACATCAAACCTGGAAGTCTACTTCTCTTGAGGTAGAAGAGGTGTGTATTTTATAAATGTATGGAATCATGTATGATGATAATGTATATGATAATGTAATGTGGCATGTTTTCTTGAATGAATGTGGTATCATATGTTTGTGATGTGAAATTGAGCATGGTACTTATGATGATTGATTGTGGAATAAAGCCTTAATGAGGCTTTGAGTGGTATAATATATGATGACATGTCATGGAATCCATATGTAGCTTGATAAATGTTTGAAATCTACGTCTATAAGGATTCTTGAATATTATCAATGGAATATATATATATATATATGCTGACTATGGGAAGTTAATGTTGTAATTGAGTATGAGTGTACCCTAGATGAGGGGATGAGATAACCTGTATGAGGTTGAGGCATGCATGAGTATTGTTACATACATAGCATGGCATGCATATCATGATGATGTTGAAAAGTGGTTGCGATCACTTGATGTTGGAATATAAAGGGCTTGCGAGTTCCTGTGATTATTGGACTGGTGGTTGCGATCACCTGGTATTTGAAATGAAAGGCCCTGCGGGACCATTGAGATTGTATGCCCGTGGTTGCGATCATGAGGCGGGAGTACCCCTTGCGAGGCGGGAAACCATTGTGAATTGTTGAACGTGGTTGCGATCACGAGAAAGCACCTTGCGAGGCTGCTAGAGGGAGTACCCCTTGAGAGGCGGGAAACCAATAAAAATGGATAAATGATTATGGTGGTTGCGATCACCCATTGGAATGAAAATCGGATCCGTGCATATGGATCTTAAACACCAGCATGTGCATTAGCCATATAAGCATGGCATAGAGTGGTATCCTTTAAAGAGATTGTGTGAGGAGTAGGTGGAACCCCCTTTTAATTACTAACTATAATTGTGTCAATGATTGGTGTGACCTTGTGAATTTTGATGGATACATGTGTTTAATGAATTTGATGAATGATTGGTTTTGTGCTAATTGAACTTCTCTTGGGAAGAAGATGTTTAATATTACATTCATGTATATATTATCATAATTGTTAGATTTTCATCATTGAGAAAGTATACTCACTCTCCATGTGGTATATCTTTTTAGCTCCTGTGTTGTAGGACTTGCCTATGGAGCTCTTGTGTAGAGAAGTGGTGTGAAGGAAGCCTATTTTGGTAAAGAATGCCTTGGCCGGCTAATGTTTAAATTTTATAGCTTGATTTCGACCTTGTAATGTAATGGATGTAATTATTTTTTTGTATAGCCATGAATTGGTATAAATACTTGCATGGATGATGAATATGTATTGGTGATTTTGGAAGGTCATGTAGGAAAATAAGGTCCTAAAGTTTAAGGCTCATTTTTATTAGTGACCTTAGTCTTGATTGGATTTCGAGAATGAAGTATGAATGTGGTTAAAACTTATGAATGTTTGATAGTCTACATAAAATATTGCACATTATAGATTATGCTAAGTAGTAAGTTAGATGGGAATGTAATTCATGAATTTGGAGATAAATCTATGGGCAAGATTGATTGGAACAAGTTTTAAATGCTAAATGGGATGAATGAGATATGATGAAATTAAGTGAAATGGTTTAAATTGAGTTTTGGCATGATATGTTGTTTAATTCCCACGTTTCTGCATTTTTTTTCCTGATAATCTCGCTCAAGCGAGATGGGTTCTTGCTCAAGTGAGATGGGTTCTTACTCAAGCGAGATGGGTTCTTGCTCAAGTGAGAATCCCCCTGCATGATATTTGGTTTCTGGCCAATTCTCGCTCAGGCGATAGTGGGGCTCGCTCAAGCGAGACGGCCCTAGCATCAGGGGTTGGCCATTGGAAGAATTTTGCTTAGGCGAGAAGGGTCTCGCCCGAGTGAAAGTGGGGCATTTTAGCTACTGGCCGAATTTCGCCTGAGCGAATGGCCTTGATGGTGGTACTCGCTCAAGCGAGTGAGCAATGGGTGGATTCTGGAAGAATTTCGCCTGAGCTCGCTTGCCTCGCCCAAGCAAACCTTGAGGATCTCGCTCAAGCGAGATGGGGCTCGCTCAAGCAAGTTGGCCGTTGATTTTCCCTTATTCATTTCGCTCAGTGTGTGGTGCTGCTAGCTCAAGCGTCCCACTCGGTCTCGCTCAAGCGAGTGTGAACCTTGCTCGAGCGAGGTGACCTCTGAAACTTGTTCTCCTCTTTTCGTTCATCTTATTTCATGTCTCACCCAGGCGTCCTATTGGGACTCGCTGAAGCGAGTGTGGTCCTCGCTTGAGCGAGGAGCGCCCTGATTCTCCAAATTGCTTTGTTTAAAATGTTTTCCTTTTCCTTTACATTAAATCATGATTTTGCATCATCTTACAAATACCTTGGGCACAGTTCGAATTTAATACTTTGCAAGATGACCAACCTCTTTGAACTCAATCACATAGCATTAATTTAAATAAATCTTTCCGCTGTTTTCAATTGAGAATTCCTCATTGATAAATTCTTTTATCTACCTTCTCATATCTTCATATATGAGATAGGTCCTTCATAGATCAAGGGTATTGAACGACAGCTTCATCATTTTTTGTTATCATAAATTAATGCTATTATAACCGTGAAAAATTTACCCCTATTTTTGGGGCGTCACAACCTGGTATCAGAGCATTATTCGCTCTGTATTGCTATGATTAGTTGTTATTATTATTAGAACATGATATGCAATTGATGAATGATTTCCATTGTTGTTTGACTATGTGTGGAATGACTATGGATTGAATGTGATTGCTATAAGTCCGGCCAAGCTTTCTTCACACTATTCTCCTTCAATGTTGAATTCTTATAATTATATGAATGCATGTGACCCTAAGATATGATGATATGCTTTTATGAGCTTTAATATGAATTGGTTGATGTTGGACTCCATGATGGGGGGCCATAACTTAATTTTTATGATGAGTTACTATAGTATGAGACTATAGAGGAGTTTTATGAATGATTTTACTGATGTTAGATAAATCTCATGTTATGATTATAGATATTGAGATGGCCCGTCGTCGTCAAGATAACGATGACGCTATAGCTAGAGCTTTGAATCATTTTGCGAACCTCCTTGAGTCGCAAAATCGTGATAGACAAGAAGCGGAAAGGCAACCTGCTCCTGCTGTTTAAGGTACTCAGGGCCTTGACATGTTCTTGAAGCGGAAACCATCTGAGTTTCATGGTGGATTTAGACCTGAACAAGCCTATGTTTGGATCTGAGATGTTGAGCGGATCTTCGATAGTTTCGAATGCATTGAGCTCCAAAAAGTGGAGTATGCTGTTTTCATGCTGAGAGATGAAGCGGAGACTTGGTAGAGACTCACCAAGAGTAGAATGAATGTTGCTACTATTCCTTTTAACTTGGGAAAATTTTAAATATGAGCTCATGAGAAAGTATGTGCCCGAAAGCTACAAGAGTAAGAAAGAACTTGAGTTCATGGAACTCAAACAAGGCACAATGACGGTGGAGAATATGCTTCCAAATTTGAGGAACTTTATGGATTCTACCCTTCTTATCAACAAGAGGGAACTGAAGCCTCGAAATGTGTGAAGTTCGAGAACGGTCTATGCCCTGATATTCAAAGGGCCATGTGTCATCAAGAAATCCGAAGCTTCACGGTACTTGTGAATAAGTGCCGTATTTATGAAGAACATGATCCCCCGCATCATTCCAAATTTGACTCTAAGCTGAAGGATCAATCTTCTAGTTTCAAGAGGCAAGGGAATTTCAAAAGGGGACATTTTCAGAGGGGTGCTCATTCCAATGTCCAAGCTAGAGGCGGTGGACATGGTAACACTTTTGGTCGGGGCAATGTAAATGCCAATAGGCCGAGATGCTATAGGTGTGGTGGTCCATACTATGTTCGCGAATGTGTGCACCGTGAGGACGTGGTATGCTTTAATTGTGATCAGGTGGGACATATCCATCCTGCATGCCCTATGCTTACAAGACCGACTCCGATACAAGCTAACACTCCCAACCGTGCTAATGTACCCGCTCACGTAAACCGCGGAGGCCACAATGGTGGTCGGGGCCATGGTAATGGAAATAATGGTGGCCGAAATGGTGGCTGTGGCGGCTGTAATGGTGGGAGGCATGGTAACGGTCGAGGAATCGACAATGGTGCTCACGATGGAAATAGGAACGGTGGAAATGTCCAACCAAATGCCGGAAGGGTGTTCGCTGTGACCGGTGAGGAAGCAGCATAAGCAGATAACTTAGTTAAAAGTAAGTGCAAAATATTCAGAAACTCAGTTCATGTCATTTATGATTCGGGTGTGACCCACTCTTTTATATCCGAGGATTATGTTCGGTGATTAAGATTGCCGGTACGTTTAATGAAAAATGCTCTTGTGGTTACCACCCCAATCGGTACTTGTCTCAGATCGGTTAACCGGTGTGATAATGTTGATATGCTCCTAGAAGGGAGAAGATTCGTTGTGTCTTTCATTTGCTTGCCTCTAAAAGGATTAGAGATCATTCTTGGTATGGATTGGCTCTCTGCTAATAAAGTTTTGGTTGACTGTCAGCAGCAGACTGTAATTTTCCCTTCTTCTGATGTGGGGAAATTCGATGTGCAAGGTATAGCTTAACTTTGCATATTATTATCTCTTGCCGGTGGGACAAATAATCCCAATCCCCTTAATATCCCAGTGGTGTCAGAGTTTTTGGATGTGTTTCCAGAGGAGATACCCGGTTTACCACCTCCACGGGAGGTTGAGTTTACTATCGATCTTGTACCTGGTACGGAACCAGTGTCTATCGCTCCTTATAGGATGTCTCCTATAGAGTTGGCTGAACTTAAGAAGCAAGTTGAGGAGCTACTTGAGAAGGAGTTTGTTCGACCCAGTGTGTCACCCTGGGGGGCTCCTGTTTTACTAGTCAAGAAGAAGGATGGAACCATGCGGTTGTGTGTTGACTACCGCCAATTGAACAAGCTGATAATAAAGAATAGATATCCTTTACCTCGTATTGATGACCTGTTGGATCAATTAAGAGGTGTTGTGGTGTTTTTGAAGATTGATTTGCGCTCTGGTTACCATCAAATTCTGGTGAGAACCGAAGACATTCCAAAGACTGCCTTTAGGACGCGATATGGCCATTATGAGTATGTTGTAATGCCATTCGGAGTGACTAATGCTCCAGCGGTGTTCATGAGCTACATGAACCATATCTTTCACGAATACTTGGATCGCTTTGTTGTGGTATTCATTGATGATATCCTAGTGTATTCTAAGAGCCGCGAGGAACACAAGGAACATCTGAAGGTTATGCTGAATATTCTTAGAGAGAACTAGTTGTATGCTAAGCTCTCTAAATGTGAATTCTGGTTGTCGAGCATCCAGTTTCTTGGTCATGTGATATCCGAAGAAGGTGTTTCGGTGGATCCTTCCAAGGTTGAAGCCGTTACAGCATGGCCTAGACCTACATCGGTTATGGAAATCTGGAGTTTTCTTGGACTTGCCGGATATTATCAAAGGTTTATCGAAGGTTTTTCTTGTCTTGCTAAACCTTTGACAAACTTGACAAGGAAGAACCAACCTTTTGCATGGACGGTTGAATGTGAGAGATGCTTTAAAGAGTTAAAGATAAGACTGACTTCTGCGCCTATTTTGGCATTGCCTGACTTGCAGGAAGACTTTATGGTATACTGCGATGCTTCTAAGCATGGACTTGGATGTGTTTTGATCCAGAAGGAACGTGTTATAGCTTATGCTTCATGCCAGTTGCGACCTCATGAAGTTAATTACCCAACTCACGACTTGGAATTGGCGGCGGTTGTGTTCGCCTTGAAGATTTGGCATCATTATCTTTATGGGTCGAGGTTCGTGGTCTTTAGTGATCACAAAAGCTTGAGATACCTCTTTGATCAAAAGGAATTAAATATGCGCCAGAGGAGATGGATGGAATTCCTGAAGGACTATGATTTTAAATTAATGTACCATCCGGGGAAAGCTAATGTTGTTGCCAATGCTTTTAGTCGGAAGTCCTTACATGTGTCAGTCATGATGGTCAAGGAATTCGAGTTGATTGAGGAATTTCAGAATTTAAATGTTGGGACAGAAGTACAATCTCCCAAGAAGCTATGTTTTGCTACCTTGAAAATATGTAATGAGTTTTTAGAACTTGTAAAGGAGAAACAAAGGGATGACAAATATTTACAGGAGATGAGGAGATGTCAAAGCGAAGGGAAAAATCTATTTCTTGTAGAAGGTGTTGATGGCTTATGGCGAGTAAAAGGTCATGTGTATGTGCCTACATTTGGAGATTTGAGACACACGGTGCTTGGGGAAGTACACAAAAGTATTTTTAGCATTCACCCTGGTGCAACCAAGATGTAAAGAAGAATTTCTGGTGGTCCGGAATGAAGCGTGATGTTGCCAATTTTGTAGCTTCGTGCCTTACTTGTCAGAAAGCAAAGGTAGAGCATCAGAGACCTTCGGGTACTTTGAGACCACTCGATATCCCTGTTTGGAAGTGGGATGCAATTGCCATGGACTTTGTGTCTGGATTGCCAAGGACGAGGTCCAGATGTGATGGAATCTGGGTGATAGTGGATCGTTTGACAAAGAGTGCACATTTTCTACCGATCAGTATGAAGAGTTCCTTACAGGATTTGGCACAGTTATACATTCAGGAGATTGTGAGGTTACATGGTGTGCCATGAAGTATTGTCTCTGATCGTGACCCTCGATTTACTTCCCGGTTTTGGGGGAATTTACATGAAGTGATGGGTTCGAAATTGAAGCTAAGCTCGGCGTATCATCCTCAGAGTGACGGACAATCTGAGAGGACTATTCAGAGTCTAGAGGATTTATTACGTGCTTGTGTGTTGGAGTACGGTGGTTCGTAGGAAAAATATCTGCCCCTGATTGAATTCACCTATAACAACAGCTTCCACTCTAGTATTGGTATGGCACCATATGAGGCGTTATATGGGAGGAGGTGTCAAACCCCTTTATGTTGGCTTGAAGTCGGAGAGAACTTGGCCTTAGGGCCTGAGATTGTTGAGGAAACCACTGAACAAATTAAGATGATCTGAGAGAAGATGAAAATCACTCAAGACCGGCAGAAGAGCTATTATGACAAGAGAAGGAAGCCACTTGAATTTCAAGTTGGCGATCATGTGTTCTTACGAGTCTCGTGTGATAAAGGTATTGGAAGAGCTTTGAAGAGCAGAAAATTGAGCCCTAAATTCATCAGACCTTATGAGATCCTGGAGCGGATTGGAGATGTTGCTTATCGGATTACACTCCCCCCACAGCTTGCAAACCTACATAATGTGTTCCATGTATCGTAGTTAAGGAAGTATATACATGATCCCTTGCACGTGATCTCTATTGATGATGTTGATGTGTGGGACGACTTGTCCGTTCCTCCCGTTTCGGTCCGTATCATCGAATATTCTGTGAAGAGGTTGCAGAATAAAATGATACCCTTGGTGAAAGTAGCATCGAAGCATGGGAACGTGGGGACACTAACTTTGGTTACGCGAGGATGATATCCGTGAGCGGTACCCTCAAGTTTTCGAATCCAGTATGTTAACTTTCGGGGACGAAATTTCATTTAAGGTCGGGTGGATTGTAACATCCCAAATTTTAAAATAAAGAATAAATTAAGGAAATAAATATCGAATAATTGAATATGAACCAATTAATGTCTCGAAATATTAAAAAGAATTTAATTGGGATTTTTGGATACTGTGACGAATTATTGAGATCGAATAAGCAGAAAACTGACCCGGATAAAATATGGGTGTCGAACCAAGTATCTCTGATTGGGATGTCGTTGGTCAGGGCTATAGATAATATTGTTGGGAATCCGAATATGTATTTGGAATAATTTTTAGAATATGTATTGAGCCCGAACTGAGAGCCTGTTTGATGAAAAACGGAAGAGTTTAAATGAAAGCTTAAAAAACTCAAAATAAAAACCTCACTTTCCACTCTCATTCTGGTGACATTCACTTCTGCTTAAGTAAACTTACTTCTTCTTCTTCCTATCACTTTTCCACTTACCTTCTTCTTCTAAAAACCCTAATCAAAGGGTGGTACCTATTTCTTCTCTCTTATTTTTGTTTCTTGGAGCAAGAAGGAGAAGCTTGGAGCTTGAACTCTCTTTCTTCCCCTCTCCCATTTTCGTAATCTTCATCTACCATTCTTGGAACTCACCTTTCTTGGCTTAAGGTATGGTGCTCTCATCATTTTTCATGAACTTAAAACCATGACTATGGGTTCTTAAGGTTTTGTGAGGGCAATGTATATGGGAGTGATAGTGGAATGCATTTAATATATAGAGCCATTAGGTGGGGTGGCATTAATGAGAGATATAAAAGAATATTTATGGGTGGATGCATATGGTAAGGGAGATGATGAAAGAATAACAAACATTTATTTAGTGGATGGGTTTTGGTGAAACCCTAACCCTATAAATTGGGGGAAATATGGTGTGTGAGTAGATGAGCATTAAATGATAAAGAGAGTGCTATTAATGATGAGGTATTGACATTAAATGATGATTAGAAATGGTAGTTGGAAACCATAAATGAAAACCCACTTGGAATGAGTTAAATGTAAGGTTAGTAAATGGGGTAACCTAACTAATTGGTTTGTTACCTTGATAACAATGAATGGTGATTTAAGGGAAGGAATTCCCGAAGCCTGGTATTTGGACCGGTGGTTGCGATCACCTGGTATTTGAAATGAAAGGCCCTGCGGGACCATTGAGATTGTATGCCCGTGGTTGTGATCATGAGGCGGGAGTACCCCTTGCGAGGCGGGAAACCATTATGAATTGTTGAACGTGGTTACGATCACGAGAAAGCACCTTGCGAGGCTGCTAGAGGGAGTACCCCTTGCGAGGCGGGAAACCAATGAAAATGGATAAATGATTATGGTGGTTGCGATCACCCATGGAATGAAAATCGGATCCGTGCATATGGATCTTAAACACCAGCATGTGCATTAGCCATAGAAGCATGGCATAGAGTGGTATCCCGTTGAAGAGATTGTGTGAGGAGTAGGTGGAACCCCCTTTTAATTACTAACTGTAATTGTGTCAATGATTGGTGTGACCTTGTGAATTTTGATGGATACGTGTTTAATTAATTTGATGAATGATTGGTTTTGTGCTAATTGAACTTCTCTTGGGAAGAAAATGTTTAATATTGTATTCATGTATATATTATCATAATTGGTAGATTTTCATCATTGAGAAAGTATACTTACTCTCCATGTGGTATATCTTTTTAGGTCCTGTATTGTAGGACTTGCCTATGGAGCTCTTGTGTAGAGAAGTGGTGTGAAGGAAGCCTATTTTGGTAAAGAATGCCTTGGCCGACTAATGTTTGAATTTTATAGCTTGATTTCAACCTTGTAATGTAATGGATGTAATTATTTTTTTTGTATAGCCATGAATTGGTATAGATACTTGCATGGATGATGAATATGTATTGGTGATTTTGGAAGGTCATGTAGGAAAATGAGGTCCTAGAGTTTAAGGCTCATTTTCATTAGTGACCTTAGTCTTGATTGGATTTCGAGAATGAAGTATGAATGTGGTTAAAACTTATGAATCTTTGACAATCTAGATGAAATATTGCACATTATAGATTATGCTAAGTAGTAAGTTAGATGGGAATGTAACTCATGAATTGGGAGATAAATCTATGGGCAAGATTGATTGGAATAAGTTTTAAATGCTAAATGGGATGAATAAGATATGATGAAGTTAAGTGAAATGGTTTAAATTGAGTTTTGACATGATATGTTGTTGAATTCCCACGTTTCTGCATTTTTTTCTGATAATCTCGCTCAAGCGAGAATCCCCCTACATGATATTTGGTTTTTGGCCAATTCTCGCTCAGGCGAGAGTAGGGCTCGCTCAAGCGAGATAGCCCTGGCATCAGGGGTTGGCCACTGGAAGAATTTCACTTAGGCAAGAAGGGTCTCGCCCGAGCGAGAGTGGGGCATTTTAGCTACTGGACGAATTTTGACTGAGCGAATGGCCTTGATGGTGGTACTTGCACAAGCGAGTGAGCGATGGATGGATTCTGGAAGAATTTCGCCCGAGCTCCCTTGCCTCGCCCAAGCGAACCTTGAGGATCTCGCTCAAGCGAGATGGGGTTCGCTCAAGCGAGTTGGCCCCTGATTGTCCCTTATCCATTTCGCCCCTGATTGTCCCTTATTCATTTCGCTCAGCGTGTGGTGTTGCTCGCTCAAGCGTCCCACTCGGTCTCGTTCAAGATTCTGTGAGGAGTAGGAGGAACCCCCTTTTAATTACTAACCGTAATTGTGTCTATGATTGGTGTGACCTTGTGAATTTTGATGGATACATGTGTTTAAAAAATTTGAAGAATTATTGGTTTTGTGCTAATTGAACTTCTCTTGGGAAGAAGATGTTTAATATTGCATTCATGTATACATTATCATAATTGTTAGAGTTTCATCATTGAGAAAGTATACTCACTCTCCATGTGGTATATCTTTTTAGCTCCTGTGTTGTAGGACTTGCCTATGGAGCTCTTGTGTAGAGAAGTGGTGTGAAGGAAGCCTATTTTGGTAAAGAATGCCTTGGCCGGCTAATGTTTGAATTTTATAGCTTGATTTCGACCTTGTAATGTAATGGATGTAATTATTTTTTTTGTATAGCCATGAATTGGTATAGATACTTGCATGGATGATGAATATGTATTGGTGATTTTGGAAGGTCATGTAGGAAAATGAGGTCCTAGAGTTTAAGGCTCATTTTCATTAGTGACCTTAGTCTTGATTGGATTTCGAGAATGAAGTATGAATGTGGTTAAAACTTATGAATGTTTGACAATCTAGATGAAATATTGCACATTATAGATTATGCTAAGTAGTAAGTTAGATGGGAATGTAATTCATGAATTGGGAGATAAATCTATGGGCAAGATTGATTGGAACAAGTTTTAAATGCTAAATGGGATGAATGAGATATCATGAAATTAAGTGAAATGGTTTAAATTGAGTTTTGACATGATATGTTGTTGAATTCCCACGTTTGTACATCTTTTTTCTGATAATCTCGCTTAAGCGAGATGGGTTCTCGCTCAAGCGAGAATCCCCCTGCATGATATTTGGTTTCTGGCCAATTCTCGCTCAGGCGAGAGTGGGGCTCGCTCAAGTGAGACGACCCTGGCATCAGGTGTTGGCCACTGGAAGAATTTCGCTTAGGCAAGAAGGGTCTCGCCCGAGCGAGAGTGGGGCATTTTAGCTACTGGCCGAATTTTGCCTGAGCGAATGGCCTTGATGGTAGTACTCACACAAGCGAGTGAGCGATGGGTGGATTCTGGAAGAATTTTGCCCGAGCTCCCCTGCCTCGCCCAAGCGAACCTTGAGGATCTCGCTCAAGCGAGATGAGGCTCGCTCAAGCGAGTTGGCCCCTGAGTTTCCCTTATTCATTTCGCTCAGCGTGTGGTGCTGCTCGCTCAAGCGTCCCACTCGGTCTCGCTCAAGTGAGTGTGAACCTCGCTCGAGCGAGGTGACCTCTGAAACTTGTTCTCCTCTTTTCGCTTAGTTGATTTCATGTCTCACCCAGGCGTCCTATTGGGACTCGCTCAAGCGAGTGTGGTCCTCGCTTGAGCGAGGAGCGCCCTGATTCTCCAAATTGCTTTGTTTAAAATGTTTTCCATTTCCTTTACATTAAATCATGATTTTGCATCATCTTACAAACACCTTGGGCACAATTCGAATTTAATACTTTGCAAGATGACTGACCTCTTCAAACTCAATCACATAACATTAATTTAAATAAATCTTTTCGTTGTTTTTAATTGAGAATTCCTCATTCATAGTTTCTTTTACTACCTTCTCATATCTTCATATATGAGATAGGTCCTTCATAGATCTAGGGTATTGAACGACAGCTTCATCACTTTTTGTTATCATAAATTAATGCTATTATAACTGTGAAAAATTTACCCCTATTTTTGGGGCGTCACAGAAACAAAAGAATGGAGGGAAGTAAAACTTAGCGACTGTATCAGTGACGGTGAGAAGTTATCGACGGCTTTAGCGACGACACTTTGCCAAATTTTGTGATGATATATTGTGGTCGCTAAGTCAATCACTACTTCTATTTACTATGGTCCCTTTTTGAGTTTCAGTCGCTACGGTGGTCGCTAACTAGCGACGGATACCTGCGGTCGCTATATGGTAGTGGTTGTTAAGTTTTTTTCTAGTAGTGATATGATGACATGTTACAATGCAAGAAATGCAAATATATGAGAAAGATATACTAGTCGATCACTCAAGGGAAAAGCTAACCTAAAAGGACAAGCAATAAGAAAACAATTAAGAAAAGTAAGTAAAACAAACTAGCCAACGGTGTAAAAGTTAAACTAAACCTAACATGCAAAGAAACACACTATACTAACCTAGAAAGCAATTAAACAAAACTAGTCGTTGTGCATAAAAGTAAACTAATACCTAAGCACACTACCCTAGTCAACTAATTAAAAATCCCAAAGTCCAAAAAGTCCAAAGTCCAGTGTCCTTAAAGTCCAAATACAAGGACTAAGAAAAATGAATTAAAATAATGCTATTTTTTACACGCTCCTAAAATATAAGGAGAAAATGAAATACAAAAGACACAAAGTAACTACTAAGTTATTACAAAGATGTGCACTCCAAGTACAATATCTTCAAAGTTCCACTAATTCCAAGAAAAGGCATCAAGCTATAAGGAAACAACTTTGAAACTCAAAGCAAAGGTTAGCACAAAAATATAGTTAACAAGAGAAAAGAAAAAGAAAAGGTGTTTACACTTCAATCTCACAATGTGTTTGCACTTCAACCAAACTCTCTATACTTAATTATGGTTAGGTCAATCCTCAAGTCAAATCTCAATCACTCCAAGATGCTATCCAAAAGTGATGTCTCACTTGACAAATCTCAAAGAAACCCAATAAAGTGAAATACTCTAATGACAAAACTAAGAGATCAGAAAGACAGGCAAAAAACACCCAATTAGAAAGTTAAACCAAAATAATTAAGAAAATGACAAACAAGGATGTGACAAGTAAGAAAAGGTATAAAGAAGGAAGGTACAACAAGAATGAGATGAAAATGTGACAAACTAAGAGTCAAGAAGACAAACAAAAAATTAAATGCAAGAATAAAGGAAGCACTCAAAATTTACAAATTAGAAACTCTAGAATGCAAGCAAGTCCACCATCTTTTTATATACTTTTCACAAGACTTTTTTCTTCAAAAAATATGCACTAAATCAAAAAATCAAATACTAATGGTACTGCACAAAACTTATATAAGGTGCTGGAATTTTGTTTATTTGCTAGAGGTTACACATTTTTTTTGTGACAATTTTGCCAAGAAAGGACCTAAACTAATGCATAAATGAAGGGACCTTGCAAGCCTTTTTCTTTTACACAATTTTTTCACTTTTTTAATGATTTTCCCCCTGTTTTTTAAGTATTCTACTACACCAAAAATAGCTCCAAAGAATTGCAAGAAAGTGCACAAAAATGACAATAAAAGAAGGTAACAAAGTGGCATTTAAGTAAGCATCATCTTCCAACATTTAAATGCAATAGAAGGCAAGGTCAAATGAAATTAAACATAATAAAATGGAACAAATTGCAACATTTAAAAGATTGACACAAGGTGCTAAAAATAAAAAATAAAACTAGATACACAACTTAGGAAAAAGCTAACAACTTATAAGATATAATGAGCAACAAATTTCGCCTTAAAGTGAGGTGAATCAAGACACAACTAGGAGCTTGTGAGTCACTTTACTAAATGATAATAAAGTGTCTAAGAATTCATCACTTCACTCCATGGCAAAAGCAAAGCAAATCACCTATAAACATAATGACACAAGCTATTAAACCTAGAACTACAAATCTATAAACTAAAAACACTTAAACAAATTGACAAACACATGGAAGACATGACTAGATCCACACGGTTTCATAGATTTACAACACTAAAATTTTATTTTAAATTTCTAAAATGACATATAAGAGACACAAGATGGAAGAAAGAGGCACTACAAAGGCAAGAACACAAGGTAACTTAAGTAACAAGGCAAGTAAAGGTCAACAACTTTGACTAAATTTTTTTTTCCTCCAAATTGCATGAAACTGAGGTTATTACACGCATATATGCAGTAATAATATTTGTGAAGAAAGTTTGCCAAATTCCAAAGCAAAATGAGTAGATCTAAAATCTTAGATTTCATAATTTTTTGAATTTTTCATGGATTTTCACATATGATATGTTAAATTGAAGCTATGGAAGAGAAGATTAAGAATATGTAACTCAAATTTCAGAATATAAACACAAAAGAAATAGATTTAAGAAAAAGAAATCAAAAGGTTAGAGACTCATGATACCAAATAATGTAGGAATTTCTTGAAATTCCTAAGGAGAGAGATGGATCTTCTTCTTGATGTTTTTTCTAGATCCAAGCCAAGCACTCCAAATAAAGTGGCAAATGTTGAATTTGTGATGTATATGTGTAGGCTATGACTTGTATGGAGATGATATGTAGTGAAACTTGCAAAGAAAACCTAGATAGGGCTAGAAAAGATAGATCAATAGAGAGACAAGGAGAGATCTATGGAATCGCCACTCTTGAGAAAAGAGATAAGGTCTAAGTGTTGTTTCACCACCTTTGGGAGGAATCCAAAGGATAAGAAACTAGAAGGAGAGAGCGAAGTGCTCAAGATTCTAGAGAGGCCACACTTTATCTCACTAAAACTCACTTAAAATTCAAGTTATAAGAAAAATACAAAGGAAATGAGGTATATATACCTCCTTAAAGAAAGTCGGTCACACCATGGGCCTTGGGGAAGCTCTAATAGCGGCCTAAAACTCAATGGCCATGTAACGCTCAAATTAGAACCTAAGAACCTAATTCCTAAGTCTAATAAATTCTGAAACAAATAAAAATGACTACTAAAATATTTACAAGGAATGCCAAGGCCCAAGATGGCCCAAAGGAGGTCCAAACAAAGCTCAAAGGACCCTCACTCCAAAATAGTGCAAGTGAAGCAAGTAAGGGGCTTCAAATGCTCCTCCTTAGGCTTAGGTCCATCAAAGAAAGTGATAAAGGAAGCTACAAAAGACCACTAAAGCTTTCAAAGGCAACGTCTAAAGTTTATGTAAGGTCTAGAGATTCTCTATTGGTGAGGTCCTCGCCAGGAAAGGTCTTAAAATATCGAGTTCCCATTAATGAAATGGCCAAGGGAGTTTTGAAGTAAACAACTTTTCTGCCAGTGCATGGTGTAAGTTGGTAAACTTTGGGCAGAAGTCACATTTTTCACGTACTCCACTATGTCCCTTTGCATTGTGGGCTATTAATAGCCAGCCCTTAGAATTTTCCTCATCTTTAGCTGCTGATGTGGTGCCCATATTGTCCTTTGTGAACCTCTTCCATTATATCACCAATCTCATTCTCATTTAGATGTTTCAAGTAAGGCATTGAAATTTCCCTTTTGAATATGGCTTTATCCACCATTACGAAATGAAGCAAATATCTCTTCAGCTTTTTTCCTCAAGGGGTCTATAGGCAATTGTCCATTCACTATTTACCATATTTTTAGAGTCAACCATGAAGCTACATCAAAGGCATGTACATTGATCGTAGAGATCCAAGGTAAGATTGTGATACTTGGCTCCATTAGGGTGTTTTGAATAACGGTTGTGGTGGAACCTACTTTTTTTAGTGTTAGCTAATCTAGAGAGAACATTGGCTCGGACGTTTTCCTTTGGAACTTGCTTGAATTCGATCTGTGCAAATTTCTCCTTCAACTTATTCACTCTAGTCAGGTATTGTTGCAATAACAAATCCTTGGCTTAGTACTCTTCAAAACTTGGGAAGTAACCAATTGAAACTCATTGCTAAGGGTGACCTCTTTGGATCTGAAATCTATGGTGGCTTATAGTCTGGCCAAGCACGCTTCATATTAAGCTTGGTTATTGGAGGTTTTGAAGTCAAATCCTAGGGAAACCTTGAGGTGGACACCATTATCACTTTCCACCATAATACTAGCATTATAGCCCTTGTTGTTTGATGACCCATCCATGAACATCATCCAATGTGAGCGCTTGTCCTTAGGGTTTTCTCCTATGAGTTTGGCAACAAAATTAGCTAGCCTCTAGGCTTTGATGGCACCTCGGGGCTTGTAGGTGATGTTGAATTCTGACAATTTGATTTCCCATTTAATCATTCTTCCTACAAGACCGAGTTTAAATAACAACGTCCATAATGGTAGATTAGTATAAAGCATAATTGGGTAGGCGCGAAAATACGGTCTTAGCCTTTAGGATGCCCAAACTACAACCAGTTCTAGTTTTTCAATATTTTGATACTAGAGCTCAACGCCTTGAAGAGTTTTCTCGTGAAGTACACAAGATGTTATCCTTTGAGAGTTTCTTTTACTAGGACTACTCCTAGATCCTTATCTGAAACAGATAAATAAACAATTAGTTGTTCATTGGGTTATCTTTTACCAAAATTAGAGGTTTGGACAGGATGTACTTCAGACTCTAGAATGTCGTCTCTTGCTCCTTGTTCTATTCATATTTCTTATTTTCCTTCAAGATATTGTAAAAGGGAGTGACCATTGTGCCATCTTAAGCATGAACCTAGCCAATGCAGCCATCTCGTCGTTCAAACGTCTTTGAGGATTTTGGGACTTTACATTGGATCACCTTGCACTTATCAAAATTAGCCTCAACCCCCTCGGGTCAGCATAAAACCTAGGAATCTCTCTTCTGGTACAACAAAGGTGCACTTAGGGGAACTAAGTAACATGTCATATGCCTTCAGCCTTTCAAAAATCTTTGAGATCAATAATGTGATCACCTTCAACCGGAGTCTTGGCTATTATGTCGTTCACATAAACTTCTACCAACTTGGTATGCATTATTTCAAAGACCTTGTTGATCATGTGTTGGTAGGTAGCACTAGCTTTCTTACCACCAAACATGAAAATATAGCAAAATATACCCTTGTCATTAATAAAGGCCAATTTTTCTTGACCTCTTCCTACATTAGAATCTGATACGCTTTCATGAAGGATAAGAACTAGTATCCTGAAGAATCATCTATCATTTGATCTATAATGGGGAGGGGTAAGGGTCCTTGGGACACATCGGTTAAGATTAACATAATCTGTGCATATTCTCCATTTACCGTTGGACTTTTAGACCATTACAACATTGGACAACCATGATAAATATCAAATTTCTCTGATGGAACCGGCCTTGAAGAGCTCTTATGTTTGTTCGCATAAGGCTTTCTACTTCTCCGGGCCTAAACACATTTTTTCTATGTAAATAGCTTTATTTAGGGTACACTACTAGTTTATGGCAAAAAAAAATTAGGATCCGTACCGAGCATATCAATCGCGGTCCATGTGAATAATTGCTTGAATTCTTAGAGAAGCTTTACTAATCTTTTCTCTATACACGCATGAAGCTTATCATTGATGTGTGTAACCTTGCATGCCATACCTCCAAGCCTGATAACCTTCGAGCCTTCATCCAGTTTAGGCTTAGAGGGGTTGAGAGGGTCAATCTTCAACTCCTTTCTTGAGGTCATTCAACTTATGCTTCTTCATAAACACTTCTTCTTTTACCATGCTCAAGCTCAGATTGTAACAATATCAAGCCATTTCCTACTCATCTTGGATGGATTAAACTAGATTCTCCTTATTGATGAACTTGATAAGTAGGTGTAGATTTGAAACTATGGCTTCCATGGTGTTGAAGGTGGGTCCCCTTATGATGTCGTTGTAGGGGGTTTGGCATCGATCACCAAGATCCTTGTCTTGATTGTTCTAGCTCTGAGATCACTATGAAGGTGATCCTTGTATGCAGATATCCTTTAGAGGGCTACTTTAGCTCTGTTGAAAGCTATCAGATTCTTTGTGTAAGGTTATAAGTCCATATTGGTTAAGCCTATTTTTTTAAAACAATCATAAAAAAATGACATCAAAAGAACTCCTTTGATCGACTAAGAGTCGTTTTATGTCCATGTTGGCTATTATGGCTACAATGACTACTACACCATCTCTAACAAAAATAGTTGGGCAAAAGTCATCATCAATGAGATAGGAGGTGTTTGGACACACTCCCTAAAATGTTGGTTATCCTTCTTGTTCTGAATCAATATGATCACCTAAAGATGATTCTTTCTTACAATGTTAGAGACATCACTACTTACGAAACCTCCACCAATTATTTCAATTACCTCCCTTCATCCTTTTGGGTGTGGAGGGCTCTTCTTGGAAAAATTCCACTACTTGAGCCTTTTGCTTCTCAGTGACTATGAACCACTTTAGGCCGTATCCATCATCATCATTTAGAGATCAGTCTCTTCATTTTTTCTCAAATTAGTCTACTCATCCTTAGACTTGTGTTTTAGAAGGTATACTTCAAATTCCCTTCTCTAATAAGGATCTCAACTACGTCCTTCAATTGCCTACATTCCTCAATCGCGTGATTGAACTACTTGTGAAAATCATAGTACTTTCTAGGAATTCTAGGCTTTTTGAGAGGCATTGGTTTCCCGATTCCACACATAAAAAAGATAGCCAACCATTCTCCCTCAAGATTTGAGCCAGTCCAGTGTTGAGTGGAGCATAGTGGTAAAAACTAAACACTTTCTTATCTTGGTGCCAAAGTTAGACCTCTATCCCTCTGTTCTTTAAGGTGTCTTCTTAAATTTTTGCTTTTCATTTTCTTTCTTCTATGGAGTCAAGGTAGGCACAGAAGAAGTTTTTGCCAATATGGCTTTCAATTGTTTCTCAATGCTAACTTACTTGGTGGTATTCTTTTGAAACTCTTCGAAAGTTTGAGGTGGTCCATTTGCTAATGAAAGGGAAAATGTGGATTTTTGCAGTAGAGCCTCAATGATGACATAAAGCTGAATTGCTTTCATCAGACCGGGTACCATAACAACTTCTTTATAGAATCGTTTCAAAAAATCCTTTAGGGATTCCTTCTTACCCTACTTAATTTGATTCAAGGTGTGGGAAGTATTGGGAATATCCCAGGAAATAATAAATTGGTCACCAAAAGCCTCTACCATGTCAGCTAGGAATTGATTGAGCCCATGGACAAACCCTTAAACCAACTCATCGTTTTCTCTAATGAGGGTTCTAAGGAGTATTATACACATCACATCAGATTTTGCTCCAAGGAACATAGCTTCGTAAGCGTATACATCTAAATGCTACCCTGGGTTAGTTTCTCTGGAATACTTTCTGATTGACAGCGGCTAGGTGATTTGTAGATGCTTTTGAATAGGGATCCTCATCAGCCTTCTAGAGAAGGGTACGTTCAGCTTGTACCTTAAGGGATAGCTATAGTCTGTAGATTCGTATGTTGGGGAGAATGATGACCACCCCGATATTAAGATTCAAGATGGTCATCGTCATAAGTAGGGATCTTAGAGTAAGACGGAATGATGGACATCTCATGTAACAACCCTGATTTTTTAGAATAAGAAACTACACCCTCAGGACTCCCGAGGATACTCTATTGAGATTTTAATAAGAAGCTTGAGGCTTTGGCCTGTTCCCCAAGTAGTTCAGCATAAGAGAAATCGTGAAAAGCGGAACTAGTTAAGATATTTAAAATAAAGTATAAGAATTACGAGAAAGAGCATAATGAATGAGAGAAGCAGCAATAAAAAAATAGTAATAACAACGTCTGAAAGTATTGTTTAATAATACGTTCATAACGTTTATTTTGTTAAATTAAGTAGTAATTAATTTATAATTATATTAGTTGATAATTATTTTCTGTCAACAATATTTAATAGATAATACTTCATCTTGGTAATTAATATCTAATTTTAATCAATAATTATTTACTGTTTGATTATTTGATTTTAAGTGGTGAATATTTATTCAAATTGAAATTTTATAATATTGTTTAATAATTATTATTTATTCATTTATTTTATAATGATTATTTTAATTGAATATTAATTAGTTGATAATTACTTAATTAGTAATTATTGTTAGCCAAGGCCTCAATACTCAAGAGGGGGGTGAACTGAGTATTGCAAATTTTCGCATAGAATCCCTTTCAAAATGGTTAGTAGTACACAAATGATGCAATATAAAAGAGATAATAATTATAAAGCACATATCATACTAAGATACTTTGAGTTGAAGATACAATATTCGAGAATTGATTTTGATAAACAAGCAAGTTATTAGTTTAGGCAATTCTTGAAATACTTGGCATGCTATAATTAATTCCAATATAAATTTAACTTAAACAATTTCTAACAAATTAATTAAGCATGATTAATTTACCAAGTTATTAACAATAATATTCAACTCACTTATGTAATAATTAAATCCAACAAGATTTAAGTCAATTAATTCAAGGATTTAATTTAAGCAATTTTAACATACCAATTAGATATAAATATTTTAACATGCAATTTAAATTCACAATAATAAAGGAGCTTAAGGGAAGAGAGAATTTGTAAACCGATATAACGAGTTCCACCACCCCGGTGTACGTCTCGCCTTCAAGCAACCCACTTGAAGGATTCCACTATTGAAGTTTAGAGATACAAGCTATGAGCAATTGCAGCTTCCTAGTGTCCCACACTTAAGAACTCAATCCTCACTAGCACAAGGGCAACCCACCCAATCTCTCAAACTCTCAATACCCAAAGGTTGAACCCCAACCTTTGTGACCACTCAACCTAGAGTGAAACCTTAGTGTTTTGTGTTTGGTTTACAAGATTTTTCTCTCTCACTAGAGTAGATATACAACTTGAAGCTCTCACAAAATAATAACAACTCTCACAGAGAGGATATGCAAATTTAAGAACACTCAAATATTTTTCTCTCTAACTCGCAAATAATTCTTAAAGGAGAAATATGCAAATTATGAACCAAGAGAAATTGCAACGAAGATCGGAAGAAGAAAGGAACAGAGGAACTGCTTCTCCATTGCTATAAATTGCAAGCTCGGTTTCTTCTTCTATTTATAGGCCTTCAACAGCATGGCTTGTGCACTTAATTAATTCCCTTTATTGTGGTGCAGCATGGACATAATTGAGCAATGGAGCGTTTGTCGGCTTGGTGCTTAATGGACAATGCATTTGTTAATTCGTTAATGCGATGCAAGGTTGGCTACACTTCAAATTTACGTTCCAGAATCATTTAAACTAAATGAATTGATTCATCTTCAATTTGAATGGATTCCCAACATTATTTTGGTCCTGACATAGCATATGAATCGATTCTTTAAGTTGGTGAATCGATTCCTTCGTGTTTACAGAGGCAATGAATCGATTCCTCTAGTTGTGAATCGATTCCCAAGGATTTCTATCAGCATGAATCAATTCCTTGGACAGATGAATCGATTCCCAGGTTTTTCCTTGCAGATGAATCGATTTCTTGCACTGATGAATCGATTCCTACGTGAGTTCACAAGCATGAATCGATTCCTTCCTTAATGAATCGATTCCCACGTTAGTTTTTGCACCATGAATCGATTCCTCATGTTGTTTCTTGCAGAATAATTATGTTTTGGCCCTCCTGATATTATTTTTCATGTTTTTGACCCCGATCATGAATCTTCTTGCATTTTGACCCTTTTTTAATTATGTTTTTCAAGATTCTTTATTCTTTTGATCCTTAACATCATTATTCAATTGCATTGATATATTTCTTGATTCCTTGAACACTTTGTTTGTCATAATCAAAACCTGTATCAACATATAAACACATTCTCCCCCTTTTTGATGATGACAACAAATGTTCATCTCTTGGGGTGTTAGTCTCATAATAATTCAAATTCATGGCATAAACGACTCCCCCTTATAATTGTATTTTTATACCACTTTGTTTAATGTAGGATCATGCATAGTCATTTTGAAAAAGATACCACTTGAAAAAGATACCACTTTGTTGAATATCACTTGTTCAAAGAGCATAATGTATCATGTAAGATAATATCTCCCTTAATCATGCAATAGATACCACAAAATAGTTTATCTAATTTTCAGAGCATCGTGGCAGTGTAAGCAGGTATGATAAGCATAATAATGATGTTTTCTCTTTTTAACAACATGTTATTCTATCATATTCTTCACATTCTTCTCCCCCTTTCTAATGGCAACATGATACTCTCCCCCTTTGGCATTATCAAAAATAAAACAATAATCATAGTAATTCTCAATCTTATCATATTAGTTCTCTCCTTTTTGGCATATATGATATTCTATTCTCTCTACTAATCCTTTCACTAATCTCTCCCCCTTTGGCATCATCAAAAAGATCATCATCTTAGTTATAATCTGTGACATCAACATATAAACTCATTTATTTGAATAAGAGGGATTTAGAGCAAGTATTTCATAGAAAGTAGAATTCAAATCAAAGCTCACAACATGATCAAAGATATATATCATTTTATTGCATTCCACATGTTAATATCTAGAGTCAATAATCAACCATATAATTCATTCATCAAGTAAGCATATAATTGATTGGTAACTCATTTTTAATCATGTAGTAAATATCATTTTCAAGTATGGTAAGCGTTACATGATTCTTTCCAATTAAGCACACATACCATTACTTGCACATTTGTAAATAAGTCAAATATAAGTAAGCAAGTAATTTCCTTAATTAAGATAGGCAAATAAGCACATAATCTTCTCCTTTTTGGCATTATCAAAACACACAAGGATATTCTTCCAAGTAATCATATAGGAGAGTAGAAACAAAATTATAAGCATAAGTGCCATAAACATAATCATGGAGAGGTGAAATCAAGGATAATCATGTGTATGCTTCCCCTTACTACTGTAATTGATATCACTTGTAAAAAATATACCACTTATTAACATGTGAAACCAATTATACCAATTTGATCAAGTCTGATACTACTTGTTAGGCTATTTAATCAAGTCTGATATCATTTGTTTATTTCTTAAGCACATGATCTCCTTATTTTAATAGATACCACTTATTGAAACAATAGATATCACAATATAAATAAATACCACTCAAAGGTTAGATACCACTTGTATATAAGAATCCACTTGTTAATCATTTAATTAATATTGCTTGATGCATTTCCAAGTATCAGCGCAGTAACATAGAGGAGTTTTCAACAAAGTATACTTATATCTAGGTATCAGAGCAGGGATAAAGTGATATATCCAGCTTGTATAATTTGTTATTCATACCACTTGTTAATATAATTCATATAATTCAGAGAGCATAGTGGTAGAGTAAACACTAATTACAACATAGGCAATGGTACTAATCAAGCATAATAATCTTTCTCTTTCAAATAGATACCACATATTATAAAGAGTTATTATAATGAAACATTCCAAGGTATTAGAGAAGATTTTCTTTTAACAATACATGGTCTATCTATTTTTAGTTCATTGTCTTTACCACTTGTTAATGCACTATGATACCACTTGTTGCATTTTCACTTATATCTAGGTATCAGAGCAAAGGTGGAATGAATAATACAGCTTGTTGACTTACTTATGTATTTGTATTAGAACATATGCCGATATATCTATTTTCCATATGACTTTTTTTATCTCAAATATTCTCTTCTTAACTTATGCCTATGATGTTACATATAGGTCTAGTCAAGTATTTACCTAGAGTACATATGTCATTTATTAAGAGCATATGATTGTTCAAGAGAATACATTTGGCATAGATCATTTACAACACTTAAAGATAAGTCACAAAATCATATCATGGTTATGGTGCAGCTGTAATGCAAGTCATATACTTATTGTAATCAATTTGCCATAACATATATGTTATACCACTTGTTATCTTGATGTTATGTATGATACCACTTGATGGATTTGCCAATTTAAGCTCTTGATATCAATTCTTAACATTTAAGCATTTTAGCATTCAAGCATACATCATTCTTGATTTAATTATTCAATAATTCTTTTCAAACTCAATGATGCATATTTTCAAATTTCTTTTCACAGTCAAGATCATACATCATCAAACACACGGTGTATCAATCAAGATAGATACCAATTGCTCAAGCATGGTGTATTAAGGAAGATCATGTCATGCATTATCACTTAACATATCATGCATTGTTTCTTAATATACCATGATGCACAGACATTTAACATTAATCTCTTTTGTTCATGCCTATGATGTTATTAGTCATGAAGTTAAGTCTAGGCAATCACTTGTTATAACATACATAGAGCATACATACTTTTTCTTGGGCATTATAAAAAACAACATATAATTGCATAGAAACATTTTGCCTAAGATAGACAGCTTTGTAGAAATAAGTCATAGAAGCACAATATAGTTTAACTTAAAGCAACTATAAAATTTGTCATAATCAACTTGTCATAACATTTTCTTGATATGAAGTTCAATGCCACTTGTTATGAAAAGATACTTTCTTGTTAGGAAAATTATATGACATACCACTTGTTAAAACAAATTATGCATAAATTATCAAAGCATAGATACCATTTATACACATAATATATGTATTTATTATCAAAGCATAGTGGCAAGTATATAATCAAGATTATGTCCCTGTGATTTCTCCCTCTTACTGATTCAATTGATACCATTTTGTTTGGAAGATGCTTGTTATTTAGATACCACTAGTTAAACAAAAATATCTTTTGTTCAATAATCGATACATCATCAAGAATTCATGCATCATCAAGATTTTATACATCATCAAGAATTCATACATCATTCAAGAATTCATACATCATCAAGAATTCATATATCATCAAAAATTTATTATGAACATGTATGGAGTTTGGCTTTATAAAGAACATTTCAAAAAAATTTCAATAAACTATCAGCTAAGTGCATAGATGTTTTAACATAATTAAGCATACAATCACATAGCAAACATGATGTTTGATCTTCTAGAGTAAGGATTCGATCGTACCTTGGAATTTTACAATTCCTACATCCTTATCTTTCTCATTATTTGTTCTTTGGAGTGAAGATTGTGAATCTTGATTCTTTGGTCATTCGTCAATGAGAAATTGTCGATTTAAAGTATGCCTACAAAATTTAAAGTTTTATGGTACCCTTTGAGAGTTGGGTCCTTTCTTGTTAGTTTAGGATTTCAAGGTTGTTTTTGGAATCCATACCTTTCTCATGCACTTTTGACGAGATTTCTTTATAAAGCAATTAGAAGATATATGACCATACATTCAACAATAGAAACATGTTGCATCTAAAGAATAAGTCATAGTATGATTGTAATGGTTCCTTTTATATTCTATGTGCCTTCTCTTAAAACAATTGGATATTGTATGACCCTTTCTTTCATGGTTTGCACATTTTAGAATAGGTATAGGTTTTTCCTTAAGGGGTGCAGAGGAGCTCTTGTATTTCTTTTCTATTTCAAATTTTCTATGACCTATTACCCTTCTATCAAGTGTACATTTTTGATTTTTAAGAGATGCATCAAAACCATTTGTAAGCTTCATGAGTGTTTCTTTTAGATCTTTATTTTCTTTTTCAAGAAGCATACATTTATCAACTAGCATACATTCCTTATTTCCATTACAAGTCCTAAGAGTGACTTTTAAAGCTACTAATTCATCATTTTGAACTCTAAGATTTTCCTTTTCTATATGACCATCATGCAATTCATTTTCAAGTTTCAAAACGGTTTGTTTTGAGCATGCATATTTCTTTGATAATAAAACAAATTTTTCATGCAATTCATCAAAAGCATCTAACAACTCATCTTTATCAATTTCACTTTCATCATCACTAGATTCATTTAGAGAACTTACCTCATCATCTTTGGAGTGCTTTGTCATAAGGCAGAGGTTGGTAAATTCTTCTTTTGATTCATCAACCTCTTCTTCCATACTTATTTTGAATCCTTCATTTTTTCTAGGAAGAGTACTGATTCTTGCGTCTTGATCATCATTAGTATTTCCATAAATTGTTTCAAGAGTTTCCCATATTTCTTTAGCACTGTTACAAGTAATAACTCTAGAAACATCATTACGTCCTAATGCTAATGTGATAAGAATTTTAGCTCTTAGATTAAATTGTGCCTTTCTTTCTTCTTCCTTAGTTCATAAGTTTATGGGCTTCATACATTCTATATTATCAAGAATGTATTTGGGAATGAAAGGACCAAATTGAATAGCATTCCATACCTTGAGGTCATAAGATTGGACAAAGATTTTTATCATTTCTTTCCAAATAGCATAGTCTTTACCATTGAAGATTGGAGGTCTATTTATTGTACCATCTTATGGAAATGCATCATAAGAGGTAGAGGCCATCTTGATCTCCTACAGCTGTTAAGCCTTGTGGCAAGAGTCAAGCTCTGATACCACTTGTTAGCCAAGGCCTCAATACTCAAGAGGGGGGTGAATTGAGTATTGCAAATTTTTGCACGGAATCCCTTTCAAAACGGTTAGTAATACACAAATGATGCAATATAAAAGTGATAATAATTATGAAGCACATATCATACTAAGATACTTTGAGTTGAAAATACAATATTCAAGAATTGATTTTGATAAACAAGCAAGTTATTAGTTTAGGCAATTCTTGAAATACTTGGCATGCTATAATTAATTCCAATATAAATTTAACTTAAACAATTTCTAACAAATTAATTAAGCATGATTAATTTACCAAGTTATTAACAATAATATTCAACTCACTTATGTAATAATTAAATCCAACAAGATTTAAGTCAATTAACTCAAGGATTTAATTTAAGCAATTTTAACATACCAATTAGATATAAATATTTTAACATGCAATTTAAATTCACAATAATAAAGGAGCTTAAGGGAAGAGAGAATTTGCAAACCGATATAACAAGTTCCACCACCCCGGTGTACGTCTCTCCTTCAAGCAACCCACTTGAAGGATTCCACTATTGAAGTTTAGAGATACAAGCTATGATCAATTGTAGCTTCTTAGTGTCCCACACTCAAGAACTCAATCCTCACTAGCACAAGGGCAACCCACCCAATCTCTCAAACTCTCAATACCCAAAGGTTGAACCCTAACCTCTGTGACCACTCAACCTAGAGTGAAACCTTAGTGTTTTGTGTTTGGTTTACAAGATTTTTCTCTCTCACTAGAGTAGATATTCAACTTGAAGCTCTCACAAAATAATAACAACTCTCACAGAGAGGATATGCAAATTTAAGAACACTCAAATATTTTTCTCTCTAACTCTCAAATAATTCTTAAAGGAGAAATATGCAAATTATGAACCAAGAGAAATTGCAACGAAGATAGGAAGAAGAAAGGAACAGAGGAACTGCTTCTCCGTTGTTATAAATTGCAAGCTCGGTTTCTTCTTCTATTTATAGGCCTTCAACAGCATGGCTTGTGCACTTAATTAATTCCCTTTGTTGTGGTACAGCATGGACATAATTGAGCAATGAAGCATTTGTCGGCTTGGTGCGTAATGGACAATGCATTTGTTAATTCGTTAATCCGATGCAAGGTTGGCTGCACTTCAAATTTACGTTCCAGAATCATTTAAACTAAATGAATTGATTCATCTTCAATTTGAATGGATTCCTAGCGTTATTTTGGTCCTGACATAGTATATGAATCGATTCTTTAAGTTGGTGAATCGATTCCTTCGTGTTTACAGAGGCAATGAATCGATTCCTCTAGTTGTGAATCGATTCCCAAGGATTTCTATCAGCATGAATCGATTCCTTGGAAAGATGAATCGATTCCCTGGTTTGTCATTGCAGATGAATCGATTTCTTGCACTGAGGAATCGATTCCTAGGTGAGTTCACAAGCATGAATCGATTCCTTCCTTAATGAATCGATTCCCACGTTAGTTTTTGCACCATGAATCGATTCCTCATGTTGTTTCTTGCAGAATGATTATGTTTTGGCCCTCCTGATATTATTTTCCATGATTTGACCCCGATCATGAATCTTCTTGCATTTTGACCCTTTTCTAATTATGTTTTTCATGATTCTTTATTCTTTTGATCCTTAACATCATTATTCAATTGCATTGATATATTTCTTAATTCCTTGAACACTTTGTTTATCATAATCAAAACCTGTGTCAACATATAAACACAATTCTTCCCTGCTAATAAATTTAGTTTAACATGTAATAATAAATTATACTTAATAATTAATATTTAAAATTAATATTAATAAAATATATTTAATTGATTATTTTGAAAATATATAAATATTTATAATAATATTTTTGAAATTATATATTTAAAATTATTTATTTGACAATTACATTATATTTATATTTAATAATAAAATATTGTTAAGTTCCTCAATATTGAACTATGGGACCTAACCTGAGGTCAAACTCTGACTGTTCGACCCAAGACTAGTGATCCAGTAGGGAAACTAGTCTTGTTAGGATCCTTTCGTAAAGGATCAAGGGTGTCTAATGTAACATCCCAAAAATTTCATTCTCATGTATAATCATTTTTAATCTAGACCATTAATGATATTATCTATTTATATTAACTTTCTACATAAGTTTGGCTGTGAATCGAAGCTTCTTTTTGATTCGTTCAAATAGCTTCCTTTGATGTTAACCTTTGGTAGCGTTCTGATTGGGAGATTAGCGAGTGAAGTACCTTCGAATAAGATATTTCGAGTGACTGAGATAAGACTATCTGAGTGAAGAAAGGAATCTGATTTCGAGTGAGGTATGACCGAGAGAACTTCTGAGTGAAGGAAGGTTACGACGTTTCTGAGTGAGGTATGACCGAGAGAACTTTCGAGTGAAAGAAGGTTAAGATGTTTCCGAGTATGGTATAACCGAGAGAACTTCCGAGTGAAGGAAGGTTAAGATGTTTCCGAGTGAGTCATGAACGAGAGAACCACTTCCGAGTGAAGGGAGTCCTGGCCTCGAAGATATTTCCGAGTGAAACGTCTCCGAGTGACTCGTTTCCGAATGAAATGTTTCCGAGTGAAACGTCTCTGAGTGACTCATTTCTGAATGAAATGTTTCTGAGTGAAACGTCTCCGAGTGACTCGTTTCCGAATGAAACGTCTCTGAGTGACTCATTTCCGAATGAAACGTCTCTGAGTGAAATGTTTCCGAGAGAAATACTTCCGAATGAAGAAAAGCTTTGATTTCGAATGAGTACTTCTCGGGCCGGGATATTCTCGAGTGGGGTATCTTCGACTTAAATACAACTTTCCTGAGTGGGGTGTCCCCGAGTGCGACACTTCCGTGTGGGATGGTACCAAGTGAGACATTTCCAAGTGGATGACACCAAGTGAGACCTTTCCGATTCCCGCGTGATATGTCACCGATTGAGACTACCGAGTAGGTCATTTCTAGGGGAAGTACTTCTGGAATAGAGAAAGACTTTGACTTTCAATGAATACGTTTCCGAGTAAAAAGTTCCCGGGGGAAGTAAATATCCGAGTGGTGAACCCCTTCATTCTATTCGTGCTCGGGTGTCATAAAGATTTCCTAGAGCCTGTGCTCGGGTCATATTCAAAGTTGCCGAGATCTTATGCTCGGGTTCGTCTTCGAGATTGCCTTCGACTCCGAGTGATATTCCCAAGTGAAAAGATTTCCGAGAGAGGACTGAACTTCGACTCCGAATGATCTTTCGGTTGTAAGATTTCCGAGTGACGCACTTCCGAGAGAAATACTTTCGAGTGAAGAAAGGCTTTGACTTTGAATAAAGTATATTTCAGGCAGAAATATATCTGAGTAGAGAAATTCCGAGTGAATCAATTCTGAACAAAAATGGCTGATTTTGAACGAGCACTTTTCGGGCAGATATATCCGAGTGAGATATTTCTGAATGTGTCTCTGGGTGAGACATTTCCGAGTTGGTCACTCACTCGGAAAGAAAAGCTATGACTGTGTTTCAAGCAAAAACATTTCCAAGCGAATTCCCTGCCGAGTGGAGTAATTCTGAATGAAAAGAGGCTCTGATGAATTCTTCTCGGAAAGAGACATGCCCAAAATACTGAACCAGTGTCAGAATTAATATTTTACTCCAATCATATCATCTTGTACATATTTTAATATATTTACTTCAATCATACAAGCTCCATTATGTAGGCGGCGGAAATAGTCAACAATACAACTCATTTTCTTATCTAAAACCTCCATTATCACCGTAAATAATGCACCTAACATCCTACTACAATCCAATTACGAAAAATCGTGTCCCCCACTTGTCTTTTGCATTATTAAATTGACACTACGTCTCGTTCCCAAGTCTGAATTCTTAAAACAAACTAAAATTTAGTAAAGTCTCTCTCTCATTTCCTTTTCTCCGTGAAGTCACCTTTGATCTGAAGCTAGGACAGTAAGAAGAGAATGTTTTTCAACCAATCTAAGATCTTCTATCAAGGTAAGAAGGGATAGGGTTGTGAATAAATATGGAATGGGTAGAATTATATGCTGTTCTAGGATTTCCAGATTTATTTTCGTAGCTTGTTACTTAATTTTGAAGATGAAAATGTGTGAATTTGACTCTGACTTCTTCATCAAAGTTGTAAATCCTTTCGTTATGTGAATTTTGGGACTTGAACCGACTGATTTGGATATGTATAGCATGAGTTATAGTCAAAATACTACAACATGTTTGTTCTAGAATATGTACCTTCTATTTTGTGTAAATATTAATATTCTGGGAATTATACATACATATTTAGACTTTGACGTCTTCATAAAAGTTGTAGATAATTATGTTACGGATCTATAGAAAATGGAATTGCTTAAAAAGGATTTGATTTGCTCACGTTATGGTCACTTTACTAATGTATGTTGCTGTTGTAAATTTCTAAAATTACCTATGATTTATTTATGAATGATTATTATGAATGAAAATGATATTTTCCATGTGGGTAATGATTTATTTATGAATCATTGAGAGACTGTTGATTAATATGGATGTTATTGAATATCCTATGAATGTCATACAGTATGTTTATCTTTGTGATGAATAATTATGAATGATTAAATTAATGTATACATGAATGCCTTGTGGTTTATTAAATATGTTGTTGAACTGTAAATCCATGATTTTGAGAATTAATATATGTGATGTGTCCCTTGAGGACTTTTCCAAGTGATTATGGAAATATTGATATTATGGTATGTTAAATCGATAAAGAGAATTAAAGGCATTCATGCATCATAAGTATTTGGACGCACCATGGAATTTAGGGGTTCCATGATTGCCAGCCCTGGTGAGGGGTTACTCTATGATGAGTTAAAGCACTATTTTCGCTAAGAGCCATGGAGTGTAGGGATTCATGGTTTATGCTAATTCCTACTTGAGTGCCATGAAGGGTAGGGATTCATGGTAGATATTAATTCCTACTTGTGTCTCTATGAGACTTTTTACTGTAGTATTCCCACCAAACCAAAATGGATCCAGCATGATATCATTTGACTAAATTAAAGATTATTAAATGTAAATGACCTTGTTTGGCATATTCATCATATCATTATGATTTCTTGATTGTGTTTGTGCAATTTTACTTATTTTATATTTATTCTATATTCTGTCTCACTCTTACATTATTTTTACAGTGCATGCTTCACAGAATGAAGAGTGGTACAATTAATGAAGCTTTTATGTTTTATTGCTTGGACTTTGACTTCATTTGAATTTTAATGTATTGTAATAATATTATGTACCATGTACTGCAATTATATTCATCGTTTTCGCTATATAAATGTATTATGTCTTATTCGTTCACGACTAGTATGCATGATAATATTCCGCATTTATCAATTTTTTCGTGACCTCAGAATTTAAATTACGAATTTCAAAATGATTCTTTAAACGTGAAAAAAATTTATTTCTAAAAATTTGGGCGTCACATCTAACTTGGCCTAACTAGCCCAATCGGAACCTTTAATGTGTCTTATGTTTGATTGTTCTTATGCTTTGGGATATCCGATAGTGGCATAGTCAGTCTCTGGTGACTCGTTTTGACATTTTAGGAACTTTTTCTAAAGAAGCCGAAGCCCGATTCAGATTCTATCATCCTCGTTCCTCCATAAATCAGTTTCTTCAAAAGTCGCTTTCAAGCTAGACCCGAGCACCTTCAATGTTTTAGACCCAAAGTTTGCATACGATCTTGGAATCAAACGATTTTATTCTTAATCTCTTTATTTTGAAAAGATCTTCGATCTCCTTTTCTAGCCCTGAACTCTGATTCCTACTTTGTCGACCTCAAAATCAAAGATTTAGTATGTCGCCTCAAAATTCCACTGTTTGGACGTTTTCCCCTGCGTATGGTTCAGAAAAATTCATAACTCTCTCATATGACCTTCGATTTGCGCAAACCCGGTGTCAAAATGTTTGTAAGAAAATTATCTATGTTTTTTGTGAAGACATTAAAGGCTAAATCCCTCTAGATCAGTACAGTTAATAGATCTTTACAACCCTTTAACTGTTTCATCACCATGTTGGCAGCCTTCATTAAAATTTGGATATCGCCTTTGTCCGGTGCTTAAATTGTAACATCCCAATTCCGAAGTTAGATACCGAATGAAAATTAAATGGTAAGAATTTGAATGCAAAGTAAAGAATTAATTGTTAATCATAATCAATATAGCTTGAGAGTTAATGACAAGCTAATTGGACTTAGTTGGTGGGATGTGGCTGTTTGTGATTGGCGGAAGGTGTGAGTGGACTGCGACTCACACTCTCCTATCCCACTCCTTCTCTTCGCATGCGTATATATGTGCATACCCTGTATTACCGTGTGTGCAAAAACTTCTCCCACTACTTCATTCTCTCTTTTCTTCTTCGTCTCCATCTTCTTCTCCTTTCCCCTATTTTTGTTCTTCACGACGACAGTGCGAGAAGAAGGTCAGAGCCCTCCAACTGGTGAAGGACGATCGTTGAGGCAGAGAAAGAACAACGCTCCATTCCCGAACTGAGTGCAGAGTGCGACGGGGCGAAGGAAGGTTGAACGGATCGGAAGAAGGGCGCCGGATCCAACGTCGAGAGTAGAAAAGCTTCTTGAAGTTCCTTTCGTAGGTAGGGGGCGCTTGCATGTCAAATGCATGGTCTACGAACGGTACTGGATGAATCTACTGCTTTGAGTGTGTGCATGTGTTTATGACGACTGGATCTTATGCATGATTGATGGTTCTGGATTCTGTGTGTTTTATAGTGGTTATATAGTAGTTGCATGCAATCAAGAGGGTGGTAATGTGGACTGTTAGCCTTTGATAATGACGAATAAAATGCATGGTTCCATCTTTGTTAACACTGTGAAAATATGAATGTGTGCTCGTTAGTTAATTTATCAAATGCTATTACTTTGTTTGCCCAATTGTTGTACATATTGGGGTAACTGATAAAACAAATATAAAGGTTGTGTTGAATCTGTTCTACTTATGGTCACGAAGGAGGTATCGGTTGTGTGATGGTGCTTGTTGGTAAATGCATTAGCTGCATGTGTAAGAGTGGGGTGACCCGTGGAAGGTCATGAGCCCAAGGGAATGACTTCCAGCTACAGACCTTGGCTAGATCCCGAGAGAGCTCGTGGTAGCCGTAGGAGCTAGAGAGGAGTCTCGAGACGCCCATGGCAGGCCGGTACCACACGGGAAGAGTTGAGGGACGAGGGGCCAGTAGGAGGGAAACTGTAACTGAAAGTCATCACTCAAGTCGGATCCGCAGGCATGCATGTAGAAATGAGGTTGATTAGAACAGTACGCATAGCATGTGTTGAGTGTTATGAACGATTTCTGAGTGTGTGGATACTTGTGTGTGTTGTATGTATGCCATAGATATTATTTTGCTTGCCTAACCTTAGTTAACTTAAAAACGATTGAATGAAAGTGAGTGTGTGTATTGACACTGATACCGAACCCTTGATTGTCATTTTACCTGTGAAAGCTCACCCCTGTAGTGGCTACATTTTCAGTGAACATCTCTCAGAATGAAGGATGAAGGAGGAGCTGAGTGCAGAACAAAACAACCGAGTGCTTTTGAATATATGTGTATATGTATATACTGTGTGTAAGGTCCTGTTAAGCCTTGGCCGGCTCATGTTTTGGTTTTAGTCCTTACGTTAGAACTTGAACACCTTCGGGTAACAGAAGTCATGATGAAACTCTTGTAATTATTTGAATACTTTCCTTTATATATATATATATATATATATATATATGTTGTGTGTTCTTCTATACTGTAAGTGATGTCCGAGCGGTAAGTATGGATGCACGAGTATGCCTTACGAGCGTAGGAGGTTAGTGTGTTTATGGGTAGTTATGAAGCTGAGTGGTTCCGAGTGAAAGATTATATGTAAGCCGAGTGAGGAAGAGCTTGTACTCCCAAGTAAAAAGATCCTAGGTGATCCCCCGTCTGAAGGAGGAGTTAATGGAGTGGCTTGGTATGGAATGTACTCTAAGCGTAGGATAATTATAATCCGAGCGATTAAATTGTAGTGTGCCGAGTGAGTTAGCTGCTACTCCCCGAATGAATATAGGTCTGAGGATTTCCGAGTATATGTAAGTATGAAATTTCGAGTGAGATTCATTCACATGAGTTTCTCGAGAGAGAAACACTTAGACGAATTCTTAGGGAAGTTTCCTCCAATGACATTCTGGTGAGTAACTTAGTGGAAAGATTCCCGAGCGCATAGGCTTAACTGATTCCGAGTGAAAACATGTATAAGCTCCGAGCGGGAAATATTTCGAGTGAAACTCTATAGAATCCAAGTGGAAAGTCCCTCACTTACCGGGCGAATCTAGTATATACCTTGGTAGATAAATATAAGAGACTATGTTATAGAAGGTAGGCGTGGGAGTCGTTTTCGAGTGTTGGAACCCTTCATACCGAGTTGCCTTAGGAGTGAATCCGAGTGGACTTAGTCGTTTACCAAGAGTATGGATGTTTCGATGCCGAGTGAGGGTTTAGCCGAGTGAGACTCCCCGCTTCAGCGAATGGAGGACTCGCTCCAGCGAATGTGGGTCACTGGAAGATGTTGTCGTGGTATTGTCCAAGCGATTGGGTGCTCGCCCGAGCGAGTTGGGCGTCTCGCCTAGGCGGATTTGCGTTTCGCTTGAGCGAGTGTACGCTGTGTGGTGGTTCGCTCAGGCGCTGTCGGTGCTTCCGTGTGAATGGTTTTTAATTCCCTTGCCTTCCTTTCTCTTTCTTCTTGGCCATCGGACCAGCTCTCATATCTTCATATATGGGAGTGTTATATTAGGGATCCAGGTTATTCCCCAGTTAATTCGTGAAAATTTTTCCCCCTAAAATCAGGATGTTACATTTTGGTATCAGAGCGGACCGAAAAGTCCAAGGCCAAGGTATGCTTACCGAGTGTAAGCGGTTGGGTGCTTTCTGACTGAATGGTCATTATTGTTGTGATATTATTAAACCTGATTGATATTGACTTATGGATAGGAGGTTGTTTCCCCTGGTCCGATTGGTTGTATAATATATAGAGATAGCATGATGTGCTAAGTCATTGAACATTAGGCTGAAATCCGAATGGTAATGAGTGGCTCGGTATACTTATCCTTGAATGTTAATTTCAGGATAAGGGATGACGCATCGCCAAAGCATGGAGGCTATAGCCACAGCATTCCAACGTTTTGCGGACGTGTTTGAGAGGCAGGGCCAGACTCGAGCTGAGGATGGCCACGTGCTGGACCGCTTCCTGAAGAGGAAGCCGAGTGAATTCCAAGGAGGACGTAACCCGGAGGTAGCTTTTAAATGGACTCAGGAACTGGAAAGGATTTTTGGGGGTCTTCGTTGTACCGAGGCCCAAAAGGTAGAATGTGCAGCGTATATGCTGCAAGATGAAGCGGAGAACTGATGGAAGATAGCCAGAAACCGATTCCCTGATGATGATGCTCAGCTGACATGGAACGATTTTAAGACATGCTTCTTAGAGAAGTACTTCCCCGACACAGTGAGGAGTTGGAAGGAGTTGGAGTTTATGGAGTTGAAGTAGGGCTCCATGACTGTGGAAGAGTATGCGACTAGGTTCGAAGAATTGTGCCTATTCTACCCACCTTTTCAACAACCAGGGACGGAGAGCTCCAAGTGCCTTAAATTTGAAAATGGGTTGAGATCGGATATTAAGAGGGCCTGCAGATATCAAGAGATCAGGAGTTTTCCTGCATTAGTGAACAAATGCAGAATATTTAAAGAAGATGACAAGGCCCACTCGGGCCAGAGCAGCAGAGCCAACCAGTATTTGAGGCCTCAGCAGTCACGTTTCAAGAGGCCAGGAAACGTAGGAAGAAATGAACCCTTCACTAGATATCAGGATCGCGGTGATCGAGGGAGACAGATGAGTGGACGACCCAGGTATGGCAAGTGTTTTAAATGTGATGGCGACCACTTTGCTCAGAGTTGTAATGGTGCCAATGTTAAGTGTTTTCACTGTGGGGATAAGGGGCACATTCGCCCTGACTGCCCCCAACTCCGTCAAACAAATGCTAGTGTACGTCAAGGAGGGTTCTAGGTAAAGAGCAATAGGAATGATGGACAAAGCTCATGGGGCGGAAGCAGCAGAGCTAGAGGGAATATGATGGTTGCCCCAAATAACCGGAGGAGAAACACCGATAAACCAGCTGCTGGAAGAGTCTACGCCATCAACGCAGAGGATGTCGCACAAGCAAATGACTTAGTGCAATGTAAGTGCTCACTCGGTAGATACACACTTAGTGTAGTTTTTGATTCTGGAGCTACCCACTCCTTCATAGCTGATGATTGTGTAAAACGTTTAAAATTACCGACCGTGGAAATGGATCCGATTTTGGAAGTAGCCAATCTGACTGGTCCTAAGGTACTGACCTCATCAATGTGCAAAGAAGTGACGTTCGAGTTGTGTGATCGGAGTTTCACTTTCGACTTAGTGTGCATACCCTTGAAGGATCTTGATATCGTGCTCGAAATAGATTGGCTTTCAGCCAACGAGGTGTTAGTGGATTGCAGAAACCGAAGGATAATCTTCCCGAGACAGCACCATGAGGACTGCACAGCACAAGGTATAACTCAACTGTTCATGATGCTTTGTCTAACCGAGGGCGAGAGTAAAACCCGAGTGAACGAAATCCTGATTGTCTGTGAATTTCCAGAAGTGTTCCCTGAAGACGTACCGAGTGTCCCTCCCAATAGAGAAGTCGAATTCTCTAAAGACTTGATCCCTGGGGCCGAGCCAGTCTCCAGTGCACCTTATAGAATGTCCCCAACTGAATTAACCGAGTTGAAGAAGCAAGTAGATGAGTTACTCGGAAAACAATTCATTAGGCCGAGTGTATCACCATGGGGCGCACCTGTGCTGCTTGTTAAGAAGAAGGATGGCAGCATGAGACTTTGTATAGATTACCGACAATTGAACAAACTCACAATTCAGAATCGTTACCCGTTGCCCAGAATTGATGACTTAATTGACCAACTGCGTGGAGCCTCAGTCTTCTCAAAGATCGACCTGCGATCGGGATACCACCAAATCCGAGTGAAGGACTCGGATATCCCAAAGACTGCCTTTAGGACTTGGTATGGCCACTACGAGTATGTAGTGATGCCGTTCGGTGTGACAAACGCCCCTACTGTCTTCATGAATTACATGAACAGCATATTCCACCCCTATTTAGACCGATTCGTAGTTGTTTTCATTGATGACATCCTAGTCTATTCTAAGACTTCCGAGGAGCATAAAGAACACCTCCGAGCGGTACTCCAAGTGTTAAAGGAGAAGCAGTTATTTGTGAAGCTTTTAAAGTGCGAATTCTGGATGGATAAGATCCACTTCCTCGGACATGTGATTTCCGAGCAAGGTGTCTCGGTGGACCCTTCGAAGGTGACAGCTATAATGACATGGGAGAAACCCAAGTCGGTCTCGGAGATAAGGAGCTTTATGGGCCTGACAGGCTATTATAGAAGATTCATTGAGGGTTTTTCTAAGTTGGCTTTGCCACTGACTAAATTGACTCGGAAAAACATTCCCTTCGTGTGGAGTCCCGAGTGTGAGGGCAGTTTCCGAGAGCTGAAGAACAAGTTGACGGTTGCACCAGTGCTGGCATTAGCTGACTTGCAAGAGAGCTTCGTGGTTTATTATGATGCATCAGGACTCGGATTAGGGTGCGTGCTAATGCAGAAGGACCGAGTGATAGCGTATGCCTCTCGGCAATTGAGACCTCATGAGCAGCATTATCTGACCCACGACTTGGAGTTGGCAGCTGTGGTGTTCGCGTTAAAAATCTGGAGGCATTACTTGTTCGGGTCCAGATTTGAAGTATACAGTGATCACAAGAGCCTCAAATACTTGTTCGACCAGAAGGAGCTGAATATGAGGCAGAGGAGATGGATGGAATTTCTAAAGGATTATGATTTCGAGCTAAAGTACCACCCGGGCAAGGCAAACGTTGTTGCCGACGCATTGAGTTGGAAATCCCTTTATATGGCAGTGATGATGGTGAAGGAGGTAGAACTATTGGAGCGGTTCCGAGACATGAACTTACATGTTGTCATCCCCTCCTCTCGGAAAATGACGATCGGCATGCTGAGAATTGCCAATGACTTCTTGAAATCCATGTACGAGCAGCAGCAGCCGGATTCCTACTTGGCTAAGATGAAGGAGACTCAGACCAAAGGTAAGGATTTGTCCTTGACCGAGGGAACAGATGGAATCTTCCGAGTAAGAAACAGAATATACGTGCCGGGTGGAGGAGAATTGAGGAGAATGGTGCTTGATGAGGCTCACAAGAGCTTGTTAAGTATCCACCCGGGAGCCACGAAGATGTACCATGACTTGAGGACACAGTTCTGGTGGCCCGGACTAAAGAAGGATATGGCAGAATACGTGGCTCAGTGTATCACCTGTCAAAAGACGAAGGTCGAGCACCAGAAGCCGTATGGTGCATTGCAGCCCCTGGAGATTCCCGTGTGGAAATGGGACTCAATTGCTATGGACTTTGTCATGGGATTGCCCAAAAACCGAGCGGGCCATGATGCAATTTGGGTCATTATTGACCGACTGACGAAGAGTGCACATTTCCTACCTGTGAACATGAAGTACCCGATGTATAGGTTAACACGGATCTACATTCAAGAGATCATCCGACTGCATGGTATACCGACTTCCATCGTATTAGATAGGGATCCTAGGTTCACGTCCTGGTTTTGGACCAGCCTGCATCAAGAAACGGGCACTAAACTTTGGCTTAGCTCTGCCTATCACCCCCAATCGGATGGACAATCCGAGCGAACGATTCAAAGCCTAGAGGACTTGTTGAGAGCGTGTGTGTTGGAGCACGGTGGAGAATGGGAGCAGTACCTTCCCTTGATTGAGTTTACGTACAATAACAGCCATCACAGCAGCATTGGTATGGCACCCTAGGAAGCGTTGTATGGTCGAAGGTGCCGAACCCCGCTTTGCTGGTCGGAAACGGGTGAGAGTCTGCTATTGGGACCAGAGATTGTTAAGCAAACTTCAGAACAGATCCGAGTGATAAGAGAGAAGATGAAGGCGTCTCAAGACAGGCAAAAGAGCTACTATGACGAGCGAACCAAACCATTAGAGTTTTCAGTCGGAGACAAGGTATTTTTAAGGACTTCACCAAGTAAAGGGGTCGGGCGAGCCTTGAAAAGCAGAAAGTTGAGCCCTCGATACATTGGACCTTATGAGGTGTTGGAACGAGTCGGCTCCGTGGCATATTGTATAGCACTACCGACTCACTTATCTCGATTGCATGACGTGTTTCATGTGTCTCAACTAAGGAAGTATCTACATGACCCCAGCCACACAATGCCTGATGATGAAGTGGAAGTCAAGGAAGACCTGACCACTATGACTACACCGATCAGAATCGTGGACCGATCGGTGAAGCGGTTGAGGAGCAAAAATGCATAACTGGTCTAGGTGGAGTGGCAACAAGGCAAGACTACCTCTCGTACCTGGGAACGCGAAGACACCATAAGGCAGCAGTACCCCGAGTTGTTTACTAAGGTGAGTTACCGACTGAATTTCGAGGACAAAATTCTTTTTGAGTGGGGGAGAACTGTAATATCCCAATTCCGAAGTTAGATACCAAATGAAAATTAAATGGTAAGAATTTGAATGCAAAGTAAAGAATTAATTGTTAATCATAATCAATATAGCTTGAGAGTTAATGACAAGCTAATTGGACTTAGTTGGTGGGATGTGGCTGTTTGTGATTGGCGGAAGGTGTGAGTGGACTGTGACTCACACTCTCCCATCCCACTCCTTCTCTTCGCATGCGTATATATGTGCATACCCTGTATTACCGTGTGTGCAAAAACTTCTCCCACTACTTCATTCTCTCTTTTCTTCTTTGTCTCCATCTTCTTTTCCTTTCCCCTGTTTTTGTTCTTCACGACGACAGTGCGAGAAGAAGGTCAGAGCCCTCCAACTGGTGAAGGACGATTGTTAAGGCAGAGGAAGAACAACGCTCCATTCCCGAACCGAGTGTAGAGTGCGACGGGGCGAAGGAAGGCTGAACGGATCGGAAGAAGGGCGCCGAATCCAACGTCGAGAGCAGAAAAGCGTCTTGAAGTTCCTTCCGTAGGTAGGGGGCGCTTGCATGTCAAATGCATGGTCTACGAACGGTACCAGATGAATGTACTGCTTTGAGTGTGTGTATGTGTTTATGACGACTGGATCTTATGCATGATTGATGGTTCTGGATTCTGTGTGTTTTATAGTGGTTATATAGTAGTTGCATGCAATCAAGAGGGTGGTAATGTGGACTGTTAGCCTTTGATAATGACGAATGAAATGCATGGTTCCATCTTTGTTAACACTGTGAAAATATGAATGTGTGCTCGTTAGTTGATTTGTCAAATGCTATTACTTTGATTGCCCGATTGTTGTACATATAGGGGTAACTGATAAAACAAATATAAAGGTTGTGTTGAATTTGTTCTACTTATGGTCACGAAGGAGGTATCGGTTGTGTGATGGTGCTTGCTGGTAAATGCATTAGCTACATGTGTAAGAGTGGGGTGACCCATGGAAGGTCATGAGCCCGAGGGAATGACTTCCAGCTATATACCTTGGCTAGATCCCGAGAGAGCTCGTGGTAGCCGTAGGAGCTAGAGAGGAGTCTCGAGACGCCCATGGCAGGCCGGTACCACACGGGAAGAGTTGAGGGACGAGGGGCCAGTAGGAGGGAAACTGTAACTGAAAGTCATCACTCGAGTCGGATCCGCAGGCATGCATGTAGAAATGAGGTTGATTAGAACAGTACGCATAGCATGTGTTGAGTGTTATGAATGATTTCTGAGTGTGTGGATACTTGTGTGTGTTGTATGTATGCCATAGATATTATTCTGCTTGCCTAACCTTAGTTAACTTGAAAATGATTGAATGAAAGTGAGTGTGCGTACTGACACTGATACCGAACCCTTGATTGTCATTTTACCTATGAAAGCTCACCCCTGCAGTGGCTACATTTTCAGTGAACATCTCTCAGAATGAAGGATGAAGGAGGAGCTGAGTGCAGAACAAAACAACCGAGTGCTTTTGAATATATGTGTATATGTATATACTGTGTGTAAGGTCCTGTTAAGCCTTGGCCGGCTCATGTTTTGGTTTTAGTCCTTACGTTAGAACTTGAACACCTTCGGGTAACAGAAGTCATGATGAAACTCTTGTAATTATTTGAATACTTTCCTTTATATATATATATATGTTGTGTGTTCTTCTATACTGTAAGTGATGTCCGAGCGGTAAGTATGGATGCACGAGTATACCTTACGAGCGTAGGAGGTTAGTGTGTTTATGGGTAGTTATGAAGCTGAGTGGTTCCGAGTGAAAGATTGTATGTAAGCCGAGTGAGGAAGAGCTTGTACTCCCGAGTAAAAAGATCATAGGTGATCCCCCGTCTGAAGGAGGAGTTAATAGAGTGGCTTGGAATGGAATATACTCTAAGCGTAGGATAATTATAATCCGAGCGATTAAATTGTAGTGTGCCGAGTGAGTTAGCTGCTACTCCCCGAATGAATATAGGTCTGAGGATTTCCGAGTATATGTAAGTATGAAATTTCAAGTGAGATTCATTCACATGAGTTTCCCGAGAGAGAAACACTTAGACGAATTCTTAGGGAAGTTTCCTCCAATGATATTCTGGTGAGTAACTTAGTGGAAAGATTCCCGAGCGCATAGGCTTAACTGATTCCGAGTGAAAACGTGTATAAGCTCCGAACGGGAAATATTCCGAGTGAGAGTCTATAGAATCCGAGTGGAAAGTCCCTCACTTACCGGGCGAATCTAGTATATACCTTGGTAGATAAATATAAGAGACTATGTTATAGAAGGTAGGCGTGGAGTCGTTTCCAAGTGTTGGAACCCTTCATACCGAGTTGCCTTAGGAGTGAATCCGAGTGGACTTAGTCGTTTACCAAGAGTATGGATGTTTCGATGCCGAGTGAGGGTTTAGCCGAGTGAGACTCCCCGCTTCAGCGAATGGAGGACTCGCTCCAACGAATGTGGGTCACTGGAAGGTGTTGTCGTGGTATCGTCCAAGCGATTGGGTGCTCGCCCGAGCGAGTTGGGCGTCTCGCCCAGGCGGATTCGCGTTTCGCTTGAGCGAGTGTACGCTGTGTGGTGGTTCGCTCAGGCACTGTCGGTGCTTCCGTGTGAATGGTTTTTAATTCCCTTTCCTTCCTTTCTCTTTCTTCTTGGCCATCGGACCAGCTCTCATATCTTCATATATGGGGGTGTTATATTAGGGATCCAGGTTATTCCCCAGTTAATTCGCGAAAATTTTTCCCCCTAAAATCAGGATGTTACATGAATTGCTCCGTTATTTTTTGTTATGGAGCCATATCAAAGATATATACAGTGTTCATAAAGTTCATGAAAGCAAATTCTCAAAGGAGAATTAATGGTGAATTTATTTCTGAAGCCATAGCTGATCCGGGAGCTTCTGGAGCACCTTGTCGTAAATTGGGTAAATCTTAGGCTACCAATCTTGGATCGTCACAAATGATATATCAAATTAAAGAGAAAAGGAAGATATACAAATTTCATGAAGGGTTCAGAAACTAATTCCTTACCAATTTTTCCTAGCAAATTTATTTTGTTCATAATTTTATTTGCATCATATCCTAGAGCAGTTTTCGTGTTTTGGGCATATCTCCCTCATCAAATATTATATTTTTGTGTATTTTAGCTCGTTTTAAAGAGCAAACAATGATATACAACTTTTATGGTTTGAGTTTTTGTAAATTATCACCGTAACCTATTGAAAAATACGTGACAAGTTGACGTCCTAGAACTTTGACACATCAACTTTCATGCAACTATGGCCAATTAAACCTCTCCACCCAAGGAACACATGTTAACTCCAAGATAACTCCCCCTATGCATCACTACAGATTGTTACCTACCCTTTCATATGGCAAACCATGGCTCAACCATTCTCCAATAAGTCTACTCCTTTACAATTAATAATTAACAACTTGTTTAACAAGTTGTCATAATGGAAGTTAGGTGCCAAGTTTCTTATTCCATTCATGCTACTTTTTCCCTTTCATCATACCATGACCACCCATCATTAATACTACAAATCATGCCATCATATGTATCATTCCACTACATGTCTTGCCATACCATACATGAACTTAATTTAACTATCACATTTTACTCCTTCTCACGCTACCTTTTCCTCTTAGTTCCAAAACTTAATTTCCAAAATTCTGCATCCCCTTGCTACTCACCAAATAACCCCCCTTCAATTTAAATTCAAGATAACATATGCCACACCATCATGCCAATATGACATCCATGCTTCCATACCATGATACCACGACTCATTAATTAAATTTCACTTTCACTTTCTTTTTCTTTTTCACAGCAACAACTCACCAACTCTCTTCCTCTTTAAAAAAAAAATTTATCCTCATTTCTAGTAACCCTTAGCCCTTTCATCCACCACCACCACATCTCAAATTTTCACTTCTTCCCCTTCCTTTCTCCATTAAACCCGCGGGCTCCCTTATTCTAAGGTTTAGGTTTTGCTTCATTTCCCCTTATCAAGGATCATCATCAAGAGTTGAATCCATCTTGCTCTATTATTTCCCTTGGTCGTGAACTTACCTTGACAAGTCAAGTTGAGGTTTCAAGTTCTTTGTCCTTAATTCTTGCTTCATTTTCTTTCTTGAAAAATCAATCTATGCATGTGATTTCATAGCTGTTTCATCCTGTTTTGGAAACTAAACCTGTGACCCTCTCTTCCAATTTTTATGTGCATGCATTGTTTCCTTAGGTACAGGAGCGATCGGTGATAGCCGACGAGCAGCTTAAGGCGTTTGATGAATCTTTTGGCAAACCCATCCTTTTTCCTCTAAAAAATCATGGTTGTCCAGTAAGGTAAGGGGGGCTTTGCTTGTTTGATTGGATTCTAAATTGTCCCGTAATGTCGCTTTAATATCCAGGAATCTTCATTTTAAATTTCGTCGCAATCTAACGGTTAGATTTTAAACCGTGAAATTTTTCGTAACCAACGGTTAAAATAATTACATTTTTATTAATGGGTATTTTATAAATTTTATTTGGTGTAACTCGACGTTCACGTGCTTGGAAGAATTTTATCGCAATTTGAGTCGTAACAGAAAAATTTAGAAATTTTAATGTTAGGTGGGCTCGGTTTAGTTTGATATGGATATATTATTTAATTTTAAATTTTTATGTTGTCATTGTGTAAATTATAATTTATTTCCCCTAGTAAGCCCCGCCATTAGGAATTAAAATTATCTTTAAGTATCGCCAAAATTGTTCTGATAATATCACGTACTTCGAGGAAATTCGCCGACCAGACGGTGACGATGTTTTAATTTACTAAGCTTAAAGGTGGCATTATTTTTTTTGTTGTTACAAGTTTTATAGAAGTTATTGATTTTGAAAAGTAGAAAATTATACTTGAAAATTTTTTTTATCAATAATTGACGTAATTTAAGCCTAAACCAAGTTTTATGAACTAAGAAAAAGAAACAAAAATAAAAAGAATTTTGAGGCATAATAAAATGGATGTCGGAAGTTAGAAGATTTTAGTGACCAACCTTAGTGACCAATGAAAAAGGGGCTTTAGGAACTTAATGAAATAGAATTAATTTGGGAAAAGATTTTGTTAGGGAATAAAATTTTGGGTTTAAATATTTTAATAGACTAGACAAGTGGAATAAAAAGAAAAGGAATAAAGAGGAATTTTAGAGCTTAACTTAGAATAAGTTATAGACAAAGGGACCCTAATAAATTAATTAGAATAAGAGATTGATGCTTAAGTGAAATCAATGTAATTTTAGGAGCGCAATAAAAGAATTAGATATTAGGAGTTAGAAACCTTAGTAACCAATAAAAAGGCATGAGAAAAGAACTTAGGAGTTTTTATACGTGACATAAGTGATTAACTAAGCAAGAAAGATTTCTGAGATTAGATTTTGAATTAAGTGATAAAAAGAAGCAGGACGACTTATAATAGCAGCTTTTAGTGGCTAAGTAACATTTGAAGAAGTTCATGACATAAAGGTTAAAGTAGTATCCAGATCTCTAAGCAACAAATGAACAATCATAGAGGAAATAAATTTTAGTTGACTAAAAGAATACAATTAAGGAAATAAATCCACGAATATTGTAACATCCTATTTTTAATAATAGTCCCATTTTGTAAATTATGAGGTATAGAAGGTCTATAAGTGTTAATCAATAAAACACTCTATGGATGGTATATAATACTCCAAAAATTTTATTTTTGGGTATAATTATAGGATTTACATAGACCTTTAATGATAAGATTCATTTTCCGAGTGAAATATGCCTTAGAAAGGACCGTCCGAGTGAAAAAGGCACCCTGTACCGAGTGAAAGAGAACAATTCCGAGTGACTAAGAGAAATTCCGAGTGAAAAATGGAAATACCGAGTGAAGGTTGTGTTTTCCGAGTGGAACATGGCTGAGAGGGTTTATTCTGAGTGGAATTCTTGCCCCAGAGACACTTTTGTGTGAAGTGGACTGATAGAACCACTTGTGGGTGAAAGAATCCGAGTGACTCACCCTGGAGTGAATCACTGCAGAGTCAAACACCTCAGAAAAACTCATTTCCGAGTCAAGTACTCTCCAAAGACTCAATTCCGAGTCAATTATATCTAAATGACTCATTTCCGAGTCAAACATCTCAGAAGGACTCATTTCTGAGTCAAGTATTTCTCCAACGACTCAATTCTGAGTCATATATTGTTAAGCATTTTCATTTCTGAGTGAAAGTTTTCCCTGAGAGCCCATTTTCAAGAGGAGTACCAAAGGAAAATTTGTTTGAGTAAAATATGATTGAAGAGAATACTTCTGAGGGAAAGAAGTCCTGGCCTCAGACATTTCCGAGTGAAGCGTATCCAGAGAAGCATCTCTGAATGAAGAGAGGCTTGTCTGAGTAAGACATTTTCAAGTAAAGCAAATCCGAGTGAAAGTTTAAGAGAGAGAGAATTCTGAGTAAAGTACTTCTAAGTGAAGACCTTTGATTTAAAAGCATTTTTCAAGACAAGGTCTTCTGAGTAGTAAAATTCCGAGTGAAGGAAATTGAAATACTTCCGAGTATAAGATAGAGTGAGATGTTTCCGAGAGAAGAATTAGAGTTATGTAACATTTCAAGTGAGGCTTATTCATATGGCTCTTTTACCGAGTAGTGAAGGCCTTAAAGGATTCCGAGTGAAAAGTATTTCGAGGAAGATTAGTCTGTGTTGCTAAGAGATGAATAGCCGAGTATAATTCCGAGTGAGAATGACACCGATTGAGAGTATGTAGTGTGTCTGTCCAGAAGCACTCAGGAATAACTTTGCCGAGTGAAAGACAGTACTAGGAAACTTCACTTGAGTGAAAGAAAAGGGAGTGAACTTTGTGACAAGTTTACCGAGTGGAAAACCAATAGAGTGATGGTCGGTTTTAGAGTAATTGCCAGAAAACCAATAGAGTGATGGTCGGTTTTAGAGTAATTGCTGAGTGAGAGAATGATGAGAGCTGGATCGGTCAGTAGATTCTGCTGAATGGGAACCTGAGAGCTTTGAATCGGTCTCTGGAATATTTACCGAGAGAAACCCATGTGATTGAGGGCTCGAATTTGGAATGATTCTACGAAGTGGTAGTTATGTAAGAGAGGACTCGGTCTAGGCTGTTTTACTGGATGGAAGACCGATTGAGTGCTGGTCGGTTGTGGAATTAATAACTGAGTGAACGCTGAGCAATGAGGATCGTCTCGCTGAGTGGTAGACCCGAGCGATGGGAATCAGTTTTGGTGGCACTTGCTGACTGAAAAACCAAGTGTTGAGGAGCCTAATTAAACGAGAAGGACTCGGATTCTTTTCCCTTCATGTTACTAACAAATTCCAGTCGACATATATATGTTGACTGGGTAGAATTCCAGTCGGTTTAAGGGATAACCGAGTGGAATTCCAGTCGGTATTCAGTGCAGGAGTAACGTTTTGACTCCAATCTTGTCTCTTGCGCATATTTTAATATATCTAAACCAATTATGCACCCCTAGTATGTAGGACGGCCAGAAGTGGACCATTATAAGCCCACTTTCTTATTTTAATCCTCCATTATCTCCACTAACAGCACTACGATCCACTCACAAGGAGCTTGTCTCCCACTGCCTTGCATTATTAAACAAAGCACTATCCCTTCTGAAACTCTTAGAAACAGAAAAGATAGTGAACCTTCTACCTCTCATTTACTCTCCTTCCTCAAGACCCTTCGAACAGAAGCCAGGAGGACAACCAGGAAGCCATTTTCAGTCGGCAAAACAAGTAAGAGGGGACAGGGTTGTGAATAATTATGGAATGGGTAGAGTTGTATGCTGTTCTAGGATTCCAATTTTAATTTCGTAAATCTTTGCCTAATTTTGAAGCTGTAAACGTATGAATTAGATTTTAACTTCTTCATCAAAGTTGTAGATCTTTTTGTTATGTCAATTTTGAGACCTGATTCAACTGATTTGAATGAGTATAGAAAAAGTTATAGCCAAAATACTACTACATGTTCGAGTGAAAGATTTATTCCATATTTTGTGTATATATTGGTATTCTGGGAATTATACATGCATAATCAGCCTTTGATGTCTTCACGAAAGTTGTATATATCTATGTTAAGAATCTATAGAAATTTGTTTCAAGTTAAAAGGATGCTTGTAGCTCTATATATGCTAAAAATAGAGAAGTATGCTCATGATGAAAATCTATTAACTATGAAATCTGAATCTTATTTTTAAAACTGGAAATTTTATGGTGCGAATTAGTAATTGGTGTCTTCATGAAAGTTGTAGATAATTGTGTTATGAGTAATTTAGGACTAGTATCATGTCAAAATTATTTTTGTAACTCCAGAAACATCGAAAATACTAATATATGTACGTTTTGAAAACTCACCTGGAGGCAGTGTTGTATTTTGTGGATAAATGGTATTTCTGCTTAGCATTTGAATTTATGATCTTCATGAAAGTTGTATATATTTGTGTAAAGAATAATTTAGAACTAGTTTCATGCCAACATCATATTTGTAGCCCCAGAAACGTTCAAATTACTAATATATGTACGTTTTGAAAACTCACCTTGGGGCAGTGTGGTATTTCATGAATAAGTGGTATTTTTGTTTGGAATTTGAAATTGTGTTCTTCATGAAAGTTGTAGATAATTCTATTATTGAACTACAGCAAGTGGAATCACCTAAAAAGGATTTGATTTGTTCAAGTTATGGCTGATGTACTAGAGTATGTTGCTGTTGGAAATGCTGAAAATTAATTATAATGGTTATTATGAATGAAAATGATATTTTCTCTATGGGTAACAATTTATTATTGAATTCTTGAGGGACTATGGATTATTATTGATATTGTTGAGTGTCTAATGAGTATCATACAGTTTTATATTTTGGTGATGAATAATTATGAGTGACAAAATTAATTTATATGCACATGAATGATTTGTGGTTATTGACATATGTGGTTGAAACAGTAAATCCATGATTTTGGGAATTATTATATGTGTTGTGTCCCTTTGAGGACTTGTATATTTATCCAAGTAGTTTTGGAAATGTTGATATCATGGTTTGTTAAGTGGTAAAAAGAGTTAAAGGCATTCATGCATCATAAGTATTTGTGTGCCATGAAGTGTAGGGATTCATGACTTATGTTAAGTCCTACTTGTGTACTTCGGTACTTGTGTGCCATGAAGTGTAGGGATTCATGGTTTATGCAAAGTCCTACTTGTGATACTTGTGTACTTCGGTACTTGTGTGCCATAAAGTGTAGGGATTCATGGTTTATGCAAAGTCCTACTTGTGATACTTGTGTACTTCGGTACTTGGGCGCCATGAAGAGTAGGGATTCATGGTATATGCTAAGTCCTACTTGTGTCTCTATGAGACTTTTTACTGTGGTAATTCCACCAAACTAAATGGATTCAACAGGTAATTATTCGACTAAGATAAGGATTATTAAATATAAATGGACTTGTTTGACATATTCATCATATCTTTAATTTTGTTGTTTGCATTTATGCAATTCTATTTATTTTATATTTATTCTATATTCTGTCTCACTCTTACATTAATTTTTACAGTGAATGCCACACAGAATGAAGAGTGATGCCATGATTGATGCCTATGTGAATTACTACTTGGACTTTGATTTTATTCTAAATTAATGGGTTGTAATAAATGCAACATATCATGTACTATTATTTTCTAAATCGTTTCCGCTACGTAAATATTTTTTTGAATTTTATTATTCATGACTAGTATGCATGATAATATTCCGCGATTATCAACTTTTTCGTGAACTCTGAATTTAATTTATGAATTTCAAAATGATCTTTTAAAAACATGAAAAATTTATTCGGAAAATTACACGGGACGTCACAAATATAATTAGAGGGAGTAAAGGAAATGCACAAAGTTAGTAACTAGAATTTATAAAGAATGGTACTAAATTGATAATTATACATAAGCAATTAGTAACCCATTTAGTAACCAAGGAAATAAGTACCCGACTAATCTAACTTGTTTTAGATTAATAAAAATAAGTTGACAATAGAGACCGCCTGATAATGACTAGAGAATTCATAACTAGACGTTAGAAAATTAAATGAAATAAGGAAGTTTAACAAGTTAAAGTAAATGTTACTAAGAATAAAGGTTTAACAAAGGAAGAAACACCGATGTCAACATTACTGGCAGGACTTAAGCACTTGCTTAATTAATATACAAATAAATCAAGGATGAATTAACCTAGTAGTAGTAGTAAGAAACGATGAAAGGCATTTGGACATCTTAAACAAATTGGATGGGCACTTTAGAGGAATAAGTATGACTATACTATAATGTTTAAAGGTTAAAGTAGATAAAGTATATCTTTAACAAGTTAAATTCATCTAGATGATGTACTTAGCAGTTACAAGATCACTTAGTACCCAGAGAAAATTTATGGATGAAGAAAAGCATACTAGGAATACGACTTCATTAGTAATAAGATCGATTGGTTAAAATTGATAATCAAGATAAATAGTTTGATAGATCCGAGTAATAAACCAAAAATTAAATCACTCATAATGAGATATCCATAAGTATACCTGTATGCGAGATTCCCTCATTATAATAATATGTATGTTGAATATTGTGTTTAATGATTGCTATGTAATTGTGTGCATGAATGAATATGTGTTAATTATACGTGATGAGTGTGTATGATGAAATATATGATGAGTATGGTATGATGACATGTGTATGGACTGTGATGTTGTACTTAAAGAATATCATGAGTTAACAAAATGAATTGTGTGATGAACGGCACTAGTATGATGCATTGAGTAAGTATGTTGAAATAAACAAGAAAAGAATGAATGAAGAAGTGTATCAGTGGGGATCCTGAGGTGAATGAATTGTGAATATGATGTGACGAAATTAAATCAGATCCGATGTGATGACAGACGTTATAATGCCAATGTACCCATGATTTCTAGAAAAATGAGATCTCATTTCATTTCTAAGTGTCGGGTGAGACCGTTATGAATTGAGGAATTTTACGAAAACAAGGAAAGAATTAAATGAAATTTAATAAGAAGAAAGAAGCCAGACGTTATAAATGAAATTAAGTCATTTAAAGGACCCTACCGATGACTAGTGAAAAGAAATTATGTGCTGTGCGCATCATACATGGAGGATAAAGGTGATGGACGAGAAACTCCCTAAAGCATAACAGTGAAGGGTACATTGAATAACTGTTGCGCCTCGATCCCTCGAGGGTGGTCTAGGGAGTATACCGGGGGTGGACCTCCAATGGCTGGGATTTACGCCTGAAGCCGGATAACCCGTGGCAAACTCTGATATACTTCGACAAGAGGCAGAGGTTTCTGTAACGCCCTCTGTTACATCTTAATAAATTCTAAAAAAATTCATAAATTTTTTTTAATAAAATATGATTGTTAAGAAGAAACTATTGGAATAAATTACATACAACATTTCTAAAATACATCATAAATATTATTAAAACTTTATAAAGTAATTTTACATTCATCTGAAGAAAATAAATATTAAACATTATAAGAAAGAGAGGAAACTCCATGGCCTAGAAGCAGTTACTTAATAATATTATTTATTCATTGGACCATGGTATTCATACCAAGCTCCCTTTTTAAAACGTGCTATATTTACCATTGTTATCAAAACTGAACCAGTTCGGCCGGTCCGACCGGTTGAACCGTAAACCGCTTAGGTGACTGGTCTGGGTCAATTCTTTAATACTATTGGTTTTCATGAACGAGTGCCTTCACCGGTTCAATGACCAGTCCGATTCTGAAAACATTGATATTTACTGTCGAGATTCTTCGATCCTTCCCTCTAAACCATCAATTTAAAACATATGAAACAAAAACACGGAAAAAGGAGTGAGAAACAGAATATAATATTCCAAAATGGGGCATAAGTAATAAAGGGTTTTCATAAAGTAATATATAATAATATCAATCACAATCACATACACAATCAATTATGAATGCATGAATGTTATGCAATATCTTCATCATAACTTACCTATATATGTGGGCCATTAAATTTTAATTTGCACTGAGCCAACCAGGAGTTTACACTATTCCATAAGTCCAGATAATAATAACATAAACAACTCAACTGACATGGAAACGAATAGAGACTAGTCAGATTGAGAAGGTTTTTATTGTGAAAGTACCCGACACTAGAGAGCTACCCCAGGTCCCCTAAAGCACCCTTTCACACCCTCTCATTCCAAGGCTCGCAATTAAGCCTCCTTTAATGAATCCTCGATTTCTATAATCCGTCCCCAGACAATATCATTTTGTTTCACTTTAATGATTCATGATGCATGAACTACTCGCGTATTTAGTTGGTTAAGGCTTTTAGAAACTCAATTATTAAATACCATAAAGGTTTACAATATCATCTTAATAAACTGTACATTTCCTTAAATTCTTCTCTGAATGTCTGTCATACGAAAATAAATTTGGTACAGTTTTCAAATTCAAATATCACCAAAATTAAGTTTCCAAGCCTTAAATATCTCAAAACTTTCTCATATAAAACTTTACATAATCTTCCTCAAATTAAATCTTATCAAGATCAAATTTAGAAATCTCAATTATTTCCAAATATCTTTAGTTATTAAGTTGGAAAGAAAACAAAATAATTTACTATTAAAAATTTTATTTTATTAAACAAAAAAAATAATTCTTAATTCAATAACTAAAAATACTTAAAATTATAAAATTTTTCTTTAATTCAAGAATTAATTATCTCAACCTTTTTATAAATTAATTTTCATAAAATGGCTTCTTTCTGAAATAAATACTAGATTTTTTATTCTAAAGATTAAAAGTAAAATTAATGAAAATAAGTTCTAAGAAGAAATAAAAGACTAAAATGATTATAAAATACTTTCTCTTAGAATAAAAATTTAAAGAGTAAGGTAAGAAATTCTTACTGAGTTTTAGCTTTTCGTCATGCTTGCTATATGCTCAAACTCCACATCACAACACTAGTGGAAAAAAGGCCTTTTACACTGGTCCCTTTCGGCTTTTTGCATCGGTTGTAGGACCGGTGTGGATGGAGCCGGTGAGAAAAATATGGACTTTTTACACCGGTTTTAGGACCGGTGAGAAAAATAGTTTTTACACTGGTCCTTTTCTCTACGACCGGTGTAAAAGACTATATTTCTCACCGGTCCTTTTCTTAATAACCGGTATAAATAAGATATCTTACACCGGTCCTCTTTAAAATGCCCGGTATAAAAATATAATACTTACACCGGTTCTTTTCTTTACAACCGGTGTAAATATTAAATTTCTCACCGGTTCTTTTGAAATACCCGGTACAAAAAGTAGCCTTTTAACACCGGTTGGATACTATGACCGGTGTAAAAAGTTCCTTTTTTTACTTTTTTTTATTTTAATAAATCAATCCCGGCAATTCAGCTTCAATTTTTATAAAGCATCATCAGCTTAACTAAAGCATGGTATTTTGCTAAAGGAATACAAAATTTCCCATCTTGCCTAGGAAAACAAAAGAAAATTGGATTTAACAATATTACTTGTATAACATGAAAAACTTTTAGCTCATCTTAAAAGACGTCTTTTGTAGATTTTGTTCAAGGGAATTACAAGCTTTAAAATAACTGTTACATAATAGTACCTATTCTACGACACTATATACCCAATCGTAGCATTGGTGATGAAATAGGAGCACATTGTACAAAACCACTCATGCACCTATTATTAACAGTCTTAAACCACAAAAGAACCTATATATTTCAAGGATGTTGATTTCCAAAACTTTTGCTAACAAAATTGTTTGAAACTTGTGTCCCTTTGGGTCCATCCCTTGACCTTGGCTAGTCTGCATGAATGTTCAACAAATAGTGAATGGATTGATGACTTTTCAAATGGAACCATCCCAAAATCATCAGTGAACTCCTTCATTCCTCTAACCAAAAATTGCCAAACTAGAGCACCTGCTCCAGACCTATTTTTCTTTGCAAATTTGTAGCTTGTGTCTAGAATTGTTCTGTACATTGTTTCTCTTTCGAACCGTGAAAAGTTCATGTCAGATAGTCCGTATTCAGAGAACACAATGGGCTTGTTCAATACCTTGTCACCATCTTCTATGTGAGAAACCATCCACTTTGAGACAAATTTCATGTACTCTTCAAATATTTGGTGTTTAAACCTACATCAAAAATTTTAATAAAAATTAATCAATTGGAGAGCAAAGTACAAAAGGAAAAGCTATTTGAAATTAATCAAATTATCATAAGAATATTTGGTATGTCTACTTCTGAATACAAATCTGCAGAAAGATCTTAAAGGACATAGGTACAAATTTCTAACAAAAAATTGATGATATAGTTGATTATCTCATGGCAAAAATATGAGAAAAAGAAAGGTTCCAGACCTGTATGTTCAAGATTTTTTTTTCTAAATACATTAAATACTAAACTTGGTAACATAAAAATAGAACTTGACCAGGAAAAGGCTAAATTTTCTAATACAAAAGAAAAGCTTAGTATGGCTATGACAAAAGGAAAGGCAATGGTACAGCAGCAAGATTCATTGAAGATGTCACTGGCTGAGAAATCCAGTGAGCTTGATAAATGTTTGATTGAATTGCAAGAGAAGTCAGTTGCACTAGAAGCTGCTGAACTTGCTAAGGAGGAGTTGGCTCAGAGTGAAAATCTGGTTGCATCCCTACAGAATTCATTACTACAAAATAATACAATATTTGATCAAGTGGAAGAAGTCTTATCTCATGCCAAACCTGATCAACATAATTGATTGAATAGTGAACAACAGAAATGAGTTGTAATTACCTCTCTTCCTGTGACTTCTTCCAGAAGAAGAACCAACCCCGCTTGTATTTGGAAACTGGAAGTAAAGAGATCTGTTCTTAGGAAAGACCACGGCTCTGAGTTCCAACTGTCTCACCTAATTCAAGTAGTTCCTACAATAAATATATGATATCAATGTAGGGAATAGATAACAGAACAAAACTAAATCAAAGTATATACTTCCAAGTCTAACTTTTTATCTGTTGCTATTCATAGAGATAGTTCACATAACTACCAGGAATTGAGATCACATCATTAGAAACAATGACAAAAACTTTTTCTACTAGGTTGTAGTCATTAGCAACATATTTTACAGAAAGCAATTACACTACCCAATTATCCATTTGAACAAGTGTACATGACATATTTATCCATTTGAACAATCATCTTAAAGATCAATATTCAAAATACACAACAAATTTTCAAATCTTTCCTGTAAAATTACTCTTCTTGAGAACTTATACAAATACCATTATGAACTAAAAAAACTATACAAACTCACCGGCAAATACCACAGTTGCAATTGCCTTTGCATTTGGGATAGGTCCAGTCAGCCAACAATTCCACCTCTTCTACTCTTTGACCATATCTAATTCACCACACACGCACACAAAAGATCATCAAAAACATGTACAAACTCTTAACATTTGTAATCTTCACAAAATAAAACAACTCTAAGTAATAACAAGGAATGTAGAAAAAATCAAAATATTTATTGTTACCTGTTCTCCAGGCACATGCCGCACATCTTGAGGGTACAGGCCTTCCTAGATTTTGCTTTTATGTTCTTACACCTTACAAAACCTTTCTTGATTTTTGTCCGACACTTTCAATTCATATATAGAAAAACTATTAAAATAAATTTTAAAATCCTGGAAGAGATGCAGAAATTGAACACTCCTTTACAGCTATTTCTAAAAGATAAAAGAAAATTGAGTGCCCAAAAATAAAAACACAAAACACAAAGGGCAGTAATTCTTACAACTTCCTCAAGAACTGCGACAACTTCCTTATCATCCCAGGAGCACGCTCCCTCGCTTCCGCAAGAGTCACCACAAACTCAATCGCCAAGTGCCTGGTCCCTTCCTCCAAAGCTTCCGCCTCCGCGACCTGCAACATGGCCTCAACCACATCCACAATCTGCCGATGGAGAAACTGTGGCTCGGTGCCAGCAAGTTCAATCAAAAGCTCAATTGGGCGACGACGGCTATGCATACATCAGAGGAAGTGGAGGAGTGGAGGCAGCGGAGAAAGACGAAGTGGAGGTTGGGCCAGGAAACGGAGTCGTCACGGAGAAGAGAAAGACTTGGGCTTTAAGAGAGAAGAGAAAGACGAGGGCTTCGAGGGAGAGAGAGACAGGCCTTCGAGGGAAAAGAGGGGAGGGGGAGGCGGGCACAAATACGAAGAGCCTCGAGAGGATGAGGAAGGAGTCACGCACACAGAGAACTTTTGGGCTAGGGCTTTCAAGGTGGGGAGAGAAAGGAAGTGAAATAAAGGCTTTCTCACCGGTCCTAAATAGAAGACCGGTATAAATTTTGTTATTTCTCACCGGTCCAAAAGTTAGCCCGGTACAAATTTTGTTATTTCTCACCGGTCCAAATGTTAGACCGGTATAAACTATATTTTTCTCACCGGTCCTACTTACCAACCGGTATAAAGTTATATATTATTTACAAAATTGCCACCGCCTTATTTTTTACACCGGTCACATTACAACCGGTGTAAAAGCCCCGGTGTAAAAGGCTTATTTTCCACTAGTGCAAGATCATCAATCACAATCAATTATTATCAATCACAGTCAAATATTATCAATCAAATATTATTAATCACAATTAGATATCATAAATCAAAATCAAATATTATCAATTATAATAAAATTAAATCAAATTAAATATCACTCATAAATTTAATTTAACTTTTAATGGTTATTTAAATTAATAAAAATGATTTTGAGTCCTTATAGTCCATTCCTCTCATAGGTCTATATAAGTCCATATCATCGACTCCTTGCATAGGTTTAGTTCAGTCCATATATGTCATAATAGTCTAAGTCCTTGCATAGGTTTACTCCAGTTCGCATAGGTTATCCAGGTCTTTCCATAGGTATTTCAGATCAAGTTACCCAAGATACTCAATTTAAAATTTATTATAAATTTTTAAGTTAAATAGTCATTATTTTAAAATAATAATATTATTACTAAAGTTAAAAGGAGTAGGAGACTCCTCCAATTATACTTATGTCTTTTCATATTATATTCCTATCTCACTCCCCCTTACCTTGAATTGTTACCAAAAGAGAGTTCGCTTTGCGTCTCCGATTTCTAGAAATATTAATACTAATTTATTTTAGTATAGGCATAAGATGAAAATTAAGATTACTACTTAAAATCCCATTATTCTTATGTCTTTTCATATTATATTCCTATCTCACTCCCCCTTACCTTAAATTGTTACCAAAAGAGAGTTCGCTTTGCGTCTCCAATTTCTAGAAATATTAATACCAATTTATTTTAGTATAGGCATAAGATTAAAATTAAGATTACTACTTAAAATTAGAAATGGTAAATTTTGAATAGTGAATAGTGAATAGTAAACAGTAAATAGTAAATTATGAATAGTAATGGTAAATAGTAAATCATGAATAGTAATAGTAAATAGTAAATCATAAATAGTAATGGTAAATAGTAATAGTAAATAGTAATTTACTATTTGAATAGTAATTTACTATTCGTAATAGTAATTTACTATTGAAATAGTAATTTATTATTAAAATAATAATTTACTATCAAAATAGTAAGTTAAAATAATATTATATCTAATATAATAATAGATTTCTAAAACGATATAAAAATAACCCTAAAAAATATAAAGGAGAGGTATTCTTACCTTATTATTTTGGCAGAACCTCTTTCCTTTGGAAAATATCTTCCTCTCTTCACTTAGCACTCTCCTCCCAACACTACTAAGTTTTCAATTTTGGACGAGAAACTCAGTGCCTCGCCCCTCTATTTATAGCAAAATAAGTTACTGTGCATTTAACTATTTTATTATAAAAGTATTGTGCAAGAATAAAAAATTTCATATAGATTACTGTGCAAAGTTTGAAAATTTCAGAAATGCACAGTAAATTTTCCCGTGAAGGCGGCTGAATTATGAGGGGGTGCGAATAGTAATTTAGGGGTTGCAAATAGCAATTTTTTGTTTTTTTAAGGTCTATGGTCAAATTCCATCAGGATTTTAATATAGAATTTTCTATAATAAATTAAAATAAAAATAGGGGTGTTACAGTTTCTATGGCCGTTGAGTGCCCGTTCTGATGTGATGTGTGATTGATTTATGATTGATAGGACTACGAGTCCTTACCCATTTTTATGAAAACAAAACGAGGAGAGCTCTAGTCACTCTAGTGGACAGGAAGGATAAGGAGGGATTGGTACTGATTAAGATTGAGGAGGGGGAGATAGGCCCACATACACGATGATGACTAATAAAAGATTGGAAATAACAAAATGAACTCATGCATTGCATCATTGTACTGAGATTGTGAATGCTCATTGTTTGAGTATGATTGTATAGATCTTAGTAATCCTGATAGGTGACTAGGAAAATGGGAATGGCAGCTAAGATCAAGAGTGGTGAGATAACTTAGAATGTATCTTAAGGACCTCAGACTCAATTCTGGATTACATGTGTTGTGTGTAGGGCAGGTGTCGATGAGATACCTTCCCGATTATTGTGGATGTGGAGAGTCACCCTTACGCTAAATTTTTCCAGACATCGTGGGGATAGAGACAAACTTTGCATCGAGGATCAGCTAGACTCTTCTTGGACTGTGGACTAATAGAATAAGTTAAATTTTATTTTCATTTATGGGAGCCTGCGTGCCCCTTTACTTTCAGTATGTACAGTTACTATTGCGACCACATGTTGTATATGACTATGTAGTGTATATGATGTATCTGTTCACCAATTTTTCTTGTACACAAAAAAAACTTCCATATTTTTAAACTCGTAACCTCTCAGTTGACCAGGATAATCTAGTGGAAGGGATTGTCCTAGTTAACTGAGGGTGTTACATCTCTTGGTGAAATGTTATTGGGTAGGGTCTTGTTAAGGAAGCTTGTTGCTATGCATTTGCTCGCTACTCTGGCTACTCATATTTTTTTCTTAGCTCTCCTAACTCTGCTCTGAGTTGACAGATTACCTCATCTCAAGGATTTGTTTGGCCAAAGACTGCCACTCGTCTTACTCTCAGGTTAGCAGATACCAGGGTGTCAACAAAACTGATGTTGTAGGCTAGGAAACTAGACTCTAAGTACGTGACATTGTGCATTTTGCCTTCTGGGGTTAGGGATCACATATGCGTAGTATCCATACTTACAAATGTAGTTTATGGTAATACCTTTAACTGGCCCTACTAGACGTGCTAATGATCTTTTCAGTGTGGGGACAGAACGTCTGATCTTAATACCGGGTGATTCTTTTTCTTTCATGTTACACTACTCTAGCGGGCATTCAGTATTATGTCTCTCAGTCCAGTAGGGAACAAAGAGTCTTATAGTCAGTCTATTCAACCAATACACTGGTATCTTGTGTTGTGGGGGTAAAATAGGGTGTAACCTGTAAAGACACTCTTACGCTGAAGTTAATACTAGATAAATTAATATCTAAGCTTAATGAAGAATAAATATGTGGTATTTATAGACTTGAGTGATGAGAACGTCCTACATGGCATGTGTCAATATGAAATCTATAAAATATGGATAAAATTATCACAGTAACAGACATTCTTGACATCCTTTATAAGTCAAATGTCGGTGTTCCCCCAATGATTTTCTTGCTCGTTCCTTAACTTTGGTTCTTAAGGACTTTAGTTAGGGGATTAATGTTGTTTAGGGATCTACCGGTGTTGAAAGGCGTTCGTGGGAGGCTTTTTGCATCATGGAACACCATTCCGGTGTTAATGCTATCTGGGCCGGTATCAAGCCCAGATCAATGAACAATATAGGAGATTGTTACTTGAAACCCTCTCCCCCACCTATGGTCATACCAAAACCGTGTACCACTCCCAAAGCCATCTCTCGTTTGAGTGATTAAAAAAATGAAAAGGGTAGAGTTAAAACATTTGTGCAGTAGCTAATAGTTGTACTTTGATCTCATTTAAGTGATTTAAAGAAATAATCATGGCTTGCTCATTGTCTGATTGAACACTTGTTGCATTCTGAAGGTTTTAGGTAATCTTTTGAGTCTTTGCTTTGTTGAGTGCCTTAATTCTAATTTGTCTTCATTGATTCATGTTTTTCTCATATATTCCCCTTTGAGTTTAGCTTTTCTTGTTTGATCCCTTTCTAGTTTGTCTTCATGTTTCTTGTGTGTCATATACTAACTCTATTTGGTGTATTTTTCTTTTTTATTTTATGTTTGCCTTTTTAGCATCCTTGGCTTTGTCTTTGAGTTGTGCTTCTATTGGACTCATAGGATATCATTACATAGGTCATCATAGTGGTACCATACTTAGTGTGATTGAATAAGGCAAAGACTACTTTTCCACTTGATTGCTTGTAATTAAAGAGAGTGAGTGGTAAAGGATAAGTGTAAACATTATAGTAAAAGTAGACTAATGTAGTATCTTCTTAGGATTTGGATCTTCAATCTTCATTCTTCTTAGATCTAAGCTTGCTTCACTTGGAACAACTTGAAATCGATGAATGTAGGACGAATAATGCTATGGCCGAGACATGAAAAAGAGGAAATAGAGAGGAATTTGTGATGGAAAACCTAGGGAGAAGGCTAAGAAATCTAGGAACTAGAAATGGAATTATGGAGAGGCAAACGGTAGTAGTGTGGGATGCCACTCTCTAACTAGAAAGATAAGTCTTAGAGATGTTCACCACCTTTGAAAGAGGATTCCAAAGGATAAGAATTAGGGAGAAAGCTAAGCACTGAAGAGAGTTTAGAGAGAGAAAAACACTTAATCTCACTAGAAATTTGTCAAATGAATCTTAGCTAAGTAATTACAAAGGAGGAGAAGGTTTATATACCTCCCTCAAATATGTATTTTCGGACTTGACTTGGGTGGGCTTGTTAAAGCTTCACCCAAGGCCCAAAACCTAAAGGTGCATGGCCCAAAAGTGGCACAAAGAAAGTATATACTTATACAAGGCCTAGAAGTGGCCCAAAATGAAAATTATGGCCATGCAAGGCCCAAAGCTAACTACTAAGCCTAAAAATGTACAAATGAAAAAGGTTTAATCTAAGCTCACTCATTAACCTTGCTCCCCCTCTTCAAGAGGATTTATCCTTAAATCTAGGACACTCAAATTAGCTCTCAAGGAAACAAGGACCTTACAAGATGAAGGAAAAACAAAGTGAGTCCATAGTAATAAAAAATATAAAAGAAAACAAAAAAGAAGCAAATAAAGGTAAAAAGAAAGAATGGAAAAGGAATGGCCATCAGGGTTAAATACTAACCTTTTTACCTTTGCCATTATGAAATAAAAAATGTCAACAAAGAACAGAATGAGAAGGTCCCACATAACTATACAAGCCAAACTAAGGAGACTCTTATATAACGCAGCCTTGGTAATAACTATGTGAAATAGAATGAAGATAATAGGAGGTATAGTTAGATGATCATGTGATATATGACTAAACATGAGTATTTCATAAAAAGGTATAAGATGGACTGCCTTAAGGGGATCATAATGAATAATAGCATTCAAACTTAGAACTAGAGTATTCATGTCATGTAAAGGTGCCACTAGCTCCTTATATAACCCCTTATGAAAATGAATAATATCAACATGATCATATGTACTATATGGTCCTAAATGCAATGAGATAGACATGTTATGTAATGGACAAAATGTTTAACCTATAAAAGTCCTAGACACAAGAAAAATAACAAAAGACATAAGTCTTGGGAAGGCCAACTTAAAGGAGTATAGACAGATACCAACCTATAAAAACCTATTACAACTACATCCTACTACTAACCCTAAGGGAAGGAACTACGTACAATGGGTGACCAAGTCCTTTCATAAATGAGAGAATTTGGAAGAGATTCCTCTACCACCTTATGGTCTTCTTGAGGATAAGAACTAATGATAGAGGTAGACAAATTATTAGTAAGGTGACATTCTATTGAAGCACTATGGCTATCTAAAAACAAGCCACTATCATGTACCTCACTCTTTTTGTTTTTATCTTTACTTTTTATCTCTTTTTTTTTTGTCACATACCTATCATGTTCTCTTTTCTTCCATAGGTTTATTATGTTTTCTTCTTAATTTTTCTCTGCCTTTCCCCCTTTTTTACATTCCCTAATTTTCTCATTTCTTATATCATCAAACTCTAAAATATTTTTCCATAATTATTTTAGTTTGCTATGGATATCCTCAAATACCCTCTTTGTTCTTTTCTTTCTCTTATGACCCTTATTTATTGCATCCTCACCCTTTGACTTATATGAGTCCATTCTATTATGAAGGGAACCTAATTACTGTATTAGGGCATCAAATTTAGGAGGAATAAAGTCCCCTCTATGGTTACCACTACTTGCCATTTGTTTTTGTGAAAAAACAAGTAAACTAATCCTAAAAGCAAGTGAAAAAGCAAGAAACTAATCGGGGTGCACAAAAGTAAAATAAGACCTAAGCGCAATCAACTAAATAAAATCCAAAGTCCAATTTCTCAAAGTCCAATTTCTCAAAGTCCAAAATGTCCAAATACAAAGACTAAGAAAAATTGAATTAAAAGAAATATATATTTTTTTACACGTTCCAAAAATACAAGGAGAAAATCAAATACAAAAGACACATAAGTAACTACTATTTATTACATAAATGTGCTCTCCAAATACAAGTCTTCAAAGGTCCACTAAGCTAGCAAGGAAAATTTTGAACACAAAAAATGGTTAGCATAAAATAATATTTAAAAGAGAGAAAATCACTCTGAGCTTACAAGTGTATACTCTCCACCAACTTTCTATCCACCTTTATATGCTTATAGTAATCCCTATAGTCTAATCTCAATCACCTAAAGATGCTACCTAAAAATAATGTCACACTTCAACTAATCTCAAGAATGTCAAGAAAGGAAATACTCTAGTGACAAAACAAGAGAAGAAAAGCACAATTAGGAAGCACTAATGAAAGGGATCAAGAATGTGACAAATAAGAGAATGAGACAAGCAATAAAGGGACAAAAAAAGGAAGGTACACACAAGAATGCAATTAATATGTGACAAACTTAAAAACAATAAAGACAAACTAGAAACAAATGCAACAAAAGGTAAACTAGGAACTCTAGAATACAAGAAAACATCATAACTTTCTTAACAACTTCACAACTCTTTTTTATTTTTCAAATATACACAATAAATGGAAATATAAACACTTCAAGGATTGCATAAAAAAAATTAACAAGGTGTTGGAAAATTTTTTTTATAAAGGTACACACTCTTTTTTGCACTAAATTTGCCAAGAAAGGACCTAAAAGTTTATAGTAATGCAAGGACCTTCCAAGCCTTTTCCTTCCTCAACTTTTTTTATAATTTTTTATACTTTCCCCTTTATTTTTAGTATGTTTTTACTACACCAAAATTGAATAGAAAGAATCCCCAAAGATGCCTTACAAAATTGTACAAAAACAAAATTAGTAACAACAAGTAGTGTTTAAGCTTACACCATCTTCCAACAAGAAACATGGATGGAAGGCAAGTATTTATGAAATTAAATGGGAGTAAATGCAACATGCATAAGGTTACATAGAGTTGCTGGAAAATTAATCAAATACTAGATAAAACCCCAGAGATCACTAACAATCCAATAAATTGGGAAGTTAACAAGTCCAACAAGAATGGAAGGACCTAAGACACTCTTGGAGCTTGTAATACACTTTAAAAATGTGTCTAAAATGTATAAGAGTCCAGCCACAAAACACAAAGCAAGTTGTAACACCCCTATTTTTATTTTAATTCATTATAGAAAATTTTATGGCAAAGTACGTGGCTGCATATCTAATTTGCCAAAAGGTTAAAGTGGAACACCAAAAACCCCTTGGAATGCTACAATCAATGGAAATACTAGAATGGAAATAGGATGCATTACTATAGATTTTATGACTTATTTACCCAAAACTCCATTAGGACATGATTCAATATGGGTAATAGTTGATAGATTAACCAAATCTGCCCACTTTATTCCCATCAATATTCGTTACCCTATGGAGAAGCTAGCAAAATTATACATTGAGAAGATTGTGAGATTGCATGGAATTCCTTCAAGTATCATTTCTGATCGGGACCCTTATTTTACATCGTAATTCTGGAAGAGCTTACACAAGGCTTTGGGAATAAGACTACGTCTATGTTCAGCATATCATCCTCAGATGGATAAACAATCAGAAAGAACAATTCAATCTCTAGAGGACTTGTTACAAGCTTGCGTGTTAGAGCATAAAGGAAGTTGGAATCAATTCTTACCATGTGTGGAGTAAACCTATAACAACAGTTTCCATGCTAGCATTGGCATGACACCTTTTGAAGCATTATATTGAAGAAAATGTAGGACTCCACTATGTTGATTTAAGACTGGTGAAAACTTGATGCAAGGACCAGAGTTGGTACAACAAACCATGGATAAAATCAAAATGGTTCAGGAAAAGATGAAGGCAGCATAGTGCAGCCGCTTGAATTTCAAGAAGGCGATTATGTATTCTTGAAAGTCACACCTATGACTGGGTCGGTCGGGCAATGAAATCTTGAAAATTAACTCCTAGATTTATTGGTCCATATCAAATAATTCAGAAGTTAGTCCTCTTGCTTACCAAATAGCATTACCACCTTTTCTTTCTACTATCCATAACGTTTTTCATATGTCAAATTTACGAAAGTATATATCTGACCCTACACACTTTATCAAACCTGATGCCATATAAGTTAAAGATAATCTTACATATAATGCACCATCTGTTAGAATAGCTGATAGAAGAATAAAAAAGCTAAGGGACAAGATAATTCAACTCGTAAAGGTCATTTAGAGCGAAACAAGAGGAGAAGATGCTACATGGGAACTAAAAACTGAGATGAAAGAGACTCATCCCTATTTATTTTACTAAAGAGTGTAAATTTCTAAGGTATTTTTTAAAGGAAAGAGGTTCTGTAAAAATTCTAAAGGAGAATACTAAGTAAAGAGATGAAGATATTTTCTAAAGGAAAGAGGTTCTATAAAAATTTTGAGGTAATAATAAATTTGTTTTATATTCTTTTTATGATTATGAAGGTTGTTTTTATATCACTTTAATATCTATTATTGTACTGGACTAAGGTAAATACTATTCAAATAGTAATTACCTTTTACTATTTATTATCTATCTTTTACCATTTACTATTCACTATTTACTAGTTACTATTCACTATTTAACGTTTACTATTTACTATATATTATTCACTATTTACTATTCACTATTCATTATTTACTATTTACTATACACTATTCATTATTCATTACTTACCGTTTACTATTCAAAATTTATTATTTACTAGTTACTATTTACTATTCATTTTTTTACCAATTACTATTTATCTGGTAATTCTTATAGAATAAATTTTACTAATAATTATTCCAAATCGAAAAATATTAATAATGATATATTTATTATATTATGCTAAAGAAAAATAAGAAGTGAAGTTTTTATGAAATAATCATGTACCTTATAACTATACTAAAATAAAATTGGTATGTTTTAGAACTCGGAGACGAGGTGCGCACAGACTTTCCATAACAAATCAAGATACAAGGTGAACTGGTCTGAACCAGGGTCAAGGATCCGGTGTGGGGACCAGCCACAAAAGTTAACTATAAGTAGTGTTTATACACTGGTACAATGGGTATCCGGTATTATAGTCCGATATCACAGTGGGTGATGTCGGTCTTGCTGTCCTAGAGATCCTTCTCACCAAGCTTTTGTGTTGGTGATGGTGAAAGGTGGTGTCACCTGTGAAGATTCTCCAACACTCCAGTCAATAACCAAAATGAGAACTTAAATTAAGATAACTTAAGCAATAGAATAGTATATAGCAAGAATGAATAATGTAACCTTTTTTGAGTGTGATAATGGACTATTTATAGGCGAGTATAGAGAATGAATCGTCATGTGCAGGTGGGGCCAGGGGACAAATAGTACACTGTGCAGCGCACGATTCTGGCACACGACGCGGGAAGAGTCGCGTCCCTCGTGAATGTACCCTGGCAATTGTACCCTATACTTTCTGTCGGGTGACATGGATGCTTTCTGGTGTACGAGGTGACTACCTGATCATACCGATATAGGAGAGCTTCTGATACGGGGTTTACAGCCCAGAGGTATACCTACAGATTCGGTAGCATAGTGAAAATAGGTAAAATTACACCTTTGTCCTGGTACCGGTATCGAGACCAGATCATTTGCCCCTAGCTTGTTTGAGGGACTGGTAAAGTTGCTCATATAAGCTAAATTATCCTTTTGAGGGTATTAATATCAATAAAAAGTCTGAAGTCCCCATTTGATAGGTATGGATACCAGACCAGAAAAACATGCTTCCAACATTTTCCTGACTTCATGTATGTTGGGATCAGACAGCATTACACTTCGTGAGGGAATCCCAAGAGTTTTTTTAGGTTTGTAACCCTCGCGTTTAAGTTTTGTAACCTCAATGCCTTGAGACGCCAGTAATGATAGGCACTTATTGCCATTAACATGTAAATAATGATGATTTCCAGTCACATGGTTTGCCAACTACCACGGGTGTGGGTATTGGGCCTGAAATTTGAATTTTAGGCCCATTTGATTTCACCTTGATGCCAAGCGTCGCATTTTTTGCACGTATAGGGATCAAAATGATGGCGTCATTTAAACTTTAAAGAGTTACATTTTTTGACAAACGACGTTTTATTCTGTCTGTTGGTTGTGCCACCTCCATACCTATAAAATAAGGACTTAGGAACATCTGGAAACCATCTTGCTTCGAGACTTAAGAAACCTCTGCTGAAATTTTCCGCTGAGAAAGTTGCTGTTATGACTTCCACAAAGTTACCCTTCCTCCATCAAACTCATCACGTTTCCTAGGTAACCAAACTCTCACCTTTTCTAAGTTTCTTATGTATTTTAAAATTTCACCATGCGCTCTAGGCAAGGCCGCACTGGTCTCACTTATAGAGGGGGAAGAGTCCCAGCGAAGGCCTCTGGTACCAAGGAGGAAGAATCTCTGTGAATCCTTAAAGGGGCGAGTCTTACTGTTCAGGAAGGGGTGAAGCTTCTCACTCAAGGCGGAGGGTGGTACTACCCCCATCTGCCTCCTCATTTAGCTCTGGGGCTAGCCGCTCTTCTGAGAGCGAAGTGAGTATTGAATGTTACCTTTCTAACAACATGACTTTTTATTGTAACACAGACGCGTTTAACCTTGCAACTAAAAGAATGGCCCATGAAGAGAATCCCGGGAATCCTTCCATTCTCCAGACTGTTGAAGGGTGTGTCAATGTTGTGGCACATCTGCTGGACTGGGTGAAAGTCAATACGAGGTACCCTTTTTGCTGGGTGGAAGAGAAGATTCGTTAGACGGCATCTCGACAGGCCAAAGATGACGGGAGAAGATTGTCCCTAAATTTCAAAGTTCATGCAGAGGAGCGTCTGAAAGAGCGATTTATGGTGCTAACACCCCAGCCAACTGATAGAATTTGCCATGTCCTACCTGATAAGTCTTGAAAAGACTTAATTATTCTGCCTTTTATTTGACTTAATTCATCATTTAGTGATTAGTTTAGCCTTATTATTTAACTAATTGCTAACAATTTATAATTTGTTTAATTATTTCAAAAGTGTTTTATTTATGTAAGAAAATGGTTAAAAACATTAATTAATTAAGAGTTTATGATTATTTGTAATTCCATTAAGCAGCCAGCATACAAACGCTGGGCAAATTAGTTATTTATTGGTGCAGGAAAAGAATTGCTCAAGCTAAAAGGAAAAAGCCGAGTGAGATTTGGAAAATCCGAGTGATATTTCACAAATCCGACTGAAAAGAGTCCAAGATCCCAAAATGACCGAGACTTCAAAGAGGCCGACTGAAAAGACTTTTTAAAAGGTTGACTGGAAGGAATTAATGAAAATCCGACTTGAAATACTTCAAAGATACCAACTCCAAAATAGAACAGGGAACCGATTGAAATAAAAAGAAGAACCCGAGTGCCAATTTCATAGAGCCGATTGAATAATCAATTCGCTCTAGCGAGCGTAAAATTCGCTCAAGCGAGGGTCAAAGTTCGCTCAAGCAAGCAAGCTTACGCTCAAGCGTGACCTCAAAACATCATTTCTTCGCCCAAGCTTATCCATAACGCTTAAGCGAGAAAGTAACACTGTAGTACATATCTCAAGTTCGCCCAAGCGAGAACCCAGTTCAATCAAAGCGAAAAGGCTGATATTTAAAACAGTGATTGCTCCCTCCAGAATCCGCTCGGCACCGATGTTGTTTCCTGCTTCCTTCTCTCCTACTTCTGCACCTTAGTAATGAAGTAGTGAGCTGTTATTAGTTGGTGTTGTGCTGTGATTAGCTAAGGATGAACTGTAACTTGCTAAGATCTGAGCTGTAATTAGTTGATTATTATGTAAATTATGTAGCTAGTTAGTTTAGTCGTTAACTTAAGTTTCCTAAGTTATCAGTTAAGTTAGTTAGTAGGTAGATGCCTATATATATGTTTGTACATATTCTGTAAGAAACAGAGACAGATTCACATAGAATACATAGAACACAATTCATTCACAACTTCGAACATCTCACTACGCATTTTCTCTCTCTAAATCCTCTCCTCCATGACGTTCCACAATCCTTCGATGGAACCGAAGTCAATGGAGTTCTAAATCCCTAAGGTTGGGATTGCAAAGGTTAGCAATGGAGTCTTGAAGCTGTGAGCGAGGAAATCAACTGCTAGATCCTGAGGCGAACAAGCTGAGGAGTGGATCCAAATCGCTGGATTGACAAATCCAGAACTGATGAAGAACTTTGCTAGTGAGGAATCATGGTTGAAGCTTAGGTAACTTCCAGCTTTCTAACTAGTTCAGGCCTAATCAATTTAGGTGAATAGTTAGAGTTCAACCTCCAATTTCACATTAGATTCTTAGGTTAATTGAGCACTTAAGGAATTAAGGTTCGATGCTTAAGGATTAGTGTTTTTCACCTAAGGAATTAGGGAATAACCACAAGCGGATTGTCCTCTGGATTATGAAGTTTGATTATACTTTAATTGCATGTTTCTTGATGAATTTGTGAACCAAAGCAATCCTGACCTGTTTTCTATTAATCACCTTTCACATTTCATTTTAACTCTGTTTCTGGAAATACAAAAACAACTATAAAACACTAAAACAACCAAAAACCGAATGAAATTCCTGCGTCTTTTGTTGGTTCAGCTTGTACTAGTTTGAGATTGAGGTATTTACCGCAATCCCTGTGAGACGATCAATATATTACAATTTAACGACTGGTGCGCTTGCCAAGGTATAAATCTGAGAGTCATAATTTTTAAACAAAGATTTTCACACCAATTTGATGACTTGGGATTTTAGCATCAAGTTAATGGCGCCGTTTATAACACCCTCGGTTAGATAAGACAAACCCTTCTATGGGATCATCCTATTTAACTGAGAGGTCACAAGTTTTCAGAAAAAGTGAATATTTTTTTTTAAAATAAAAAAATGGTAGATCAGTGGAAGCAAATAGTATGTAATTCACATAGTCATTCACAAACTGTAAGTAATTGTACTCTTAACAGAATGGGGCACGCAGGCACCCTTAATATTTATACAGTCATCCATGGTCTTATTATTCAACTACAGATATCCTACTTTTAATGAGTACTCTCAGTTGGTTCAGCGTATTGCTGTTCTTCGTATGCTGGTTCTTGATTTCCTAATTCCTCTGAAAATATTCAACAGTAAGGGTGAGTATAACCCAAGACCCTGAAGGTCACCCGGTGCGGACATAATCCAGTTAACAGATAATATCACATAAATTATACAATTAACATATTCATAACTATAACAATCAAATATGCTGTCATAGAATGCATGAGTTTGGTTTATTATGATTTATCCTGATTAATTCTCATGATGCATGAGGGCCCAATAAATCAATTCATCTTCATCTCATTCTTTGGAATTTCTCCATTCCATTCTAGAGCGATCAGGGTCCGCCCAAGCTCCCATTTTCATAAGGTACGAATGAACTCATCGGTTCTCATCATTGATTAATATATTTTTGGGACTTGGATCCCTACGATCATAGTTACACTCCGTCATTTAGTCAAAGTACACCAGAATTGCATCGTCTCACCCGGCTATCAGGCGCGACACTGATGCCATTGGGTTTCCGTTCCGGTTGTACTCCCAAGATTCTTCATGGAGATCGAACGTGAGTGTCCTCCAGCGTACCAGGTGTATGCTCTAGATAATTTTTCTCCTTCAAAAAGATTTTCATAGTGCGAAAATGCATTCTTTTTATCATTTGATCCTTGGGTATCTATGTGTTTCCAGTCTCATAATATTATTCACAAGCTCTTGGATCCCATCAACTATTTAAACGTTGTAAGTCATTCATTCTTATTCTAGAAAATATATCGGTTATGTCTTAGCTAAATAATACTTTGTTTAGTAAAATAATATATATATTCCTTATTTCATTACTCGTAATTAAAACAATAATAATATCTATAACAATGATAATAGTTAATAATAATAATAATAATAACAATAATAATGATAATAATAATAGAAGTAAGAACAATAATGATAATTGTAATTTCCCAATAATTTAAAAAGGATTAAAGAAGAGTTTCTAAATGAAAATCGAAGTGAAAAATGTCAAAAACTAGGTTTTCCGAGTAAAATAAGTGTAATTCCGAGTGAAATAATTATGATTCTGAGTAGAATCATACTGAGAAGAGTTTTCTAAATGAACTGACTAAAAATCTGAGTGAAATTGAAATGGGAAGCTATTTTCCGACTGAAAAAGGTCTGATTCCGAGTGAAAATGTTGAAAACTAGATTTTCCGAGTAAAAATGAGTTTGAATCCAAGTAAAAATGATTTTTCGAGTAAAAAGGTTTGATTCCGAGTGAAATAGATACTGAAAAGGATTTTCTGAGTGAAATAACTTAAATTCTGAGTGAAATCTGACTGAAAGAATTTTTCTGAGTGAAATAGCTATGATTCCGAGTGAAATCAAACCGAAAAGAATTTTCTGAGTAAAAATGTTTATGAATCCGAATGAAAATGAGTTTTTGAGTGAAATAAAATATGATTCCGAGTGGAATCAGTCTGAGAAGAGTTTTCTGAGTGAAATAACCATGATACCGAGTGAAAAATGAGTTTTTCAGTGAAGTGAAGATCTTTTCCGACTAAAACGTGATTGAAGAAGAGTTTCTGAGTGAAAAATGTTCTGTCAGAATGAAACTTGTTCGAGTAAGTTAAAATCCGATTGGAACTACGTATTTTTAGATGATCCAGTCGGTTTATACAAAACCGAGCTTGTTATTCATTGATTCCAACCTCTGTTTTATAATTTCTCACTGGAATTCACATAGGCACCCATGATTTTTAGTATTTTCACAGTTCAACACCGATCATATCCATTTAATCATCAAGATTAATCAATACAGTCAATCAATCATATTCACTGAATCATCATGGTCAATAATAAGCAACACAACCAATTGAACATATTCATAGAAGTAAATATATATATAACAATTATATATATATATATAACAATTATATAACAACTAAAGCATTTTAATTCACACAATTCCTGAATCTGTCCTGGAAAAGGTGAGGACCAAAGGTACCTTAACCCTTTCCTTTCACTCGAATTTCCCCAGAATACCCGAGAATATACCCCCTTACCTTAATGGAGTTGAGGAAGCTTCCCCTTACTGTCCTTGCTTCAGCTCCGACTGAGAAAATGGGAAATAAGAGAGGAAGAAACTTGTTTGCAGAAGGAGAAGGAGAGAGTGTTTCGTTGGTTCTGAAGGTTCGTAGAACGAGGAAGAGAGGTTGTGTTAGCTTAATAGGGAAGAGGCAAGTGGGAGACAGCTTTCTGTGTGATTGGAGGAGTAGGTGAGAATAATGGAGCCTTTTGACTAATTCCTTTGTCTGCTTGCTAAGTTTCGTGTGTGTGTGTGTGTTCTAAGAGTTGTAGTATTGGATTAATAATGAGAGAGTAAGTGGGAGACATTGATTGGACTATTAGGTGAGAAATAATGGAGACTTTTGACCCCTTTCCACCGTCAGCTTTGCATGATGGAAGAGAAGATATATTAAGATATATAAAAGGTGCTTCGAGTGGAGTGAAAAGGTGCACTTTCCCTGCAGTTGACTCATCCCCTTTTGGATTTATGTGGACAAGTGTGATTTGAAGAGAATATATATATAAAATATGTAAAAAGGCTCTCGGATTGGGCGGAAAGGTGTTTCACGTGAGTGGAGAAGTTTGGGTGTGGGAAGAAAAGAGGGTCAGAACTGACTGCGCTTGAGCGCAGTATGCTCGCTTGAGCGTGGTTCCTTCACGCTGTGTCAGCAAGGCAAAATTCTACCTCGCTCATGTGAAATCCGACTCGCTTGAGTGAGTCATCCAATAATCGCTCGGAATTCTTCTAAAACCGACTCAAATACTTAGTTTTCTCACTCGGTAGAATCAATCAGAGTTGGCCCACTCGGATTCACTTAGAAAACATCTCACTCGGTAGAATCTCCCTGAAATAGTCTCAAGGTACTCAGGTTTTCCACTCAACAAGATAATCCTGGCCGACCCATCATCCACTCGGTAATTCTCCCTCACACCGACTCATCTTGCTTGGTTTTCTACTCGGCAAAATAATCAGAGCTGACTCGTCTCTTACTTGGCCTTTCACTCGGCATTATATCCCAAATCCGAGTCGTTTCTGATGGTTTTCACTCGGTTAAATCATTCCAAACCTAGTCCTTTCTCACTCGGTAATGTACTTCAAAAACCGACTCCCTTTTTATTTTTCACTAGGGAAGTTAGTCCAGAGTACTTCTGGACAACACATCCCCCACTCGGAGTTGCATTACTCATTCTTCTCGGCATATTCTAATTTTTCCTAACTCAGACACTTAAACTTCCCCCCTTGGAAGTTTACTCAGTTCCATACTTCCACTTAGGAAAGTCAAACGTAAGATCCATTCGGTAATGAGGGTTTTCCCACTCGGAATCCATAAACTTCTTCACTCGGGTTATGACCCAATCAAATACCACTCGGTATATCTCAACTTTAATACAATCAGGAATGTATCACACATTCATCACTCGACATACATCATTTTATTCATTCGGGGAAACCATTGAGTTAAGTCCCACTCAGACTTGTTCTAAGTCTCACCCACTCAGGATATAGAATCTCATTCACTCGGTTTATGTATATCATACACTTAGAATATATTCCCAATCAAAACCATTATAACAACACCTCCCTCAGAAGAGGTTCACTCGGATTTACCACTCAGGAATACCCAACTCTACCCTACTCGGGTTTACTCTTTTTTTTTTCACTCGGTAATATTTAGGCCCATGATTACTCGGGAAATTCTCCCATCAAAGCCTACACAGTATTTATTCTTCTAAAGGGATTTCTCCCAGAATCCATTTAAGTGTTCTTCACTCGGAAAACAAGGCCAAACACTATAGCCTCACTCGGAATCATTAACTTAACACTATTTCATCCATCAACACTTCTCACATAATTCAACAACACATTCCAGTCGGTAAGAAGCATTAAATCAACATAAAACACTTATACCTATATATATTTTCACATAAATGTAAACTTGTCCACAAATCCAATCAAGATTACTCAACCTCCTCAACACTCGGAGAAATTCACCAAGTCAATACTTAGTCACTCAGGATACATACTTTATTATTCATTCGGACAGGTACCCACAATCCACTCGATATGTATATAATACCATTCACTATATATATATAACACGTTTCACTCGGATTCCTTTAAGGCTTTCACCACTCGGAAAAGGAGTCATAAACATAAGCCTCATTCAAAAATTGGCTCTAAGCCTTATATATTCTACTCGGAATGGGCTCCCATTACTATATTCCACTCGGTATTTCATATTCGGGGTATTGCCTACTCAGGACAGGTTATATTGGGCTCAGATATGCCCCTACTCGGAACTCTGTTACTCAGAAATGAGTTTTCCTCCAATTGAACGTGCATCTCTCAGATGCCCACACTCAGGGGAGTTTCACTCGGAAAAGGAAGTACTTGGCAATGTTTGACTAGGAAACGAGTCATTCGAGGTTGTTTTGACTCAAAATTTCACCCAGAAGTGGTTCCCTTGAACACACTTCTCTCCACACCAGGATTTCACTCGGTAGTATCCCTCTTGGTCATGTTTTACTCGGAAAACGTAACCTTACACTTGGAATTTCATTCCTTCACTTGGAATTTCTCTCTGTCACTCGGAACAGAACCCTTTTTCACTCAGAATTTGAATAATACCTTTAATGGTCTATATAATTTCCATAATTACACACAAAAATGAAATTCTTGTGATATTACAGACCATCTACAGAGTATTTATTTATCAATTCTCACTTACAGACCTTCCATACTTCAAAATTTACCAAATATGACTGCTACTAAAAACAGGGATGTTACACTCTCCTCCCCTTTTGGGAATTTCATCCCGAAATTCGAAATTGATATCGTTCCATATTATCGTCTGTAATATAATCCTATCACAGACATACTTATACATGTTATTACTATACCATCATAAGGCATCATCCCCCAAAACTTATTATCAAGTCTTGTCTAAATCCAATTTACACGCTCATATTAGGCTTCGGGAATTCCTTTCCCATAACCAAGATTCTTTAAATCTTAAAGGGCTAACCATACCTAACAACAACAATACTATGGTTCCTTAGCCTTAAGACCTCCAAATCATCACATGAATCATTCAACCATCACCAAAATTTATTCAAACTCATTATAAACCTCTTGGTTTCATCTAAGATCATTAGCAATTCAACTATTTCAAAATGGCATACCTATTCATTAACTCAAGTATCTTAATCCACTATCATTGGCTTGCAATCATTTTTAACATCATCATAAACATCAATAATCTAAATCAGTTCCCCAATACTCATATACACTCCTCTTCCAATCCTCAATAATCAACACCAATGCTTCAAACATTCGTTTCCCCATATATAATCATTCTAGAGTATTCAAAGTCATCAAAATCATCAACTTAGTCAAAATCCTCAACTCACTACACTTAGGGTTTTTCATCAAAATTCAATAATCATTTCTAATAACCATCAATCTCCATCATTAACAACACCTACATACACATTATCATGGGTTTTCACTAAAAATCATCTTTCATAACATTATTATTCATTTTCCTTAAATCCTAAAGTTAGGGTTCCACTATGATCAAACAATCACCATTAACTACCATCATCTTCTATCTCTAATGTTGAAATTTTCGTACACCACTTCACATCCATCCTAAAACACACATAAGTACATCCCACCTTTGGGTTTTTCATGAGAATGGTTTCTATTCCTAAACCCATTCATAAGGCACTCTCCTCACCATATAGAAATCAAAACCTAAGGCCAAAAATATCAAAAGAGTAGAGAATTTTACCTTAAGCTCCAAGCTATCTCAAGTTCTAGCATGTACACGAAAATGAAGGGAGAGAAAGAAGGAAGTAAGTTATATCCTGATCCATCATTAAAACGTTTCCTGCTTTATAACAAACAGGATCTCTGTTCGGGCTTAATACTAACTCCAAAAATTATTCCGAATATACATTCGGATTCCCATTAATATTCTTAATAGCCCTGACCAATGGTATCTCAATCGGAGATACTTGGTCCGACACCCAGATTCTAACCGGGTCTTATTTTAACTCTTAAAGTCCTAATAATATTTGACGGATTTCCTGTCGTAGCCCTCCTTTGAATTATGTAAGATTGTTCCGCTAAAAGTTAGCTAGTCCTTGGCTCTGCCTAGTAGAAGTATGAGGTAATTCTTGTTGTTCTATCGTCTCCACGATTTGAGTAAGAAGTTCCTCCATGTCATGATCATTGTTTCGGCGAGTCATTAGGAAATTGTTGATGGAATATCAACAAAAAGATTCAGGGTATATGTTATATGGAGAATTCCACATAGGAAATCTAGTCTTACGTGTTTTATGGACTGTTCAATATTTCTATCAGAGTACGTGGAAACCTAATGGTCCACTCCCCAAGCTTAATGAATCGACTATGCTCTGATACCACCAATGTAACACCCTCGGTTAGATAAGACAAACCCTTCTATGGGATCATCCTATTTAACCGAGAGGTCACAAGTTTTTAGAAAAAGTGAATATTTTTTTTTAAAAATAAAAAAATGGCAGATCAGTGGAAGCAAATAGTATGTAATTCACATAGTCATTCACAAACTGTAAGTAATTGTACTCTTAGCAGAATGGGGCATGCAGGCATCCTTAATATTTATACAGTCATCCATGGTCTTATTATTCAACTACAGATATCCTACTTTTAATGAGTACTCTCAGTTGGTTCAGCGTATTGCTGTTCTTCGTATGCTGGTTCTTGATTTCCTAATTCCTCTGAAAATATTCAACAGTAAGGGTGAGTATAACCCAAGACCCTGAAGGTCACCCGGTGCGGACATAATCTAGTTAACAGATAATATCACATAAATCATACAATTAACATATTCATAACTATAACAATCAAATATGCTATCATAGAATGCATGAGTTTGGTTTATTATGATTTATCTTGATTAATTCTCATGATGCATGAGGGCCCAATAAATCAATTCATCTTCATCTCATTCTTTGGAATTTCTCCATTCCATTCTAGAGTGATCAGGGTCCGCCCAAGCTCCCATTTTCATAAGGTACGAATGAACTCATCGGTTCTCATCATTGATTAATATATTTTTGGGACTTGGATCCCTACGATCATAGTTACACTCCGTCATTTAGTCAAAGTACACCAGAATTGCATCGTCTCACCCGGCTATCAGGCGCGACACTGATGCCATTGGGTTTCCGTTCCGGTTGTACTCCTAAGATTCTTCATGGAGATCGAACGTGAGTGTCCTCCAGCGTACCAGGTGTATACTCTAGATAATTTTTCTCCTTCAAAAAGATTTTCATGGTGCGAAAATGCATTCTTTTTATCATTTGATCCTTGGGTATCTATGTGTTTCCAGTCTCATAATATTATTCACAAGCTCTTGGATCCCATCAACTATTTAAACGTTGTAAGTCATTCATTCTTATTCTTGAAAATATATCGGTTATATCTTGGCTAAATAATACTTTGTTTAGTAAAATAATATATATATTCCTTATTTCATTACTCGTAATTAAAACAATAATAATATCTATAACAATGATAATAGTTAATAATAATAATAAGAATAACAATAATAATGATAATAATAATAGAAGTAAGAACAATAATGATAATTGTAATGTCCCAATAATTTAAAAAAGATTAAAGAAGAGTTTCTAAATGAAAATCCAAGTGAAAAATGTCAAAAACTAGGTTTTCCGAGTAAAATAAGTGTAATTCCGAGTGAAATAATTATGATTCCGAGTAGAATCATACTGAGAAGAGTTTTCTAAATGAACTGACTAAAAATCTGAGTGAAATTGAAATGGGAAGCTGTTTTCCGACTGAAAAAGGTCTGATTCCGAGTGAAAATGTTGAAAATTAGATTTTCCGAGTAAAAAGGAGTTTGAATCCAAGTAAAAATGATTTTCCGAGTAAAAAGGTTTGATTCCGAGTGAAACAGATACTGAAAAGGATTTTCTTAGTGAAATAACTTAAATTCTGAGTGAAATCTGACTGAAAGAATTTTTCTGAGTGAAATAGCTATGATTCCGAGTGAAATCAAACTGAAAAGAATTTTCTGAGTAAAAATGTTTATGAATCCGAATGAAAATGAGTTTTTGAGTGAAATAAAATATGATTCCAAGTGAAATCAGTCTGAGAAGAGTTTTCTGAGTGAAATAACCATGATACCGAGTGAAAAATGAGTTTTTCAGTAAAGTGAAGATCTTTTCCGACTAAAACGTGATTGAAGAAGAGTTTCTGAGTGAAAAATGTTCTGTCAGAATGAAACTTGTTCGAGTAAGTTAAAATCCGATTGGAACTATGTATTTTTAGATGATCCAGTCGGTTTATACAAAACCGAGCTTGTTATTCATTGATTCCAACCTCTGTGTTATAATTTCTCACTGGAATTCACATAGGCACCCATGATTTTTAGTATTTTCACAGTTCAACACCGATCATATTCATTTAATCATCAAGATTAATCAATACAGTCAATCAATCATATTCACTGAATCATCATGGTCAATAATAAGCAACACAACCAATTGAACATATTCATAGAAGTAAATATATATATATAACAACTAAAGCATTTTAATTCACACAATTCCTGAATCTGTCCTGGAAAAGGTGAGGACCAAAGGTACCTTAACCCTTTCCTTTCACTCGAATTTCCCCAGAATACCCGAGAATATACCCCCTTACCTTAATGGAGTTGAGGAAGCTTCCCCTTACTGTCCTTGCTTCAGCTCCGAGTGAGAATATGAGAAATAAGAGAGGAAGAAACTTGTTTACAGAAGGAGAAGGAGAGAGTGTTTTGTTGGTTCTGAAGGTTCGTAGAACAAGGAAGAGAGGTTGTGTTAGCTTAATAGGGAAGAGGCAAGTGGGAGACAGCTTTCTGTGTGATTGGAGGAGTAGGTGAGAATAATAGAGCCTTTTGACTAATTCCTTTGTCTGCTTGCTAAGTTTCGTGTGTGTGTGTGTGTTCTAAGAGTTGTAGTATTGGATTAATAATGAGAGAGTAAGTGGGAGACATTGATTGGAGGATTAGGTGAGAAATAATGGAGACTTTTGACCCCTTTCCACCGTCAGCTTTGCATGATGGAAGAGAAGATATATTAAGATATATAAAAGGTGCTTCGAGTGGAGTGAAAAGGTACATTTTCCCTGCAGTTGACTCGTCCCCTTTTGGATTTATATGGACAAGTGTGATTTGAAGAGAATATATATATAAAATATGTAAAATGTAACACCCTAATTTAAATAGATCATAGACGATAACACAAGGGAAATTTTCACAATTAAAACCAGGATGCCACGGTACAAGAAATGAGAGGAGAAGAAGAACAAGAGAACAAAAGAAATTCAAGAAACTGACAGCGGAAGGAGGGGAAGATCGCTTAGGCAAGTCACACAGCAACGCGTACTCGCTCAAGCGAAAGCCTCACTCGGTATTCGTTCATTCACTCGGCATTTTCTCACTCGGATTCCAGCGCCTGATTCACTCGTGGGGGGGATCCAATCTCAGTTCACTCGGACGTAGCTCTAGCACCTACTAGTCCCATTCGGACAATGCAATTTATTCTACGATTTCATCAACTAGAACACATACACAATAGTATAGAAGTGGTCCCTACTATCACTCACTCGGAATCTAGGAGGACTCCTCACTCAGGATAACCTTCATGTCCTTTTTGCCACTCGGGGTATTTCTCTTAGTCTTCATTCGGTAACCACAACCTTCCTACTCTAAATATTCTACTAAGTCAAGACTCACTCAGATCCTTTTGTTACTGACAGTTCGCTACAGTGGGATCCCCTAGAGTCCAAGGTGTCACTCTCCTGTTAGGAAAACCTTCACTTGGCGGATTCTCACTCGGGGTTCGTTGATTATCCTACGCTCGGGAGAAATCCTAGTAATAACCACTCGGAACGTATATTTAGGCTCTCAACTTCGATCCTAACAACTCATCGTTAGGGGCAGTCTTCTATGTCAATTCCTACTCGGAGCTATCTGATTTCACTCACTCAGAATGTCTGAACCTTCCCCACTCGGTGACAGAGTCACAAACTCACCCTCTAGACATAGATTGGCTTCCTTCATGTTAAGCTATGTCATTTCCTACACATTCGGGAATATGAACGCACATATATATAAAGATTACCTAGGCATTTCACAGCATAAGATAGACATACAACATGGCATAAACATAGGCATATATATATAGGAGTGCATATCACGGATTTACAACCACATTGTCATGTTCCCAGTCTAAGGGAGTCAACTCTGTATAAAAGACTTAACAGCAAAACACGAGCCGGCCAAGGCTTAACCCAAAACATTATATACAGCATATGCACAGTCATAAAATTTCCATAGTGCATCAGCACTTCACCCGGCATTTCAGCTCCTCCTCCAATCCTCATTACGAGAGATGTTCACTGAAAAATTGCCACAGCAGGGGTGAGTATCTTAAATTTTAAATGATAGATACTGACTCAGGTTGTCTCACATTTATACAACTATATATATATTTATATGTACACACAATTATACGTGGCAATGATTAAGGTCAGAGTATTGCTAATCAACCAGGACACACGCACAAGATCCTTACCGATCGGAATCCACCAGTTGTCGCTCGGCCCCTTACACACATCAACTCAATAATATTAACATACAACAATCAGTGACATGATATTAAGGTCCATGAATTAGAATGCATCTTTTGAACATTATCAGTTAGAATCCACAATTCTCACTTGGCTATATACACACAACTTTCCAATAACATAACATACATTCATAGAGCAGATTTCAGTCAGCATTAACAGTATATGTACTCGGAGTAGTGCACTCGGTCAAGAGTATACATCATCTCACTAACATCATCACATGCATAATTAATTCTACACAACATCAGTAGCAATATAAACACAAATTATTCAATCGGTTCTGCATTCGTGTGTAATCGGTTTTAACGTTGCAACGTAGGCTCTCAGCCTTCTGTACATAGCTCTCAGCTATCATTTTAGCTCCCAGCTGCTTGGCCATTTTACAGGTACCCAACCGTTTGGCCACAGGTGACACCAACGCTCTTAGCGCCAACGGAGGTGTTCACAGGCAGCCCGAGTCCCACTCGAAGGCTACCTTGAGTCCCACTCAAGGATTTTACAGTGTCCCACGCTTAATAACCGATGGTAGTGTCCCACACTATGTGCTCCCAGCACAACGCATCCCATGCGCCACACACGGATTCATCACACAACATAGAGTTCATGCACACAATCTTTCACTCAGCCATACATACTTCACATGCAGTCGGTAATACCCATTTTCAGAAATCCACATATTAATCTAACACACACATACTTCCATGCAATCATCATCATAGCTCCATTAGGTGGATACAACAACGTAAGGTCCAATGCAATCGGTGTCAATCAATATCAAGATTCTATAAGTATTCTCACCAACTCAAGCATAACATACACTCGGTATACAGCACTATCAGGACTTAATCAACGCATGCATCCATATGAAGATCAACAAATTCAAATAAGTATTCCAATCAACACAACATAACATGCAATCGGTATATAATAGAGTCAGGACTTAATCAACACATGCATCTATATGAAGATCAACAGATTCAATTAAGTATTCCAATCAACACAACATAACATGCAATCGGTGTTCTGTGGTCTCGAAACTCAGACAACGCATGCATCTTCAAGGCAATGATAACATGCAACACTCACTCTCACTTATCCTACACTCGGGTACTCCATATGCAAGCACATCATACAAACAGGATGCAGAACCACAATTATCAACACCCAGAACCCGTTCATAACCCATGCATTTAACATGTAAGGTACTCCCCCTACCAACAACGATACTCCGAGAGACTCTTCTGTTTGGGCGTTGGTCCTTTTCCTCGCTGCTTCACTCGACACTTTCACTCGTTTAGCCTTCACTTGAACACTACCGTCTTCCACGAGTGGTGCAGGGGCTGTTTCTGCTTCTGCTTCGATGCTCGTCCTTTGCTCGTACAAGGGAGCTCCGTCTCATCTGCAGCACCGTCAACGTGGCCTCCGAAACAGGGAGTGGAAACAGAGAGCAGAGAAAGAGAAGGGAAGAAGAAGGAAGAAGAAGAAGAAACTCGCAGGGAAATTCTAAAGAATGAATGGCAAGGAAGGCCATCGACCAATTATAAATGCATACATAAGGGAAAGGAATGGTGGGGTGGGAAAACGTGAGGAGCAGTCTGCTCACGTCACCCAGTTCGATCAGTACCAACTAAAGCTAATCACCTTTTCAATCAGCACACCTTTTGATTAATTAAGTTAAGGGTAATTAGTGAACAATTTCCACTTCTGAATTATTATTTTAATGGCTTATTTCACCCGGTACATTGTTAAAATTGGGATGTTACATAAATAGGCACTCGGATTGGACGGAAAGGTGTTTCACGTGAGTGGAGAAGTTTGGGTGTGGGAAGAAAAGAGGGTCAGAACCGACTGCGCTTGAGCGCAGTATACTCGCTTGAGCGTGGTTCCTTCACGCTGTGTCAGCAAGGAAAAATTCCACCTCGCTCATGCGAAATCTGACTCGCTTGAGCGAGTCATCCAATAATCGCTTGGAATTCTTCTGAAACTGACTCAAATACTTAGTTTTCTAACTCGGTAGAATCAATCAGAGTTGGCCCACTCGGATTCACTTAGAAAACATCTCACTCGGTAGAATCTTCCTGAAATAGTCTCAAGGTACTCAGGTTTTCCACTCAACAAGATAATCCTGACCGACCCATCATCCACTCGGTAATTCTCCCTCATACCGACTCATCTTGCTTGGTTTTCTACTCGGCAAAATAATCAGAGCTGACTCGTCTCTTACTTGGCCTTTCACTCGGCATTATATCCCAAATCCGAGTCGTTTCTGATGGTTCTCACTCGGTTAAATCATTCCAAGCCTAGTCCTTTCTCACTCGGTAATGTACTTCAAAAACCGACTCCCTTTTTATTTTTCACTAGGGAAGTTATTCCAGAGAACTTCTGGACAACACATCCCCCACTCGGAGTTGCATTACTCATTCTTCTAAGCATATTCTAATTTTTCCTAACTCAGACACTTAAACTTCCCCCCTTGGAAGTTTACTCAGTTCCATACTTCCACTCAGGAAAGTCAAACGTAAGATCCATTCGGTAATGAGGGTTTTCCCACTCGGAATCCATAAACTTCTTCACTCGGGTTATGACCCAATCAAATACCACTCGGTATATCTCAACTTTAATACAATCGGGAATGTATCACACATTCATCACTCGGCATACATCATTTTATTCATTCGGGGAAACCATTGAGTTAAGTCCCACTCAGACTTGTTCTAAGTCTCACCCACTCAGGATATAGAATCTCATTCACTCGGTTTATGTATATCATACACTTAGAATATATTCCCAATCAAAACCATTATAACAACTCTTCCCTCTGAAGAGGTTCACTCAAATTTACCACTCGGGAATACCCAACTCTACCCCACTCGGGTTTACTCATTTTTTTTCACTTGGTAATATTTAGGCCCATGATTACTCGGGAAATTCTCCCATCAAAGCCTACACAGTATTTATTCTTCTAAAGGGATTTCTCCCAGAATCCATTTAAGTGTTCTTCACTCGGAAAACAAGGCCAAACACTATAGCCTCACTCGGAATCATTAACTTAACACTATTTCATCCATCAACACTTCTCACATAATTCAACAACACATTCCAGTCGGTAAGAAGCATCAAATCAACATAAAACACTTATACCTATATATATTTTCACATAAATGTAAACTTGTCCACAAATCCAATCAAGATTACTCAACCTCCTCAACACTCGGAGAAATTCACCAAGTCAACACTTAGTCACTCAGGATACATACTTTGTTATTCATTCAGACAAGTACCCACAATCCACTCGATATGTATATAATACCATTTACTATATATATATAACACGTTTCACTCGGAATCCTTTAAGGCTTTCACCACTCGGAAAAGGAGTCATAAACATAAGCCTCATTCAAAAATTGGCTCTAAGCCTTATATATTCTACTCGGAATGGGCTCCCATTACTATATTCCACTCGGTATTTCATATTCGGGGTATGCCTACTTAGGACAGGTTATACTGGGCTCAGATATGCCCCTACTCGGAACTCTGTTACTCAGAAATGAGTTTTCCTCCAATTGAACGTGCATCTCTCAGATGCCCACACTCAGGGGAGTTTCACTTGGAAAAGGAAGTATTTGGCAATGTTTGACTAGGAAATGAGTCATTCGAGGTTGTTTTGACTCGGAATTTCACCCAGAAGTGGTTCCCTTGAACACACTTCTCTCCACACCAGGATTTCACTCGGTAGTATCCCTCTTGGTCATGCTTTACTCGGAAAACGTAACCTTGCACTCGGAATTTCATTCCTTCACTCGGAATTTCTCTCTGTCACTCGGAACAAAACACTTTTTCACTCAGAATTTGAATAATACCTTTAATGGTCTATATAATTTCCATAATTACACACAAAAATAAAATTCTTGTGATATTACAGACCATCTACAGAGTATTTATTTATCAATTCTCACTTACAGACCTTCCATACTTCAAAATTTACCAAATATGACTGCTACTAAAAACAGGGATGTTACACCGTTGCCGGGGATTGTTGAGTAATATCAACAATCCTTGGACCGGTACTAGACTGAACCATTTTACTTTTGTTTGCATTTAATACGTAGTTTGAATCTTGTTTTTATTAGTAGTAGTTTGCTATTTTCGTGTAGCTGTAGTCGTAGCTGTGAATCGTCCTTTTGTTTGACATTTGTTGTATGCAGTCAAGGAGTAGAGGAGAGCCTTTCTTCTTTGATCTTGACATCGACTTGTTAGAACGTAAACTAAGAAAAGAGAAAAAGCAAAAAGAACAAAAAGAAATGGAACAGAGGAGAGTTACATTAGGTGACTACTCCAGGTCGACTGAAGAAGGATCGCAATCTAGCATCCTTAGGCCACTAATTTTAGCAAATAATTTTGAACTTAAACCAGCTTTATTGCAGTTGGTAAGAAATGAACAGTTCGGAGGAAGTGAGGTTGAGGGTCCAAATTTGTATCTAGCAACCTTCCTCCAAATTTGTGATACAGTAAAAATGAACGGAGTCCCTGATGAGGCAATCCGACTGAGATTGTTTCCATTTTCTCTAAGGGACCGAGCAAAAGCCTGGTTGCAGAGTCAACCGAGAGGCAGTATTTCCACCTGGGAGGACTTGCAAAGAAAATTTTTGATTAAATACTTTCCTCCCTCTAAATATGCAAAGTTGCACAATGAAATCACGTGTTTCCAACAAAGAGAAGGTGAGTCTTTGATGGAAGCATGGGATCGGTATAAAGAGAGTTTGAGGAGATGTCCTCATCATCAGATTTCTGATGTGCAACAGGTGACTATTTTCTATAATGGTGTCAGTCCAGCTACCAGGGTCCTGATTGATGCCTCAGCTGGAGGTTCATTAACAACTAAAACTGTAGAAGAGGCCATAGCGCTGATTGACGTTATGGCTTCTAATGAATGTCTGATTAGTGAAAGGAGCCAAGTCCCTAGGAGAGGGATATTAGAACTAGAAGCACAAGATGTTTATCTGGCTCAGAGTAAACTGATGACTCAGGCTTTGGAGAAACTAAGCATACAGATTTCAGAACTCCAAAAGCCGAGTCAAGTTTCTATGATAAATTGTGACTTTTGTGGTGGAGACCATGAGAATGGAATGTGTGATCCAAATGTGCCTTCCGAGCAAGTGAACTATATGGGGCAGCAACAATATCAAAGGAATTATCCTTCTAATTCCTTTAATCCTAATTATAGGAGTCACCCCAATTTTTCCTGGCAGAAAGGTCCATATTTGAATCAGAACATCCCACAAATAGACCACAACAACCCTCTCACCCCCTGTTAAAGAAAAATCAGAACTTGAGAATGTACTTTCTCAGTTCATCCAGGCCACTCAGGCCAGTTTCAAAAATCAGGAAGCGTCCATAAGAAATTTAGAAAATCAAGTCGGACAACTTTCTAAGCAATTAGCTGAGAGGTAAGCAGTCAATTTCCCTGGAGATACCGAGGTAAATCCGAGGGAACATTGCAAGGCTATAATCACTAGGAGTGGAAAAATTATTTCTCCATCTCCGAGTCAGGAAATAAGCTCAGAAAAAGAAAAAGAAAAAGAAATAGTGCAAGAAACCGAGCAGGTCAATAATGAAGCTGAAAATGAAAATGAAACTGAAAAAGAAAAATAAAATAAAGTCCATCAAAAGAAAAAGAAAAAGGTTGATCTGATTCTGGAGGAAGCTTCTAAGATGACTCCTGAAAAACTGAGGAATGCTCCATTTCCACACAGGTTTAAAAAGCAAATAGAAGAGTAGAAGTTTGCTAGGTTCTTAGATGTATTCAAGAAACTTCACATAAATATCCCTTTTGCCGAGGCATTGCAGGGGATGCCTTCTTATGCAAAATTTTTAAAAGAGCTATTGTCTAAGAAAAGGAAGCTTAAGGGGGATAAAATGATTGCTCTCACTCAAGAGTGCAGTGCAATCATTCAAAAGAAACTTCCTCAAAAGCTAGAGGATCCTAGATCTTTTACAATACCGTGTGTAATTGGGGATATTCATGTAGGAAGTGCTCTTTGTGACCTAGGAGCCAGTATAAATCTAATGCCTCTATCTTTGATGAAAAAACTGGGAATTAATAACCTACAACCGACTCGCATGTCTTTACAGTTGGCTGACAGGTCCATTAAATATCCCCAAGGGATGCTGGAAGACCTGTTGGTTAAAGTAGACAAATTTATCTTCCTAGTAGATTTTATAGTGTTGGATATGGAGGCTGACCGAGAGATTCCTTTAATCTTAGGTAGACCCTTCCTAGCTACAGGTAGAGCATTGATTGATGTAGAAAAGGGTGAACTCATGCTGAGAGTTCAGGAGGAGCAGGTAACCTTTAATGTCTTCAATTCCATGAAACATCCGACTGAAAGGATGGATTGTTTAATGATTGAAGAGATTAAAAGTCACTAGACTCCAATGCTTTTAGAAACTGAGGAAGAGGCCTTACGAACCTTTTTGGAGGATGACTTTGACTCCGAGACTGAGGAGTTAAATGACTCTCACTCGGAAATACTGAACCTACTGGAAGTATTAGAAGTAGGTGATTTTGAAAAAGAAAAGAAAAATGATTTGAAAATTACTGAAGTTGAGAAAGGAAAAGAAGTTTTTAAAGAAAAATATGATTTAAAACCTTTGCCTTCTCATCTAAAATATGTTTTCCTGAGAGAGGACGAAACACATCCGGTCATTATTAATGCTGACTTAAAAGAAGAGGATATGGACAAATTAATAGGGGTTTTAAAGGCACATGAATCTACGATTGGCTGGAATATTTCTGACTTGAAGGGAATCAGTCCATCATTTTGTATGCATAAAATTATGATAGAGGATGATTATTCCCCTGTAGTACAGCTACAACGCAGATTGAACCCAATAATGAAAGAGGCAGTCAGGAAAGAGGTGGTCAAGCTTCTTGATGCAGGAATCATTTATCCTATCTCAGACAGCGCTTGGATCAGTCCGGTCCAAGTGGTGCCCAAGAAAGGAGGAATGAAAAAGGTGGAGAATGTGTATAGACTATAGAAGGTTGAATGACTTCACTCGAAAAGACCACTTTCCCTTGCAATTTGTTGACTAGATGCTTGAGAGACTATCGGGTCATGAATACTACTGCTTCCTTGATGGTTACTCGGGTTATAACCAAATTGTGGTTGACCCAAAAGATCAAGAGAAGATAGCTTTCACCTGTCCATACAAAAATTTTGCCTATAGGCGCATGCCATTCGGTTTGTGCAACGCTCCAGCAACCTTTCAAAGGTGTATGCTGGTAATCTTTGGGGACATGGTGGAGAAATTCATTGAAGTATTCATGGACAATTTCTCTGTCTTTGGTAGTAATTTTGATTCATGCCTCAGCAACCTATCTAAGGTGCTGGTGAGATGCCAAGAGACTAACCTCGTTCTTAACTGGGAAAAATGCCATTTTATGGTTAAAGGAGGGATAGTCCTTGGCCACAAAATCTCTGCTGAGGGCATTCAAGTAGACCGAGCCAAGATAGAAATCATTGAAAAACTTCCTCCTCCGATCAACGTGAAAGGAGTGAGAAGTTTTCTAGGATGTGCTGGCTTCTACAGAAGGTTCATAAAAGATTTTTCAAAAATAGCTAAGCCTTTGACCAACTTGCTTGTAAAAGATCATGTGTTTGTGTTTAATGAAAACTGTGTCAAGGCTTTTGAAAAATTGAAACAAAGTTTGACTTCAGCTCCGATCTTTGCAGCACCCGATTGGTCTTTACCATTTGAATTAATGTGTGATGCAAGTGACTTTGCAGTCAGAGCTGTGCTGGGTCAGAAAATAGGAAAATTAACTCATGTAATTTATTATGCTAGTAAAGTATTGAACGAAAATCAAATACATTACACCACTACTGAAAAAGAAATGCTTGTTGTGGTGTATGCATTTGATAAATTTCGTGCTTACTTGATTGGGGCCAAGCTCATTGTATATACAGATCACTCGGCAATCAAGTACTTACTAGCTAAGAAAGAATCTAAGTCGAGACTGATCAGGTGGGTTCTGTTACTCCAGGAGTTTGACTTAGAAATACGAGACAAAAAGGGAGTAGAGAACTCAGTTGCCGATCAACTGTCTCGTCTGGAAGGTGAATCGGATTCTGTTTTAATAAAAGAAGAATTTCTAGATGAGAGGTTGATGGCAATCATCACCGGGCCATGGTATACTGATATGGCCAACTTCAAAAGTGCCTCGGTGGTACCTAATGGCTGGACATCCCAAATGAAGAAAAAATTCTTTCATGATAGCAAAAACTTTCTTTGGGATGATCCATTTCTGTATAAAATAGGAGTAGATGGAGTAATCAGGCGATGTGTGCCTGAATCCGAGCAAGAAAGGCTCTTGTGGCATTGCCACGACTCCTATTATGGAGGTCATCATGGTGCCTCCCGTACAGCAGCAAAGGTTTTACAGAGTGGCTTTTATTGGCCAACTATCTTTCAAGATGCTAAAGTGTATGTCAAAAGGTGTCATAAATGTCAAAGGAGCGGAGGTCTCTCTGCTAAAGCTGGCATGCCTTTGACAAACATTTTAATTATGGACTTATTTGATGTTTGGGGTATCGACTTTATAGGACCATTTCCAAAGTTGTTCTCCAACGAATTTATACTTGTTGCTATAGACTATGTCTCCAAATGGGTGGAGGCAATCCCGACCAGAACCAATGATGCACATGTGGTGCTTAGGTTCATTAAGAAGAATATTTTCTCTAGGTTTGGAGTTCCGAGAGTACTCATTAGTGATGGGGGTTCACATTTTTGTAATAAAATAATGGAAAAAGCCCTGCGTCACTATGAGGTTTTACATAAAATATCCACTCCTTACCATCCACAAACTTGTGGACAAGTTGAGCTGTCAAATAGAGAAATCAAGAGAATTTTAGAGAAAGTAGTTGGGAAATCTAGGAAAGATTGGTCGGTAAAATTAGATGATGCATTATGGGCCTATAGAACAGCCTTCAAAACTCCGATTGGCATGTCCCCGTATCAATTAGTTTACGGTAAGGCTTGCCATCTCCCTGTAGAGTTGGAACACAAGGCGTGGTGGGCCACAAAGTTATTAAACATGGATTGTGACCAATCCCAGGAGGAAAGAGTTTTGAAACTCCATGAACTAGAGGAGTTCCGACTCAACGCTTATCAAAGTGCCTCCATTTATAAGGAGAAAACAAAGAAGTGGCACGATAAGTGGATTAATAAGAAGAAGTTTAAAAAGGGTGATCAGGTTTTGTTATTCAATTCCCGACTGAGACTCTTCTCTGGAAAACTTAGATCGAAGTGGTCGGGGCCTTTTACTGTAAATGAGGTTTTTTCTCATGGTGCAGTTGAGCTGAAAGACCCGACTACCGATCGGATTTTTAAGGTAAATGGCCAACGACTTAAACTCTACTTTGGAGGAGAGTTTGATAGGCAGAAAACCTCCTTGTTACTGCAAGCATCCTCTTAGATGCCATAAGGTCAAGCTAGTGACCTTAAAGAAGCGCTCTAGGGAGGCAGCCCTACGTTCTAAGTGTTTTTAATGAAAAGAAAACTAAAAATTTTTAGTGAATAAAGTTTGAATAAAATTTGTGAAGTTTTGAAGAAGGAAGTTCGAGCTTGATTCTTTCATTTCGCTCAGGCGAAGCACTTATAGCTTAGGCGAGAAGCTGCTGTTGATTGCTTCACGCTTAAGCGAAAGTTTACTGAGCTTGAGTGAGAATAGTATACTCGGATAACTGTTACTCATTCTTAACCCTTTTTCCCGACTGAACTTCACTCGTCATTCTTCGATAAATTCCAAATTTTGATGTGAATAAAAAGGGAGACTTTAATAAAGGATTGCTGATTGTTGATTTAATAAGCGGGTCAAATGATGAAGGATGATTTATTTCAGTCAGCCTTTTATCACTCGGATTCCTCACTCATCATAGTCAGTTTTGTATCCATTAGTCTCCTATTCACTCAGTATATTTTCTTGTCAGTCTTGTGTTCACTCGTCTACTCTTTTTCTTTTTCATCCACTCAGTATTTTCATCCATTCAGTTTCCACTGTAGTTGTTCTTTTTATCCACTCAGGTTATCTCCTTCTTCTTCTGTCTTTCACTCATGTTTATTCGCCCAGTCAGTCAGTCATGCTTTCGTGTTCTTTCACTCATTTTTTTTCCATTTTCTAACCACTCGTTGTTGTTCATTCGTTTTTCATTTTTACCCGGTATAATCCACTCGGTATTCATTGACTTGTCTTTCTTCCACTCGGCCATTCTTTCTTTTTTTGGTTCCTCACCAGTCATTTAGTCTTTCATTACCGCATTCTAACTTTTATCCATTCGTTCTTCCACTTGTTGTTTCATTCACTTAGCTTTGCTCTCATTTTTCCGTTCGTCTTTTATTCATCGGTTTTTCTATTTACTCATTCCTTCTCCGCACTCGTTGTTTTGCTTACTCTTCCGCTCGTCCTTTTCCATTCGTCCTTTATCACTCGGTATCTTTCTCCATATTCACTCGGTCATTTTCTTTTCACACTTTTCACTCATTCACTCGGTCTCTTCCTTTGCATTCTTCCATTCATTGTCTCCCATTCGATCACTCGGTTTTCATTCATTCGTTCACTTTAATTCATTCGTCCTTTATTCACTCTGTCAATCTCCCACTTATTCATTCTTCCACTCGTTCTTCTATACACTCTTCCAATCGTCCTTTATTTCTCTATATTCTTTCTTTTACTCGGTCTTACTTTCATTGTTCTTTCTCCCACTCGTTTTTCTGTCCACTCATATCCTAATGCAGTTGTTCACTCATCTCTCCTACACTCTACTTCATTCATCCATTCTTTCACTCGTTCTTTCACTCATTCATTCTTCCGCTCACTTATTCATTTACTTATTGCTTTCATTCGCTCATTCCTTTTCATCGTTTGTTCATTCACTCGTCTTCTTCATCACTGTCACTCATCTTTCGTGAATCCACTCGGCATCTCTTCCCACTCTCACTCGATCTTCCACCTATTCAGTATGTGAGCCGAGTAAGAGTGTCAAAAAATATATATATATATATATATTATATTATAATAATAATAAAGTAATAAATAAAGCTGGAGCATACTTACGCGTTTCTTGGATAGTAACTTCAACAGTATAAAAACCTTTCAGCTTCCAAACCTTAAGTACCTATGCTGAAACTTGGGTTGAAGACGAAAAGGCACTTTCCGATTTCTAAGAAAGGTACTATCTTTCCACTTATTTCACTTATTTCGTTCACTTCTGAGTACATGCTTAGTATTTTCTTGCTTCTTTGTTAATATTCTTCCACTATTCATAGCCATGCACCTCACATTTTTAGTTTGCTGTGTTTCTTTTGGATTTTGGTACTTATTTTTCATTTAGGTTGTTTATCAGCATTCTTTTAACATTAACCATGAAAAGAAGATCACAGAGACTCCTGCAAAAACCTAGACCAAATTTGGCAGAAGGAAGTGTGAGAAGAAAGCAAACAGATAACGAAAAGGAAGTAGCAACCATAAGTATATCTGATTCTTCTGAACCTGCCCACAGCCAAAGTCAAGCTGAGAGGAATGCATCTCCTTCGGTTCAAAGGAATGCATCCCCTGCACCTGAGAGAAACGAAGCGCCAACAGTTGAAGATGTTGACAGGCACGGGTTCAAAAATGCTAAGGCTGCTGAAGAATATGCTATAGAGTTTAAAACCAGAGAGACCGAACGTCCCAGGCAATCTGCAGGAACCGGTTCTTCTTCTTCTGACATTTCTATGGTGTTGCAGGAATTGCAGGTCATGAAGAAGATGCAACTTGGAATTTATGATCGGGTCTTGAACCACGACCTCATGCTCAGGAAGATTGCCACGAAATTGAGGGTAGAAAACACAGTAGAAATGGGAGCCCCGCCTGACAGAGATGCATGGTTGGCTTCCATTGGATTCACGATTCCCTCAGAGGACGTATCCCGAGCAGCTGATTCCCCACCATCTTCCCAACAGGACAAAGAGAATGAAGATCAGGATGCTTGAATTGTTGCTACGTGTTATTATGATGTTTTTATGTAATTAACTTGACATTATTTTAACTGTTTCCTGAACAATGAATTCGCTTTTATTTTAGTTGTAATGAAATTTTCTTTCTTTGTTAAAATTGTTTGTTTTATTCTGTTTTTCGGTTGTATCGGTAAATGCATGCATCCCAATCCAACCACGTGTTTCCCATTTACAGCCACTCAGCTAAAAAGGGAAGTATTTTTCTGACTCACTCCTTAAGTGATATTCTGACTTATTAATTGCTAAAATATGCTTATTGTTTAATTTCAAATCCATCTTAATAATTTAAAGTTTGCTAATTCTTAAGCTTAGTCGGATAAATTAACTGATCGGTTTTCTTTAACTCATGATCTCTGCCCATAACTATTTTTCATCATTAATTAAATGTTTACTCCGCATGCTAGTTAGCAATCTAAATGTATAATCTTACATTAAGTTTGGGGACATGACTGGCTGATTAACTGTTATATTCGTAGCTTTTGAGCCTGTTTTATCCTTTTCCGAGTGAACCTGCATGCTAGTTAGTGAGACAGAATTTGCTTCAGTACTTGCTAATTGATTGTATGCCAGCCAATCGGAAATGATGAAGGCCTTCTTTGTTAATTTAGCCAGGGCCAAAAAGTAGCCTTCCTAATATATTTAATTATCCTTTGACCCAAAAATTATGTTTGAGCCTGAGACCCTTTTATTCTGTTTATTCACCTAACGTTTCAAGCCTATTTATCTCGAAAAAACCGATTGATTTACCCCTGGATGTCCCACTGATGAGTTGCTCAGTCTTACTTATTGCTAGGGACTAGCAAGTTCTAAGTTTGGGGATGAAGAGTGTGCCTAGCATCAATTAAGGACACACTCCGACCTTGGTTATAGATGAATAAATAGAGAAATGAAGGGAAAATAGAAAAATAGAAAAACTAAGAAGAAAAATGAAAAAAATCAGCAAGGAAAAAGGTGCAAAGCACCGATTGAAATGTGATCGGAAAAAGATGGAAAAGAAGAAAGAAAAGGAAAAGTCTGAAGGACTGAAAGAAAAAAAGAAGGTGCAAAGCACCGTAAGTTATTAAGTTAGCATTCACTCGGAAAATAATGGAGCTTGCTAAGTAGAGGCAGTTAAGTTAAAAATTGAGTCAAGGCATCAGTGGACACATCTTGTAACCCGACATTCACTTGAAAAACAATAATTGAGCCTGTAGCCTAGCCCCATTATAAGCTTAAAAAGCCCTTACTGATCTGATTGTGATGGCATATGGCATGACGTTTAGAACTGTTGCAAGCCTATGTTTATCTAACAAGTATGCAGGTGATGAGTGCATTCTATTTACCCTATACACCGAGAGAAGAGTTAAACACCGACCAGTGAGGAAAGCATCAGCAGCTTGTCTCCCAAAGGAGGTGTAAGTTATTATATTTTTAGAAATTGCGAAAAGAAAGCATGGTCGGTATTCAATAATTATAGCATGAACTAAGTTAAGGAAAGGTTGATTGTGTTAAATAATAGCTTGTTAGTTAAATAATCTGAATAGTTGCTTGAGGACAAGCAAGTTTTAAGTTTGGGGATGTGATAAGTCTTGAAAAGACTTAATTATTCTGCCTTTTATTTGACTTAATTCATCATTTAGTGATTAGTTTAGCCTTATTATTTAACTAATTGCTAACAATTTATAATTTATTTAATTATTTCAAAAGTGTTTTATTTATGTAAGAAAATGGTTAAAAACATTAATTAATTAAGAGTTTATGATTATTTGTAATTCCATTAAGCAGCCAGCATACAAACGCTGGGCAAATTAGTTGTTTATTGGTGCAGGAAAAGAATTGCTCAAGCTGAAAGGAAAAAGTCGAGTGAGATTTGGAAAATCCGAGTGATATTTCACAAATCCGACTGAAAAGAGTCCAAGAGCCCAAACTGACCGAGACTTCAAAGAGGCCGACTGAAAAGACTTCTCAAAAGGTTGACTGGAAGGAATTAATGAAAATCCGACTTGAAAGACTTCCAAGATACCGACTCCAAAATAGAACAGGGAACCGATTGAAATAAAAAGAAGAACTCGAGTGTCAATTTCATAGAGCCGATTGAATAATCAATTCGCTCTAGCGAGAGTAAAATTCGCTCAAGCGATGGTCAAAGTTTGCTCAAGCAAGCAAGCTTACACTCAAGCGTGACCTCAAAACATCATTCCTTCGCCCAAGCTTATCCATAACGCTTAAGCGAGAAAGTGTAACACCCTAATTTAAATAAATAATAAGCCCAAATCACAAGGAAAATTTTTTTCAAAAATTAAATAAACCAGAATGGACCATAAAACAACTGGGTAACATATAGAATGGAAAGCAAAGGAGAACAAGGCACCCATTCGGCAATCAACGGAAGCACCACAATTCAAACCCGACCAAACAGTATACCTCTGCTCAAGCGAGGTCCAACGCCGTATGAGCGAGACATGACAATGCAACAACGGAAGAAGGAGATGCTCAAGCGAAGCCGAACAGCTCTAGTCACTCAGGTGAGGCACGATTCGCTTAAGCGTTGCCAACACAAAACCTTCCCAAACACACACTCGCTGGAGCTAAATCTAATTCGCTGGGGCGAACACAGGTACAAGGTAATTTCTCACTCGGATTTGGGACATATGTTCGCTCGGTAAATCATCACGTTCATACCTCACTCAGAATCCACACAGCTCTACGTTTCACTCATATAGGTCACAAGTATAAACCACTCGGGAAATCTGGTAGTTAAGCCCCACTCGGACTTATTCAAGCTCAACCACTCGGTCTACAGATCCTCACTCACTCAGATTTTACATCATTCACTCGGATTATAAATGACTTACACTCAGAATCCATTCCATTCTAAACCACTACACTAACTCCCCTCTCAGGAGTAGATCACTCAAGGTTTTCACTCGGGGTTTACTTATATCCTTCACTAAGAATCACTCAGTGTATTCATTCAGAAATACCCAATTACTATAGTCTCATTCGGAATCATCAACTCAGCACAATTCATTCATCAACAACCTTCAAATCAACACATCCCATTCGGAAGACGCATCAATTTAACATAAAGCACTTATGTATAAATATATGTACTCAAAATATAAACCTGCCCACAAATCCAATCTACCGACCCAAAAACATGTAACCATATACTCGGAATACCCAGTATCTTGATATTATGCATTTACCAATACTTGCTATACCATACAAGTGACACCATGACTATTCAATCTTTATCAATGAATATATATAATCGTTATTTTACATGAGAGCCAGCCAAGGCTACACTGACGGAACATAATAATGCAATACAAGTACTCAACAGTCGGAGTGCACTACACTCGGACTTGAGGCCCTATCATCATTTCCGAGCACGACCTGCACACACTGAAAAATTGTGTAGGGGTGAGCATCTTAGATATTAAATGATAGATACTGACCCAGGTTGTACCACAATTATACAGCAATATATATACACACACAAATATACATAGCAACGATTAAAGTCAAAGCAAATACAATCAACCAGGACACACATCAAACTCTTACCGATTGGAATCCATCAGTTATCACTCAGCCAGGTACACATATACAGCCAATAACATCAATATAGCAACAATCAGCAACATGATAATACCAACGAATCAGAACGCACATGTTCAATATTTTCCGATCAGAATCTAACAGTTCTCACTCGGCTATACACACATAACATTTCAATCACCTTGATATATGTTCATAGGACAAATTCAGTCAGCATCAACAACATATGCACACAGAATAATTCAGTCAGTTATATACATTTATCATCCCATTAACATCATCACCTGTATAATCAATTCCAAACAATATCAACAGTTAATACACACAGTATTTCACTCGGTTTCGCATTCATCATCTCATCAACATCCTCAATGCATAGTCAACTTCCAAACAATATCAATCAGTTAATATACACATAGTATTTCACTCGGTTCCGCATTCATGTGTATCGGTTTAGACGTTGCAACATAGGCTCTCAGCCTTTTTATACATAGATCACAACTATCAAATCAGCTCCCAGCTGCTTGGCCGTTTTACAGGTACCCAACCGTTTGCCCACAGGTGACACCAACGCTCTCAGCGTCAACGGAGGTGTTCACAGGCAGCCTGAGTCCCACTCAAGGGCTACCTTGAGTCCCACTCAAGGATTTCACAGCGTCCCACGCTTTAATAACCGATGGTAGTGTCCCACACTATGTGCTCTCAGCACAAACGTATCCCATGCGCCATACGCGGATTCATCACACAACACAGAGTTCATATACACAGCCATACATGCATCTCATACAATCAGCGTCATACATCATCAACATTCAAACAACACATGCATCTCATACAATCAATGCTGGACATTAACAGAACTCAACAACACATGTGTCTCGTGCAGTAGGTATTACACATTCTCAGAACTCAATAGCACGTGCATCTCATGCAATTGGCATTAGACATTATCAGCACTCAACAACACACGCATCTCATGCGGCTGGTATAACACGTCATTAGGACTCTAACAACACACATGCAATCGGCATTTAAACAATGTCAAGACTCAGACAACACATGCAATCGGTAAGGTACATTATCAGATTCACTAAGTCATATTTCACCACATGCAGTCAGCATTTTGAACTCATAACAACTTGCAGGTCATGTAAACACACGGTAATCACTAACAGCACTTCAACACATTCCTTTCACACAATCGTTCAACCTTCACAGGCCATCAACATGCAACACTCAACTTTCACTCGTCATGCAACTGGGTAGTACACACTCGCATACAACACAACACACGATCAGAACACGGAAACAGCAAGCATCAACACTCGGAACCCGTTCATAACCCATGCATTTAAGATAGAAGATACCCCCTACCTAGACTGAAGCTTTCAATCGGTCAACACGACACTCAGTTTCAGAGGAACACTGAGTCACTCTTGGCACACCTGTATGCAAGAGCAGGGGAGACCATTCGGGTTTCTGAGACGCCCAGCTCTCGGTTCGTTCCATGGAGTAGCTCCATCACAACACTGTGAACACTCCCACCACCTTGAAGCTCCTCGAAGCGCAGATCTCCACTAAGACTTGGCAGCTTCGAGTAAGGAGAGGAAGAAGGAGGGAATCCGACGAAGGAATGAAGGAATAAGGAAGGAGACGGGTTGCATGTAGAGGGAATGCACACCCTTATCCTCACTGGCTCGTCGAGTAAGGAAGAAGGACTCCGATCCTCAGCCACCATGGTTGTGAGCTCATGGAAACAGAGCGCAGAGGAGAAAGAAGAAGATCAAAGAGTGAAGAAGAAGAAGAAGAAAAGAAGAGAGAACGGAAGAAGAGGAGTCTCAAGGGAAGAATGAATAATAGTGTACCCATATATGCATGTACGGAGAGAAGGGAAGAGTGGGGTGGGAACTCGTGCACAGCAGCAGCCCCCACACGTGTCATATACATATAGTCATAACTAGTCAACTGTTGACAACTAGTCACAATCAATCAGCCTTTGCTTTCTTAACTTAAATTAATTAAACCGATTATAATTAATAAATAATCTTCCCCACTTAGCAATTATTATTTTAATGATTTATTTTCATTCAGTAATTAATTATTAAATCGGAATGTTATAGTTCTCCCCCTCTCAAAAGAATTTCCTCCTTGAAATTCAATCGGTAACTTACCTTACATACATAACTCAGAAAATCGCTGTCTCAATCACCCACACGACTGAGCTTCCATAAGTATTCACCGACCGGATCATAATTTCACTCGGCAAGGATTCACCACTCAAGCGGTTTACCGACCGCCCACAATTTCAGTCGGCAAAACGTAAAGGTCAGGCCCTACCTGATTATAACTTCATCATAGAGTTTAATACATGTGGGGATTCAATTTCTAAAATGCACAAATTCCCTTATTTTAATTCAGCCAATCCATCACAAGCAGCGGCACTTCCCAATTTCTTGGTCACTCGGTCCTATACTTACGACACCGCTCGGTGTATTTACACCATCGGGCTCCCCGACTCAAATGAGTCACTCGGCACAACCATAACTCATACAGAGTATAGACTCAAAATTGTATCACATGAGACACATTACAAAGGCTAATCAACCAGTTGGGAATAATCTAATCGGCAAACAACATCACCGACTCCCAAAAATACTCACTCCCGACTGATTTCTCTCGGACCAAACCCTCGGGTTTTCAAAACCTGACCACAAAATCTCTCTCTTACACCAAAGGGAACACTCAAGGAATTTTCCATGGGTTTCTATTGGCACAATTTTCCCGGATTTACTTCGCATATGCATTGCACTAAATTCTGAAATCTTAGATTCCTACCCATGCTTCTGACTAATTCCGTGCTTTTATCCTGAGAATTTCACTCGGTCCTCTTACACAAAACATCATTCGGGGTTCAAGGGTAACTCTCTCCCGGAAATCCTTCCACTTACCAGAAATTCACTCGCAATTCGAGCCTACCTCGAAACTAATCCTGAGTTCAAGCTCAGCAGTCCCAATCACTGACCTGAGTACGACTTTTTTATTTAAATCCTTCACTCGGATGTCTATTCCTCTCGGAGACCGTTCACTTGGAACTTACTCACTCGGAATCTCATTTTCCCCGATCAAAGAACTTTTCTCCTGGAGGATCACTCGGTTGGACATCACATGGGTATTAGGAATTCTACACTCGATATCTTTCTACTCGGAATTGTTCCACACGGTACCATTCTACTCAGAAATGATACACACTGAGTCAGATCACCTGAATCTTACCCTACTCAGAATGTTACGCTCAGACATCATTCCCTTAACTTAGTATTGATCCTCTCTATAAGGTTCTACTCGGAACACCATAATTTCCACTCGGCAGTTCTTCTCACAAGGACGTCGCTTGAAATTGTCTCTACTTTTACACACTCGGAATATACTAACCCTTCCCGAGCAATTCTTCACCTTACAATTTAGTTTGGCTCAATTTCCTGGTTTCCCCATTTAACTTACAGTATCACTCGGTTAACCTTATAAAACTCCACTTCAGTGACAGATTTGATCACCCCTCTTGTTTTAATAACTAATTATCGTCTTAGAAGCCAATCTATATCCAACAGCCTCTAATCCACTTGGAGGCAAACCCATCAAGGCTGAACACACCCTCTATCCTCAATCGGTACATAACCACATAATATTCATTTAATATAACTCTCATCACTCTCAGAACCATCTGAAGGACTCACCATCACCATAAGCAGTTACAACTTCACCTGCCCGACTCATGAATTACTGCATCCATCTTATAGGATGACGTCTCATTCCTATAGGGTTGCAACAATTACACAGTCACTGCAACGTGTACGCTGCCACAATACCTATGGCAGGAAGAGTCATCTCAGAACAACATGCCTCACTCCGACCAGACTCACTCAGCTAATACTATTTCACACGGTAATTAATAGCAGTTCACACACACATTGTAAGCAATACATCTACATCAACCTCATCATTATGCAACACATAGGGCACATCACGCAACAACAATCATCAAACAACTATCATGTTTCAAATATAGAGCAATACATAAAAGCAGTTCACCCTCAATCACCTATATCATATATACATATATCACGCAGGGTTCTTGTGCTAGGTTACAAAACATCCGTCATAAATAGCACTCGGCAGTAATGGTAACACTCCTATTTACAAGTATTCAGTCAGTATTCGTAGAATTATTAACATGCATTCACGGACAGGGTCACACCATCACAAAACAGTTCACAAATACCACAAATCCAGGAGTTGCATGCGCATTTACTTAATTATAGCACAACTACTAACACATTTCACATATCACACGATAATCATTCAAGCCTCATTGAGTTACTACGCAATTGCTTTACTCGGGTTCAACAGCACATAAGGTTAATAAATTATTAGACTTAGGATTCCTAAGGAGTCGCTATCTATCCAGTATCCCACGATAGGTACCTCACAATATTCAAATATTAGTATAAGGTCTAATACCATTCACTCGGTCTTCACACACCAAAACCGAGACAGTAACCAAGTCAAACAGATATTCTATTTCACATTCATTCATTCATGATCATGCCTAATCAACTGGGTCACTACACCTATTGGTCCAGAATCTAGTCCATCACTTACTTGGTTTCTTCTATCGCCATCGAGACACAACCCTAATTTTTAACACATACCCGATCTCACCTTTACTCACCCATTACTCCCCCAAATTTTGTCTTAGGAAACTGCAGCACACCTCTTATAAATCATATACCATTCATTCATCACACATTCAATTTCCCAACAAGGCACAGGCATACAACCACACCATTCATAGTCAGACGTATATCAAATTCAATAGAAAATCACAAACATATACAATACCAATTTAATCAGGGCATGCAATCAATCGGACCAGGAGGGAATGACCTCCTATCAATATCACAATAATGATGACCACTCGGTCACAATGCATACAACCGCTTACACTCGGTAAGCATACCTTGGCCTTGGACCTTTCGGTCTGCTCTGATACCAAAATGTAACACCCTAATTTAAATAAATAATAAGCCCAAATCACAAGGAAAATTTTTTTAAAAAATTAAATAAACCAGAATGGACCATAAAACAACCGGGTAACATATAGAATGGAAAGCAAAGGAGAACAAGGCACCCATTCGGCAATCAACGGAAGCACCACAATTCAAACCCGACCAAACAGTATACCTCCGCTCAAGCGAGGTCCAACACCGTATGAGTGAGACATGACAATGCAACAACGAAAGAAGGAGATGCTCAAGCGAAGCCCAACACCAGCATCCACTCGCTTCAGCGCGATCCCACACGCTTGGGCGAACAGCTCTAGTCGCTCGGGCGAGGCACGATTCGCTTAAGCATTGCCAACACAAAGCCTTCCCAAACACACACTCGCTGGAGCTAAATCTAATTCGTTGGGGCGAACACAGGTATAAGGTAATTTCTCACTCGGATTTGGGACATATGTTCGCTCGGTAAATCATCACGTTCATACCTCACTCAGAATCCACACAGCTCTACATTTCACTCATATAGGTCACAAGTATAAACCACTCAGGAAATCTGGTAGTTAATCCCCACTTGGACTTATTCAAGCTCAACCACTCGGTCTACAGATCCTCAATCACTCAGATTTTACATCATTCACTCGGATTATAAATGTCTTACACTCAGAATCCATTCCATTCTAAACCACTACACTAACTCCCCTCTCAGGAGTGGATCACTCAAGGTTTTCACTCAGGGTTTACTTATATCCTTCACTCAGAATCACTCAGTGTATTCATTCAGAAATACCCAATTACTATAGTCTCATTCGAAATCATCAACTCAGCACAATTCATTCATCAACAACCTTCGAATCAACACATCCCAGTCGGAAGACGCATCAATTTAACATAAAGCACTTATGTATAAATATATGTACTCAAAATATAAACCTACCCACAAATCCAATCTACCGACCCGAAAACATGTAACCATATACTCGGAATACCCAGTATCTTGATATTATGCATTTACCAATACTTGCGATACCATACAAGTGACACCATAACTATTCAATCTTTATAAATGAATATATATAATCGTCATTTTATATGAGAGCCGACCAAGGCTACACTGACGGAACATAATAATGCAATACAAGTACTCAACAGTCGGAGTGCACTACACTCGGACTTGAGGCCCTATCATCATTTTCGAGCACGACCTGCACACACTGAAAAATGGTGTAGGGGTGAGCATCTTAGATATTAAATGATAGATACTGACCCAGGTTATACCATAATTATACAGCAATATATATATACACGCAATTATACATAGCAACGATTAAAGTCAAAGCAAATACAATCAACCAGGACACACATCAAACTCTTACCGATTGGAATCCATCAGTTATCACTCGGCCAGGTGCACATATACAGCCAATAACATCAATATAGCAACAATCAGCAACATGATAATACCAACGAATCAGAACGCACATGTTTAACATTTTCCGATCAGAATCTAACAGTTCTCACTCGGCTATACACACATAACATTTCAATCACCTTGATATATGTTCATAGGACAGATTCAGTCAGCATCAATAACATATGCACACAGAATAATTCAGTCAGTTATATACATTTATCATCCCATTAACATCATCACCTGTATAATCAATTCCAAACAATATCAACAATTAATACACACAGTATTTCACTCGGTTCCACATTCATCATCTCATCAACATCCTCAATGCATAGTCAACTTCCAAACAATATCAATCAGTTAATACACACATAGTATTTCACTCGGTTCCGTATTTGTGAGTATCGGTTTAGACGTTGCAACGTAGGCTCTCAGCCTTTTTATACATAGCTCTCAGCTATCAAATCAGCTCCCAACTGCTTGGCCGTTTTACAGGTACCCAACCGTTTGCCCACAGGTGACACCAACGCTCTCAGCGCCAACGGAGGTGTTCACAGGCAGCCTGAGTCCCACTCAAGGGCTACCTTGAGTCCCACTCAAGGATTTCACAGCGTCCCACGCTTTAATAACTGATGGTAGTGTCCCACACTACGTGCTCTCAGCACAAACGCATCCCATATGCCACACGCGAATTCATCACACAACACAGAGTTCATATACACAGCCATACATGCATCTCATGCAATCAGCGTCATACATCGTCAGCATTCAAACAGCACATGCATCTCATGCAATCAATGCTGGACATTAACAGAACTCAACAACACATACGTCTCGTGCAGTCGGTATTACATATTCTCAGAACTCAATAGCACGTGCATCTCATGCAATTGGCATTAGACATTATCAGCACTCAACAACACACGCATCTCATGCGGCTGGTATAACACGTCATCAGGACTCTAACAACACACATGCAATCGGCATTTAAATAATGTCAGGACTCAGACAACATATGCAATCGGTAAGGTACATTATCAGATTCACTAAGTCATATTTCACCACATACAGTCAGCATTTTGAACTCATAACAACTTGCAGGTCATGTAAACACACGGTAATCACTGACAGCACTTCAACACATTCCTTTCACACAATCGTTCAACCTTCACAGGCCATCAACATGCAACACTTAACTTTCACTCGTCATGCAACTGGGCAGTACACACTCGCATACAACACAACACACGATCAGAACACAGAAACAGCAAGCATCAACACTCGGAACCCGTTCATAAACCATGCATTTAAGATAGAAGATACCCCCCTACCTGGACTGAATCTTTCAGTCGGTCAACACGACACTCAGTTTCAGAGGAACACTGAGTCACTCTTGGCACACCTGTATGCAAGAGCAGGGGAGACCATTCGGGTTTCTGAGACGCCCAGCTCTCGGTTCATTCCCTGGAGTAGCTCCATCACAACGCTGTGAACATTCCCACCACCTTGAAGCTCCTCGAAGCGCAGATCTCCACTAAGACTTGGCAGCTTCGAGTAAGGAAAGGAAGAAGGAGGGAAGTCGACTAAGGAATGAAGGAAAAAAGAAGGAGACGGGTTGCATGCAGAGCGAATGCACACCCTCACCGTCACTGGCTCGTCGAGTAAGGAAGGAGGACTCCGATCCTCAGCCACTACGGTTGCGAGCTCACAGAAATAGAGCGCAGAGGAGAAAGAAGAAGATCGAAGAGTGAAGAAGAAGAAGAAGAAAAGAAGAGAGAACGGAAGAAGAGGAGTCTCAAGGGAAGAATGAATAATAGTGTACCCATATATGCATGTATGGAGAGAAGGGAAGAGTGGGGTGGGAACTCGTGCACAGCAGCAGCCCCCACACGTGTCATATACACATAGTCACAACTAGTCAGCTGTTGACAACTAGTCACAATCAATCAGCCTTTGCTTTCTTAACTTAAATTAATTAAACCGACTATAATTAATAAATAATCTTCCCCACTTAGCAATTATTATTTTAATGATTTATTTTCATTCGGTAATTAATTATTAAATCCGGATGTTACAGAAAGTAACACTGCAGTACATATCTCAAGTTCGCCCAAGCGAGAACCCAATTCGCTCAAGCGAAAAGGCTGATATTTAAAATAGTGATTGCTCCCTCCAGAATCCGCTCAGCACCGATGTTGTTTCCTGCTTCCTTCTCTCCTACTTTTGCACCTTAGTAATGAAGTAGTGAGCTGTTATTAGTTGGTGCTGTGCTGTGATTAGCTAAGGATGAGCTGTAACTTGCTAAGATCTGAGCTGTAATTAGTTGATTATTATGTGAATTATGTAGCTAGTTAGTTTAGTTGTTAACTTAAGTTTCCTAAGTTATCAGTTAAGTTAGTTAGTAGGTAGATGCCTATATATATGTTTGTACATATTCTGTAAGAAACAGAGACAGATTCATATAGAATACATAGAACACAATTCATTCACAACTTTGAACATCTCACTACGTATTTTCTCTCTCTAAATCCTCTCCTCCATAACGTTCCATAATCCTTCGATGGAACCGAAGTCAATGGAGTTCTAAATCCCTAAGGTTGGGATTGCGAAGGTTAGCAATGGAGTCTTGAAGCTGTGAGCGAGGAAATCAACTGCTAGATCCTGAGGCGAACAAGCTGAGGAGTGGATCCAAATCGCTGGATTGACAAATCCAGAACTGATGAAGAACTTCGCTAGTGAGGAATCATGGTTGAAGCTTAGGTAACTTCCAGCTTTCTAACTAGTTCAGGCCTAATCAATTTAGGTGAATAGTTAGAGTTCAACCTCCAATTTTGCATTAGATTCTTAGGTTAATTGAGCACTTAAGGAATTAAGGTTCGATGCTTAAGGATTAGTGTTTTTCACCTAAGGAATTAGGGAATAACCACAAGCGGATTGTCCTCTGGATTATGAAGTTTGATTATACTTTAATTGCATGTTTCTTGATGAATTTGTGAACCGAAGCAATCCTGACCTGTTTTCTATTAATCACCTTTCACATTTCATTTTAACTCTGTTTCTGGAAATACGAAAACAACTATAAAACACTAAAACAACCAAAAACCAAATGAAATTCCTGCGTCTTTTGTTGGTTCAGCTTGTACTAGTCTGAGATTGAGGTATTTACCGCAATCCCTGTGAGACGATCAATATATTACAATTTAACGACTGGTGCGCTTGCCAAGGTATAAATCTGAGAGTCACAATTTTTAAACAAAGATTTTCACACCAATTTGATGACTCGGGATTTTAGCATCACTACCTGATGGACGATTATATATATGTATGACTACGTCTTTCTTAACCTTAAAGTCCATTTCCCTCTTGTAGAATTCCAAATGGGGGTGTTGAGGTTCTTAGATTGTGCCCCCTCTCAAGTGCACCCAAACGGATGAGGTTTAATCCGGGCACTAGAGGTCTTAGGCGAACACTTCAACTTTAAACCCACTGTGGTTATTCTCTTCTACTACTGCCAAGTGGTGCGCCAGACCAACAAGAAAGGCGGTATGAGTTAGTAACTCAAACTTGGTGAACTTTGAGACCTTCACCGAATCTGTGAAGATGAATGGGAGGTCTTTTAAACATTACTACACCAGAATTTGCCTTCACCCCAATAAATCGGTCTTTTGGAAGGCCAAAGAAGGCGTCACAAAATTTATAGTGGAGTGGACTCATGAACACTTTCTCTTGACCTCCAAAGCGTACTTCACTGAGGCAAGCAAACTGTCTCTGTACTCTATAACGGTGATAGCTGCTCTAGAAGCATACACTGAGGCTTACAAAAAAGTTTCTTGTAAACGCCTCCTGGGGTCCCACACCGTTCGTGAACAATACTTAAGTAAAACTTTGTTGCTATATCTCATTGCTTCGATACCAGCACATATTATATCTAGTGTTAACAGCTTTTCTTGTTTATGCAGGGGAAATTAAAGGTTGCGCTGCCATGGACAAATTGAAAGGCTTATTGGGGGATGGGGACTCTTCTGGCAAAGAAAATAACATTCAACCTAAGAGGAATGCCGTCAAGGCACGAGTTAAAACCATCCCCATGACATCCATTGTTTCTGGCGAGGTGCCATTACTGGAAAACACCGGGTAAGCAGGCGGGGCGCAGCCTGAGACAAAGAGTGAAAAGGAACCGGAGAAAGAGAAGAAGAAAGAGAAAAGACATAACTGAGATGCTGGAGCTTCAAAGTCGTCCTCTCCAAAAGCAGTAAAGAAATAAAAAACTATAGAAGAGACAAAGATGACGACTGCTTAGAAGTGGAAAAAGGTCGTCACTGCAGATGGGGAACCTTCTGATTCTGAAACTGAAACCCGGTCACCTTCCCACATGGGAATTACTACGCCGATTATATGTAGTTCCCCTCCAAACACCTCCTTTCTATCGCCCTTTCTACAGTACGAAGGGCCTATGCCAGCGACACTTCCAAAACTAATATACAAGCTCTGCCATACTTTGGAAACCTCTGAGATTAAGGAAGCTTGTCAGGCCAGTCGCTAGCAACTGGGTAAGCTATCTGGCCTCCTATATTCCCTGAGCAAAATAGTTAAAAATATCAATGAGGTCGACAAGCTGAGTGCAAATCTGAGAATTGCCAAGGAAAAGTTGAAGAAACTCAAAGATGAAAATAATGAGCAGTTCGGTAAGATTTCGGCCCTAAAGATAGCCGCGAAGGTGTTGGAAGAAAGCTTGACTAAACTGAAGGAGGAGGCAAAAGAGATTCCTTATCTGAGAGAAGAGCTGAAAAGAGAGAAAGAACGATCTGTCAAGCTGGGTAAAGATCTGGTGGCTGTTGAGGTCAGGCGATTAAAGGTCAATGAAGAATGGGCCACCAGGGAGAAAGCGTTGTTGGCGCAGATCGAGGAATTGAAACAGGGGCGTGCCACCATTGGGCCACTGAAGGAGGAAAACGCCAAGCTGAGGAAAAGCCTTGCTAACGCAAAGGCCAAGGTTGCTAAGGTTGTAAACATCTGCACCGAGGTGGCGCATGAGTCCTTTGGCCCGGCTGTTCATCAAATCTTCTATCACAACCACGGTGTGAAACTTAACTTGTATAGGATTCATCCCTTCCATGAGTTTCATGGGGGGAAACTGGTTACGGTCAAGGATGGGCAGCACGAGGAACCTATTGAAACTCTCTTTGAGCTGCCACCTCTCCCTGGAAGTCAAAGCATGGAGCCCCTTCCAGTAACTCCTGGTCCCGAAAGGGTGAGAGGTGGTAATGCCAGATGTAGAGGGACCCTGGAGAAAAGAGCTGAAGAAGAGAACGAGGCCCTAGAAGACAACCCAGAGTGTGAAAAGACTCAACATAATGCTCCTTCTTCTTAGCCTTGTTTCTTTTTCCTGCACTTTCATGATGTGTTTTGGGAGCAGCTCCGGTTTTCAATATATGTATAATATTTTTGAACTTTATTAATGAGATTTCCATTTTCCTTCAACGTTTCTTTCAATATACGTTGCTTGTTGCTTAAAACGACCTTTATCCTTCAGCGTCTTTGGTAGGGCTATTTAACTTTAAATTATAACATCTGTTAGCCGTTCTTCAAACTCAGAGTTAGAACGGTCCAATAGGGTTATACCATTTAAGGAAGCATATCATCAAATAAATATCATTTCTTCAGAGTGTTTCTTATGGGTTTATGTCGTCAGCTTCAAAAACAGAAGACTGAGACTGTCCACCCTGGAGGTTTGATCCCTGTGACCAATTACAGAATGGATAATTAGGATGATCTTCAATAGGGTTCGGTATGGCCTTGAGGACAGTCCAATCCTACATCCTATTTTACCGCTCTAGTAGTTACATCGTCAATTATAGAATAGGTAATTAAGATCATCCATCCTGAGGGTGGATTTCCATTAAGGGCTAGTATAGTCTTAAAGAATGTCCAATTTTACACCTAGGTATCCAATGGGGTTCGGTATGGCCTTCAAGAAGGTCGAATCCTACAACCCATTTAACCACTCAAGGAGTTACATCGTCAATCACACAATAGGTAATTAAGATCATCCGTCCTGAGGGTGGATTTCCACTGAGGGTCAGTATGGTCTTAAAGAAGGTCCAATTCTACACCCAAGTATCCAATGGGGTTTGGTACAGCCTTCAAGAAGGTCTAACCCTACAACCTATTTAACTACTTAAGGAGTTACATCGTTAATCACAGAATAGGTAATTGAGATCATCCGTCCTGAGGGTGATCTTACACAACGTGCATAAAACTAAAAATCACTGACATAAAAAAAAGTAAAGATATAATTATGATGATAAATTTCTCATTGAATTGAAAGTGAATTACAAGTGAAGCATAGCTAGGGTCATGCCTCGTTAAAAGCTTCTTAAGAAAACCTAATGGGAAAAAACTCAAGTTAGGAAAAAGAGTACATGTCGTCTTACCAACTAGCTGTAATAAATACATAAATTCTGAGTATTCCACTTATTACGGATAGGTGTGCCATCAAGGTTCTCGAGTCAATAAGAGCCCTTTCCAGTTACTTTAGATACTCTGTAAGGGCCTTCTCATGTCGAAGCTAACTTACCCTAGTGTGTGAACTTATTTCCCACCCTGGCCTTTCATAACACAAGATCTCCCATGTTGAATGCCCTATGTTGGAAGCGCTTATTGTAGCGGAAGGCCGCCTTTGCCTTGATATTCTAATCTCTGATGAAGGCTTCTTCTCTGAGTTCCTGGAGAACATCTAAATCCAATGCAAGATTAGCATTGTTGTTTTCCTTAGAGAAATACTTCACTCTTGTTCACGTAGTCTGAAGCTCCACCGGTATCATTGCCTCAACGCCGTAAGCAAGGCGGTACGGGGACTCATTAGTTGAGGAATGGGGCGTGGTGTGGTACTCCCATAAGACATGGCATAATTGGTCTGTCCAGCCGCCCTTAGCTTTGCCAAGTCGCTTCTTCAATCCTTTAAGCATATCTCTATTGGCTACTTCAACTTGGCCATTGGTTTGAGGATGTTCAACAGATAAAAAGATTTAAACTATTCCCAGCCCTTCAAGCATCTCTATGAAATTTCTATCAGTAAATTGAGTGCCATTATTAGTAACAATCCGTGCTGGCACACCGAACCGTGCTATCATACTCTCATAAACAAAATGAAAGGTTCGAGCTGAGGTAATATGCACCATACTTCGTGAAGTAATCTACCCTAACAATGAGGTACTTGATGCCCCCAGGCGCTGTTGGGAATAGGCCCAGGATGTTCAGACCCCACTGGTGAAAAGGCCAAGGCACATCGGATGTGAAGAGTTCCTCAGCCGGTGTGTGATGAAGATTGGAAAACTTCTGGCATGGATCACACTTCTTGACATATTCCAAGGAATCCTTCTTCATTGTGGGCCACCATTAGCCTGCCCTGAGAACCTTCCTCATCAAGCTCCTACCCCCGGCGTGGTGTCCACATTGCCCCTCATGTACCGCTTCCAGAACACCTTATACTTCCTTTTTGTTCAGACACCGGAAGTAAGGTACGAAAAATCCTCTTCGAATGAGCATGTCGTCCACCATCGTAAAGTAAGGCAACTCCTTTTCTAACTTCCTCTTTTCCAGCTTATCAGGGGGTAATTGTCCATTGACGAAGTATCTTATATAAGGGATTACCAATGAATTTTCGTCGAAGGCATGATACGATATCGTATTTAGTGACGGGGTTAAGGGAATGATAGGCGACGTCAGCTTACTCTGCACCACGGTAGTAGTGCTCTGAGGCTACTTTATGCTTGCAAGTCTCGAAAAGATATCTGCTCTAATGTTTTCCTCTCTGGGCACGTGCTTGCACTCTAACATTGAGAACCTTCCCATCAGCTCATTCACATAATTCAAATACAATTGGAGCTGTGGCTAGCGGACTTGATACTCGCCCTAAATTTATGAAATCACCAGTTGTGAATCACTATAAAGGGTTACCTCAAAAGCTCTGATGTTAATTGCTGCTCTGAGTTCGGCGAGACAAGCGTCACACTCAGCCTGATTATTGTACGTCTTGAAGTTGAAATGCAAAGAGATCTTCAGATGCACACCGTCATTACTTTCAACTACCACACCTACGCCACATCCCTTGCTATTGGATGAACCATCCATATAAACCATCCAATGAGTACGAGGTACTGTTGGATCCGCCCCAGTCATCTCCACCATAAAATTTGCTAAAACTTGGGCCTTGATGGTGCCTCGGGGTTCGTAAGAAACATCAAACTCAGGTAGTTTAACAGACCACTTAATCATCCTTCCCGCGAGGTCTGGCTTGCTCAAAACTAAACAGAGCGGAAGATCCGTCCTTACCACAATGGGATGCACATGGAAGTATGGCCTGAGGCGACGAGAAGCCTAAACAACCGCGAGGGCGGCTTTCTCAATCTTCTGATACCGGCCCTCGGCACCCTGCAGCATTTTGCTTGTAAAATATACTGGTCTCTATCCATCCAAGGTCTCCTTTATCAGCTTCACCCCCAAGGCTTCATCAGAAATAGCCAAGTACAAAATGAGTGTTTCTCCGGGATCAGGCTTCACCGAAATAAAAGGTCTAAACATAACCTCCTTGAGCTCCTGAAAAGCTTACTCTTGCTCTTGTCCCCACTTAAACTTCTTAGACTTCTTCAGGATCTTATACAGAGGTAGGGATCTGTGCGCCATTTTGGGCATGAATCTTGCCAAGGCTGCTACTTTTCCGTTCAAGGACTGGACCTCCCTTAAATTCTTAGGACTCTATATGTCTAGAATCTCTTGGCACTTGCCCGGATTGGCCTCAATGCCTCGCTGAGTCAACATGAAACCTAGGAATTTCCCCGTGGGAACAATAAAAGAACACTTCACCAGGTTCAACCTCATGTTGAATTGCCTCAATCGTATGAACACTTGGCGCAGGTCTTTGACGTGGTCACCTCCAGTTGAGGTCTTGGATATAATTTCGTCAATGTACACCTCCACCAGCTTGGTGTGTATGCCCTCGAACACTTTATTGATCATACACTGGTAAGTGGCCCCAGTACTCTTCAAACCGAATGACATAACGGTATAGCAAAAAACACTATGGTTATTGATGAATGTCGTCTTCTCTTAGTCCTCCTCCCACATCGGTATTTGGTTATACCCTAAATAGGCATCCATGAAAGATAGGTACTGGTAACTAGAGGAATCATCCACGATACGATCAATATTGGGGAGGGGATAAGGATCTTTCAGGCAACAATGGTTCAAATCTACATAGTCCGTACACATCCTCCATTTTTCGTTGGCCTTCTGTACTATCACCACATTAGAGAGCCAGAAGGAATATCAGACTTCCCTGATAAATCCAGCTTTTAACAACTCAGTCTACTCACAAGCTGCCTTTTGCTTGTCAGGGCCCAGCCTTCTCTTCTTCTGGGCAACTGGTCTTGTCTCTGGATAAATGGATAACTTATGACAACAGAAATCAGGGTTCATTCTAGGCATATCTATAGCGGTCTACACGAACAGGTCTTTGAACTCTTGCAGGAGCACAAGCAGACCCTGTTCCATCACGGTTTCTAACTTGTCATTAATATATGTGACCTTCTCTGGGGAATCTCCTAAAATGATGTCCCTGGAACCTCCCTCCGGCGTAGGCTTTGAAGGATTGAGTGGATCAATCTTCAACTTTGCCCTGTGGTCGAGGTTAATCAAGCTAACCGACCCTGCCACTATTCTTCCATCATTTAGCTTTCTCTTCTCGGTGAACGCCTCCAACTTCACCATATTCAAGATCAAGTTATAGCAGTACCTGGCCATCTCATGATCGCCTCGAAGAGAAGAGACATTGTTGTCCTTGTCAATGAACTTGATAAGGAGGTGAGGGGTCGAAACAATAGCTTCTATGGCGTTCAACGTATGGCGGCCAATGATGTCGTTGTAAGCTGATTCTACATCGATCACCAGGACCATGGATTTTACTGTTCTGGCTTCGGGCTTGTCCTCAAAGAACACCAACATGTCTAGATACCCCTGCGTGTAAGGCTGCAAATCAGAGTCATTGAAACCTATTCTTTTAAAACTATAAAAAAATAACGTCGCAGGAACTTCCCTGGTCTACAAGGATCCTTTTGACATCCTTGTTAGCGATAGCAGCTACAACAACGATGGCATCATCTCCTCTAGGTACAGTTGGGCCAAAGTCCTCGTTGGAAAAGGAAATCATTGGTGCCAACCCAATGTTCCTGAACAAACGGTTATCCCTGAGCTTTCCTTGCACCGAGAGAATCATACAGTGATGATTCTTCCTAGCTGTGATTGAGGCTCCACCCCTAGCAAAACCATCGATAATCATATCGATCACTTCGTGCCAGCCTCGCTACTGCTATTGGGGTATTCCATCCTTGTGAGATGCCTCATTGATAATGACCCCCTTCTGTATTTCAGCAGCAGTATACCTTTTCAACGGAGCTCAGCCGCTGTCACCCTCAATTTCACGGTCTCTACACCGCTTCTCAATCCGCTCTGGCTCATCAAGGGACTTCTCCTTGAAGAGATATTGTTTCAGCTTTCCCTCTCGGATGAGGGTCTCCACCGCGTTCCTTGGGGCCTTGGACTCATCTGTCGTGTGTCCTGTAACATCCTGACTTTTATATAAATGATTAAATATGAGGAATAAAAGGTAAATAATAATACGTGGGTTAATAACTGTCCCAAAAATATTGAAATAATTAAATTGAGATTTATGAGGGTTATTTGTAATTTCTTGAGGCTTAAAGAGTTAAAATTATACCCGGTTAAAATATGGGTGTCAGACCAAGTATCTCTGATTGAGATGCCATTGATCAGGGCTGTTGAGAATATTATTGGGAATCCAAATCTATATTCGGAATAATTTTTAGATAAAGTATTGAGCCCGAACGGAGATCCTATTTTTTATAAAATGGAGAAGTTTTAATGAGAGTCTAAGTTTTAACTCTAATTTCCTTACTCCCTCTTCACTCTCACGACACTTTCTCCTCCTAAAAAGGCAAGACATTTTTTTCTTCTTCTTCCTCATTTCTCCTCTTCATCTTTTCCCTAAAATCCCTAAAGGGTGAAGTGCTCTTCTCCCTTATTTTGTTTTTCTCCATGGAGCTTGAAGAAGATGATGTTTGATGGAAGCTCTCCTTCTTCTCCTCTCATTTTTGTCACCTATTCCCTCTCTCTTAGTAGCTCACTTATTTCTTGGCTTGAGGTAAGTTTCTCACCATTTTGTTGAGCTTATTGGTTATGAGTTTATTTGTTGGGAGAGTGTGAAATATGTGTGGGTTATAGAATCGAAGCAATTTTTATACAAAACCCTAAGGTGGGGTGTGAGAAATATGTGTTTTTGTGTGGGTGTAAAGGGGTACATGAAAATGGCACATGATGGAGTGGGAAATGATGAGTATGAGTGGTGGTTATTGAATTTTTATGGAATCCCCAACTTTAGGAATTTTGGGGGAAATATGAAATGTTAGTGGTAAATGTGTCTAATCATGTTAGGGAATGATATTGATAATGTTATGGATTCCCACGAGCATTCTGTTGTTTCCCCTGTGACTCGGTGTGTAAGTCATGAAGCTGCCCTTAGTTTGGTGATAAGGCACCCTATGTGGCAGGCCCAGTGGGCGGGCGACTCTGTGATGAGCAAGTTACCTCGGTGTCTGACGGAACACGGCTCTCTTAATGTGTGTTTGGGAGAGGCCCGTAGTACTTATGGCAGGTGAGGCCATGTTGTTGATTCGCAAGTCACAGGGTGACTAGTGCTACATATGGGCGATAACAGTTTGGTACCAGTAAAATTGGTGATTATGCATGCATTAAGAGATATGTGTACACATTATACTACTGTAGTAGGGGTATAGTAGTACACCTATGCTCGACCCACAATTCGATATTTATTCCCATAGTGGAATCCACATTTATTAATGTATATTCCATTGTGAATATGCATTAGCCTAAGAGCATTTACATATAGCATGGAGATATGCTAAAAGGTGAGGATGATTGAGATTGAGATGTGATGATGATTGAGATTGAGATGTGATGATGATGAGATGGGTATATGAATTACCTAAAAGACAACATGTAAAATATGAATACAACAAAAATATATTGAATATGATGATGTTGTATGTGATGGCCTAATGTGATGAAAGGATTATTGTCTATGATTGATGACAATGATGTTGGCCCATTGTGACATTAAGAAATAATGTATATATGTGATTGCTTTGCTATGAATTGATCGAGAAATACATTATATGTATATCATTGAAATGAATAGATTATGATGATTGTTGATGATTTTCGTAAAGCATACATGATGTTAATATGCATATGCACATAATCTCAATTGTATTCATATTCATCATTTGAAATGTATAACTTACTCTCCCATGTTGTCCATTTTAGCATTGATGCAGGAATATCATGGGATTAGGTGGTATTTTAAAGTAGAGCTTTTGGGAAGGTAAATAGTGGTAACAGAATGCCTTGGCCAGCAGCGATTGCAAATCATCTCATTGTGAATAAAATATGTATAATGATGTTGATAACTATTGATATTAGTGGATGTAATGTAAATGATGATATAAGTGGATGATGTATCGATATTTGGGGTATTTGAATTATACCCACTTGATAAATAAAATGATGTTAGATGTGTAGCCCATTTTGGGAATGCATAGGTGTTGATGATACATGGTTTGAGGTTAAATTGAATGTTGTCAATTATGGAATATCAATATTGGAGATGTATGTTGCATGACCATATATATATATATATATATATATATATATATTCTAGGCAATGCATGTTTATGATTTATGTGTAAGGTTGGTTATGGCCTAAATGGCTAGTGTTGTATACTACATGCTTTACTGAGCCTTTTCTCATATCTTTACATATGGGACTAGGCGTGTGCCCTGTATACATATTCTTCTTCTCTTGTAAACTCTATTATTTTTGTATACAATTATGGGTGATTTATCTTACGATCCAGTTATAAATTATTAAATCTCACTCTTCAGTTTTCTATGGTTTGGATCTTGATGTAATCAATATGATGTTTTGAAATAATTTTAAACACAAAAAATTTACTCGTATTTTAATAATTATTTATTTTGATTACATCGGGATTCAGGTCTGGAGAACCGCGGTGTGACAACTTGGTATCAGAGCGTATTTTACTCTGAATTGGATTTGTTAATTATCATCAGAGTATGGTTACTCTGCATTAAAATTAATATCATGGATGATTGGAGCATGATTGCTCAATATCGAAACATTTTGGTGATCATTGGAATATGGTTGTTCTGTATATTAAGAATTGGTTGCCCTATATGGATTTGTGAAGGACTAATTGTCTAAGAATTATGAATTAACTATGAGGGCAATGCTTTCTTAATGGTGATTCTTTGTGAATTATTAGTATTGAATTATGATGGTAGCTCATTGAGGACTCTTTATGAAATTATGATTTATAAGTTATGATTGATGTTTATGGGAGTATGCCCCTTTATCATTGAGGTTGTATAATGCACTTGTGGAGCATAGTTGCTCATTGGAAAACTTAGTGAAATCATGAGATTGAATACATATGGATGAATTCCTCAATGTGATTGATATGGTTGTTTGTGTAAGTCCGGCCAAGTTTCTTACACTATTACCTTCTAATGATGAATATATTGATATTATGCATTTGATATTGATATATTGAGTATGAAATAACATGATAATGGATGTATGCCATGTGTTGATGAAGGATATGAAGTATTGAATATGAATTAACTTGATGATGAATTTATACCATGTGTGATAATGGATATAATGTATTGAAATATGACTTGATCTGATGGTGGACCAATGTCGTGTATTGATCACGGATAGGAGATATTAAATGAGAATTGGGATAGTGGTAGACCATATATGTTGAGACCTTGACATATATATTGGAATTGATCATGTGATTAGGTCTCTTGTATGAGTTACACTTATGGCTCATGGCCAAAGTATGCTTATTAAATGTGAGTGGTTCATGTGAATTGATTGAATGAATGGTAGTGAAAGAACCCCCTAACATGAGTATTCATGGAACGAAATGATTGATTATGTTATTGTTGAAAGATGAATTGAAAGGATTAATTATTCTATTTTTGAAAGATGGATTTTATATCCTTTGGCATGAGAATCTTGTATTTTATGATGCAAGTGACTTACTATGTCTCCTTAGATTGAGAACATGAATAAGTGATAAAACTATTGAATGTGAAATTGTGATTCAGTAGATTAGGGTTATGACCCAATTTCACATTTGTGAACCGAGTAAATGATTGATTTGATTATAACCCACTAGGTGTAGTAACCCCAGATGACTTGATGCGATGATGTATGATCGAACTTTATGGGATAGACCCTATGGCGGTCTAGGCTCTATGTTATTTTTATGAGCCATGTCTAATAATGTTTGTGTATTGTGGGAGTATTCCACAATGGGTACTAGGTAACCCTTAGACTTTTTAAGTCTAGTGATTGATCGAATCTTGTGAATAGTTGAGCCATAACAAAATTAATTGTGAAATACGTTGTTGAAGCTAGGGCCGGTATGTGTGATGGAAATTGGAATAATGAATGTAAACCCCTAAGTAATTGGTGAATAATGATGTTGAATTCGGGGTATGATTTGGCATTGGATGTGATGTGAGATTTCATGGTATGAATTTGGGCTAAATTGGGTGCCCTTGATAATATGATCATTAGATCAATTATGAAGTTATGATGTGTCGTAGAGATGATATGTGTGATTATGGGTTAGTAAAGAAAATTTGATCATGTTATTCCCCTTCCTTTTATTCCAAAAGGAATACATTGATGATAGGAACCGTATAGTGATGAGATATAATATGGATTATATGTCCAGTTTATGGATTTTGGTTATGATCAGTGAAAAGGTTCACTAATGTGGAAACTTAGTATATGATTGTGAGCCCTACTTTAACCTTAAGGTTGCATACTTGATAAGAATTTGATGACTCATTTAGGCTTAAATCAATTTATAACCAACAATGTGTGAATGAGATAAAGGATTATTAGGTGATATGATCATGACTTTGGGATGGATAGAGCCCCATGATGGGGTGTTTACCCTATGATGATTGGGAATCTAATGTAAATGTATCAATATATGGTTATGGTGATTGATATTTGATAATTTATACGGCGTGATTGATGCCGAATTATATGTATAGTGACGACGTGATGTTATTCTGTTGGTCGTGGACTTGTGAGAATCGTCACTAAGTCTCTCATGAGTTGGTACTATTTGTGTAAGTGTTGGTTGATGTGAGCGATGGGAATACAAAGTACTTGTCCTAATACGACCCTACATGCCATAGGCACCGTGGCAGTGTACACTTTTGTGCCGACCTCATATTTTTATGGTGACCACTACAGGATTGGGACGCCTTCCGTTTGTCGGATGCAGCGATTCATAGGACGGGCAAGTGTAGGATTGTAACTGCTTATGAAGAATGTATTGAGTCTATCTGGTCGTACTAAGTATGAACATGTGAGCTATGTTGGATGAGTTGTGACCGGTGATGTAAGACTCGCTTGGATGTAGAAAATTTTATGTTTGAGTAAAAGAATTGATGATGATCATGACTTGTTGGACTTTGGGAAGTCTAATACCACTGTATGAGGACATTATACCTTATTGGTGTGCGGCTTGAAGTATGGTTATGATATATGTGTCGAGGTTAAATTTCGAGGATGAAATTTCTTTTTAGGTGGGGTGGATTGTAACATCCTGAATTTTATATAAATGATTAAATATGAGGAATAAATGGTAAATAATTACACATGGGTTAATAGCTATCCCAAAAATATTGAAATAATTAAATTGAGATTTATGAGGGTTATTTATAATTTATTGAGACTTTAAGAGTTAAAATTATACCCGGTTAAAATATGGGTGTCGGACCAAGTATCTCCGATTGAGATGTCATTGGTCAGGGCTGTTAAGAATATTATTAGGAATCCAAATCTATATTCGGAATATTTTTTAGATAAAGTATTGAGCCCAAACAGAGATCTTATTTGTCATAAAACAGAGGAGTTTTAATGAGAGCTTAAGTTTTAACTCTAATTTCCTTACTCTCTCTTCACTTTCATGACACTTTCTCCTCCCTAAAAGGCAAGACACTCTTTTCTTCTTCTTCCTTACTTCTCCTCTTCATCTTTTCCCTAAAATCCCTAAAGGGTGAAATGCTCTTCTCCCTTATTTTGTTTTTCTCCATGGAGGTTGAAGAAGATGATGTTTGATGGAAGCTCTCCTTCTTCCCCTCTCATTTTCCTCACCTATTCCCCCTCTCCTAGAAGCTCACTTATTTCTTGGCTTGAGTAAGTTTCTCACCATTTTGTTGAGCTTATGCTATTGGTTATGAGTTTATTTGTTGGGAGAGTGTAAAATATATGTGGGTTATGGAATGGGAGCCATTTTTATACAAAACCCTAAGGTGGGGTGTGAGAAATATGTGTTTTGTGTGGGTGTAAAGGGGTACACGAAAATGGCACATGATGGAGTGGGAAATGAAGAGTACATGTGGTGGTTATTGAATTTTTATGGAAACCCTAACTTTAGGAATTTAGGGAAAATATGAAATGTTAGTGGGAAATGTGTTTAATGATGTTAGGGAATGATATTGATGAGGAAGAATGGTCATTGATGATAATTGATGAATATTAGTAATGGTTGTTGAGTTTTGATGAAAACCCTAGAGATTGGGATTTGGGGCTTTATGGCAAATCTTGAAAACATGGTGATAGCTTGGTGTTAGAGTGATTTGGTATATGGGAATAAGCTTTTAAGTGTGTGACATTGATCATTGATGATAAGGATATGTGAAACCAAGAGAATTGTGATGATAGCTCTAAGTTGTTAAGTATGTTAAAGTTGTGATCTTGTCATGAGGAGCTTGAACAATGAGAATGTGGGAAATGATAGTTATTGGATTTTAAAGGATCTTGACCCTAAGCTTTGGGACTATATATGTTGTGGTTATGAGGGGTTAATAAAATAAGAGTGTGACTTGGTGAGGTCTTAGACCATTTTGTAGGCCATTTGAATTTGTTGATTAATTATGATTATTTGAGGATAGGATAGCTATGTTGAATTTTGAGTGATAATGATGGCAAATGGATGATTTATAAGATGATTAGATGTATTATGAATAAGGGATATGATCTTGTTGTTGTTGGGTGTGGTTAGCCCCTTTGAGATTTAGAGAATCATGGTTTTAGGAAAGGAATTCCCAAAACCTAACATAATGGTATGAATTGGTGTTTTAGCATGTCTAGGACTTAATATTAAGCTTTATGATAAGTTAGCAATTGTTTAGATTTATGAAGGTGCCTTATGATGGCTTATGAACTGAATACATATATATTTACATTTATTGATAGGAGATTATATTCTGGACAATGTGGTGGAACTTTCAGAGCATGCGAATTGTTGCGGTTCTTCTCTCGAGGTAGGAGAGGAGTTTATATTTCAATTGCATGAGTTGAATAATTGATGGTTGATGTATATGATTGTACTCATGCTTGCCTTGCCATAATTGAAGAACTAATAGGGCCATATTGAATTTTAGTATGTTTGAATTCCATGGAATGGTTCCAATAGTGCCTATGCATGATTTAAAACTTGTAGAAACTGAAATGGGCCAATTCCATTGAGAATTGACCCTTGAGTTGCACAAAAACGCCTTAAAATGGGCTAAACACATTTATGCACATAAGTTCCTCATTTTTGGGAATTTTTGAGTGCGGATAGTGGTCACACGTCATAAATGATGTATATAAGTTGGTGTTAAAATTTGGTAGAGTTTGGAGTTGATACGAAAGAGTTAGGATGCTTAGAAGTTGAAAAATTGAGCAAAATCTACATAATTGCTGTCTTGAATCGAATTAGAACAGTCTTGAATCGATTCAATGGCCACTGGAAGTGTTTGAATTGATTCACATGAGTTTTTAATTGATCTAAAGCTCTCTAGAAGTGCTTTAATCGATTCATATGGGCTTGAATCGATTCAAAGCCCTGTTATGGCCACTGTTATGTTGTTTTTCCGACTGCTGTGATTTCTTTGCTTTTTTGGCCCGTTTAGGCATCTTAATGACATTTTTGGCCTCCAACTTCTTCATAAATGTTGTAGATAATTATGTTACAGAGGTGTGAGAATTGGTCTCACTTTAATTAGAGTTTTCTAACTCTTATTAGGCATAAAACACCAGACTTACTGCATGGTAAAATTCAAATTTAAGAGGGTTTTGAACCCAACTTTCTATGATTGTCAAATTGGGACTAATAGGTGATGTTTGTGACATGTACCACTATTTTTAAGACTAAAAATGAACTTTTCTCATGTTTTAATGTTGAAATTTTCCATGAGCTTATTATTACCCAAAACCCCTTTATTATGTAAAAACGAGAGAATTTATTAGGGGTATGTGATGATGGTGTGTCTTGGTGGTGTTGATATTGATTGAGACATGTTATGAAGACATGAATGTTCACCACTAATGATATGATATGATGATTGATAATGAAAAGAAAATGTTGTGGTTGTGTACACACCCTTAAATGATGGTGAAACTAATGAAGGGACAATTGTATGACAATGTATTTATTATAAATCGATGAATCGGAGATGATATCGATAATAAATGATGATGAATGATGTTGTTGATCATTTCCTTGAATAAAAGGATGATTGTTATTGTTGATGAATTGTTAAATATGATTGTGTTCGATACAAGTGTGATCTTGTGTGGGTGGTTTAAAGTCATATTGATGAATTGTTGTGATGCCACACTAATGTATGAACAATGGTAATGATCAACAAGATAAAAAAATCCACTAAGAGATTATATGGTGATATTGATGAAAAATTGATGAAAGTTGTGGATGTTTGTGATGCCATTGTGAATGTTGCAAGTATTGACTTGCATGTATGATATGAATTATATTAAAATGAAATGCCATACTTAAAACTTGAAATAATGGCTATAACTAACAATGATAAAATCCACTAAAGACTGTATGGTGGTGTTGGTGATGATGATGTTGTTTGATGAGTGGCATGATAGGATGAATAGTGTGAGAATGCATTGATTGGAATTTGCATCCATGGCATATCATACGCTGCCGGTAAGGAATGTTAGGGGATTCCCCCGGTTGGCCCAGTGGGAGGGTGGCTCAGTGCATGAGCATTCTGTTGTTTCCCCTGTGACTCGGTGTGTAAGTCATGAAGCTGCCCTTAGTTTGGTGACGAGGCACCCTATGCGGCAGGACCAGTGGGCAGGCGGCTCTGTGATGAGTAAGTTACCTCAGTGTCCAATGGGACATGGCTCTCTCAATGTGTGTTTGGGAGAGGCCCGTAGCATTTATGGCGGGTGAGGCCATGTTGTTGATCCGCAAGTCACAGGGTGACCAATGCTACATATGGGCGATAGCGGTTTGGTACCAGTAAAAATTGTGATTATGCATGCATTAAGAGATATGTGTACATATTATACTACTGCAGTAGGGACACAGTAGCACACCTATGCTCGACCCATAATTTGATGTTTATTCCCACAGTCAGATCCATATTTGTTGATGTATATTCCATTATGCATATGCATTAGCCTAAGAGCATTTGCATATAGCATGGAGATATGCCAAAAGGTGATGATGGTTGATGATGATTGAGATTGAGATGTGATAATGATGAGATGGGTATATGAATTACCTAAAAGACAACATGTAAAATATGAATATAACAAAAATATATTGAATATGATGATGTTGTATGTGATGGACTGATGAGGCTTCTTGATGGATATTGGTATGAATGAGTTCACTGAGAGAGAATCAAATTTGTATAATATGAACTCAATGGAATGAATGTGCCAAGTTTAAACACAGAGGTTGTAATATAGTATAGTTGTCGTTCCACTGAGGAGGTGCTAGAATGAAGATCTTAGTTTGAATTGATTAGGCAGAAAGTTTTTGGTTGGATTTGTTATAAATGATATTGAATGAGAAACAGTAAGTAACAAATAACAGAGAATAGCACTTGCAAAAGATAACAGTAAATGATGTTGGAAAAATCAGTTTTTGTAAAACAGGGATTGGCTTCATCACATCTTCACCTCTGTAAGCTGCATAAGTTTTCATATAAGTAGATCGAAAAGATAAGTTCTACGTCACAATCAAAGTCATTTGTATCGATCCCTCGACTACAAAATTCATAAGAATGATTTTCAAACCGCTGATCCCTCAGTCACTTTGGAAATCATTCCAGCATTATCGATCGATTGTTTTGACGTTTATTGCGTTAGACGCCATCCCTGGCTACCTACTCACAACAAGTATTTCTTTCAGATTCTGCTTTAAAAAGTCACTTCCCAGCATACTTGAGAAAACTTAGAACAAGAAAATAGTGATCAAGTACTTTCAGGCATTAAACGCAGAAGGAAATACAGAAACTTATCAAATCTCATTACTCAATAAAAACTTACAACAGCATTACTTCAGTGTTGAATGGATTACAGCCAATCCCATAAGGGAGATTAGTTACTCATGCCTTGCATTTTCACCATCAAAGGAATGAATACAGAAAATGGAAAGTGTGAATGAAAATACAGAGGATGAATCTGATGTATGATGTGATGTCTTTGTGTTCTGTTTGCAGCTTGATTTATAGGGGTTTTGGTTCAGCTTCTCTTGCCCACTTGCGTAGAACCCATGCAGCATCTTTCAGAGACTGGTGGAAACAGAAGAAAGTGGGTGAGTTGGCATCGCATTATTGGTGAATAAAGAATTAAGAAACCCATGCTGTGTGAGTCACGCTTGAGCTTGATGGTCACGCTCAAGCGTGAAGGGCTCTGATGCTTTTTGATTGTCTTACGCTTGAGCTTCCTTGACCACGCTTAAGCGTGGTTCCTTTGTTTAACATATGCTTGATCCTTCGCTTCAAGCTGGGCCTGTTACGCTTTAAGCGAGCTCCTCTATCCCAACAGATGTATTCCTTCTTTCAATTCAGTCACGCTTGAGCTCCATGTTGTCACGCTTGAGCGTCAGTCATGCATGAAGTCACGCTTGAGCGAGCTCGGGCTCACGCTCAAGCGTGAGAGGCTGTTGGTGTGTTCTTCATTATTTCGCTTGGGCGCATGGGTAGCGTAAGCTTTTCTTCCACGCTCAAGCGTGCAGTGTACCACGCTCAAGCGTCCTTGCTTGATGCTCTGGTGGTTCTTTGTTTCTTCAAAGCTTTTGACAATTTCTTTACTGATTTTTACATTTCAAGCTTCTTTTCTTAATACTCTCTTTATAATCAAAATCATGCTCAATTATTTATCAATTTTGTTAAGTTATTCAGAAAATGGGTCTAATTGAGTCATGAATTTAATCATAAAATAAGCACTCATCAAACTCTCCCCAACCTAGATTTTTGCTTGTCCTCAAGTAAAAAGAAATTTTGGAAAGGGAATCAAGCATTCAAAAATCTGAGTTTCTGTTGCAGACAAAAAGTTTAAAAGACAATAATCTGAGTTGATGTCTAGGCAAATGATACCAATTCCTTAAAATGTAATGCACCATTACCTTATTCATGAAGCATGTAACCCATTGCTGTAAGAATAAAGAACTCTCATTATTTCTTACCAGGTGTCTGTTTCGCTCATCCATCATTAGAACTGCTCAGTTAACATTGGCCGTCATTTCTAGTAAAACCAAAATTCAAATGAATAGCAAGGATCAAAAGGTCTTTTAAGGATGTAATGAGGCTGGGTTGACAAGAATCTTTGGTTTTTCTTGGTTTCAAAACGCATGTTCAAAGAAGAGCATAAGTGCTTTTGGTTTATTTAACAATTTAGAAGGCTTCTTCTTTGCATTTGTAACTTCAGACTTTTCCTTTGTTTTCCTCCAGCTCTTTTATTCATTTTTGGAGAGCTTACTATTCTTCTTTTTGCATTTTCTTCTACTGCCTCCATTTGTTTCATCTCCTTTTGAGAAAAAATATTTTATGCTCTTTTTCAAGATGACATGCAGGTAAGATAAGATTTTTGCTTTTATGCTTAGCTTAGGGCAGAGAAAAATTTTGCTTTTATGGCTCAAACATGGGCTGCCAAAAAATCAGATATTTTTATCAGGGTAGCTTTTTGGCTCTTGGCTAACTATGTTTTCAAAATTGCCTTATCACTTCCTTGCTTGTTTCTTAAGAAAAAGGTTAATTAGAAAATCAGTCAATGCTAATTTAACAAATTCAAATGAGGCTCTCAGTGTTTAGATTTCTCACTTCTCATCAAGATATAAGGCTTACTTCCTTATTCTAACAGAAAGGGGTTCAAGTCATGTGAACAGGCAAAAGTACATGCATTCCAGTTCCTTGGTTCTTAATTTAGTCATTTTGCCTAAAAAAAAAAAATCAGTGTTATTGCCTAAAAATATTCTGCTGCTTAGAAACTTTTCTTGTTCAAAAAGTAAAATCTTTGGTTGGGTTTTTCCAAAATGGTACAACTGCAAGCATGTAATGGTATATCCAAACAATCAACCAAAAGCATAAAAATTTTAAAAATTTTCAAAGTATGCTGCAGTAATGTTAAAACTAACTCAAAGTAAACTAAAGCAATAAAAACTAAAGCAGTAAACTCATCACTCATCCTTAGAAGAGTCATCCTCTGTCTCATGTTTCCTTGCTGGAGGCCCTTGTGAGGAGGGTCCTGGTCTAGCCTATGAAGTCTTACCCCTCCTAAGAAAGAAGGCCTGTCCCCAGGCTAAACAATGTGGGATGCAAACTTGCTTTCGGATAATGAGTGGGATGAATTTGATGAGCTGCCTGAAAAATAAAAGAAAAATTCAATCTTATGATAAAATATACTTAAGGTAAAATCAACATGATGAAAAGAAAACATAAAAGATTGGGTTGCCTCCCAATAAGCGCTTGTTTAACGTCATTAGCTTGATGCCTGAATTTTTTTCAAGTTGGGTCATGGAGTTGGTGGATGAGAGTGTTGAGTTTTTCCACCTCCTTGCCTACGTCAGGCCTTGGCTTTCTTCCTTTCTGTTTTTCAAGTGCACCTTCAATAACAAAATCAGCTTGTTCTTTTTGCACTCGAATTTTTACTTTTCTGTCATCCACATCTATGATGACTTTGGCCGCTTTCAAGAATGGTCTCCCTAGTATTAGAGGAACTTCAGGATCTTCCTCCATATCTATGACAACAAAATTCTCATGAAATTCAAATTGATCAACTTTGACCTCAACATTTTCAGCAATACCATAAGGGGTTTTTATTGATTGATCTGCCATTTTTAAAGTCATGGTTGTTGGCTTTACTGAAAAATCCCCTATACTTTTAAGTGTGGATAATGGCATCAAATTTACACTAGCACCAAGATCTAATAAAGCTTTACTTTTTGAAAGATTTCCAATAGTAACAGGAATAGAAAAACTCCCTGGATCTTTGGTGTTATGAGGTACTGCTTCAGAGATGATAGTATCGTGTCCATCTTCTTCCTCAGTTATTTCCTCAGTCAGTGTGGTCACAACCTTACAATGCTCTATTGGATTTGTTTCAGTGTTTGCTCCATACTGAGGCTTCTGTTTCTCAGCAAGTTATTGGGCTAGTTGTCCCAATTGTGTTTCCAGGTTCCTAAGTGATGCCTCATTGTTCTTTTGACTTGCTAAAGAAGTTTGCATAAATTTTTCCAAGGTGTCCTCTAATCTAGAAGTTCTCTCCACCAAAGAAGGACCATTATTTTGATATGGTTTATTTGAAGAGCTGGGCTCTTGCTTCCATCCTTGGTTTTGGTTACTTCTCCATCCCTGAAACGGTTGGTTAGAAAAATTTGAATTGAAATTACCAGACCTTCCTTGGTTGTTCATGAAGTATACAGTTGCTTCTTGTGAGCCACAGTTCTCATTGAGATGATCTCCTCCACAAAAGTTACATGTTGCAGGCATTTGTTGTTGTCCTGGTTGTGATGATTATACTGCATGTAATTGTTGTGGAAGATTGGATATCTTTTTGGTCAATGCCTCTAATTGTTGGGTCAGAATTTTGTTTTGTGCTAAAATGGCATCTGTGGTGTTTAAGTCAAGGACTCCTTTCCTTTGAACTTGCTGACGATCATGTTGAGCTTGGTAGTCTGTTGAGGATAAAGCTTCTATTATCCTTGTGGCTTGGTCAGCATCCACTGTCATCATTGTTCCTCCTGCTGCTGCATCTAAAATCATTTTAGTGTCAGCCCTTAAACCACAGTAAATAATATTAAGCTGTGCAATATCTTCAAGTCCATGGTTTGGGCATTTTCTGAGCAGTGATTTAAAGCGTTCCCATGCCTCACAAAAAGGTTCATCTTGGCCTTGTCTAAATGTTGTAATATCTGATTTGGCCTTGATGAATCTAGATGGAGGAAAGAACCTTTGTAGAAATTTTTCTTCAACTATGTTCCAGCTATTTAAACTTTGATTTGGATGAGATTGTAACCACTCCTTTGCTTTTCTTGCTAAAGAGAAAGGAAATAGTCTTAAATATGCAGCATCAATAACATCTTGGTTAAATCCCATGGTTCCAACCAATTCATAGAATGTGGCCAAGTGAGTATACGGATCTTCACACTTGACATTCCAGTAAATTGGTGTGAACTAATCAAACTAAGAAATGCTGGTTTCATTTCTAGTGCTCTGACAGTGTTTGGAATTGCAATGCTTGAGAAATATCTTGGCCCTTGCTGTAAAGCATAGTCTCCAAGTGTTCTCCTTGGTGGATTTTGATTATTGCTGTTGTCATCCATTGTATCAGAGGAAGTTTGTCCTATGTGGAAGTTCTGCTTGGCTTTCTTGATTTTCTTGAGGAACCTATCTATCTCAGGATCAAATGCAAGCTGTTCTTTTGTACCCTGTCCTCTCAAGATCATAAATCAAGAACTCAAAGTAGCAAGGTTACTAAAAAAAAAATAAAAACAAATTATAAACAAATTTATTTACACTGTCTTGTCAATTCAATGCTAAAATATTCAAACTTAAATCACCTCCCCGGCAACGGCGCCAAAACTTGATGAGGCTTCTTGATGGATATTGGTATGAATGAGTTCACTGAGAGAGAATCAAATTTGTATAATATGAACTCAATGGAATGAATGTGCCAAGTTTAAACACAGAGGTTGTAATATAGTATAGTTGTCGTTCCACTGAGGAGGTGCTAGAATGAAGATCTTAGTTTGAATTGATTAGGCAGAAAGTTTTTGGTTGGATTTGTTATAAATGATATTGAATGAGAAACAGTAAGTAACAAATAACAGAGAATAGCACTTGCAAAAGATAACAGTAAATGATGTTGGAAAAATCAGTTTTTGTAAAACAGGGATTGGCTTCATCACATCTTCACCTCTGTAAGCTGCATAAGTTTTCATATAAGTAGATCGAAAAGATAAGTTCTACGTCACAATCAAAGTCATTTGTATCGATCCCTCGACTACAAAATTCATAAGAATGATTTTCAAACCGCTGATCCCTCAGTCACTTTGGAAATCATTCCAGCATTATCGATCGATTGTTTTGACGTTTATTGCGTTAGACGCCATCCCTGGCTACCTACTCACAACAAGTATTTCTTTCAGATTCTGCTTTCAAAAGTCACTTCCCAGCATACTTGAGAAAACTTAGAACAAGAAAATAGTGATCAAGTACTTTCAGGCATTAAACGCAGAAGGAAATACAGAAACTTATCAAATCTCATTACTCAATAAAAACTTACAACAGCATTACTTCAGTGTTGAATGGATTACAGCCAATCCCATAAGGGAGATTAGTTACTCATGCCTTGCATTTTCACCATCAAAGGAATGAATACAGAAAATGGAAAGTGTGAATGAAAATACAGAGGATGAATCTGATGTATGATGTGATGTCTTTGTGTTCTGTTTGCAGCTTGATTTATAGGGGTTTTGGTTCAGCTTCTCTTGCCCACTTGCGTAGAACCCATGCATCATCTTTCAGAGACTGGTGGAAACAAAAGAAAGTGGGTGAGTTGGCATCGCATTATTGGTGAATAAAGAATTAAGAAACCCATACTGTGTGAGTCACGCTTGAGCTTGATGGTCACGCTCAAGCGTGAAGGGCTCTGATGCTTTTTGATTGTCTTGCGCTTGAGCTTCCTTGACCACGCTTAAGCGTGGTTCCTTTGTTTAACATATGCTTGATCCTTCGCTTCAAGCTGGGCCTGTTATGCTTTAAGCGAGCTCCTCTATCCCAACAGATGTATTCCTTCTTTCAATTCAGTCACGCTTGAGCTCCATGTTGTCACGCTTGAGCATCAGTCATGCATGAAGTCACGCTTGAGCGAGCTCGGGCTCACGCTCCAGCGTGAGAGGCTGTTGGTGTGTTCTTCATTATTTCGCTTGGGCGCATGGGTAGCGTAAGCTTTTCTTCCACGCTCAAGCGTGCAGTGTACCACGCTCAAGCGTCCTTGCTTGATGCTCTGGTGGTTCTTTGTTTCTTCAAAGCTTTTGACAATTTCTTTACTGATTTTTACATTTCAAGCTTCTTTTCTTAATACTCTCTTTATAATCAAAATCATGCTCAATTATTTATCAATTTTGTTAAGTTATTCAGAAAATGGGTCTAATTGAGTCATGAATTTAATCATAAAATAAGCACTCATCATGGACTAATGTGATGAAAGGATTGTTGTCTATGATTGATGACAATGATGTTGGCCCATTATGACATTGAGAAATGATGTATATATGGATTTCTTTGCTATGAATTGATGGAGAAATACATTATATGTATATCGTTGAAATGAATAGATTATGATGATTGTTGATGATTTTCACAAAGCATACATGATGTTAATATGCATATGCATATAATCTAAATTGTATTCATATTCGTCATTTGAAATGTATAACTCACTCTCCTATGTTGTCCATTTTAGCATTGATGCACGAATATCATGGGATGAGATGGTATTTTAAAGTAGAGCTTTTGGGAAGGTAAATAGTGGTAATGAAATGCCTTGGCCGGCAACGATTACAAATTATCTCATTGTGAATAAAATGTGTATAGTGACATTGATAACTATTAATATTAGTGGATGTATTGTAAATGATAATATAAATGGATGATGTATCGATATTTGGGGTATTTTAATTCATACCCACTTGATGAATAAAATGATGTTAGATGTGTAGCCCATTTTGGGAATGCATAGGTGTTGATGATACATGATTTGAGGTTAAATTGAATGTTGTTAATTATGGAATATCAATATTGGAGATGTATATTGCATGACCATATATATACATATTCTAGGCAATGCATGTTTATGATTTATGTGTAAGGTTGGTTATGGCCTAAATGGCTAATGTTGTATACTGCATGCTTTACCGAGCCTTTTCTCATATCTTCACATATGGGACTAGGCGTGTGCCCTGTATACATATTCTTCTTCCGTTGTAAACTCTATTATTTTTTAATACAATTATGGGCGACTTATCTTATGATCCAGTTATAAATTATTAAATCTCACTCTTCGGTTTTCTGTGGTTCGGATCTTGATGTAATCAATGCGATGTTTTGAAATAATTTTAAACATGAAAAATTTACTCGTATTTTAATAATTATTTATTTTGATTACTCGTATTTTTGAGACACCATCTTCTCTTCAACCTGTCTCCTTCCTCCTTTTAGCTTAGCCAGCTCCTCCCTGAGCTGCCTGATAACCTCATTACGAGGGTCTGGAGTTCCAATAGGCACCATTCTTTGTGAGCTCCCAACAAGGGACTCAAAAATATTATACAAAATTTTCAAGTACTATGGCTTTAAAGATTGATAGTTCTGAATTCGAGTTTTTAGTAATTGATTTTGAATTGACCTATAAAGTTTCTAAAGAAGGTTATGAAATATATTTAAGGCTTTGAAACTCAAATTATGATGAGATTCGATTTGTGATTTGAAAAGGAACTGTACTAAAATTTTATATGTGATAGAACTTATTTGAGAATTTGAAAAAGTACAGTTTACTGGAGTGGCTATGTCACGATTCATAGCCCCCGATAATATAATCAAGTTTCTAAAAGCCTAACCAACTCAATACGCGAGTAGTTCATGCATCATGAATAGTCTCAAGAGAAAAGATGTGAAATTACCTGGGGATGGATTATAGAAATCGAGGATACATTAAAGGAGGTTCAATTATGAGCCTTGGGATGAGAGGTTGTGAAATGGTGCTTCAGGGGACCTGGGGTCACTCCCTAGTTTTGGGTACTTTCATAATAAAATTTCTCACTGTGACTAGTCTCTAAGTGTTTCCATGTCAGTAAAGTTGTTCTTTTGCATTGAGGCAGTTATATTATCCAGATTTTGAAGAACAGTGTCAAATCCTGATTGGCCCAGTGTAAAATAAAAATTTTAAAGGGCCCACATACATTGATACAATGAATCATGGATTAAGAACATCAAACTGCATCTCATATGCATTCATAATTGTTTACGCGTGTGATTGTGATTGATAATATAAATATTATATTTGTGAAAACCCTTTGTTGTTTATGCCCATTTCTTTCAATATATTATATTTTGTTTCTCACTCATTTCTCCGTGTTTTTGTTTCTTATGTTTTAATTGATGGTTCGTACAGAGAGAAGGATCAAAGAATCTAGGTAGTAAATATAGTACGTTCTAGAAAGGGAGCTCGGTATGAATACCGTGGTCCAATGAATAAATAATGTCATTAAGTAACTGTTGTTGGGCCATAGAGTTTCCTCTCTTTCTAATAATGTTTAATATTTATTTTTTTGGGGATAAATGTAAAATTACTTAATAAATTTTTAGTGATATTCATGAGGTATTTCAGAAATGTTGCATGTAATTTATTCTGATAGTTTCTTTTTAATGATCATATTTTTAGTAAAAAATATATATAGTGAAAAAAATTTACGAACTCTTTTTAGAATTTATTGAGATTTAACAGAGGGTGTTACACAAATTGCAAGTCAAAACCTAGAAACAAGAACAAGCTCTAACACTAGAAGCACTAAACACTAAAACATTTCATCAAACACATAGACTACACTATTAATTAAACACTGATTAAAAGAGCTACAGTACTCGAATTTTCTTTTTAAATACAAATAATACAACAAATAAAGGGTCTAAGCCAAGAAAACACATTAGACAACAACAATATGCAAAGAAATGAAGGTAACTTGCACAAGAAGCAACATGAGTACATGAAATCAACTTAAAAAAGAAATTCAACAAATTGTGCAAAATTTGGAGGTTATGTCATGCACATGCTAGGGAACAATATTTGTGAAGCAAGTTTGCCAAAATCAAAGCAAAAAAGTGTAGATCTAAAATCTAAGATTTGAAATATTTTTTAATTTTTCTTGGAATTTCACATACGATAGGTTAAATGAAAGATAATGAATAGGAGAATGAGAATATGTTACTGGAATTTTAGAATATGAAATGAAAATGACTAGATCTAAAAAAGAAAAATCAAGAGATAAGGCTCAATGATATCAATTGATGTAGGATTGCCTTGAGATTTTGGATCTTCAATCTTGATTTCCTTTAGATCTAGGCTCTTCTCCTCTTAGCTTCCAACTCAAATTTGAATTTTGGAATCACCATGCCTTGTTTGAGACATGTAAGGGGGGAAATAAAGTGAAATTTATGGTGGAAAACCTAAGGGAAAAGATAAGGAAATCTAGGAAGCTAGAAATAGAATTGTGGAGAGGCAAGAGAGTGAAGTATGGGTCGTTACTCTCTAGACTAGAGAGATAAGTCAAGTGAGGATCACCATCTTTGGTAGAGGTTCTAAAGGAAAAGATCTAAGGAAGAGAGCTAAAATGAGTTTAGAGAGAGGAAAACACTCAATATCACTAGAAATTTGTCAAATAAATTTTAACTAAGTAATTACAAAGGAGGTGAAAGTTTATATACCTCCCTTAAATATGTATTTTTGGACATGACTTTGGTGGACTTGTTAAAGCTTCACCCAAGGCCCGAAACCTAAAGGTACATGGCCTAAAAGTAGCCCAAAGCAAGTATATACCTATACAAGGCCCAAAAGTGGCATAAATTGAAAATTATGGCCAAGCAAGGCCCAAACCTAACTACTAGGCCTAAAAATGTACAAATGAAAAAGGTCTAGTCTAAGCTCACCCATGGATCTCATCATAAATACTTGATTGTAAACACCTAGAAGAGTGGTGAAAGCCTTGATACTCATTATTTCTATATACTTATAATCACTAACCTTTTTTTAAAAAAAATTTGGTGACTTGCTTTTGTGCAAGCATTGACTTTGTACTTGGAGAGCACTAGCTTGTAATCACATTGGTTGAGTTTATTTTTTTGCATAATTCCTTATCTTTGTATTTGAAGACTTCTCTTTATTTAGGGTTTAGGCAGTAGTGTTTTACAGTAATTTGAACTTTCCTTGTGATCCGGGGTGGAAACCGGACTCCAATACCATGGTCAGGGTGCTACTAAAACAGTGTTATGTCATCAAAATCACAAGGAATACTTGCTTAAATTGCCTCAGCTGGAGTCCAGAACCAGAATAACTACCGATTTATGATAAAGACCTCGGTCATTCTCTGGCAGCCAAACAAGAGTCAGAATCAGTATGGATAGCATGTTTCTACAAACATTGTTACTACAACAAGCTAGGAGAAGGGTCAAATCACTTCTCCTGCTCAGGTAACTCCTATAAATACTACTCAGTTATTACTGTAAATGGATCTGGACTAATCAAAAAATTACTCTTCATAATACTGATATTTTCTGTAATACCCATACTAACTTAGGAATCGGAGAATCTTTTACAGGTGCAGCTCCGGTGTGTCCCACTGACTTCAGTACGGACTTGACATTAAACTCATACCCTAAACGTAAAGAACTTAGGCTCCCTACTAGACCTAGGTATAAAATACTATACTCCACTGAGACGGTGTAAAATTGAGTGTATTTTTATGTTGATGTAGGTTTTGATAATGACACAACAAATGGAGAAGTATCAAGGATGTTATCAAGCAATTAATTATGTTTGATGTGGAAGTTAAATTGGTTGATGTTTAATTTTGATGAACAATCAAGGACTTATGTTAAAGGCATTTAAAGAAGCTTAACACAAGTACAAATGATCAACAAAATGCCTAAGGTTCCAAAAGAAGAAAGCCATATGTAATTACATGACAAAAGGATGCAACAAATGGAGTAACAGCATGATGAATCGATTCACCAATACCCCTGAATCGATTCATGCGTTTGGACAGCCCCAAGATATGAAAAATAAATGGTTGAATCGATTCCCACCTCTATTGAATCGATTCATGCGTTATAAAATGTGCAGAATGTTTGTTTTTATTGATTGAATCGATTCATCCTTAACAAGAATCGATTCATACGTTTATTTTGCCCAGGGATTCCAACTTTGATTGAATGAATCGATTCATATAGCATTAGAATCGATTCTTGTAGCTGTCAGGGGCCAAAATGCACGCTGGAATCATTTAATTCTTGAAGAGAATTATTCAAAATTCTAAAGGAGACATTGTGCAACATGGTTGGAAAGTTCAAGGCAATGCTTCACACTTTGTTCCTCTCCACATGCATGTGTCACATTGGAAACACAATTTAATTTGAATTAAATCAAACATGCACATGCCATGTTCTTCTTGGAGACATTAAAAGCTCATTGGAATTGCAATGCCATTTTGAATGGAGACACACATGTTCCAAGTTCAAGCTCCCAAGGAATTTAATATTGCAACATGCCATACCATTGGAGCCTATAAATAGAGAAGGAGTTGAAGGCAAAACTTACACCAAGCAATTGAAGCATTTCCATTTGCTTACTTCTTCCTCCTTGCTTCATTCTCTTCTACTCATTCTCTCTTGTTCTATATTGGCATATTCTCTTAGTGAGTTATTTAAGAGTTAGAGAGAAAGTAATTTGTGAGCTAAATTTGTATATCCTCTCTTTGAGAGTTATTTTTGTATGAGCTTTAAGTTGTGTATCCACTCTATTGGAGAGATATCATTGTAACCATCAAACACCAAAATTCCTAGAGATTAAGGTTGGGGTTCAACCTTGGATATTGAGAGATTGTGAGATTGGGTGGGTTGCCCTTTGCTTGTGAGGATTGGGTTCTTGAGTGTGGGACACTAGGAGACAATTGCTCAAAGCTTGTAATCTCAAATTCTCAATAGTGGAAATCCTTCAAGTGGGTTGCTTGAAGGCGAGACGTACACCGGTGTGGTGGAACTCGTTATATCGGTTTGCAAATTCTCCCTTCCCTTAAACTCTTTATTATTGTGAACTTAATTTGCATGCCTAAATACTTATATCAAATTGGTTTAGTAAAATTGAATCCTTGAATCAATTGACTTAAACATTGTTGGATTTAATTATTGAGGAAGAAGAATATTGGTGTTAACAAATTAGTAAACTATCATGCTTAATTAATTTGAGTTGTTGAAGTTATACTTATATTGAAATTAATTATAGCATGCTAAGAACTTCAAGAATTGTCTAAGCCAATAACTTGCTTTGTTCATCAAATCAATTCTTGAATATAGTCCATTCAACTCAATATGTTTTAGTATGAAATGTGCTTCATAATTGTTACATCCTTTATATTGCATCATTTGTGTACTACTAACCGTTTTGAAAGGGATTCCGCGCGAAAATTTGAAATACTCAATTCACCCCCCCTCTTGAGTATCGAGGCCTTGGCTAACAATTGGTATCAGAGCTTGACTCTTGGAAGATCAAGCTTAACCGCTTCAAGAGATCAAGATGGCCTCTACTTCTTATGATGCATTTCCACAAGGTGAAATAATAAATAGACCACCAATCTTCAATGGTAAAGACTTTGTTATTTGGAAAGAAAGGTTGAAAATCTTTATCCAAGCCTATGACCTCAAGGTATGGAATGCTATTCAATTTGGTCCTTTCATTCCCAAATACATTGTTGATAATATAGAATGTATGAAGCCCATGAACTTATGGACTAAAGAAGAAGAAAGAAAGGTACAATTTAATTTAAGAGCTAAAATTCTTATCACATTAGCATTAGAACCTAATGATGTTTCTAGAGTTATTACTTGTAACAATGCTAAAGAAATGTGGGAAACTCTTGAAACAATTTATGGAAATACTAATGGTGATAAAGATGCAAGAATTAGTACTCTTTCTAGTCAAGATGAAGAATTCGAAAGAAGCATTGAAAAAGAGACCAACGAGAAGGAAGAAGAAATTGCATGCCTAATGACAAAGCACTCTCAAGATGATGAGGTATGCTCTTTAAATGCTTTTAGTGATGATAGTGATGATGAAATTGATAAAGATGAATTGCTAGAAGCTTTTAAAGAATTGCATGAAAAATTTGTCTTGTTATCAAAGAAATATGCATGCTCAAAACAAACCATTTTGAAGCTTGAAAATGAATTGCATAATGTGCACATTGAAAAGGAAACTCTTAGAATTCAAAATGATGAATTAGAAGCTTCAAATGTATCTCTTAGGACTTGTAATGGAAATGATGATTGTATTGATAAATGTATGCTTCTTGAAAATGAGAATAAAGAATTAAAAGAAGCACTTAGTAAGCTTACAAGTAGTGAAAAGATTCTAAGTGTACCTCTTGAAGATCAAAAGCATACACTTGATAGAAGAAAAATAGTTCATTACAAGAATCCTCTTGCTTCCTACAAAGAAAAATCCAAATCCTCTCTAAGATGCACAAACCATGAAAGAAAAGGAAACTCTATGATTAATTGTTTTAAAAGGAAGCACATAGAACATAATAGGAACCATTATAAATCTACTATGAATTATTCTTTGGATGTAACTTGCTTTTATTGTGGAAATTATGGTCATATATCTTCTAATTGCTTTATAAAGAAATCCCGTCAAAAATGCATGAGAAAGGTATGGATTCCAAAAATAACTTTGAAATCTTAGACTAACAAGAAAGGACCCAACTTTTAAAGGGTACCATAAAACTTGACATTGTGTAGGAACACTTTAAATCGGCAATCTCTTATTGACGAATGACCAAAGAATCAAGATTCACAATCTTTACCTAAAAGAACAAGGGATGAAAAGGATAAGAACGTAAGGCTTTACACAACTACAAGGTACGATCGGATCCTTACTCTAGTTAGTCAAATATCATGCTTGCTATGTGTTTTGTATGCTTGATTATGTTGAAACATCTATAGACTTGATTGATAATTTATTGAGAATTTTTAAAAATGTCTAAATAATTCTATACTTGTTCATAATGAATTTTGATGTGTGAAAATCAAACTTTGATTTGATATGGTTGAACATGAAAGGTGTTTTGAAATGGATAATTAAATAATTGAAATCTTAGGGTCAATGATGTGTATGCATGACTTTGATTTAAATGATTGGTATAAAGTTTGATGAATAATTGCTTGGATAATATGTTTGATTCTATGAAAAACTTAAGATATATTTATCCATGTATGTTAGAAAGGATTGAAACATCAAAGTGTCGAAATGTTAAATCGTGATGCTTAGATTCAAAATGATGCATGAACTCTTGATGAATAAATTTGGATGATGTATGCATTATGAATCCTTGATAATGTATGAATTCTTAATGACATGAACTTTTGATTGAATATGAATTATTGATGATATTGAACAAGAAATATGTTGGTTAGCTAGTGGTATCTAAACAACAAACATCTTCCTTTAACAATGGTTTCAATTGAATTAGTAAGGGGAAGATATCATGGGGACATATTCTTGATTATATACTTGTCAATATGCTTTGATGATAAATACATATGTTATGACAAGTTGATTATGACAAACTTTAAAGTTGCTTTGAGTTAGAACTATGTTGTGCTTACATGTTTTACAAAGTTGACAATCTTAGGCAAAATTTTTCTATGCAATTATATGTTGGTTTTGATAATGCCTAAGGAGAAAGTATGTATGCTCTATGCCTAGACTTTAATTTCATGACTAGTAATATGACAATGCATGATTTTGATGACATGTAAATGACAATGCATGATATGTGACAATACATGGTATATTAAGAGAAAATGCATTATAATACATGACATGACCTTCCTTGATACACCATGCTTGAGCAAATTGGCATCTATCTTGAGTGACATATATGTTTGATGATGCTTGATCTTGAATATGAAAAGAAATTTGAATATATGCATCGTTGAAATTGAAAAGAGTTTTTGAACAAATATTATGAAGAATGATGTATGCTTGAAATGTCAACAATTTGTGATAATATGCTTAAATGTTTATAATTGATATCTAGAGCTCAATTTGGCAAATCCACCTAGTGATATCATGACTAGATACTAGCAACAAATGGCATGGACAATGAATAAGAAATAAATGGTGTTGATCAAGAAAAGAATGTTTGACATAAAAGGGTCATAAAATTGGCATGTGTTACAAATGCATGAGTAAGCCAACATGTTGTATTAATCATTCCATCATTTCTATGATACCTATATTTGAGTGCATATTGTTGAAAATTCTTCTATGATTACCACTTTGATTAATGATTGATTAGTGAATTTTATATACATTTGGTATCTAACTCTTGAGTGGTATCTATTCATATTATGACTTCTATTCATTGCATAAGTGGTATCTATTAAAAGGTGATGAAGTGCTTAAGAAATAAACAAATGGTATCAAACTTGCTAAATAAGGCCAACATGAACAATTGGTATCAATTAGCTTAAGAATTACATCAATTAGCTTAACAATTGGTATTCAATTATATGTGTTTGGTGCTTAACTTGATTGAAGTTAATAACAATTGGTATTCAATTTCAATTGGTATTCAATTACATGAGTTAATAACAATTGGTATTAGACTTGATCAAATTAGTGTAATTGGGTTCATAACAATTGGCATCATTTAGAGTTATTACTTATAACAATTGGTATCAAAATATTTGTGAAAGAGGGATAAAATATCAATTGGTATCTATTAAATGACTAAGGAGGAGATATATCTTGCATGATACATTATGATCTTTTAACAATTGGTATATCTTTCAAACAATTAGTATCTATTAAATGCATGACATGTATTCAATAATTGATATCAAACTTCATCAAATTGATTTCATATGTTAATAAGTGGTATATGTTTTTACAAGTGACATCAATTACACTAGTAAGGGGGAGCACACACATATGTATAATGATTATCCTTGATTTCACCTCCTTATAATTATGATCGTGGTACTTATGCTTACAATCTTGTTTCTATTTCTCCTATATGCTTAATTGGAAAATTATTCTTGTGCATTTAGTAATGCCAAAAAGGGAGACGGACATAAAGGAATTAGGAATTTTAGAAATTGCTTAAATTGGCTTATCTTTTGTCACATTCACTTACACTTTGAATATAATTTTTTGAAAATCTTGTACTTAAAGATTTTTACTTATTTCTTTCATAAAGTTTTCATTTCTTTGAACATAGTGCTTTACTTTGTGATATAAATACAATTTTTTTTAAGGTAAATACATACTCACACTTTCAATAATGAATGCATATATCTCTAAGTGGTATATATTTTTGATATTCTTGATGATATCAAGGAGAAAACTATGTGCTTAGTTAAAATGATGATGTACTTATTTGAAATGATATGTATGCTTATTAGGAAAGAATCATGTGACGCTTACCATACTTAAAAGCAATATCAATTACATGATTGAAAATGAGTTAGCAATCAATTATATGCTTACTTGATGAATGAACTATGTGATTGATTAGTGACTCTAAATGCATCAAATTGACATATATCCTTGATCATGTTATGAGTTTTTCTTGCTCTAAATCTCTCTTATTCGATTACATGAGTTTATATCTTGATGGCATAGAATACAATCAAGATGATGATCTTTTTGATGATGCCAAAGGGGGAGAGAATTAGTGAAAGGATTAGTAAAAAGGATAAAATGTTATTGATGCCAAAAAGAGGAGAATTACTATGACTAATGTTTTATCATAAGGAAAGTTTTTGATGATGCCAAAGGGGAAGAAAATTATAGGAAGATATATATACACCCTAAATGGAATAAAGTCTTTTACAAAGGGGGAGAGATATAAAGAGAGAAATATATAAGAAAAGGGGAGAAAATATACACTACCACTATGCTCTAAAAATTAGATGAACTATTTTGTGATATCTATTGTATGATTGGTATATATTGTATGATTAAGGGGGAGATGATTAAGAGAAAGAGAACATATATTAAAAAGGAGAGACCTTATTAAAGGGGAGAGACCTTTTATCCTTAATATTCTCTTCTTAACTTGTTCCTATGATTTCATCAACAATTGGTATCAAATTGTATATGATAGGGGGAGTCTTTCTTGCAATATATATGAATTGTTATGATACTAACACCCCAAGAGACAAGCATTTGTTGTCATCATCAAAAAGGGGGAGAATGTATTTTTATGTTGATGTAGGTTTTGATAATGACACAACAAATGGAGAAGTATCAAGGATGTTATCAAGCAATTAATTATGTTTGATGTGGAAGTTAAATTGGTTGATGTTTAATTTTGATGAACAATCAAGGACTTATGTTAAAGGCATTTAAAGAAGCTTAACACAAGTACAAATGATCAACAAAATGCCTAAGGTTCCAAAAGAAGAAAGCCATATGTAATTACATGACAAAAGGATGCAACAAATGGAGTAACAGCATGATGAATCGATTCACCAATACCCCTGAATCGATTCATGCGTTTGGACAGCCCCAAGATATGAAAAATAAATGGTTGAATCGATTCCCACCTCTATTGAATCGATTCATGCGTTATAAAATGTGCAGAATGTTTGTTTTTATTGATTGAATCGATTCATCCTTAACAAGAATCGATTCATACGTTTATTTTGCCCAGGGATTCCAACTTTGATTGAATGAATCGATTCATATAGCATTAGAATCGATTCTTGTAGCTGTCAGGGGCCAAAATGCACGCTGGAATCATTTAATTCTTGAAGAGAATTATTCAAAATTCTAAAGGAGACATTGTGCAACATGGTTGGAAAGTTCAAGGCAATGCTTCACACTTTGTTCCTCTCCACATGCATGTGTCACATTGGAAACACAATTTAATTTGAATTAAATCAAACATGCACATGCCATGTTCTTCTTGGAGACATTAAAAGCTCATTGGAATTGCAATGCCATTTTGAATGGAGACACACATGTTCCAAGTTCAAGCTCCCAAGGAATTTAATATTGCAACATGCCATACCATTGGAGCCTATAAATAGAGAAGGAGTTGAAGGCAAAACTTACACCAAGCAATTGAAGCATTTCCATTTGCTTACTTCTTCCTCCTTGCTTCATTCTCTTCTACTCATTCTCTCTTGTTCTATATTGGCATATTCTCTTAGTGAGTTATTTAAGAGTTAGAGAGAAAGTAATTTGTGAGCTAAATTTGTATATCCTCTCTTTGAGAGTTATTTTTGTATGAGCTTTAAGTTGTGTATCCACTCTATTGGAGAGATATCATTGTAACCATCAAACACCAAAATTCCTAGAGATTAAGGTTGGGGTTCAACCTTGGATATTGAGAGATTGTGAGATTGGGTGGGTTGCCCTTTGCTTGTGAGGATTGGGTTCTTGAGTGTGGGACACTAGGAGACAATTGCTCAAAGCTTGTAATCTCAAATTCTCAATAGTGGAAATCCTTCAAGTGGGTTGCTTGAAGGCGAGACGTACACCGGTGTGGTGGAACTCGTTATATCGGTTTGCAAATTCTCCCTTCCCTTAAACTCTTTATTATTGTGAACTTAATTTGCATGCCTAAATACTTATATCAAATTGGTTTAGTAAAATTGAATCCTTGAATCAATTGACTTAAACATTGTTGGATTTAATTATTGAGGAAGAAGAATATTGGTGTTAACAAATTAGTAAACTATCATGCTTAATTAATTTGAGTTGTTGAAGTTATACTTATATTGAAATTAATTATAGCATGCTAAGAACTTCAAGAATTGTCTAAGCCAATAACTTGCTTTGTTCATCAAATCAATTCTTGAATATAGTCCATTCAACTCAATATGTTTTAGTATGAAATGTGCTTCATAATTGTTACATCCTTTATATTGCATCATTTGTGTACTACTAACCGTTTTGAAAGGGATTCCGCGCGAAAATTTGAAATACTCAATTCACCCCCCCTCTTGAGTATCGAGGCCTTGGCTAACATTGAGAGCTTAAGACGGTCGACTCTTGAACCCGGTTCTAGGACAGAATATTGGCATGCCCGATAGGACCGCATAAATTTTGAGTCCCGTATTGCAATAAAAAGCAAGTAATAGATCGAAATAGAAGCAAAACCCTGAAAGAACATGTCCAGAATGTAGCGAGGACTTTGGATTATAATGAAGGTATAGTGGAGACCCCAAGGACGGAGTTAAAGATGCAGGCGATGGTGCAGCCGGATTACCAGGATGAAATCATCAGGAAGCTACGACAAGAGATTTAGAAGCTTTGAAGAGCAGACAAAAGAAAGAATGCTGGTGGAAATAGAGGACGGTAGGATGTTCAGTATCAGCAGGAGCGGTCCCAAACTCAAGTTTATGATGAGTAGGAATCCACGTACCAGACTAAGGAGATGGGTAGTCAAAGGAGGGCCATGTAGCATGGTAGGGGAGGTGAATAATGGTTTAAGATACCATTCACTAGGAGATTAATGAGTATCCCTATACCTAGGAACCTTCAAACCCCGCAGCCCCTGTCAGTTGCGAAGTACTCGGGGGAGTCCGACCTCGGTAGTCATTTGGATGCATATGTGAACAAGTCCCTATTTCTAGGAGCTGAGGAGGATGTTGCGCGTAGGATGTTCCCAAGGGCGTTATCTGCTGAGGCCTTAGGATGGTTTAAGAGTTTACCCGCAGGATCAATTGACTCATGGGACGATATGGTTCATGCATTTTTACAACACTTTATGGTATCAAGGGACATTCCCTAAATATCTCACACATTGGCATAAATCAGACAGGAGTCAGAGGAAAGTTTGAGGGATTTTTTGAAGAGATTTTATAAGGAAGCTGCATTGGTACTGGGGTTGATGGAAGAAATTCAGATGCACATTACAGTGAAAGCTTTACAACCGCGGTCACCCTTCACCTTATCTTTGGCAAATGGATGACCTCGTACCCTTGAAGAGTTCAAAAGCAAAGCCACAAAGTATTTAGGGAGAGAGATGCATCTAGCAGCTGCTAGCCAAAAGAATACAACACCAAAAGGGGTTCAGACGTCGGACAGGAGAACACCGAAGTTGGAGCGCCGAGGTCCAAGTAGGGATGCATTCCCGAGACCTAAGGTAAGGGGCAATGTGAATTCCTTGCAATATACCCCGTTGGCAGTATGACCCGGATAAATTCTTAGGGAGGTCAGCTTAAGAGGGCTAATGGTGTATGTGGTGAAAAAGCCAATCCCCATGAAGAGAGCCGATAATACCAACAAATATTGTGAGTTCCATGAACAGACGGGGCATAGTACTGATGAATATCGACAGCTAAAAGAGGTAATGGAAACATTGATTAGAGAAGGGAAGCTAAAACAATATTTGTTTCAACAAAGAACCAATCTGGATTTAGAGAGAGTAGCTCCTAGAAGGAAAGAGATCGGTCCGGTTGAGGAGGAAGAGGCCAGGAATTCTAAGAAATTGATGTTAGATAAAGGAAAGACTGTGGTGGATAGTATGTACAAGGATGATGAGTCATGGACGAAACCCCCACCAAGTTTGGGTAAAAGAGATGTTATTGATATGATAGTTAGAGGCTTTGTCGGAGGGGAGTGTTAAACTCAGCCCAAAAGAATCATTTGAGGATGACCATGTCGTTTCAGATATAGGCGGATAACAGGCCATTTTGAGACAAAGTTTAAACCCTTCCTATCACTTTTATTGACGATGACTACGGTCCAACAGTTCCTGGAGGGGATGACGCAGTAGTGATAGAGGCTGTTGTGGCAAACAAGACGATTAGGATAATATTGGTTGATTTGGGAAGCTCATGCAATGTTATCTTTCATGAATGCTTCAAGAAGATGTAACTCTCAGATTTTGATCTGTAGCCTTACACTCAGGAATTGACGGTGGTCAATGGAGCCAGACAACCCACTAAGGGTTACCTAAACACCAGTTTGACATTTGAGGGAGAGTCGGGGTCCAAAATAGTGTGTACAAGGGTGTTGGTGATAGACATAAAATCCTCATTCAATAGGATTATTGGACGCCCTTCTTTGAATGTAACACCCTTGGTTAACTAGGACAATCCCTTCAACTAGATTATCTTGATCAACTAAGAGGTTACAAGTTTTAGAAAAATGTGGAAGTTTTTTTTGTTCAAGGAAATTTGGTGAAATAGATACACCTTATATACGACGTAATCATATATAATATATAGTCGTAACAACAATTGTACATATTGAAAGTAAAGGGGCATGTAGGCTCCTATAAATGAAAATAAAATAATCTATCCTATTCTATTCGTCCTTGGTCCAAGAAGAGCTCGGTGATCCTCAATGCGAAATCTGTGTCCATTCTCGTGATGTTTGGAAAAATTTAGCGTAAGGGTGACTCTTCACCTCCACAACAATTGGAAAGGTGTCTCCTCGACACCTGCCCATATACAACATAAACAATCCATAATCGAGTCCTTCTCACTCTCTTTGGGTCCCTAAGATACATTCTAAGTTATCTCACCACTCTTGATCTTAGCTTACCATTCCCATTTTCCTATTCACCTCTCATAATTACTAAGATCTATACAGTCATATTCAAATAACGAGCAATCATAATCTCAATACAATGATGCAATACATGAGTTCATTTCGTTATTTTTAATCTTTTTATTAGTCATCATGATACATGTGGGCCTATCTCTTCCTCATCATTCCTAACACAATACATATCATAGTCCCGCCTTATCCTTCCTGTCCACTAGAGCGACCAGAGCTCTCCTCGTTCTATTTTTCACAAAAGGGTAAGGACACGCAGCCCTATCATCAAAATGGCCAATCACACATCTTATAAGAATGGGCACTTAACAGTCATAGAAACCCCCGCCTCTAGTCGAAGTATATCAGAGTTTGCTACTAGGTGTCCGGTGACGGGCGCGAATCCGAGCCATTGGAGTTCCCGCCTCCGATATACTCCCTAGATTGCCCTTCGGAATCGAGGTGCAGTAGATTCTTCAGTGTACCCTTCACTGTTATGCTCTAGGGAGTTTTTCGTCCATCACCCTTATTCTCCATGTATGATGCATACAACATATAATTTCTTTTACTAGTCATTGGTAGGGTCCCTTAATGACTCCATTTTATTTCTAACGTCGGGTCTATTTCATTTAATTCTTTCTTTGTTTTCTTAAAATTTCCCAATCCATAATGGTCTTACTCGACACTTAGAAATGAAACAAGATTTCACATTTTCCAGAAAACCACAGGGTATGTTGGTGCTACAACGCCCGTCATCACATCGGATCTTATCTAATCTTATCACATCATTTTCGTAATTTATTCATCTCAAGATCCCTACCGAGACATTTCTTCATTTATTATTTTCTTATTTATTTCAACATATTCATTTAATACGTCATACAAGTGCTATTCATCACATCATTCATTTTGTTAACTCATGACATTCTTTAAGCATTTCTACCATATCATATTCTATACACATGTCGTCATATCATACTCATCATATATTTCCTCACATATGTACATTACATAACTAACACACATGTATCCATGTACACAATTATTTACAGTCACACATTTAATCATATTAGCCAATTAACGAGTACCATGTTACATGTAGTATCCATTGTACTAAGAAACCATTACACAATAATCAGTAGGCACACCACATACTATATATATCAGTATCCATGATTTACTACGTCTTAACAAGTTATCACATATTTAACGCCACTAAAGTTTTACTTATATAGGCAACTAGATGCAAGCATTCACATTATATCCTTACCGTGTATCTAGTTCACGTTATTAGCATTCCCTTAATTTAGTTTGTTATTGAAGGCATATTGTCACTTGATTTAATTCTTTATGTAACTTTCCATTATTTGTTTAATAATTATTCTTTACTTAATTAAGTATGATTATCTTTTTACTCAATTTAATTTCTTAAGGTCCAATTATGAACTCTTTAGTTGTCGTCAAGCGGTTTCACTGATGATTTTCTTTTACTGATCCAACTAAATTTTATTAGTTGAATGACCCGTTCCCTTGGTCACTAAAGGGTCATTAATCCTTTATATTCCAGTAATGCTTTAGCGATGTTTTTCTTTAACTTAGGCTTACCAATTTTATAGCTCTTACTTTATTTCTATTATTCTTAACTACTTTAGCTAAATTATTTCCTTAATTGCATTCTTTTGATAACTAAATTTATTTCCTCTATGAGCGTCCATTAGCTACTTAGAAACCTAGGTATACCTTGCCCTTGATATTACGGACTTAGTCTGCCATTACTAAAAGTCATTGTCTAATTAATGGTCTTGTTTCTTTTTATTATAACTCTAAGATCTAAGTCTTAAAATCCTTTCTTATTCAATTAATGTTTCTAGATATAAAAACTCTTTTAATTCTTTTCTCCTTCTTCTAATGGTTATCTAAATTTCTAACCTTATTTTCTTTCATTAGGATCCCAAATTCTAGATCTATCAGATGAATAACTTTATTCCCTAATTTTTTAGGATCCTTCTCTTTACCTTACTTCAAATTAATGTCTAATTGTTCATTTCTTTTTGTTCTTGACCCTTTTAGTCTATTAAAATATTTAACTCCAAACTTTATTTTCTAGTTAAGTTTCTTTAGTTCATTTTATTGCACTTACCTAAGTTCCTAAAATTATTATTCCTTTCTACTTTAAGTGGCCACAAAAGTGGTTGCTAAAATTGTCATCAAAGATTTTCTTCTATCTTCTAATATTCATCATTCTAATCTCCACTTATTATTATTATTATTAATTATTATTATTATTATTATTATTATTATCATTATTATTATTTTCTCCTTACTTAATTTATAAAACCTTATTGGGCCTAAGTTATAAAAATATTTTAATAAAGTTCTTTTGAGTAAACTTTCTAACAAAATATGAAGTTATTTGATGAACTTATTTATTATATTTCTTTTGAAGGATAATGTCGCTTTTTATAAAAGAAATCATTTTTAACTGTCCGATCGACAACTCTTCTCGATATGCACGATATTTCTAAAACATCTTCGGTGACGTATAACGATCAATTAAATTCCTAATAGCGAGGCTTACCAAAAAATAATTAACAAATTACATAATAACATCATGAAATTAAAATTTATTAATACAACCATATCGAATAAAATTGAGCCCCTAAACGTTAAATTTTCTAAATTTCCTTTTTGTTTGTCCGATCGCAATAACATCCTTTCGGGTACGTGGATGTCGAGTTACGCCAAATAAATTTTTAAAATATCTACAAATTTTAAAACGTAAATTTTTTTTTAGCCGTTGGTTACGAAAATTTTTACGTTTAAGATCTAACCGTCGGATCGCGACAAAATTCGAAATGCAGGCCCCCGAATACGCAAGAAATATTATAGAACAACAAAAAATACAATCCAATGTGGAAAAGACCCCCTTACCACATGGAACAGCTGCTGCCCGGAGGAAGGAAAATGATCTGCTCGTTGAAAAATTGCTAAACGCTCCAATTCACCCTCCGATCGCTTCCGGGACACTAGAAACGAAGATTCGTCATTTACTCTGTATTTTTCACTATTCATCACCGATCATCGCCGATCTTCGTTGATCATCCCCGGTACCTTAGAAATAACACATGCAACTTTATCTTTGCCAAAAAGACTTATGATCACAAATGGTGATGCAAGAGAGGAGTCTAGTTTCAAGATTTTGGATTTTTGAAGAGGAGGAATAAAGAAGTTAAAGGCTGATTTGGTGAGGTGATGCCACAGTTTGAGTGAAAAAGGAAAGAGAGGAGTTGAATTTATGGTTGATGTTGTGGATTTATGGTGTTGCCAAGAGAGAAGTGGAATGTTGGTGTGTCTTAGATGGTGCAATTTGGATGAGGGAAAAGGAATAGATTGTAAAAATAATTAAGGAGGATTAGCAATAGTAGCTACTGGAATTTTTTAGAAAAAGAGAGCAAGTAATGGTTGTTGTGAGAAGGGAGGAGAGTTAGTGAAGTATGTTGGATGAAGTAAAGGCATCATGTATATGGCATAAGGCATGGTGTAATAAAAGAATGGAATGTGTTGAAGTCTTTGACTTTTAACTTGAAATTGTGAATATGAATGAGAAGGGAAGCATGACAATTTTAATGAATGGTGTGGCATAATACATGGTATGGCATAATACATGTACACTCTTTATGGATGCATATTATGGTGCATGGCATGGTGACAACTTGTCAAACAAGTTGTAAATCCTTGTAAGAGAAGAAGTTAGGGAGAGGAATACATGTGGTATTCTGGCTAAGCAAGGAGTTAGGGTGAAGGAGACAAGTGTCCATTGGTGTTGCAAGTTGATTGGCTCATGTTGCATGAAGGCTGGTGTTGTACAACCATGTACATCCACTTTTTTAGGTTTTTAAGGGATGATTCAGGCCGAATTTGCAAAATAGCCCAACATAAGAATTGTAGGGCCTTTTCTTATATTTAAATTGATATATGGCACAAAAATATTCATTGCGAAATGAGAGAGTTATGGCCAAAATACAAAAGTAGTGTAAAGCTATGACGGGATTATTGTTTCTTGAAAGATTAATTTTCTAGGAAAAACTAGTGAAGATTTTGACTTTATTCCCTTCATCAAAGTTGTATGGAATTGTGTTAAAAAAAATTTGACGAAAGAACCGTTCAATTTCATCGTCATACAAATGAGAAATGTGAAAAATACTGAACATAGTTCAAGCTGCCACAAGGAAAATGTGAATCAGTGTGGTATTTTAAATTCTAGGATTTATGGAGCAAGAATTGGATTTGAAGACCCCTTGAAGTTTGTAGATCTTCATTTTCTCTTTAATTTGATATATCACTTACGATGATCCGAGTTTGGTAGCGTGAGATATACCCGATTAATGACACGGTGCTCCAGGAGCTTCCCGAATCAGCTACGTCTTTGGAAATAAATTCACCAGTAATTTTACATAGCAAAAATAACGGAGTGATTCAAGCACCGAACGAATGAGATATGTGAATTTTACCAAAGACTACCATCGTTGAAATAAAACAACCAAGGGGTTGTAAAGATACATTAAAATGTACCAATCTAGAAGCATTTGGCCTTCGATGTCTATACAAAAAATGTAGATAATTTTGTTACAGAGATTTTGACACCAAGTTTACGTGAATCGAAGGTCGTATGAGAAAGTTATGATTTTTTTTGAGCCATGTACAGGGAAAACGTCCAAACGTTGGTGAATGTTGTCAATCTTTGATTTTGAGGTTGACAGAGTGAGAATCAGAGTTCGGGGCTAGAAAAGAAGATTCGAGATCTTTTCAAAAAAAAGATTGAGACCAAAATCATTCGATTCTAAGGTCGTATGCCAAAGTTTGGTCCAAAACACTAAAGGTGCTTGGGTCACGTTTCAAAGGGATTTCTGAGGAAACCAACTTATGAAAAAAAAAAGGGTGATAGAGTCTGAATTAAGCTTCAGCCTCTTAAGGAAAAGTTCCTAGAACGTCGAAACGAGTCACCAGAGACTGACCGTGCCACCATCGGATATCCTGAAGTATATGAACAGTCAAATGTAGGAGACGTTAAAGGTTCTGATTGGGCCGGTTAGGCCAAGTCAGACACCTTTGATCTTTTACGAAACGATCCTAAGAGGACTAATTTCCTTACTAGGTCACTAGTCTCAGGTTGAACGGTCAGAGTCTGACTTCAGGCTGGGTCCTATAGTTCAAATCCGAGGAACCAAGTAGTATTTTATTATTAAATACAATTATCAAATAAATAAACAATTTAAAGTATATAATTTCAAAATAAATTATTATAATTATTTATCTATTAAGTATTGTTGACAGGATATAATTGTTAACTGATATAATTATAAATTAATTACTACCTAAAATAATCGTCGTTAACGTATTATTTTTAATTAAGCAGTATTCTTGAATGTTATTTATTATTTTCTTATTTCTGTTTCTCTCACTCGTTACATTCTCTCGGTATTCTTATATTTCTTGTTAAGCTCCGTTTATGTTGTAGGAATTTCTTCAATTCCTAGCTTTTGTTGAAGGATCTTCTCTTCTTGAACCTCTTAGATCCATAAGACCACAAGAGAATAAAGAGAATAGTCATGGTTTTGGAAGCTTATAGAGGAAGGTAGGAGAATCTTGTGGTGGAAGCTAGCTTGTGGTGGAAGTTAGAAGGAGAAAGAACCTAGATCTAAGAAGAATTTGGTCTAGAAATGGAGGAGATGGAGAGGTGAGGAATGGAGTAGGATTCCGCCACTCTCTAGAGAGAAGAGAGATAAGGTATAGAGAGTCACTACCTATGGGAGAAGACCTAAGGATAAGACTAGAGAAAGGAGCCTAGAGCTTCTACTTTCTAGAGAGAAGGGAAAGTTTCTCACTCTAAAATTTCTTATCATTCAAGTTATATTGGAAATACAAAGGAGATGAGCTTATATAGCTCCATGAGACTTTCGGACAAAGCTTCCTAATCATGGGCCTTGGATTAGCTCCTAAGGCCCAATCCTCAAACCTACTCTACTTGGCCCAATACAAGCCTAAAATCAAAATAGAACAAGGTACAAGGCCCAAAAGTGGCCCAAGCTCAATGGCTATGCAAAGCCCAAACTAATTCCTAAAATATAGTCCTAATATACCTAGAATACAAAGGAATGGAAAATATGTACAAGATATATGAGGCCCAATGAAGAGGCTCAAAGAAGGCCCAAACTTCTATACCAAGCCCATTACCCTTCTATAGAGAAAAGAGTAAAGGTCTTCAATAGCTCCCCCTTGGGCTTGGGCCTACTCAAAGAATGTATGGAAGAAGCTAAATGCTTTTGGAGACCTTCCTTGGCTCTCTTGGCCCTTGACCTAGTCATAGGGCCCTTGAAAGCATCCAAGGCAACCTCCAAAGACTGTGTAGGGTCCATGGCTTCTTCCTGGATGATGGGCATATTAGTTTATCCCTATTGTTCTCATTCTAAACTGTTCGAGGAATAGGATGAAGCCTCGAGCTTATTACCGAAAGCTCAACAGAGTATCCTCAAATTCCTGAGGGTCTGGTTTCCTATTCTCAAAAATCAAGATTGTTACATTGAATTCTTTGGAAGTAGTGGTATCAACTCCACATTTGTTGATAAAATTCATTGACAAGGACAACTAGGTATCCTTTGTCTGAGGTAACTAACAAATGTCGAGGTACTGTTATAACCTCAGTGTGCAAATGACAAGGACAGAAGAATCTATCAAGAGAAAAAAGTTGAATGATGGCGGACCAATACCAGTGTCTGTAAATCTGATAGATTTGGATCCTAGAGAAGAGTTAGCACTAAACCCTAAGAATCCTCAGAGGCCCACACTGAAAGGAGGGGTGAAAAAAATTTTGTTGGAGGAAGATCCTACCAGGAGCACGGAGATTAACGACTCTTTAGATGTCAGAATGGAGGGACGATTGGTAAAATTATTGAGAGAATTCAAGCATCTATTTACTTGGACTGCAACTGATATGCCTAGGATTGATCCAAACTTTTGTTGCCACAGACTAGCAGTCTATCCGGAGTCAAGAGCGGTTGCACAGAAAAAGAGAAGGTTGGGACCTGAGAAGCAAAAGGCAGCATGTGAAAAAAATTGAAGAATTATTGAAGGCTGGTTTCATTAGAGAAGTTTAATATTCTTCCTGGGTCTCCAACATAGTGATGGTGAAAAAGGCCAATGGCAAATGGTGGATGTGAATAGATTTCACGAATCTGAATAAGTGTTGTCCCAAAGACCCATATCCCTTTCCAAGTATTGATCAGATGGTAGATGATTCCTTAGGATATCAGTTTCTGTCCTTCATGGACGCGTACTCCGAATATAATCAAATACCTAAGTGGAAGGAGGATGAAGACAAAATGGCGTTTGTAAATGATAAAGAGGTCTTCTACTATACGGTTATGTCATTTGGACTAAAAAATACTGGAGCTACCTAACAGAGGATGATGAATAAGGTGTTTGAAGGAATAAGGTCAAGAATAGTCAAAGTATATGTAGATGACATTATAACTAAGACCTCAGTGGAAGCAGACCATGTGGAAGATTTGAGGAAGGTGTTTCAAAGGCTTCAGTTGTACAACATGAGGTTGAACCCATTAAAGTGTACATTTGCAACACCTGCAGGGCGGTTCTTGGGGTTTATGCTCACCCAAAGGGGCATAGAAGCGGACCCCGACAAGTGTAAGGTAGTAAGAGAGCTCCGGAGTCCAATAAATGTGAGACAGGTGTAGTCTTTGAATGAGAAAGTTATGGCATTATCACGATTCATGCCAAATATGGCACACCGGTCATTACCCCTATATAAAGCATTGAAGAAAGGTAAGGAATTTCAATGGGGTGAAGAACAGGAGAAGGCATTTCAGGAGCTGAAGGAAGTTTTGGCTAATCCACTGGTGTTGACAAAACCAAACCCCAGTGAAAAGCTTTTTGTCTACCTTTTTGTTTCAGACAAGGCTATTGGAGCTGCACTAGTAAAAGAGACGATCGAAGGCCAGCAACCGGTGTACTTTGTTGGAAAAGTTCTTCAGGGATCGAAATACCGATATCAGAAGTTGGAAAATACTGCTTTAACACTAGTTTGGATGTCCCGATCTCTGAGACAGTACTTTCATACATATCCTATCACAGTTCGAACTGATCTCCCATTAAGAGCAGTCTTTTATAAACCAGACCCGGCGAGAAGGTTGATTAAATGGGCTATAGAGCTTTCAGAGTTCGATATATCGTATGAGCCTAGAACAGCCATAAAAGCTTAAGTATTGGCTGATTTTATGACAAAATTAACAGATGAAGTTCCAACACCATTGAGAGAGCATTGGACTATTTATGTAGATGGGTCATCAAATGGCAAAGGATGTGGGGCCAGGTAATAGAGAGTGAAGATGAAGTGAGCATAGAAATTTCCCTCCGGTTTGATTTCAAGACATTGAATAACCAGGAAGAGTATGAAGCATGTTTGGAAGGACTGAGAGTAGCCTTGGATGTAGGAGCGCAAACCGTAGTACTCTGTAGTGATTTTCAGCTTGTAATTTTGCAAATAAATGGAAGTTATCAGGCTAAAAAGCCGTTGTTGCAGCAATATCTGGCCAAGGTCAAGGAGTTAGGGGGAAAATTTGCAAGTGTTGAATACAGGCATGTCCCAAGAGAAGAAAATGTTAGGGTGGATGTTTTATCTCGATTGGCCAGTACTAAAAAGGCAGGGTCCATTACTATGGTCATACAAAGCACCTTAGCTGCCCCAAGTATCTCGACTCCACTTAAATTTTGCGTCATCTAGTTTAGAGCTCCTTTAGAAGAATGTTGGGTCATTCCAATAATCCGGTATATGGTGAGCGGACAACTTCCGGAGGGCCCATTAAAAATAAGTAGTTGAAGAAGGAATTACCAAACTTTGTTTTGGTAGACGAAAGTTTATTTAGAAGAGGGATATCGGCCCCGTACTTAAGATGTCTAAATGAAGCAGAGGTGGAGGGAGTTTTGGTCGAGGTGCATGAAGGGACATATGGCCATCACTGTGGTGGAAGGAGTCTGGCCAGAAAAATCTTATGAGCAGGTTACTGGTGGCCCACCTTAGCCAAGGATGCTGTTGAATATGTCAAAAAGTGTGATGCATGCCAGAAGAACAGCACATGTCCCAGCTGAAGAACTGTTTACGTCGGTTGTCCCATGGCCATTTTATCAATGGGGAATGGATATTTTGGGACCTTTTCAGAAGACGCCTGGCGGGGTTAAATACATAATAGTCAGAGTGGATTACTTCACAAAGTGGATCAAGGCGGAAGCAGTTGTACATATCACCATGGCCCAAACTCGAAGATTTTTCTATAAAAATGTTATCACAAGGTTCAGGATACCATGAAGAGTCATTACGAATAACGGAACGCAGTTTACTGATACCAAGTTCAAAAGTCTTATTGAGGGACTCCAAATAAAGCAAGTTTTTTTATCAGTAGAACACCCTCAGACCAACGGTCAAGTCGAGGTAGCAAATAGGGAAATTCTAAAAGGCTTGAAGAAACGGCTTGATGATGCGATGGGAGAATAGGCCAACTAGTTATGCCATGTCTTGTGTTCACACCGAACAACACCTCACTCATCAACAGGAGAGGCCCCATTTTGGTTGGTATATGGTGTGGATACAGTAATACCAGTGGAAATTAATCAGATTTCACCAAGAGTTCAACAATTTAATAAAAAGGATAACGACCCAAGATTGAAGAATGAATTGGATTTGATATCAGAGGTCATAGAAACCACTTTTGTTCGGGATCAGGCGATCAAGGCCAAAGCCACAGTATGATATAATATGAAGGTCTGAAAGAGAAGATTCAATGTAGGCGATCTCGTCCTGTGAAAAGTGTCAGTTGGAAATTGCCTCGTACATCAAGGAAAGTTAGCATCAATATGGGAAGGACCATACGGGTGAATGGAGTAAACCCCGGGGGAGCTTATCTGTTGAAAACACTACAAGGTGAAGTTTTCAAGAATAAATGGAATGTAAAGAATCTACGTGTGTATTACAGCTAACCAGTGTGACAAGTCATGCACTCTTTTTCCCTACTTAAGGTTTTTCCCACAGGGTTTACTTAGAAGATTTTTAATGAGGCATGTAGCCGGGGTGCTTACTTAGAAATAAAATAGAAATTTGAAGTAATTATTACTTGCTAATTTATTTCAAATTTAAAGAGTGCTTATTTCAAGTTTAAACCCTGGAGCGGTTGAAAAGCCCTAGAATGGTTATTTTAAGTTTAAACCCCGGAGCAGTTGAAAAACTCCAGAGTGGTTATTTCAAGTTTAAACCCCAGAGCAGTTGAAAAACCCCAGAGTGGTTATTTCAAGTTAAAACCCCAGAGCGGTTGAAAACCCCCAGAGTGGTTATTTTAAGTTTAAACCCCAGAGCAGTTGAAAAACCCTAGAGTGGTTGTTTTAAGTTTAAAACCCCGTAGTGGTTGAAAATCCCAGAACGGTTAAAGCAAGTTACCAGAGTAGTTAATACATATCGATGTGGCAATGCCCAAACAATAAGAAAATTCATAATAGTAGCTAAATTTTGAAGTTAAAATAACTGTACTTATCTGACGAAGCTCATTTGATAATAATATAAATCCGGATGATAAAAGCAATTAAACAGTTGTAAGGTATTAGCATGAAGATGATATTGATAGAAAAATATTAAATTCATTCAATGTTTGGTAATTACAAAAGGAAGGGGCACACCAGCCAAACAAAATTGTAATATTCAAAAAGAGGGCGGAGCTCATCTGACCTATAGAGTGAAAAGAGAAATTTTAAAGGTTCACGGGGCCACCGTTGTCTTCTTCCTCCTTCTCCAATCCAACATCATTATCTCTAGCCTCTTTATCCCCATTCCGGTTTTCCTTTTGAGGAGTGTCATCGTCCCCCGCTGCCAAAGGAGAGAACTAGAAGGGCTCATCAAAAGGGATGTAGGATTAATCACCAACCTCAGTCACTAACTCTTTATTACAAAACCTATTGAAGAAATTGATCTTGTTAAGGTTGAGTGAGGTACCTCGGTTCCAGAAGGCAACCTGGCAAATGGCATGGCTGAAGGAATCCATAGCGGCGTGAGCAAACTTGACTATATCATTTTTATATTTGGACAAATCCTCATTTTTCTTTTAGAGATTGGCCATGAGTTTCTCCAGATCGCCCACTTTGTTGCGGAGTCCATCCCTCTTCTTCTTTAATCCCTCCTCAGACTTTAGAAGATCTTGGTTTGTTTTATTAAGGCTTTTGATCCTCTGATGGGCCCGTACGTAGTCTTTAGAGAGATGGGTGTTCTTCTCTTTCAGCCGCTTTATTTATCGCTTGGGCCCATCAGTGGCGGTGAAGTAGATGATGGAGAGAGTCTTAATGTTGTACCATATGGCCGCCTCTAGGACAAATTCGATGTCATTAGGATTAAGACCCTCCTTGAGATGCCATAGGAGAGAAAACCCAGTATTAGGAGGGGTGGTCTTGACAAGAAGCTCCTTTAAAACTTCCATGCCAGATAAAGGAACCTGGGGTTTCTTTTCAACCACCTCCTCAGTGGCAACCCCTTTCCCCTTGTCCAAAATCTTTTGCCGGGGTCAACTTTTTATAGCTTGGAGGCACCCTCAGCTTGCTTCTTCCCTTTTTCTTGCCAGGGGCATCCTCAACCAAGATTGTCCTTTCTGGGATATGGAGTTGGGAGGCTTTCTTAGTTTTGGGGTGACATTATTTTCCCCAGTAACGTCGACCACCGAACCCTCCATGAGTTGACGAAGGGCCTCCAAGGCATCGGTACTCATATTTCCTAGAAAAAAAAGACAAGTTATTAGAATAACCGAAGTGTAAAGTGGCATTAAAGAAAAGATAAAGAAAAGTTTACCCAAATGAGTATGGTACTCATTTCGTATCTCCGTAATGCCCTAAAGGGAGTGGTATTTGAGGGGAACACCTCGAAAAAGAGCATGAAGGGCATCAACTACGGCCCTGGAGGAGTCAGAGAGAGCACTCCTCGACTGCATAGGCTGTGATCTCCAAAAGAAAATGTTTATGAGTCCAGTTGGTGTGAATTAAGAATCGGTCTTCCTCATCCTTCCAAAAAAGGGGGTCCGTCCCCTTAACGAAGACTTTAATAAAATAATTTTTAAAGAAGGCTCCCGCTATCTTGTAGGACTCAACGAACGCTTGAATGTTGACGATATCGCTTTGGCACCTCAAATTTGCAAAGCTTATCCCAGAACCACCACGGCGCATCACTCTGGCGTATCAAAAAAAATGGCAAGGGCAGGGGTGAAGCCTAGATACTTGCCAAGGACTTTAAGGATGAGAATTAGGGCCCAACCGTTGGGATGAAGTTGACTGGGGGCGACGTCTAAAAAATGCAACACCCCTATCTCGAACTTATTCAGTGGGAACCGGACTCCCACCTTTGATAAAGTGTAATCATGGAAGAATAAGAAGTGGTCCTTGGGAATATGGTAGATCCGCTCTGTAAGTGTTGGGGGCAAAAAAGGTAAAAAAGTTGGCATACTTCTTAGCACGCCAGTGATATTCAACTTCAAGCTCCACATTGTCAATAGGCTTGGCATTGCGGCTGTAAACGGCCAATACATCTTAAGAAACCTAAAAATACGAGTCTTCAGCTTTTCGAGCTAGCCAATTTATTTTGTCAGTGATCATGAAGGTATCATCGGGGTCATTCCTTAGAAGAGAAGAGTCGGCGACGTACATGGTAACAACGTGTTCTAAAAAGGGAACAGTTGAATAAAAGTCAGTATCATTAACATAGTAATGCACTACACTGGAATCTGCATCTCGGTCTGGAGACAAAGGCAATAAAGGTGACTTACGTTCAAGGAATTCGAAGGAGGGTGATTTTGGTTTTGAGGATGAAATAGCCGAGGTTTCCAAATCTCTATCTTGGCCACCTCGACTCTCCATCTTCACCCACCTACGAATATCCGTTTGAGTAAAACGAGGACACTAAAGGGGAACCTCGGGCGGCCAAGAGATAGAAGGGTTTGAAATTATTTCAATAGAACTGTCTTGGTCCTAGCCGTGGTTAGTAGAAAAAGTAGACATGTTAAGAAAATGGTTGAAGGAAGAGGCTACCTGTGTGGAGGGTTCAGATTGTTCTTCTAGTGCGGACTAGGACGAGGTCAAGAAGAATCAACGACTGTGAACGGATAGAGTTTCTGGATGAAAAATACAAAGTGGAAAGTTGATGAAGTCCTTCTTCTTATATAGGCATCAAAATCTCATGGGCCAAACTTCAACCGTCGTGGCCCATGGATATGATGGTAACTGAAATGACACAGCCCATAAATAGATGTTGCTTCACCTTTTGATAATGTCATCCGATGACGCATAAAAGGCACAGACCAATTGGAGCAAGCCACGACAGTAATTCCTATCATGTGACAGCTTTTTCAGGCTGTGCGCATTAAATGCCCACCTAACTTACTAAGCACAACGGTATGGGAAGGCTCACACATTGGTCACTATGTCATATCGGTCAATAATCTTCCAAATCTAGAAGCAAGAATTCTAAGATGTACCTTTTCTACTGTACCTAAAATAGTTCATTATCATGACACCACCACAATAATAAACTAAGGGTAAATGATCCGAGGTAGAAACCAGACTCCAATACTATGGCTGGGGTTCTACTAAAATAGTGCCATGTCATTAAAATCACAAGGAATACTTGCTTAAATTGCCTCAACTGGAGTCTAGAACCAGAACAACTACGGATCTATGATAAAGACCTCGGTCATTTTTTGGCAGCCAGACAAGAGTCAGAATCAGTATGGGTAGCGTATCCCTGTAAACACTATTGCTACAGTAAGTTAGAAGAAGGGTCAAATCACTTCTCTTACTCAGGTAACTCCTATAATACTAGTCATTTATTATTGTAAAAGGATCTGAACTAATCAGAGAGTTACCCTCTGTAATACTGATATTTTCTGTAATACCCGTACTAACTTAGGCATCGGAGAATCTTTTACAGGTGCACCTCCGGTGTGTCCCACTGACTTCGGTATGGACTTAACATCAAACTCATACCCTAAATATGAAGAACTTAGGCTGCCCACTGGACCTAGGTATAAAATACCATACTCCACTGAGATGGTGTAAAATTGAGAGCTTGAAAGGTAACTCCGAACACCGGTCAAGACGGTCAACTCTTGACCCTGGTTCTAGGACAGAACACCTTGTAATTTAAATTTGAACTTTGGACTTTTTAGAAATTACCAAGGAGTAATTACGCTTAGGATTGGCTTAATTCTTGTAAGAGACTAGTTCAATTACTTATTGACTAGTTATCTTTGAGTAGTGAAGTGATAGTTGTTTCGCAAGTGCATGGGGTATCGCGTGATATAAAAGATTGTCATTCCCATAGAGATTATGCCTAAGTACCGATAACTAACGAATTAACTATCTGATTTGAATTGATTTACTGGTAATTAATGTAGAAAATAAAATCTTCTTTAACATAAAATTCTAAAACTAAATTCTTTTGAGGATAAATTTTGTAAACTTTCTTGAAATCAAATGAAGAATTGATCTTGGGAGTTAGGTAGGTTGATATGACATGTATTAGTTTAACACAATCTTTCCTATTTATGAAATTCTGTTTCTAAGGTGAGAATTCCTAAAGCGATCAGTAATTTTCTCTCAGAACCTTACTGACGTATTCCAATACCAAAGAACCGCGTTCAATTTGCTACTCGAATTCATTAAGAACAATGAAAACTTAATAAACCTCAAATGGTTATGTTCACTTTCATAATCCAAAACCCTAAGTCCAATTTCATGCAATTCCAATACACATGCCAATTTCTCATGTGCCTATATTAATTAAGGTCATCTGAGCCTATCCATAAGTCATCTGAGCCTATCTCTAAGTCATCAGAAGCATAAAGAGTTCATGAAAATGGATAGAAAAATAGAGATTCATAAATAGGAAATCATGATGTTCAATAAATACATAAACATATCACCTCCTTATCCCAAGAATGTAATTTAGTTCCACTTGAAAGAAATTAAAACCCAATAATAGTCATAGCAATGTACAACATCAAAAATCCCCAAAGTAGAAAACAAGGGGTCAAGAAAATAGAGACAAAGTTCTCACTTTAAACCTCTAATTCTTTGAAATTTGAATGTTGGTGCCCAAAATCTTCAAGTTCTCCCTCCAAAAAACTCCTAAATTTTCTTCAAAAACTATCTCTATTCGTGTGTGTCTATCTCAATCAGAGTGCCTCCTTTTTCTTTTATGAAAATGCCCTAAAAACCAGGAAAACTACTCAATCGTGCTACATCCACAGCCAGTGGAAAATTCCCACTACCAGTGGATCGAGGCTTGGTGTTCCCGAATGTGAAAATCTTCCTAAGTCATTGAGTTCCATGACTAGTGGGAAAAACCCACAACTAGTGGATTTTGGAAAGAATGGTCCATGGCCAGTGGGAATTTCCTATTGCTAGTGGAATGTTCTGCCTCACTCTACTACATACTCAGCAAGATCCACGGACAGTGGGAAATTCCCACTGCCAGTGGATTTTGCAATAGCTTGCCAAATTGTATTTTTTTGGTGCGCCAAGGTTCTGGAGAGTTCCACTTAATTATATCCTTCTTCTAAGGTCAAAATGGCTTTGGTTTTATGCATTGACCTGAACTCCTTTCCATTTATTGTCATGTCCATCAAGTACCTTTAATCCTTTTACATATAAACCTATATCATCACAAATCTTTCAAAATAGAAATACCCAAGTAGCATGTGTGGAATGGATTCGAATACCAAGGGAATAAGGAGAAAACTAAGACAAAATGGACAAAAAACTAAACATAATAGACCCTAAAACAATGCAGACTAAACACTTATCAAAATACTCTAAACTAGAACATTGTTTGTCCCCAAGCAATCACTGTATTCACAAGATTGGCCAATATATAATAAAGAATTCAAGCCATCTTAAAGGAACCCAACTAGAAATATTATTATCACATGATTGTAGGATTATCAAAACAGAAACCAAATAATGAATCAAACCATGCTTTACTAAGACTGGACCACAGACACTTTTTCCTTAATTTCCCTCTTATTGTTTAGGCTTGTGTATCAGTATCGCTCAAGTCATAACATTCCAAACACTACCATAAGCTTGGCAATTGACCCTAATCTCTATAGAATCAAGAAAACATGTTATGGTCTAAAGGTCTTTCAATTGGTTGTAATGGGGCCAGGAGTTTACAGAGTAGGAATAGATACCAAGAAAAAGGGAAAATGCAAAGGGTTTAAAATTTCCTGAGAAAAACGAGTTTTAGAAAGTAAACTGGAAACCCATATTCCTTGTACATTTAGAAACTTTAAGGAGTACCATTCATTTTCATTTTTAATCTTGACTCCTTATTTCATTCTCACTATTATCCTTTTCTTTCTTTTTCATTTTTCTTTGATCAGAACCACAAACTCAAATTTCTATTATTTTTGTTTCCCAAAACAATTTCAATTTTTTTCTAGCCATATTGTTTAGTTGCCACTCTTCTCAAAAATTTTGAAAATTATTGAACAAATGGGCTTTCAAAAAAAATTAACATTTAAGGCTTAACAGAGGCAACTAATGGTTTATGCAATGTTTAAGTTCTATAGCTAAAGAACAAGACCTAGAATTCCTTTTTCATCTCATAACATGTGATCACAAACCACTTTGAATCGGTCAAAAGCCAAGTTTTTGAGTGCCTAAAATGTGAGTCACTCAAAGACGAAAACAAGGGTTTTAAATGCATGCCCTTTTGGCTCAAAAGCTCACAATGTAAATGGCAATTAGTCCAAGTCAAAGAAAGCATGGAATCATGTGGTGTAGTTCATCCTGACAAACTAGCAATCATAAAAACTCATTATTTTTTTATTTTGGACTCCTAAATATTCCCAAGATTTAATTACTTAGAATAAAACAAAACTTACAAAAACAACAATGACAAACAGACAAATAATGTTATCCTATGTCAAAGAAAAACAAACGCAAAATGCAAAACAAACCACAAAAACAAAAACAAATACGAGAACAAAAGTTCAAATTAAGCTTCATTTTACCTACACCACCCCAAACTTATGATGGACATTGTCCTCAATGTGCAAAAAAAAATGGTCATCCTAAACCCTCAATGTGCAAAACTGATTTTAAAAGGCTGTAATCGATTACCTATTTTATGTAATTGATTACAACGTGATCAGAAAGCAAAAAATCATGTTGAAACATTATAACTTTTCACAAAATATTATTTTATCCAAGAGGTACCTTTCCAATTATTTTAATCAATAATTTCACACCTCTTGAAGGCATTTCCTCTCCTATAAATAGGAGGGTATTTCATTTGCAAAAACACACCAATAACACCAAGATATACCAAATACTTCCAATCTTTTCTTATGAGCAATAATGGCCATATTCTCTTAATAGAGTTATTACTCTTTCTTGTTCCTCAATTTGTTTATCATACTCTTGAAGAGAGTTTTCTTGTAAGAGATCTTTATCTCTAAAAGTGAGATTGATACTCAGAGTGGTGTATCTCTGAGGGGGTTCTTCTTGGATGTGGTGAAGCATCCAATGGTGATGTGCTTGGGTGTGGTGTAGCATCCAAGGCATTAGTGATCAGGGTGTGAGTCCCCATTGTGGTGTAATCAAGGGAATTGATTATAGTGAATTTCCTCAAGGGTGTCTTGAGAAGACTGGACGTAGGCAGTGGTTGGCCGAACTAGTATAAATCTCTGTTTGCATTTCTCTAACCCTTAAACTCTTTATGTTTTAAGCATTATTATTCAAATCATATATCATTGCATATTGAGTTTTTAGAGGAGAAATTTATTAGTGAAAAAGTTCCTAACTACTCAATTCACCCCCCCTCTTGAGTTTTCTAGAGGCCACCTAGGCTAACAAGTGGTATCAGAGCTCGTATCTTGGAAAAGGTTTAACAACCTCAAGAAGATCCATGGCCTCTTTCAATCCTATCTTTCCTGAGGGAAACTCCATACATAGACCTCCTGTATTTAATGGAGTAGGATATCAATATTGGAAAACCCGTATGCAAATATTCATAGAAGCTATTGATATAGACATATGGGACTCCATTGAAAATGGTCCATTCATACCAACCAAAGTAGTTGGAGAAGTGACCATGATTAAACCAAGAAGTGAATGGACAGGTACGGATAAAACAAAAGTCCAATATAACCTCAAGGCCAAAAATATAATAACCTCAGCCTTAGGAATGGACGAATACTTTAGAATATCTAATTGCAAGACAGCAAAAGAGATGTGGGATACCTTAGAAGTAACTCACGAAGGAACAAGCGAAGTTAAGAGATCAAGAATAAATACCCTAACTAGGGAATATGAATTATTTAGAATGAACAACAATGAAAGCATACAAGACATGCAAAAGAGATTCACTCATATAATCAATCATCTTGCATGCTTAGGAAAAACCTTTTCAAATGAAGATTTGATTGATAAAGTATTAAGATGTTTGAACAGGGAATGGCAACCAAAAGTAACTGCTATATCAGAATCAAAAGATTTGTCAAGCATGTCCCTTGCAACACTCTTTGGAAAATTACAAGAGCATGAACTCGAGCTTGAAAGATTGAATCAACATGAGGAAAGCAACAAAAAGAAGAAAAGTATTGCTCTAAAAGCATCATCATCAACCATTAAAGAAAGTAATGAAGAAGATGATGAAGAAGATGATGAAGAAGATGATGAAGAAGGTATAAATGATTATAATGACCTTAAATTATTTGTTAAACAATTTAACAGGTTTCTAAAGAAAGAGGAAGGGCAAAGGAAGCCGAACTTCAAGAATTTCTTCAAAAATGATGAATCTAACCAAGGTCCAAAATGCTTTGAATGCGGAAAATATGGACATATGAAAATGGAGTGTCCGAAACTAAATAAGAAGTCTGACAAGCAAGAGAAAAAGCATCCCAAAAATAAAAGAATAGCTTATATTACCTGGGATGAAAATGGTTTAAGCTCGTCCAAGGAATCAGACCATGAAGACGCAAATCTGTGCCTAATGACTAACACCGAAGAGGTAAATGACTCAAATCCTACGTTTGATGAATTGCAAGAAGCATTTGAAGAACTTCATGAAGAATATCAAAAACTTGCTAAGAAATTTTTAAATATTAAAAGTATTAATCAAAATCTAGAAGAAAATGTTTCAAAGTTACATGAAGAAATAGGACAAGTTAAATTAGAAAAAATAAACCTAGAAAATGATTTGAAAATTAAAGTCACATGCAATCAATCATGCATTACATGTCAAAAGCTTTCTCAAGAAATTGATGATTTAAAAAATACTTTAGCTAAATTTACTATGGGAAGAGACAACCTAGATATACTCCTTGGAAAACAAAAATGTCATTTTAAAGCCAAACTAGGGTCTGATCCTTCCAAAAAGCAAAAGTTATAGAAAAATTCCTTTATTTCACAAAAGACCTCAACTAGCCCATTTGTTAAAATCTCTCATTATCTGAGAAAAGGTCACAATACATCAACATGCCATATAAGGAAAAAAGGTTATACTGAGACAAAAATGATTTGGGTTCCTAAGAATATATTGTCAACGTCTAACCCACAAGGACCCAAGAAAATTTGGGTACCAAGATCAAATATTTATAATAGTGCAGGAATTATCATTGATGGGAGGCACTTAAGGATTAACTCTTACCCACAAGAAAAGTCAACACATTTCTTGAAGCATCTATCAATCAACAAGTAACAAAGAGCAATATCAAAATAACGAGTGACATCAAACAACAAGGTGCATCACTCTCTGCTAAAACTTTATGCTCTTATATTCTTTTTGCCATTGACAAAGGGGGAGTAATATATGAGAAGCAAAATAAGAGAAAAATCAATCAAACCTGGTTAATATATGAGAAGCAAAATAAGAGAAAAATCAATCAAACCTTGTCAACTAAACCAAAATTAAGGGGGAGAAAATCTTGTATCTTGCATGCTGTTTATTTTTCTTCTCAGGAATTGTTGTCAATATCAAAAAGGGGGAGAATGAAGAACTAAGGTTTTGATATCAATAACATATATGCAAGACATGATTAACAACATGGACGCAAGACTTGAAGATTTAGTATACCATGTCAAGCACAAAAAGAGTCATGAAATCAATGAAATATTGTCATCATCAAAAAGGGGGAGAATGAAGACCATGAAGGATTTTGATAATGACAAGGCCAATGCCAGAGATCAAGAATGAAGATCCAAGACCAAGGCATAATTAAAGTAAGACTCTATAAAAAGAAAGTACGGCCATTAATATAAAAAGGTTTTAAAATAAGAATACATTCTGATGGAATGTAATTGATTACCTCATTAGTGTAATCAATTACATCGTGTAATTGATTACCTCATTAGTGTAATCAATTACCTCAGCAATGTAATCGATTACCATGTTTAAGTAATCGATTACAATATGAACGTTATGTTTTAAAACTGATTTTAAAAGGCTGTAATCGATTACCTATTTTATGTAATCGATTACAACGTGATCAGAAAGCAAAAAATCATGTTGAAACATTATAACTTTTCACAAAATATTATTTTATCCAAGAGGTACCTTTCCAATTATTTTAATCAATAATTTCACACCTCTTGAAGGCATTTCCTCTCCTATAAATAGAAGGGTATTTCATTTGCAAAAACACACCAATAACACCAAGATATACCAAATACTTCCAATCTTTTCTTATGAGCAATAATGGCCATATTCTCTTAATAGAGTTATTACTCTTTCTTGTTCCTCAATTTGTTTATCATACTCTTGAAGAGAGTTTTCTTGTAAGAGATCTTTATCTCTAAAAGTGAGATTGATACTCAGAGTGGTGTATCTCTGAGGGGGTTCTTCTTGGATGTGGTGAAGCATCCAATGGTGATGTGCTTGGGTGTGGTGTAGCATCCAAGGCATTAGTGATCAGGGTGTGAGTCCCCATTGTGGTGTAATCAAGGGAATTGATTATAGTGAATTTCCTCAAGGGTGTCTTGAGAAGACTGGACGTAGGCAGTGGTTGGCCGAACCAGTATAAATCTCTATTTGCATTTCTCTAACCCTTAAACTCTTTATGTTTTAAGCATTATTATTCAAATCACATATCATTGCATATTGAGTTTTTAGAGGAGAAATTTATTAGTGAAAAAGTTCCTAACTACTCAATTCACCCCCCTCTTGAGTTTCCTAGAGGCCACCTGGGCTAACAAAAGGTAAAAGGAAACTTAACTGAATAGGATGACCTTTCATGGAGAAGAATGAAGGAAATGACCCTGTTGAGAATACCAGTCATGCATGGCATCAACTCTGTGAATAATATCATCAATCCTTTCCCCTTGCCAAAGTTGCTCAGAGGACATAAAGTCCACTCGGCTGTGCATTCCTTGTATCAAGGAATACATGCGCTCCACAGAGAAACTAGAATCGTCAGCTGGCTAAGATGAGCCAGCAAACGCCCCTGTAGGTAGCCCCTGTAGGTAGTGGCATTTCAGTGTCCAGGTGGGCCTCATCAGCAACATCTGCATCTGAAAACAAAAAAAAAACCATGCCTTCCAAACTTGTAAAAGTAGGATCAGGTAGGGAGTGAGGGACAAGTATTCTAAGGATAATCAAAAAATGCATATCATCCTCATTTACAATCATACCCATGTGGAGGAGTTCATCTATATCAACCCTTTTGGGCTGACAAAGAAGGGTATCACTGTAACATCCCAAATTTTAGAGAAATAAATTTATTGGATGATGATAATTAATTATTTGTGGTCCAATATACATGAGAAAATTAATTAGACACTAATTGTAATTTGTCAGTAAATTAAAATTTACTGAAATTGAATAATTTAATGGATGGTGTGGGACCCACTAAGTCAAATTGGATATTTGATGGGTCTAGAATATTTAGAAAATTATTGTGGTTATGGTGGTATGATGAAAATAATTTTTGGTGTTAAGGAGATGGTTATTTGGACACAGCATATGAATACAAATGGTGAAAATACGAGCCAAATAGAATTAAAAGAAAATGAAAACTCCTTTTTCCCTCTCCATTTGACCATGTGACCTTTCCCTCTACATTTACTCTCTTTTTCACAATGGAGAAAGGAAGCTATTGACCAAAGGAAAAAGGTAAGATGATGCACTCTTTTACCCAATGGTTATGGACCAATTTTTGGCAATTTCTCTCTCCTCCCTTCTTATTTTCGGTGTAACACTCTTCTTCTCCACTCTATCTTTATTTTTCTTCTTCTTCATCTTCTCTCTTCACTAAAACCGTCCACCCTCCTCCATATGCATAAAGTTTTATTTTCTTTGCAAAACACTTGATTTGGGAGCATCAAAAGGGACTTTAGGGCTAAAGTTGGATCATTTTTCTCTCCCTCTTCCTATTTTCATTTTTGGTTAAGGCTTGGGGCTTGAGGTAAGGTTTCATAACACCCAAGGTTTTTCTTGGTGATTTTGGGGTTCTTGAAGCTTAACAATAATTGATTAGATGTTATTTTGTTGAGAAAATGTATGTGGAACCCAAATCCAAGGGTAGATGACCATTGGGAATTATGTTGTTGTTGATGATGATATGAGCATAATTTTGTTGCCTTGGAAATGCCTAAGTGATGCAAAAGAATGGTTGGAGTTGGCGTTTGACAATTTTTTTATAAAACCCTAACATGTGGAAATTTGGGGTTTTTGGAACAAATTGATGACTTTGTGGTTTATTGGTCTTAAGAATAATTTTGGATGAGGAAATGAATTTTGAAATAGTTGACAATAGTTATTGATGTTGAGAATTTGAGAAATTAAGAGAATATGGAAGGCACCAAGTTGGTAATATTAGAAGAAGTGGTATTTAGTGGGTGTTAGACTTAGGAGTTGTTTTGTAGTCATTAATTCTAGAAAATATGGATTAATGGGAAAGAATTCCCGAAACCTAACAAAAATAAGAAAATTAGTGTTTATGGCATATTTAGGACATGTTAAGTGTCTTAGATATAATGGTGAATATTTAAAATTTGAAATTAATGCCTTGATAGGCCTATTGATTGAGATTTGTATATATGTTAATGTAGGATCTATTCCGAATGATAGGGTGGGACTGTCGAATTGCTCAGATTACTTCTCTTGAGGTAAGAGAAGAGTTTATATTCTAAATACATGAGTAGAGTATTTGTTGATTGTTGTATGTAATATTACACATGTTTGCCTTATCCTTGATATATTGATAATTTGTGATGTTGGATATGGTGATGTTAGTGTGCTTGGCAAATGTGACATGCATTTGGAATATTGGTGATATGCTTTGTGGTGATTGTTAATTGTAATGAGAATTTGGGCAAATGTTATGCCTATTTATTGTTGAGAATGTATGTGTTTTCACCAAAAATATTGAATGATGAATATTGATGTTGAATAGAAATGGATATTGTTGTTGATGAATGTTGTTGCCATTGTGGTTAATGCAAGTATAAACTTGTATGTGTGAGTTGAATTTGTGTTAATGGAAAATGTTATGAATGCCACACTAAAATTTGAGATAATGACACTAATCAATGAAATTAAAATCCACTAAGAATTAAGTGATGATGTCATGATGGTGATGATTGATGAGTGGTATGATAGGATACATAGTGTGAGAATGCATATGATTTGCATTTACATTACATCCATGGTATATTGTATAGCTGCCGATAAGGGAATGTTAGGGGTTCCTCCGGTTGGCCCAGTGGGAGGTCGGCTCTGTGCACGAGCATTGTTGTTGTATACCCTAGTGGCTCAATGGTAGAGTCATGAAGCTGCCTATGCTTAGCTACGGGGAGCTGCGTGTGGTTGACCCGGTGGGGGGTGGCTCTTTGAGGAGTAGATGTCCCCAGTGGTCCTTTGGATCACAGCTGCCATGGTATGATTCATGGTTAGCCATATGTTGTTTATGTTGTTTACAGCGGTCATGGTGAAAATGACCAGTGTTGCAAGATGGGTAATATGGTTTGGTACCAGTAAAATATAATTATATGCATACAAACGATGAGATAAGTGTACATATTTTACTACTGCGGTAGGGGCATGATTACTTATCTATGCTTGATACCCATAATTGGTGTTTTATATTCCCACAGTCGGATCCGCGATTGATAATGATTTCCTTGTGCATATGCATTAACTTAAGAGCATTATCATATAGCATGGTGATATGCCAAAAAGAGGATGAGTTTGGGTGATGATTGAAATGGGTGAAAGAAATCCTAAAGACATCAAATGAAATATCTATGTAATGAAAAGACCTTTTGTATTGGTGATGGTGTTATGTTAGCCCAAAATAATGAAGAGCAATGATGTGTGTATGTGCTTTACTATAAGTTTTGGTTGGTGCTTGTGATATATGTATATGTGATAGAATGACGGAGTTGTGGTGATAATTGGCGTTTGATGCAAAGCCTACATGTTATCATATGCATATGCATATAATGTGACATCCCAAAAATAGAGGTAAATTTTTCACGATTTTATTATTATTAATCTATGAAACATGTGAGTGGTGAAGCCATTTATCAATTACCCTGGATCTATGAGAGACCTATCTCATATATGAAGATATGAGAAGGTAAGTTAAAGAAATTAACTCTTAAGAAATCCATAATTAATAATAGCGGAAGTATCTTTAGTAAAATAATATTATGGAGTTAAATTCTTAAGAGATCACTCAGTTGAAATTAAGAAGCCAAGATTATCCCAAAGTGTTCATAAAGCAGGATAGAATCATGGATTAATATGAAGAAAAAGGAAAATAATATATTTAAAGCTTTTTGGGAGAATCAGGTCCCCCTCGCTCAAGCGAAATCCCAATTCGCTTGAGCGAGCTTTGCATAGCACGCTTAGGCGAATCATAAAATGCTGAGCGAAAGAAGAAAATGAAGGTTCAGGGGTCACTTCGCTCAAGCGAACCCCAACTCGCTTGAGCGAGCATTGCAATCCTCGCTTGGGCGAAGCCAGCGAGCGTAAGGTGAAAAACGCCCAGAATCCCTTCCACGCTCACTCGCTCGGGCGAAACCATCCCCGCCTAAGCGAGATTACTCCTGAGAGCAATTTCCTGATAAACCCGAGAGTAAAACCTGAGACCAAATCCCTCTCGCTTGGGCGAATCCCCAGCTCGCCTGAGCGAACACCAACCAAAATCCAAACTCTGATTCTAATGCAATTTCGCTTGGGCGACTTGCACATCCGCTTGAGCGAAAATGGAATAATGGCCCAACACTAATGCTGGGACGATCTCGCTTGAGCGAGTTCCATTCTCGCCTAAGCGAGAGTCATCCAGAATCCAAAAATTGATACAGGGACATTCTCGCTTGAGCGAGAAGCCCTCTCGCCTGAGCGAGTTTGATAGGAAAACAGGGGAAATGCAGAAATCACCCAACTCTCTACACCAAAACTCATTCTAATCAATTTTACCTAATTTCAACACTTCATATATATCATATTACACATTTAGAACTTATTCTAATAAATCATTCTTGTAAATTTCCATTACAACTCATCTATTGTATAAATCAACTCACTAACTCTTCCATTTCATAAGTCTAACATTCCACATATAAACTTCATTCATTCATCAAGATATGGAGAGTTTCATCATTCATTCATTCACAGAGTCATGATTGAAAATGAGTCATAGACAAAAGATCTCATTTTCCTCCATGACCTCCCAAACTCATTATTCATACAATTATCCATTCTAAATCCACACTATACTAATATACATTGTACTATATACATTACATCTATTCCACATATCTATGTAAACCAAAATATTGCCGGCCAAGGCATTCTTTACCAAAAAGGGGCCTCCTTCACACTCCTCCTCCACAATAGCTCCAAAGCAATACCTACAACACAGGAGCTAAAAAGATATACCACAGGGAGAGTGAGTATACTTTCTCAATGACGAAAATCCAATAAATAGAACAATATATGCATGAATGTAATACAACTATCTCCTTCCCAAGAAGAGTTTATTTAATATCAATCAATCAATCAATAATTTTTCATTTTGATACAATTATTCCCTGATTCTCTCATAATTATATCAATCAATTCATCATCACAATTCAGTAATTAAAAAGGGAGTTTCCATTCATATCTCATCATCAAGGTATCACACTATACCACGCTTTCAAACTGATGCACATGCTAATGTCATGAAAATGCACATGCAGGGATCCGATTTCATTTCTTCGGGTGATCGCAACCACCATATCATATACTCATTCTCAATGGTTTCCCGCCTCGCAAGGGGTACTCCCTCTGGCAACCTCGCAAGGTGCTTCTCGTGATCGCAACCACGTTCAATATTTCATATAGGTTTCCCTCCTCGCAAGGGGTACTCCTGCCTCATGATCGCAACCATGGGCATTCAATCTCATTGGTCCCGTAGGGCCTTTCATTTCAATACCAGGTGATCGCAACCACCGGTCTAATAATCATAGGAACTCGCAAGCCCTTTTTCATTTCCATCATCAAGTGATCGCAACCACTTATCAACATCATCATGATATGCATGTCATGCCATGTATACAAAAATGCTCATGCATGTTTCAAGCTCATTTAGATTATCTTACCCTCTCATCTAGGGTATATTCATTTTCAACCACACAATTTTCCACCAATTCATACACAAGTGTCAATTCTCATATCCAAGAAATATTCCAACCAAAGCTTTTAGGCACTTATCATGTCTTATATGAAATCAATAATACATCAACGCATAATAAGCCATTCATAGCCTCTTTTAGGCTTCATCATATAAACACCATACACAATTCTCATCATCATACACAATTCATTTCACTTACACATAATATCACCTTTATTTAAGGAAACATGTCATACTACATTAATACATACATTATCATTCCAATTCTCATGCATTTAGAAAATACACCCCTCTCCTACCTCAAGAGAAATAGACCTCTGGGGTTGATGTTCCTGCTTCACCAATATTGCCAAGCCCTACACCAATCATTTATAGGGCCACATCAATTATTTATTCAAACACTAATTCAATATATATATATACATAGGTGTACACATGATTCTTATCATGTGAAAACTATTTACCAAATTCATTCATTTGCCTACTTAGGCTTCGGGAATTCCTTTCCTTGAATTACAATCCCTTAGTATCAAAGGCTACAACCTAATTATTAGGTTATTCCATCTAGTAAGATCTCCACCACATCACTTATAATATTCTTCCCATCAACAAATGTTAACTTTTTCAATAAATGTTATCATTTTCAATATTTTACTTTTCCTCCTAAAATTCAAGTTTAAGGTTTTCACCAACCCACCAACCTTCATAAATGCTCATATACCTCCTTCTTTTCCCACCATAGTTATAACTATCTCATTAATCACTCATAAGCTTGTATTTATGTCAACTTATCTTTAGATTTCCACTTTTAAACTTTCCTCAGCATTACTCATACATTTATTGTGTTCTAACACCAAAACTTCAACTAAACTTCAACTATATACTTATATACATGGAAAATGATCATAATTTTACCTCAATAGAAGAAAAGAGTGAGTTTGCAAAAGATGAGGGAGTTCACACGAATTTGAGGAGTAAGGAGGAGAAAATATTTTAGTCTCCAAGCTTTCTTGAAGTCCTTGAAGGTTATTAATGGAGAAGGAAGAGATATCTCCTTTTAATTTAGAATTCAAGGGCAAGAGGAAAGTGAATTATGAAGAAGAAAAAAGAGATATGAAGAAGAAGATAAGAAGAAGAGTGTCTACGTAAGAAACAAAGAGTGCAACCGACTTTTTGAATGGGAAAAATGAGAATTAAATGTTTAAATTATTAATCCTTCATTAACTCTTCCGTTTTTTAACAAACAGGTTTGCCGTTCGGGCCCAAAACATATTCTAAAAATTATTCCGAATATAAATTCGGAATCCCAATAACATTATCTACGGCCCTGACCAACGGCATCTCAATCGGAGATACTTGGTCCGACACCTATATTTTATCCGGGTCAGTTTTCAGCTCATCTGACCACCATAATTCATCAACAGTTTCGAAAAGCCTTGTTTAAGTCATTTCAAGAATTTTGGGATATCTATTAGCCCAAAGTTAATTATCCAACATTTATTTTCCTAATTTATCTTCCTATTTTTAAAAATTCAGGGTGTTACATATAATCATAAGTGTATTCTTATTTGTCACTTAGAATGTATAACTCACTCTCCCATGTTGTCTCCTTTTAGCATTGTGATTCAGGAGGTGCATAGAGTGAGATGCATCTAATTTTGGAACTCTATGTTTTGGTGGAGAAGGTAAATTTGTGGTAATGGAATGCCTTGGTCGACAATCACTTGAGTTTTGTATTATGTATGTATTCAATAACAATGATGTCGATGTATATGTGGGGTTGATGACCTAAGATTAGATATATTTGGTCTCACATTCTTTTGTGTATACATGTGTATATAATAGGCTAATTCTTTTGTAAGCAACTATATGCATATTGACAATGGATGTTTGATAGCCATTTTGATGGCCTTGATGTTTAAGATTAATGGAAATCCATGGATGCATGAATTATTTGAAGTGTGAGGTCATGATCATAGTGTTTATGTATGAATTAGGAGTATATATAATGTTTCCAATTTATGAATCGATTCATGGGTACTCTTAAATCGATTCACAAGCTACTATTTCCAGAAAGGAAAAATTCTTCATGCATGAATTGATTCATGACTGAGCTTGAATCGATTCATGGCTCTTTGTTTTCAATGGAATCGATTCATGACTTAACCTGAATCGATTCACAGCCTACTAGTTTCGCATGAATCGATTCATGACTAAGCTCGAATCGATTTAGATAGTTTCTTGAATCGATTCACAGCTTACTGCCTGGTTAAGCTTGTTTTCCAATTCGCATGAATCGATTCACATGGGTATTTGAATCGATTCACAGATTTCTATTTTGCTGTCCTAGATTCTTTTTCTGTATGAATCGATTCATGGCATGTTCAAATCGATTCATGGCTTGCTAATTGTCAATTTTCCATAAGTTTTGATGCTTGCTTGATGTGCGTTGAATCATGGCTTTGTTCCCTTGCTTCTTATGCATGTTTTCTTGGATTATTCCTTATACCCACTCTTGCTTCCAAATCAATATACGTTTCCGCTAAACACTTAGATGACGATTGTGTAATTGAATACTATAAGTTAATATTTGTATAAAACATCTACCTTCTCATATTGTCATGTATGGGATAGGTCTTTAAATGGTCTAGGGTTACTTATTGAATTTTTTAATCGTGGTGTTCTTGTTCAGACAATTATTTAGAATCATGAAAAATTTACCCTACTTTTCATTATCTAAGTATTAATACCTTTAACTCTATTTATCGGATTAAGGGCGTCATTCATAATCATTGTCCAGATCTATTCCTACATATCTGGTCATTGGGTTTATGTACCCACCAATGACAATCTTTCTAGAGGTAGCCTTGCCGACTCTGGTGAATTGACTGAAAAGTCATTTTGTAGAATTTTTTTTTCATTGTTCATCATGGCATATGGAAAATATAGCTCGACAGCCCAGATGGTGCCTGGGCTGTCAAATCACCTAAAAATAGAGCGAGTCATGAACCTTTGGAGATACCTAAACACAGGATGATGAATGGAAGAAGCCTTAAAGGAGGAGGGATCATAGTTACCCTTTGAGCTTGAAATAAGGGACCAAAAATATTTAGCATGAAATTGCCTAGGAATGTGAATAGCACCCCTGTGAGAAAACCATAAATAAGTCACCTCCTATAAGTCTAGCCTAAAGTCAGAGTTGTTCAGCCTGAGAATCATTTCGCAACAGGAAACATTGTCACACATTTTAATGTGAGCATGAATGTTAAAAGACTTCTGTAAATATTTTCTCATTTTTTTGTAATTCATTTGAGTCTGGTATTTAGGCTTTCATTTTTCATTTCATTTGAGTTTGATTTGGGCCACTTTTGTTTGGGTTTTAGATTAGGCCTTGGACCTTAGACTTGATTTGGCCTTAAGAGCTTATACACTTGTAGTGGGAAGGCTTAGGTTTAATTTTAGGCTTTATAGGCCTGGCTAATGTGTTGGTTGTGAGTTTCTATAGCCTATGGGGAAGGGGTTAGCTTGCTTCATGCCTATAAATAGGTATAAACTCTCTCTTGTAAGCATCTTTGATCATTTGAATGCATAAGACATTTTTTAGAGCATTTTCTCTCTAGCGGCAAGAGTCATTTGGCACTCTAGCTTTTGATCTTATTAATGGAACAACTTCATTGTGGTGATCTTCATCAACACTTATCCTTCTAAAGGTAGTGCCTACCTCTCCATTTCTCTCTTCTCCCTTTTTATTTATATTCTAGTATTTTTTCTAGGAAACACCTTATGCCATCATCATTTCCTTCATGACCATTTCAGGCAACACTCTTTAAGAAGATTTGAAATTTAATTGATGCATAATGCTTGGATTGTAAAGAGACTCCTTTAAGTATAGATCCTTCTCTCAAGAGTTATAGAAAAACCTTCACCATTATAAAAATTGTCTTTGTAAACGATGCAATGAAGCCATAACAAATATAGGTTCTTTATCAAAGGAGAATATAAAAGAGGTAAAAGGATGTTTACGGTGCATTTAGTTAGCATATTTTCTAGGAAAAATAGACAACTATTATAAGATTATAAAGAAATGAAAAACATGTTCATATACCGATATTTTCAAAGAGAATGCTTAGAAACTGAAAAATGTCGTATTATAGAAAACAACCACTATTTGAAAAACTATTTAAACATAATTTTCAAAATTTTTCATTGTAAAAAAGGATGAGTACTCCAAAATTTTTTAAAACGAGAATAATGAAAAACACAATATTTCAATTTTTCCCAAAATCTGAAAGAAAAACAAGAAATAAAATGAAAAACTGGTTGTATTTAAATACGTTTTTTAGTTTTTCAAACTGGAAAATCGGTAGTGTCTGAACACATTTTCATAAATTTTCATATTTTTTAGAAAATAAAAAATTTAGAAAACTAGAAAAATAATGCCTCAACTAAACTAAGCATATGTTTAAATTTATCAAATAAAATATGTAGTATGTTATTAAATTTGTCAATTATTTTTATTATTATTTTGGACTTACCGTTAATATTAATATTAATAAAAAGAGAAATAAAGTTGTCATTTTATTGATATAGAAAGAAATTCAGTAGGAAAAACAAAGAAATTCAGTAGTAAAAACAATTATAAAATTTTATTTTAAAATTATTAACGCATTTATCTAAAATAACTCAATTTCTTAATGTGTAAAAAAGACGGGAGGGAGCATGCAAACTTGTAAGAAAGCTTCTTAATCTAATAACCGTTCTCGATGATTATGATGATTATTATAAACTTATTTAGCTTGGCTTTTATTGGTCTTCCACTGAATTATTCTTAGATAGTGTATAGACAGTGAAAGAAGGGGGTACATATATACATAATGCTGACATGCAACCTGGCATTCTTTGTCGGATCTGGCATACTTGTACAGTTCTAATTCTATTCAGAGCTAAAAGAGAGAAAAAAGATTGGTGCAAAATAAAGTAAAAAGCTTAAGAATAAAATGTCAAATCAGATAAATGAATATGTAAAAAGATTTATTCTAAATTTACAAAGTTTATTGGACTTAAATTTTTTGTATACAAGCTCGCTTTTATTGATTGCTCTTTGAAGGAAGACAATATCTCACGGGTTTCAGATGCATGACACTCATAGCTAACAACCTTAATAAATTCAACAAGATAAAGAAAGAGAGTATGTTAAAAGTCTCACGTCGTCTATTTTATAATATTTTACATAGTTTAAATATTTGTTAGACTACTTATTGTCAATTGATTTTGAGATAGAACCTTTAACATATTATTAAAACTATAAAATTTTTGGTAGTTTCATTCAATTGGTTGTTTAATTATTTTGAAAGATACAAGATAAAGGACGTGCAAACTAAAAGGGAAAAAAATGAAGCCACTCAAGCATGTTGTGTAGTATACCAACCTATTTATTGGAAAATAACAATTAGGAGAATCTTTAGAATGATTGCTTTGCCTCAAACATATTACCCCATTTTGTTCAATACAAGGAAGTGGTAATTCAGTAATGAAACACTTACGCACAATTCTAACAAAGAATTAAAGCCTCACAAATGAACTGGACTCAAAATTCAAAGCTTAATCAGAGGATATGGGAAATCTATCCAAAGCATCAAGTACATGCCTCATTAAGGGTCTCTTTTCTGGGCTGCTATGGACACAAGCAATTGCAATCTTCAAAACAGCAATGATCTCCTCTTCCTTATCAGCATCTTCTTCTAAGTGAAGGTCTAACACATCAGAGAGTGGCTTCTTCTCATCAATGCAGAACTGAATCCATTGAACAAGGTCCATTTCAGAGTTGCCCACATGGACAATGGGCAATCTTCCTGTGATCAATTCAAGCAGAATCACACCATATGAATAAACATCCCACTTCTGGGATGGCTTCACCACTTTCAGTATTTCTGGAGCTTGATAACCACTTCCCAAAATACTAGCTGTAACCTCTGTGGACAAGCTCTTGTGCCTTTCTTGTGATTTCTCTGTGGCCACCCGGTTGGATTGCAAGGATGAAAACCCTCCAGCTATGTTTGCAAGGCGTCCAAGACCAAAATCAGAAATGTGAGGTTCCATGCTATGTCCTAATAGTATGTTAGTTGGTGTCAGATCTCCATGGACATATTTTTTTGGACTGAATTCATGTAGGTAGACCAATCCTTTTGCAATTCCTTTAATGATTTTCATTCTATCAGACCAAGACAGTGGTATAAATGTGGCAAGTCCAGCTCTGCCTGAACACATCAAAATCATATAAATCGTCAATAAAAGAAAAGAATATAGAGTAGCCTTTGATTGATGAAACTTACCATGAATTGCTGTAGCAAGGCTTCCATTGGGAATATAGTCATAGATGAGAAGCTTCTCATCAACAGACCAGTAATAGGCTCTCAGAGTAACAACATTTGGATGTCTTAACTTTCCTATTGCTTCAACTTCAGTTTGGAACTCTTTAAACCTTTGAGAACCTCCCTCCCCCATTCTCCTCACAGCCAAGGTGAGTCCATCTTCGACCACAACTTTGTAGACAATCCCTATTCCACTCTTTCCCAGAACAAAAGCTGAAGCCTTGAGAAGCTCATCCAAATCAAAAGCCACTTGAGCATCTAATGGAACAAGATCATATTGCTCCGCATGATCAGATAGGGCCTCGGATTCATCCTTCCTGAAACATAAGCACTCCTTCCTCAATATTCCTCCCTTGTCATTTTCCTCCTGATCCTGGTTGAAACCACAGACCCTTGAGTAGCAGTAAGAGAACACCAAACCCAAAAGGCAAATTCCAATTATGTCTCCCACAACAACGCCAACCACAGCACCTTTACTTAGCCCTTTACTTTTCTCAGAACCACCATCAGTATCCTGAGTTGGGTAATTATCGGGAAAAAATGGAAAAGGGGAAGGTGAACTGGCACCAGGCGTATCAGGGGCACACAGATTCTTTAAAGTGGGGCCACATAGACCAGAATTTCCAATAAAAGCCGTTGGGCCTCTATTCATCAGGGCACCAGTTTGAGGTATTGGACCACTTAAATTGTTGTAGGTAAGATCAATGTAAACTTTCTCAGGAAGATTACCAAGACTAGCTGGGATTGAACCACTAAAATGATTATGAGACAAATCAACAGTACCTTGCAGGCTTGACAGGTTACCCATATCACGAGGAATTGAACCATTAAATTGATTGAAAGAAAGGTCAAGTTTTTCCAGAGAAGACAACTCACCACCAAACCCATCTGGTAGAGGACCTGTGAAATTGTTATGACTAAGAACAAGGGCTCTGAGCCTCTTGCATTGGACTATGGTAGCAGGTAAAGACCCTTTAAACAAGTTTTGTGATAAGTCAAGTGTTTGAAGGTACCTAAGCCTCCCAATCTCATTTGGAACAGACCCAGAAAAGGAATTGCCATAAAGTACCAAACTATGGAGTCCCTGAGCTTGAAAAATCTCATCAGGCAAGTTCCCAAAGAGGTTGTTGTTCCTCAAATTCACATGGCGGAGCTGGGAAAGAGATCCTAAAGCAGCGGGAAGGGAGCCATAAAGTTTCCTCTTTGGGATAGTAATTGAGACAACATTTTGGTCCTTACATGTGATCCCATTCCATGAACATGGGGTGTCATCAGAAGCGTTCCAGTCACTCAAACACCCTTCTGGATCAGTGATGATGGACTTCTTCAGTGTCAAAAGAACAGAGCCTTCAACGCTGACACAGCTCACAGGTGCAACAAGATGAGAGTTGCACACAAGAAAAAGCAACACGACCAAAGGGAACATGTCCACCTTAGTGACCGTTGGAACCAATTCCAAATGAATATATAAGAAACAAATGAAGATCACTAGCACTAACACTGAGGTTAGCTTAAAATGACACACAGCACAGTCAGAGAAAGGTGGGAAGAAGAAAGAAAATGGATGTTAGAGAGGGAAAGAAAAATAAAAGCGGTGGAGAAGAGAAGGAAGTGTTGAAAAAGGAAAATGAAAGTTGGCGCTTGCCAAGCAAAAGCAAGCTTCGGGAACATGCATTATTGTTATTTGATAGGCGAAATGCAAAAGAAAAAGGGAGTGATTAAAATATACGGTTAATGCAGTGGTAGAACCCACTCATACGACTAGGAATTCTCTTCGATTCTGATATCTGTTCTCCATTTTTCTTGTTTTTATTTTTTTATAGTTTTAATTATAAAATTATTAGTATTTTAAAAAATAAATTGTACAGGATAACTTGTAAACATAAAATAAAAAAATTGTTTATAGTATGTATTTTTGTATAAAATTTAAAAATAAAAATATAAAAAATATTTTTATAATTAAAATGAAAAATACAAATAAAAATAAAAACAGAAACCAAACTAGCTTAAAATTAAAGGCTAAAAAATCAATTTAAGATTATGTTTAAGAAAATTATTTATTAGGCTAGTTTTTATGATAGAATGCTTAATCTTCATTGAAGTATGTTTATTAAAAATGTTATGAGTTAGTTATATTAGTTTAATTATAAATCTGGATTAGATATTTTATTTTATAAAGAGTTATCATAATTAAATTATTAACATTTAAGGGTGTAATTAAAAAAACAATTAATATTGTATAGAAATTCTAAAGTGATGAACAAATTTGAGACAAATCAATATTGTATAATCAACATTTAATATGAGACAAAGATAGTAAATGTGTCTTCAATTCAATGGATTAGGCCGACCATAAAATTAATAAGTTTGATGATGCATTTTAGGTGTTTGCTCCTTTGGATCTAGCCATATTAAGGAAGATAAAATGAATCTTCATCCTTTAATTGCACAAAACAAATTCCGGCACAAAGCCATGGTTTGGCCAAGAGCTTCATGGAGGCTAAAGGAAGAAGAAATTGTAAACTGGAGAAGGAAAAAGGTGATAGAAGGTAGCACTAAGGATGAGATAAACTGAAGGAAGATCCACCATAAGAAGATGCTCTATTGATGAGGATCAAGAGTTTTAGCTTCTACTAAAAATGTTCTAGAGAGAATTTAAGACTCATTCAAAGTTGCAAACTACGCAAATGATTCAAATTTCAAAAAGGAGATGGAAATATATTTATTTATGAAGCAATGTTCTCTTCACCTTCACTCTTGCTAAATTTAGACAAGGCTAGGTCCGTATGGGCCCAAGGCCCATTTAATTTCAATGCCACCTAATTATGGAAAATACAAGCCCAAAATGCAAATGTGGCCTAATACATGGCTCAAACTTAATTCTAACTGTGGCACCCCGATCCGAATCTTGATATAAGTTCATTTGATCAATGAAATTACAAATAATTTTTTCTGTTTAAAGTTCCACAAGACCCCATTTACATCAAGATTCAAACCATGGAAAACCGAAGGTCACGTTTTAAAGAAATAAGAAAGAAATGGATCGTAAAGCATAAGCCCAACATGTATATATAATGAAAATGAAAATAGCAGAAAAGAGATAAGTGTATATCAAACATCTATCTCATCCCATATATGAAGATATGAGAAAAGATCAAAAGAAAAACACAAGATAAGTGCCCAAGATTAGTGAAAATGCAGTTCTAGAACTGCCTTAATCGATTAACTAATCTGTTACCAGGGTGCTAATTGATTAACTAATTTGTTACGTCTAATCGATTAGCTAATCTATTACGCTGACCAGCTAATCCATTACCACCATCCAGAATGACCCTAATCGATTATGTTAATTGATTACCATATATCCAAAATGGTCATAATCGATTATGCTAACAGATTACCACTCAACCAGAATGGTCCTAATCAATTATGCTAACAGATTACCACCCACGACTGAACCACACATCAATATTAAGTCACTACCTAGCAATTTAATGTTTCATCAACTCATAACACATAGGTATTCCATCATTACAACATCATTACCATCATAATGGCTATTAAATTGATATTGTCTTATATCAATATAGTCGTTTACAAAAGAATTGGCTAATGTACACAAAAGAATAAAGGTTCAAGTACTTAAGAACTTAGGCCATTACCACCATATCAATATCCACATCATTGGTATCAAAATGCACGTATTGTCTAAATTTCAAAACATTACCGGTCAAGGGATTCGCTTACAACTATTTTACCTTCTTCCCAAATACTTCACTTTTCAAAAGAACATCACATCCCATGATAATCCTACATCTAATGGCTTAAAAGAGACAACATGGGAGAGTGAGTCATCATATTCGAAATGATGAAAATGAAACATTTGTGATCATGTGTATATGCATACAAATCATTATATGCTTTACAACACAAGCACTAAAAGGGCATTCCAAAAAATCATTTTATAATCATAGGCACACATAGCTAAAATATACATATACACAATCAAACATTACTTCATACCACCCAATATGGATTATAATAATTCACCATAAGTCTTATAGTAGGGTTTTCATCATTATTATTTGTCTTGTCTCAAGTTTTCACTCTTCCATAACCAAGATTCATCTTCTTTAGATAAAAAACATTATGCATCATTTGAAGCTAGTCTATCTAGATTTATCATGTAAATATTATTGATTCTTTGACCAACGAACTTTACCTCTTTGTTTATTTTATTTTCGATTATGCACCCACTTGATTCAAATAAAACTCGATACCCTTTATCGCATAGTTGACTAATACTTAGCAAATTATGTTTTAGTCCTTCCATGTAAAGAGCATCATTAATAGAGTTAGAGGGATTTTTATCGATATTACCATAACCGAGAATCTTTCCTTTTGTGTTGTCACCATAGGTTACACCCCCCTCATTTTTGGAGTAAAAGTCATGAATTTTGTTGTATCCCCGGTCATGTGTTTGAAACACCCGCTATCCAAGTGCCAATAAGTATTACTTTCCTTGAAGCACACCTACAAGACAAATTGAGTTAGGATTTTGGTACCCATTTTATGTTGGGTCCTTGAATGTTAGTTTGTAAAGTTCTTTTTTGAACCCATACCTTTCTAACCACTTTTGTTCCTAATTTTCTAACATTACAAGCAAATGCAGTGTGTCCTTTAATACCATAATGAAAGCATTTAATAAAAGGAGTTGATGATTTCTTAGAGGATACAAATAAATTTTTATACAACTTTTCATTTTTATTGTCATTATATCCTAGACCTCTTTTATCAAACATACATCTTTGTTTACCAAGCAAAACATCCAAATTATCTCTACCATTGGTGAACTTTTCTAGAGTCCTATTTATGTCTTTAACTTCTTTTTCCAACTTTTCACACTTTATAAACATTTCACATTCCTTAGAGTTGCTGCATGATTTTACAGATTTTAGCTTATTATTTTCATTCAGTAATTTCTTATTTTCCTTACAAGTATTCAAAAGATATGTTTCAAGAGTAGCAACAGTTTTTCTAGATAATTTATACTTATTTGAAAGCTTAACAAATTGAAAGTGAAATTCTTCAAAAGCAATGAGAATTTCTTCCTTAGTAAAATCATCATCTAAGTCAAAGTCACTTACCTCATTTTGCTCCTCATTGTGATTTGTCATGAGACATAAATTAGCTACTTCATCTTTTGATTCACTTGAATGACTTATTTCATTCTCATCCCAAGCTTTGTACATATTTTGGCTCTGCTTCTTTTCTTTGCCTTTCTTCTTTAGGTTTGGACAATCAACTTTGAAGTGTCATTCCTTTTCATATTTGAAGCAAGTATATGAAGAAGTGTTATCTTTAGAGAAATGTTTCTTACCTCGATTGTTTGTATTCCTTTAAAACTTTTTGTTCCTCGTGAATTTTCTGAACTTCTTTATGAATAGGGTTAAATTCTCCTCGTTTGGATCTTCATCATCGGTTTCTTCCTCATCCATTGGGGTTGCTTTGAGGGCAATGCTTCTTTTCTTTAGAAGCTTTTCTTCCTCTTCCTCCATCTTTAAATCTTTCAATTCTTGTTCTTGTTCTTGGAACTTGCCAAATAAAGTAACTTATGACATTTAGTTCACATTTGGCATTTGTTTGATGGCAGTGACTAATGGTTGCCATTCCCTAGTAATACTCTTCAAAACTTTATGGAGGAGCTCTTTGTTAGAATAAGATTTGCCAAGAGTAACAAGATGATTAATAATTAGAGTAAATTATTTTTGAAGCTCTAAGATAGTTTCACCAGAGTTCATATGAAAACTTTCATATTATCTAGTCAAAGTTTCAATTTTTGAGTCCTTAACATCACTACTTCCTTCATGAGTAGTTTGCAATGTATCCCACATATCATTAGCAAATTTACATGTAACAATTCTAAAGAATTTGTCTGGCTTAAAGCAAAGGTAATAAGATTTTTCTCCTTATAATTATATTGAACCTTTTTCTCTTCATCATAACTCCAATCATCCATTGGTTTTTCAATTTCCTTTCTATCCACTATACTTTTAGGTACATAAGGACCATTTTCAATAGCATTCTATATTTTTAAATCAATAGATTGAATAAAGATTTTCATTCATTCTTTCCAAAAGGCATACCCTTAACCGTTGAAAGCCGAAGGCCTATTTATGGCACCACCCTTGGGAATAAGATAAGAAGTTAAGGTCATCTTTTCTATTCAAGTTGTTAAGCTTGATCAACTAAGAGTCAAGCTTTGATACCACTTGTTACCAAGTGGCCTCAATACTTAAGAGGGCGGGGGGGTGTAACACCCCAGATTTTCTGTACTCGAATCCCGATGTGATCGTCATAATTAATGAAAATGCGAATAAATTTTTTTTCCGTATTTAAAAATATTTCCAAGACTTCACCATGATCACATCAAGACCCAAATCACAGAAAACCCAGAGTGAGATTAAATAACCCTAAGCTGGATCGATAGAATAATGGCCCATAATGGTATACGAAAATAATAAAGTTTACAGCGGAAGAATATGTATACCGGGCACACGCCTAGTCCCATATATGAAGATATGAGAAAAGGCTAGGCAAGCATGCAGTGGCATATTACAAGCCTAATAGACAACCATCATCATCTTACATAATTACATGAGCATGCAAAGCCTAAGATATGACTATCTTTATGTACATTCGGGAATATACCCCCGACTATCTCAATCATCAGCTTACATCGATCAATTCCAATTTTTCTAATACACACTTAATCATCCAGTACATACTATATTTGCGTCCCCAATTCACAGTTCCAAAGGGGATATCCTATACATATTCAAATTCATTAAAACATCTATATCTTCATAAACAAATTATACATTTCATAATTTTAATACATAATAATTCATAAATGCTGCCGGCCAAGGCATTTCCTCTACCACTATTTACCTTCACCAAAGCTTGATCTTTAAATCCAAACTCATCTCAAGGCAACTTGCATCACAATTCTAAAAAGGAGACCACATGGGAGAGTGAGTTATACATTCAAAATGACGAATAACAAATATGGTGATCAAGTGTATATGCATACAAACATCATGTGTGCTTTGCTATCAAAATATGAAATTATCGTTCATTCATTAACTCATTATTACAATAAGCATACAGCCTCATGAATCGCAATTTATATTATAAATAGACACAACATATGCACACTCACGAACACTATCACGTTGCCACTTATCAACAAGGGCATTCTCAATCATTAACATCATCTATTCATTTTATCTTTTATTCAATACCTCCTCGCAAGGGGTTTCTCAATACTCGTGGTCATCCTATTTCAAATATACAATAAATTTAATTCCATATCAATGGGTGATCGCAACCACCATAATCGAACATTCATAACCATAATAGGTGATCGCAACCACCATAATCAATCTTTCATAATCATAATAGGTGATCGCAACCACCATAATCAAACATTCATAATCATTGGTTTCCCGCCTCGCAAGGGGTACTCCCTAAAGCAGCCTCGCAAGGAGCTTTCTCGTGATCGCAACCACGTTCAACAATTCACATAGGTTTCCCGCCTCGCAAGGGGTACTCCCGCCTCATGATCGCAACCATGGGCATCATAGGTGCTCGCAAGCCTTTTATCATATCAAATACCAAGTGATCGCAACCACTGGTTCATCATCGTATAATGGTCCCCGCAGGGCCTTTCACATTTCACAATCCAGGTGATCGCAACCACTGGTATAATATCATATCATCATCACTCAGGGGTATGCCCTTCGTGGCACCCTGCAAGGTGATTCAATTCACAAAAATTCAATAACAATAGGACAACGTCCTCTTCACTCAGGGATATACCCTTTGTGGCACCCCGCAAGGTGATTCTCTTCACAATAATTATCATAATACCATCCTCACTCGGGAATACACCCCTCATGGCACCCCGCAAGGTGATTTATTCAACAACAATATGATCAACATCATCTTCACTCCGGGATTTACCCATCGTGGCACCCCGCAAGGTGATATATTCAACAATAATAGGACAACGTCCTCTTCACTCTGGGATATACCCATCGTGGCACCCCGCAAGGTGATACATTTCAACATCATTCAATAACAATGCATATCAATGCCATGCTATGCCATAAACATAACAATGCAATAATACATATGCCCAACAATCTCACAAAGATTTCACACCCTCTCAATTAGGGTATATAATTTAAATTGGCATTTCAATAATTATTTATAATCACATCAAACCACGCATGGTAATTAAAATCATATCAAGCATCATGGCATTTATCCACGCATGGAAAACAACAAGGTATTTCAAAATTATATGTTTAGCAAATCATCATTGCCACCATTTCAAATCCATTGATTTATACACTCATTTCTATTCGATTGTCCCCTCTTTAATTTCGTCATCACACAAGGTGTGTCATGTAACCATATCACTTACTTTCCATCATGATTCACAATATATATCCATAGTGGTGTAGCATGTATATATTCATAACATAACGTAGGTATACACATACCTCGCCAAGGCCTTAAGCCATTCCTCAATCACCACTAAGACACACCACACATGTACCCCTAGTGAATTTTCTCGTTTTTACATACTAAAAGGGGGTTTTGGGCAATAATGAGCCCATGATAAATTTCAACATTAAGACATGAAGAAAGCTTACTTTTAGTCTTAAAAATAGTGGGACATGTCACAAATATCACCTATTAGTCCCAATTTGGCCACCATAAAAAGTTGGGTTCAAAACCCCCTTAAACTTGAATTTTTCAACGTAATAGGTTCGGTATTTTTCTCCTAATGAGAGTTAGAAAACTCCAATTAATGTGAGACCAATTCTCACACCTCCGTAACACAATTATCTACAACTTTCATGAAGAACTCGGAGGCCAAAGGTGTCATTAAGATGCCCAAACGGGCCAAAAACAGCAAGGAAAACAGACCAGTTGGAAAAACAACACAACAGTGGCCATAACAGGGCTCTGAATCGATTCAGGTTCGTATGAATCGATTCAAGCGTCCCAAAATCTCAATTTTTGACAAACAGAGGGTCTTGAATCGATTCAAACTCGTATGAATCGATTCAAACGCCCCTGGAGCCCAAAATAGTGAAAACAGCACCTCTTGAATCGATTCAAAGGGTCTTGAATCGATTCAAGACAGCCCTGCTGCTGTTTTTATGTAGAACAACACCAAAATTTCAACTTCCAATCACCCAATCTCATTCAATTCAAATCCAATGACCATCAAAATTTGTCACAAGCTAAAATATATTATTTGTGATGTATGGCCACCGGCCTCACTCAGAAATTCTCAAAATTGAGGGACTTATGCGCATAATTGCGTTTTACCCGATTTAAAATGTTTTTGGGCAACTCAAGGGTCAATTCTCAATGGAATTGGCCCATTCCAATTCCTACAAGTCATAAACTACACATAGTAGCTATTGGGACTAACCCAAGCCATCAAAATCACATAAAACTCTATTTGACTCTATGAGTTCCTCAGTTATGCATAAACCTCAAACTTATCACTAATACCATCACAATGGCTATCACATTCAATGCCAATCATCCAAATAAATTCTCAATTCACAAAACATATACCTCATCCCCTCAAGGATGGTTCATTAACATGTACATATTTCAACCCCTAATGGGTTATTCATCATCATATATACACATACATTATCATCAATAGCCAACAAATTGCCATTCATATCATTTCACTATAAACATGGCAAGGCAAGCATGAGTATCAAGCCATACAATAATCATCAATTATACTACTCATGCAATTTGAATGTAAACTCCTCTCCTACCTCGAGGGAAGAGTCGAAACCCATATGCACGCTCCGAAAGCTCTGCGACATAATCCGGAATGCAAAACTACATACCATATGCAAGTATATTCACATGATTAATGACCATCATAATTCCAAGCACTTGTTAGCTTATTATAAAGCTCAACCTCAAGTCCTAGAATTGGTAAACATTAACTTATGCAATTGTGTTAGGCTTTAGGAATTCCTTTCCCAAAGCCAAGATCCTCTAGATCTTAAAGGCTAACAAAACCCAACAACATCATCATCTCATCTTTTACTTAATGTAATCCCAAATCACATCAATTCCTTCAAATGTCCTCATTATCACTTAAAGCTCAACACAAGTTAGCCTTGTATTATTTAACCATTCATCATTAAGTATCACCTATTAACATTCCACTCACCCCAAAATTCACTATATATACACCTTCCTAATTTCTTAAGGCAAGGGTTTTTCATTAAAACCCAACAACATTCTCCAATGTTCCTTAATCACCATCAATGGCCATCATTCATCATTCATATCATTTTCTATCATCATTAAGCATACATTCTAATCATATCTCACACTTTTCTCAATTGATTAGAGTTAGGGTTTCTCCAAAACCCAACAACACTCATTAATACCCATCTATTTCTCATCACCATCCAATATTAATCTCAAGTACCCTCTTAAATGCTCATAAAGGCTCACACTTAAGCCACCCCACCTTGGGATTTTCTATATTAATGGCTTCATTCAACCCCCAATAATTTTTCTAACCTAGGATTAATTTCACTCACCTCCATTCATCAAAACAACATCTAATCTCCCATCTTGACACTTCAATAGCCCAAAACCATCAATAAAAACCATGGGTGTTTGAGAACCATACCTCATTTTCCTAGCTCCACACCAAGCACGAAAATGAGGAAAAAAGGGAGGGATCTTCCATCCAACATCATCTTCTTCAAACTCCATGGAAAATAAAAATGGAGGGAGGAGGAGGCACCATCATTTTTGCTAGTTTTAGAGAGGAGAAGAAGATGAATGGGAGATAGGGTATGAAAAGAAGAGGAGTGAATGAAGAGGAAGAAAAGCAACGTGAATGAGGAGAAGGAAAAGAGAATTTTGTGTTTTATTTTCTAACCCCCCTCATTAAAATTTTTCCGCTTTTCAACATACAGGTTCTCAGTTCGGGCTCCAAACATAATCCAAAAATTATTCCAAGTATAGATTCGGATTCCCAATAATATTCTTAACAGCCCTGACCAACAGCATCTCAATCGGAGATACTTGGTCTGACTCTCATATTCTAACCGGGTATAATTTTAACTTTTTAAGTCCCAATAAATTATGATTTTTCCAAAATAAATCCCAATTTAATCGTTCTAATATTTTTGGGACACAAATCCACTCATATACATTTATTTATTATTCATTCACCTCGATTATTCATTTTTATAAAATTTGGGATGTTACAATTCACCCCACCTAAAAAGAATTTCGTCCTCGAAATTCAGCATCGATACACATGTTACAAGGCCATACATCAACAAGGTTCGACAACACCATAGAATAACATTGGACTTCCCAAAGTCCATCAAGTCATATTCTTCATCACATCATCGTTCTTAACACAAAATTTTTACTTCAAGTGTGCCATACATCATTAATTATAACTCGGGCAACAGAGCTCACATGTTCATACTCAGTATGACCAGATAGGCTTAATACATCCACCATAAGCAGTTACAATCACTACACCTGCCCAGCTTATGTGTTGCTGCATCCGACATACAGGAAGGCGTCCCAATCCTGTAGTGGTTACCACAAACACATAAAGTCGGCGCATAAGTGCATGTTGCCACAATGCCTATGACAGGTAAGGCCATATCGGAACCAATACTTTGTATTCCCATTGCTCATGTTGGTCATACATATTCAAACGATACTAATCCATATAAGACTTGGTGATAATCTTCACCAGTCCACAACTAACATATTCATATTTCATTGTCATTCTACAATTAATTTGGCATCCATCATGCCATACCGATCATCAATCTTAATCAAATTCATCTTAATTTGGTGTACCGATCATAAATTTTTAGTCATCACAAAGTAAATACCCCATTCTTGGGTTTTATCCATCCAAAACCATGCTCAAATAGCCTAAAATTCTCGTCTCGCTTATATATTTGTTGGCTATAAATCAATTCGAGCCTTAAAAGATTCACCAAACTCGTATCAAGTAGGCTACTTAATCGTACAATAAGCCTTCACATTAGGGATCCTCCTCATTGGTCACAACTAAAGTCCATGAATTGGACCTACACCTCATATAGTACAACATCACTATGTGCTTTCCATCATCAATATAGTACCCTTTAAATAAAATAGGGGGTAATGACATGATCAAGTTTCTATTTACCAACTCATAATTACACATGTCATCTCTAAATCATATTGTCATCCATAATTAATCCAGCGATCATAATCTCTTGGGCACACAATTTAGCCCAAAGTCATACCATAAAATCATGTACACCATAGCCAATACCAATCATACTCTAAATTCAGCATTATTAATCATCAATCATTAGGGTTACATTCATTTTCTACATTCCATTACATACTGGCTTTAGCCTCAACAACGTATTTCACAATTAGTTTCATTATGGCTCAACCATTCATAAGGTTCGATCATACAAGATCGCATCAAGTCATCTAGAATTACCACACCTAGTGGGTCAAAATCAATTCAATTATTCACTCGGTTTTCACACACCAAAAACCGAGACACAATCCCCAATCTAACATGTATTCAATTTTGTATTTAATCATTTATCACATATTCAAATTCTCAATCTAGGGATACAATAAATCACTTTTATCATACAACACACATAGGATTCTTGTGCCAAAAGATGTCAAATTCATCCCACACAAATGGCACCACCAAACATTCGAAGATACCTACACTAGGGAATTTCTTCAATATCATTCATTCAACCAAATCAACCCTGTGAGTTACATTTCATTTAACAAGCATTCCTTAGCTAAACGCCGCAGGCATAATGCATATAAGAAACCTAACCAACAATTCATATTCCAGGTGCATATGCACATCAAGATCTCAACAGGTATGGTCTATTACTACCATATCAATTCCCTTCTCAATATCTCCTATCCGTAATCAACATACGGCATAGGTCCATCATTAAATCAATATATATATATCATATCCATGATCAACACATGGCATCAAATCGTCATCATATCAATGCATATCTTATATCTCATATTCACATCTCAATATTTCATTTCCATGATTAACATTCAATCATGACTTTATCATCAAATCATTATGCATTTCATATACATTAATATTAATTTACAATAACAATATATTCGTTATTTGAAGGTAATAGGGTAAGGAACTTGGCCGGACTTACACAAATAATTTCATCAATCACACCTTGAGGAAATTCATTCCCTCATATTCAATCCCATAATCCATTCATGATCATCAATGATCAACTAGGCTCCACATGTACATCATACAACCTCAATGAAAAGGGTATACCCCCAATATAGTTAACAACCACATCGTATGAATCACAATCTTATAGGAAATCCTCCTTGAGCATCAATACCAACTCAATATTAATGATGCACAATAATCCTCAATATGTAAATATGCCCTTAAGATTAATTCATAATTCTTAGACAATTAGTCATTCATAAATCCGTATAGGGCAATCAACACCTCAACAAGCCATTATCCTCTAGATAATTATCATCCTTACTCTACACAAAACAACCATATTCCAATAATGAGCATCCCTCTCCAAGGATTACCATAAATATCTCACTATTGAGCAATTATGCTCCAATCATCCATAATATCAATTCCTCACAGAGCAGCCATGCTCTGGTAATAACCAATAACTCTAATTCAGAGCAAAATATGCTCTGATACCACCTTTGTAACACCCCAGATTTTCTGTACTCGAATCCCGATGTGATCGTCATAATTAATGAAAATGCGAATAAATTTTTTTTTCGTATTTAAAAATATTTCCAAGACTTCACCATGATCACATCAAGACACAAATCACAGAAAACCCAGAGTGAGATTAAATAACCCTAAGCTGGATCGATAGAATAATGGCCCATAATGGTATACGAAAATAATAAAGTTTATAGCGGAAGAATATGTATACCGGGCTGTGACATCCTAGGTCATTTTACATTTATTTTTATTCATTCGATTAAATTTTACAATAAATTTTTCACGATCAATAATTATAATTAAGTTATGATTCGAAATAATGTTTATGTTTCACTAAACATACTTAAAATAGTAAACAGACTCAATTAAATTAAACAATCAAGGAAAAAGGAGAAAACTAGTTAAATAGAACAAAAGGAGGGAAAAGGGAATCGGGAGTATCTCGCTTAAGCGAGGCACCAACTCGCTTGAGCGAGGTTTATATTCTATGCTTGGGCGAGCCACACTTACGCTTGAGCGAATACATCCATATACATCAGGCCTTAGTTCGCTTGAGCGAGATTTCCTCGCTTGAGCGAATTAACTTCAGTAACCTCACTAACCTGAATCGCTCTAACGAACTACTCTCGATTAGGCGAGGTTTTTCCAGTAGCTAGTTTCCTCTTTACTTGCTTGAGCGAGCACATCTCGCTTGAGCGAATAAACTCCAGAATCTAATCCTATGGTCCTCGCTTAAGCGGAACTCAATCCGCTCGAGCTAAAACCACCCAGTAGCAGCCCCTGATACCTCATACACTTCTCGCTTGAGCGGGGATTTCTCTCGCTTGAGCGAGATCAGCACAGTGGCCATTTCCTCTATTCCTTGCTCAGGCGAGGTTATAACCGCTTGAGCGCAAAACCTCCAGAAACCACATTCTCCTAATTCTTACCTATCTCGCTTGAGCTAAATCATACCCGCTCGAGCGAGATTTGACCAGAGAGCATAACACTGACATAAAGCCCTCGCGCTTAAGCGAGAATTCATCTCGCTTGAGCGAGTTATGCAGTACATGCGAAGGACTTAGAATTTTCATACCAACCCACAAATTTAAACACTCACATGTCTCCTCTGACTTAGTTCATCCACTGACCAACATTTCAATCATGCAATACACTTCACTTCTAATTCCATTCTGCTAAATGTACATCAATCATCAATGCACTAGGCCATTCACCTATCATCCCACATCATTCATATTTCTAATCATAGATCAAACCTGTTTATATTCATGCATCAAGTACACTACCATTGGCTCCATGCCAATATACATCAACAACATTCAGTTTTCTATTTGCTATTCATCACATTCATGATTACGATAACAGTATTCCAAATTGACTCACCATGCATACACAACATCCAAGCACAACATACATAATTCACCACACACATTACACACATAGTTCATTTCATAAATTCCCTTCGCTTCTTGGCATCAATTCTCCGCTTGACGCATCTCCGGGGCTTCAACCTCCTCCCTGTCATTGGTTACTAAAATTAAAGAAACAACAGCAAGGGTGAGTGTTTGGTATCATAATTAATGTAGAATAGCAATTTAAGAACAAGGAGCATATTTACTAGTTTTTGTTTGTACCATTCATCTTACATCTTGTCCTCAATTTCTACTTACCAGTCAAGGATTCAATTCCAATTCTTTATCTCCAATTTGTCAATCACAATGAACAATTATCATGAAACACATTCATATCATTCTACAATGCTAACAATGCATCAAATAACACAACTGACTCTCATATTAAATCGACGCCTAGTATCCGGATACTAAAAGGATCAGCCTTCAGCTGGGGGTCCTACTTGACACCCCGTGAACCCTGCTTGGTCCACCGAGTCCTACTTGACTCTCCACCTCAACCACTGGGTCCTACTTGACCACTGGGTAGCTCAACTGGGCATAAACACCACGGGAGCCAGAAACGAGGGGCTGCACATACCGTCGGCCGTCCTACACCACATAATCACACAAGTATATTCATATTTCTCATATCATACTGCAAGTGGCCAACAACAAAACACATACTCATCAATTGGGCGACCTGCTTGTCAAGCCCATCACCACAATGCCACCATACTCATCAACTCATCATTTTTCAATCCACATTGTACTCATAATCATCACAAATCATACACAATTTATATTCATACACATACAATTATCATTTTCTTGTAAGTTCTCGTTAGTTCCGCATTTAAGTTACTTACTCAATTCAATTACATTTATCTATTCTAATTAATTATAACCCGAACACCCCCCTTACCTTGGTTCCGAGTTCCGACGACTCGTTCTTGATGAGATTGGCATTCCGTCGACGCTATGTCCGACGTTCCACGTCCGAAATCAACACCCACTTCTCCGTTCGATCCTCCGACGACTGTTTCGTCACCTCGAAGCCACGATCGCAAAAACGTAGTTATCTCGAAGTTTCGGCGCGAAATCAACCTTCCTTCAAGGCATGCAAGTCACGGCCACTTTGGGGAGAAGAAGAAGAAGGATGCATGCGTGAAGTGAGGAAGAAGAAGGGGAATTTTAGATTTTTAATACTCAAGGGCAGTTTGGTCATTTCCTATTTCAATTACTTTTTCCTTTAAAAATTTTAATTAGAACTTTTACCTTTTACCTTTCACCCTTCACCTTTTACCCTAAGGTAACTTCAAATTTATTTTCTTCTATTCACCTTCATTTAATCTTTTATAATTAATTAATCAAATAAATTTATTTACTCCCCCAACATTTAATTATTTTTAATTGCATTTTTAATACTAATAATTTCCAAAATTTTAAATAAATTCGGTTGGGCAATTATTAATATTTTTCGTCAATTAAAACTTTTCTAAAATATTAGGGATGTCACATCCACCCCCCCTAAAAAGGGATTTCGTCCCCGAAATCAACGTACCTTATCTGAAAAGATCGGGGTACAATCGTCTCATGTCCGCCTCCAACTCCCATGTATAAGTTACTCCATTTATATTCCACCACTTCACTTTCACCAATGATACTTCTTTGTTTCTCAATCGTTTAGCTTGATATCTTTCAATGCCAATAGGTGCCACCTCTACCGTCAAATCTTCTTTCAACTCAATAGAATCTTCAGGTACGATCATGGAGTCACAAGGAATGTATGCTCGAAGTTGTGACACATGAAACACATTGTGAATATTAGTTAATGATTGGGGAAGATTCAATCGGTAAGCAACATCACCAACTTTTTTCCAGAATCTGGTACGGCCCAATATACCGTGGGTTGAGCTTATGGCTCTTTAGTATCCGACCTACACCTTTGGTAGGTGAAACCTTCAGGAACACCCAGTCTCCCACCTGAAACTCAAGTGGCCTATGACGATTGTCATAGTAACTCTTCTGACGGTCTTGTGCAACCTTCATCTTTTCACGAATCATTATCACCTGATCATTCATTTCCTGAATTAACTCGGGCCCTAAATGGATTGCATCTCTGTCTTCATTCCAGCATAAGGGCGTACGACACCGCCTTCCGTATAACGCTTCATAAGGAGCCATTCCAATGCTACTATGGTAACTGTTATTATAAGCAAATTCTACTAATGGTAGGTATTTCTCCCATGAACCACCTTGCTCCAGTACACAAGCTCTAAGCATGTCTTCCAAGGTCTGGATTGTACGCTCAGATTGGCCATCAGTCTGGGGATGATAAGCAGAACTCAACCTCAGTTCAGTACCCAATTCCTGTTGTAAACTTCCCCAGAATCTGGAAGTTAACCGAGGATCACGATCTGAAATAATACTCGCAGGTACACCATGTAATCTTACAATTTCTGCAATGTATAATCTAGCCAGCCGGTCCAATGACCATTTCATATTCATAGCTAAGAAGTGAGCACTCTTTGTCAGCCTATCCACAATCACCCATATTGCATTACAACCAGAACGGGTACGGGGTAACCCGGATACGAAATCCATAGTAATGCCTTCCCATTTCCACATTGGAATCTCCGGAGGTTGAAGTAGACCTGGGGGTCTCTGGTGTTCGACCTTACACTTCTGACATACCACACAAGATCTTATATACTCTATGATTGCTTGTTTCATGCCTGGCCACCAGAACTCTCTCTTTAAATCATGGTACATTTTTGTAACACCAGGATGAATGCTAAAAGAACTTTTATGGGCTTCAGCTAACACAGCCTGCCTAAAGTCACCTTTTGTAGGCACTACAACTCGGTTTCTGAATCTCCAAATTCCATCAGTACCTTTGATCAGCTCCATATCTTTTCCTCTTGCCTGGATATCGAGCAATTCTAGTAGCTCTTCATCTTCCTCCTGAGCCATGGCTAAAGATTTTAAGAATTCATTAGAGATCTTCAGCATTCCAATTATCATTTGATTCGGAGCTTGCACAACAACCCCAAGGTTCATATCACGAAAGTCTTCTAACAACTCTTGCTCTTTGCCCATCAAGAAGGCTGTATGTAGTACTTTTCTACTTAAAGCATCTGCCACAACATTTGCTTTTCCAGGATGGTACTTCAAATCAAAATCATAATCTTTTAGGTATTCTACCCATCTCCTTTGTCTCATGTTTAACTCTTTCTGATCGAACAAGTATTTCAAGCTTTTGTGGTCACTGAATACCACAAAACGAGAACCATATAAATAATGACGCCAGATTTTTAATGCAAACACCACTGCTGCAAGCTCTAAGTCGTGGGTAGGGTAATTCTGCTCATGGGGTCTCAATTGCCTTGAAGCATAGGCAATCACCCTGTCGTCCTGCATCAATACACATCCTAAACCAAACTTAGATGCGTCACAATATACCACAAATTCCTTTGTCACATCTGGTAGTGCAAGCACAGGTGCAGTAGTTAAACATCGCTTCAGAGTTTGAAAACTCAATTCACACTTATCTGACCATACAAATGGGTTATCCTTTCTTGTCAATCGAGTCAAAGGAAGAGCAATACGAGAAAATCCTTCAATAAAACGACGATAGTAACCAGCCAATCCTAGGAAACTCCTAATTTCCGTCACTGAGTTAGGTCTCTCCCAGCCCATAACTGCTTTAATTTTGGATGGATCAACAGATACTCCATCCCTGGAAATTACATGGCCCAAGAATTGCACACTTCCTTCCCAGAAATCACATTTAGATAGTTTGGCATACAGCCCTTTCTCCCGCAATATCTGCAAAACAATTCGAAGATGTTGTGCATGTTCCTCAATAGACTTTGAATACACCAATATATCATCAATGAATACTACTACAAATTGATCCAAGTAAGGTTGGAAGATCCTATTCATGTAATCCATGAAGATAGCAGGAGCATTCGTCACCCCAAAGGGCATTACAACATACTCAAAGTGTCCATATCGAGTCCGGAACGCCGTCTTGGGAATATCTTCCGATTTCACTCTTATTTGGTGATATCCGGATCTCAAGTCAATCTTGGAAAATACCTCAGCGCCTCTCAACTGATCCAACAGATCATCGATTCGTGGTAAAGGGTATTTGTTCTTAACTGTCAACTTATTCAGCTGCCGATAATTGATACACATTCGCATGCTGCCATCCTTCTTTTTCACCAACAACACCGGAGCTCCCCATGGTGAAGCACTCGGCCGGATAAACCCCTTTTCTAATAGCTCATTCACTTGCTTCTTCACTTCAGTCAATTCCACCGAAGACATTCTATATGGTGCACGGGACACAGGCTCGGCCCCGGGAATTAAGTCAATAGCAAAGTCAATCTCCCGATTGGGAGGTAACCCCGGAATTTCTCCCGGAAATACATCAGGAAAATCACACACTACGGGAATATCATTGAGATTAAGAGTATACCGTCCTTCTGAAGTAAATAGAATAGCATAAGTTGCGGAGACATTACTTACCACATTCTTAGTGTCCCATTCCTGAGAGAATACTATAGTCTTACGGTAACAATCTACCATAACATGGTTTGCAGACAACCAGTCAAGACCCAGAATAACATCTAAATCTTTCAACGGCATACATATTAGATTTACCCAAAATGAACGGTCTTCAATTTGCATTGGTAATCCTCCACACATGGTGGTGGCACGGAATATAGAACCAGTAGGGGTGGAGACATTAAGGGCATTCTCCATTAACACCACTGGTAACCCAAACCGCCTCACACAACTTTCAGAAATAAAAGAATGTGTTGCACCTGAATCATAAATTACATTTACCAGACAGTCATGAATAATGCACTTACCCTGCACCAAATTATCAGTTCTTGCAACCTCTGAAGCATCAAAAGCGAACACTCGTCCAGTCATAACATTTTGAGCACCGCTAGATTGGGCATCAGTCTTCCTCGGGCGTTGGCCTCCACGACCACTGTTATTCCTTCCTCCTCTTTGAAAATTACCACCACGGGCCACAGAAGTATTAGCTCGACTGCTATGTTCATCTTGTTGCTGCCTCTGTGGGCAATCTGGCCTAAGATGCCCCGGTTGTCCACATTGGAAGCAAATAATTTGGCTGGCCGGACAATGTTTTGCAATATGGCCCTCCCGGCCACAATTATAACAGGCACGACTACCAGAATGACCACTAGAACGGCCTGCAGAACTACGGCCCGAAGAAGAAGATGTAGTGGAAGACTTGCCTCCACGGAAAAACTGACCCATCTTTTTAAAACTAAATCCTTTAACCTTCAAGGGTCTTTTGTCCCTTGATTGAGACACTCTCTGTAACTACACTTCCTCAGCAAGTCTGGCCTTGTTTACTAGAGTAGGATAGTCACGGATCTCCATAGGAACAATGACACTTCGGAGTTCAATTCTCAGCCCGGATTCATACTTTGCACACTTACTACCTTCGGTTCCTTCAAGAGAAAAAGGATGATAGAAATCACATAGTTCATCAAACTGTGACGTGTATTCTGCCACTGACATTTTGCCTTGCTCAAGTTTTAAGAATTCCATCTCCTTGCGAATTTTGTAATTATCTGGGAAGTATTTAGCAAGAAATCTCCGTTTGAAATTCATCCACATTAATGGTTCACTCGCAGCATTCATCTGAATCTTAGTCCTTGACCACCACACACGAGCCTCATCCTTCAATTGATAAGTAGCAAATTGGACTTTCTGTTCTTCAGAGCATTCAAAGTATTCAAATGTTTGCTCAATTTCTCGCATCCAGACATGAGCCCCATCATAATCATGGCCTCCTCTATAAACAGGTGGATTCCTCTTCAGGAATTTATCAAGAGTGGGACCAGATTCAGTCCTACTCAACAGTTGGGAAAATTTTGAGAAGAAATCATCTCCTCCTCCTGAACTAGTTTCTTCAGCCATAAAGTAGTTCTACAATAACCAAACACATCACCATTAATAACCAATGATCTATCAGGGATAGGGCATTTACCTCATACATATACATAACATAATGCCACCAGAGTGCCAAGGGAAATGATGCCAAGTGAACCTGTTACAACTCAATTATAACACAACAATTTCCATACAATGCAAAAATAGTCCAACATGGGACTCAAACTATCCTCTAACACTGCCCATTTACCCGGCTCTAGAAAGAACCGCTCTGATACCACCTGTGACATCCTAGGTCATTTTGCATTTATTTTTATTCATTCGATTAAATTTTACAATAAATTTTTCACGATCAATAATTATAATTAAGTTATGATTCGAAATAATGTTTATGTTTCACTAAACATACTTAAAATAGTAAACAGACTCAATTAAATTAAACAATCAAGGAAAAAGGAGAAAACTAGTTAAATAGAACAAAAGGAGGGAAAAGGGAATCGGGAGTATCTCGCTTAAGCGAGGCACCAACTCGCTTGAGCGAGGTTTATATTCTATGCTTGGGCGAGCCACACTTACGCTTGAGCGAATACATCCATATACATCAGGCCTTAGTTCGCTTGAGTGAGATTTCCTCGCTTGAGCGAATTAACTTCAGTAACCTCACTAACCTGAATCGCTCTAACGAACTACTCTCGATTAGGCGAGGTTTTTCCAGTAGCTAGTTTCCTCTTTACTCGCTTGAGCGAGCACATCTCGCTTGAGCGAATAAACTCCAGAATCTAATCCTATGGTCCTCGCTTGAGCGGAACTCAATCCGCTCGAGCTAAAACCACCCAGTAGCAGCCCCTGATACCTCATACACTTCTCGCTTGAGCGGGGATTTCTCTCGCTTGAGCGAGATCAGCACAGTGGCCATTTCCTCTATTCCTTGCTCAGGCGAGGTTATAACCGCTTGAGCGCAAAACCTCCAGAAACCACATTCTCCTAATTCTTACCTATCTCGCTTGAGCTAAATCATACCCGCTCGAGCGAGATTTGACCAGAGAGCATAACACTGACATAAAGCCCTCGCGCTTGAGCGAGAATTCATCTCGCTTGAGCGAGTTATGCAGTACATGCGAAGGACTTAGAATTTTCATACCAACCCACAAATTTAAACACTCACATGTCTCCTCTGACTTAGTTCATCCACTGACCAACATTTCAATCATGCAATACACTTCACTTCTAATTCCATTCTGCTAAATGTACATCAATCATCAATGCACTAGGCCATTCACCTATCATCCCACATCATTCATATTTCTAATCATAGATCAAACCTGTTTATATTCATGCATCAAGTACACTACCATTGGCTCCATGCCAATATACATCAACAACATTCAGTTTTCTATTTGCTATTCATCACATTCATGATTACGATAACAGTATTCCAAATTGACTCACCATGCATACACAACATCCAAGCACAACATACATAATTCACCACACATATTACACACATAGTTCATTTCATAAATTCCCTTCGCTTCTTGGCATCAATTCTCCGCTTGACGCATCTCCAGGGCTTCAACCTCCTCCCTGTCATTGGTTACTAAAATTAAAGAAACAACAGCAAGGGTGAGTGTTTGGTATCATAATTAATGTATAATAGCAATTTAAGAACAAGGAGCATATTTACTAGTTTTTGTTTGTACTATTCATCTTACATCTTGTCCTCAATTTCTACTTACCAGTCAAGGATTCAATTCCAATTCTTTATCTCCAATTTGTCAATCACAATGAACAATTATCATGAAACACATTCATATCATTCTACAATGCTAACAATGCATCAAATAACACAACTGACTCTCATATTAAATCGACGCCTAGTATCCGGATACTAAAAGGATCAGCCTTCAGCTGGGGGTCCTACTTGACACCCCGTGAACCCTGCTTGGTCCACCGAGTCCTACTTGACTCTCCACCTCAACCACTGGGTCCTACTTGACCACTGGGTAGCTCAACTGGGCATAAACACCACGGGAGCCAGAAACGAGGGGCTGCACATACCGTCGGCCGTCCTACACCACATAATCACACAAGTATATTCATATTTCTCATATCATACTGCAAGTGGCCAACAACAAAACACATACTCATCAATTGGGCGACCTTCTTGTCAAGCCCATCACCACAATGCCACCATACTCATCAACTCATCATTTTTCAATCCACATTGTACTCATAATCATCACAAATCATACACAATTTATATTCATACACATACAATTATCATTTTCTTGTAAGTTCTCGTTAGTTCCGCATTTAAGTTACTTACTCAATTCAATTACATTTATCTATTCTAATTAATTATAACCCGAACACCCCCCTTACCTTGGTTCCGAGTTCCGACGACTCGTTCTTGATGAGATTGGCGTTCCGTCGACGCTATGTCCGACGTTCCACGTCCGAAATCAACACCCACTTCTCCGTTCGATCCTCCGACGACTGTTTCGTCACCTCGAAGCCACGATCGCAAAAACGTAGTTATCTCGAAGTTTCGGCACGAAATCAACCTTCCTTCAAGGCATGCAAGTCACGGCCACTTTGGGGAGAAGAAGAAGAAGAAGAAGGATGCATGCGTGAAGTGAGGAAGAAGAAGGGGAATTTTAGATTTTTAATACTCAAGGGCAGTTTGGTCATTTCCTATTTCAATTACTTTTTCCTTTAAAAATTTTAATTAGAACTTTTACCTTTTACCTTTCACCCTTCACCTTTTACCCTAAGGTAACTTCAAATTTATTTTCTTCTATTCACCTTCATTTAATCTTTTATAATTAATTAATCAAATAAATTTATTTACTCCCCCAACATTTAATTATTTTTAATTGCATTTTTAATACTAATAATTTCCAAAATTTTAAATAAATCCGGTTGGGCAATTATTAATATTTTTCGTCAATTAAAACTTTTCTAAAATATTAGGGATGTCACACGGGCACACGCCTAGTCCCATATATGAAGATATGAGAAAAGGCTAGGCAAGCATGCAGTGGCATATTACAAGCCTAATAGACAACCATCATCATGCAGTGGCATATTACAAGCCTAATAGACAACCATCATCATCTTACATAATTACATGAGCATGCAAAGCCTAAGATATGACTATCTTTATGTACATTCGGGAATATACCCCCGACTATCTCAATCATCAGCTTACATCGATCAATTCCAATTTTTCTAATACACACTTAATCATCCAGTACATACTATATTTGCGTCCCCAATTCACAGTTCCAAAGGGGATATCCTATACATATTCAAATTCATTAAAACATCTATATCTTCATAAACAAATTATACATTTCATAATTTTAATACATAATAATTCATAAATGCTGCCGGCCAAGGCATTTCCTCTACCACTATTTACCTTCACCAAAGCTTGATCTTTAAATCCAAACTCATCTCAAGGCAACCTGCATCACAATTCTAAAAAGGAGACCACATGGGAGAGTGAGTTATACATTCAAAATGACGAATAACAAATATGGTGATCAAGTGTATATGCATACAAACATCATGTGTGCTTTGCTATCAAAATATGAAATTATCATTCATTCATTAACTCATTATTACAATAAGCATACAGCCTCATGAATCGCAATTTATATTATAAATAGACACAACATATGCACACTTACGAACACTATCACATTGCCACTTATCAACAAGGGCATTCTCAATCATTAACATCATCTATTCATTTTATCTTTTATTCAATACCTCCTCGCAAGGGGTTTCTCAATACTCGTGGTCATCCTATTTCAAATATACAATAAATTTAATTCCATATCAATGGGTGATCGCAACCACCATAATCGAACATTCATAACCATAATGGGTGATCGCAACCACCATAATCAATCTTTCATAATCATAATAGGTGATCGCAACCACCATAATCAAACATTCATAATCATTGGTTTCCTGCCTCGCAAGGGGTACTCCCTAAAGCAGCCTCGCAAGGAGCTTTCTCGTGATCGCAACCACGTTCAACAATTCACATAGGTTTCCCGCCTCGCAAGGGGTACTCCCGCCTCATGATCGCAACCATGGGCATCATAGGTGCTCGCAAGCCCTTTATCATATCAAATACCAAGTGATCGCAACCACTGGTTCATCATCGTATAATGGTCCCCGCAGGGCCTTTCACATTTCATAATCCAGGTGATCGCAACCACCGGTACAATATCATATCATCATCACTCAGGGCTATGCCCTTCGTGGCACCCCGCAAGGTGATTCAATTCACAACAATTCAATAACAATAGGACAACGTCCTCTTCACTCAGGGATATACCCTTTGTGGCACCCCGCAAGGTGATTCTCTTCACAATAATTATCACAATACCATCCTCACTCGGGAATACACCCCTCGTGGCACCCCGCAAGGTGATTTATTCAACAACAATATGATCAACATCATCTTCACTCTGGGATTTACCCATCGTGGCACCCCACAAGGTGATATATTCAACAATAATAGGACAACGTCCTCTTCACTCCGGGATATACCCATCGTGGCACCCCGCAAGGTGATACATTTCAACATCATTCAATAACAATGCATATCAATGCCATGCTATGCCATAAACGTAACAATGCAATAATACATATGCCCAACAATCTCACAAAGATTTCACACCCTCTCAATTAGGGTATATAATTTAAATTGGCATTTCAATAATTATTTATAATCACATCAAACCACGCATGGTAATTAAAATCATATCAAGCATCATGGCATTTATCCACGCATGGAAAACAACAAGGTATTTCAAAATTATATGTTTAGCAAATCATCATTGCCACCATTTCAAATCCATTGATTTATACACTCATTTCTATTTGATTGTCCCTTCTTTAATTTCGTCATCACACAAGGTGTGTCATGTAACCATATCACTTACTTTCCATCATGATTCACAATATATATCCATAGTGGTGTAGCATGTATATATTCATAACATAACATAGGTATACACATACCTCGCCAAGGCCTTAAGCCATTCCTCAATCACCACTAAGACACACCACACATGTACCCCTAGTGAATTTTCTCGTTTTTACATACTAAAAGGGGGTTTTGGGCAATAATGAGCCCATGATAAATTTCAACATTAAGACATGAAAAAAGCTTACTTTTAGTCTTAAAAATAGTGGGACATGTCACAAATATCACCTATTAGTCCCAATTTGGCCACCATAAAAAGTTGGGTTCAAAACCCCCTTAAACTTGAATTTTTCAACGTAATAGGTTCGGTATTTTTCTCCTAATGAGAGTTAGAGAACTCCAATTAATGTGAGACCAATTCTTACACCTCCGTAACACAATTATCTACAACTTTCATGAAGAACTCGGAGGCCAAAGGTGTCATTAAGATGCCCAAACGGGCCAAAAACAGCAAGGAAAACAGACCAGTTCGAAAAACAGCACAACAGTGGCCATAACAGGGCTCTGAATCGATTCACCTGAATCGATTCAAGCGTCCCAAAATCTCAATTTTTGACAAACAGAGGGTCTTGAATCGATTCAAACTCATATGAATCGATTCAAACGCCCCTGGAGCCCAAAATAGTGAAAACATCACCTCTTGAATCGATTCAAAGGGTCTTGAATCGATTCAAGACAGCCCTGCTGCTGTTTTTATGTAGAACAACACCAAAATTTTAACTTCCAATCACCCAATCTCATTCAATTCAAATCCAATGACCATCAAAATTTGTCACAAGCTAAAATATATTATTTGTGACGTGTGGCCACCGGCCTCACTCAGAAATTCTCAAAATTGAGGGACTTATGCGCATAATTGCGTTTTACCCGATTTAAAATGTTTTTGGGCAACTCAAGGGTCAATTCTCAATGGAATTGGCCCATTCCAATTCCTACAAGTCATAAACTACACATAGTAGCTATTGGGACTAACCCAAGCCATCAAAATCACATAAAACTCTATTTGACTCTATGAGTTCCTCAATTATGCATAAACCTCAAACTTATCACTAATACCATCACAATGGCTATCACATTCAATGCCAATCATCCAAATAAATTCTCAATTCACAAAACCTATACCTCATCCCCTCAAGGATGGTTCATTAACATGTACATATTTCAACCCCTCATGGGTTATTCATCATCATATATACACATACATTATCATCAATAGCCAACAAATTGCCATTCATATCATTTCACTATAAACATGGCAAGGCAAGCATGAGTATCAAGCCATACAATAATCATCAATTATACTACTCATGCAATTTGAATGTAAACGCCTCTCCTACCTCGAGGGAAGAGCCGAAACCCATATGCACGCTCCGAAAGCTCCGCGACATAATCCGGAATGCAAAACTACATACCATATGCAAGTATATTCACATGATTAATGACCATCATAATTCCAAGCACTTGTTAGCTTATTATAAAGCTCAACCTCAAGTCCTAGACTTGGTAAACATTAACTTATGCAATTGTGTTAGGCTTTAGGAATTCCTTTCCCAAAGCCAAGATCCTCTAGATCTTAAAGGCTAACAAAACCCAACAACATCATCATCTCATCTTTTACTTAATGTAATCCCAAATCACATCAATTCCTTCAAATGTCCTCATTATCACTTAAAGCTCAACACAAGTTAGCCTTGTATTATTTAACCATTCATCATTAAGTATCACCTATTAACATTCCACTCACCCCAAAATTCACTATATATACACCTTCCCAATTTCTTAAGGCAAGGGTTTTTCATTAAAACCCAACAACATTCTCCAATGTTCCTTAATCACCATCAATGGCCATCATTCATCATTCATATCATTTTCTATCATCATTAAGCATACATTCTAATCATATCTCACACTTTTCTCAATTGATTAGAGTTAGGGTTTCTCCAAAACCCAACAACACTCATTAATACCCATCTATTTCTCATCACCATCCAATATTAATCTCAAGTACCCTCTTAAATGCTCATAAAGGCTCACACTTAAGCCACCCCACCTTGGGATTTTCTATATTAATGGCTTCATTCAACCCCCAATAATTTTTCTAACCTAGGATTAATTTCACTCACCTCCATTCATCAAAACAACATCTAATCTCCCATCTTAACACTTCAATAGCCCAAAACCATCAATAAAAACCATGGGTGTTTGAGAACCATACCTCATTTTCCTAGCTCCACACCAAGCACGAAAATGAGGAAAAAAGGGAGGGATCTTCCATCCAACATCATCTTCTTCAAACTCCATGGAAAATAAAAATGGAGGGAGGAGGAGGCACCATTATTTTTGCTAGTTTTAGAGAGAAGAAGAAGATGAATGGGAGATAGGGTATGAAGAGAAGAGGAGTGAATGAAGAGGAAGAAAAGCAATGTGAATGAGGAGAAGGAAAAGAGAATTTTGTGTTTTATTTTCTAACCCCCCTCATTAAAATTTTTCCGCTTTTCAACATATAGGTTCTCAGTTCGGGCTCCAAACATAATCCAAAAATTATTCCAAGTATAGATTCGGATTCCCAATAATATTCTTAACAGCCCTGACCAACAGCATCTCAATCGGAGATACTTGGTCTGACTCTCATATTCTAACCGGGTATAATTTTAACTTTTTAAGTCCCAATAAATTATGATTTTTCCAAAATAAATCCCAATTTAATCGTTCTAATATTTTTGGGACACAAATCCACTCATATACATTTATTTATTATTCATTCACCTCGATTATTCATTTTTATAAAATTTGGGATGTTACAGGGGGTGGTGAATTAAGTAGTTTAAAAAACTTTTAGAATGCTTTTAAAAATCGTTCTTTTATACTTAAAGGTATTTAATGAGAAAATTCAAAACAAAAATATAATACTCAACCTCTCCAATTTAATAAAGTACAATTAAAATAAAGGCAATAATTAAATAAGAGTAGGGAAAGAGGAATTTGTAAACCGATATACTAGTTTCAGCACTACCACTGTGGCGTCCGTTTAGCCCATAAGCAAACCACTTGGAGAAGCTCCACTATTGAGAATTTAAGATATAAGACTTGGGGCAATTGCAATTTCACAATGTCCCACACTTGAAACTTAATTCTCACACAGTTTGGGTAACCCACCCAATCTCACAATCTCTCAATATCACTTAGGTTCAACCAACCCAACTTTTAGTAAACAAGGATTACAATGGCTATAACCTCTCTAAGGTGAATACACAACTTGAAGCCTCAAAAAATATTCCTCACAATGATATTATAACTCTAAGAGCAAAACTTAATGATAGGTATGTACTAATTTTTTTCTTAAGTGTGTTATTCTCTTCCTTGCAAATTTCATCCCTATTTATAGGGTCTTGAAGCTTGAAATTAAAGAAAGAACTGATCAGAGTTCTGCTTTATTTTGGGAATTGATATACTCTTTCTGCATTTCCTTTTTTATACTAATATATATCAGATTTACGCATCCTAATCGATTACTTTGGTATCCTAATCGATTACTTCAACTCTGCTAATCGACTACATGATTGATTTTCTCTTTTTCTTTTCTTTTAATAATAGTAATTGATTATGCCCATTTTCCTAATCGGTTAGATAACTGATACTTTCTTTTTCTTTGATTTTCTGATGACTCAAATCGACTACACATTGTATGCTAATCGATTATTGTGTAACTAATTATAATTCTTAGTCCTTTTAAATTATAAAGACCTTTGTATTCTTTTGCTTATGGATTCTATACATGTAATATAACTTCATCTTGATTTCTTCAACAATATTGTCATTACCAAAACCTCTCAAAACATATGTAAACACAAACACATGCAGAGGTGCCAAGAATTTCACATTTACTTTGAACAAGGGTTTCCACTTATGCGGCTTTTTCACCCATGACGGTAAAGACTCTACCAACAGCTTGTGGTTGATTACCACCATTATGGTTACCATTTCACCCACTATTGCCATTACCTTGACCATTAACATTATGACCTCCATTATGATTACCACCGTGGCCACCGTTGTGGCCACCATTATGACAATTACCGTTTCCATGACCACAACCTCCAAAACCACCACGGCCTCCACGATTAGTGATTCACATGGACAATAACATCAACATTTGTATTTTTTTCATTCATAGGACAATTGGGACGAATATGCCTCAGTTACTTGCATTGATAGCAAACAACGTCATCTTGCAGACAATCTTGTGCTAAATGATTAGCATCACACTTGAAGCATGTAAGGCTTTGGGCATTGCCCCGACCTTGATTTCCATTACTATTCTGGTGTCCACAATGTCCTCTTGCATTGAAGGATCCACCATGAAAGAATTTCTTCTTTTTAAAATAACCCTGCTTCTTAAAGCTAGAAGATTGACCCTTCAACTTAGGTTCATGTTTGTTATGACTTAAAATAGTCACATCATCTTCTTCAAAGATACGACACTTCTTCACAAGTGTAGGGAAGCTTCTAATCTCTTGATGTCGTATAGCCTGCTTAATCTCAGGCCTCAAGCCACTCTCAAACTTAACACATTTTTAAGCCTCAGTTCCCTCTTGTTGATAAAAGGGATAAAATGCACAAAGTTCCTCAAACTTGGAGGCCTACTTCTCCAAAGTCATGCCACCTTGCTTAAGCTCCATGAACTCAGGCTCCTCTTTACTCTAGCAACTTTTCAAAAACTACTTCAAGAACTCAACTTTGAAGTTCTCCCACGTCAATGGGATATCAGCAACTAGTATACGCCTTCTAGTAAGATGCCACCTAGATTCAACTTCATCGCGGAACATAAAGACCGCATATTGAACCTTTTGAGCTTTAGAACATTCGAAGCTCGCAAAGATTCTCTCTAGATCATTAATCCATATATGAGCTTCTTAAGGCTTATACCCTTCATGGGACTCGGAAGGTTTCATCTTGAGAAAACGATCAAGACATTAGGTACCATGCCCCACATGTTGGCCTTGCCTTTCCAAGGGATCCACAAAGCGATTCAAAGCAGAAGCCATAGCAGCAGCATATCTATTATGCCTACCAGCCATGTTCTATGCCTATAGATTAATACATGGCTCACACATAAGTAAACTAGACCAGACAACCAATTTTATTCTATAACTAAGGTTTCAACGTCTCAAGGTCTACCATAAGGTAAATTCATAATCAATATATCAATATCAATGCATAATCACAATGTATTCTTCATTGAAGGTAAATAATGTAAGGAACTTGGTAGGACTTAACATAAACAAGCATGTTAATCATACCAATTATACCATGAACAACAAGACTTTAGTAATGAGCAACTATGCTCTAGTAAGGTAGAACAAAACTTCAATAATGAATAACCACGTTTCAATGTAAAACAACATTAATTCAATAAGAGAAATCACACTTAAATAACAACTCTCAAGGATTTAATCAATGAGTAACTAAAGCTCTAAAAATAAATAACGAGGTTTCAACACAAGCAACCAATACTCTGATACCACCATTGTAGCGTCTTGATTCCTCGGATTTGAATCCTGATATAAGCATATTTAATCAATGAAAATATGAATAAATTTTTCACGGTTTAAAGTTCCACAAGACCCCATTTACATCAAAATTCAAACCACAAAAAAACTGGAGGTCACGTTTTAAAGAAATAAGAAAGAAGTATATTGTAAAGCATAAGCCCAACATGTATACACAATGATAATGAAAATAGTGGAAAAAAGATAAGTGTATACCGGGCATCCATCTTATTCCATATATGAAGATATGAGAAAAGATCAAAAGAAAAATACAAGATAAGTGCCCAAGATTAATGAAAATGCAATTCTAAAACTGCCCTAATAGATTAGCTAATATGTTACCAGGGTGCTAATCGATTAGCTAATCTGTTACGCTGACTAGCCAATCAATTACCACCACTAGAATGACCCTAATTGATTATCACACATCCAAAATGGTCTTAATCCTAAAAGATTACCACTCAACCAAAATGGTCCTAATCGATTATGCTAACAGATTACCACTCATGACTGAACCACACATCAATATTGAGTCACTACCTAGCAATTTAATGTTTCATCAACTCATAACACATAGGTTTTCCATCATCACAACATCATTGCCATCACAATGGCTACCAAATTCACATTTTTCTATATCAATATAGTCATTTACAAAAGAATTGGCCAATGTATATACAGAAGAATAAAGGTTCAAGTACTTAAGAACTTAGGCCATTACCACCATATCAATATCCACATCGTTGGTATCAAAATGTATATATTATCTAAATTTCAAAGCATTACCGGCCAAGGCATTCGCTTACAACTATTTTACCTTCTTCCCAAATACTTCACTTTTCAAAAGATCATCACATCCCATGATAGTCCTACATCAAATGGCTTAAAAGAGACAACATGGGAGAGTGAGTCAACATATTCAAAATGATGAAAATGAAACATTTGTGATCATGTGTATATACATACAAATCATTATGTGCTTTGCAACACAAGCACTAAAAGGGAATTCCAAACAATCATTCTATAATCATAGGCACACATAACCAACATTTACATATACATAATCAAACATTACTCCATACCACCTAATATGGATTATAATAATTTACCATAAGTCTTATAGTAGGGTTTTCATCATTATTATTTGTCTTGTCTCAAGTTTTCACTCTTCCATCAATAATCCCAAATCCAATATCTCATTCTTGTTCTGGCATATCTCTAGGCTATATGCAAATGCTTTTAGCCTAATACATATGCACAAAGGAATATATTCAACAATTTGCAATAATGCATTGTGGATCCGACTATAGGAAATAAACACCTATGTGGGTCCAAACATAGGTATACAACCATGCCCCTACTGTAGTAGTAAATTATGTACACATATATTCACAAATAACAATTTTACAAGTACCAAACCGCATCACCCATCATGTAACACTTGTCATTTTCACAATGACAGTGGTAAATGACATCAACAACAAAATGGTGTTATGGGCCAACCATGAACCATACCATGGTAGTTGTGATCCAATAGGACCATTGAGGATAACTGCTCTTCAAAGAGCCACCCCCACAAAGGTTAACCACATGCAGTCCCCCGTGATTAAGCATAGGCAGCTTCGGGATTGTGCCATTGAATCACTAGGGTAAACAAATACTCGTGCACAGAGCTGCCCTCCCACTGAGCCAACCAGAGGAACCCCTAACATTCTATACCGGCAGCAATGCAGATATGCCATGGATGCAATGTAGATACAAATCATATGCAATCTCACACTATGTATCCTACCATGCCACTCATCAATCATGCATCACCACCACCTTCATTTAGTGGATTTTAAATTATTCAAGTATTGCTATTGTTTCAAAAGCTTCATGTGGCATTTATATCATCTTTAATAATTCAATTTCATTCATTATCACAATTGCATCACAATAATACATATTGATTTTCAATAATATTTGTAGGTGTATTGTACAATAACTTTTCATCGTTCTCGTCAACAAACATCATCATCATCATTAGTGGTGAAATACAAACTATCATATACTAGTTCATAGGCACACACACATGGCCATACTTAACAATACATATACATTTTCACCACCACACCACACACATAATACATATACATATAATGCAATCGATTTTTCATTCAAACATCATTATCAATTCTCACTATACAAATAAATATATACATGATTCTCATTATGTTTTAAATATTACATTGGCTTTATTCTCTTATTTTATTAGGTTTCAGGAATTCCTTCCCATTAATTAAAATTTTCTATAATCTTAAGGGACTACAAATACACCAAGTGCCTCAAGATAACACTACACTTAATTTCTTAATCTATCATCCATAATGGTTCCAAAAACACATCATTCCAATTTATTAATGCCAATACCACCAAATGCAACTTATATCAATTTTTAACACTTAGTGTCTTATTACTTTTTTGATTTCTCAAATTCCCAACATTAATAATTAATGCCAATCATTCCAAAACTCATTTCCATAACAAATGCTCTTATGGCTAATGCATATGCATAATAGAATAGACAACAAATGTGGATCCGACTGTAGGAATAAACACCAAATTATGGGTCAAGCATGATCACATACCATGCCCCTACTACAGTAGTATAATGTGTACACATATATCATAATGCATGCATAATAATAAATTTTTACTGGTACCAAACCGCATCGCTCATAATGCAACACCTGGCCATTTTCACCATGACTGCGGTAAACAACATAATCAACAATATAAGGTGTTGTGGGCCGACTATATCTTATATCATGGCGGCTGTGATCCAACGGACCACTAGGGTCACCTACTCATCAAGAGCCACCCTCCACAAGGTTGGCCACATGTAGCTCCCCGTAGCAATACATGGTCGGCTTCGTGACTTACACACCGAGTCACAGGGGAAATAACAGATTGCTCGTGCATTGAGCCACCCTCCCATTGGGTCAGCTGAGGGAACTCCCCTAACGTTCCAACATCGGTGGCTATGATATGCCATCGATGCAATGCAATGCAAATCAAATGCATTTCTCACACTGTGCATCCTAAATGCCACTCATCAATCATCATCATCATAATCACTAACACCACCATACACACCTTAGTAGATTTTATCATTGTTGGTTTTAGCCATTGTTTTTCAAATTTTATATGTGGCATTTTCATCTCCATATATCATATATTATACATGCATGTCAACACTTGTAATCAACTATAATGGCATCACAAACATCACAAATTATCATTAACATTCATTAATCTTTCATCAATACCACCATATAATTATTTATTGGATTTTCTATTCATTTATCATTACAATTGTTTCATAACTAGTTTGGCAATGCAACAACTCATCAAGACAATTTTAAACCACACATACAAGATCACACTAGTACAAAATACAATGGCATTTTACAATTCATCAATAATAACAATCATCCTCAATATCAATGATCCTTTATACAAGGAAATGATCCACATCATCATCCATCATTATTCAATATCAATGTCATCTCTAATTTATTGATTTATAACACATACTAGGTCATTTAGCTATTCTCTTATTATCATTCTTTCATTATTCCATTCTAGGTGATAAATATATCATAACTAATTCATCCCAAATGCATCAATCAATTCCAATCACCACCATGTCATGCCATCATTAAAACCCCTATGCACATCTCCTTAAATATCTCACAATATAAAGAAATAGGGTTTAGTATCAAAAATAAGGGAAAGTAACAAAATTCTAAGATTTGGGTAACTCGCTCAAGCGAAACCCACACTCACTTGAGCGAGACCAATACAGCTCGCTAAGGTGAGCCCTCTCGCATAAGCAAAATGCCCCCAGTAGCGTTTCCACGCTCGCTCGCTTGAGGGGGCTCCTTACAACTGGTCACTCACTTGAGCGAGACAACATGAAGCATCAGACCTCTCATGCGCTTAAGCGACTCATGCTCGCTCGGGTGAAAATCGTCCAGTATCTCATTCTTGGCTTGCTCACTTGAGCGAGATCCAACTTGTCTTGCCACTCGCTTAAGCGAGAACCACTCAAAACCATTTTCCATCTCACTCGCTCAAGAGCGACCACGCCCGCTTGAGCAAGATTCATCCAGTAGCGTACCCTTCCGTTTTGTACGCGTCTGAGCGAAATTGGGCCAGAGGCCACCCCTCTGATATAGGGGACTCTCACTTGAGCGAGAATCTATCTCGCTTGAGCAAGATCGTCAGTACACACCCAAAACTCAAGTGTTTTACTTATTATCACATGGAACTATTTATCTTTTGTAAAAATTGGCCTAATCCAACATCATACATAGATGAAATCATGCCCTTAGGCCTAATCCAACAAGCCATACTTCTCCATTTTCAATTCTAATTCATTTAACTATATAAGAGGGTTTTAACATAAATTTTCATCACAGCCACACATATCATTGTGCATAATTATCATAAACACTACTTCACAACTCAAGTAATTTATCTATTCATAGATTTTCATTATCAATTAATTCATGTCTAACAAAGGGACAACCCAATACTTATCATCATCTCATATATGTATACATTTCCTTAACATTCAACAAAGGCCAAGCCATCAATCATCACATCATCAATTCTACATTTAACACATTCATGGCAAGGGAATGCATGAGTTCATACATATACAAAATTCAGCAATTATTCACTCATGCAATTTGAAATGCAAACTCCTCTCCTACCTCGAGAGAAGAAACGCAACGCATTTGCCTCGATCATTTCACATCATCGTCAGGAATACAATCCTATCAACAAACACACACACACACACACATATATATATATATATACATGCCATTAATAAGCCATCATAAGGCATCATCTCTTAAAACTTATTATCAAGTCCTAGACTTGTCTAAACTCTAATTCACACGCTTCTGTTAGGCTTCAGGAATTTCTTTCCTAAAACCAAGATTCTCTAGGTTTTAAAAGGGCTAACCACACCTAATAACAACAAGATCATATCCTTCATCCATAATACATCCAATCATCACCATAATTCATTCAAATCCATTATAAGCCTCTTGACTCCATCTAAGACCATCACTAGTTAACAATTTCTAAATGGCATATATCAAGGCCTAAGACTTCATCAAATTAAGTATCCATCTCCTTAATCCACTATCAATGGTTTTCAACCATTATTATCATCATCATAGTTGCCAACACCCAAGGAATTTAACTCCTCTAATCACATACACACTCACATACACACATCTCCCAAACCTCAAGAATCAATATCAATGTTTCAAACATTTATTCCCCATATAAAATCATCCTAAGGCATTAAAATCATTTAACTCATCAATTTGGCCAAAACCCAAAAACTATCAACACTTAGGGTTTTATCAAAATTTACACAACTACAATCCTCATCATTTTCTCAAAGCATTTCCACCACAAGAGTATTCATCCTCAAGGAGCATAACTCCATAACCAAAACCATATTTTCCAAGCCATTCAAGCCTAGGGTTTCATATCTTCTTTAACACCTATAGTTTTTAATATAACCATTTCAAATTTAACATCATAAAACCACAAATGAGATAAAGTGGAGGTAAGAAATCTTTACCTTAAGTCCAAGCTCCATCAAAACAAAAATAGGGGTGAAGAAGAGGGACATGACCTATGCAAAGCTCCCAAGCTCCATAATTGCTTCACAACCCCAAGCCTATGTATTAATTTTTGGCAAGAAATGGAGGTGGAAAAGGTGGGGTTCAGTTGGACAAGAAGAAGGGGAGAAGAAGAAAAAAATATAGAGAATGGTGTTAGAGAAGAAGCTGCCAAAAATGAAGGGAAAAAGAGAGAGAGAGAGAGAGAGAGAGAGAGAGAGAGAGAAATGTGTTTTGTTGACCTATTGACCATTGGTTATTAAAGTGTATCCTTATGGCTTTTCCCATTGGTTCATATTTGTTATGTCCATTGTGTAAAGGAGGGTATAAAGTGTGTAGAAAATCCACATAGTTGGTTTAAAGGAGTAAAGGGAAATTTACATTTTTATTTAATTCCATTTGGCTCGTAATTTCCCCGTTTAATAACATATGTCGAGTCCAATTAATTATTTTCTTAACACTAAAAATTATTTTAGCTATATCACCCTAACTACAATAATTTTCTAAACGTTCTAGACCCATCAAATATTTAATTTCACCAAGTGGGTCCCACATCATCTGTTAAATCACCCAGTTCCGGTAATTCTCAATTTACCGATAATTCACCTCTAACGTCTAATAAAATCTCCCATAATTATTTGACCATAAATAATCAATCATCATTTTCTAATGATTTTATTTTCTTTAAAATCTGGGATGTTACAATCCACCCCACCAAAAAGAAACTTCATCCTCGAAGTTTAACATCAGCATATATCATAAGGCCACACTTTGACCACGCATCAATATGGTTCAATGACACCATAAAGTGGTATTGGACTTCCCAAAGTCTAGCAGGACATGACTATCGTCACCCCTATGTTCCAAGTATAAAGTCTCATATCCAAAATGAGTCACCACTCATCAATTCTCAGTTTATTCATCATAACTTTCACATTTTTATCCAGTACCACCGGATAGGTTCAATACATTCACCGTAAGTAGTTATAACACTACACTTGCCCAATCTATGTGTTGCTGCATCCAACATACAGGAAGGCGTCATAATCCTATAGTGGTTACTACACACGCATGAGGTCGGCGCATAAGTGCATGTTGCCACAATGCCTATGGCATGTAGAGACATATTAGGATAAGTACCTTCATGTCTTATTTCTCACATTATTCATATCAATTCAAATAATGTCTCTCTACACACGAGACTTTGTGAGAAGTCACACAAGTCCATGAGCAATACACTCACATCATATTATCATTTAATCATGATCCGGTGTAAATCATGCGATACAATTCATCAATTGTCAGCCACCATAACCATATATTGACATATCAACCATAGATTTCCAATCATCATAGGGTAGTCATCTCACCATTGGACTTCATCCATCCCGAAGTCATAGTCAAATAACTTAGAAATCATTTGTCTAATTTGAACATTGTTAGCTATAATTCGATTCAAGCCTCATTGATTCACCAAACTCATATCAAGCATACACCCTTTAGTTTAAGATAGGGTTCATAATCATATAATAAGCTTTCACACTAGTGGATTTCCTCACATATCACAACTAAAGTCCATAAATTGGACGTATAGTCCATGTAATATCACATCGCTATGTGGTCTCTATCACCAATATAACTTCTTTCAAAGTAAAAAGGGAGGTAATGACATGTTTAGATTCCATCTACCAACCCATGATCACACATATCATCTCTTCATCATATCATAATTCCTAGTCAATCCATTGATCATAATATCAAGGGCACATAATTCAGCCCAACTTCAAACCGTAAAATTTTTCATCATAGCCAATGCTAAGTCATACCCCGAATTCAATATCATTACTCACCAAATACTTAGGGGTTTACGTTCATTATTCGAATTCCATTGCACATCGGCTCTAGCCTCAATAATTCATCTCACAACCAATTTCATCATGGCTCTACTATTCATAAGATTCAATCCATCATTAGGCTTAAGAAGTTCAAGGGTTACCTAGCACCCATTGTGGAATACTTCTACAACATATAAAATCATTAAACATGGATCATAGAAACATTGTAGAGCCTAGACCAACAAAGGGTCTAATCTCATAAAACTCTGATCATACAAGATCATACCAAGTCAATCTAGGTTATCACACCTAGTGGGTCATAATTAAATCAATCATTCACTCGGATCAAAAATATAAAACTGAGACATAACCCTAATCATGTGCACATAAATTTCACATTCAATCGTCTTATCACTCATTCATGTTCTCTATCTAAAGAGATACAACAAATCTCTTGCATCATATAATACAAGATTTTCATGCTCAGGGATATGAAATCCATAATTCAAAATAGTACAATCAATCATCTTAATTTATGAATATCCAAATTAGGGAATTCCTTCACTATCACTGATTTATTCAATAGTAGCACATGAAATACTCACTTTCAAGAAATATATCATGGCTAGGAACCACAACATAATTCATTTAAAAGAGACCCAACCAATAATTTCATTCCAATATACATACGTGGTCTCATCATTCATGGCCTACTACCATATCAATTTGTAACAACCCTCATTTTTAATGTTAGGTCCTTGAGACCAGTTGTCCGTATTCTATGCAAATTTTATATACTAATGAATGGGCTACGGCTGGTTTGATTATATGTCCATTTTAAAGGAATTTTGTGAGTATAAGGTAGAGGTTCTGACTTTAATTATGTGATTAATCGATATAATTAGGATAATATAATAATGTGTTTAAAAACACCCTAATAACATAGATTTATAAAAGAAAACATTAAATGATTAAGTAACTATTTTAAATTAATAAAATAGAGTAACTCCCCGGTTTGAGTCCAGAAATTATCTGAGGGACTTGAGTAAATTATTTTTATCCCACAACGTCCCTCATGATATTCCTAACAACTTTCATGAAGAGCCCAACAACCAATTTTAAATAACCAAGCTTAAAAACGTTGAATTTAAGATACCCGGGTAAGCCAAAATGCGCACCTATACATATTTTGGGCGTAACTTTCTCTCCTGATATTGGATTTGAGTCATTAATGTCCCAAAATCTCCATATCAAATTTATCTACAACTTTCATGCTTACCACTAAGGCCAGTTGTCATCCCATAATTCCCAGAAATTAAAACACTACACCAATTCACATATTTCCAACACTAGTTTGCACTAGGTGCAGTAGTTTCTACATAACTCTCTCATATGGCCATGAAATTGAATGAGAACTTCACCAAAATCTTCCTAACATATTTCTCCATAACGTTGATGAAGAAACCCAAGTCTATTTTACAGCCTATTTGGCCTAGAAAAATTATTTATGCAAGGGACAAAAATCCTGTCATAGCCCTACACCCTTTTAGTATTTGGGCCATATCGCACTTAATTCTCAATGGATCTTTTTGTGCTTTATATGAATTTAAAGACAACAAAAAGTTCTACAACTTTTATGTTTCACTCATTTTCTAATTAAGCACATAAGACATCCTAAAGCTTCGATCAAGTCACTACCCTACATGAGACACCTAGGTTGGCATGCATAAACAACCAATAACATGGCTCCACCACTTGGACACTTGTCCCAGCCATGCATAACTCTCTTCCACATCATCTTCAGCTGTTATTGACACATTTCTCATGCATGGAACTAGTGTGACACTTGCCCATCCACTTGCTCCAGCTGTGTGATCTCTTTGGGAGACAAGGAAAGCATGCAAAACTTGTCACTTTAGCAACCATGCTTTGTTCTCCTTGCTTTTCCTTCATTCTTCTAACTTAGAGAAAAAAATTCAGCAACTGTCTTCTTCATTTTTCATACACTTCCTTCATCTAAACATCATCCCATACCCATCATCATCCATTCTAAATCACCATACCACATCACAAAGTTCAAGATACCACTTTTCTAATACCAAAATCTTTTCCCCCCACCAAACAGCAAGCTTTTTCTTCTCTTATTCACCACTAAATTCACGTGAAACCACCACCCAAGGTATCCATCTTTCTTCCATTTGGTAAAGCCATCCATGGTGGTCTAGAAACAAAATCTTGGAACTTTGTCATTCTCCCTTGAACATAAAATTCTTGTTGGTAAGGGGGTACTTTGCTTGTTTTAGATCCATAAAATTATGCATGCATGGTGAAGTATAAGTGTCCTTAACACTTATACTTTAATATCTCTTTAAAGATCTAAGTTTCTATGGTTTGAATCATGAGAAATTTTTATCAAAAAAAATGGATCTTCAAGAGATATTATGGCTACACCATGGTTGTTGTTAGATCCTTTGGATTTTAAAATTTTTATGAAGATTACTAACACTTAAATTTTTATTGCTACATATTTTTGATTGTAATCATAATGCATGTAAAGATCTTGTTTAATTATGTACTCTTGGCTTAATGGGTGACTTGGAGTGTGAATAATAATTTTTTAGACAATGTAAAACATTTCCAAAACAATTTTATAACTTATACTAAATTAATGTTGCTGCTGGAAAATTTTAATAATTAGTGAAAAACTTGGAATTTTTTTATTTTAAAAGTATAACTTGTAAGAATTAATTTTATGGTTAGAATTTGAAAACTTACCTTGATCTTAAAATTTTATAAGATGAAAATTAATTTTAATGTAAAATGGTAATTCTAGATTCTATTATTATTATTATTTCTAAGAATAAAAGCAAGTGACTTTTAGTTATAATAATGAAACAATAAGTTATGACATTAAGGAAGTAATTTACATGAGTTTTAGAATTAATTCTTGGTGAATATTTAGAATTTTTGTTGCTGCTGTATATTCATATATTTGAGGAATATTTGTGATTATAAAAATATTATGGATGTGGTAAATAATAAAGGAATAAAAAGAGACCCGAGTTAGCCGCGAATAAAATGTCGGAAATGCTATACAATGTGTTTTTGTGGGCAAATGAAAGAAAATGGCAAAACTGTTTTGGAGGATTATTTTGTGGCATAAAAAATGAATTTTGAGCATGAGAAAAATACCTAAAGTAGAAAAATTGGTTGGATGAATTTTTGACGCGCGATTTGTCCTTAAAACGCATTTTTACAAACGTTGGAATGACAAACTTTGGCATTTGTTAAAATTTCGTGTAGGGGCTATTTTATGGACATATTTTATTTTTAATTTTACTTTATTTAGTTAGTATTTTCAAAGTTAAACATTTTTGGCTTTGGAATCACTCGAATGAGAATTTTATAGGCAAAATACAACGAAAACAATGTTTTGACAACGAAATGAAAATTTACTACTTTGTATATTTACTTTAGAAAAGAGGATTCTTTTATTTACAATATAGAATTAGGAGAGATACCTTATAAATATTTCATCTATTATTTTATGAAAAATTTTAGAAAGATAAAATCAAGTTCTTTGGTTTATTATAAGTAAATACGATGAAACGACTTTAGTAACTGAAAAATCGAGAGAAACTTTTATACCTTATACTTAAGGTAACATTGAATTTTCTTAAATTATAAGAAACTTAGTTGAAATTTTATGTTACCTCTTTTACTTAGATATCTATCATACAAATAAATTATATATTTCACAGTAGAGAGTTTTCTTAAAGGAATTACTAGTAAATAACTTGGAAATTCTCATGAAGTGAATTTTTAGTAATATTGAATATTGAGACTTAGCCCCTACAATATGAAAAGATTTATGGTTAGACAGTTACGAGTTTTTAAGGACAAATACGCTATATGAAAGTTAGGTTCTGTCTAGACTCTGGGTACCCTAAGTAATTGAGAAAAGTACATGGCATTTTGCATTTGGAGTTGATGGGGGATGTTGGAAAAATCCCCTAGAGCATACAATGATGGGTACACTGAAGAATCCGCCACGCCTCGATACCCGAGGGCAATCTAGGGAGTATCACCAGAGGCAGGAATTCTAAGTAGCATCAGATTCGCGCCTGTCGCCGGACAGCCTAGAGCAAACTCTGGTATACTTCGACAAGAGGCGGGATTTTCTATGACCGTGGAGTGCCCGTTCTTTGGTGATGTGTGATATGTGATTGGCCATTTGATGATTGGGACTGTGATGTCCCTACCTATTTGTGAAAACCAGAATAAGGAGAGCTCCGATCGCTCTAGTTGGGCAGGGGTGATAAGGACGGTGGATTGTGTACATGATTGTTGATATATGAGATTGAGGAATGGAAGTTGGGCCCCATTGCATATTGGTAACAAGTTATAACTTACAGTAAGTGAAGCTAACACATGCGTAGCATGCCATCATTATATGACTGACCCTCTGCTTGTTGTTGACAATTATGTGTGTGAAGTTTTGTATTTCTGTTCTAAGGTATGCTGTATGTAATCTTTTTTGTAATTTAAAATATTAAGCCACCCTTGTATGTATATGGGTTGAGAGCTTTGTACTCACCCTGTTTTTTGTTATGTATGTTGTTTCTCTTTTTCTGCGATCATCAGTTGAAGGACAAGACAAGCGTGGGCAGGACTTGGAGTACCTGCAGTAGAGGACGCCAGTTCGGAAGCGTCATTTGTGTGTATATTTTTTGTTTGCGTCAAGATCCTTATAGACTGGACATTTCTATTATGCTTTTATTTTGTAGTAGTTGTTGGGAGCCTGTGAGCTCCATACTCTTTTAAATACTCTTATGTTGAAAGAATCAATCTATGTAATATATTTATTTTAAATCGTGTACTGATGATCACTGATGAGCCATTACTTGGTAAGGGGGGTTGTGGTGGTGATGTTTGAGATAGTGGAATGAAGAGTTCACTGAGAGAGAATCAAGTTTGTATAATATGAACTCAATGAAATAGATGTGCCAAGTTTAAACACAGAAGTTGTAATATAGTATAGTTGTCATTCCACTGAGGAGGTGCTAGAATGAAGATCTTAGTTTGAATTGATTAGGCAGAAAGTTTCAGTTTTGATTTGTTGTGAATGTTGCTGAATGAAAAACAGTAAGTAACAAAATAACAGAGGATAGCACTTTGCAAAATATAACAGTAAATGATGTTGGAAAAATCAGTTTTGTAAAACAGGGATTGGCTTCATCACATCTTCACCTCTGTAAGCTGCATAAGTTTCCATATAAGTAAATCGAAAAGATAAGTTCTACGTCACAATCAAAGTCATTTGCATCGATCCCTCGACTATAAAATTCATAAGAATGATTTCCAAACCGCTGATCCCTCAGTCACTTTGGAAACCATTCCAGCATTATCGATCGATTGTTTTGACGTTTGTTGCGTTAGACGCCATCCCTGGCTACCTACTCACAACAAGCATTTCTTTCAGGGTCTGCTTTCAAAAGTCACTTCCCAGCATACTCAAGAAAACTTAGAACAAGAAAATAGTGATCAAGTACTTTCAGGCATTAAACGCAGAAGGAAATACAGAAACTTTATCAAATCTCATTACTCAATGAAAACTTACGACAGCATTACTTTAGTGTTGAATGGATTACAGCCAATCCCATAAGGGAGATTAGTTACTCATGCCTTGCATTTTCACCATCAAAGAAATGAATACAGAAAATGGAAAGTGTGAAATGAAAAGTACAGAGGATGAAATGATGTATCAGATGATGTTCGGTCATAGATGATGTTTGCAGCTTGATTTATAGGAGTTTAGGTTCAGCTTCTCTTGCCCACTTGCGTAGAACCCATGCAGCATCTTTCAGAGACTGGTGGAAACAGAAGAAAGTGGATGAGTTTGCATCGCATTGTTGGTGAATAAAGAATTAAGAAATCCCATACTGTCTGAGTCACGCTTGAGCTTGATGGTCACGCTCAAGCGTGAAGAGTTCTGATGCTTATTGATGATCTCACGCTCAAGCTGAAGTAATTCACGCTCAAGCGTGGCTTCCTTGCCTTCTCACGCTTGCTCCTCGCTTAGCCTCGCTCAGTTACGCTCAGGCGAGGCCTTAATATCCATTCCTCACGCTCAAGCGGCTTATTCCCACGCTTGAGCGTGAGAGGGGTCCTGATGCCTCTGTTTCCTTTAATTCATGCTGGCCATGCTTAATCCATGCTTAGGCTTCCATTTTTATCATTCCACGCTTAAGCTCCTAGTGTTCACGCTCAAGCGTGAGGGGTCCTGATGCTTTCCAACTTGTTCAAGCTTAAGCTTGCTTGCTCAAGCTTAAGCTTGGTTGTTCAAGCTTGAGCTTGCTGTCTTCAAATGCTCCCGATCACGCTTGAGCTTGCTCTTTCATGCTTGAGCTTGATGCTTTCACGCTTGAGCTTGCTACTTTCACGCTTAAGCTTGCCTGCTTCAAGCTTAAGCTTGATTTTTCACGCTTGAGCTTGATGCTTTCACGCTTGAGCTTGATGCTTTCACGCTTGAGCTTGCTACTTTCACGCTTAAGCTTGCCTGCCTCAAGCTTAAGCTTGATTTTTCTCGCTTGAGCTTGATGCTTTCACGCTTGAGCTTGCCTGTTTCAAGCTTAAGCTTGATTTTTCACGCTTAAGCTTGCTTGCTCCAAGCTTAAGCTTGATTTTTCACGCTTAAGCTTGCTTGCTCAAGCTTAAGCTTACCCTACTTTCCTGTTGAATTTCCTGCAACTTTCCAAGAGTTTTAACACAATATTTCTTTTATACACCTATCCATCACTACTTAAAAGATTCATGCTCACTTCCTTCAATAATTCATCAATTTAGCTCAAGTTCTTTACAAAATTAATTCGAATGAGTCATGAAATCAATGCTTAATCAACACTTATCAAACTCTCCCCAACCTAGATTTTTGCTTGTCCTCAAGTAAAAAGAAGTTTAGGAAAGGGAATCAAGCGTTCAAAAATCTAAGTTTCTATGGCAGACAAAAAGTTTAAAAGACAATAATCTGAGTTGATGTCTAGGCAAATGATTTTCTTAATACCAATTCCTTGAAATGTAATGCACCATTACCTTGTTCATAAAGCATGTAACCCATTGCTGTAAGAATATAGAACTCTCATTATTTCTTACCATGTGTCTGTTTCACTCATCCATCATTAGAACTGCTCCGTTAACATTGGCCGTCATTTCTAGTAAAACCAAAATTCAAATGAATAGCAAGGATCAAAAGGTCTTTTAAGGATGTAATGAGGCTGGGCTAACAAGAATCTTTGGTTTTTCTTGGTTTCAAAATGCATGTTTAAAGAAGAGCATAAGTGTTTTTGGTTAATTTATTTAACAAATTAGAAGGCTCCTTCTTTGCATTAAAACTTCAGAATTTTCTTTTATTTTCCTCCAGCTCTTTTATACATTTTTGGAGAGCTTACTATTCTTTTTGCATTTTCTTCTACTGCCTCCATTTGTTTCATCTCCTTTTGAGAAAAATATTTTATGCTCTTTTTCAAGATGAACATGCAGGTAAGATAGAATTTTTGCTCTTATGCTTAGCTCAGGGCAGAGAAAAATTTTCATGCTTTTATGGCTCAAAGATAGGCTGCGAAAAAAATCGGATCTTTTTATCGGGGTAGCTTTTTGGCTCTTAGCTAACTATGTTTTCAAAATTGCCTTATCATTTCCTTGTTTGTTTCTTAAGAAAAAGGTTTAATTAGAAAATTAGTCAATGCCAATTTAACAAATTCAAATGAGGCTCTCAAGTGTTTAGATTTTCTCACTTCTCATCAAGATATCAGGCTTACTTCCTTATTCTTAACAGAAAAGGGTTCACGTCATGTAATCAAGCAAAAATACATGCATTCCAGTTCCTTGGTTCTTAATTAAGTCATTTTGCCTAAAAAAAGAATCAGTGTTATTGCCTAAAAACATTCTGTTGCTTAGAAACTTTTCTTGTTCAAAAAGTAAAATCTTTGGTTGGGGTTTTCAAAAATGTTCAACTGCACGCATGTAATGGTATATCCAAACAATCAACCAAAAGCATAAAAAATTTTAAAAATTTTCAAGGCATGCTGCAGTAATGTTAGATAAAACTAACTGAAAGTAAACTAAAGCAATAAAAACTAAAGCAGTAAACTCATCACTCATCCTTAGAAGAGTCATCCCTTGTCTCATGTTTCCTTACTGGAGGTCCTTGTGAGGAGGGTCCTTGTTTAGTCTATGAAGTCTCACCCCTCCTAAGAAAGAAGGCCTGTCCCCAGGCTAAAACTTGCTTTCAGATAATGAGTGGGATGAATTTGATGAGCTGCCTGAAAAGTAAAGAAAAATTTAATCTTACAATAAGATTTACTTAAAACAAAATCAACAGGATGAAAAGAAAACATAAAAGATTGGGTTGCCTCCCAATAAGCACTTGTTTAATGTCATTAGCTTGACGCCTGATAGATTTTTTCAATATGGATCATGAAGTTGGTGGATGAAAGTGTTGAGTTTTTCCACCGCCTTGCCTAAGTCAGGCCTTGGCTTTCTTCCATTCTGTTTTTCAAGTGCACCTTCAATAGCAAAATCAACTTGTTCCTTTTGCACTCGAATTTTTACTTTTCTGTCATCCACATCTATGATGACTTTGGCCGCTTTCAAGAATGGTCTCCCTAGTATGAGGGGAATTTCAGGGTCTTCCTCCATATCTATGACAACAAAATTCTCATGAAATTCAAATTGATCAACTTTGACCTCAACATTTTCAGCAATACCATAAGGGGTTTTTATTGATTGATCTGCCATTTTTAAAGTCATGTTTATTGGCTTTACTGAAAAATCCCCTATACTTTTCAGTGTGGATAATGGCATCAAATTTACACTAGCACCAAGATCTAACAAAGCTTTACTTTTTGAAAGTTTTCCAACAGTAACGGGAATAGAAAAACTCCCTGGATCTTTGGTGTTATAAGGTACTGCTTTAGGTGTGATAGCATCATGTCCATCTTCTTCCTCAGTTATTTCCTCAGTCAGTGTGGTTACAGCCTTGCAATGCTCTATTGGGTTTGTTTCAGTGTTTGCTCCATACTGAGGCTTCTGTTTCTCAGCAAGTTGTTGGGCTAGTTGTCCCAATTGTGTTTCCAAGTTCCTGAGTGATGCCTCATTGTTCTTTTGACTTGCTAAAGAAGTTTGCATAAATTTTTCCAAGGTGTCCTCCAATCTAGAAGTTCTCTCCACCAAAGAAGGACCATTATTTTGATATGGTTTATTTGAAGAGCTGGGCTCTTGCTTCCATCCTTGGCCTTGGTTTTGGCTACTTCTCCATCCCTGAAATGGTTGGTTAGAAAAATTTGAATTGAAATTACCAGACCTTCCTTAGTTGTTCATGAAGTATACAGTTGCTTCTTGTGAGCCACAGTTTTCATTGAGATGATCTCCTCCACAAAAGTTACATGTGACAGGCATTTGTTGTTGCCCTGGTTGTGATGATTGTACTGCATGTAATTGTTGTGGAAGATTGGATATCTTTTTGGTCAATGCTTCTAATTGTTGGGTCAGAATTTTGTTTTGTGCTAAAATGGCATCTGTGGTGTTTAAGTCAAGGACTCCTTTCTTTTGAACTTGCTGACGATCATGTTGAGCTTGGTAGTCTGTTGAGGACAAAGCTTCTATTATCCTTGTGGCTTGGTCAGCATCCACTGTCATCATTGTTCCTCCTGCTGCTGCATCTAAAATCATTTTAGTGTCAGCCCTTAAACCACTGTAAAAAATATTAAGTTGTGCAATATCTTCAAGTCCATGGTTTGGGCATTTTCTGAGCAGTGATTTAAAGCGTTCCCCTGCCTCACAAAAAGGTTCATCTTGGCCTTGTCTAAATGTTGTAATATCTGATTTGGCCTTGATGAATCTAGATGGAGGAAAGAACCTTTGTAGAAATTTTTCTTCAACTATGTTCCAGCTATTTAAACTTTGATTTGGATGAGATTGTAACCACTCCTTTGCTTTTCCTGCTAAAGAGAAAGGAAATAGTCTTAAATATGCAGCATCAATAACATCTTGGTCAAATCCCATGGTTCCAACCAATTCATAGAATATGGCCAAGTGAGTGTACGGATCTTCACTGGACATTCCATGGAATTGATGTGAACTAATCAAACTCAGAAATGCTGGTTTCATTTCTAGTGCTCTGTCAGTGTTTGGAATTGCAATGCTTGAGAAATGTCTTGGCCCTTGCTGTAAAGCATAGTCTCTAAGTGTTCTCCTTGGTGGATTTTGATTATTGCTGTTGTCATCCATTGTATCAGAGGAAGTTTGTCCTTCTTGGAGGTTCTGCTTTGCTTTCTTGATTTTCTTGAGGAACCTATCTATCTCAGGATCAAATGCAAGCTGTTCTTTTGTACCCTGTCCCCTCAAGATCATAAATCAAGTACTCAAAATAGCAAGGTTACTAAAAAAAATAAAAATAAAAACAAATTGAAAACAAATTTATTTACACTGTCTTATCAATTCAATGCTAAAATATTCAAGCTCAAATCACCTCCCCGGCAACGGCGCCAAAACTTGATGAGCCATTACTTGGTAAGGGGGGTTGTGGTGGTGATGTTTGAGATAGTGGAATGAAGAGTTCACTGAGAGAGAATCAAGTTTGTATAATATGAACTCAATGAAATAGATGTGCCAAGTTTAAACACAGAAGTTGTAATATAGTATAGTTGTCGTTCCACTGAGGAGGTGCTAGAATGAAGATCTTAGTTTGAATTGATTAGGCAGAAAGTTTCAGTTTTGATTTGTTGTGAATGTTGTTGAATGAAAAACAGTAAGTAACAAAATAACAGAGGATAGCACTTTGCAAAATATAACAGTAAATGATGTTGGAAAAATCAGTTTTGTAAAACAGGGATTGGCTTCATCACATCTTCACCTCTGTAAGCTGCATAAGTTTCCATATAAGTAAATCGAAAAGATAAGTTCTACGTCACAATCAAAGTCATTTGCATCGATCCCTCGACTACAAAATTCATAAGAATGATTTCCAAACCGCTGATCCCTCAGTCACTTTGGAAACCATTCCAGCATTATCGATCGATTGTTTTGACGTTTGTTGCGTTAGACGCCATCCCTGGCTACCTACTCACAACAAGCATTTCTTTCAGGGTCTGCTTTCAAAAGTCACTTCCCAGCATACTCAAGAAAACTTAGAACAAGAAAATAGTGATCAAGTACTTTCAGGCATTAAACGCAGAAGGAAATACAGAAACTTTATCAAATCTCATTACTCAATGAAAACTTACGACAGCATTACTTCAGTGTTGAATGGATTACAGCCAATCCCATAAGGGAGATTAGTTACTCATGCCTTGCATTTTCACCATCAAAGAAATGAATACAGAAAATGGAAAGTGTGAAATGAAAAATACAGAGGATGAAATGATGTATCAGATGATGTTCGGTCATAGATGATGTTTGCAGCTTGATTTATAGGAGTTTAGGTTCAGCTTCTCTTGCCCACTTGCGTAGAACCCATGCAGCATCTTTCAGAGACTGGTGGAAACAGAAGAAAGTGGATGAGTTTGCATCGTATTGTTGGTGAATAAAGAATTAAGAAATCCCATACTGTCTGAGTCACGCTTGAGCTTGATGGTCACGCTCAAGCGTGAAGAGTTCTGATGCTTATTGATGATCTCACGCTCAAGCTGAAGTAATTCACGCTCAAGCGTGGCTTCCTTGCCTTCTCACGCTTGCTCCTCGCTTAGCCTCGCTCAGTTACGCTCAGGCGAGGCCTTAATATCCATTCCTCACGCTCAAGCGGCTTATTCCCACGCTTGAGCGTGAGAGGGGTCCTGATGCCTCTGTTTCCTTTAATTCATGCTGGCCATGCTTAATCCATGCTTAGGCTTCCATTTTTATCATTCCACGCTTAAGCTCCTAGTGTTCACGCTCAAGCGTGAGGGGTCCTGATGCTTTCCAACTTGTTCAAGCTTAAGCTTGCTTGCTCAAGCTTAAGCTTGGTTGTTCAAGCTTGAGCTTGCTGTCTTCAAATGCTCCCGATCACGCTTGAGCTTGCTCTTTCACGCTTGAGCTTGATGCTTTCACGCTTGAGCTTGCTACTTTCACGCTTAAGCTTGCCTGCTTCAAGCTTAAGCTTGATTTTTCACGCTTGAGCTTGATGCTTTCACGCTTGAGCTTGATGCTTTCACGCTTGAGCTTGTTACTTTCACGCTTAAGCTTGCCTGCCTCAAGCTTAAGCTTGATTTTTCTCGCTTGAGCTTGATGCTTTCACGCTTGAGCTTGCCTGTTTCAAGCTTAAGCTTGATTTTTCATGCTTAAGCTTGCTTGCTCCAAGCTTAAGCTTGATTTTTCACGCTTAAGCTTGCTTGCTCAAGCTTAAGCTTGCCCTGCTTTCCTATTGAATTTCCTGCAACTTTCCAAGAGTTTTAACACAATATTTCTTTTATACACCTATCCATCACTACTTAAAAGATTCATGCTCACTTCCTTCAATAATTCATCAATTTAGCTCAAGTTCTTTACAAAATTAATTCGAATGAGTCATGAAATCAATGCTTAATCAACACTTTTCAATCACCAATAAAAAATACTCTTATTTTTAGTAACTCCTTACTTAAGTAGGACATTCCAATATGGGAATTTGTCCTTTTTAATCAAGGGTGTCACATTGGTGGTATTAGAGCATGGTTGATTCTTTAAGCTTAGGGTGTGGACCGCTAAGGTTCCCTCATACTCAAAAGGGTTGTTCACGAGATGTTGATAGTCACTCAGTAGGATTTAATTATTATCTGTCTGTATGGAGCTTTCCGATAAAGGGAGACTCATTGAATTTTTATTGAACTCTGCTTTTCTTTCAGTCGTAATGGCATACCAAAACAACACAATGTTGAACGCTCTGTTGGATAGGATGGTGGCAGCTCTGGAACGTCCGGGGACGAATGCTCCCCAAGCTCCGCTGAGTCATGACCAAGGACTTGTCGACTTCCAGAAGAACCATCCTACACAATTCAAGGGAGGTTTTGACCCTGAAGGAGCTCAGTTATGGATTGAGTAGATGGAAAAGATCTTTATAGTTATACGATGTGGGGACAATGACAGAGTGATCTATGCTACTTTCATGCTAATGGGAGAAGCTGAGCACTGGTGGACTCATGCAAGGGTGCGAATGACTACTGATGGAGCTAGGATTACTTGGGAATGGTTTAAGACTGAATTTTTGGCTAAGTATTTTTTGGAGGACATCAGGAGGCCGAAGGAGCAAGAATTCTTCAATTTAAGGCAAGGATTCATGACAGTAGGGGAGTATGCAGCAAAGTTTGACAAGTTGGCTAGGTGTTGTCTTTACTATACTCAAATGAGTGAGGCTTCTCGATGCGCCAAATTTGAAGAAGGGCTACGTCAGGACATCTGTCAGGCGATCTGTTGCCAGCAAATCACTCAGTTCACTACTTTGGTGGATAGGTGTCATATCTATGAGTATACGTCAATACAGAGATCAAAAGGAACATCTAGTTATGGGCCGGAGTGACGTGCCATTGACAAATGACCTCAGAAAGACTTCAGATTTGGTCAACCCTATCCCCGACCCAACTTCAATAGACCTAGTAGATTCACAGGACCCAGGGTGATAGACCACCTATGAGGTGCTACGAATATGGAGGACCCTATCTCTTGAAGGACTGCCATAAAAGGAGCTTGACTTACTACAGCTGTGGGAAGACCGGGCATAAAAGTAATGTCTGTCCCAAGAAGAACCTGAATTTTCCAAAGAGGGAAGTTAGAGGACAGATAGGACGTCCTGTAGGCCGTGGTAATGGAGGACCAGCTGCTAGTGCATCAGTTAATAATCCCAGGATAGTAAATCTAAACTGTCAAGGAGGTGGTAATGCTCAACAAGGACTGAGGAATGTTGTAGCAGGTAGGGGTGGAGGCAATGCTAGAGTCTTCACCATGAATGGAGCAGAGGTTGCACAAGAGAATGACCTGGTGCAAGGTACATGCTTCATAGGTGAAGTGCTTCTGAATATGTTGTATAATTCTGGAGTCACTCACTTGTTTATCTCTGAAGATTGTGTGAAGCATTTGAATTTACCATTGACCCCCTTATTTGGTAAAATGATTGTTATTACTGCTACTAATAAACCCCCAAGCTCTGCTGTCATGTGTATGAATTGCCCCATCACTATTGATGGAAGGTCCTACCAGGTGGACCTAATCTGTTTACCCTTGATTAATCTGGATATTATTCTGGGAATAAATTGGCTTGCTGCCAATCATGTTCTAATTGATTGCCATAGTAAATCTATATCCTATGGAGTCATGACACCTGAGCCCTCTCAGCTCAGAAAATATGAGTCTGTTGTTGTTACTCAGGAGGTAACTCCGTTCCAATCTGAAGCGTGAATGTTTATGGTCCTTGCTAGTACCAAGTGTGAGAAGAAGTTAGAGCCTGATCAGCTTCCAGTTGTTCGAGAATTCCCTAAAGTATTTCTAGAGGATATACCTGGGATACCGCCTGAGAGAGAAATCAAATTTAGCATCGATATTCTACCCGGTATTGGACCAATCTCCATTGCTCCATACCGTATGTCGCCAAAGGAATTGGAGGAACTTAAGAAGAAAATCGAACAACTTCTGGAAAAAGGAATGATTCAACCCAGTGTTTCACCATGGGGATCTTTAGTGTTATTAGTAAAGAAGAAGGACGGTAGTATGCGTCTATGTGTGGACTACCGTCAGCTGAATAAGGTCACGATTAAGAATCAATATCCTCTTCCACGCATCGATGATTTGATGGATCAGTTGTGAGGGGAAGTTATCTTCTCTAAGATTAACTTGAGGTCAGGCTACCATCAGATTCAAGTAAAGAAGGAAGACGTTCCTAAGACGGCATTTCAAACTCGCTACGGTTACTTCGAGTATCTTGTCATGCCATTTGGAGTCACAAACGCACCTGCTGTTTTCATGGATTATATGAACCGTATCTTCCACCCATATCTAGATAAGTTCGTGGTCGTATTCATTGACAATATTCTAGTGTACTCTAAGAGTGATGAAGAACATGAAAAATACCTCTGAACTGTTCTAAATATGTTACGCATAAGGAAATTGTACTCGAAGATGTCTAAGTGCGAGTTCTGGCTGAGAGATGTGCAGTTCTTGGGCCATGTTAACTTAGCAGAAGGCATAACTGTAGATCCCGCTAAGATTGAGGCGGTGCTATAATGGGAAAGGCCTAAGAGCGTAACAGAAATCCGTAGTTTCTTGGGTCTCGCCGGCTATTATCGTAGATTTATCGAAAACTTCTCTCAGATAGCTTTCCTTTTGGCTAAGTTGACTCGCAAGGATCAGCCTTTTGTGTGGAGCGACAAGTGCGAAAGCAGTTTCCTGGAGCTTAGGAAGAAGCTGACTAGCGCGCCAGTTTTGATTTTTCCCGATCCTACTAAATTATATAAAGTATATTGTGGTGCATCAGGGCAAGGATTGGGATGTGTGCTTATGCAAGAAAGGAAAGTAGTGGCTTACGCATCTCATCAGTTGAGACCCCATGAAGTAAATTATCCAACGCACAATTTAGAGTTAGCTGCGGTTGTTTTCGCCTTGAAGATCTGAAGGCACTATCTGTACGGGACTAAGTTTGAGGTTTTCAGCGATTATAAGAGCTTGAAATACCTCTTTAATCAGAAGAAGCTGAACATGAGGCAGTGACGATGGATGGAGTTTATTAAAGATTATGACTTCGAGCTTCATTATCATCCGGGAAAGGCAAACATAGTAGCCGATGCGCTCAGCAGGAAGGCATTGCATTTGTCCTACATGATGGCTAAGGAGCTTGAGCGAGTGGAGCTATGTCACCTAGAGCCGAAAGTCTGATGGTTGGGATGCTAAAAGTCTCCAATGAGTTCTTGAATCAAGTTAAGGAAGCCTAGTTGATGGATAAAACTCTACAAAAGCAGCTTGAAAAAGAAAAACCAGGGGAATTTGTGCGAGATAAGCAAGGAGTAATCAGGTATCATGAGAGGCTATGTGTACCTAAAGATACTGATCTGAAAAGATCCATCCTTGAGGAAGCTCATAAAAGCAAGTATAGTGTGCACCCCCGGAGCGACAAAGATGTACCAAGACCTGACAAAGGTATTCTGGTGGCAAGGAATGAAGAGGGACATCGCTGAATATGTCAGTAAGTGTTTGACTTGTCAAAAGATAAAGGTCAAGCAACAACAACTGTATGGGACTCTTCAACCTTTGGAAATTCCTGAATAGAAGTGGGACGAGATTGCTATGGATTTTGTATCATGATTTCCAAGAACACCAGCTGGATGTGATGTAATTTGGGTAGTCATGGATCGACTTACAAAGACCGCGCACTTCATTCCAGTTAACATGAAATATTCTTTAGAGAAGCTCACGCAGATGTACATCAAAGAGATAGTTAGATTACATGGAGTGTCGTCTGCTATTTTATCTGATAGAGATCCCCGTTTCACTTCACGTTTCTGGGAAAGCTTGCAACAAGCATTGGGAACCCGATTGAAGCTAAGTTCAGCATATCACCCTCAGACTACCATTAGGACTCTTAATGATCTCCTAAGAATGTGTATGCTTGAGCACGGTGGGAGTTGGTAGGAGTATCTACCGCTTGTGGAATTCACCTACAACAACAGTTACCACACTAGCATCGGGACGGTGCTGTATGAAGCTTTGTATGGAAGAAAGTGTCGTACGCCCTTGTGTTGGTTCGAGACAGGAGAGAAGACTGTAATTGGGCCAGAGGTCATCCAAAAGACCACATAGCAAATAAAAGGAATTCAAGTAGCAATGAAGACTTCTCAGGACCGTGAGAAAAGCTACTATGATAAGCATCAGAAACCCCTCGAGTTTAAGGAGGGAGATCACGTTTTTCTACGAGTTACTCCTGTGAGAGGAGTAGGAAGAGCCTTGAAGAAGAAGAAGTTAAGTCCCAAGTATGTAGGACCATATCAAATCCTTGAAAGAATTGGGCTGAGTGCTTATCGCATCGCTCTACCTCCTGAATTATCCAACCTTTATAATGTCTTTCATGTCTCTCAACTCTGGAAATATGTACCATATTCTGATCATATCCTGAAACCTGATCAGCTTGATCTTAAAGAGAACGTTACTTATAAGGCTGTACCAGTGAAGATTACAGATAGTCATTTGAAGCAACTAAGAGGGAAGGATGTATCCTTGGTAAAGGTCATCTGGAGTCAGTCTGACGAAGGAGATGCTACGTGGGAGCTTGAGGAAAAGATGCGAACTCTTTATCCTCATTTGCTTGCTAGCACTAGGTAAAATTTCAGGACAAAATTTCTAAAAAGAGGGGAGAGTGTAACAACCCTTATTTTTAATGTTAGGTCCTTGAGACCAGTTGTCTGTATTCTATGCAAATTTTATGTGTACTGATGAATGGGCTACGAATGATTTGATTATATGTCCATTTTAAATAAATTTTATGAGTATAAGGTAGAGATTTTGGCTTTAATTATGTGATTAATCAAGATAATTAGGATAATATAATAATGTGTTTAATAACACCCTAATAACATAGATTTATAAAAGAAAACATTAAATGATTAAGTAACTGTTTTAAATTAATAAAATAGAGTAACTCCCCGGTTTGAGTCCAAAAATTACCAGAGGGACTTGAGTAAATTATTTTTATCCCAAAATGTCCCTCATGATATTCCTAACAACTTTCATGAAGAGCTCAACACTCAATTTTAAATAACCAGGCTTAAAAACGTTGAATTTAAGATACCCGGGTAAGCCAAAATGCGCATCTATACGTATTTTGGGCGTAACTTTCTCTCCTTATATTGGCTTTGAGTCATTCTTGTCCCAAAATCTCCGTATCAAATTTATCTAGAACTTTTATGTTGACCACTAAGGCCAGTTTTTATCCCATAATTCCCAAAAATTAAAACACTACACCAATTGACGTTTTTCCTGCACCAGTTTGCACTAGCTGTAGTATTTTCTACATCACTAACCAAAATCTTTCTAAAATTTCTCCACAACTTTGATGAAGAAACCAAAGTCTAATTCGTAACCCATTTGGCCCATAAAAATTATTTGTGCAATGGACAAAAATCCAATCACAGCCTTGTACCCTTTTAGTATTTAGGCCATATTTCACTCAATTCTCTATGGAGTTTTTTGTGATTTATATGGATTTAAAGAGAATAAAATGTTCTACAACTTTGATATTTAGCCCATTTGCTAATTCGGCCCAAAAGACATCCAAAACCTTCGATCAAGTCACTTCCCTGCATGAGACACCTAGGCTGACATGCATAAACAACCAATAACATGGCTCCACCACTTGGACACTTGTCCCAGCCATGCATAACTCTCCTCCACATCATCTTCAGCTGTTGTTGACATCTTTCTCATGCATGAAACTAGTATGACACTTGCCCATCCACTCGCTCCAGCCATGTCACCTCTTTGGGAGACAAGGAAAGCATGCAAAACTTGTCACTTTGGCAACCATGCTTTGTTCTCCTTGCTTTTCCTTCATTCTTCTAACTTGGAGAAAAAAATTCAGCTATTGTCTTCTTCATTTTTCATACACTTTCTTCATCTAAACATCATCCCATACCCATCATCATCCATTCTAAATCACCATACCACATCATAAAGTTCAAGATACCACTTTTCTAAGACCGAAATCTTTTTTCCCCCACCAAACAGCAAGCTTTTTCTTCTCTTATTCACCACTAAATTCATGTGAAACCACCACCCAAGGTATCCATCTTTCTTCCATTTGGTAAAGTCATCCATGGTGGTCTAGAAACAAAATCTTGGAGCTTTGTCATTCTCCCTTGAACACAAAATTCTTGTTGGTAAGGGGGGTACTTTGCTTGTTTTAGATCCATAAAATTATGCATGCATGGTGAAGTATAAGTGTCCTTAACACTTATACTTTAATATCTCTTTAAAGATTTAAGTTTCTATAGTTTGAATCTTGAGAAATTTTTATGGAAAAAACAAAGATCTTCAAGAGATATTATGGCTACACCATGGTTGTTGTTAGATCCTTTGGATTTTAAAATTTTTATGAAGATTACTAACACTTAAATTTTTATTGCTACATATTTTTTATTGTAATCATAATGCATGTAAAGATCTTGTTTAATTATGTACTCTTGGCTTAATGGGTGACTTGGAGTGTGAATAATAATTTTTTAGACAATGTAAAACATTTCCAAAACAATTTTATAACTTATACTAAATTAATGTTTCTGCTGGAAAATTTTAATAATTAGCGAACAACTTGGAAATTTTTGATTTTAAAAGTATAACTTGAAAGAATTAATTTTTATGGTTAGAATTTGAAAACTTACCTTGATCTTAAAATTTTATGAGATGAAAATTAATTTTAATGTAAAATGGTAATTCTAGATTTTATTATTATTATTATTATTATTATTATTATTATTATTATTATTATTATTATTATTATTATTATTAAGAATAAAAGCAAGTGACTTTTAGTTATAATAATGAAACAATAAGTTATGACATTAACGAAGTAATTTACATGAGTTTTAGAATTAATTCTTGGTGAATATTTAGAATTTTTGTTGCTGCTGTATATTCATATATTTGAGGAATATTTGTGATTTTAAAAATACTATGGATGTGGTAAATAATAAAGGAATAAAAAGGGACCCGAGTTAGGCGTGAACGAAACGTCGGAAACGGTATAAAATGTGTTTTTGTGGGCAAACGAAAGAAAATGGCAAAACTGTTTGAGGATTATTTTGTGACATAAAAAATAAATTTTGAGCATGAGAAAAATACCTAAAGAAGAAAAATTGGTTGGATGAATTTTGACGCGCGATGTGTCCTTAAAACGTATTTTTACAAACGTTGGAACGACAAACTTTGACATTTGTTAAAATTTCGTGTAGGGGCTATTTTCTGGACATATTTTATTTTTAATTTTACTTTATTTAGTTAGTATTTTCAAAGTTAAACACTTTTGGCTTTGGAATCACTCGAATGAGAATTTTATAGGCAAAATACAACGAAAACAATGTTTTGACAACGAAATGAAAATTTACTACTTTGTATATTTACTTTAGAAAAGAGGATTCTTTTATTTACAATATAGAATTAGGAGAGATACCTTATAAATATTTCATCTATTATTTTATGAAAAATTTTAGAAAGATAAAATCAAGTTCTTTGGTTTATTATAAGTAAATACATTGAAACGAGTTTAGTAACTGAAAAGTCGAGAGAAACTTTTATACTTTATACTTAAGGTAACGTTGAATTTTCTTAAATTATAAGAAACATAGTTGAAATTTTATGTTATCTCTTTTACTTAGATATCTATCATACAAATAAATTATATATTTTACAGTAGAGAGTTTTCTTAAAGGAATTACTAGTAAATAACTTGGAAATTCTCATGAAGTGAATTTTTAGTAATATTGAATATTGAGACTTAGCCCCTACAATATGAAAAGATTTATGGTTAGACATTTACAAGTTTTTAAGGACAAATACGCTATATGAAAGTTAGGTTTTGTCTAGACTCTCGGTACCCTAAGTAATTGAGAAAAGTACATGGCATTTTGTATTTGGAGTTGAGGGGGGATGTTAGAAAAATCCCCTTGAGCATATAGTGATGGGTACACTGAAGAATCTGCCACGCCTCGATACCCGAGGGCAGTCTAGGGAGTATCACCGGAGATGGGAATTCCAAGTGGCATCGGATTCGCGCCCGTCGCCGGACAGCCTATAGCAAACTCTGATATACTTCGACAAGAGGCGGGATTTTCTATGACCGTGGAGTGCCCGTTCTTTGGTGATGTGTGATATGTGATTGGCTATTTGATGATCAGGACTGTGATGTCCCTACCTATTTATGAAAACCAAAACGAGGAGAGCTCCGGTCGCTCTAGTTGGGCAGGGGTGATAAGGGTGGCGGATTGTGTACATGATTGTTGATATATGAGATTGAGGAATGGAAGTTAGACCCCATTGCATATTGGTAACGAGTTATAACTTACAGTAATTGAATCTAACACATGCATAGCATGCCATCATTATATGACTAACCCTCTGCTTGTTGTTGACAATTGTGTATATGAAGTTTTGTATTTCTGTTCTAAGGTATGCTGTATGTAATCTTTTTTGTAATTTAAAATATTGAGCCACCCTTGTATGTATATGTTATGGGTTGAGAGCTTTGTACTTACCCCGTTTGTTGTTGTGTATGTTGTTTCTCTTTCTCTGTGATCATCAGTTGAAGGACAAGACGAGCATGGGCAGGACTTGGAGTACCTGCAGTAGAGAACGCCAGTTCAGAAGCGTCATTTGTGTGTATATTTTTTGTTTGCGTTGAGATAGTTATAGACTCGACATTTCTGTTATGCTTTTATGTTATAGTAGTTGTTGGGAGCCTGTGAGCTCCGTACTCTTTTAAATACTCTCATGTTGAAAGAATTGATCTATGTAATATATTTATTTTAAATTGTGTACTGATGATCACCAATTAAAAAAATACTCCTATTTTTAGTGACTCCTTACTTAAGTAGGACATTCCAATGTGGGAATTTGTCGTAGTTAATCGAGGGTGTCACACAATTGATATTTAATATCTCCTATCTATGATCAACATACGACATAGGTCCATCATCAAATCAATTCATATTTAATATATCATATCCATGATCACACATGGTATAAATTCATCATCATATTATTTCATACTCAATGTATCAATATTCAAATGCATAATATCAATGTATTTGCTATTAGAAGGAAATAGTGTAAGGAACTTGGCCGGAATTACACAAATAACCATATCAATCATATTGAGGAATTTATTCATATATATTCGATCCTCATGAATTAACCATAATCAATAATGAGCAACTATGCTCCCTTTATGCGTTACATAATCTCAATGACAATGATCATACTTCCATAAACAACAATTATAACCCATGAATAATAATTCACAAGAATCCTCAATGAGCTATATTCACAATCCAATACTAATGGTTCACTAGGAATCACCATTGAGAAAACAATGCCCCGATAGTCTATTCACAGTTCTTAGATAACTAGTCATTCATGAATCCATATAGGGCAATTAATAATTTAACATATCATCATCCTCTAGATAATTTTCACTCTCAAGTCTTTACAGAACAACCGTTTTCATACAATGAGCATCCCGCTCCAAAAATCACGATAAATGTCTTACAATTGAGCAATCGTGCTCCAATCATCCATTGTATCAACTCAAAAAAGAGTAACCTTACCCTATCAATAATTAATACTCTCAATATAGAGCAAAACACGCTCTTATAATAATTAACAACATCAATTCAGAGCAAAATATGCTCTGATACCAGCTTGTCACACCATGATTTTCTAGACTCGAATCTCGATGTAATCAAGATAATTAAATCATAAAAATATGAGTAAATTTTTCATGTTTGAAATAATTTCAAAACACCACCATGACTACATCAAGATTCAAACCACAGAAAACCAAAGGGTGAGATTTGATAATCTATAACTTGATCGTTAAATAGTTGCCCATAACGGTATACAAAATAACGAAGTTTACAGCAGAAGAAGAATGTGTATACCGGACATACACCTAGTCCCATATATAAGAATATGAGAAAAGGCTCGGTAAAGTATGCAATGACATATCATAGGCCTAATAGACAACCATCAGCATTTCACATAATTTCATAAACATACAAAACCTAAGATATATACATATACATATCTATATGGTCATGCAACATACATCTCCAATATCCATAATTCCATAATTGTCCATATCCAATTAAACTTCAAACCCATGTATCATCATACCTTGTTCATGCCTAAAGGATTACATAACCAACATCAATTTATTCATCAAGTGAGCACAGATTCCAATATCCCAAATAGCATTACATTATCCATTTGTATCATCGTACATAATACATCCACCAATACCAGTAAATATCAATACTATCATGTACATTTATTCACAATTTGATAAATCATAATCGTTGTCGGCTAAGGCATTCCATTACTACTATTTTACCTTCACCAAAGCTTTACTTTAAAAATCATCCTCGTCCCATGATATTCCTGCATCAATGCTAAAAATGGACCACATAGGAGAGTGAGTTATACATTTCAAATGATGATATGAATATAATTAAGATTATATGTATATGTATATCAACATCATGTATGCTTTGCTAAACACATCAATGATCATCATAAATTATTACTTCAACAACATATACATATTTCATATTCGTTAATGAAGTCATAGTAAAACAGACATATACACATCTATCCCAATACCACAATAGGCCAACATCATCAGCATAGACCATTAAGGGCTTTTCTCAAAGCCACCATGGGCTAACATCATTATTATCAATCATAAATAATTATGCCCTTCATTACATTGGGCCATAACATACACATCATTATATTCAATATCGTTTCATGGTAATTACATCATTTATTAATTTTATATGGTCTTTTAGATATTTAATTACCGATCTCACCAACACCATACCACAATCTCAATCATCATCAATAATCATCATCTTCTGGCATATCTCGATGCTATATGTAAATGCTCTTATGGCTAATGCATATGCATAATGGAATAGACAACAAATACGGATTTGACTGTTGGAATAAACACCAAATTGTGGGTCAAGCACGATCACATACCATGCCCCTATTGCAGTAGTATAATGTGTACACATATATCATAATGCATGCATAATCACCAATTTTTACTGGTACCAAATCGCATCGCCCATAATGCAACACCTAACCATTTTCACCATAACCGCGGTAAACAACATAATCAACAATATAAGGTGTTACGGGCCGGCCATATCTTATATCATGGCTGCTGTGATCCAATGGATCACCGGGGTCACTTGCTTATTGTAACATCCCAAAATTTTAAAGTAAAGGATTAATTAAGGAAATTAATATTAAATAATGGAATATGGAATTATTTAATTCATAAAATATTGAAAATGATTAAATTAAGATTTTCAGAGACTGCTAGTAATTTATTGGGATCGAATAAGCTGAAAATAAGACCGATTAAAATATGAGTATCAGACCAAGTATCTCCGATTGGGATGATATTGGTCAGGGCTGTTAAGAATATTATTGGGAGTCTGAATATGTATTCGGAATAATTTTTAGATTAAGTATTGAGCCCAAATAGAGATCCTGTTTGTCATAAAACGATGAATCTTTAATGAGTGGTTTAAAATTAAAAGCAAAAGCCAAATTTTTCTCTTTTATCTTCTCCTCCTAAAACCCTAAGCAAGGGTGGTGAACCTTCTTCCTCCTTTATTTTCGTGAGAAGCTTGGAAGAGCTTGGAGCTTAAAGTTTCCTCCTCTTCTTTTCTCTATTTCGCAGCCCCCTCTCCCCCTCTTGGAACCCATTTTGTTTTTGGGTGAGGTAAGCTTATCTCACCATTTTTGGATGGGTTAATGCATTGGTTATGAGTTAGTATGGTTTGGGGGAGTAATGTATATGAATGGGTATTTGTTAGAAGTCATAAATATGGAGCCCTAGAGTGGGTTGTCATAAATGCTAACTTTGATGATAATAAATGAGGAAGATGCATTTATGGTTGGAAGGTGATGAAGGTTAATGATGCATTTATGAATATGGTTGGGTTTTAGGTGAAACTCTAACCCTAAGATTTGGGGAAAGTGGTAAGTGAGAATTGGACAATGCATTTTGAGAGGAGATATATAATATTGAGAATATGAATGTTGGTAAATAAACTAGTTTTAGGATGTTAGACTATGGTTGCTTGTAGCCTTTAAACATAATGAATGAGGCTTGATGGGAAGGAATTCCCGAAACCTAATAAATGAAGGAAAATAATGTCTATAACATGTTTTATACATGTTATAAATTGTAAATATGAGAATGGTTGATTGATTTTGATTCTATATGTATATTAATGTAGGATCCATTCCAAACGACGAGGCGGGTGCGTCGTATCAATCGGAATTCTTCTCTTGAGAGGAGATGAGTCTTTATGTTTTAAATGCAAGAATTGAATTGTATTTGATTGTCATATGTGTTGGCATGCATGTTTGCCTTGCTTGTGTTGTGGAGATGGATTATGATGTTGAGTATATTAATGTTGATAGTGTAGGTAACATGCATGGATGCATTTAGAACAAATGTGGTGTGCTATATGGTGGTATGAATTACTTGGCAAGGTTGTGTCTAAATTAAGATGTTATGCTTGTATCCACCTTAAATGTGAAATGAATGAAATTAATGTTTAGTTGAGATTGGGTGTGAATGAATAGCATACCATGATTGATAATGAGAAGTTGATGATTGAAATTGATGATGAGTGCCATTGTAAATGGTGAGTAAAGTGTTAAAATGCCACATTGAAACTTGAGAATAAAGACTAAAGCCAACGATAATAAAATCCATTAAGAATGGTGAAGTGGTGTTGGTAATGATGATGATGGTGTTTGATGAGTGGCATGTATAGGATGCATAGAGTGAGAAATGCATATGATTGGCATTTGCATCCATGGCATACTGTATAGCCGTCGTTGTTGGAACATTAGGGGAGTTCCCTTGGCCGACCTAGTGGGAGGATGGCTCGGTGCACGAGCAAGATTTTATTTTCCCCTGTGACTCGGTGTGTAAGTCACGAAGCCGCCTATGTATTGCTACGGGGAGCTACATGTGGCCAACCCTTGTGGAGGGTGGCTCTTGATGAGCATGTGACCCCGGTGGTCCTTTTGGATCACAGCCGCCATGGGATGAGTCATGGCCGGCCTGCAACACCATATATTGAATATGTGTTACCGCGGTCATGGTGAAAATGACCAGGTGTTGCAAGATGGGCGATGCGGTTTGGTACCAGTAAAAGAATTGGTGAAATGCATGCAATTTAAGGATAAGTGTACATATTTTACTACTACAGTAGGGGTATGGTTAGATGATCATACTTGAATTCCATATTTGGTGTTTATATTCCCACAGTCAGATCTACAATTGTTGGAATATTCCATTATGCATATGCATTAGCGTAAGAGCATGTGTGTGAATTTATACCAAAGGCGATGAGCTGTGGTGATGGATATGTTGCGGGTGAGAAAATATATTAAGACAACATAAAAGATGTGAATACTAAATAACAATGTGAATAAGATGGTGAAATGTGTGATAGTCCAATTGTTGAAGGACTAGATCATGTGTGTGAATTTATACTTGCTTGATTTACAAAGATGATTGTGTTTGTGATGATAGTTGATGATGAGTTGTATGTAAATGCAAGTATACATGTTGTGATATATATACACATGATCTCTTGGTATTCATATCCATTCGTTTGGAATGTATGACTCACTCTCCCATGTTGTCCACTTTTTAGACTTGTGATGCAGGGCACTCATGGGTGGAGTGAATCTTTTGAAGTGCATTTTGTGGAAGGAGGTAAATAGGGGTATAGGAAGTGCCTTGGCTGGCAAATCTAGGTTTTGTATAGCATATAGTGTATATGTATGCTTATTTTGCCATCTAGGTTGTAGCTTGAGTATTTTGAGGCTCATGTAGGAAAATTGGACCTTGGTGTGTATGGCCAATTTTCATTAATGACCCAAATGATGTAAGACAATGAATTATGATGCTTGTTGATGATCAATTCTGTGAATGAATGAAGTATTTCATAACTTGTAGCATTTTATGAAGATTTTGTAAGAATGATTTAAATGTCATGCATTGAATGAATAGGAATTGAACTTGATATGTATGACTAATTGGATTGACTCTCAAATGCATATTGGAATGTATATAAAGCACTAGCATAAGTTAAAATGCCATAAAATGAGATTTGGTATGCTAAGTTGGGTGAAATGTTACATGATTTTGTTTTTCCTGCATAACTCGCTCGGGCGAGTGGAAATTGCGCTCAAGCAAGATCTCCCTGTAACAGGGGTGTGGCCACTGGCCCAGATTTTCCCGAGCGAATGACATTTTCGCCCAAGTGAGATCTGCTTGGAATCAGAGGTTTAGCTACTGGAGTTATTTCGCTCAGGCAGGTAAGGCTTCGCCCGAGCGAGAGCGAGGGGGATAGCTACTAGACCAATTTAGCTTGAGTGGATGGTCAGTGTTTGGGCCCTCGCTCAAGCGAAAACAATACCTGATGCTACTGGAGTAATTTTGCTTAGGCGAGAACGCCTCGCCCGAGCAAAAGGGGAAGCATTTAGATACTAGAGTAATTTCGCTTAAACGAGCAGGGCTCGCTCAAGCGAGATAAGCACCTGATACGCATGGCATTTCTCGCTCAAGCGCGTTTCCTGACTCGCCCAAGCATGACCACGCTAACTCGCTTAAGTGAGTGTTGTACTCACTTGAGCGAGTGGCACCTGATTCCTCCAAATGCATTTGCTTCAACTATTTTAATTTTCCCTTGCATCAACCCCCTTCTTGCATCATCATACGAAGGTATTTGTGATGGTTTGACCCATTAATTTCTCTAATCAATTATCCATTTGAAATCCAATCACAGCATAACAATTTAATCAATTCTTCCATTGTTTTGAATGAAAACTCCTCATGTTTTATTTTTAAATTTACCTTCTCATATCTTCACATATGAGATAGGTTCTTCTTAGATCCAGGGTGTTGGATTAAAGCTTCACCACTTTATTTCTTCATTAATTAATGATTTTAAAGTCACAAAAAATTTACCCGTATTTTTTCGGGTCTCACAACCTGGTATCAGAGCAATGGTTGCTCTTGATACAGACATAATTGATGTTGTTCAAGTAGTTATTACTTATGATTGGATCATATGAGCTATTATTGGTTGAGTTATGATTAGTTGATTGAATTGTGGTTGTTTGTCATTGAATTGAGATTGATGTCAATGTTGTTGAGTCCGGCCAAGAGTCCTTACACTATTTACTTTCAATAGTGAATATGTTGTGATCATGTATTGAAATTGATATGATTATATGATGTGATGCATGATGAGCTTATAAGTTCTAAGACCTTTGAATTCATAAGTTGAAAAATTATTGTTTGGTCTAGTTTACTCATGTGTGAACCATGTTTTAATGTATAGGCTTGAAATATGGCTGGTAGACCAAACTGTGAGGCTGCTGCTATGGCAAATGCCTTGAATCGCTTTGCTGATCTCTTGGAAAGACAAGGCTAACTGAATGTGGGACAAGGCTCCCAAGGTCTTGATCTATTTCTCAAGAAGAAACCTTCAGAATTTCATGGAGGTTATAAGCCCGAGGATGCTTATGCTTGGATCAACGATTTGGAGAGAATTTATGCTAGCTTCGAGTGTTCTGAAGCACAAAAGGTAGAGCATGCGATCTTTATGATCCACGATGAAGTTGAAGCTTGGTGGTGTCTTACTAGGGGACGCATGGTGTCTGCTGATATTCCCTTGGTTTGGGAAAACTTCAAGGTTGAGTTTTTGGAGAAGTATTTCCCGGATAGTTACAGAAGCAAGAAAGAGCTCGAGTTCATGGAGCTAAAGCAAGGTGGTATGACTGTGGAGGAGTATGCCTCCAAGTTTGAAGAACTCTGTGCATTCTATCTGCCCTATCAACAAGAGGGTACTGAGGCTTCCAAATATGTAAAGTTTGAAAATGGTTTGAGGCCCAAGATCAAGCAGGCTATTCGGCATCAAGAGATAAGAAGCTTCCCTACACTTGTGAACAAGTGTCGCATATATGAAGAAGATGATGTGGCTCCTTTGAGTCATGGTAAGCATGAGCCTAAGTTGAAGGGTCAATTCTCTAGTTTCAAGAAGCAAGGTCACTTCAAGAAGAACAAGTTCTTTCATGGTGGATCCTCCAATGCAAGAAGACGTGGTACTTTCAGAGGTGGTTACGATGGTGGTAACCAAGGTCGTGGCAATGTCCAAGGCCTAACTTGCTTCAAATGTGGTGCCAATCATTTGGCGCATGATTGCCCACGAGATGATATGGTGTGCTACCAATGAAACCAACCCGAGCATATTCACCCAAATTGCCCATTGAATGTAACACCCTATTCTTAATAAATAAATAAACCCAAGAACAGGGAAATTTTTCCAAAAATAAGCCGTAAGGTAACTGGGTACAACTAAGGGGGGGAAGGAATGCAAAGGAAAAGAAAACCATTCACAGGGGAAGGATAAAACGCTTAAGCGAACCCAACAACACCACGCTTAATCACTCAAGCGAAACCCAGCGTCGCTTGAGCGAGACAGCCCTCTCGCTCGGGCGTGCACGCGTCCGTCAAAGCAAACCAACCAAGGGCCTTCTTAGCAATTCGCACTCGTTGGGCAAATGCCTTATTCACTGAGGTGAGCAACTCCACTCGGTGTACCCGTCACTCAGATTTCCGAATCTGAGTTCACTCGAAAAGGTTTTTACTCACAACCAGCCGGATTAATCTTTATACCTACCAGCTACTTTCGGGGGTTACCTATACACCATAATTTCGCCCTTACAGAGTACCAATGTTGACTACTCGGTAAGTAATAACTATCTCACTCGGGATCCACGGTGTCTTTCGCTCGGAATATCATTCTCGATCTTCCATCACTCGGGTATCCCGCTTATTCTTTACTTGGCAATTACAATCCTTCTTACTCAAGCCCTCTTACTAACTCCAGCTTCACTTAGGAATACCCTAGCTCTCAATCAACTTACCACAATGGTTTTCACTCGGAATCTTATAAGTTACTCATCAGTCGGGGAAACACTCACTCGGTCAGTCATCACTCGGAAATGTATCGAAGTTCTCTACTCGGGAAAATCCTAACAGCTTATCACTCGGAGGGTTTTCCAGGCCAATCCCCACTCGGAACTATACGACTCCATTCACTCAAAACGTCTAAACCTTCCATCCCTCGGGATAATTTACTAACCCGCTCTCTACGGCAGTAACTTAACTCCATTTTTACTGGTCATACTAACTTCACACACTCGGAAAGCATGAACACATATTGCTTGGACGTCACGCACAGTATGGAACACACATACAGTATGGTAAAAGTATATATATGTAGGAGTGCATATAAATAATTACAAGCACAATAGCATACTCTCAACTCAAGGAGATTCAGATTCTGGTTTAAGAGACTAACATCAAAACACGAGCCGGCCAGGGCTTAACCAAAACATTATACACAATATCTACACATATACATATAGTCCCATAGTGCACAACCAATCCACTCAGCAATCAACTCCACCTTCACTCGTTGTTCCGAGAGACATTCACTGAAAATATTGCCACAAAGGGGTGAGCTTTTACATTTAAAATGACAGTTAATGATTCGGCATCGGCATCAATACTTGCATTCCTAATCACTCGGTTTGCATTTAATTTGGGTTTCAGCCATGCAGAATATGGTACTTTCAAAGACATATACTTACATACATATTACGTAAGATGAATTTCAATCATGCAAGCATACATCAACTCATTCGGGATTCACTCGTGTCACTTTGAGCCATTCCATTAACGCTACCCTAAGCAACGTTTCATCTACATGCATGCCTACGGATCCGACTTAAGCAATGATTTTCAGTTACAGGTTCCCTTACTGGCCTCTCGTCCATAAACCCTTCCCGCGTGGTACCGGCCTCCCATTGACGTCTCGAGACTTAACTCTAGCTCCTACGGCTACCACGGGCTCTCACCGGATCTAGCCAAGGGTCTGTAGCTGGAGATCATTTTATTGGGCTCCTGACCTTCCTCGGGTCACCCCATTCCTCTACATGCAGCCTATATGCTTAAACAACGAGCATCCTCAATTATCCGACTCATTCTTTGTAGCCATGAGCGTCATATCCGATCCAACATATTTCCTACATTCAATCATTCATCGTACTAGCATGCACAGTACTCAACAGTTCATGTGTACAATATCTCAATGAAATCAACCAACAATCACACATACGTATCCTCCCGGTATTAACAATAATAAGAACATGCATTACATGCGTTTAGATATAACCAACTATCAGAATTCAACACAACGACCCTGAATACCTGCATGCAATTGTATATCTATAATCAGGACTCTACAATCACACATATGGCATTCAAGGATTCACAATCATGCGTTGCACACAGTCATCACAGACACATTCATACACATGCACAGTAATACATTTATCCGGTACCGTCCATCGACCATGCATTTAACATGCAAGCGCCCCCTACCTTCTGGAGGGACTCGAGAAGCTCTTCTACTTTCCGACGTTTGGTTTGATGCTCTATTTGCCTCGTTCCGTCTTCTTCGCACAGTCGTACTCTGTAATCGGCTCGGGGTTAGGAAGTTGTTCTTCCTCTGCTTTGATGATCTTTCTTCACCAGCCAGAGGGAGCTCCAACTCTTTTGTAGCAGTGTCATCATGGCTTCCAGTAGCAGAAAACAGAGACAGAGAGTAGGGGAGAAGAAGGAGAAGAAAGCACGAAGAAGAGAGAAGTAGCGGAAGAGAAGGGCTGAAAGAAAACAAATGAATGGCAAAGAGGCCCAGTAATCATATATATATACATGCACGAAGAAAGAAGAGTGGGGTGGGAAAGCGTGAGGTAGCAGTCTGCTTACATCACACCCATTCACAATCAGCCAACAATTAATAATTAATCACACTTAATCAGCCATTTATTCTCTTAGTTAAATTAATCAAGTTAATTATAATTAATAAACAATCTTCCCACTTGCAATTATTATTTCAATGACTCAATTCCACTCGGAAGTTAATTAAAAATTGGGATGTTACAGTTCTCCCCCTCTTAAAAGAATTTCGTCCCCGAAATTCACTCGGTAACTCACCTTAGTAAACAACTCGGGGTATTGCTGCCTCATGGCATCCTCGCGTTCCCAGGTATAGGAAGTACTCCCGTCTTGCTGCCACTCCACTTCAACCAGTTGTACATCCTTGCTCCTCAAACGCTTTACCGATCGGTCTGTGATTCTAATCGGTACTGTTACAGTGGTCAGGTCCTCTTTAATCTCCACTTCATCATCCGGCATCACGTGATTGGGATCATGTAGATATTTCCTTAGTTGGGATACGTGAAACACGTTATGCAATCGGGATAAGTGAGTCGACAATGCGATTCGATATGCCATGGAACCGACTCATTCCAATATCTCATAAGGCCCAATGTATCGGGGGCTTAACTTTCCACTTTTCAAGGCTCGCCTGACTCCTTTGCTCGGTGAAACCTTTAGAAACACTCTATCTCCGACTGAAAATTCCAGTGGGTTAGCGCGTTTGTCATAGTAGCTCTTCTGTCGGTCATGCGATGCCTTCATCTTTTCCCTTATTCCTTGGATTTGTTCTGAGGTTTGTCTCACAATTTCCAGCCCCAATAGTAGACTTTCACCCATTTCCGACCAACGGAGAGGGGTCCGGCATTTTCGTCCATACAAGGCTTCGTAGGGTGCCATACCAATACGGCTGTGGTGGCTATTGTTGTACGTAAATTCGATCAAGGGAAGGTACTGTTCCCAACATCCACCATGCTCCAACACACACGCTCTTAGTAAGTCCTCTAGACTTTGTATTGTTCTCTCGGATTGTCCATCCGATTGGGGGTGGTAGGTGGAACTTAACCAAAGTTTCGTGCCCAACTCCTGGTGCAGGCTGGTCCAAAACCGAGACGTGAATCTAGGATCCCTATCCGACACGATAGAAGCTGGCACTCCATGCAGTCGGACAATTTCACGAATATAAATCTGAGCCAACTTATGTAACGGGTATCTCATGTTTACAGGCAGGAAGTGTGTGCTTTTCGTCAATCGGTCAACAATGACCCAAATCGCATCATGACCCGCTCGGGTTTTTGGCAACCCCATGACAAAGTCCATAGCAATTGAGTCCCACTTCCACACGGGGATCTCCAGGGGTTGCAATGCACCATAAGGCTTCTTATGCTCTATTTTTGATTTCTGACAGGTGATACACCGAGCCATATATTCCGCTACATTTCTCTTTAATCCGGGCCACCAGAATTGTCGTCTCAGGTCGTGGTACATCTTTATAGTACCCGAGTGAATACTCAGCGGGCTCTTATAGGCTTCATCCAGCACCATCCTTCGTAACTCACCCTCACTCGGCACATATATCCTATTCTTCACTCGGAAAATCCCATCCGATCCTTCGGTCAAGGACAAACCTTTACCCTTGGCCTGGGTCTCCTTCAATTCAGCCAAGTAGGGGTCTGATCTCTGCTGCTCAATTACCAGTTTCAGAAACTCATTGGCAATCTTCAGTGTACCGAGCGTCATTCTCCGAGACGAAGGGATGTCAACATGCAAATTCATGTCTCGGAATTTCTCCAATAACTCCACCTCCTTCACCATCATTACAGCCACATGGAGGGATTTCCGACTCAATGCGTCGGCAACAACATTCGCTTTACCCGGATAATACTTTAACTTGAAGTCATAATCCTTCAAAAATTCCATCCATCTTCTCTGCCTCATGTTCAGCTCCTTCTGATCGAACAAATATTTGAGGCTCTTATGGTCGCTGTACACTTCAAATCTGGATCCGTACGAGTAATGCCTCCAAAACTTCAACGCGAAGACCACAACTACTAATTCCAAATCATGGGTCGGATAATGCTGCTCGTGAGGTCTCAATTGCCGAGAGGCATAAGCTATCACCCGGTCTTTCTGCATTAGCACGCACCCAAGGCCGAGTCCCGATGCATCACAGTAAACCACAAAGCTTTCTTGCAAGTTGGGCAAAGCCAACACTGGAGCGGTTGTCAACTTGTTCTTCAACTCTTGGAAACTACTTTCACACTCGGAACTCCACACGAAGGGAACGTTTTTCCGAGTCAGTTTAGTCAGTGGCAAGGCAAGTTTGGAAAATCCTTCAATGAATCTTCTATAATAGCCAGCTAGGCCCATGAAGCTCCTCACATCCGAGACTGACTTGGGTCTCTCCCATGCCACCACAGCTGCCACCTTGGAGGGGTCTACTGAGACACCTTCCACGGAGATTACATGTCCAAGAAAGTGGATCTTGTCCATCCAGAAATCACACTTCGAAAACTTTACAAACAACTGTTTCTCCCTCAATACTTGAAGTACCGCTCGGAGGTGTTCTTCATGCTCCTCAGGGGTTTTAGAATAGACTAAGATATCATCTATAAAAACTACTACGAATCGGTCTAAATATGGGTGGAATATGCTGTTCATGTAACTCATGAATACAGCAGGGGCGTTTATCACACCAAACGGCATCACTACATACTCGTAGTGGCCATACCGAGTCTTGAAGGCAGTCTTTGGGATATCCGAGTCCTTCACCCGGATTTGGTGGTATCCCGATCGTAGATCGATCTTTGAGAAAACTGAAGCACCACGCAGTTGGTCGATTAAGTCATCAATCCTGGGCAACGGGTATCGGTTCTTAATCGTGAGCTTATTCAGCTGTCGGTAATCTATACATAATCTCATGCTGCCATCCTTCTTTTTAACAAGTAGCACAGGTGCACCCCATGGTGATATACTCGGTCGAATGAATTGTTTTCCGAGTAACTCCTTCACTTGCTTTTTCAACTCAGTCAATTCTGTTGGGGACATTCTATAAGGTGCACTAGAGACTGGCTCGGCTCCAGGAATCAAATCTATAGATAATTTAATTTCTCTATTCGGAGGGACACCCGGTACGTCCTCCGGAAATACCTCGGGAAATTCACGTACAGTCAGAATATTGTCCACTCGGACTCTACTATCTCCCTCAGTTAAACAAAGCATTATAAATAGCTGAGCTATACCTTGTACCGTGTGATTCTCATTATTCTGTCTCGAAAAAATTAGTCTCCGATTTCGACAATCCACCAATACCTTATTGGCTGAAAGCCAATCTATGCCGAGCACAATGTCAAGGTCCTTCAGAGGTACACACACAAGATCGAAGGTAAAACTCCGATCGCTCAACGTAAAGGTGATGTCCTTGCACATCGTTGATGTCCATACTTTAACGCCAGTCGGGTTGGCCACTTCCAAAATCTGATCCATATCCACAGTCGGTAGCCTCAAACGTCTTACACACTCATCAGCTATAAAAGAATGGGTAGCTCCAGAATCAAAAACTACATTAAGTGTATATCTACCAAGTAAGCACTTACTTTGCACCAGGTCATTTGCTTGTGCAGCCTCTTGCGCGTTGATGGCGTATACCCTCCCAACAGCCGGTTGGTCGATATTTCTCCTTCGGTTGTTTGGAGTGAACATCATATTCCCTCTGGCTCTATTATCTCTGCCTTCCGATCGTTGGCTACCATTCCCACGGCCTCTCCCTCGGAGGCCTCCACGATGCACGTGGGAGTCTGCTTGGCGTAATCGAGGGCAGTCAGGGCGGATATGCCCCTTCTCATTGCAATGAAAACATATGACATTTCCCCTACCATCACAATTCTGAGTAAAGTGGTTGCCACCACATTTAAAACACTTGCCAAATCTTGGACGTCCACCAGTCTGTCCCCCTTGACTGATCCGATCCTTATATCTAGCAGAGGGTCCACTTCTCCCGACGTTGCCTGACCTCTTGAAGCATGACTGTTGAGGTCTCAAGGAGGGTTCTGTCCTACTGCTCTAGCCCGAATGGGCCTTGTCATCTTCTTCGAAAATCCTACATTTATTCACTAGCACTAGGAAGCTTCTAATCTCCTGGTATCTACAAGCTCTTTTAATGTCTGATCGCAGTCCGTTCTCAAATTTGAGGCATTTAGAACTCTCAGTCCCGGGTTGTTAAAAGGGCGGATAAAACAAACACAACTCTTCAAATCTGGCTGCGTATTCTTCTACCGACATGGAACCCTGTCTCAGTTCCATAAATTACAGTTCCTTCCGACTCCTCACTGTGTCGGGGAAATATTTTTCTAGGAAGCACGTTTTGAAGTTTTCCCAGGTCGGCTGCGTGTCGACATCGACCAGTCAGTTTCTGGCGATCTTCCACCAGTTTTCCGCCTCGTCCCGCAGCATGTACACTCCGTATTCTACCTTCTGGGCCTCGGTACAATGAAGACCCCCAAAAATTCTCTCTAACTCTTGAGTCCATTTATAAGCTGCCTCGGGGTTACGTCCTCCTTGAAATTCACTCGGCTTCCTCTTCAGGAAGCGGTCCAACACTTGACCATCTTCAACTCGAGGCTGGCCTTGCCTCTCAAACACGTCAGCAAAACGTTGGAATGCCGCTGCTATGGCTTCCATGCTTTGGCGATTCGTCATTACTTATCCTAAAATTAACACCCCTTCAAGGATAAGTATACAAAGTTGCTCACTACCGGTCGGATTTCATCCCAACACTCAATAACTATAGCATATTATACTATTCATATATACATCTCACAATTAATCGGACCACGGGAAATAATCTCCCATCCTCGAATCAGTGTTTCCACATCATTCAGGTTTGACAGAATATCACAATAATAATGACCACTCGATCATAACACACATAACCGCTTACACTCAGTAAGCATACCTTGGCCTTGGACCTTTTAGGTCTGCTCTGATACCAAAATGTAACACCCTATTCTTAATAAATAAATAAACCCAAGAACAGGGAAATTTTTCCAAAAATAAGCCGTAAGGTAACTGGGTATAACTAAGGGGGGGAAGGAATGCAAAGGAAAAGAAAACCATTCACAGCGGAAGGATAAAACGCTTAAGCGAACCCAACAACACCACACTTACTCGCTCAAGCGAAACCCAACGTCGCTTGAGCGAGACAGCCCTCTCGCTCGGGCGTGCACACGTCCGTCAAAGCGAACCAACCAAGGGCCATCTTAGCAATTCGTACTCGTTGGGCAAATGCCTTATTCACTGAGGCGAGCAACTCCACTAGGTATACCCATCACTCAGATTTCAGAATCTAAGTTCACTCGGAAAGGTTTTTACTCACAACCATCCGGATTAATCTTTATACCTACCAGCTACTTTCGGGGGTTACCTACACACCATAATTTTGCCCTTACAGAGTACCAATGTTGACTACTAAGAAAGTAATAACTATCTCACTCGGGATCCAAGGTGTCTTTCGCTTGGAATATCATTCTCGATCTTCCATCACTCGGGTATCCCGCTCATTCTTCACTCGGCAATTACAATCCTTCTTACTCAAGCCCTCTTACTAACTCCAGCTTCACTTAGGAATACCCTAGCTCTCAATCAACTTACTACAATGGTTTTCACTCGGAATCTTATAAGTTACTCATCAGTCGGGGAAACACTCACTCAGTCAGTCCTCACTCGGAAATGTATCGAAGTTCTCTACTCGGGAAAATCCTAACAGCTTATCACTCGGAGGGTTTTCCAGTCCAATCCCCACTCGGAACTATACGACTCCATTCACTCAGAACGTCTAAACCTTCCTTCCCTCGGGATAATTTACTAACCCGCTCTCTACGGCAGTAACTTAACTCCATTTTTACTGGTCATACTAACTTCACACACTCGGAAAGCATGAACACATATTGCTCGGACGTCACGCACAGTATGGAATACACATACAGTATGGTAAAAGTATATATATGTAGGAGTGCATATAAATAATTACAAGCACAATAGCATACTCTCAACTCAAGGAGATTCAGATTCTGGTTTAAGAGACTAACATCAAAACACGAGCCGGCCAGGGCTTAACCAAAACAGTATACACAATATCTACACATATACATATAGTCCCATAGTGCACAACCAATCCACTCAGCAATCAGCTCCACCTTCACTCGTTGTTCTGAGAGACATTCACTGAAAATATTGCCACAGTAGGGGTGAGCTTTTACTTTTAAAATGACAGTTAATGATTCAGCATCGGCATCAATACTTGCATTCCCGATAACTCGATTTGCATTCAATTTGGGTTTCAGCCATGCAGAATATGGTACTTTCAAAGACATATACTTACATACATATTACGTAAGATGAATTTCAATCATACAAGCATACATCAACTCATTCGGGATTCACTCGTATCACTCCAAGCCATTCCATTCACGCTACCCTAACCAACGTTTCATCTACATGCATGCCTGCGGATCCGACTTAAGCAATGATTTTTAGTTACAGGTTCCCTTACTGGCCTCTCGTCCATTAGCCCTTCCTGCGTGGTACCGGCCTCCCATTGACGTCTCGAGACTTAACTCTAGCTCCTACGGCTACCACGGGCTCTCACCGGATCTAGCCAAGGGTCTGTAGCTGGAGATCATTTTATTGGGCTCCTGACCTTCCTCGGGTCACCCCATTCCTCTACATGCAGCCTATATGCTTAAACAACGAGCATCCTTAATTATCCGACTCATTCTTTGTAGCCATGAGCGTCACATCCGATCCAACATATTTCCTACATTCAATCATTCATCGTACTAGCATGCACAGTACTCAACGGTTCATGTGTACAATATCTCAATGAAATCAACCAACAATCACACATACGTATCCTCCCGGTATTAACAATAATAAGAACATGCATTACATGCGTTTAGATATAACCAACTATCAGAATTCAACACAACGACCCTGAATACCTGCATGCAATTGTATATCTATAATCAGGACTCTACAATCATACACATGGCATTCAAGGATTCACAATCATGCGTTGCACACAGTCATCACAGACACATTCATACACACGCACGGTAATACGTTTATCCGGTACCGTCCATCGACCATGCATTTAACATGCAAGCGCCCCATACCTTCTGGAGGGACTCGAGAAGCTCTTCTATTTTCTGACGTTTGGTTTGATGCTCTATTTGCCTCGTTCCGTCTTCTTCGCACAGTCGTACTCTACAATCGGCTCGGGGTTAGGAAGTTGTTCTTCCTCTGCTTTGATGATCTTCCTTCACCAGCCGGATGGAGCTCCAACTCTTCTGCAGCAGCGTCATCGTGGCTTCCAGTAGCAGAAAATAGAGACAGAGAGTAGGGGAGAAGAAGGAGAAGAAAGCACGAAGAAGAGAGAAGTAGCGGAAGAGAAGGGCTGAAAGAAAAAAAATGAATGGCAAAGAGGCCCAGTAATCATATATATATGCATGCACGAAGAAATAAGAGTGGGGTGGGAAAGCGTGAGGTAGCAGTCTGCTTACGTCACACCCATTCACAATCAGCCAACAATTAATAATTAATCACACTTAATCAGCCATTTATTCTCTTAGTTAAATTAATCAAGTTAATTATAATTAATAAACAATCTTCCCACTTGTAATTATTATTTCAATGACTCAATTCCACTCGGAAGTTAATTAAAAATCGGGATGTTACATTGAACATAAGAGATGCTAATGTTGACACTCCTATTCGCTTGAATTATGATGCTAACCGTGGAGGCCGTGGTGGCTTTGGAGGTCGTGGTCGCGGAAACGATAATGGTTATAATGGTGGCCAAAATGGTGGCCGTGGTGGAAACCATAACGGTGGGAGAAATGACAATGGTCGAGGCAATGGCCATGGTGGAAGAAATGGTAACCGCAGTAGTGGTGATCAACCACAAGTGCTTTATAATACAATAAATTAGGTCTAAATTGCTTAGGATTTTAGTCATTATCCACTGTATTTCCTTTATTTATTGCGATTTTTGCTTTCTTTCCACTCTAGTCTACTTGGGTATGTTATTTTGCAGAAATTAAGGTAATAAAGGGTCAAAAACAAGAGAAAAACGACCATAAAATGATAATGAAACAAGAAGAACAAGCCCAAAGTAGAAAGAACTCTCTTTTTATGCTGAATTCCGACTCAGAATGCTGAAATCCGACTCAGAATGTTAAAATCCGACTCAGAAATACTGAATTCCGACTTAAAATGACCAAATCCGAGTGGAATGACTGAGAAAGGACCAAATCCAAGTGGAATTACTCAGAATGGAGCAAATCCGAGTGAGAAGTCTCCAAGGAAAGGCCATTCCGAGTGAGTTGGGTCAGAAAGATGCATTTCCAAGCAAAGCAAGGCTCGGACATAAGAAGAAATTCAATCAGTCAAATTCCAACCCTTCAAGTGCAAGTTCCTGAGTAAAAGTCAAAGCCATTCCGAGTGAGTTGATTGACGACTGAAGGCCATTCCGAGTAAAAAGCATGAAGGCCGACTGAAATATTTCAAAGCAAATCCGAGTGAATTCCAAAGCAAAGCTTTAACCGAGTGGTCCAAATTCAGAGACAGACGAGTGAAAATGATTGGGAACCGATTGAATCTGAACCAAGTGAGTCTTCAATCAGTTCCGAATGAACTCCATGAACCTGAGCCGAGTGAATGGTTTCAGTCGGATCCGAGTCCCTCTTCAGTCAATTCCGAGCAACACAAGCAAATCCGAGCAAGGATTCTCCGAGTGAAACAGTGAAAAAGAGAACCTCTCGCTTGAGCGAACCTTTATCCGCTTGAGCGAGACGGTTTCCTTCAACAAACGCTTAAGTGAGAAACTCTCGCTCAAGCGAAACCGACCGGTTTTCTTAAATACCGACCCCTCAACTCAACACCGAGTAAAGATTTCACTCGGTTTTATGTGCGAACAGTACCATTTTTTACTCGGTTTTGAGCACAGAAGGCACCCTTTCACTCGGATTTTGCAGAAAAGATGAAAACCGACCCACTTTTCCACTCGGAATTTGCCCAGCTGAATAAATCCAAGCACCGAATTATTGGAAATATTAAAATAATGCAAATTGGCACAGCTGGAACTCACATGCACCGAAAGTTTCCTCCCACTTGCAATTACAACGCGTTTCTTAGCTGGATCCCCCCTTTCCATCGCCTATAAAAGGAGAAGAAGTTGCAAGCATCCATCATCAATCATCACTTGAATCAATTACCATCAGATTCATTTTCTTTTCTTTTCTTCGTTACTTTCTCTCTTCTTCTCTTTAGTTTCCTTCTTTTCCATTTTTCTTTCTCTGTTCATTTTTCTTCTCTTTCTTTTTATTTTCTTTTCTTTCTTTTATTTTGTAAGAGTGTGAGGGCTGTAAAAGTGAGAATTTAAATTTGTAATTAGTGGAGAAATTATTGCAACAAGGAATTACAGTGGTAAATTATTCTGAGCTTTTGGAGAAACCCGTAAGTCTTTATTTTTACCATGTCTTGTATGTTTTATTTTTCCATTATTTATATGAATTTGAATTATTTCATGAGTAGCTAAATTAATTATCTTGGGATAAAGGGGGTATGATAATATTTTATTTTAATGTTATTTTAACTTGGAATTAAATAAATTTCTGTTTTCCATTTAGTTCAATTATGCTTAATGCTTTTAGTAATTCCTAACAAGAACCTAAATGATAAAACTGTATACTTACGGGTATATTAGTAAGTTTAGGTAATAAATAGAATCGAGAGATTTATTTTTACCAGAAAGCTTTGAACTAAACCTAAGATTTTTGAGATGCTTTTTGTGACCTCGGTAAAACCGTGAAAGTAATCAAAATTCTTTCGAGGAAATAAAAGGGATTTTCATAAAATGATAATGGGCCTTTCTGAGGATTAAGCAGTGCTTTCCATAGGTTAGGTACATTAATAAGATTCCGAGAGGAACATATTAATTAGCTTTTGGAAAATTCGCCTTGGAAAACTTAATTCGATTCTTATTTATGAAAAGTTTAAATTCGTTAACATAAAATAGAGTCTTAATCCCCCGAAATCCCAAGATATTCTTAACTCTAATTTTTAAGTGTCAAGTAAATTTTATTTTTATATTTATTCGTATTCTGTGCAATTTTAATTTGTACTTTATTTTATAAAAATCTTAAAAATCAATTGTGTGGATAATTAAATTTCAATATGCTGGTACTTTGAACACAGTCCCTGTGGAGAACGATAATCTTTTATATTACGCGACATAACCCGTGCGCTTGCGGGCCCTGTCAAGTTTTTGGCGCCGTTGCCGGGGACTGTTGTCCCTCAAATATCGGCAATATTGAAATTCGATTAGATCATACTTGTTAATATTTTTATTGTTATTTTTATTTTTATTTTTATTTTTAATTTTGTTTGTAATTTTGTATTTTGTTCTTTATTTTGTGTATCTGTTGTTGTTTTATTTTTGTGAAAATTTGTTTTATTTGTCATTTATTTTCTATTTATGCGACGAAGCCGTAGTGTCGATCTAAACTTAGGATTTGACCCTGAGATAGAACGTACCCTTAGAGCTTTAAGAAAACAACAAAAACAACAAAAAGAACAAAAAGAAAAACAAATGGCAGACCAACACAGACCCTTAAGAGATTTTGCCACTCCAAGCACTAATGGAAGAGGATCCAGCATCCTCAGACCCACAGTGGAGGCTAACAATTTTGAATTGAAGCCTTCACTACTCTCAATGGTTCAACAGAACCAATTCGGAGGATTACCCTCCGAAGATCCAAATCTTCACCTTCAAATCTTTCTTGAATACTGTGACACCCTGAAGATGAACGGAGCCACCAATGATGCCATTCGCTTAAGACTTTTCCCTTTCTCCTTAAGAGATAAAGCGAGAGCGTGGTTATACTCTCTTCCTGAAGGATCCATCACGACTTGGGAACAATTGTCCAGTGCTTTTATCAATAAATGGTACCCAAGGAACAAGACTGATGTGTTGAGAAAACAAATCATCAATTTTTCACAAAAAGATGATGAATCCTTGTATGAAGCCTGGGAAAGATACAGAGAGTTGCTAAGAGAATGTCCTCACCATGGGATAAAAAGGTGGTTGACAATCCATATTTTCTATAATGGACTAACTTCCACACAAAAGATCTCTTTAGATGCTACAGCTGGAGGAGCCTTCATGAGTAAAAATGTTGATGAAGCTGAGAACCTGATCGAGGAAATAGCTCAAAACACTCACCAATAGAACTCTGAGAGAGGATTACCTTCTAAAATACCAGGTAAGTACTCTGTTGATGCTCTTTCCCTACTTTCTGCCAAAGTTGAAGCATTAACATTAAAACTTGATAAAATAGGGTCAACAGGTGCTACTAATATTGTTTGTGAAGTTTGTGGTGTTTCAGGACATGGAGCTACAAACTGCAACTTAGCCATGACCCCTAATCAAGAACAAGAAATGCATCAGGTGGATGCTATTGGAAACTACGGTGGAAATTATCAAGGTAACTACAGACCTCCACAAGGTCCACCTGGTTTCCAAAATAGGCCACCTCAATTCCAAAGTAACTACAAACCTCAACAAGGAACCTATATTCCACAAAAATCAAAGCTAGAATCCTTGATGGAGACATTTGTAGCTACTCAACTTAAACAAAATGATGAATTCTCTGATGCAATAAAAAACTTGGCTTCAAAAGTGGACTCTCTTGCCACTCACAACAAAATACTGGAAAATCAAATTGCCCAACAAGCCTCCTATTCTCAAAGAGCACCAGGAACATTTCCTGGGAAACCAGAGGCTGGACAATCTAACCAAACCATGGCTGTCACTCTTAGGAGTGGTACTCAATATGATGGGCCAGTAGACAAGACTGCAAAGAAGGAAAAGAAAGTAGATGAATCTTCATCTCATCCAGTAATTGAAGAAGAGAAACCACAAGAAAAGAAGGAGGAAGTTAAGCCATATCAACCTCCCATTCCATTTCCTCAGCGCTTAGCCAAAGCAAAGTTGGACAAACAATTTGGTAAGTTCCTTGATGTTTTAAAGAAATTGTATATTAATATTCCCTTTACAGATGCTTTGCAGTAAATGCCCACATATGCAAAGTTCCTGAAGGACATTTTGTCCAACAAAAGAAGACTGGAGGAAGATGGTACAGTTGCACTTACTGAAGAGTGCAGTGCTCTAATTCAAAAGAAACTTCCACCCAAGCTCCAAGATCCAGGTAGTTTCTCTATTCCTTGCATGATTGGTGATATGAATATAGATAAAGCATTGTGTGATTTAGGAGCAAGTGTGAGTTTAATGCCATTATCTATTGCTGAAAAATTAGGATTGGGTGAGTTAAAACCTACTAGGATGTCTTTACAATTGGCTGATAGATCTGTAAAATATCCTGTAGGAATTTTAGAGGATGTTCCTATTAAGATAGGAAAATTTTTTATACCTGCTGACTTTGTTGTGCTTGAAATGGACGAAGATTCTTTGATTCCTATTATTTTAGGTAGACCATTTTTAGCAACTGCAGGTGCTGTGATCGATGTCAAGAATGGTAAGTTGTCTCTGACTGTTGGAGACCAAAAGGTTGACTTCAACTTGAAAAATGTTTTAGAAAAACCTTATAATGATGTTTGCTGTACTGTGGATTTTGTCGAACAAGTGGTAAAGGAAGCAACCCTTCCTAATGACCCACTTGAAACTATTTTCATGATTGAGCCGACAGAAACATCTGATTGCTCTGAGGCCCCACATGATACTGAGGTCATGTGTGACAAAGTGGTAAGCCCCAATGTGGAATTAAAACCTTTACCAGCTTCATTAAGGTATGAATTTCTTGGTCCTAATTCCACATATCCTGTGATTATTAATGCTGAATTGAATCCATCTGAAACAGAAAAACTTTTGAAACAACTTAGGTTGTATAGAAAGGTAATAGGTTATACAATGGATGATATCAAAGGGATTAGCCCTTCTCTTTGTATGCACAGGATTACTGTAGAAGATAAAAGTAGGCCCACAGTAGAACCACTTAGGAGATTAAATCCTAAAATGCAAGAAGTGGTTAAAAAGGAAATTTTGAAATTGCTTGATGCTGGAGTCATATATCCTATTGATAGTAGTAAATGGGTAAGTCCTGTCCATGTGGTGCCTAAAAAGGGGGGAATAACTGTGATTGAAAATGATAAATATAACTTGATTCCTACTAGGATTGTCTCTGGTTGGTGCATGTGCATTGATTATAGAAAGTTAAATAGCGCCACGAAAAAAGATCATTTTCCCCTCCCTTTTATTGATCAGATGCTTGAAAGACTTGCCAAACACTCTTATTTCTGTTATTTGGATGGGTATTCAGGTTTTCATCAAATTCCCATTCATCCATCTGATCAAGAAAAGACTACCTTCACTTGCCCTTATGGGACTTATGCTTACAGACGTATGCCTTTTGGTTTATGTAATGCACCTGCGACTTTTCAAAGGTGTATGCAAGCAATTTTTTCTGATCTTATTGAAAATGTGATGGAAGTCTTTATGGATGATTTTTCAGTGCATGGTTTGGATTTTGATAATTGTTTAACAAATTTGTGCCAAGTCTTGCAGCGTTGTGAAGAAACCAATTTGGTTCTAAATTGGGGAAAATGCCATTTTATGGTAAGAGAAGGCATAGTTCTTAGACACCTGGTGTCTGAAAGAGGTATAGAAGTTGATAAGGCTAAAGTGGAAGTAATTGAAAAATTGCCTCCACCCACAAATGTGAAAGGTATTCGGAGTTTTCTTGGACATGCAGGGTTTTATCGCAGGTTCATTAAAGATTTCTCCAAGATCACAAAGCCTCTTACAACTCTTCTGGGTAAGGATGTGCCTTTCAATTTTGATTCATCTTGTATGGAAGCTTTTTGCAGGATTAAGCAAGCTCTAATCTCGGCCCCCATCGTACAACCACCTGATTGGAAACTCCTGTTTGAGCTGATGTGCGATGCGAGTGATTACGCAGTGGGGGCTGTGTTGGGGCAAAGAAAGGATAAAAAGCTCCATGTAATTCATTATGCCAGCCGAACGCTAGATGATGCTCAGGTAAATTATGCCACAACTGAAAAAGAACTGTTAGCTATTGTCTTTGCTTTTGATAAATTTAGGTCTTATTTGGTAGGTTCACATGTTACTGTTTACACTGACCACTCTGCCATTAAGTATCTATTGAATAAAAAGGAAGAAAAACCTAGATTAATTAGGTGGATTCTAATATTGCAAGAATTTGACTTGGAAATTAAGGACAAGAAGGGTACCGAGAACTTGGTCGCTGACCACCTATCTAGGTTGACATCTGAAAAAGAAGAAACAGATAATATTCCCATCAATGAATCTTTTCCAGATGAACAACTCTTGAATCTTAGTATCCAACGCGTTCCTTGGTATGCTGATTTTGTAAATTTTCTTGCATGTGGTATCTTACCTCCTGATCTTAGCTTTCAGCAAAGGAAAAAGTTTTACGCAGATGTCAAGCATTATTATTGGGATGAACCACTCCTTTTCAAGCAATGTGCAGATGGTATGATTCGGAGATGTGTTTCACAAGATGATGTCCATGCTATCTTGGATCATTGCCATTCTCTTTCCTGTGGAAGGCACATGAGCACCTCTAAAACAGCCGCTAAAATATTACAAGCTGGGTTCTATTGGCCAAATATTTTTAAGGATGTACGTAAGTATGTTCTAACTTGTGATGCTTGCCAAAGAACAGGTAACATTGGTAAGAGACAAGAAATGCCCTTGAATACCATTTTAGAAGTTGAACTATTTGATGTATGGGGTGTTGATTTTATGGGACCTTTTCCTTCCTCTTTTGGAAATCAGTTCATATTAGTGGCGGTTGACTATGTGTCAAAATGGGTGGAAGCCATTGCTTCACCCTATTCTGATGCTAAAACTTAATGTGGACATACCCAAGGAAGACCCTCACACTACACTGGAGAAAGAACTTAAAGCATATAGAGGTCCCCTCACAAGGGCAAAGACCAAACGGGCCAAAGAAAGCATTCATAAAGCCCTTTTTCTCTTTTCTCTCTTCTAGTGGGCCTAAGCCCAATAAGGAACCTACGAGGATCTATATGTACTTTGCTTGTAATATACTTCCTAAATAGTTTCTCTAGGTTTATAGGATAGCTTTGGGCCTTACAAGGTCAAATGGGCCACTTTTGGGCCTTGTACTTTCCCTTTTGGGCCATGTATAGGCCATTTGTTCATCTTTTCTCTTAATGGGCCTTGGATCCATGACCAAGCCCATCTAGCTAGTCCTTGGCCGAAATTCCCATGGCCTATATAAGGGCTTCTCCTTTTGTAATCAAGCACCATTAATTCATTTGCAAAATTTGAGAGCACTTAAGTGTTTCCTAGTGAGAGATTCTCCTCCTTCTCTCTAGAATTTGAGAGCTCTCTCAAGCTCTTATCCAAGGGTTTTCTCCCTCCCTTGGTGGTGAGTGGAGTTATCTTCCTACACCTTAGGAAGTGGCCTCCAACCTTTCCCTCTCCCTTTTTCCAAGCCTTCCTCCATTGTCCTCCTTCTCTCCTTCCATTTCCACTCTCTTTTCCTTTGTTTTGGCGTCACATTCCTCTAGTTTTAGGCTTTAGTTTCGGCTTCCCTTGCCTTGAAGAAGAAGTTCTCAAGCTTGCTTTGAAGGAAGATAGAAGAAAGAGCCCTAGATCCATCCCTCTTCAAGAAAGTGCATGAAGAGCCTACATCAAAACTGTTATTAAACTTTTTAAGAAAATAATATTTCCAAGGTTTGGGGTCCCAAAATGTGTTATAAGTGATGGAGGGTCTCATTTTATTGAGAAAACTTTTCAGACCCTTCTAAAGAAATATGGAGTTAGGCATAAGGTTGCTACACCTTATCACCCACAAACTAGTGGACAAGTTGAGGTATCCAATCGGGAAATTAAAAATATTCTTCAAAAAGTGGTGAATACATCACGTAAGGATTGGTCTATTAAGTTAGATGATTCCTTATGGGCGTATCGAACCGCATACAAAACTCCCATTGGAACCACACCTTTTAAGCTAGTATATGGGAAGCCCTGTCATTTACCTATTGAGCTAGAATATAAATCTTGTTGGGCTGTTAAAACTCTTAACTTTGATCATAAGGCTGCAGGTGAACAAAGATTGTTGGAATTAAATGAGCTTGATGAACTCCGTCTAGATGCATACGAAAATGCCAGAATTTATAAAGAAAAAACCAAACAATGGCATGATCGTCACATCCAACGGAGAACATTTAATCCAGGTGATATGGTTTTACTGTTTAATTCCAGACTGAAGCTTTTTCCAGGTAAACTGAGATCCCGATGGTCGGGACCATTCAAGGTGACAAAAGTCTTTCCCTTCGGAGCTGTCGAACTATGGAGCAAGAAATCTGGTACATTTAGAGTAAATGGACAGAGAGTAAAGCACTATCTGACAGGTCAACCAATACAACAAGCAAGTGACTTGGACCTGTTTGATGCTCCTGATGAGTAAATCCAAACGGTGAGAAGTCTGGCTGAAGACTTAAAACTTAGCACTGATAGGGAGGTAACCCTATAAAAAGTTGTTGTTTCATTTTATTTAAAAAAAAACCAACTATGTCAGATGCTGGTTTGGGGTTACTACAGGTAAGTTTTCTTATCCTTTATCATCCATTTTAACATTGAGGACAATGTCAAATTCTGGTTTGGGGTGGTAGGTAAGAAAACTTAACTATTTTGTTTTGTTGTGTGATTGTTATATTATTCATGCATGTGTGTTTTCCTTATTTTGTTTGTAATCTTGTAATTTACCATGATTGCATGATAAATTTACTTTGAACACAAGGCTAAAGTATCTAAGGACCCCAAAATTTTGAGTAAAATTTTCAAAATTTGATTGTTTAAATGCCAAATAAATGCTTAAATGAACCTTATGTGATTAAAATTTTCTTTGAAAAGGCTTTCCATGGTTAGACTTGAGCCAAAATGGGTTATTTATCAAACAAATTTTCCAAACCCATATTTTCTTGATTGAGTGAATCTCATAGTCATTAATATTCTAAAACTTGTTTTTCAACCGATTCAAAATGGTTTTTGATTATATGTCTTAGGATGATAAAGGCACAATTAGGTCTTATTCTTAAACCTCAGAATTTTGTATAATTTGACCCCTAGTTGCCCCTTTTGAGCCTAAAAGCGAAAATTTTTCCTTGAAACCTTTCACTGAATAATATTCTCTTAATGGTAAAAAAGTTGAAAATTTAGTGGAGCAAAGAAATAAAAAAGGACTTAAGAAAAATATGGTATTGAATGCAAAGAAAAGCAAGAAAAAGAAAAAGAAAATCAAAAGGATGATATTGAATGAATTCCAAAAAAGTCCATAAAAGTTCAAAAAAATTTGCTCTGTTAAATTTATAATGGTGATTTGAATCATTCATGACTGTTAAAGCCCTTTTGTATTCCATTTTTCTTGAAATTCCTACCTTGACAATACAACCCAAGGCCACATTACAACCTTTGAAAGACCTTTAGACTTTGACATATTTTCTATTTAAACTGTGGAGTTTCTGGTTTATTAACAAGCTTATGGTAATATTTTTTGACTATGATGATTTGAGAGATACACAAACCTTGAAACACTTGAGTGAAAATTGTGAGAAGAGTATCTCAAGTCTTGACATTGAAAATTGATTCACATAAGAAAAATAAAACTGGCATTTGAATAAATCTGTTTCTCTGTTTTGGATTCCTTAGTTTATTAAGTTTAGTGTTTTCTGTATTTTATCTTGTGAATATGGTAATTGCTTGAGGACAAGTAATGTTTTCGTTTGGGGTATTTTGATAAGTGCTTTATAATACAATAAATTAGGTCTAAATTGCTTAGGATTTTAGTCATTATCCACTGTATTTCCTTTATTTATTGCGATTTTTGCTTTCTTTCCACTCTAGTCTACTTGGGTATGTTATTTTGTAGAAATTAAGGTAATAAAGGGTCAAAAACAAGAGAAAAACGACCATAAAATGATAATGAAACAAGAAGAACAAGCCCAAAGTAGAAAGAACTCTCTTTTTATGCTGAATTCCGACTCAGAATGCTGAAATCCGACTCAGAATGTTAAAATCCGACTCAGAAATGCTGAATTCCGACTTAAAATGACCAAATCCGAGTGGGATGACTGAGAAAGGACCAAATCCAAGTGGAATTACTCAGAATGGAGCAAATCCGAGTGAGAAGTCTCCAAGGAAAGGCCATTCCGAGTGAGTTGGGTCAGAAAGATGCATTTCCGAGCAAAGCAAGGCTCGGACATAAGAAGAAATTCAATCAGTCAAATTCCAACCCTTCAAGTGCAAGTTCCTGAGTAAAAGTCAAAGCCATTCTGAGTGAGTTGATTGACGACTGAAGGCCATTCCGAGTAAAAAGCATGAAGGCCGACTGAAATATTTCAAAGCAAATCCGAGTGAATTCCAAAGCAAAGCTTTAACCGAGTGGTCCAAATTCAGAGACAGCCGAGTGAAAATGATTGGGAACCGATTGAATCTGAACCAAGTGAGTCTTCAATCAGTTCCGAATGAACTCCATGAACCTGAGCCGAGTGAATGGTTTCAGTCGGATCCGAGTCCCTCTTCAGTCAATTCCGAGCAACACAAGCAAATCCGAGCAAGGATTCTCCGAGTGAAACAGTGAAAAAGAGAACCTCTCGCTTGAGCGAACCTTTATCCGCTTGAGCGAGACGGTTTCCTTCAACAAACGCTTAAGTGAGAAACTCTCGCTCAAGCGAAACCGACCGGTTTTCTTAAATACCGACCCCTCAACTCAACACCGAGTGAAGATTTCACTCGGTTTTATGTGCGAACAGTACCATTTTTTACTCGGTTTTGAGCACAGAAGGCACCCTTTCACTCGGATTTTGCAGAAAAGATGAAAACCGACCCACTTTTCCACTCGGAATTTGCCCAGCTGAATAAATCCAAGCACCGAATTATTGGAAATATTAAAATAATGCAAATTGGCATAGCTGGAACTCACATGCACCGAAAGTTTCCTCCCACTTGCAATTACAACGCGTTTCTTAGCTGGATCCCCCCTTTCCATCGCCTATAAAAGGAGAAGAAGTTGCAAGCATCCATCATCAATCATCACTTGAATCAATTACCATCAGATTCATTTTCTTTTCTTTTCTTCGTTACTTTCTCTCTTCTTCTCTTTAATTTCCTTCTTTTCCATTTTTCTTTCTCTGTTCGTTTTTCTTCTCTTTCTTTTTATTTTCTTTTCTTTCTTTTATTTTGTAAGAGTGTGAGGGCTGTAAAAGTGAGAATTTAAATTTGTAATTAGTGGAGAAATTATTGCAACAAGGAATTACAGTGGTAAATTATTCTGAGCTTTTGGAGAAACCCGTAAGTCTTTATTTTTACCATGTCTTGTATGTTTTATTTTTCCATTATTTATATGAATTTGAATTATTTCATGAGTAGCTAAATTAATTATCTTGGGATAAAGGGGGTATGATAATATTTTATTTTAATGTTATTTTAACTTGGAATTAAATAAATTTCTGTTTTCCATTTAGTTCAATTATGCTTAATGCTTTTAGTAATTCCTAACAAGAACCTAAATGATAAAACTGTATACTTACGGGTATATTAGTAAGTTTAGGTAATAAATAGAATCGAGAGATTTATTTTTACCGGAAAGCTTTGAACTAAACCTAAGATTTTTGAGATGCTTTTTGTGACCTCGGTAAAACCGTGAAAGTAATCAAAATTCTTTCGAGGAAATAAAAGGGATTTTCATAAAACGTTAATGAGCCTTTCTGAGGATTAAGCAGCGCTTTCCATAGGTTAGGTACATTAATAAGATTCCGAGAGGAACATATTAATTAGCTTTTGGAAAATTCGCCTTGGAAAACTTAATTCGATTCTTATTTATGAAAAGTTAAAATTCATTAACATAAAATAGAGTCTTAATCCCCCGAAATCCCAAGATATTCTTAACTCTAATTTTTAAGTGTCAAGTAAATTTTATTTTTATATTTATTCGTATTCTGTGCAATTTTAATTTGTACTTTATTTTATAAAAATCTTAAAAATCAATTGTGTGGATAATTAAATTTCAATATGCTGGTACTTTGAACACAGTCCCTGTGGAGAACGATAATCTTTTATATTACGCGACATAACCCGTGCGCTTGCGGGCCCTGTCAAGTTTTTTTTCCTCTTGCAATTACATGGTCAAAAGCAAGGTCCAAGAATTAATATTTTATTCACTCTTTCTTCCATTCTCTCATAATTCTCACGGTTAAAGCTTTGAATGGTCAAAGATGTTCCCTTGCATATTTTATTTATTATTTGGTGTAGCCCATAATGTTGTTCAACATGAATTGGCCTTTGTGCAGTAATGGGACAGCAAATAAACTGAAGTGGAAGGAACAGCTACAAACGTGAAAATAGGACAGCCTTTCCAAGGAAATTTGGCACTAAATCAAGAGCATGAATTAAAGTGAAAAGCTAGCAGTAAACAGGGGAAATTAGACAACATTTTTATACATTAAAATAAAGCATTGGCAACGTGAATTAGGTAAGATAACATAAATGAATGGTTTCCCAATTTTTTTAAATCTTTGCTAACGAAAAAAGGAGGAGACAAAGTGGAAGAATGGGTGACTGCCTTTGGAAGAATGAATAAAATATTTTCACCTGCAGCAGTATAAATAGACAGAGTAAGGGACATACGAGGAGGCGGGTATGCATAAGATTTTTGGAAGAAATTCTATTGGTCCGGAGCAAAGAAAGAAAAATAAAACAGAGAGAGTTTTGGTCAAAAACATAGAAGAAGTGTGTGCAGCCACGGATTCAAAATACAGTGGCAGAAGCAGTGGCATATAGGAAAGGGAAAACACAGTATTGAATTGCTCCTTGGCTTGTGGCAGAAACCCATAGGTCTTTTCTTATACTGTGTAATAATGAACTTCATGATTTATTTTCTCTTTACTATGTGTGTTGATTTAAGTTATTGTATGGGTAACTAAATCTTTTATCTTGGGATGAAGGGGGTGTGATAATATTTTATCTTAATATTGTTTTGAATTTGAATTAAATAAATTTTTGTTTTCCATTTAGTTCAAATTATGCTCAATGCTCTTAGTAATTCCTAACAAGAACCTAAGTGATAAAACTGTATACTTGCGGGTATATTAGTAAGTTTAAGTAATTAATAGAATCAAGAGATTTATTGTTACTGGAAAGCTTTTGAACTAAACCTAAGGTTTTAAAATACTTTTTGTGACCTCGGTAAAACCGTGAAAGTAATCAAAAATCTTTTGAGGAATAAAAAAGGATTTTCATAAAACAATAAAGGACCTATCTTAGGGATTGAATGTGATTCTCCGTACGTTAGGTACATTAATAGGATTTCGAGAGGAACATATTAATTAGCTTAAGGAAAATCTGCCTTGAAAAACTTAATTTGATTCTTATTTATGAAAAGCCAATTTATTAACATAAAATATGGTCTTGATCCCCCAAAATCTCAAGATACTCTGAATTCTGATTTTTAAGTATCAAGTAAATTTAGTTTCTATATTTATTTTTATTGTATTTTATTTTACAAAAACTTAAAAATCAACTGTGCGGATAATTAAATTTTAATATGTCGGTACTTTGAAAACAGTCCCTGTGGATATGATAATCTTTTATATTACTCGACATAACCCGTACGCTTGCGGAGCCCTGTCAAGTTTTTGGCGCCGTTGCCGGGGACTGTGTCCCTCAAATATCGGCAATATTGAAATTTGATTAGATCATACTTGTTAATTGTAACACCCCCGGTTTTCCAGACCTGATTCCCAATGTAATCAAGATAATAATTAATAAAAATGCGAGTAAATTTTTTGAGTTCGAAATAGTCTTTAAACACCATCTTGACTACATCAAGACCCAAACCACAGAAAACTGAAGAGTTAGATTTATATAAATGTAATTGGATCGACATCTAAATTGCCATTAACGGTATACATAAATAGTAGAGTTTACAGCAGAAGAAGAATGCGTATACCGTGCATAAGCCTAGTCCCATATATGACGATATGAGAAAAGGCTCGACAAAGCATGCAATCACCTAACATAAACCTATTAGATCATAATTATGCACTTACAACATATACATGCATTGCCTAAGATATAAATATATATACATATACATCCGGGGTCATACCCCAACTATTACTACTGCCTATATCTCATAATTGGCATACATTTAATCACCTATTGGCTTTAATACAAACACCAAAATCATTATTATATAATATTCAAATTTTCAATTCCTCTAGTACACGTCGAATCATCACGTATATACTAAATACATATATTCACCATTCATGCATCCACGATTATCTTATACATGACCAAAATCACTAAATCATCAATATCCTCTTAACAATTTATTCATTACATTAAGATTCACAAATGATGCCGGCCAAGGCATTCCATTACCACTATTTACCTTCATCAGCAGCTTTAATTTAAAAACCCAAGCTCATCCCATGGTAAATGTAACATCCCAATTTCTAACTTAATTATCGATTGAAGTTAAGCTATTAATTAAAGGTTAATCACAGAATTAGGATTAATGGTTAATTAGAGTAATTGCTGATTTGGGTAGAAATAATTGAATAAATAATAATAATAGTGCCAGGCGAAAGGACGCATGTGTCCCTAGGAGTATAAGACAACTTCAGCTCTCTCTTTCTCTCATTATTCACGCTGGCAGCTCTCCTTGTGCGTGCATATGGTCTCTCCTTCCCTGTTTCTCTTCTTCTTCACTCTCATTCACGTCGCCACTCGAACAGTGAGAGAGTCGAGAGCTCCTGGAGGAACATCAACACAGCTCTGACTCCACTCCCTGTCCTCTCCTTCCTCCCTATTGCCTTCTTCCTCTCCTTCTTCTTCTACCTAGAGCTGTGGTATTCCAGTTGGAAGGTTGTGCTGGAAGTGCTTTGGAGCTGTGGAGGAGACAGACTCGTTGGAGGAAAGGAGCAACTCTGGCCCAGGATCAACGCTGAGCTCGAAGGTTGTTGGAGGAGTAACGGAGGGACGATCGGTTAGCACTACAACTTGAAGAGTCTCTGAACCCCGACAGCAGGTAGGGGGCGCTTGCATGTCAAATGCATGGTCCACAAACGGTACCGGATGACTGTACTGCTTGAGTGTGTGCATGTGTTTATGACGACTGGATCTTATACATGATTGATGATTTTGAATTCTGTGTGTATTACAGTGGTTATACAGCAATTGCATGTAAACAAGATGGTGGTAATGTAGTCTGTTAGCCTTGATAATGATGAATGAAATGCATGGTTCTATTTTGTTAACACTGTGAGAATATGAATGTGTGCTCGTTAGTTGATTGTCAGATGCTATTACTTTGAATGTCCGATTGTTGTACATGTTGGTGTGACTGATAAAGCAAATATAAAGACTGTGTTGAATCTGTTCCTACTTGATAGTCGCGAAGGGCTATCAGTTGTGTGATGACGCTCGCTAGTAAACGCATTAGCTGCATATGTAAAAGTGGGGTGACCCATGGAAAGTCATGAGCCCTGAGAGAATGACTTCCAGCTACAGACCCTGGCTAGATCCTGAGAGAGCTCGTGGTAGCTGTAGGAGCTAGAGAGGAGTCTCGAGACGCCAATGAGAGGCCGGTACCACACGGGAAGAGCTAATGGACGAGAGGCCAGAAAAAGGGGGAACTGTAACTGAAAGTCATCACTCGAGTCGGATCCGCAAGCATGCATGTAGACATGAGGTTGATTAGGGTAGTGTGCATAATATGTGTTGAGTGTTATGAATGATTTCCTAATGTGTGGATGCATGTGTACTTGTGAATGAAGACAAACTTATGTAGTATGTATGTTATAGACATTATTCCGATTGCATGATCTTAGTTCATCCTGAACATAGCTGAGTGAAAGTAAGTGTGCGTACTGACACTGATACCGAGTCCTTGGTTGTCATTTTACATGTAAAAGCTCACCCCTGCAGTGGCTACCTTTTTCAGTGAATATCCCTCGGAATGAAGGATGAAGAAAAGACCGGGTGCAGAGTAGAGGAACCGAGCGCTATGGAATACATGTGTATATGTAAATGTTGTGTGTAAGGTCTTGTCAAGCCTTGGCCGGCTCGTATTTTGATTTTAGCCCCTATCTCAGAACTTGAATACTTTCGGGTAGTAAAAACATTCTAATGCGTTGTAATATCTAAACACTTTCCTATATATATATATGTGTTGTGCATTGTTTTATGTTGTAAGTGACGTTGAGTGGTAGATATGGGTGTATAAGCGTACCTTCCGAGCGTAGGAGATCAGTGTGACTATGGGTAGAAGTGGGGCTAAGTTATCGTTAAAAGGAAGCGAGATAATGAGTCCTTCCAAGTGATGAGAGATTGAAATTATCCGATCAATTGAAGTCGCATAGCTTGGAGTAGGAGTTGGTTCGAACCCCGTGAGTAACAATTGTGAAAATTCAAGAGTAGAGGATAATCAATGATTTCTGAGTGAGAATTCACCGAGTGAGCAGTTCACCAACCAGGGGACGACACCTAAGACTCTAAGTAGACCCATTGGGATAGATCAGCAAGTAGCTAAAGAACCCGAACGAGTCCTGGCTTAGTAGGAGAATTAGAGCAGGAGATAATATGGTTACCGAGTGAAAAGTAAGTAGAATACCCCGAGCGGCGTAATGGACGTGGGAGTTATCCAGTGTAAGGAGTCTTCATAGATTTCGAGTGAGTGACTTGAGAATCATCTTGGGTTGCCAATGTATATGTATATGTAATCCGAGCGGGTGAACGTTGTTTGTAGGATTTGCCCAGGCGATGAAGTGTTCGCTTAATTGAATGGATCAGTCTAGCCTTGTTCCTTCCACCGAATGCTATGCGTATGAATATTCTTTCATTTTCCCTTGCCTTCCTCTTCTTCCTATACCGATTGACCAGTGGTTGATTTGTGAAAAATCCTCCCTTGTTTTTGGGCTTAATTATTTATTTAATTTAAAATTAGGGTGTTACAGTAAACCTACATCACAATGCTAAAAAGGAGACCATATGGGAGAGTGAGTTATACATTCAAAATGACGAATATAATATATTATGATTAAGTGTACATGCATTCATTCATCATGTGTGCTTTGCTATAAAATTATTAAATCATCATTTAATCAACATCACATTGTTATAATAGGCATACAAGCTGCATGAATCGCAATTCACAACATAAGCAAGCACAAGCACATACACAATCATATTGCCACTTATCATCAAGGGCATTCACAATCATCATCATCAATTTATTAAATCTTTATTCAATTCCTCCTCGCAAGGGTTTTTCATCTCTTGTGGTCATCCCCTCTCAAATACCATGCATCTATGGCTAGTGCATATGTCAACTGTTTAATGCATATGTAATGGATCCATTTCATTTCATCAGGTGATTGCAACCACCATATCATTCATTCACATGAGTTTCCCGCCTCGCAAGGGGTACTCCCTCTAGCAGCCTCGCAAGGTGCTTTCTCGTGATCGCAACCATGTTCAACAATTCATACTGGTTTCCCGCCTCGCAAGGGGTACTTCCACCTCGTGATTGCAACCACGGGCATCATAGGAACTCACAAGCCCTTTTCATTCCAATAACCTGGTGATCGCAACCATCGGCTCTATATCATATCATCATCAAGTTGGTTTCCCTCTTCGCAAGGGGTACTCCCTTCATAGAATCCCGCAGGATCTTTCATCATTGTGATCGCAACCATATTTCAATGTTATGTCATGCCATGAATGCAAAATGCAATAATGGATATGTCAATCAACCCCACAAGGATATCTCACCCTCTTACTTAGGGATATATTTTAATTTGACATTTTCCAATCAATAATATACAATTATGTACAGAGCCCCTCAAGGCATTTTATTCACATACTTGGCATACATCTTAACATATCTCATATATATATTTCATATCATACAGGCAAGTCTATACTTACAATCAGCCACAATGGCATCATAACATAATTATCATACATTAAACTTTCATCATTATCACCATATAATCAATTTGTGGAGTTTTGTAATATTATTCATCACTATAGTTTCGTAACTAGCGTGGCAACACAACAATTCATCAATACCATTTTAAACCCCTCATACAAGATCGTACTTGTATAAAATACAATGGCATTTCACAATTCATCATTATTAACATTCATCCTCTTATACAAGGGAATGATCAACATCATCACCTATCATTATTCAATATCATATTTTCTCTAATTTAACAATTTATAGCGCATACTAAGGCATTCAATTGTCCTCTCATTGGTTTCAGAATCGTCCAAGAATATACCTCATATCCCCATCATCAAAGTCTCATTATCATTTTTCATATTCCATTCTTAGTGGTGGAAATATCATAATAAAGCATCCCAAATGTATCAATCAATTCTAATCCTCACCATGTTATATCATCACCATATACCCCTCATGTATCTCCTCAAGCATCTCACAATATAGGGAAAGGGGCCAATCATAAAAAAAAAATAGAAAACAGCATAAAATTTCATATTGGCCAGCTCGCTTGAGCGAGGCCCTTCTCGCTTGAGCAAGATTGAAATGGGTCGCTTGAGCACACCCGAGATTTCCTTGAGTGAAGCGTTTTTGTGTATCAGGCCCTGATCTTGCTTGAGCGAGCCACTCTCGCTTGAGCGAGATTAACATAGCTCGCTTGGGCGAGCTCCTTCGCGTAAGTGAAAGTCATCCAGTAGCGTTTCCACGCTCGCTCGCTTGAGCGAGATTCCTGACACTTGGTCACTTGCTTAAGCAAGAACTATCCAGCAGCCAATTCCATGCTCGCTCGCTTGAGCGAGACTCCCCCAACCTCATTTCTCGCTTGGGTGAGATCCATCCGAAACCAAATCCTTTCTTGCTCGCTCAAGCATGGACATGCCCGCTTGAGCGAGATTCGTCCAGTATCTCTTCCTCTCATCCCACACGTGTCTCGCTTGAGCGAGACACTCGCTCGCCTGAGCGAGATTGGCCCAGAGGCCATAATACAAGTGCAAGGGATTCTCGCTTGAGCGAGATCATTAGGTCTTATGTAGAAAATAACAATTTTCACAACCCAACATATGAAATCTCATTCTAAGCCAATTTAATCACATCCAACACATCTTATACATCACATGAGCATATAAAACTTGCTCTAAACATTCATATTTAGAAATTCTCATTCCAACTCATTAATCATATGTTAAAATCACACTTATTATCATCTCACATATATACATATATATACATCCATAAGAATCATTTCATGCTCCCATGCACTATCCTCCAAAAATTAAATTGTCATTCATATTATCTCAATAACTACATGGCAAGGCAAGCATGAGTACTAAACACATACAATAATCACTATCAATCTACTCATGCAATTTGAATGTAAACTCCTCCCCTACCTCGAGGGAAGAGTCGCAACCAAGTGCACGCTCTGAATGCTCCGCCATATAATCCGGAACACATCTACCTATCATATACACATGCATTCATACAATCTCATAAATTTCTACATAATGATTTACACATTGTAAGGCTTGTGAACAAGTTCTAAACTTGTCCAAACACCCATTTATGCAATTTGTGTTAGGCTTCGGGAATTCCTTTCCCAAAACCAAGATCCTCTAGATCTTAAAGACTAACTAGACCCAATAATATCATCATCTTATCCATTGCATAATGCAATCCTATATCACATCAATCCTTCAAACATCATCATTATCACTTGGAGTTCAACATAAGTTATCCTTGCCTCTTCAAAGCCATCACAATCATTATGACCTTAATGTTCACAATCATTCTTACACATTTCATAACAACACCTACTTATGGGTTTCACCATAATGGTCCTCTACCATTTTCACTATCATTTTTCCTCATACAAATCATCATCTAACATTGAATACCTCATATCCATTTCCCAAAACCAATTCTTCTAGTCACAATATATATATTCCTAACTCTCAAGATTAAGATTCTTTAAAATTCAATAATCATCATCCTCGTTATTCAAGTCTCTCCCACTAATATCTTAACTTTTAAGACACTAAACACTTAGGGTCATTACTCTAATTTTCTTGATTCCATAATTCCTCAACCTCAATCATTAATATTACTCATTCAAAACTCTTTCTCATATATAAGATCACTGTCATATCAATAACTCATAATTTCTTAAGGATTCCCCAAAGCCCCAAAACCTCAATGCCTAGGGTTTCCATCAAAATCCTCAATCATCAATTTCACCCATTTATAAGCTTCATTTCAAGCACCATAAGCTAACAACATAGCATTCTAACCATCAACCATAACAACAATAATTTCCCCAATAGTTTTCAAATCTAGGGTTTGGTTCCATATACCATTATCCACCAAAATAACACCCCATCAATCACTATAATACCTCTATAATTCAAAAACCACTAATAAAAGCGATGGGTGATTAAAATCATACCTCCTTCTCCAAGCCTAAGCCCCCAAACGAAAATGAAAAGATGAGGAGGGAAGGCCATCAAATATTTGCTCCAATGTCACATCCATGCCCCATGAACCCAAGCTTACATTTTGATTTTGGCAAAGAAATAGAGTGGGGAGGGGTGCCACAGTTTGGAGTTGGTGGGAGGAGAAAATGAAGAAGAAAACATAAAAGGGAGAGAAGGAGAGGTGACGAGAAAGTGGAAGGGGAAGAAGAGTTTTATTTTTTTAACTTGGTTCCCTTTTCATTAAACTTCTCCATTTTAAATCAACAGGACCTTTATTCGGGCTCAATACTAGATTCAAAAATTATTCTGAATATAGTTTCAGATTCCCAATAATGTTCTTAACAGCCCTGACCAACGGCATCTCTATCGGAGATACTTGGTCCGACACTCATATTTCAACCGGGTATAATTTTATCTCTTAAAATCTCAATAAATTATAATTATCCATAATAAATCCCAATTTAATTATTCCAATATTTTTTTTGGACATAAATCAACTTATATGTAATTACTTATTATTTATTCATCCTATTTAATTATTTTTATAAAATCTGGTATGTTACATTAATATTTTTCTGTTTATTTTATTTCTAGTTATTTATTTATTTTTACTTTTATTTTCAAAAATCACACTTGACCTTTGTTTGTTATGGAATTCTTAACAGGTGCTACTGACTTTTATTGTTGGATTTGTGGTGATTCAGGACATGCTGTTACAAATTGATATTTTATAATATCCTTAAACCACCATGTACAAGACTTTCATCATTTGGATGCTATTGGGAACTATGACTATAGGAGTGATTTTAGAAGCTTACCAGTATTCCAAAACTACCCTCCATAAAAATCCAAACTTGAAATACTGATGGAAAATTTTGTAAACACCTAAGAAAAATGAAATAAAGAGTTCTCAAATGCCACAAAGGCCTTAGCTTCAAAGGTGGACTCTCTGGCCATCCATAACAAAATGTTGGAGAATCAGATTGCCCAACATACCTCTTTTTCTACAAGAACACCAGGAACATTTCCTGGAAAACCTAAGGTAGGACCATCTAACCACACCATGGATATCACTCTTAGTAGTGGTACTCAGTATGATGATCTAGTTGGCATAACTAAAGAAGAAGCTAAGGAAAAGAAGAAATTAGATAGGTCTCTATCTCATCTGGTAATTGAGGAGAGTAGTACACTAATCCAAAAGAAGGTACTGCCCAAGTTTCAGGATCCAGGTATTCTAGAGGTTATTCCTATCAAGGTAGGAAACTTTTTCATACCTGTTAACTTTGCTATGCTTGAAATAGATTTTATTGACTAAGTGGTAGAGGAAGAGGCAATCCAAAACCTCCCTCTTGATCCACTTGAATCTGTTTTATCTTATGATTTTTCAGGCATTTCAAAAACACACTTCTGTGATTCTTTGGCTGAAAAAGAACTGATCCCCAAGGCAGAACTCAGACCACTAAAACCTGTGTTCAGGTATGAATTGTATAGCTGAAGCAGGTTCAGAAAAGTCTGGCTAAAGACTTAAAACTTAGCACTGATAGGGAGGTAACCCTATGCTTGTTGTTTTATTTATTTAAATTTATAAAAATAAAATAAAATCTATGTCAAATCCTGGTTTAGGGTGACTTCAGGTAAGTTTTCTTATTCTTTTATCATCCACTTTAACATTGATGACAATGTCAAATTTTGGTTTGGGGTGGTAGATAAGAAAACTTAACTGTTTTGTTTGCATTATGTGATTGTTATTTTTTTCATGCATGTGTATTTTCCTTGTTTTGTTTGTCATCTTGTAATTTACCATGATTGCATGATAATCAACTTTGAACATAAAGCTAAAGTATCTAAGGACCCTAAAATTTTGAGTAAAATTTTTCAAAAAATATTGATTGCTTAAATGCCAAATTAATGATTAAATGAACCTTATATGATTAAAATTTTCTTTGAAAAGACTTTCCCTGGTGAGACTTGAGCCAAAATGGGTAATTTATTAAACAAATTTTCAAACCCATATTTTCTTGATTGAGTGAATCTCATAGTCATCAATATTCTAGAACTTGTTTTTCAACTACTTCAAAATGGTTTTTGATTGCATGTTTTAGGATGATAAAAGGCACAATTAGGTCTTATTCTTAAGCCTTAAAATTTTGCATAATTTGACCCCTAGTTGCCCCTTTTGAGCCTAAAAGTGAAAATTTTTCTTTGAAGCCCTTCATTGACTGATATTCTCTTAATGGTGAAAAAACTAGAAATTTAATGGAGCAAAGAAATAAAAAGGACTTAAGAAAAATATGTTATGGGATGCAAAGAAAAGCAAGAAAAAGAAAAGAAAATCAAAAGGATGATATTGAATGAATTGCAAAAAGTCCATAAATTTTCAAAAATTTGCTCTATTAGTTTCTGAATTTATGATGGTAATTTGAATCATTCATGATTGTTTAAACTCTTTTGTACTCCATTTTTCTTGAAATTCCTACCTTAACAATAAAACCCATGGCTCCGTTACAACACTTTGAAAGACCTTTTGACTTTGACATGCTTTCTTTCTAAACTGTGGAGTGTCTGGTTGATTAACAAGCCTTTGGTAATATTTTTGACTATGATGATTTGAGTGATACACAAACCATGAAACACCTAGAGTGAAAATTGTGAGAAGAGTATCTCAAGTCTTGACATTAAAAATTTACCCACATAAGAAATTTAATTTTTGTATTTGAATAAATCTGTTTCTCTGTTTTGGGTTCCCTAATTTACTGAGCTAAGTGTTTTCTGAATCTTATCGAGTGAATATGATGATTGCTTAAGGACAAGCAAAGACTTGGCTAGGGGTATTTTGATAAGTGTTTTAAAACACTATTTTTTACTATTTAATTTATTTAAAATTCCTAGTTTATTGTATCATTTTCTCTTGATTTCATGGTTTCTGCTTTCTTTTCACTGTTATTGTTCAAATTTTGTATTTTTGTATGAATTAATTTAAAAGGAACATTTAAAAATATTTTTAGAATTGGAAAATTAATTTTGGATTAGTGCTAAACTAATTCTTTCAAGAACTTAAATCATAATTCCATTTCTTCAAAATGAAATATTTAAATGTTCCATTTAAATTCATTAAGGTGTTTGTTTCTCTAAAAAACAAAAATTCATATCCCTTTATACCATTTTAACTCAAGTTAATTTGCTCCTTCTTTCATTGGTGCTTGTTTGACGTTACCATACCATCCATTCACCAATTCATTGAATAAAAAAATTGCTTCTTCCTTCACCCACTTTGCTTCACGTGAAAAGTTTTTCGAAAGGGGTCCATGTGATATTATTTTAATACAAACAAGTGCCTTCCATTCCACTAAAAGCTCATGGAAATACATAAGCAAATGTCACCATTATTTTTGTCTTTTTACACTTGCAATTATATGGTCAAAAGCAAGGTCCAAGAATTAATATTTTATTCACTCTTTCTTCCATTCTCTCATAATTCTCATAGTTAAAGCTTTGAATGGTCAAAGAAGGTTCATATGTTCCCTTGTATATTTTATTTATTATTTGGTATATCCCACAATGTTGTTCAACGTGAATTGGCCTTTGTGCAGTAATGGGATGGCAAACAAACTGAAGTGGAAGTAACAGCTACAAACGTGAAAATAGGACAGCCTTTCCAAGGAAATTTGGCACTAAATCAAGAGCATCAATTAATACAAAAAGCTAGCAGCAAATAGGGGAAATTGGACAACATTTTTATACATTAAAATGAAGCATTGGCAACGTGAATTAGGCAAGATAACATAAATGAATGGTTTCCCAATTTTTTTAAAGCTTTGCCAACGAAAAAAGAAGGAGACAAAGTGGAAGAATGGGTGGGTGCCTTTGAAGAATAAATAAAATATTTTCACCTGTAGTAGTATAAATAGATAGAGTAAGGGACGTACCAGGAGGCGAGTGTGCATAAGATTTTTGGAAGAAATTCCATTGGTCCGGAGCAAAGAAAGAAAAATAAAACAGAGAGAGTTTTGGGCAAAAACATAGAAGAAGTGTGTGCAGCCACAGATTCAAAATATAGTGGCAGAAGTAGAGGCACATAGGAAAGGGAAAGCACAGTATTGAATTGCTCCTTGGCTTGTGGCAAAAACCCGTAGGTCTTTTCTTATATTGTGTAATAATGAACTTCATGATTTGTTTTCTCTTTACTATGTGTATTGATTTAAGTTATTTTATGGGTAATTAAATCTTTTATCTTGGGATGAAGGGGGTGTGATAATATTTTATCTTAATATTGTTTTGAATTTGAATTAAATAAATTTTTGTTTTCCATTTAGTTCAAATTATGCTCAATGCTCTTAGTAATTCCTAACAAAAACCTAAGTGATAAAACTGTATACTTGCGGGTATATTAGTAAGTTTAAGTAATTAATAGAATCGAGAGCTTTATTGTTACTGGAAAGCTTTTGAACTAAACCTAAGGTTTTGAAATACTTTTTGTGACCTCGGTAAAACCATGAAAGCAATCAAAAATCTTTTGAGGAATAAAAAGGGATTTTTCATAAAACAGTAAAGGGCCTATCTTAGGGATTGAACGCGGTTCTCCGTATGTTAGGTATATTAATAGGATTCTGAGAGAAACATATTAATTAGCTTAAGGAAAACCTGCCTTGGAAAACTTAATTTGACTCTTATTTATTAAAAGCCAATTTACTAACATAAAATAGAGTCTTGATCCCTCGAAATCCCAAGATACTCTCAATTCTGATTTTTAAGTATCAAGTAAATTTAGTTTCTATAATTATTTTTATTGTGTTTTATTTTACGAAAACTTAAAAATCAACTGTGTGGATAATTAAATTTCAATATGTAGATACTTTGAAAACAGTCCCTGTGGATACGATAATCTTTTATATTACTCAACATAACTTGTGCGCTTGCGGAGCCCTGTCAGTGACTCGATGTGAGAATGTCAAGAAGATCCTTAAGGGTAGGAAGTTTGTTGTATCCCTCGCATGCCTACCTATGAAAGACCTGGACATTATTCTAGGCATGGACTGGTTATCCGCTAACAAAGTCTTGGTGGATTGTCATAACAAGACGGTGATCTTCCCGACTTCAAATGCTAAAGGCTTTGATTTGCAAGGTATCTCTCAGCTTCTTATGATGTTCTGCATGGTTGATGGCAATGGTGCTTCCTAATCTTATGAGATCCCTATTCTTTTGGAGTTTCCCAATGTTTTTTCGGATGAAATTCCTGGATTACCTCCTCCACGAGAAGTGGAATTTTCTATTGACCTCATTCCTGGCGCTGAGCCTGTTTCCAGAGCTCCTTATAGGATATCTCCTATGGAGTTGACCAAACTCAAGAAGCAAGTTGAGGAATTACTCGAACGGGATTTTATTCGCCCAAGTGTGTCTCCTTGGGGTGCTCCTGTGTTATTGGTAAAAAAGAAGGATGGAATCATGAGATTGTGCATTGACCATCGCCAACTCAACAAGTTAACTATCAAGAACAAATATCCTCTTCCTCATATTGATGATCTTTTGGATCAATTGAAGGGTGTGGTTGTATTCTCGAAGATTGACTTACGTTCCAGATATCACCAAATTCGGGTGAAGACCGAAGACATCCCAAAAAACGCTTTCCGAACACGATATAGACACTATAAATATATAGTGATGCCATTCGGTGTGACAAATGCTCCTGTGATTTTCATGGATTACATAAATCGCATTTTCCATGAGTATCTTGACCAATTCATCGTAGTGTTTATCGATGATATTTTGGTATACTCTAAGAGCCATGAAGAACATGATGGGCATCTTTGTCTTATATTGTCTATTCTTCGAGAGAAAGAATTGTATGCTAAGCTCTCTAAATGTGAATTCTAGATGAGTGAGATTTCTTTTCTTGGTCATGTGATTTCTGGTGATGGAGTTGTCGTTGATAGATCTAAAGTTGAAGTTGTTATGGCTTAGGAAAGACCAACGTCTGTGATGGAGATAAGAAGTTTTCTTGGTCTTACCGGTTATTACCGGAGGTTTATTGAAGGATTTTCCCGCTTAGCCTTACCATTGACGAAGTTGACTCGTAAGAATCAACCATTTGTGTGGACTCGTGAATTCAAAGAAAGTTTTCAAGAGTTGAAGTTGAGGCTTACTACCGCATCAGTGTTAACATTGCCCGATTTGATGGATGATTTTGTGGTGTATTGTGATGCGTCTAAGCTTGATCTTGGATGTGTAAAGGAGCGTGTGATAGCCTATGCGTCAAGGCAATTGCGACCGTATGAGGTTAATTATCCGACACATGATCTTGAATTGGCGGCGGTGGTGTTTGCTTTGAAGTTATGGCGACATTACTTATATAGTTCTAAGGTTGTGGTCTTTAGTGATCACAATGCGTCAACGACGATGGATGGAGTTTCTAAAGGATTATGAGTTCAAGTTAAGGTATCATCCCGGAAAGGCAAATATGGTTGTCAATGCTTTGAGCTGAAATTCATTGCATATTTCTATGATGATGCCGAAAGAGATGGAACTAATTGAACAATTTAGAAATTTGAATGTGGGCGTGGAGACATATACTCCAAAGAAAATGTTGCTTGAAATGTTGAAGGTCACGAATGAATTTCTTGAATATGTGAAAGTACAACAACCCAATGATGAGTATCTAATTGAGATGAAGAAAACCCAATGGAAGGTCATGATGGCATTTGGCGTGTGAAGGGCTGAATTTATGTTCCCTCAAGTAGTGATGTGAGGAAATGTGTACTTGAGGAAGCTCACAAGAGTGTATTAAGCATTCATCCTGGTTCCACCAAGATGTATCAAGACTTAAAGAAGAATTTATGGTGGCCTGGTATGAAGCATGATGTGGCAAACTTTGTAGCATCTTGCCTTGTTTGTCAAAAGGCTAAGGTCGAACACCAAAGACCATCTGGTTATTTGAGACCTTTGGAGATCCTTGTTTGGAAGTGGGATAGTATTGTTATGGATTTTGTTTCTGGACTACCCAGAACTCGTGCTGGAAATGATGCTATATGGGTGATCGTAGATCGGTTGACAAAGTGTGCTCACTTCTTGCCCATGAATATGAAGAGTTCATTGGTGAAATTAGCCCAGTTATATATAAAGGAGATCGTTAGATTGCACAGTGTGCCATCTAGTATTATATCCGACCGTGACCCTCGGTTTACCTCTCAGTTTTGGGGAAACTTGCACCATGAATTAGGTTTTAAGTTGAAATTTAGTTCCGCTTATCATCCTTAAACCGACGGACAATCCGAAAGGACGATACAAAGCCTTAAAGATTTGTTGAGGGCTTGTGTTCTTGAACACGGTGGATGTTGGGAGAGATTCTTACCGCTGATTGAGTTTACATACAACAACAACTATCATAGCTCTATTGGTATGGCTCCCTATGAGGCATTTTATGGCAGAAAGTGTAGAAGGCCTCTGTGTTGGCTGGAGGCTGGTGAGAATTTGGCTTTAGGGTCGGAGATTGTTCAGGATACTACCGAGCAAATTAAAAGAATACAAGAGAATATGAAGATTGCTCAGGACCAACAGAAAAGTTATTATGACAAGAGGCATAAACCACTTGAATTTTGAAGTTGGTGATCACGTGTTCTTGAAAGTCTCGCGTGATAAAGGGATTGGAAGGGCATTGAAAAGTGGAAAGCTAAACCCTAGGTTTATTGGACCTTATGAGATTTTGGAGTGGATTGGCGATGTTGCATATCGGATTGCACTCCCTTCATATCTTTCTAATCTACATAATGTGTTCCATGTGTCGTAGTTGAGGAAGTATGTCCATGATCCTCTACATGTAATTCCTATGGACGATGTCGATGTACGACATGATTTGTCCATTCCTCCTGTTTCTGTTTGCATTGTCGAGCATTCGGTGAAGATATTACGGAACGAGTTGGTGCCTTTGGTGAAGGTCGCTTGGAAGCATAGAAATGTGGAGACGTTCACATAGGAACGTGAAGACGATATCAGAGAACGATACCCCGATGTGTTCAAATCTGGTATGTTAAATTTCGAGGACAAAATTTTCTTTTTGGTAGGGTGGATTGTAACATCCCAAAATTTTAAAGTAAAGGATTAATTAAGGAAATTAATATTAAATAATGGAATGTGGAATTATTTAATGTCCCAAAATATTGGAAATGATTAAATTAAGATTTTTGGAGACTGTTAGTAATTTATTAAGACCGAATAAGCTGAAAATAATCCTGATTAAAATATAGGTGTCGGACCAAGTATCTCCGATTGGGATGATATTGGTCAGGGCTGTTGAGAATCTTATTTGGAGTCCAAATATGTATTCAGAATAATTTTTAGATTAAGTATTGAGCCTAAACAGAGATCCTGTTTGTCATAAAACGATGAATCTTTAATGAGAGGGTTAAAATTAAAAGCAAAAGCCAAATTTTCCTCTCTTATCTTCTTCTCCTAAAACCCTAAGCAAGGGTGGTGAACCTTCTTCCTCCCTCATTTTCGTGAGAAGCTTGCAAGAGCTTGGACCTTGAAGTTTCCTCCTCCTCTTTTCTCCATTTCACAGCCCCCTCTCCCCCTCTTGGAACCCATTTTGTTTTTGGGTGAGGTAAGCTTTTCTCGCCATTTTTGGATGGGTTAATGCATTGATTATAAGTTAGTATGGTTTGGGAGAGTAATGTATATGAATAGGTGTTTGTTAGAAGTCATAAATATGGAACCCTGGAGTGGGTTGTCATAAATGCCAACTTTGATGATAATAAATGAGGAAGATGTATTTATGGTTAGAAGGTGATGAAGGTTAATGATGCATTTATGAATGTGGTTGGGTTTTAGGTGAAACTCTAACCTTAAGATTTGGGGAAAGTGGTAAGTAAGAATTGGACAATGCATTTTGAGAGGAAATATATAATATTGAGAATATGAATGTTGGTAAATGGACTAGTTTTAGGATGTTAGACTATGGTTGCTTGTATCCTTTAAACATAATGAATGAGGCTTGATGGGAAAGAATTCCTGAAGCCAAATAAATGAAGGAAAATAATGTCTATAACATGTTTTATACATGTTATGAATTATAAATATGAGAATGGTTGATTGATTTTGATTCTATGTGTATATTAATGTAGGATCCATTCTAAACGACGAGGCGGGTGTGTCATATAAATCGGAATTCTTCTCTTGAGGTAGGAGAGGATTCTTTATGTTCTAAATGCATGAATTGAATGGTATTTGATTGTCATATGTGTTGGCATGCATGTTTGCCTTGCTTGTGTTGTGGAGATGGATTGTGATGTTGAATATATTAATATTGATAGTGTAGGTAACATGCATGGATGCATTTAGAACGAATATGGTGTGCTATATGGTGGTATGAATTACTTGGCAAGGTTGTGTCTAAATTAAGATGTTATGCTTGTATCCACCTTAAATGTGAAATGAATGAAATTAATGTTTGGTTGAGATTGGGTGTGAATGAATAGCATACCATGATTGATAATGAGAAGTTAATGATTGAAATTAATGATGAGTGCCATTGTAAATGGTGAGTAAATTGTTAAAATGCCACATTGAAACTTGAGAATAAAGACTAAAGCCAATAATAATAAAATCCACTAAGAATGGTGAAGTGGTATTGGTAATAATGATGATCATGGTGTTTGATGAGTGGCATGTATAGGATGCATAGAGTGAGAAATGTGTATGATTGGTATTTGCATCCATGGCATACTGCATAGTCGCCATTGTTGGAACATTAGGGGAGTTCCCTTGGCCGACCCAATGGGAGGGTGGCTCGATGCATGAGCAAGATTTTATTATCCACATCATCATCCATCATTATTCAATATCAATGTCATCTCCAATTTATCAATTTATAACACATACTAGGCCATTTAGCTATTCTCTCATTATCATTCTTTCATTATTCCATTCTAGGTGGTAAATATATCATAACTAATTCATCCCAAATGCATCAATCAATTTCAATCACAACCATGTCATGCCATCATTAAATCCCCCATGCACATTTCCTCAAATATCTCACAATATAAAGAAATGGGGTTTAGTATCAAAAATAAGGGAAAAGAACAAAATTCCAAGATTTGGGTAACTCGCTCAAGCAAAACCTTTACTCGCTTGAGCAAGACCGGTACAGCTCGCTTGGGTGAGCCCTCTCATGTAAGCGAAATGCCCACAGTAGCATTTCCACGCTCGCTCGCTTGGGCGAGGCTCCTTAGACTTGGTCACTCGCTTGAGCGAGACAACATGAAGCATCAGACCTCTTACGCGCTCAAGCGACTCATGCTTGCTCGGGCAAAAATTGTCCAGTATCTCATTCTTGGCTCGCTCGCTTGAGCGAGATCCAACCTGCCTCCCCACTCGCTTAAGTGAGAACCACCTAGAACCATTTTCCATCTCGCTCGCTCAAGCGCAGCCACGCTCGCTTAAACGAGATTCATCCAGTAGCGTACCCTTTCGTTTTGCACGCGTCTCGCTTAAGCGAGGATAATGCTCGCCTGAGTGAAATTGGGCCAGAGGACACCTCTCTGATATAGGGACTCTCGCTTGAGTGAGAATCCATCTCGCTTGAGCGAGATCGTCAGTACACGCCCAAAACTCAAGTTTTTCACTTACTATCACATGGCACTATCTATCTTTTGTAAAAATTGGCCTAATCCAACATCATACATAGATGAAATCATGCCCTTAGGACTAATCCAACAAGCCATACCTCTCCATTTTCAATTCTAATTCATTTAACTACATAATAGGGTTTTAACATAAATTTTCATCACAGCCACACATATCATTGTGCATAATTATCATAAACACTACTTCACAACTCAAGTAATTTATTTATTCATAGATTTTCATTAACAAATAATTCATGTCCAACAAAGGGACAACCCAATACTTATCATCATCTCATATATGTATACATTTCCTTAACATTTAACAAAGGCCAAGCTATCATTCATCACATCATTAATTCTACATTTAACACACTCATGGCAAGGCAATGCATGAGTTCATACATATACATAATTTAGCAATTATTCACTCATGCATGAGTTCATACATATACCCAATAATAAAAACATCATATCCTTCATCCATAATACATCCAATCATTACCATAATTCATTCAAATCCATTATAAGCCTCTTGACTCCATCTAAGACCATCGCTAGTTAACAATTTCTAAATAGCATATATCAAGGCCTAAGACTTCATCAAATTAAGTATCCATCTCCTTAATCCACTATCAATGGTGTTCAACCATTATTATCATCATCATAGTTGCCAACACCCAAGGAATTCAACTTCTCTAATCATATACACACTCACATACACACATCTCCCAAACCTCAAGAATCAATATCAACGTTTCAAACATTCATTCCCCATATAAAATCATCCTAAGGCATTAAAATCATTTAACTCATCAATTTGGCCAAAACCCTAAAACTATCAACACTTAGGGTTTTATCAAAATTTACACAACTGCAATCCTCATCATTTTCTCGCATTTCCACCACAAGAATATTCATCCTTAAGGAGCATTACTCCATAACCAAAACCATGTTTTCCAAGACATTCAAGCCTAGGGTTTCATATCTTCCTCAACACCTATAGTTTTTAATATAACCATTTCAAATCCACCATCATAAAACCACAAATGAGATATAGTGGAGGTAAGAAATCTTTACCTCAAGTCCAAGCTCCATCAAAACAAAAATGAGGGTGAAGAAGAGGGAGATGACCAATGAAAAGCTCCTAAGCTCCATAATTGCTTCACAACCCCAAGCCCAAGTATTAATTTTTGGCAACAAATAGAGGTGGAAGAGGTGGGGTTTGGTTGGTACAAGAAGAAGGGGAGAAGAAGAAGAAAATATGGAGAATGGTGGTAGAGAAGAAACTGCCAAAAAAGAAGGGAAAAAGAGAGAGAGAAATGTGTTTTGTTGACCCATTGACCATTGGTTATTAAAGTTCCTTATGGCTTTTCCTATTGGTTCACATTTGCTTTGTCCATTGTGTAAAGGGGGTATGAAGTGTGTAGAAAAGCCACACGGTTGGTTTAAGGGAGTAAAGGGAAATTTATATTTTTATTTAATTTCATTTGGCTCATATTTTCCTTATTTCATATCATATGTCGTGTCCAATTAATTATTCCCTTAATACCAAAAATTATTTCAACTATATCACTGTAACCACAATAATTTTCTAACATTCTAGACCCATTAAACATTTAATTTGACCAAGTGGGTCCCACATCATCTGTTAAATCACCCAGTTTTGGTAATTCTTAATTTACCAATAATTCACCTCTAATGTTTAATAAAACCTCCCATAATTATTTGATCATAAATAATCAATCATCATTCTCTAATGATTTCATTTTCTTTAAAATCTGGGATGTTACAAATCTAACACATGCATAGCATACCATAATTGTGTGACTAACTCTGTTAATGTTTATTCACCTATATGATTGCCTGATTATCTTATAGAGATTTTCTTGTATCTATTTAGTATTTATTTATATAATATCTATAGCCGCCCTTACATGTGAAGTATATGGGTTGAGAGCTTATATTCACCCCTTTTTGTGTTGTATGTCTTCTTTCCCTTTTTGTGATCATCAGTTGAAGGTCAGGGTGAACGTGAGTATGACTTGGACTACCTACAGAAGGGGACGTTGATCCGTAGATGCAGTCTGTTTATACTCGTTGTTGGTGTCAAGACTATTATAGGTCCCAACATTTACTTATGTTATGTATTGTACTGGTTATTATTAGGAGCCTGCGAGCCCCATACTCTTTTGAGTACCTCATTGTTATAAAAGAATCGATCTATGTTATAATATTTATTTGAATTATGTGTTGATGATCACCAACCAAAAAAACCTTATTTTCCTCAATTAATTAATGACTCCTTAATTAAGTAGGACGTTCCAGTACGGGAATTAGTCCTAGTTAATCGAGGGTGTCACATATATGATGCGCAAAATTGTTAACATCGAAATAATTTTAGTTTAGTGATTTATGTGGTTCTACATTATTTAGTTTAGGGTTTGGCAATTCTATTGAGGCGAGGCCATCTAACCCGGTGGAATACTTCTATTGAGGTAAGAAAGGAATATATTTTCTAAGTGCATGTACAATTGTTTGTTGGTAATATATATGTTGGTGAATACTTGCATGTTTGCCTTGAATGAATATACTACCTCTTTTGTGTGAGATTAAATGAGATTGAATCATGTTGATGGTTGGATATTTGATTGGCACATTGATGATGATATGCATTTGGAATATATCTGTTTGATATGTTCTCTTGATTTCTATGTGTAGATTGATGTTGATATGACTCCTTGGCTATTATGTTACGGATGATGTGAAATGGTGCCTTAAAGAATCTTTGTGATAAATTGTATGCCTTGGAGGATAGTATAATTGGATTACATGCCTTGGATATAAATCTTAGAATGTATTGGAATCCCTAAATAAGAGAGAATGTGAAATTCTTATGAAGCCGAGGCTAGCACATGTATTCTTGCATTTCATGGCATGCATGGCATATCATATTATAATGTATTGGGATCTTGCGGGATCTTGTGAAAAGAACCCTTTCACGGGGGATAAATTTTTAAGTTACTATGCATGGTTGCGATTACTTGACATGTTGAAATAATTGAGATCTTACGAGATCTTGTGAAAAGGACCTTTGTGCGGTATGAATATTTAAGCGATTATGCGTGGTTATAATGACTTGATAAATTTTATACACATGTGTTATGAATAATTTCTTGAAATTGGATCCACTGCATATGTATTATTTTGACGACATAGCATATGCATTAGCCATAAGGGCATGGCATATGACCTTGAGGTATCTAAGAGCAATTGAAATCTATTAATGATAAGAATTGAGAAATGAAATTGGAATTTATAGATACTAACTACTTGTATTGTTGTTGTTAGTGTTTTCTTGGAATATATATGTATTGGTATGGAATGTTGTGTGAAATGTAATGAGAATTTGAATCAATGAATGGATTCCATAATGTGATATGGATATTGAAATTGTTTATGTTTGTGCTTGGTGATGAGCATTATGGATTATGTCTTTAATTATTAAGTTGAATCCTTGATGGGAGAATATGTTTAGTTGCACTTACATGATTATATTATCATATTTTGTGTTGTAGGTCATTGTTGTGGAGTGAAGCGTTTTGAAGAGATGCGGTATAATGTGAAGGAGGAGATGCCTAGATGCCTTGGCCGACATATTTTGAATTTTATTGACAATAGCATTTTTTTTGAATTCCTTGTAAATGGCATTTGTTTTGTATAGATTTGCTATTATGCATTGCTTTATGATTATGATGATGGTTTGATATACTTGAGACATTGTTGATATATTAGGATCATTGGGATGGACTTGCGACCTTTTTGGTTCACAAAGTAGTAATTGATAGTACATGGAATTCAATTGGAATCTTTCTAATATAATGCAATTTCATCGTATGATAAATTTTCTGGCTAGCACACCAATCATTAAAAAGTAGTATACTTGATCGTTCCCACGGGGATGGTGTTAAGTACCACAATCTTAAGGAGTCTCTAGCTAAACCTTACAACAAAGCCATTAAAGTCTTTAAGTTTTTTCAATTTTATATTATTTTTGTGAATTTTTATATAGTAGTGTCACTGAGCAGAATTATATTAACAATTAAACTATACTAAACACACAAATTGGAACTAAAATTAGAACACCATAACTGACAAATTTGCATGAGAGATATGGAGGCTTCATCCAATCCCAATCCAAGGGAATTATGCACTCATGGAAGGAAAACAAAAATGGACACAGAGAATGGAGGTTAGGGATAAGAGAATTTAGAGAGAGAGAAAATCTAGAGAGAGGAAAGAAATCTAAGAATGATTTAGAATCTGAAAATTAGTTGATGGATCCCCCTTACATTACATGTATATATACTAATCTAAACTAACTAGTTGCCTAAGCTAAAATAATACATTTTTTGCCATTAATACCTATGTTCACATAAATAGGCTCACCTAAATTAATTGAAATACAAAGCAAGCAACTAACTTAAAAGTTTGTTCCAGTTCTCCCGTAAACACCTGTAAGTACGTTGGCTTCTTAGTGCATGGTCTAAGACATGAGCGTAAGTACATTGAATGTAAACGTAAGTACGTTGACTTCCTGGACTTGAAACCAATTTATGCATAACATGGGCGTAAGTACACTAGGAATGAGCATAGGCACGCTGGGCTACTGGTCGAGCATTTTCTTGGTCCAAAACGTGCATAGCGTAAGCCTATGTTGGTTGGGCGTAAGTACGTTGAGCCTCTGTGTACAATTTTTACCAAAAAGCTGCTTCTGGGCGTACCAGCGCTAGGTCTTAGCGTAGCCACGTGCAAATAACTAATACTCCAACTCTGATGCTAGGCGTAAATACACTGGTCCTAGGCGTACCCACGCTAGCCTAGCGTAAGTACGCTGGTCCTAGGCGTACTTACGCTAGGGTTCTGACAACATACTTAATCTTCATCATTTTTCCCTTTATACTTTAATTGCAATTTCCTACATAAAACATGCTTAACTTATCAATAATTCTCTATTTTTTCTAATCAAAACCAATACTTTATTTTATGAATAATATCATTAGAAATATAATCATTTTACATAAATTTCCTTTAAATTGTTATTAAGTAAATATTAAATAATGATTTTTTAGAGACTCATCAGAATGATATTTGTGATTGGGATTATTAATGTAATATGTTGAAGTTTTTTTACAAATTGATGAATGTTGTGAACAATGGGTTGTAGAAGGATTATTAATCTTGGCTAGTGACATATGGTGATACCTTCATTGATGGGAATTAAATGATAGAGGTTAATGACACAAATATGTGAAATTGTCCTAAATATAAGTATTAGAATGATGTTATCAAATTATATGTGCATTGAGATTACTACACTTGAAGTTAGGTTCATGTAAATATTCACATGAGATTATGTAATTAAAACATAAGGTTTTTGATAATGGACTTAGTGACATACTAACAGCACTTTGGATTGTTCATTAAACATAATATCACATAACTTCATTACAATACATCAAATATCACATAAAGTTAGAATCACTACCATTTCATGTCTTCTTCTTGAATTAGCTTTACAACCACCTAGATGACGAATTACTTACTTCTTTTGAATTTCTTTATTTTGTTTGCAAAGCTCCTACAAATATGATAATTAATCAATTTAATCAATGTAAATGCTAATAAATTAATGTTATTTCTAAGAAACAATCAAACTAATAAATGTGTACCGATGTTGAAGGACTTAGACGATAACAAACAAAATTAGCCCATTGATCTCTCTCAATACCAGTTTGCACATTACTAATGACTTTATGTCTAGTCTTGGTTGTGTCATAGAAGTCATTCCATAAGCTTTGTGTAACACCCCTCGTTTTCTATTATTAGTTTATGGACTAAAATGTGGCATTACTTTCTGTGTTTTGATATGAGTAAAATTTAGGCTTCGGCCATTTGCATTGTTATGATTTATTTGTTAGATTTACTTGTGAATTAAATCATAATTTATAAGGTTTCATAAAATAGAGTAATTTTTCTAAAAAAAGGAATAAATAAATAAATAATATATTTTAGTAACTAGGTGGGGAATTTCTTAGTATAAGCAAGTACGCTACCCAATTTGGGCATTGCTATGGTCCAAGACCAAGCTTAAAGGACAGAACCAAACCCTCAATATTTTCTAGAGGATGGTGGATAGTGGATATTGAGCCCATTAATCGAGACTTGAGCCTATTCGATAAATTGAGAAAAACTTAAGTTTTGTCTCATACTTTATTGCACATACTTCACCATTTTTGGCCAAACTTATGTTACGAGTGTTCAATTTGAGTGATTCTTGTCTCACAATCTTCTTAATGAAATTCCCTACAATTTTTATGCAGACCTTGAAGCCCAATTCCAAACACACAATTCCCAATTTTTATTTCAAGAATTAAATCGAGAAATTCACATAACAAGTATACACCCTTTAGTATTTTAAACGTAACTTTCTCTATAGTTATCAGAATCAAGTAATTCTTATCCTGAAATTCTTGTATCAAAATCCTCTACAATTCTTATGAAGACACCAAAAGCTAATTTCAAGCCTAGAAATCCCAGTGTTTATTTTAATTCACTGACCTAACAGCACATGTCCCATCTGGACATTCTTTAGTAAATTAGCATAACTTTTGCCCTAGTTATGGGAATTTAACATCTTTTAGCTCATTGAAAAGAAAAGAAAAAGATCTACAACTTTCATGTTTATCATTTTTCTAAATTCTGAATAGAACAATTTTGAAATTTCTAGACAAGTGTCAGCTTCTCATAGTTACACCTCATGATTCCACTACCCCTTATTTTATTATTTAATTTCCACCTACCAACCACTTAAACCAACTCCTATTGGCTAGATTTTCCATTCACTTTGCCTATATAATCCCTAGTCATGCAAAATCTAAAAATTTCACTCTCATTTTTCTCTCTTTTGATAAATGCTCTCTAGTTCCATTTCCTCTCAAATTTTCTCATTTTCTCTTCTTCAACTCTTCACTTCTTCTCTTCTTCCACCGTCTAATAACCATTACCACCATATTAAGCCTTCTTTAGAAAGTTTAAGAGCAAGGAAAAGGCAAGCTTGAGGTCTCTTTTTTTCCTCTATAGCCGAGAGCACTGTTTGAGGTAGGGGGAGTTTCTCTCACTTTTTCTCTTAGTTTTCTTACATGCATGGATGAGTAAGGGTCTCCCTAGGATCCTTACTCTAGTTATGATTAAAAATGAGGTTTTTATCCTTGTTACTAAGGTTGGACAACCAAGCTTTCATGCTAGAAAAAAGAGTTTTTGTGGAGGAAAACCTTGTTTTTAGAACCATAACTTAGATGGCTTTCTTGGATCATGCATGGCCCTTAATCCAGTGTGTGTCACTAATGCATTTTGGGGTTTTAAGCGCGGTTATTTTTGACCTTTAAACACGGTTCTGGAACCGTGCTTGTTCCCAGCGTGTTAGTAGGTAAGGGTCTTTTAGCATGGTTTTCAACTGTGGTCGTACATCACCTTTAAGCACGGTTATTTAGAACCGTGCTAAAAATGCAATTGCTGCAAAATAGGCACCCCTCTCAACTTAACGAGACTTCATAAGCATAATCTCAGACTTAAGCTCAAAGCTTTAGCCATTTAATAAGAGCCTTCATCTTGCTGCCCAGTAAAATGTGTTGCTGCCCAGTAAAATGTATTTAACACAAATCTACAAAATTAATTCTATATTGACATAAAAGCCACAATACTCAACATTGAACAACTCCTCAGAATCAAAACATTAATTCAAGAAAAGATTACAACACAAATCAAATATACAACTCATACTGAAAAACACTATCCTTTCTCAGCACTGGAACCAACACCTCACAGCGAAGTAAAATCCTTCAACGTTGAGATTCAAAAGCTGACACGTCCTCTCTCTTGGCCTTCACCTCCTCCACCATGCCGCGCACCTCCGCGTGGATCGGGCGGTCGGAGAGGAGACGGAGGATCGTGGAGACGTCGTCAGAGACGTGGCGAGTCTGGGAAACGGCGTCATTGCAGAGGGAGAAGAGGTTGGCGAAGTCGTCGCGGTGCGAGACGAGGTAAGACTGGACCCGCGAGCGGATCTGGAGGGAGTGAGACTCGAGGCGCTGGATCAGGAGACGGAGATCGGGTGCGGAGAGAGGGGAGTTCGGGTCCGAGAGATCTTGCGCCGAGAGGAGATCTCGGACGTTAATCGTGTCGAACAGAGATTCCATCGACGGTGGAGGAGGAGATGGTGGAGGTTGATAACGTGTGGGCGCGGTTGGGGGACACGGGGCAACGAAGGGTGGCGAGGAGGGTGGAGGGGGAGAGGGAGTGGATATGGGCAATGTTGTCAGGGAGGGAGTGGGTTGTGGATGGGAAAAGTGGATTGATGAAAATATAGAGTTGGAGAGAGGGAATGAAAGGTTTCCTGAAAAGAGAAACAGAGGGAATGATGAAAATAAAGAGGCGCTTGGGCTAATGAAGGAACTTATGAGCACGGTTCCATTTTGACCGTGCTCGTATCTGCTCTTTAAGCACGGTTCCCTGTGTAACCGTCTTTGTATCTACGTTTTAAATTTTTTTTAAAAAAATTATAAAAGGATTTAACCACGGATATGGGAAAACCGTGTTTATAGAGCCCATATAAAGACGGTTCCACACTAACCGTCTTTGTATCTCCGTTTTGAATTTTTTTAAAAAAAAATATAAAATGATTTAAACACGGACCTCTGTAACCGTGTTAATAGAGCCCATTTAATAAAAAAATTTTAAAAAAAATAAAATGATTTAAGCACGGACATGAAATAACCGTGTTAATAGAGCCCTTATAAACACGGTTGCTCTCTAACCGTGCTTATATATGCGTTTTATAAATTTTTTGAACTTCCTCATATTTACAAAATTGCCACCGCCTGGTTTCAAAGACGGATTTTATTCAACCGTGCTCGTATCCCCGTCCTGATAGCTACTTTTTGCACTAGTGTGTCTAGGCCTTAAAAGTGTATTTTTGAACCTTGCAAGTGTTGGATTTAGATGTTGGTTGTGACAATAATAAATGGATGGTTTTACATACTTAAAATATTTGGTAAAAACGTAGCCTTTACCTTTACATGTTGTGTTCATAGTGCCTATGGTTGTGATCATCTTTTGTATATGCTAAATTCTGGATTTTGAGTGTTATGTGCTTGAAACTGTGGCTGTGTGGTGATGTTCTCATGGAGTCTCTAAAAATTTACTTTACGGTGCATGTTATTTTTTGGTATTTTTACACATGCATGGATGGATTTTTGCGCTTGACAAAATGGTACATTGTTACTATTTTGATAAACTAGATATGGTGAAAAATGTGAGGCTAAGACATTGTTTGGAAAAAGACACAAAATGTCTCGAGTGTTGATGCGAATTCGTAGCTGAAAATGCATAAAAAACATGTATATACGGAAGATATAAGGGTGGATGACACATTGCCTTTATTATGTAATTTGTTATTGCAAAATATATGTAATATGATGAGGTGAGGGGTACTTCCCTCATGTGGGAAAAAGATAGTGAAAGCGTTAAGTGGTAACTTATCCTTAATCACGACCAGTGGCATTTTAAATGAGAAAAATAATGTTTTTAGCAAAAATAAGAGTTCTAAGTAAAATTAATCTTTTGGACATAATTTAACATTTATTTTTATGATATAAATATAGGATTTTAAAAATTAATCATTTTTGGCTTTGGAATCATGCAAATTAGAGTGTTCTAAAAAAATGCATTAAGAACGAAGTTTTTGACAAAACCGTCAAGAAAAATGACTTACGTGTATTTTAAGTGCTTTTAGGCTGAAATGCTATCACATGATTTAGAAAGTGCTTTTATAATACAACTTTACTAAAATAAACTCAAAAAGGTTTTAGCCTTCATGCGAAAGGACAAAGTTCTATAGTAGATAAATGGGACAGGATGGCGTTCCGCTAGATTGGTCAAATAATCATAGTAATAGTATTTTGTATACCATTTTATCACTGACTTTATAAGCTATGTATGAACTTAATATTATATCTCTACATAAAGTCAAAAAGGATTTTCAGTTATAAGGCCAAAGAATAAAACTCTATGGCTAATAAATGCGACGGGACAACGTTCACCAAACCAGTCTGAGAAACTACAACATATAGTCTTAAGTTTTTTCTAAGTTACCTATCAAGTAAATAAGATATGAGTATTTAAATAAGTTACTTGGATAAATACTAGTTTTCAATACCGAGGGAAATAGAACTTGGAGTCGAAAGTACGACGAAACGACGTTTCCGCTAAATCGGTGAAATAACCTAGTTTTGTCAATTTTATGATGCCTGAGTGAGTCTAGTTAGACTTGAATTGGGTAACTAAATGAATTACTAGAATGGTCAATAAATTTTTAGAATCACTCAAGAATTTAAATTTCCATCTAGGCCTTAGTCTTAATACTCCTAAAAAAATGTAGCAAGTAACTAAGACTTAGGCATAAGGATTTAAGATCCCACAACTCTTTCATTCGAATTTATGTATCATATTAGCGAGGCTTACCTGACGTATTAAGGACAAGGGGCACCGGGGCTTAAGGATTCTTCCTGACACTTAATTAATAAGGGATAATAAATAAGATGAAGTAAATACATGCATCATTTACATTGGGAAATTATGATTTGGGACTCAATATTAGAGCATACAATGGGGGTACGCTGAAGGGCATGATCGTTCCGATCCGTATAATGGATCTTGTTCGTATAATTGGATCGGGCACCTAATGGCTTGGAGTTGTGTCCGGAGCTGGGCTGTTCATAGGCCAACCAGGTATACTTTGACTGGGACGAGTGTCACTAGGTCTGTGTAGAACCAAGTTCCCGTGCTCTTCGAAGTGTGATCATAATTATGGATTTTTGGGCCTATGTTTGTCCCTTACCCTATATATATACATATATTGTTTGAGGAATTGGTGAGCTCCAGCCGCTCTAGTACAGAAGCATTGTGCCCAGTATTATACTGTGACAGGATGACATTGATGAGTAAAATGTTGTAAGGGCCTCATTTGCATTCATGAAATACTTAATAAGATAATCATGAAACACCTCACTTGTGCATAACATTGACCAGCCCGTAAGCACATAGGTATGTCACGTAATAAAACGATATCCTCTCCTCAGGGACCATGTTCTCAAGTACTCACAATTTAAATCCTAAATATCTAGACAACCAATCTAAAGAGGTTTTGCTCAAAGTAATTAAAAAACAAATAAAAATTAGAAATTGTAATAGGAAGTTCTCTAGGAAAAGAAATTAGTTCAAACATATATTGGGATGTTAAAGTGGTAGATTGCTCTGTGTTGATGTTTAAGAATTTTGTATTAGTTTTTACTTTCATGCTAACGAGGACAATTTCGCTAAATTATTAGTATTCATTTTTCAGAGTTCCACTAAAGTACTCTAAATTCAAAATTCAAACCGCAACATTTATTTTGAAAATAGAGCCATTACATGTTATGAAAATCTCAAGTCCTCAAAAGATCAAAGAGATTCACTTCTCAGCCCTTCCCAATTTAATTCTTAAGTTTAATTCTCAAATTGATTAAAGAGGTTTACTTTTTAGTCCTTCCCAATTTAATTAAAATTTACCCAAGCCTATCTCTAGATCAATGAGCACATAAAGACATCAAGAAATTAAGGGAAAGCATAATTTCATTAATAATACAAAGTAAGAATTACATCAAGAGCATCCAATCTACCCCTTAAATCCCAAGAAAGAGATTCTACCCATTCATGGTGAAATAGAAAACAATGCACATATTTGAGAGCATTATACTATAAAATAAGGATTACAAGATTAAACTAGGAACACCACTAGATATCCTAAGACAAACCACAAGGATGTGCAGTCCTCTTGAATCTTCCAACGCTTCTCCTTCGCTTTTTACTTGAAAAACATTCAGAAAGAGCTCTCCCAAGTCACTTTCTTTGCCTCTATAGTGTGCCTTAACCTCCAAAGTGCAGAAGTCCTTGACCTAGCCCAACTTTTCGCTTAAATACATGGGGAACATGCAAACAGGGTTTGCCTATCAGACACCATTGTAGGATTTTCTTCAACTCCTAAGGTGTGCCTTAGATCTTCCTCTTGCTCTCCTTCAAATTTATACTTCGAGTACTCCAAACAACATGAAATCGAAGTGGATAATGGAGGTTGAAGGTGCTAGCTGTGACTTAAAGCTAATGGAAATAAAGGATTTAGTGTTTAGGAATCCTAGATCTAGGCTTGAATTAAGATAAGCAATGAAAAAGAATAGAGAGACGAGAAAAGCAATGAAGCAATGAATTAAGAGAATAGAGAAGTAATGTAGTGACAAACCTATAAGATGAAGGGAGAACAAAGTGAGTTGCTAAAAAATGAAAAGGAAAACAAAAATGTAAAAGAAAAACAAAGGCAAAAGAAGGAAAGATATGAGATTTGCCACTAGGGTTAAATACTAGCCCCATTACCTTTATAAGAATACAAGAAAAAATAACATAAAAGAACAACAATAGAAAATACTTCAAGAAGGTGCAAAGTAACTAATGGAATCCCTCATGCATCCTAGAGATAGTATGAATGAAATAATGCTCACTGAGGATGATATAAGATAGAGATAGATGATCATGTATAATAGCAGTAAACAAGAGCATATGATGCAAAAAAGTAGAATGAACTGCCCTAAGGTGATTATAATGTGTAAAGGCATTTAAACTAGGAACTAGAATATGCATGGAATGTAACGAGGAAACTTGTGGCACGGTCAGTCTCTGGTGACTCGCTTCGACATTTTAAGAACTTTTCTTGAAGGGGCCGAAGCCCAGTTCAGACTCCATCACCCTCGTTTTCCCATAAATTAATTTCTTTATAAATCATCTTAAAATGCGACCCAAATACCTTCAATGTTTTGGACCCAACTTTTACAGGCGACCTTGGAATTGAACGATTTTGGTCTTAATCTCTTCGTTTTGAAAAGATCTTCAACCTCTGTTTCTATCCCCAAACTTTGATTCCTACTCTGTCAACCCCAAAATATTAAGTGTGTTCGCCTCAAAATTCCATTGTTAGGACGTTTTACCCAGTACATGGTTCAAAAAAATTTATAACTCTCTCATACGACCTTTAATTCATACAAACTCGGTGTCAATTCTTTGTAACAAAATTATCTACATTTTTTGTGAGGACATTGAAGGCTAAATCCCTCTAGATCAGTACAGTTTAATAGATCTCTATAACCCTTTAGCTGCTTCGTCACCATGCTAGCAGTTTTCATTCAAATTTGTATATCTCCTTTGTCGGGTGCTTGAATCGCTTTGTTCTTTTTACTATGGATCCATATTGAAAAGTTATACAATTTTTATGCAAGGCACAAAACCAAGTTCTCAAAGGAGAATTTATGGTGAATTTATTACCAAGGCCCTAGCTGATTTGGGAGCCTTTGAAGCATCCTGTCGTAAATCGGGCCTATCTCTTGTTACCAATCTTGGATTGTCACAAATGATATATCAATTTAAATTGAAAAAGAAGATCTACAAATTTTGTGTTGGGAGATTTTTCAAATTCCAAACCCATAAATTAACCCATATTTATTTTAACGTCCTTATTTTTCTGGTTCATAAAAATCCTGCATGTTTTAATTTCTTGCCTAACAAGTTAATTTCCCGACCAACCATTTTTTGACCACCTCACTACTTCTTGCCACCTCTCTGGATAGGTGTCACCTCCCTACTCTCCCCCTCCACTCAACCCACCTACCTCCCTTCTTAACCAATTAAGATTCATGCAAACCAACCCATCATCATTACACCTTAACCCATCATCACATCACCTAAACTCTTCCACTCATTTCCCTTCATTCTTTTATTTCCAATCTTGGCAAAATAGCAACACCTTTTCTCCCTCCACGTCTTCAATTTCCAGCCATAAATCCCTCCTCTTTTGGCCACCTTACGCCATCACCAAGTCCACCACAATCTCTCATTCTCACGGCCAAGCTCACTACCACCATCACCAACCTCCCTTCTTCTTCTTTTTCTACCCTAACCCGTGGCCACTCTCCACACAAGCCAACCTTATTTTTCAGTTTTTCTTTGAGAGTTCCTTCCTCCTTGGATCAAGTTTCAAAATCGTAAGCATCTCAAGCCAAGGCAAGGTAAGATTTTGATTTTCCTACTCCTAAAATCTTTGATTCCATTTTCTTCAAGCTTGTCCATCCTTATGAATATATTATGAACTACTTCCTTGCTATTTTAGAAGGCTAAAGCCATGAGTCCTTGTTCCTCTTGGTTGCATGTGTGATTTTCCGTAGGATCAGGAGCTTCGGCAATGATCAAGGAGCCTCCGAAGCATTTGGTAATTTTTTTTTTGGCGAGGTCACCGTTTCTCTTCTCTGGACAGCCGCTGCCCATTGAGGTAAATGAGGTCTTTTCCTCATTTGATTGCGCTTTTGGTTGTTCTATAATATTGCTTCATATTCAGGGACCTCCGTCTTAAATTTCATCGCGATCCAAAGGTTAAATTTTAAACCGCGAAGATTTTTGTAACCAACCGTTAAAATTATTATGTTTTTAATTTAGTGAGTATTTTAGAAATTGATCTGGTGTAACTTGACATTTATGTGCTCGGGAGGATTTTATCGCGATTAGATAAGAAAATAGAAATTTTGAAAATTTAGTATTTAGGCAGGCTTGGTTTTATTCGATATGGTTGTATTATTAATTTTAAATTCGTGATGTTATTATGTAATTTGTAATTTATTTCCCTAGTAAGCCCCGCTGTTAGGAACTTAATTGATCTTTTAAGCATCACCAGAGTTATTTGGAACTATCACGTACTTCGAGAAGATTTATCGATCGGACAATTAAGACGTTTTATTTCATTAAGTTTTGAAAGTGGCATTGTTTTCAAAATATTATAAAGTTTCATAAAAGTTAATTAACTAAATGAATTGATTTTTTTAAAAGTGGAAAGTTTCACTTAAAAGAACTTTATCAAAAATTTTCATGACTTAGGTCCAAATGAAGTTTTATGAATTGAATGAAGAAAAGAAAATAAGTGGTGTTTTTAGTGTAAAGAATATTAGAATTTGGAAAAAAATTTGTGGCAACTTTAGTGACTACTTGGGGTAAAAATAAAAAGTGACTTTAGGAACTTGATTAAATGAAATGAATTTTGGCAAAAGAAATTTGATTAGGAAATAAAATTTTGGGGTTAAATATTTTAATAGATTAAATAGGCCAAGAATAAAAAAAAATGGATAACTAGAGCCTAATTCAGAGTAAATTATAGAAAAGGATCCTAATGAATTAATTAGGAAAGGAGTTATACACTTAAATGAAATAGGTCTAGACTTTAGAATTCTAATAAAAGAAAATGATGTTAGGAGTTAGAAATTTAGGCAACCATTAAAAGTAGAAGAAAGGAATTAAAGGAGTTTTATACCTAGAAACATTAATTAGCTGAATAATAAAGGATTTTAGGACTTAGATCCTAGACTTATAATAAAAAGAAACAGGACCTATCAATTAAATGGTGACTTTTAGTAACTAAGTAATGATATCAAGGTCAAGATAGTACTTAGATTTCTAAACAGCTAATGGACAATCAGAGAACAAATAAAATTTGGTTGGTCAAAAGAACGTAGTTAAGGAAACAAACTAGATAGGGTAGTTACAAATAATGAGGATAAAGGAAAAAGTTATAGAATTTAGTAATCTTAAGCTGAAGGAAAGTATAACTAAATCGTTACTAGAGCATAAAGGATTAGTGGCCTATTTAGTGACCAAGAAAATAAATTATTAAACAACAAATCCACCTAGATTAGTCAAAAGGAAATAACTATTGAGGTTGTTTGATGATGAACTGATAGTTCATAATTGTACACTGAGAAATTAAAACATGAAGCAAGTTAATCCTACTCAGTTAAATCAATAGGATATAAATGACCTAATAGTACCTGAAAACTAATCACTTCATAAAACAACCTGATCAGATGTGTCATTCAAAAACGTTTAGGAATGACACGGCATACAATTAGCATGTTGAATTTAATACCAATGGGTATATTGTTTACATAACACTCATGAATACTGACTAGAGTTATACAATTGTTGGGGATATTATAATGTCGTTAAATGATTGTTAATGTGATATGTTGGTGAATGTATGAGCTTAAGTGAAATATCTCATAAGTGTGTTTTATTGATAAATATTGTGTATGATGCATGGATAACTAAACTATAAGAGGTTCTGATTGAGACATACGAATATGGAGGGTGGTATCGACAGGGCTCCTGAAATGATTGATTATGAAAGTAAAATAGGTTGGATCCAAGAATCATTGATGGGCGTCCTGGCGCCAAGATACCCTATGATTTCTGGAAATTGTAGAATTTTTTTTCATTCCTAAGAGTCGGGAAAAATTATTGCAAACTTTCAATAAGGAAAGGAAGAAATTAAATGAAACTTAATAAAAAGAAGAAGAACCAGACATTAGAAATGAAAGGGAACCGTTAAAGGAACCCTGTCGAAAACCATCTGGCAATAAATGAATAGTTGAGTCATGCATCATACCTGGAGGATAAGGGTGGATGTTTGAGTAACTCCTTAGAGCATACAGTGATGAGTACACTAAAGAAAGAGCCACGCCTCGACCCCCAAGCGTATTCCAGGGAGTATACCAGGGGAGGACCTCCAATGGCTCAAATTCGCACCCGAAGTCGGACAGCCTGTGGCAAACTCTGGTATACTTTGATGAGAGGCGAGAGTTTCTATGGCCGTGTAATACCCGTTCTAATGAGATATGTTTCAGATCCTTTGTTGATGGGACCGCAAGTCCTTACCCTTTGTGAAAAAAGAACAAGGCGAGCTTTGGTCGCTCTAGTGGATAGAAGAATAAGGCAGGACTTGACAGATGAAGTGTTGTGATTGATAGGGTTTCATGAATTATATTAGTTAACTATATTAGTGAAGACATGAGATCCATGCATTGCATCATTATATTGAGATCGTGACTACTTGTTACGTATTTGTGATTATGTGAACCTTAGTGATTTTAGGAGATTAATGGGGAATTGGAAATGGTCTGGTAAGACCAAGAGTGGTGAGACAACTTAGAATACACACTAGGGACCCCCAAGAGAGTTAGAAGGAACGATTGTAAATGATTGAATTGTGTGGGGCGAGTGTCAGAGATGATACTCCCCGATTGTTATGGAGGCAGAGACTTATCTTTACAGCTATTCATTCCAGACCTCCAGCTAGGCACACTTACCGTACGAGGAGAGCACTACACCAGGAGGGCCAAGCAGGTCTCAACCATCTCCCCGTAATCCCCGAGGATGCTCCAGTTGATGTACCTCCGCCACCTCAGTGAGAGGCAAAGTGACCCTATGACTGGGATGTAGAGGTCATAGAGAGCTCAGTTCGACGTTATGGCAATCTACCGCGTCCTTTGAGTATGGAAAAGCTTGAGGAGTTGTCAGGTAGAAAATCATCCTTGGAGGCATATCTCTTCAGCTTTCATCTCCTACCCATTCCACCTATGGTTCCACCCCCTATTCAGCAAGCAGAGATTCCAGTCGGACCAAGCCCAGTCAGAGTAGCACTAAGAGAGTCGACGTCAGAGTATGTCCCTCTCCCCGTCGAGGAGGAGGATAAGGAGGATCCAGAGGAGTTTCCACTTAAGGATATACCGAAGAACCTTGTAGACCATACTGCACTACCTGTCTTGCCCCCACAGCTTCCACCAGTCGTTCCCCTTATAGTTCATGTGACAGGCAGACTAGAGGACATCCTTATGCGTTAGGGGGTATTGGTGATGACCCCTACGGAGAGATATATGGTGAAATGGTAGTGGGACCAGTCTTAGGGTTTTCTTCATCATATCCACAGGAGCTATATGTATGGTGAGACTGAGGATTATCTGGATATGTCAGCGACAGCCCAAGGTCTCTTGGCGGAGGCCTATGAGGCTTACGCCAAATGTAGGCATGAGCCGGTTCGTGGGGCAGTGACTTACTATCCATGAGCACCAATTCTCCAGATTTATCGCAGCTGGCAGCTACCTCCAATCCACCTGCATCTCCATGGTCGGACGAAGAGTTCATGGGTGAGGATGATTAGTTGTTGGATTTACTTTATGTGCATACTTATTTCCCTGTATTTTGCATAGGGTGCCCACGTTCCTCTCTTTTATTTTAGTTGTACAGATCTGATAAGACCACTGGATGTGTATACAACACTTGTATATATATGTTATGCTTTATTTCCACCATGTGTTATTATGTACAAAAAAACTTCTACATTTTTCCTAAAATTAGAAGCCTCTCAGTTAACCGAGATAATCTAGTGGAAGAGATTATCTTAGTTAACTGAGGGTGTTACACCTTAGGCATTATTCATCTACTTATAGGTTGAAGAGAAACTCTCATCATAATGATACCACTTGATGTAGGAATTTTTTCAATTCCTTGAATGCTTATGCCTTGGAGATTCGTAAAGGTTATGTAACTTACAATCCATGCTTCCTAACTCTTGAAACTTCAAAATCTATCAAATTATTCTATGGCTGAAATTATGCACAAATAGGATTAGGTGTAGCCTTGGTTTCCTAAGAGAGAAAACTAAGAAAAACAACATAGCAAATGGAAGATAAAGGGATTGGTGTAGACGCCACCTTGTAGAAGGATAAGCCTAAGGAAGTTTACCATTTTGGAGGTGCTCCAAAGATAAGAACATAGATAATTATCAAAAGCTTTAGACTTCTAAAGAGAAAATTCTAACAACTCAAAATGGAAATATACATAAAATGAACTAAAGTTGTGTACAAAGTAAAAGAAGAAACCTATATATGGGAAATCCTAATGACTTGTCTAACAAGCTAATTAAGCTAACTCTAGTTAAGCTAATTAACCTAACATTAACCTAAAGGAATTTTGTCCAATGCAAGGTTCCTAAGCACCTAAGGTCCGAAAATAGCCCAAACATAAAACATGGTCATGCAAGGCCCAAAACCCTAAAGCTCATACTAGGCACAACGAAAAATACAATGGAAAATGGTTTATAAGCCTAAGAATGGCTCTCAAACCCTAACAATAAAATCCTAAGGAGTAATATTGTAGCACCCTTGGTTAACTAGGAGAATTCTTCGCATGGGATCTATCCTACTTGACTAAGTTGTTACAAGTTTGTAAGGTTTGGAAAGACATGAATACGCAGGCTCCTAAATAACTACACATCATTTCAGAAGTATACCAACTAGGTATGTTTCTATGTTGTTCTTCTACCGAATTAGTCACACGTCCACGACGTCCCAATAGACTTCACAAAATGACTTATCCCCTTTACCGTCCGAACTCTTGTCCATGTTTTTCTTAACGACCTTCTAGGAGAAATATAAATGAAACATACATAACAACCAGAGGGGTGAGTATAGTACTTCTAACCCTATAGGTATTCATACAATAGGTAGCTAAAATATAATGCATGCTTTATACAATAGACAGACATTATCACTCAATCAACTGAAGAGATTCCTTTCGGATCATCATCATTCACATAACATGTTAGTAAGTAATATGTTATGCATGAGTTAAAAGTTTTATGTTTTATCTTTAATCAATGTTTCATGATGTTAATGGGGCCCATAATATATTATCCTCAATCCAATCATCCTGCCACAGTATGTCTATCGGGTAATTTCATATTATTGTTGTTCTAAAGTGGCCAAAGTCCACCAGTTCCTTAAATCACACAGGGTAAAGGACATACAATCCAACTAAAATATGGATCCATCACACCACAATCGTGATCACTTCATAACTGGAAACTGGCTCTTCATAGTCCTTAGTGACACCAGTTTTTAGTCGAAGTACACTGAGTTATCTATGGGTTTACTCGGTTCCGAGCGTGACTCTAAACCATTGCAGGCCCAACCCAGTTATACTTCTAAGATCTCAACTTCATGGATCAAATGAACATGTCCTTCAATTTACCCATCATTATGGCTCTAGTACTTAACGTCCAACCTCATACTCATAATAAATGCAAAATGCAATGACTTATTTTTTATTTTACTTAATTTAGTACTAGGTGAGGTTCTCAAACTCAGTACCTTTTGTAACATCCCGTGTTTTTATATTTAGAAAGAATGAATAAATGTAAAAATGAATTTAAATTATAAACATTTTAGAATATGTGGCATTTGTGTAAGTTCAAAATAAAATAAAAGGAGAAATTGAGGTTTTTACCTGACGCTACGTGTTAGGTTAACATGTAGCATCAAGATGAGAAACTTGACGCGTAGCGTCAGGGTGGAATTTTGAACTTGATGCGTAATGCCTGGGGGACGCATAGCGTCAGCCTCACGATTAAATTTTAAAGTTCCAGAAACAGCTACGCGAGACAGAAAGGAAAAGAGAGGTTAAGTCGGTTCTTCTTCCTTGTTATTCTCCAAAGCTTAAAACCATGATTCAAGCCTAGATTAGCATTGGGATTTGAAATTAAGAGTGGATTAGAAGTGGAAAACATGAGGTAAGCCTTTGAAATCCTTTAATTTTTAGTTTGGCGGAAGTTTTCTTCTATTTCTAGTTTTCTTGGAAATTTGAATAAGCTTTGAAATTTGTGATTCTAAACCAGTTAAAAGGGCTTTTAGGGCTTTTAGATGAAGGATTAAGTGATGGAATTGAATTTTGTTTCATATAGGCTATGAATGAAATAGAAGAAGTTTAATAGAATTAGGAATTTCTTAAAATAACCAATAGCTTTAGTAAAGGTAACCTTATGGAGCTTTAAGAATTAGTTTTCAAGTGTTTCTTAAGTTAAGTTAAAATTTTAGTGGTCAAATCCCTAAACCTCTTATAAATTTGGTATATTTAGTGTTCTTGGCGTATCGATGCTTGCGAATAATGGAAGAGCATTGGAATCAAGGTAAGGGGGTGTGTAATGTGCTTTAGCTAAAGTTTGTGCTTTAGTTAAAGTTTGATGAGATTTTATGTTATAAAATGAAATTGCTATATTTATGTGAATGAGTTACCTAATATTATATGGGCAAAATATGCTTAGTGAAGTGATGATGATAATAAGAAAACGATGGTTGTAGTGATTGATTTGTAAGTTGAAAATTAGATTTGTTGAATTAAGAGTTAGTGTATAATGGTGACTATGAGAAAGTATTGGTTAGTGACGGGAAATGAGGTCTATGAGACATATATTTTTCATTTAAGATAAAGTATTGGTTAGTGGCGCGTAACGCCAGACTCCTGTTTCCCCAAACCTAATTTTCTTGGTTCTGATTGAGATTTTAGGTTTTATAAACACTGTGTAAAAACTGTTTGAGATTTCTTGGACTAAGCAAGTATATTGATGATAGAGGAATTGTTAATTAAATTATTTTTGTGAAAAATTTATTGAGATTTTCATTTAATTACTGAAAATAAAAAAGAAATAGGTGCAGGGTGTTACACCTTTTCTTCTTATTGTGTAGAGAAAATATACTCTTTAACTACCTGAATTCATAAGATTTTATCAAAAATCCTTATGTCGATAACTACTGTATATCTATTGATTAGAAATAGCATTCTATTGTAATTCTTAAATTAATTACTAAATATCTATAAATCAAATTATAGCTACTCATGTAAATCTTGGCTCTAAGCAAAAATGATTTTCTTTTTGCCACCAGTGTAGGATGTAAGAAAATATTAAAATCACCAACAAATATGAAATTGGTTTGAAAATCAGGTTTTTGTTTAAAATATCTTCCTTGGTTTTCAACTCATTTTCAAAACTTTATTATTTATTCTATAAAATACTCATTGAATAAAGAACAAGTTGTAAAAGCCTTACTGTTAAACTATACGTATTTCACTGACAGTTAGAAACATCATTTCGTCGTATTTTCTAATACAAACTCAGTTTCCTTTGGCGTCTGAATAAAATTTCCTTTTTAAGAAAATAAGTTATGAAGTCTTTTCAAACCATTAATTTATAAATATTGATAACCAATCTTCTTAAGAAAATTTATTATTAAAAAGGGCTAAACATTAATCGGTTAAATTTTGTCACAAACTTGTTATCCTTTGTATTTTCTCCTGGAAACTCTGATTTTTATGATTCAAAAGCCTAATTTATGTAACTTTCAATTTCCTATTTGTTTTTAGTATCAAATAATTAAAATTAGGTTTGGAATTAAAAATTCCTATGTTTACCTTGTTTTGTTATAGTTTTATTGATAAAATGTTTCTGAACGCATCTAAGAACAAAGTTACCTTTGCATTTCTTGACTAATTATTTATCAACCTGGACAACGACCAAACTTCCTCCACATTATCACACGCCATAATTAATAAAATTACAAAATTACAACTCTATTGCAATTTCCACCATATTTCTTCTAAATACGGAAGTTTTCTCGCGTTCCGTCGAAGAACCCACCACGGTACTTTAATATTTTTCTCATTCAGTCTATTACTCACAAAAATTAATCAACCAATATTCATGCAAAGTCATCATCTTAGCATATACCACACGAGTTCAAGCATGTCATAATTTCACACATTAACTCCAAACAATCATTCAAGGAATTTCATGAAATTTTAGGACGTTTTTACGTGGTAATCGTGTACATAACATATTTTCTCCTATATGTTCACCAAGGCATCATCTAAGCAAAATTTTAAGCACTTTATACACCTTATTTTTCAAGATTTCACATGTAAAGATTCATCCATCATGCCAAGATACATACGTAACATGCAAGCACAAAGACAAGGTTTTTCTTCAAGTTTTTCTTATGCAACCACACACGTGATGCACACACACAAACTTATATATATATAACATGCATAAAATTTCAACAACCATACTAATTAAAGATGGCATTAGGCATGCAAACTTGCCAAGAATGCATGCAAAGCAAGATTTTTCCTTGGAACCTAGATAATGATTTTGATACTTTAGTTATAAATGGTGAATGCTGATTTTCTTATTGTTTGGTAAATTTTATGGCCTAATAAGTTGTAAGAGGAAATATTGATCTTACCTAGTTGCATATGGTGATGCCATGATATTCAAAATTGATAATGGGAAATATTGATATAGATATATGAGAAAATGGTCAAAGCTTATTATTAGAATGACATTGTCAATCATATGTGTAATGAGACTTTAAAATATGGAGTCTAAATACCATGTCCCTAAGTTCAAAACATATATGAAAATGTATTGGTGAAATGAGGAATGTTAGTGATTGATTTAGTGACATACTAGTATGTCATTATGTTGAATTTTAAGGATGATATAAAAGTTTTGTATCTATATTTTAAATAAGTGATGAGTTAGTCTTACATGTAATCATAGCTAGTTTGTATCTAGATGTGTAGTTAGGTGTAATGAGTTGAGATAATGGAATCAACACCTTGATATTGATAGGTTGGATTGAGTTAGAAAAATAGGCAAAGAACTATTAATAGGACTAGATGATTCTTTTTAATAATTATTTTGTAAATCAATGCTTAGGAAACATCATGAATAGAGTCTTAAAATATGTGTATGAAGACCCATGGTTTAGAATTAATTTAGGAAATTATTTAGTAGGTAACAACTTTATTATATGATTTCTAATGATCCTAGGTCTTCTTAGAACCAATCCTAAGACCTTTTCTTGCTTTTGGGCCAACTTAAATATTTCACAATTACATGTTTAGTAATTATTTGATCAAATTATTTAAGTGGGTGTTGTGTCTTGACTAGACCCTCTTGTTTGAATTTACATATCTTCTCATACTGTCATATATGAGATAAGTCCTTAAATAGATCCGAGGTTGATAGTCAAAATTTTAATTATGCTGTTTTGTTCCAACGACTTTATTGAATATGAAAAAATTATCCTAATTTTTATTATCTAATTATTATGATCAATATTATTTATTAGATTAAGGATGCCACAATTTAGATCAAGTAACAATCCTTTACATATCTCGGAGGCTTGTACTTATATACCAGAATCTGAACCAAAACATTTAAATAAATTAAGTTAAATATCATAACAGTTAAAAACTATATCAATCTTTGTCAAATGATGTTGATGGGTTTGTTGTCATTAAAACATATACGGGGGGATTTCCCAAGAATTATGTTGTCCCCCAATATCCTTACTTATTAGATTATGCATTTTATCAATGTATATATTTGATCGTAATCTATCATGAACAAATAAATATCAGGTTTTTCTTGGATACCCTCTCTAAATTAAGGGTTTCAAACCCCTAATTATGTGTCATGCCATGTGTTAAAAATGTATGGATGAATATGATCATGTCTAGCGATCGGCCATTCGTAAATAGTCAATGCATTAAAACATTTTATATGTCTAAATTTGAATGTGACAAGGCTTAATCCCGCAACACATTAGAGATAAAAAAAGTCTCACCACTAAACTACTTGACACATTTAAAAATTATGACGCAACTATATATAGTTATATTATATCTGTAGAATGTATATCTGTTAATAAAATCTATTTACGAAATAAACATTTTTTCTTTTTTCATTTAGTATAAAAATTAAAATTAAAATTAATGAACGAAAAATGGCGAGAATATTTATTTTTCAAATAAATTATATTAATGGATATAAATTCTACGAATATAATATAGCAATATATGGTTATATTACATCTCTTAAATGTAACCTAGTGGTAAGGCTCTTCTTCCATCTTCTACTCAAATCGAACACTTCAGATTATATCTTAAACTCTAAACAAAAATGATGACTTGGAAAAATATGTGGCATAGATTAAGTTGACATTTGGTTAGAGACTAAGACATGTGGTATAAATTCAGTTGACACGTGGCTAGGGGCATCTATTCCAGTTAATTAAATCACACATGTGGTTGAGGGCATCCATTCCTAGAAAAACTCATATGATACATGCCCCCAGTTTGTTGAGGCTTCTCTTCCATCTCCTATACATTAGGTGATCAAACCTTGTTACACTTAAATTTTGACATATAAATATTTTAACATATTGACTATTTACGAGTGACTAGTTTGACTGGTTGCTTAGCACAGTAAATTGAGGGCTCTAATGCCCTTGGCCTCCTAGCCATGTGTTAACTGAATTTATGTCATATGTATTAGTCTCTAGCCATATGTCAACTCAATCTATGTGACATATTTTTCTAAGTCATCATTTTTGTTTGGATTCTAAGATAGCATCTAAAGTATTCAATTTGAGTAGAGGATGGAAGAAGAGTCTTACCACTAGGTTATATTTAAGAGATGTAATATAACCATATATTGTTATATTATATTCGTAGAATGTATATCCATTAATATAATTTATTTGCAAAATAAATATTCCCACTCTTTTTCATTCATTAATTTTAATGTTAATACTAAATGAAAAAAGATAAAAAAAAACGTTTATTTCATAGATAAATTTTATTAATAGATATACATTCTATAGATATAATATGACTATATATAGTTGTGTCATATTTTTTAAATGTGTTAGGTAGTTTCGTGGTGAGGCTTTTCTTTTCTCTCCAATGTGTTGTGGGATCAAGCCCGGCCGATTGCAGGACACGTGCTCAATTGCATGATTTTCTCTCTATACTATTTGATTGTTGCAACATTTGGGCTTCCTATCTACTTTGTATCCAATTGATTACGTGGGCCATGAAGTTCTATATCAACTAGAACATTAATATTGTAATATATGATTTTTTATCTTTTATTATTTGATGCATCTAAAAAATAATAGTTTCATTATTGCTATAAAGCAATATTTTTCATTATAACATAATAACTATAAATATTTATCATTATTTTTAATAAATATTTATATGTATTATTTTACAAGAAATATTTATTTATACTAATAACAATATTATAGACGAACATGCATCATGATTTTATTATGTGTTACTTAGTTCTCTTAATCATGTACTAATATTTAATTGATATTTTATTGGACGCGTTCAATAACAACAACAAAGAGTAACATGTATTAACTCCACTATTGATATTCTCAGATTGAAAGAAAAATAGGTAAGGAAACTAAATATACCAATAAATTTAAATAGTTTAAAAACTAAAATTATATAATTAAAGATTGAGACCATATATTAATAAATTAACTAATTTAAAAATTAAAATTATGTAGAAAATAAAAAATATCAAAGGCTTGATTGGAAATGATGGGAAAGTTGTGGTGAATTATATTTTGAGAGAGGACAATGGGTATCCTGATATGCTTGCTCGTAATGGTATCTTTCAAAGTTTTGATTTTATGGAAGGGATGTGCCACATGATCTACCTTTGTTGTTCCCTCCAGAGGATCGAGAGGTGGTCTCCACCACGCGATCTAGTCTCTCCATGCTATCGGGAAGTCAGTCAGCTTAGGTTATAGTCTAATGGGCCAAGCCTGTCTTATAACCTAGGTATAAGTATTACCAGTGTATAAATACGGCCTATAGGCTCACATTGTAACCTAAGTGACACATATTGAGAATTAATAAACCTAATCCCTATGGGAATTCTTTAGGGTTTCATGCTAATACTCTGTGTGTGAACATTTTCGTGCTAATCTCTAGGGAATTTTCACACACAGAGTATTAGCACAAAACCCTAGAGAATTCCCCTAGGGATTAGGTTTATTAATTCTCAATATGTGTCATTTAGGTTACAATGTGAGCCTATAGGCCGTATTTATACACTGGTAACACTTATACCTAGGTTACAAGATGGCTTGGCCCATTAGACTATAACCTAAGCTGACTGACTTTCCCGATAGCGCAGAGAAACTAGATTACATGGTGGGGACCACCTCTCGATCCTTTGGAGGGAACATTTGTGTTTAGTGATGCTTCGGGTGTGATCCATATTTGCCTTTAACTTTGTCACACCTTGATTTTCCGGACTCAAATCCCGATGTAATCAAGATAATTAAATAATAAAAATACGAGTAAATTTTTTACGTTCGAAATAATTTCAAAACACCACCACGACTACATCAAGACTTGAACCACAGAAAACCAAAGGGTGAGATTTGATAATCTATAACTGGATCGTTAAAAAGTTTACCCATATCGGTATACAAAATAACAGAGTTTACAGTGGAAGAAGAATGTGTATACCAGGCATACGCCTAGTCCCATATATGAGGATATGAGAAAAGGCCCGACAAGGCATGCAAAGACATAACTTAAGCCTAATAGACAACCATTGTCTTTTCACATAAATTCATGCACATACAAAGCCTAAGATGTATACATATACATATTTATATGGTCATACATCATACATCTCCAATATTCATATTCTATAATTGACCACATCCAATTCAACTTCAAACCCATGTATCATCAACACTTGTTCATGCCAAAAGGATTATATAACCAATATCAATTTATTCATCAAATGGGTAGGAATTCACTATCCCAAATATTAATACATCACCCATGTATACATATAATTCACAATTCATCCATCAATATCAGTATGTAACAATATCACAATATCCATTTTATACACAACTCACTAAATTAAAAACGCTGCCGATCAAGGCATTCCGTTACCACTATTTACCTTCCCAAAAACTTTACTTTATAAACATCCTCGTCCCATGATATTCTTGCATCAATACTAAAAAGAAGACCACATGGGAGAGTGAGTTATACATTTCAAATGACGATATGAATACAATTAAAATTATGTGCATATGCATATCAATATCATGTATGCTTTGCTAAACACATCAATGATCATCATAAATTATTACTTCAACAACATATACATATTTCATATTCTTTAATCAAGTCATAGCAAAGCAGACATATACACATCTATTCTAACGCCACAATGGGCTAACATCATCAGCATTGACCATTCAGGTCTTTTCTCAAAGCCACCATGGGCTAGCATCATTATCATCAATCATAAATAATTATGCCCTTCATTACATTGGGCCATAACATACACATCATCATATTCAATATTGTTTCGTGGTAATTATATCATTTATTAATTTTATGTGGTCTTTTAGATATTCAATTACCCATTTCATCAACACCATACCACAATCTCAATCATCATCATCTTCTGGCATATCTCCATGCTATATGGAAATGCTCTTATGGCTAATGCATATGCACAATGGACTAGACAATAACAAATACGGATCTGACTGTGGGAATAAACAACAATTTATGGGTCAAGCGTGATCACATACCATGCCCCTACTACAGTAGTATAATGTGTACACATATCTCATAATGCATGCATAATCACCATATTTTTACTAGTACCAAACCGCATCGCCCATAATGCAACACCTGGCCATTTTCACCATGACCGCGGTAAACATCATAATCAACAACATAAGGTGTTACGGGCCGGCCATGATTCATCTCATGGCGGCTGTGATCCAAAGGACCACCAGGGACACCTACTCATCAAGAGCCACCCTCCACAAGGATCGGCCACATGTAGCTCCCCGTAGCAATACATGGGTGACTTCGTGACTTACACACCGAGTCACAGGGGAAAATAAGAATGATCGTGCACTAAGCCACCCTCCCATTGGGTCGGCCGAGGGAACTCCCCTAGCGTTCCAACATCGGCGGCTATGATATGCCATGGAATGCAATGTAAATCAAATGCATTTCTCACACTATGCATCCTAAATGCCACTCATCAATCATCATCATCATAATCACCAACACCACCATACACACCTTAGTGGATTTTATCACTGTTGGTTTTAGCCATTGTTTTCAAGTTTTATATGTGGCATTCTTATTTCAATATATCCTTTATTATACATGCAAGTCAAAACTTGCAATCAACCACAATGGCATCATAAACATAAACATCATTCATCAAACTTTCATCAATATCACCACAAAATCAGTTAGTGAATTTTCATATCATTATTCATTTCCATTGTTTCATCTATATATATATTGGTGTGGCGTTCGCAACATTTCATTATTATATTTCAAACCATACATACAAGATCATACTTGTATCACTCATAATGGTACACAACAATTCATCCATAATAACAATCATCCTTTACTCAAAGAAATGATCCACAACATCATTTATTATTACACATTACCGATATCATCTCTGATTCATCGGTTTATAATAATCACTTCGTCCTTTAACCATCCCCCCATTGGTCTCATCATTATGTGAGGAGGCATCTCACAACCCATCATTTCACTTTTATTATCATTATCATATCATGTCATTTGTGGGGAAAATTCATGTTTTCCCAACATATCATGGGCATATATATATATATATATATATATATTCCAATATATCAATTTATATCAACACCCTCACACATATTGTCCTCATATACCCCACACATATATATATTTCCTTAATTATCCATAAAAGGAATGGGGTTCAACACCATTAAAATCAAGAAAATGAAATAAAATTCCATTCTGGGCAACTCGCTTGAGCGAGGCCCTGCACGCTTGAGTGAGCCACGCTCGCTTGGGTGAAATTCCTCCAGTGTCATTTTCTCATACGCTCGCTTGAGCGAGGCTTCCCAAGGCCAGCTACTCGCTTAAGCAAAAATACTCCAGTATCGATCCCCTGCTCACTCGCTTGAGCGAGATTTCCCTTCACTTGGCCACTCGCTTGAGCGAGTAAAGTTTAGCATCAGACCCTTCGCGCGCGCTCTAGCGAGTCACACTCGCTTGGGTGGAAAATGTCCAGTACCTCATTCCAGGCTCGCTCGCTTGAGCGAGACCCAACATGCCTTACCACTCGCTTAAGCGAGATCCACCCAGAACCATTTTCCATCTTGCTCGCTCAAGCGCGGCCATGCCCGCTTGAGCGAGATTCATCTAGTAGCACACCACTCTGTTTTGCACGTTCTCGCCTGAGCGAGATTAGGCCAGAGGCCACCCCTCTGATACAGGGGACTCTCGCTTGAGCGAGATCCCAACTCGGTTGAGCGAGTTAACCATCACACGCTCAACACTTAAGTTTTTCACTCCACTTCACATGCCTATATCCTTCTTATGCAAAATTTGGCTTAATTCAACACCATACATAGATAAAATCATGCCTTTAGGCCTAATCCAACAAGCCATACCTCTCCATTTATAATTCTAATTCATTTAACTACATAAGGAGGATTCCTAAACCATTTTTCATCACAACCCATACATATCATTGTGCATAATTATCATGACCACTACTTCACAACTTAAGTAATTTATCTATTCATAAATTTTCATTAACAAATAATTCATATCCAATAAAGGGATAACCCAACACATATCATCATCTTATATATATATATATATATATATATATATATATATATATGTACATCTCCATAACATTCAGTAAAGGTCAAGCCATCATTCAACACATCATCAGTTCAACATTTAACACATTCATGGCAAGGCAATGCATGAGTTCATACATATACATAATTAACAATTATTCACTCATGCAATTTGAAATACAAACTCCTCTCCTACCTCGAGAGAAGAACTGCAATCCAAACGCTCCAATTATTCCACATCATTGTCCGAATTACAATCTACACCTTACACATATGCATCTCATACAATCAATAAGTCATTCTAAGACACCATCATAATTTCAAACAATGTAAATATATCTTAAGGATCGATGTCAAGTCCTAGACTTGCTGAGACATCAATTCATACCATTGTGTTAGGTTTCAGGAATTCTTTTCCCAAAACCAAGATTTCCTACCCAACAACAACAAAATCGTATCCTCTATTTCATAAGTCTTCCAAATCATCACATGAATCATTCAACCATCACCTCAATTCTTTCAAAATCATCATTGTCACTTAGAGTTTAATATAAGCTATCTTAGCTTCTTTAACCATGATCAATTTAACAATTTCCAAATGGTACATATCATGACCTAAGATCCCATCAAATCTAACAACCTCAAATATCCACATCAATGATTCCAATCATATTTTCTAAACCCAAAAGTCCCTCTCATGACAACCTAATCACCAATTCAACTACCTATGCCAAAAGTCCCAATTATCATCATTTTCTTAAGGATTCCACACAAATTAAAAATCATCAATTCCATCAATTCGCATGCCTCATTACAAACATTATATTATCAACAAAGTGCCAATCAATGTAAACAGCACACAATTGTCCCAATGGTCATCTACCCTATGGTTTGGGTTTCACATGCATAAACCATCATACATAACATCATGAACTTAGTTCACATTTTTTATCAACATCAACATTAAATTTCAATACTTCTAAAATTTCATTCTCCTGATATAAATCATTCTAAAGCATCCAAAATCATCAATTTGACCAAAACCCCCAAATTTCCAACACTTAGGGTTTTTCATCCAAGTCACCCAACCACAACTTCAACCCATTTCCAAAATCCATATGTAAACCATAAACCACAACCATTTCTAACACCACACCATAATCAAGAATCATAATTTCAAGTCATTTAACCTAGGGTTTCTCATTCCTAACAACACCCATAATACCCAATGCCAATATTCCAAGCTTAAGGATCATAATAACCATAAATAAAGCAAGGTGGGTTCAAAACCTTACCTCAATTCCATGCTTAAAAAGGGAACATGAAAATGAGGAAGAGGAGAGGGGAGATGCTTGAATATTAGCCCCAAAGTTCCATTTGTGCTCCATGAATCCAAGCTTAGATTTAATTTTTGGCAAGAAATGGAAGTGGAAGAGAGTGGGATGGTTTGGAGAAGAAGAATGGAGGGAGAAAAAGAAAAGCAAAGTGAATGGGAGAGGGAAGGGAAAACCAACGAAAAATGGAGAAGGGGGAGAGAGAAAGTCATAAAATTGGCTTTTGTCCAATGGATATTGTTATGCCTCATTTTGCTTTTTCCCCATGGTTCATAATTCCTTTTGTCCAATGGTTTAAAGAACCAAAATAAAAGAGAAAGGGATGCTACGGTGATGTGGAAGAGGAAAGTGGGATTTTACACTTTCTTTTAATTCCATTTTAGCTCTATATTTGTCGTTTAATGTCATTCATTGTGTCCGAATAATTTTTTCCCCAACACTAAAAATTATTTTAACTATACCACTATAACCACTATAATTTTCTAAGTATTCTAGATCCATCAAACATTTAATTTGACCAAGTGGGTCTCACACCATTCGTTAAACCATCTGGTTCTGGTAATTCTTAATGTACTGATAATTCACCTCTAATGTCTAATAAAATCTCCCATAATTATTGGACCATAATTAATCAATCATCATTATCTAACGATTTTATTTTCTTTAAAATCCGGGATGTTACAAACTTTCTTGCCCTTTTATTATTATTTTGTAAAAAAAAATAAAATCAAACATTTAATATGTTTGAGAGAAAAAAGTGTAATTGAACCTAACGGGTATTTACAATACAATTAGGGTTGGTTGAATTCAAAAAACATAATTCGACTGTTAAATAGAATTTTAATTGTTTTGAATGACGTGAAAGATCAATATTAACCTTTAAAAAATTTTATAACTCTATTTCCTCAACTATACATACCAATCAGACACTAAACAATCATTGTAAGGATAATTACTATTTTTTCAAATTATTGCAACATATATCATCTTATATTTAGTTAATAATACTAATTTAATAAGATGAAATGTATATTTTGGTTAAAGATATAGGCACAAATATCATCTTATAGCATAATTGAAGGACTGAGTTTATTTTACTCTTCTAATTCCAAAAAGTTGTTAAATTTTTTTTCTTGGATTAAATAGGTTGATACCGTCTACAACCTCTAATTATTTGAGTTAGAAGTACAACAACTCACTCATTTGGAATTAGTATATTTTAAAAAAATGTACTATTCAATCATATTTTTTAAAATTTTTAAATTAAAATAAACCTAATTTTTCATTAATCTTAAAAAATGGTGTGTTTCATAATCCTAAAATATCATGGAATATGTAAAATGACTAAAATTTTCCCCATAAATCAAAATTGATTTATTTTTTCATAATTTAGCTTGACTTAAAGATCCCTGCAAAATAGAATTATTTTGGTTTTGGTCCCTTAAGTTTTAATTTTTACATTTTTTATATTGAGTATTTTGTTTTAATTCTTTGTTTTAAATTTGACTTTGTTAAGTGTTGACATAAATAACTAAATTACATTTAGTTTATTCAGATGACTTTGATGTATCCAATTAATTTTTACTATGTGTTTCCGACAAGTTAAAATATAATTTTTAATTGTTAATGTTGCTTTCAAAATGTCTAAAAAATATAATTGTTGAGATTTTTAATAATAAAATTATATTTTAACCTAGCAGAGTCACATACTAATTGTCAAAACATGTAAAAACCATCTAAATAAACTTACGTGTAATTTAGTTAATTTATCAATATTTAACAAATTCAAATTTAAAATAGGGACAAAAACAAAAGACTCAATATAAAACATGAGAAAAGAAAATATATTTATAAAATATGGACATCTAACTTTATAGTTGCCATCATTTTTGTCTTTTAACTTTACTTTTCATCCATTTTAATCCTTGAAGTTTTGGAAACATCCCACCTTATTTCTTTTGTACATAAAATCTCAATTATTATTATTATTATTGAAATCTCGTGAAAGAATAATTTTGTTTGAAGAGAAGAAATGAAACACAAACTATATAAGAGAAACTTAGATTTCAATAAACAAAAGAATGAGATGTAAATAAAAATAAAATAAAATGAGACAATCATAAAATTTGAATAATCAAACTTAGGGAAACTAAAATTAGAAATTAAAAATGAAACTAATCTTTGAGTCATGCGATCAAAACACTTAATGTTTTAAAACAAATATAATCGGTTTAGTTAATTTTATTTTATTCGATCTATACTTATATTTTATTTCAGTCTATTTTTAGAATTTTATACTGCTTCTGATTTAAATATAAATAAATTTGAATGAAATTTGTAGATCTAAACAAAATTATACTTTTTCAATATCATCAAATATTTTTTTATTAAATATGTTTCTTTGTATATATTTCTAACATAATTAATTTTTATGCAATAAATGATATTAAAAATATCTTATAAAACTTCATTAATTATTTAATAACATTAATATAAATAATTACTCTTAATCATTATTATTAATATTTCCAACATTAATTTAAATAATTACTCTTAATCATTATTATTAATATTTATAATTGGAAGTAGTATTTTGGATTTGACTATTTATCCTCAAGTCAACTAATAGCATTTTAGACATTAATATTATCTTTATCAATTAAAGTAACATAAATCTAATTCCAGTTTCAAAATACTTAAATTATTTTCTGAAACAAAAATTAGTGAGGAAGTCTTCCATGTGTTACACAACACAGGCAAACGAATACATTTAAGACGCAGGGAGAATTAAGAACGTGATCAACATTACTAAGCTATCGATTAATACCATTTACATGTAAAATCATAAAACTTCCTATTGAAGCAGTGTTAAAAGTGATAGTTTGATGAGGTCACTGACTAAACACCCTCATGGAATGCAGAGAAATCAGGTTCAACCGGCTTGAACAACTGCGGCACAGGTTCACGGACTTGTAACTTGGCTTTCCTTGTATTGGCAGCAAACTTTGAGGCCAAAACAGTTGCACCAAGATTTTGAGCCTTTTTGGCACTCCCTGAAGATTCCCCTGTCTCATCTCCACTTCCATCACTCTCAGGCATTATGTAGTAACCCTCTTTAAGGGACAACTCTCTTGTTGCCTTTCTTTTCTGAAACCTTCTCCATGCAGCTTGAATGAAGCAAGAGGCCCATGTCCTCCATTGATGGGAATAGTACCTAAAAGCATGCTGAAGTTTCTTGCTGTGGAGGCGCTTGAACTGACTCGCCACAGATTTCAGGTCCTCTGCCTGTAGTGCAAAAGCTTCGACTTCGGTGAGAGCTTTGACAGTACGGGTAGAGGAAGGTAGGTTCAGTGTTGAGTTTGGCATTAACGCCCATGTCAACAATTCCTCTCCACAAAAGTCACCAGGCCTCAGTGTGATGCAATTGAAGAATCCAGACTTCCCTCCATTTGTTGTGGAGCTTTCCAATTGCCCTCTGATTATAAACAACATTTCATTCACTGGATCTCCCTCTCTAAATATGTAGGTGCCTTCTGTGCTCAATGATGATACCAACCGCTCACAAATGGCATCAAGGAGTTGATCATCCATTTGTGAGAAGAACGGGACCTATACAAATTTAGGGCAATTTTTTATCATACTAATTCATGTGGAGTTCTTATTAACTTGGGTTCTATAAGAAAATGCAAAAGCAGGAGAGAGACATACACGGCGCACAAGAGAGAGACACAAGTGATGTTGTATTTCACGACGAAGATCCAAAGGTAAGGAAAGGAGTATGGCCTCTTCATTAACTCCTCTTGTTGCAAGCCATTTGTATTGAACAAAACGACGAACACGTTCTTGCAAATCTTGTGGTAACTGGCGATGCCTCATCCACTCCTCCGTGTCTCTCTTACGGATCCTCCATTCTTCAAGTCTAACTGACATCGATGCCAAGTACGTCTGAAAAACCGAAATCAGTATTCATTTGTGTTATACCCTCATCATGAATTTATAATTATAGTTTTACCTGCATGTTTCCAATCAAAAGCGAAAACAGAACTAATCCAGCAATGCACAAGATGAGGCAAAAAAATGTCTCAGGGAGGTATGTGGTGGTGTCCAAATTCTGCCCATATGAGCTGCCAAAGGAAATTATCATAGTCGTCACATAACACTTGTGATAGTGATTGCTCATGCTGGTTATTTGGGCAGATAAATATACTTTTGTATGATCCAAAACTGAAATTCACCAATTCTGACAATAAGAATAATATCATACCTTAAATTTCTCAAACCCCACCAAAGACAATAGAAGTATCTTTCCTTAAAATTGGAAGTGACAACATCATTAAGGAAAGCGTCTGCAAACAAGCCAAATTTGTATTTGATGTTGATTTTAGTCTTTGGGTCACATCTGCTAATTACATGGGTGATGTTTAGCCAGTATTGCCTATCGGGGAGGTTCAAACTATTGCAATCAAGATAACTAGGCAAGCACGACATGCTATGTAATTTGTTTTCAGCTTCACACTGTTGCCTCCAGCAGGTAAATTGTCTTCCTATTGACGATAGGTACCAAGTTGCTCCTGTAATCTATTCCCACAATAAAACCACGTGAATCAGAATAGAAATGAAATTACTAGAAGGAAATGCAAATTTTATTAATCAATTAAGGAGCTTGCTTACATGGCTAGCTAGCATGTAGAGAACAAGATTGTATGCGGCTCCGATCCATGGAGTCTTAGCAATAACACCAGTGGTTTTCTGAATACGTTGGTTCAACGGGTAGATAAGAAACAGCCTAGGAACATACTGGATAAGAACAAAAAGGGCAAGAGTGTTGTTGTTATGATCAGTAGTTTTCGCGCTCGAACTCGCTGGAATAACTAACCAAATCACGATCTGCAAGGCAAAGTGCAAGCATTACATTACTAATCATTTTTAATTACAAAGTTGGTATAACCACACACAATAACATTCGATATAGGAACATATATATTATGATATTCCTGACTCTTTCAATGTGGATTACAAGTTTCAAACTTGAAGTCTTACTTAGGGACAATCAAATCAACCAAATGTTTGATTGAACTATTCTAAATAAACCCTTGGAATATTTTTAAAAGGTTGAAAACTACTATTCTAAACCACTTTTCTGTTTTTTCATTTTTAATATAATAGTTTCGTATCACTTTTAATATGTTTTCAATAAAGTTCAAGGAGATATTCAAACTGGAAGATGTATATTATGATATAACTATCTCTTTCAAGGTGGATTTTTCTCATCTATGCAAACCTGAATATTTTACTCCAGGGAATATAAACTATTAGACAACCAGTTAGTCAAATTAAATTTCCACGAAATGATATCAAGCACTTAGAATAGTGAAATTTGAAGAGTTTAGTATGTGTACCTGGGGGAGAGGGATGGTGGCGGCAAGGTCGATGACAAAATCGGATTTCAAGTAACGCATGGCGATTTCGCGGGCGTCCATGACGAGATCGCCGCGGCCGAAGATTCTAGAATTGGGAGCGACGAAGGCAGTGCGGAACTTCATGAGCATGTGGAGGACGTAGAAGAGGTCGGTGAAGGAGCGGATGATGGTGACGATGATGCTGAGTTTGGGGTCTGCCTGCAAGCAGGCGGGGCCACCGACAGTGGGGAGGAAGAAGTAAAGAGGGTCGACGAAGAGGGCGAGGAGGCTGGTTACGAGGAAGACTCTGTTCCAATAGGCAACGATATCGCTGTCCGGGTCCAGGATCTGGTACCGCCATAGTATCTGGAAAGCGTGTAACTCCTCCTCTGTCGCTCTCTCTTTTGTCCACCGGAGTTGTCGGAATTGGCGGAACTTCGATGCCGGCGTCGATAGTATTCTATACATCTTCCATTGCGGATTCCGAGATTAACGGATTCCGCGATCGACCCAACAACTTCTTTTTCTATTCAAATCTTGTTTCTTTCTTTTAATCTCGCAGCGGGGAACCAACCACAATGTCAATCACGAGCGCTGCTGTGGATTGGATAGATGATGTGCATGCACTTCGACCCTCTTTTGAACCTTGAGAAATTCGCGGCAAACCCGATAACTTAGGAGGATGCCAATCACTCACAACCCCACCATACAAAACTTTTATTTTTAATCACAAGTTTCCCTCCATCTCTAAATTGTATCCTTTTGCTTTTTTAGCCATTTCGGTATTATTTTATAATAATTTAGTGGATCTTTTCCATTAAATAATTTGCTTGCAATAGAATGAAAATTTGTGAGTACTCGGAATCAACAACAAACTTTCATGAAGCTTATGGTTTTAAATTTAACCTACGGGGACTACAAGAATTATATCTATTTGTTACAAAATTAAAGTGATGATTATGAAATTCCTCACTACTTATTTATGACTAATTTTTCATTTCATCAAAGTTATTTGAAATAGTGTCTCATTTAAAAGTCGTCGGTATAATCTCATTGTAATGACAAAAGATATATTTCTCACAAATAATTCATTATTTATGGCTAACTTTTTATATCATTACCAATATTATATTTATCTCTTAATATAAAAATCTCATCAAAAAAAATCAATAGCATTACTTAATTTTTCATCATAATACTTTTATTAGTCATTAATGAAATAACCATTAATTAAATAAAAAAAGAATAAGATTTATGAGTCATAATAAATATAAAAGTGTACTTTTGTAAAACTAGTACAATTTGCAGATAAGTTAAATCATTTAAATTATATTAACCAAATTATCTTAAAAACTAGTTGAGAGGTTGTTATATTAAACAACGGAGATAGTATTATTCATAATAGTGACTAGTTTAAAACTCGTCACTATAATTTTGTTTATAGTGATAAAAAAAATATGTGTCACAACTAATTAATTCTTCAATATATTGTAATATATATTTAAAAAAGTTTAATGCCTCAAACGATAAGGACAAACAACAACCAAAACAACAAAGATTATCACTCTCTTACTTTAACCCACCAAAACCCCATCTTCCTTTTTTTCCATCTTCTGTTTCCAACCCTCAAGCTCCTATTTCTGGTACATACATTTCCAAACAACAACCCTCAAACACACCTAGCACATGCTAAATACATTATTCTTATTCTTATTCCAAACATTAACAATTAACATATCATGAAATTAATTTGCTATGAGTATGAACATGTGATTTGTGAACAACGACGTTGAACAAAAGTTGTGACCGACGCCGACAGTAATGTGTTGACGATTGCACACAAGGACATCGGTGGTAATGTTTACGTAATTGGGAACGAGGTTGCGGTTATGATTCAACAAAATAATGAGAAACTTAGAGTTGGAAATGAGAAGACGCGACTAGGATTCGGGAATGAGGCAAAGGAGATGAGACAAAGAAGTTGTGCATAAAGGGGCTAGGGAAGTAAACTTGAAAGCTTTCTATTTAGGATTTTGACATAAAACAACCAAAAAACCATTTGATTTAGGCCCAATACCAGCCCAAACTGTATGGACACTAGAATGGTGTCTCATAACGCTCAGACACCTCCCGCAAGTGTTCCTAAATGTTAGCAACTTTGTGTGATTCTGATCCCCTAACCGGACTTTTTAAGGACCAGAGACAGGGAGAACTTGACAAATCCGATAGGGGCATACTAACGGTTAACCTATAGAAAGTGTCAGGAATGTTTGTGACAGTGGCAGCTTTATCCACCTTTTACGGATTCATATTGACATACGTCACGTAGGACACTCTCACCACCCAAGTCTATAAATACCATGCATTTATTCCATATTAAGGTAAGTTCAACAACCCACGCTTGAGCTCCGATCTTGACTGATTCGATATTGACTTAAGTGTCGGAGTGTCTTTACAGGTGACAATTTATTTTGCCCCACAATATGAGATACCAGTGTGTTGGTTGGATAATGTAACGACAAGACTCTCTACTCCCATTAGACTAAGAGATATAATATTGGATCCCTACTGGACTGGTGTAACAAATTGTGAGAAAGATTCCCCCAGTACTGATACCAGATATTTTGTCCCTATACCAAATAGATCATTTGGTACTAGTATCAGACGTTTTATTTTATCCCCATGCCGGATAGATCACCATTACTTATACTACTATATTGATCTAGGCCATATACGAGCCCATACAGTATGAACACTAGAATAGTGTCCCACGATGCACAAACGCCTTTCGCAAGCGCTCCGAGACACCACTAAACCAAGCGTGACCCTAATCACCTGGCCAGAATCCTTAAGGACCAGAGTCAAGGAGAGCATGAAAGATCAGCTAGAGGCATATCGATGATGAACCTATAGAGGTGTCAGAAATGTTTATGATTATGGCAACTTTATCCGTTTTTTACGGATTGTATATTGACACATGCCACATAGGACTTCCTCAGCACCCAAATCTATAAATACCACACACTTACTCTTTATTAAGGTACATTCATAAGCCCGCTTAAGCTCTAATATTAACTTATCTAGTACTGACTTGAGTGTCAGAGTGCCTTTGTAGTTGACATCTTCTTTCACCCTATAACGCGAGAGACTAGTGTTAGTTGGATGAACTAGCTACAAGACTCTTTATTCCCTACTAACTAAAAGGTATTGATCCGGTCTCAATACCGGTATCCGATCTTCTATACATATTTCAACGTCTTTGATAAGACATCTACGTGTAACCGGTGTCATCGGTATACATCCGGACTGTAATTCCGTATCAGGCGTTCTCCCTATACCGGTTATCCAGGATAACACCATGACATCGGATAATACACACGTCACTGTGCAAAAGACAAGGATTGTTACTACAGGGATCGATCAATAATTCCCTGCACTACGAGCCAAATTCTGCTCACGGGAATGGTCAACTTGTTCCCTAATCCTAGTCTACATTCTCTATGCTCAATATAAAATAGCCACTTGACCCAATCATGCAGGTAAGTGCGCAATATAATAATGCTAATGGGAGTTGGTGGTTCCCCACCAACGAGTCCTCGTTAATCGAGCCAATCAGGTATATGAACTAACTTCATGATTGAAGTTAGGGATCTAGATCTTCTTCCTCAGCTCTTTTACGACTGATTCCTCTCTGAATACATTCCTTACTTGGAATATAATCACTGACTTGAGCGTCGGAGAATCTTTGCAGGTGACACCACCATTCGCCCACTTCAACGCGTTAGGTCGGTGTGAAGGATCTCCATAACGCCCAATCCGCTCTCCTCATTCAAGGACAACGGATACCTACATCGGATACACATACATCCGGTCTACTAGACGGTATTGACATACTATTCGTGACTGGCTTGAGATCGGATCTCTTGACCCCGGTCCAGGACAGATCATTGGCACGCCCGGTGGGACCCGATAAAGTTATTCCCATATCCTTTGACAGAGCAGGTAATCCACCATGCAAGGCGAAGCACAAGACTCCATGGAGAATCAAGCTGAAGGCAGAACCAATCCTAATGCCTACAGAAAACTCAACCTTGATTCTCATGGGGGCAACTCAAAGAAGATAGTAACAGTGTCTGATCCTGATCCTCGCGATGAGTTGATCAAACAACTTCAGAGGGAACTCGCTGAATTGCGAAGAGAAAAAAGGCAAAGCGAGGATAAAGAGTCATCTCGCATGCGAAACACTCCCCACACAACTGATGGTGAAAAGTCCACCACTCTTCAGTACTCAAAGATCCCAACGTTTGAGGAGGGAGAACAAACTCGCGATTCTGAGGATGCAGCTTCCCGAAGAAGGAGAGATTCAACAACAGCACCCCCATTGTCTTACAATCTGAAGGTTCCTTTTTCAAGGAGACTTATGGGCATCAGCATCCCCAAGCACCTTCAAACCACTCAACCACTTTCAATCGGAAAGTATAATGGTGAAACTGATCCAACTAAGCACCTTGATGCTTATGTGTTTGAAGCCATGTACTTGGGGGCTGATGAAGACGTGATGTGCCGAATGTTCCCTCGAACATTGTCAGAGGAGGCCCTCGGGTGGTTTAAAGGCTTGCCTTCTGGATCCATAGATTCTTGGGCAGAAATGGCAGCTGCCTTTGAAACCCATTTTGTCATCTCCAGAGACGTACCCAAGACGTCTCATACCTTGGCTCAGATCAAGCAAGGTGAAACAGAGGGCTTAAAAGATTTTTTGAAGAGGTTTTATAAGGAAGCAGCCCTGGTTCCTAACCTCACAGAATCTATCAAGCTGCATATCGTGATTGAGGCATTGCAGCCAGGATCAGCTTTCGCTCTTTCATTAGCAAAGAGCCCCCCAGCAACTTTTGAGGAGTTCAGGAAAAAAGCCTCAAAGTATGTGAGCATAGAGATGCACTTGGAGGCAATGGCTGCAAAGAAAAAGCCACCAACACCATCTCCCCAAACCCAGAAGGGTAAGGAGAAGACGAGGTCAGAACGCATGGAGAGGCCATTCACCAATCCTAAGGTGGATAACCGCCCTCCTCGACCTCGAGAAAGGCATGTCAATTCTTTCAGCCATTATGCACAGTTATCTGCCAGACCATCTCAGATTTTGAGAGAGGTCGGATGGCCAGTTTTCAGCACATATGGCATCAGGAGACCAGCCCCTATGAAAAGACCAGGAAATTCACGAAAGTACTGTGATTTTCATGAACAAAATGGTCATTCCACTGATGAATGCCAAGCTCTAAAGAACGCGGTTGAGACGCTAATTAGAGAAGGCAAACTGAAGCAATACCTGTTCAAAGAAAAATCCTTTGACAGGGCAGAACGGAATGAGAAAAGAGAAAGAGATCCCGACGATGGGGATGACAACAACCCCAGTCCGGTTCGAAAGTTCACTGCTGCAGAGAAGCAAAAAGGTGTAATGACCGATAATGCAGCACAGAAGGATAGCATGCCCCAGCAACAATGTCAGGGCCGACGTGAAGTCATTGACATGATTGCTGGAGGGTTCGCTGGAGGAGGAGCTTCAATTACAGCCCGTAAGAATCATCATAGAATGATTCTATCTGTGCAAGGGAAAGTCAAGGACAATCGCCCTTACAGAGGAGGAATTGAGGCTCCCATAATCTCTTTCTCTGACGAAGATTTTGGCCCAACCGTTCCTGGTGGTGACGATGCTGTAGTCATCACTGCTGTAATCGCCAACAAGGACGTCCGAAGAATCCTTGTTGACCAGGGAAGTTCCTGCGATGTTATTTTTTATAATTGCTTTGAAAGAATGGGTTTTAAAGACTCAGACTTACAGCCTTACACGCAGGAACTAACAGCTTTCAATGGCGCAAAGCAATTAACTAGAGGGTATCTTGATACCCTTATCTCGTTTGAAGGCGAGCCAGGAGCCAGGACGGTTAGGTCTCGGGTGCTAGTGATTGACGTCAAATCACCATTTAATGGCATCATAGGCCGTCCTACTCTGAATGCAATGGAGGCAGTTGTATCAACCCCACATCTCCTTATCAAGTTCATTGACAAGGATAATGCTGTGTCATCTATCCGGGGTGATCAAGAGATGGCTAGGTACTGCTACAACCTTAGCCTCAACATGACAAAGCTGGACGCCTCCAATAAAAAGAGGAAACTTAATGATGCTGGAACATCGGCTGGATCTGTAAGTCTTGTCGACCTGGATCCTAGAGCGGATTTGAACATTGATCCGTTCAACCCATCAAAGCCCACACCGGATGGAAGTTCCAGGGACATTGTCTTGGGAGATTCTCCAGAAAAGATCACCCATATCAATGACAAGCTAGATGCTGAAATAGAGCAGCGACTGCTGGCTCTCTTACAAGAGTTTAAAGACCTCTTTGCATGGACTGCAGCCGATATGCCAGGTATAGACCCTGAATTCTGCTGTCATAAACTTTCCGTCTATCCAGAGACGAAACCTGTGGCCCAAAAGAAAAGACGATTGGGCCCAGAGAAACAGAAGGCAGCTTGCCAGCAAACTGAGGAATTGCTGAAGGCCGGATTTATCAGGGAAATCCGATATTCCTCTTGGCTTTCGAATGTGGTGATGGTCCCTAAATCCAATGGTAATTGGAGAATGTGCATTGATTACGTGGACCTCAACCGCTGCTGTCCAAAAGATCCTTATCCTCTTCCTAATATAGATCGGATGGTGGATGATTCCTCTGGTTATCAATACCTGAGCTTCATGGACGCTTATTCTGGTTACAACCAAATTCCGATGTGCGAAGAGGATCAAGAGAAGACAGCTTTCATAAATGATCGTGGTGTCTTTTGCTATACAGTCATGCCCTTTGGCCTGAAAAACGCTGGGGCGACATATCAGCGCATGATCAACAAGGTTTTCGAAGGTATGCACACCAAACTTGTTGAAGTATACATTGACGACATAATAGCAAAGACACCGGTTGGTGGCGATCATATTGACGACCTGCGCCAAGTATTCACCCGTTTGAGACAATTTAACATGAGGCTGAACCCAATGAAGTGCACATTTGCTGTCCCTGCTGGGAAATTTTTGGGTTTCATGTTAACTCAACGTGGTATAGAAGCCAATCCAGGGAAGTGCCAAACGATTCTAGACATGCAAAGTCCTAAGAATCTCAAAGAAGTCCAATCCCTGAACGGCAAGGTAGCAGCTTTGGCACGGTTCATGCCGAAGATGGCTCACAGGTCGCTCCCTCTGTACAAAATACTGAAAAAGTCCAAGAAATTCGAGTGGGGACAGGAACAAGAAAAAGCTTTCCAAGAGCTTAAGGAGGTGTTGTCCAAACCTCCCATTCTCACAAAGCCTGACCCCGAAGACACACTCATTCTGTACTTGGCTATTTCAGATGAAGCTTTGGGCGTTGCCTTGATAAAAGAAACTCCTGATGGACAAAGACCGGTCTATTTCACTAGCAAGACCTTGCAAGGTGCTGAGATCCGGTATCAAAAAATTGAAAAGGCCGCCCTCGCTGTTGTTTGGGCCTCACGACGGTTGCGTCCGTACTTTCACGCCCATCCAATCATAGTGAGAACGGATTTGCCACTCCGTTCTGTGTTAATTAAGCCCGATCTTGCTGGGAGGATGATCAAATGGTCTATTGAACTCTCTGAGTTTGATATATCCTACGAACCCCGCAGCGCTATCAAAGCTCAAGTCCTGGCTGACTTTATTGTGGAAATGACAGGGACTGATCCGGATTACCCTCGAGTCCATTGGACCATTTACGTTGATGGTTCATCAAACCAAAGAGGCTCTGGAGCAGGTGTAGTTCTCGAAAGTGATGACGGAGTACACCTGGAGATCTCCCTTCGTTTCAATTTCAAAACATCCAACAACCAAGCTGAGTACGAAGCTTGCTTGGCCGGGCTAAGAGCTGCGATTGACATCGGAGCTTCTGAGGCGACACTCTGCAGCGATTCACAGCTGGTGATTTCGCAGATCTTAGGAGATTATCAAGCTCGCGAACCTCAACTCCAATTATACTTGAACTGTGTCAAGGAGTTGACTGAGAAATTCTCCAAAGTGGAGTTCAAGCATGTTCCACGTGAAGAGAATACGAGAGCGGATATACTCTCCAGGTTAGCAAGCACTAAACGACCGGGTAGCACTACTACTCTGGTTCAAAGCACGCTAACGTCGCCCAGCATCCCTCTTTTCCCTTCTCTAAACGCCATAATGACTGACTCCCTTTACGGAGATACATGGATGGCTCCTTACATCCGTTATTTGGCTGATGGACAGCTACCCACAGATGAGAAGGAAAAGACGAGGTTAAGGAGAGAATTACCGTATTTCACTATGATTGATGGTAATCTCTACAGAAGGGCACTCTCTGTGCCCTATTTAATTTGTCTCAAAGAGGATGAGGTGCAAGGTGTATTGAAGGAAGTGCATGGAGGACAAAGTGGACACCATGCCGGAGGAAGAAGCTTGATGCGAAAAATCCTCAGAGCTGGATACTGGTGGCCCACAATGAAGCAAGACTCCATTGACTTCGTCAAAAAATGCGACGCTTGCCAAAAATTCTCTAACCTACATCACACACCGGCGGAAGAACTCTTCACATCCGCTGTTCCATGGCCTTTCTACCAATGGGGATTGGATATTCTGGGCCCCTTTCCAACTGCTCCTGGGGGCATCAAATATCTCATTGTAGGGGTCGACTATTTCACTAAGTGGATAGAAGCAGAGCCGGTGGTGCATATTACTTCAGCCCGAACTCGCCGTTTCATGTATGAAAACATCATAACACGGTTCGGGGTCCCAGCACGGATTGTCACAGATAATGGCACCCAGTTCACGGATAGAAAATTCACAGATTTACTTGAAGGGTTAGGAATAACCCAAATATTCTCATCCGTCGAACATCCCCAAACTAATGGTCAAGCTGAAGTGGCCAACAGGGAGGTGCTTAAGGGATTAAAGAAGCGCCTTGGTGAAGCCAAGGGCGGATGGACAGACCAGCTGTGTCATGTCCTATGGGCATATCGGACAACGCCTCATTCATCCACCAATGAATCCCCATATCGCCTAACATACGGGGTCGAGGCAATGATACCTGTGGAACTGCAAATTGCTTCCACCAGGGTTAAGTACTTCTCTGAAGAAACCAACAATGCTAACTTGGCATCCGAAATGGATGTCATACAAGAACTCAGAGAAGACGCTTTCATCAGGGATCAAGCCATCAAAGCCAAAGTTGCTCTCCGGTACAACAAACGAGTCCAATCAAGGACTTTCAACGTTGGAGATTTGGTTTTGAGGAAAGCAAGTATAGGGAATAAATTCGCCCATCAAGGCAAACTAGCACCAAACTGGGAAGGCCCATACAGGGTATCCGAAGTTACTGGCAAAGGCTCTTACCGCCTTGAAAACCTTGATGGCACCCCTATCCGAAACAAATGGAACACCCAAAACTTGCGCATCTACTATAGCTAGCTGTTTCTACACTCTCCTATCCTTATCTTGGATTGAATACTGGAGAATTTATTTTCACAGCTACGCTTTCCTTGTAATTCTTATTTTTGATTTAATAAGAATCTCTCATAACAATTTAACTCTTTCGAGTTTTTCTTATGCTGTGATTTTCAGCTTATCCGGTGTACAAAAGCATATTCAGGACGGATGATCTCAGCTACTTATTCTGTAGTTGACGATGTAACTCTTCGAATATGCGCAACGTACAAGAACATACTCAGGACGGATGATCTTAATTACCCATTCTGTAATTGACGATGTAACTCCTCGAGTGTGTATGCATTGAAGGCCCAGATTGTAGGATTAAACCGAACTCTGGGTACGGTTAGTAAGTTTGGCTGAACACCGGTGAAGGCTCAGATTGTAGGATTAAACCGAACTCTGAGTACGACTAGTAAGATTAAACCGAACGTCGGTGAAGACCTGAGTTGTAGGATTAAACCGAACCTCAGGATATGGGTTGTAGGGCTGGTCCTTCTTCAAGGCCACAAACCGAACCCCATTCGAAAACTACATGGGTTGTAGGGCTGGTCCTTCTTCAAGGCCACAAACCGAACCCCATTCGAAGACTACATGGGTTGTAGGGCTGGTCCTTCTTCAAGGCCACAAACCAAACCCCATGCGAAGGCTTGGGCGCAGTAAGCTGGTTTTTCTTCAAGACCACGCTGAACCCCAAGTGACGGGCGCAGTAGGTTCAGGATTAGCCCTGATCTGAACCCCGTATCGAAGGCTCGGGTTGTAGGATTAAACCGAACTCTGAGTACGACTAGTAGGATTAAACCGAACGTCGGTGAAGACCTGAGTTGTAGGATTAAACCGAACCTCAGGATATGGGTTGTAGGGCTGGTCCTTCTTCAAGGCCACAAACCGAACCCCATTCGAAAACTACATGGGTTGTAGGGCTGGTCCTTCTTCAAGGCCACAAACCGAACCCCATTCGAAAACTACATGGGTTGTAGGGCTGGTCCTTCTTCAAGGCCACAAACCGAACCCCATTCGAAAACTACATGGGTTGTAGGGCTGGTCCTTCTTCAAGGCCACAAACCGAACCCCATTCGAAGACTACATGGGTTGTAGGGCTGGTCCTTCTTCAAGGCCACAAACCGAACCCCATGCGAAGGCTTGGGCGCAGTAAGCTGGTTTTTCTTCAAGACCACGCTGAACCCCAAGTGACGGGCGCAGTAGGTTCAGGATTAGCCCTGATCTGAACCCCGTATCGAAGGCTCGGGTTGTAGGATTAAACCGAACTCTGAGTACGACTAGTAGGATTAACCGAACGTCGGTGAAGAACGGCTAGTAGGATTCAACCGAATGCCAAGTATGACATGGACAGTAGGATCAAACCGAACTCCAAACACAACAAGTAAGTTGTACTGAACTCCAGATTAATACTCTCTTATGAAGTTCTTTATTTGGAAGTTTTATATATTCTGAGTCATCAATTCTTCAATTGAGACCTGACTCATAAACTCCGACACAAACAATTCACTCGGGTACGCCACAATCTAAGGCATTTTCACCTGAAATCCCTCAGTCGGAAATATTTGAAGAGGAATTTCTATTTTAAATCCTCACTCTTAAAAGCTCTCACGAGAAAATCTCACTCAGAGTTTATTCAAATTTATAATCACCCAATGAAACTGGGGGACAACATCAACGGCTTAACGAATAATTTGAGGAATGAACTCTCGTCTAAACGATCTCACAATCATTCCCCTTAAGCCGTTCTTGAGACACTGATGTGTTCCCTCACAAGCGGTGGTTTTATTATGGAATTCATTTCGCATGTATATGTCCGGTATGGAGATTTTGTTTTACAATCCGATCTTCATTACTTAAATCCGGAATAATACAATACACATGCAGTCCCTCTATTAAAGTTGTTTTTCACAAAACAAGAATGGAGGTAAAAAATTCTTTTATTGATTCAATAAGAATTACAATTCGTGTAATAATCCGGAGCTGATCCCGGAACACAGCGAATTCAAATCAATAAAACGAAAAAGCAAATAAGGAAGGCGCTACTCTTTTTGGCTTGAGTCTCCCTCCTTTCCCTTGCCTTTGTCTCCGGTCTTGCCTCCATCAGTGCGAGAGCTCGATCCTGTACTTATGGGTTTCAGGAGGGAAGGTCTCATTGATTGACCTTTAGGTAAAGGAGCAAACTTATAAGGAGTATTAGGCGGACTCTCTTGACGATTGTCAACGATGGCCACCAGTTTCCCTTGGTGAAACTCATAGAACGGATCAATACCGTTCAAATTAAGTGACACCTTGGGATTCCGGTATAACACCTGACGAATTGCCAACCCTAAAGCCTCCTTGACTGCCTGGTCACACATGTTTACAGCATCGTCCAGGTCTGCTTTCAGGGTCTTGACTTCGCCATTCGAATCCGCCAGCTTTGATAGCAGCTCCTTTTCCTTACGTGTCCAATCATCCACTCCCAGAGAATGGACGACCTTAGCCTCCTTCAACCCCTTTTCCAGCTTTGAAGAGCGTTCCTTCTCCGTGCAGAGATGAGCATTGAGGTCAGCATTGATTTTCTTCTGATCAGAAATTTGACCCTCTAGCTCCTTGCCAAGACTCTTCAACTTGGCAATTTCTTCATCCTTCTTCTGATTTTCTTCTTCGGAAGTTTTTAATTTTCCTTCTAATTGGAGGATGATTGCCTTGTCCTTGCCAACCACCGAGGTGAGCCTCTCATTTTCTTTTGTGAGCTCGCGAACCGACTTGAGGAGCTCGGATAAATCAGCCAAGTGCTTCCGTCCGTCGTCGCAAGCTCTGATCAGTTCTTCGTTCTTTAACGAGGGCTTCACCTTAGGTGAGGATTCAGGAACGCCCTCAGGAACAGAGCCCTCGTACACCGGATGTTGAACAAGACCGGAATTACCTTCAAGAGAGCAGGGGGCTTTGGGCGCGAAGTAGGTCGTTATTGGCTTCGCCCCACAAGTGATTACACTGCCGGGGGCATCCGGAGTGGGTTCTTCCGCTCTCTTTTCTTTAGCAGGCCCTGGCTCAGCAGCCCCTCTTGAAGTTTTTGGCTTTTTGGGTGAGGATTGACGGTCTGAAGTCTTCGGAGGATCACGCTTAGTCCTCTTCTTTTTCTCGACCACCTTCTCAGATCCGCCCTCAATCAGAGGAATATCGTCACCAGCAGACGAAGTTAATATTATCGTCTCAGCAGTAGCCTTCTTCGAGTTCCGCTTTGCCTGAATGTCATTTTCAGCTGCAACGGAAGTCTCTCCGGCCTTGAGACCTTTTAGTCTATTCATCTCTGGTGATCCGCTCTGAATTTCACCTGCACAATTCAAAGACACAATCAGAAACGAAAAAGTTTCAAGACATGACATAATAACGCATGAAGAATGGCAGGGAAATTACGTAAATACTCCTCGCGAGTAGACTTTGATCCTAACAAACGCCTGCAGGAGAAAAATTGGTGTGAGGCTGTGTAGGACTGCAGAGCCGAAAGAACTGAGATTGAAGTTGGGCTCAGTTCGTCCTCCTCGGTATAGTACGCTTGGGAGGTCAACAAAAAATGTTCGTGCGTCCAAGTCACTGGGAATTTTGGAATCCCTTCTTCAGTTAACCAAAAAATTGATTCACTCGGATGGACGCTAATCCTTGTGAAATAGGACTTGAATGAACGCCCATCAACTTTGGCGGAGTCAGTATACGCCTCGAAGTTGATGATCTTGGAGATAGTCCGGAGGGATATCAAGCTCACTCCTCCTTTCTCCTTATTCGCACGGCGGACCACTTGAGTGAAGTAAAAAAGCATGGCCACCGTCGGTTTAAAGTTGAAGTGCTCCCCAAGCACTTCAAGAGAGCGGACCAATCCCCATCCATTAGGGTGAAGTTGCGAGGGGGCGCAGTCCAAGAATCTCAGGACTCCCATCTCAAACTTCGTCAAGGGGAAACGCACACCCAAGTTCAGAAATATAAAATCATACATAAACAAGGACCTCTCGTCCGGTGTGTGGCATATCCGAACCGATGGAAGGGGAGCATATACATGAAAGCACCATTTGTATTTGTCCTTCTTCCATACGGTAAACCGCGGCTCCAGCTCCCCTTCATCCTCCCGAGCGTGGACGGACGGTGTCTCACGAAATTCCTCAGCCACCCAGCTGAATGGGCGTTTCTGTTGGAATCTCACCCAGTCTATCCGGTGTGCAACCACATTGCAGAGGCCGGATTGGGTCTTCAAGATATACTTCTCGGAAGAAGACCCCCCTTCAGATGATTTCCTCCCAGTCGCTTTCTTCACCACCATTGTGAAAGCTTTTACACTGCGGTAAAAATCCACATCGTCAGATACATACAGGTCACCGCTCTCAGCACTCTCACTAGAGGAGGATTCTGAAGAGGGTATAATCGCCCTTCGCCTCTGATACGGCGACGCCTCCCTCTCTGAGCTTAGTGGCTTCGATTGAAAGACCACTGGAATCCTCCCACCACGAACTGTGGGGTTTTGATTGAAGGCCCTTCCTCCTCTTCCTCTAGGGCTGATACCACTAAAACTAACACCTTTCCTAGACATTTTCAGAAATTGAAACAAGACACAAAGTATGGAAAGAAAGTGGTTACCTAAGGATGGATGAGGATAGTGAATTAAGATTCACAGAGGCAGACACGATAATCTTCTCGAAACTTTTGCAGAAGTTCGTCAAGAGAATTAGGAGAAATGGTAACTGAGATTGCCAAATATGCCTATATCAGGGCACCAAAATTTTTCAAATACCCACTAAACATAACCTGTCGTTTACCCCCAAACGACTCCCCGTTTAGTGGACCAAAATTGTCGTTTAGTACATCAAGGCGCGAAAATGCCATCGTTTCGTCACAGAGCTTTCTAAATGGGCCTACGAAATCCAAATTTTAGGCCCAACAAGCCCCTACGTGACGGTTATTAAGACATGCGCATTTAACGCAATAATGGCGCGCCCACGTGAATTAAGGCATTAAATGTCCAATCATTAGAAACGTGGCCACCATTACTCGAATACCAAGGGTTGCGAAATTCGATAAACTTCTGATATTCCCATTGTCGAATCCGCCCTTAAAATTTCACCACTACGGAACATGGTTCCCAGAGCAGATACTTACACTTCGATGTAGTCCCGAAATCCAGACGTACTATGATCAATATAGCTCATATGAGCAAGTCAACTACTTCCCCACATCAGCTAGGGGGCTAGTAGAGGTATTACTCGGATTTCGGATATGGAGCGAAAATTGGAAATTGAATCCGCACTCCCTTGATTGAAAAGATTCACCAGGACGGATGATCTCATTCACTTATTCAGTGATTCGATGATGTAACTCCTGGTACAAAGAACTCCACTAATCATTCCAGGACGGATGATCTCATTCGCTTATTCAGTGATTCGATGATGTAACTCCTGGTACAAAGAACTCCACTAATCATTCCAGGACGGATGATCTCAATCACATATTTTGTGATTCGATGGTGTAACTCCTGGTGTGAATCATTCCAGGACGGATGATCTCAGTCACCTATTTCAGTGATTCGACGATGTAACTCCTGGTATGAACAATTCTCATCATCATTCTTACGATGAAAGTATTCACTCAATCCGTACTCCTACGATTGGAAAATGTCTCCAGGATGGATTATCTAAATCACTTAATCTGTGATCTGACGATGTAACTCTTGACGATGTGTACTTTTCCAGAACGGATAACCTCAGTCACCCATTATGTGATATGACGATGTAACTCCTAACGCGGTGTACCTGCCCAGGACGGATGATCTCAATCACCCATGCTGTGATCTGACGATGTAACTCCTGGCGCAATACACACCCAAAGGACGGATGATCTCAATCACCTAATATGCGACCTGATGATGTAGTTCCTGGTATCGTACACATCCCCAAGACGGATGATCTCAATCACTTATGAAGTGATTTAATGATAAAACACCTGGCATGATCAATACTCATAATCATCTTTATGATGGAAAATTCCGAAAGTCAGTCCGCACTTTCGCTTTCTAGTGGTATTCTCCCAGGACGGATACTCTTTATCACCTATTCTGTGATACAACGACGTAACTCCTGGTGCAGAAAAAACTCCCATCATCATCCTTATGATAAAGGGCTCAAACACCACTTCCTTGCAGTTCCCTAAACTTGGAACAATATTATCATCTCCTGTAAGAAAGCAGTCATCCGTCCTGTTACACTACTTTGCTAAACAGCGGATCGACCCATCTTTCCCCAAAAGAATTAAGGATCATGCCCCAAAGACAGGCACCTTCTTCTTAATACGCACTTGGGGACATGTATATATTTATCCGTTCTAAATTTTATTTGTTATTTAATCTTCCTAGGCTATTATTTCAATCCGGCCTTAAGATTAATTACACTGAACGGATTAGTAACGATTTATATATACATGAAACAATGAAGACAAATTTCTTCAACCAAAATTCATTCATTGAAATGAAATTACATACAATAGTTCAGAATCCGGAGTTGATCCCGGTACACAACTATACATATAAATGAAAACAAAATTACAGAGGAGGAATCTGTTCTTCAGTTTTTTGCGCCTCCTCAGCACCAGGCTCTTGTCCCCCTTCCTTTGGAACCTCCGCAGGAGTCTCACCTCCAGGAGCCTCAGCCCTTTCCTCAGAAGAGGGAACCTCGGGCACAGGAAAGACATAATCCGGTCCCATGGTTTGACCCTCAGGAAGAGGAGGCAAACCATACAGGGACGTCGGTGGATCTTCGTGACGACCATCCACCACTGCGACTAACTTTCCCCCATGGAATTCATAGAACGGATCCATTCCATAAAGGTTAAGTTTCACAGTGGGGTTGCGGTAGAAGACTTGGCGTATGGCTAGGCCGAAGGACTCTTCAACAGCCCGGCTGCATATGTCAACAGCTTCTTCTCTCTCAGCTTTCGCTGTAGCCAATTCTCCCCGCAACTTGGACAGCTCCTCACTAGACACCTCGGACTCCGCATTCCTAGCCTTCAATCCCTCTATCTCAAGAAGGAGCTTCTTCTCCCTTTGAGACCACTCCTCAGCATCAGCTTTATGTTTATCCTGGCTGCTGCGGAGTTCTTCCTCCTTCTCTGCCATTTTGCCTTCCAAATTTTTAAGATCGACTTTGAGTTTGAGATTCTCTTTAGTGATGAGATCCCCAAACTCCTTAGACTTGTGAAGACGATCTTCCATTAACTTCACGGCGGCTTTGTCCTTTTCCGAGGAAAGCTTGAGTTCTTTCAATTCGTCACTCAATTCCTCAACTTTATCGGCGTTGCTAGCCAACTCGCTGATTGAAGAAAGCACTCCAGCTAGTTCGGCTAGCTGCCACCTTCCGGCCTCACACGCTTCCGTAATCTCTTTAGGACTGAGTGTAGGCCGGAGTTTGTACATCGGAGGAGGAAGAGTGGCCGGAGTAGAACCTTCATAAGAGAGGAAGGGGGTGAGAAACGAGGTCGTTGGGAAGGAGGTCGGATTTGACACAGAAGCTCCAGCAGCAGTTTCTTTACCCTCCGAAGTTTTGCGCTTTTTGGACGGGCCTCCCACTGAGTCATTCTTGATTTTTCTTCTCCTCTCAGAAATTGGAGGATGACCCGTGGATTCATCAGCGGCAGAAGAACCGCCCTAAACCAACGGAACGTCCCCTTCAGCATCCGAGGTCAGTATTATTAACTCAGGACGATCCTTGGTTGAGGGCCTGGGCTTCACTTCATTCTCACGGGTGACGGATTTACCAGCCGTTTTGAATTTCTTTAATTTATCCATCTCCGGAGTTTGCTGTTCTATTTCACCTACATGAACAAACACAAGATGTCAGCAACTACAAATATTCTATACACATTTGATAATGGAGAAAAGATAGAATAAAACGAGAAGTACGCAAATATTCCTCCCGGACTCCGCTTGAGCTACTTAGCAAACGCCTACACGAGAAGACGTGACGACCTGTAGTGTGAGATTCAAGCGCGAACAACACTCTCGACGTCTCACGAGATAGATCGGATTGGTCTGTGTAGTACGCGTGCGAGCTCAAGAGGAAATGTTTATGTGTCCAACTCAGGGGAAATTTGTCGACGTCCTCTTCGTCCTTCCAAAATTTTGGTTTGCCCTTCTTGATGGAGATGCGAGTGAAGTAAGTCTTGAAGGACTTCCCATCAACCTTGGCCGAATCAGTATAAGACTCAAAGTTCACAAAAGAACAGAGAGTCCGGAGTGTCACCAGACCAACTCCGCCCTGCTTATTCGCCCTTCTAACTACCTGAGTGTAGTAGAACAGTATCGCTACTGTTGGCGTAAAGTTGAAGTGCTCCCCAAGCACTTCGAGAGCTCGGATGAGGCCCCAACCGTTGGGATGAAGTTGGGAGGGTGCACAGTTCAAAAACCTCAAAACACCCATCTGGAGTTCGGTTAATGGGAAGCGGACACCCAAATAATGAAAGATGAAGTCGTACATGTACACTGAACGATCGTTGGGCACGACATGACATATCCGCTCTGTCGGAAGTGGTGCGTAAACCCTGTACCACTTTTTCGTCTCTTCATCCGAACTCAGCGTGAACCTCGGTTGAATCCGAGATCCCTCCTCATCCGCATGACGAGAGGCAAGGTCCTTAAACTCACTGGACACCCAACAGAAAGGCCATTTAGCCTGAACCTCCTCCCAATTTAGTCTCGAAGCAACTACGCTGTAGAGACCTTCTGCTGTCTTTGAAATGACGCTATCTCCAGAAGATCTTTCTCCAGTTGCCATCGGAAGTATCTAGACCGAACTCCTTAATCTACGATAAGGAATAAAATGTCGTCAGAAAGTTGCAATCATTACTCACTGCATTTTTAAAGCAACTACAATCAGAGGGCGACTCTGAGAAGGGAAAGGTCACTTCCCGCAGTGAATAAGATCCCCTTTCTGAGCGACGCGGTTCAGTCTTAGGAAGAATCACAAGGATTCTTCCCCACGACTGTTAGGGTTGAGGGAAACTGATTCCCCCCCCTTAGATGAAGCCTACTTTCTATAACTACGAGTAGCAAATCAAAACGAAACTAAAGCGACAAGGAAAAGATAGTTACCTCAGATGACAGGGATGAATTTGAGGAACGATGAGACCCTCGCGATGTAGGCGATAAACTTCCTTGAAAAATTTCTGCAGAGTTTCGTTAAGAAAGCAAAAGCAAGTGGAACTCAGAATCCACTAAGTATTCCTTTTATAGGAAACAAAGAGGATCGGTTACCTCCTCTTGAAGTTGTGTCGTTCTCGATAAAACGCACCCGTTCACAAGCGAAACGACACAACCGTTCCAAATTCTTGGGCGCCAAAACGATAGCGACTCAGCAAAGGGCTATCCACTAGGCCCAAAAGTTTCGAAAATTTCAGGCCCATTAAGCCCAAAACGACGGTTAATGAGATTTTCATCTCAGGCGCAATAATTGCTTGCCCACGTGATTAAAAGCATTAATGTCTAATCATGCAACGCAATTTACGCTTTACAGCCGTTACACGAACTTCAAGAGCTTTCAATTCCAATAAACTCTTGAAATTCTCACACAACGAATCTTTGTCTGAATCCGTTGTGACAGTACCGAAAGGTCTTTTCTATTAAATTCAGAGCGGTTCTTTACGAATGACAACAGATGCTAAGGAACTGTTACACACGTAAGCTTACCGATATTAAGACCTCTCGCAGGTTGAGTAGCTTATGTGAACAACTATTCAGTCCCTCACACAAGCTAGGGGACATATGATCCGGTCTCAATACCGGTATCCGATCTTCTATACATATTTCAACGTCTTTGATAAGACATCTACGTGTAACCGGTGTCATCGGTATACATCCGGACTGTAATTCCGTATCAGGCGTTCTCCCTATACCGGTTATCCAGGATAACACCATGACATCGGATAATACACACGTCACTGTGCAAAAGACAAGGATTGTTACTACAGGGATCGATCAATAATTCCCTGCACTACGAGCCAAATTCTGCTCACGGGAATGGTCAACTTGTTCCCTAATCCTAGTCTACATTCTCTATGCTCAATATAAAATAGCCACTTGACCCAATCATGCAGGTAAGTGCGCAATATAATAATGCTAATGGGAGTTGGTGGTTCCCCACCAACGAGTCCTCGTTAATCGAGCCAATCAGGTATATGAACTAACTTCATGATTGAAGTTAGGGATCTGGATCTTCTTCCTCAGCTCTTTTACGACTGATTCCTCTCTGAATACATTCCTTACTTGGAATATAATCACTGACTTGAGCGTCGGAGAATCTTTGCAGGTGACACCACCATTCGCCCACTTCAACGCGTTAGGTCGGTGTGAAGGATCTCCATAACGCCCAATCCGCTCTCCTCATTCAAGGACAACGGATACCTACATCGGATACACATACATCCGGTCTACTAGACGGTATTGACATACTATTCGTGACTGGCTTGAGATCGGATCTCTTGACCCCGGTCCAGGACAGATCAGGTATAATACCAGATTCTTAATGGATAGGTGTAAGATATAAGTTAGAGACATCCACCCCCGATATTAGTATTATACATTTTATACCCCATACCAGACAAATCATTAGTACGTCTGGTGGGACCCATTAAAGGTATTCCCACAAATTGAATTTGTAATTATGGACGCAACACATCAATGTTCCCTAACTTTGAAGGGCCACATACGTAACATCCCGAATTTTATAAAAATGATTATATAGGAGGAATAAATATTAAATAATTATAAATGGGTTAATAAATGTCCCAAAAATATTAAAAAGATTGAATTGAGATTTATAAGGATTATTTATGATTTATTGGGACTTTAAGAGATAAAATAATACCAGATTAGAATATGGGTGTCAGACCAAGTATCTCCGATTGAGATGCTGTTGGTCAGGGCTATTAAGAATATTATTGGGAGTCCGAATATATATTCAAAATAATTTTTAGATAATGTATTGAGCCCGAACTGAGAGCCTGTTTATTATAAAACGGTGAAATTTTAATGTGAAGCCAAATATTAAAACATGAACTCTCCTTTCCTCCCTTCATTTTCATGTTGGTTTCTACTTTCTTTGGGCAAACACTCTCTTCTTCTACCTTCCCCATTCATTTTCTTCCTCTTCCTTTCAAAAACCTAAGAAAGAAAAATGGTGTATATTCTTCTTCCCCATTTCTATTGTGCATCAAGCTTGGAGGAGATGGCAATGGTGGTATGGAGCTCTCCTTCTCCCACTCTATTTTCGTGCTCTCTCTCCCTCCCTTGGAAGCTCATGGTTGTCTCTTGGTTAAGGTAAGTTCCTCATCTTTTTTCATGAGCTTTGTGCCTTAGGTTTTGGGTTTTAGTATTTTAGGGAGTATTTATTGTATAAAGGTTGTTGGGAGAGCATTAAATGTGGAAACCCTAAGGTGGGGTGGTTTTAAATGCAAGTTTTATGAGCCTTTAATGGGTTACACGAAATTAATACTTGGATGGGTGGAAAATTTATGAGCATTTATGATGGTGATGAGTTTTTAGTGAAACCCTAACTCTAATAAATTGGGGAAAGAGTAAAATGTGAATAGAATGTATGTTTGATGATGTTAGAGAATGATATTAATGATGAGAGATAGCCATTGATGGTGATTGATGAATATTGATAATGGTTATTGAGTTCTCATGAAACCCTAGTCCAAGAATTTAGGGGAAAGTGGATATGTTGTAACTTAGGAGGTTAAATTAAAAGTAAATAGATGATGTTAAGATTGAATGTTGCTTAAAATAATCTAGAACCATTGATGGTGAAACCTATAGATAGGTGTTAATATGAATATGGAATGTGAGGGAGTAGAAGAATTGATTTTAAGGATGGACATATGAAATATTCAATGTTGGGTATCATTAGGTACGATAATAGACGATGATAATGATTATGTTTGAAGAATTAAAGTGATTTGGGATTACATTATGTAATGAATAAGATGATGATGATGTTGGGTTTAGTTATTCTTTATGATCTAGAGGATCTTGGCTTTGGGAAAGGAATTCCCGAAGCCTAATACAATTGCATAAATTGGTGTTTAGCAAGTTTAGGACTTGATGTTGAGCTTTATGATAAGCTAGCAAATGTTTAAAATTATGATGGTTATTGATTGTGTGAATGCACATGGATATTGTATGTAGATTGCATTCCAAATTATGTGGCGGAGCTTTCAGAGCGTATATTTGGTTGCGGTTCTTCCCTCGAGGTAGGAGAGGAGTTTACATTCAAATTGCATGAGTAGATTGATAGTGATTGTTGTATGTGTTTTATACTTACGCTTGCCTTGCCATGTATATATATATTGAAATAATAAGAATGGTAATTTGTTGGTTATGAGGATGGTATATGAGAATAAGTGATGATTGTTATGGAAATGTATACCTATATGTGTGATGATGATAAGTTTAATTTTAATGTGGTAAATGACTTAGAATGGAAATTGTTGTGTATGAATATTTGAGACAAGTTTTAAATGTCTATTATGAGGTATATGAAGTATGGGATTTGGTCAATTTGGATTTGAATAGATTTTGGTATGTTGAGTTGTGAATTCTCATGCTTTCTGCGCATGATCTGATAATCTCACTTAAGCGAGATGGATTCTCGCTCAAGCGAGAATCCCCTGTATCAGTATTATGGCCTTTGGCCCAATTTCGCCCAGGCGAGTGAGCGTTCCGCTCAAGCGAGATGAGTGTTGATGTAGGCTCTTCATGCACTTTCTTGAAGAGGGTTGGATCTAGGGTTCTTTCTTCTATCTTCCTTCAATGGGAGCTTGAGAACTTCTCCTTGAATGCAAGGGAAACCGAAACTAAAGCCTAAGAAACTAGAAGATGATGTTGCCAAAAACAAAGGAAAGGAAAGTGGAAATGGAAGGAGGGAAAGGTGGACAATGGAGGAAGGCTTGGAAAAAGGGAGAGGGAAAGGTTGGAGGCCACTTCCTAAGGAGGAGGAAGATAACTCCACTCACCACCAAGGGAGGGAGAAACCCCTTGGATAAGAGCTTGAGAGAGCTCTCAAATTCTAGAGAGAAGGAGGAGAATCTCTCACTAGGAGACACTTAAGTGCTCTCAAATTTTACAAATGGATTAATGGTGCTTGTTTACAAAAGGAGAAGCCCTTATATAGGCCACTAGAATTTCGGCCAAGGACTAGCTAGATGGGCTTGGTCATGGATCCAAGGCCCATTAAGAGAAAAGATGAGCAAATGGCCTATACATGGCCCAAAAGGGAAAGTACAAGGCCCAAAAGTGGCCCATTTGACCTTACAAGGCCCAAATCTATCCTATAAGCCTAGAGAAACTATTTAGAAAGTATATTACAAGTAAAGTACACATAGGTCCTCATAGGTTCCTTATTGGGCTTAGGCCCACTAGAAGAGAGAAAAGAGAAAAGGGCTTTATGGATGCTTTCTTTGGCCCGTTTGGTCTTTGCCCTTGTGAGGGGACCTCTATATGCTTCAAGTCCTTTCTCCAATGTAGTGTGAGGGTCTTCCTTGGGTATGTCCACATTATGCTCCCCCTCTTCAAAAGGATTTGTCCTCAAATCAAAGGCATCATCCTCATCATCTATATCAAAGGGAGATAAATCAGTTATATTAAAAGAAGCACTCACACCATAATCTCCTGGTAGATCTAGGACATAAGCATTATTATTAATTTTCTTGAGAATTTGAAAAGGCCCATCACCTCTAGGGTTGAGTTTGGATTTTCTCAAATTGGGAAAGCGTTCCTTTCGAAGGTGTAACCATACCCAATCTCCAACCTCAAAGGTGATCTCCTTTCTTTGTTTATTTACACAACGAGCATAATGTTCATTTTTAGTTTGTATTTGGTGTCTAACCTTCTCATGAAAATCTTTGATAAATTGGGCCTTTGCCTCTCCATCCATATGAAGGACAGAATCAGAAACCTCAATGGGCAAAAGGTCCAAGGGTGTGAGAGGGTTAAAACCATATACAACCTCAAATGGACTATGCTTGGTTGTGGAGTGTTGTACCCTATTATATGCAAACTCAATGTGGAGTAAACACTCATCCCAAGATTTTACATTTTTGTGTACTAAGACCCTCAGAAGTTGTGAGAGGGTCCTGTTTACTACCTCTGTTTGGCCATCCGTTTGAGGATGACAAGTTGTGGAAAAGAGGAGTTGTGTTCCTAGCCTTGACCAAAGAGTTTTCCAAAAATGGCTTAGGAATTTGGTGTCCCTATCAGAAACAATGGTTTTGGGTACACCATGTAATCGCACAACCTCTTTAAAGAAGATCTTAGCAATATGACTAGCATCATCAACCTTATGGCAAGGGATGAAGTGAGCCATCTTGCTAAACCTATCCACAACCACAAAGATAGAATCCATTCCCCTTTGGGTCTTAGGCAGGCCTAACACAAAGTCCATTGATATATCAATCCAAGGTGCACTAGGTGTTGGCAAGGGAGTATATAAACCACTAGGTGAAAGTTTTGATTTAGCCTTTCTACAAACAATACACCTAGAGCAATGTTTTTGAACATCCTTTTTCATTTTGGGCCAATAAAAGTGTTCATGTAAGATAGACAAAGTTTTATCTCTACCAAAATGACCCATGAGTCCTCCCTCATGACTCTCTCTAAGTAGTAGATCTCTTAAAGAGCTTCGTGGAATACAAAGTCTATTGGCTTTAAAAAGGTAGCCATCTAAAATGTAGAAGCCTTTATGAGATGTAGAAGTGGAAGATGAGTTAAAGATGTTTGAAAAATCAAGATCATTTGGGTACAAAGACCTAATTTCATCAAGCCCAATAACTTTGGCTCCTAGAGAGGTAAGTAGAGAGTGCCTCCTAGATAAAGCATCAGCCATTGTATTGGTTTCGCCATTCTTATACTTGATGACATAAGGAAATTGTTCCAAATACTCAACCCACTTAGCATGCCTTTTGTTTAACTTATGTTGCCCTTTGATGAATTTCAAAGATTGGTGATCACTATGTATCACAAACTCTTTTGGGATTAAGTAGTGCTCCCAAGTTTGTAGGGCTCTAATTAAGGCATAAAATTCCTTATCGTATGTGGGATAGTTAATAGTGGCCCCATTAAGTTTTTCACTAAAGAAAGCAATGGGGTGACCTTCTTGTAAAAGCACAGCTCCTATGCCCACATTAGATGCGTCACACTCAAGCTCAAAGGTTTTAGAAAAATTTGGAAGTTTTAAAATTGGAGCATGAGTGAGTCTATCTTTGAGATCTTGAAAGGCTTTTTCTTGCCTAGGCCCCCACACAAAAGAAACATTCTTTTTAACCAACTCATTTAAAGGGGAGGCTAGGGTTGAAAAATCTTTCACGAATCTCCTATAGAAACTTGCGAGACCATGGAAACTTCTTACTTCACTCACATTTTTAGGTGTAGGCCAATCTTGGATTGCCTTAACCTTAGAGTGATCTACCTCAACACCTCTAGAACTAACTACAAAACCAAGAAAGACAATGGTATCCATGCCAAAAGAACATTTTTCAAAGTTAGCATAAAGATTGTTTGTTCTCAAGGCAAGCATAACTTGTCTTAGGTGGATTAGATGAGAAGTGATGGACTTTGAGTACACAAGAATGTCATCAAAGTATACCACAACAAAATGCCCTATGAAATCCCTCAAAACATGGTTCATAAGTCTCATGAAGGTACTTGGTGCATTAGTTAGGCCGAAAGGCATCACTAACCACTCATAAAGGCCAAGTTTGGTTTTAAAAGCGGCTTTCCATTCATCTCCTTCTTTTATTCTAATTTGGTGGTAGCCACTTTTAAGATCAATCTTGGAGAAGATTGTAGATCCACTAAGCTCATCTAACATGTCATCAAGTCTAGGTATGGGATGCCTATACTTGATGGTGATGTTATTAATGGCTCTACAATCCGTACACATTCTCCATGAACCATCTTTCTTGGGTACAAGTAAAACCGGTAATGCGCAAGGGCTTAAACTTTCTCTAATCCAACCTTTTGAAAGTAGTTCATTCACTTGTTTTTCTATTTCTAAACTTTCCTTAGGGTTGCATCTATAGGCAGGTCTATTTGGCAAACTAGCCCCAGGTATAAGGTCTATTTGATGCTCAATGCCCCTAATAGGAGGTAACCCTTTTGGAATGTCTTTTGGGAAGAGGTCGTTAAATTCTTGCAAGATATTTTGTATCCCTTTGGGCAAGGGGGGAGGAGAGGTGCCCATTGAACACAAGGAAGTGTTAGGGATATCTTTTGGATATATGATCAAGCAATGTTTTTGTGAAAACATGGCATGTTTCACATCATATTTATTTGCAAAGAGATTAGGTTGGGAGTCATTATAGACAACAACTCCTTTCCCTTTATTGTCTTTTTTGTTTTTCTTTGGTTTTTCTAAACTCACATGGGAAGAAGATCCTAACTCTTTTTCTCTCTTAGCTTTCATTTGGATTTGATCTTTGGCTACTTGTTGTGGAGTTAGAGGATGTAATACTATCTTCTTACCATCTAGTTTAAATGTGAGGGTGTTAGTGAACCCCTTATGAAGGACCTTCCTATCAAATTGCCAAGGCCTTCCTAAAAGTATATGAGTTGCTTCCATAGGTACTACATCACATTTAACTTCATCTCTATATGTGCCTATGGTGAAATTGATTAGGACTTGCTTATTGACTACCATTTCCCCTTTTTCATTTAACCATTGTAATTTATAGGGACTTGGATGGTCTATAAGCTCTAATCCCATCTTTTTGACTAGTCTTTGGCTTGCAACATTTGCACAACTCCCACTATCCACAATGAGAGAACATAATTTGTCATTAATGTAACATCTTGTATAAAAGATGTTCTCTCTTTGTGTTGTGTCATCGAGTTTTACATGACTACCAAGCAACCTTCTAATCATGTACAACTCACCATCATCCCCTAAAATATGATCACTGTCACTGGAAGCACTACTAGAGTCATCACTTGAATAGTAAGAATCAGAATTAGACTTTGATTGACTTGAGTAGGTTCCATTGGTTTTTAAAATCATTGTTCTTTTTGTTGGACAGTCTGAAGCAATGTGTCCTCTTCCAAGGCACTTAAAACATTTTATGGAAGAAGATCTAGAGGATTGTGGTTTTGATGATGGATCATGCTTATCATGTTGATTGCGAAAGACTTTGCCATTTTTGTGTAACTCACTTTGGGGTTTAGAGGAGGAAGCGCCCACTTCTCTTTCTCTAGGGTTTCTCTCAAACTTACCCTTATTTTCTACCCATTTTGACTTATAGGCTCTATTGTTATCCCCACTATAGGATTCTCTTTCCTTAAATTGGTTTTCTACTTTGGTGCATTGGTGGAATAACTCTTCTATATCCACATGTGGAAGAAGTTCCACCCTATTTTTGATGTTCCTATTAAGCCCATGTAAGAACCTATGCATTAGGGTTTCCTCATCCTCTTCTAGATTGGCTCTAATCATGGCTATCTCTAAGGCTTTATAGTAATCTTCTACACATTTGGAGCCTTGGGTGAGCCTATTTAGCTTTGCTAATAGTTCACCCCTATAATAATTAGGAACATATCTTTTTCTAAGGAGAGCTTTTAAGTCTACCCAATCATCTATGGGGGGAAAGTTATCTCTTTTTCTCTCCTTACAAATTTGGGTCCACCAAACTAGGGCATAATTTTGGAAAGAAAGAGTTGCAATCCTAACTTTTTTATCCTCTTTTATTTGATGAGAGTTGAATATTTGTTCTACCCTCATTTCCCACTCTAAGTAAGCTTCAATGTCACTTTTTCCATTGAATGGGGGAATTTCTAATTTTACCTCTCTTAAGCCTATGTCATCCCTTCTATGGTCATGGTGCCTTCTTTGTCTTGTTTCTTCCTCATTATCACTAGTGTTATGTCTTTGATTTCTTTGTCTATGCCTAGTTCTAGGGGGTTCATTATGCTCAAGATTGTTTAGCCTAGCATTAATGGTGTTTAAGCTATCCATTATGTTATGAAGCATGCTTTTGTTTTCCCTATCACTAGACGACATCTTTTAATGTTGTCAAAGAAATTCAAGACAAAAACAAAGTATGTATAGACAAGCTAGTCGAGGAAGATGAATGCAATACAAGTGAAAAAAACACTTCAAAAAACCTAAAATATCAATACTAGGTTTCTATCCTAAAGGGAAACAAAGTCCTAGGTTGTCTTTAACTAGGTTAGTCCTATGTTGCTTATGGAAATCCTAGGTTGTCCTTAACCTAAGTTGATTATGGTTGTCCTAGGATGTTGCTAGTGATTAACTAACCCTAGACAAGCCTAACCAAATTCGGTTTTAAGAAGTAGATAACCTAACAAAAATTAGTTCAAACTAACTAACCAAGTCTTAACAACCCTAACCAAAAGTAGTTAATTAGTTATGGAAGTTGTAACAAAGTCTAACCACTATAACTACCTAACTAATTTCAGTTATGTATTAGTTAACCCAACTAACAATTAGTTATGACAACTAGAATTAGTTCCAACCACTAACTAATTAGTTAAGACACTCAACTAACTACCAACTAACTAACTAATTATAGTTGTAACTTTTAACTAACTCTAACCAATTAACTAAAAGTAGTTAACAAACAAATGCACATGCACTATCCTAATTCGAATTTTACCAAGCAAAAGGGAAAATTATAATGTCCAAAAAGTCCAATGTCCTTGTTGTGTCCAAAATATAAGACAAAATCCTACTACACAAAGCCTAAGAATTGAAAAACTTTGCCTATGTTCTACTAGTTACAAAGCTTTTGCCTCCTTTACAAGTGTCTTCATAAGTCCTTCTTGATGTATAAGCTCCAACTTTACCTAGCAAGAGAACACAAAGCAACAACTCCAAACAAGATTTGGTTAATAGAAATCACAAAGAAACTTTAAACCTCACAAAAGTGTATCTCTCAAGTGTATGCCTTCTCTTAGAGATTTTCAAGCTCAATCAATTTCCACACCAATCTCAAGTGTTTCAATATGCTACCCTCACTTAATGGCGAAATGGAGTGATCTTTAGAAGTCCAAAAGAATACAAACTCAAGACAAAACTTTAAGAAGCAACAATGACAAACTAAAAAAGCTTAAAAAAAATAAAGGCTACTCAAATGGAATAGAATGAAGGATCAACAATTAACTTGGAATGACAAGACTCTAAAAGCAAATAAAAGTTCAAAAAAATGAAAGCTAACTTGGAATAGAATTGAAATTGACAAAACAAGACAAACAAGAAAATAAATGCAAGAAACAAAGTTTAAGGTATAACCTAGCCTAGAAACTCTAAAGTTGCAAGAATAATCAATGAAGTCTTAATGAACAAGTCTTAGCAATGGTCAAGTAATGAAAACAATTCTCATTTGGTATTTGTAATTTCGAAATTTCGGTGATGAAGTTTGGTGTCTCAATTTCAACTTTGTAATGAGGCTTTCTCTTCAATACTCTTTTTCTTCTTTTGGTACTTTTCTTTTCTTGTGATTTTTTTCTTTTCTTTTGATACTTTTCTTTTGCCTCTCAAGATTTCAAGATAGAAACACCAATTTATAATTCTCGCTCAAACTAGACCTTGCTCAAGCGAGCCAGCCTTGGGATAGATACTGGATTATTCTCGCTCGAGCGAGTAACCGAGTGTGAAGGCGTCTCGCTCAAGCGAGCAAGCGTGGAATAGACACTGGAGTGATTACGCCCGAACGAGCCGAGGAGCTCAAGCGAGATGGAATTATCTCGCTCAAGCGAGTGGGGGTCTCGCTTGAGCGAGTGACCCCTGATGGAAACTTTATATTCTTTTCTTAGTTTGCTGGTGTTGGCCCCTTTCCTATATGTTGTAAGATGGATGAAGGAATGTATAAGGGTATATAATTAGGACATATTATGGTGGTGTTCAATAATGATTAAAACATTCAGATAACTTGTTTATACCCATAATATACATAATGAGAAACATAAACTTTGACCACCAAGACAGAATACAAAAGAATGACAAATAGGATTTGATGACGGGGTTGTGAGACACCCCCGAAAGTGATTATGAAATTAAGGAGAGAATGGTTACATAACATAGCACTGGTTATAAACCGATGAATCAAAAATGATATCGGTAAGATGCGGTAATGAATGATGTTGTGAGTATCCCCTTGAGAAAAAGGGGCGAATATTATTCTTATAGAACCTGAGATACCCTTGTGTGTGTAAAGTAATTGTGATCTTATATGTGTGGTTTGAATGTAATAATGAAATGTCGTTGGTGCCACACCAATGTATGTATAGATGAAGCAATGGCAAGGAATAATATTACAAAAATCCCTAAGTTGATTTTGTGGTAATAATGGTGAAAAGTTAATGAACAAAGATCATGTATGATACCGTTCTAGTTGATTGCAAGTTTTGACTTGCTATATAATATGAAATATATATACGATATGTTATGTAATGCCAAGGACTCGATTCTGTTGGGCATAAGTTTAATTGCCATATATGTGGGATGATGAATATGCCTCTAATGATCCTAAGTGTGTATTAATATTGTGATGCTTGCTATGCCTTGTAATTCCATGTGTGGATTGTCATGAAATGATGTTTGTGGCCGTTGAAATGCCAATTATATAAACAATGTGCCTTGAGGAGCTTTATAGATGATTGTATATAATTATTGAAAATGCCAAATTTAAATTATATCCCTATGTGAGAGGGTGAGATGTCCTTGTGAGGTTGGTCGCATGTGCATTATTGCATTTGCATTTATGGCATGGCATAGCATTGATATTATGTGGTTGTGATCACAATGAATATAACAACTTGCGGGGTGCCACAAAGGGTGTATCCCTGAGTGAAGATGATATCATGCGAATTATTATTGAATTGAACCATCTTGCGGGGTGCCACGAAGGGTGTATCCCTGAGTGAAGATGATATCATGTGAATTATTATTGAATTGAACCACCTTGCGGGGTGCCACGAAGGGTGTACCCCTGAGTGAAGATGATATCATGTGAATTATTATTGAATTGAATCACCTTACGAGGTACCACGAAGGGTGTACCCCTGACTGAAGATGATATCATGTGAATTATTATTGAATTGAATCACCTTGCAGGGTGACACGAAGGGTACATCCCTGAGTGAAGATGATATCAGGTGAATTGTTATTGAATTGAATCACCTTACGGGGTGCCACGAAGGGTATATCCCGGAGTGATGATGTTAATTTAAGTGATTGAGATCATTATTGGATAAAAAAACTGGATCCGTTGCATATGCATTAAACAGTCAACATGTGCGTTAGCCATAGATGCATGGCATTTGAGATGGGATGACCACGAGAGAAGAGTAACCCTTTGCAAGGAGGAATTGAGTGAAGATTTAATGAATTGATGATGATAATTTGTGAATGCCCTTGTTGATAAGTGGCAATGTGATTGTGTATGTGCTTATGCTTGCTTATGTTGTGAATTGCGATTTATGAGGCTTGTATGCCTATTATAATAATGTGATGATGATTGAATGATGATCTAATGGTTTTATAGCAAAGCACACATGATGATTGTATGCATGTACACATAATCACAATATATTTATATTCGTCATTTTGAATGTATAACTCACTCTCCCATGTGGTCTCCTTTTTAGCATTGTGATGCAGGGTTATCATGGGCTGAGATGAGACTTTGAATTGAAGTTTTGGCAAAGGTAAATAGTGGTAACGGAAGTGCCTTGGCCGGCATCATTTATGAGTTCTTATGTAATGAATAAATTGTTTATGATGATATAGATAAATTAGTGAATTTAGTCATGTATAAACAATCCTTCATATTTAGGAATGGTGAATATATATACGTACTAGAAGGATTGAAATTCAATGATGTACATTGATGATTGTGATAGTTGGGGGAAGATCCCCGAATGTATATGTATGTATATATATATATATATATATATATATATATAATTGTGTCTTAGGCAATGCATGTGTATGTCGTGAGTGAATTAGACGGGCTTTGTCCTATTAGGTCTATGTCGGGTATTTGCATGCTTTGCCGAGCCTTTTCTCATATCGTCATATATGGGACTAGGCGTTTGCCCAGTATACACATTTCTCTTCCGTTGTAAACTCTACTATTTTTGTATACCGTTATGGGCAAATTAACTATCGATCTAGCTATAGGTTGATAAATCTCACTCTTCGATTTTCTGTGATTCGAGTTTTGGTGTGACATCAGACTTACCTTGAGACGTGAAAAATTTACCCGCATTTTATTAACTATTATCTTGATCACATCGGGATCCGAGTCCTGAAAATCGGGGGTGTTATAACATATGTGACATCGCATACCTGGAACCTAGGCATTTGGCCTATGATGTCACTTTAGCTGACATCCCGATGTCTGCCAATCAAAGCTCAAGATGTGTTACAGTCTTGGCCCAGCCGGATCCTCGTGACGAGGTCATCTGTTAGCTCAAGATGAAGTTAGGAAAGTTGAGAAAGGATAATGAGCAGCTGGAGCAACAAATGGTTGCACAACATCAAGCCTTCCCCATAAGACCTTGTCTAGAGGCATCTCACCATGAGATGTCCACTACCCCATCTTATTTTAGGATCCTTACTTACTATGGGAACCATCATGAATCCCAATACCTGGATGATTTTTGTAACATCTTATTTTCTACTCAAATAGAAAATAGATATTAAATATCTCTTTAATGAGAAAACATTTATTATTAGTTAGTTGATTATTAACTAATTAATATTTTTATGAAATTTTGGTACTTATATTTAATTATTTTGTTAAAATAATAATAATAATAAAATAATAATATGTATGTATTTTGAATGAGGATTTTAGAATGACTTAATTAGTATTTATTGATTAAATATATTATATTAAGAATTTTGAATATCTTTATTATTCACAACTTTTATTTTATGTTTTTATATTTATGTTTTTACATATTTATGATTTAACTCTTATTAGAATTTTAAAATAAAATTTTAAAGGAATTAGACTATGGTTCTTTAGAACTTTTTAATCTACGTATTATTTATGATTTTTTGGTATTTTTGAAAATTTGAAAATATTTTAATAAAAATATTTTTAATTATTTTATATTTATATAAAGTACTTAAAATTAAAAATATTTATAAGAAAGTGAAGTTACATTATAAGAAAATTTTCTAAAATCCATTTCAAGTAGACTTATTTAAAAATGATCGGTTTTAGTAAAATCTTGATTTTTACCAATCGTAAGAAAAATTGAAAAATGTACCAATAAATTTTAATTAACAGAAAATTTTAGATTTTTAAAATTTAAACTTTATATTACTTATTATAAAATTAGTGAAGTCTGATATAATATCGCTAAATTTTGAAAAGGATTGGTTTTGAATATTTAAAATATACCGAGTGAATGGTTACTATTTGGCTTAATAATTCAGCCCACATTTACTATGTAAAACACTGTGCATGTATGAAAATTTCAAACTTATACAGTAACCAGAAACAAAAATTTCAAAAATTACACAGTACTTTTATATTAAAATATTCAAATACACAGTAGAAATCTTGCCTATAAATACCGAGGTTCTAAACGAAGAAATTCATAATTTTAGATTAAATTTTCTTAATATAGTAGTGCTAGAGAAGTGGGAGTAAGAGAGAGAAATAATTTTTTTGGAAGGAGGTTCTGTCAAGATTATAAGGTAAGAATAACTCTCTTTTATAATTTTTTGGTTTATTTTCATATGGTTTTAGAAATCTATTATTATACTGGATATAATATTATTTTAAGTTACTATTCTGAATAGTAAATTACTATGTTAATAGTAAATCACTATTACAAATAGTAAATTACTATTCAAATAGTTAATTACTATTTACTGTTACTATTTACAATTTACTATTACTATTTACTTTTTACTATTTACTGTTACTATTCATGATTTACTATTTACTGTTACTATTCACAATTTACTATTTACTGTTACTATTCATGTTTTACTATTTACTATTACTATTCATGATTTACTATTTACTGTTACTATTTAAAATTTACCATTTATTGTTACTATACATAATTACTAATTACCATTTCTGTTTTGAATAGTAATCTTTATTTTTATCTAATGTCTATACTAAAATAAATTGGTATTAATATTTCTAGAACTCGGAGGCGCAAAGCGAACTCACTTTTGGTAGCAATTCAAGGTAAAAGGGAGTGAGATAAGAATATAATATGAAAAGACAAGAATAATGGGAGGAGTCCCCTACTCCTTTTAACTATGAATAATTATTATATTTTAAAGTAATACTTATTATCATCTTAAGTAAATAAATAAAATTTATTCAAAAGTTTAAAATATTTGTGAACTGGTCTAATCCAAGTTCAAAGATCCGAAGTGGGGACTAGCCTCAAAAGTCAAGGATTGAAGTGTTTGTACACCGGTATAGTGGATATCCGGTATTATAATCTAAACTCTTAGTGGGAGAATCCGGTCTTGTTGTCCTGGAGATCCTGCACACCAAGCTTTCACGCTGAAGGGGGGCGAAAGGTGGTGTCACCTGCGAAGATTCTCCGATGCTCAAGTCAGTCACCAGAATGAGAATTCAGGCTAAGGGAACTTAAGCAATGAAACAGTATATCAAGAGTAAGAACAACATAACCTTTTATGAGTGTGAGAATTGACTATTTATAGATGAGCTTTGAGAATGAATCGTTATGAGCAGGTGGGGCTAGGGGGACAAATAGTACACTGCTCAGTGTACGATTCTGACGTGCGATATGGGGAGAGCCGCGTTTCCGTGAATTCCCCTTGCGGCTGTACCTTGTACTTCCTGTTGGATGACGTGGAGCTTCCTAGTGTGTGAGATAACTACTGGGTCATGCCGGTGTAAGGCCCCCTCTATGGGGTTCATAGCCCGGTGGTATACTTGCCACACCGGTATCATGATGAAGGCGGACAAAATTACATCCCTGCTTCGTTATCGGTATTGAGACCGGATCATCAGCCCCCCAACTTGTGTGAGGGACTAGTAAAGTTGATGGGTATGGGTATCGAACCAGAGACACACTCCATACGCTGTCCTGACGTCGTGTATGTTGTGCTCAGACAGCGTTACACCCCGTGAGGGAATCCCAAGAGGTTTTGGAATTTGTAACCCCCGCATTTAAGTTTTGTAACCTTAATGCCTTGAGACGCAAGCAATGATAAGCATTTACTTCCATTAATGTGCGAATAATGATGATTTCCGGTCACATGCTTTATTAACTACCACGGGTGTGGATATTGGGCCCAAAATTTAAATTTTTGGGCCCATTTGATTTCACCTTTATGCCAAGTATCGCTTCTTTTCACACATACCAGGGTCAAAATGGCGGCGTCGTTTAAACCTTGAAGAGTTGTGTTTCTTGGTAAACGACGCTTTACTTCATCTACTGGTCGTGCCCCCTCCATACCTATAAAGTGGGGACTTAGGAACTTCTGGAAACCATCTTATTTCGAGACCTAGGAAACCTGTGCTAGAATTTTTCTTTGAGAGAGCTGCTATTGTATTTTCCATAAAGTTACCCCTTCTTCATCAAAATCATCACCTTTCCTAGGTAACCAAACTCTCACCTTCTCTCAGTTTCTTCTGCATTTTAGAATTTTACCATGCGCTCTAGGTAAGGCCGTGCTGGTTCTACATACAGAGGGGGAAGAGTCCCCGTGAAGGCCTCCGATTATTAGGGAGGAAGAATCTCCGTGAGTTCTCGAAGGGGCAAGTTTCACCGTTTAGAAAAGGGGGAAACTTCTCACTCAAGGCAGAGGGTGGTTCTGCCCCCATCTGACTCCTCCTCTAGCTCTGAGGCTAGCCGCTCTTTTGGGAGCGAAGTGAGTATTGAATGTTACCCTTTTGACGACATGGCTTTTTACTATAATACAGACGCGTTCAACCTAGCGACTGACAGGATGGCGAAAGAAGGGACCTCCGGGAATCCTTCAGTTCTCCAGACTGTTGAAGGGTGTGTCAACATTATGGCACACCAGCTGGATTGGGTTAAGGTGAACACACGGTATCCCTATTGCTAGGTGAAGGAAGAAATTCACGAGACAGTGTCTCATCACGCCAAAGATGACAGGCGAAGGACATCCCCAGACTTCAGAGTTTATCTTGGGGTCTGTTTCCCTCTTACGGAGTTCCAAATGGGAGTGCTGAGGGTCTTGGACTGTGCCCCCTCTTAAGTGCACTCAAACGGATGGGGCCTAATCCGGGCACTAGAAGTCTTGGGAGAACATTTCAACTTCAAACCCACCATGGCGATACTGTTCTACTACTGCCAGGTGGTACGCCAGACCAACAAGAAAGGCGGTATGAGTTTTGTCACACTCTGGTGTGACTCAAACTTAGTGAATTTTAAGGCCTTCACCGAATCTATAAAGATGAAAGGGAGGTCTTTCAAACATTACTACACAAGGATCTGTGTCCAACCCAATAAACCGGTCTTCTGGAAGACCAAAGATGGCTTCACAAAATTCCCTGTAGAGTGGACTCACGAACACTTTCTCTTAACCACCAAGGTGTATTTCACGGCGGAAAATGAACTATCCCCATGCTCTGTCACAGTGATAGCCACCCTAGAAGCGTACGACGCCTCTTGGGGTCCCGTACCGTCCGTGAACAATATTTAAGTAAAGTTTTACTTGTCATATTCCATTGCTTCGTGTACTAACACTGCTCCAAATCATACTGGGTACTAATGTTTCTTCTAATTTATGTAGGGGAAATTGAAGGTTGTGCTGCTATGGACAAATTGAATGATCTGATAGGAGATGACGACTCTTCTGGTGAGGAAAACAACATCTAACCAAAGAGGAATATCGTCAAAGCACACGTGGAAACCATCCCCCTAACCTCCATCGTCACCGGTGATGTGCCTCTGTTAGAGAATACTGGTCCTGTTGGGGATTCTCAACTTGAGGCAGAGAAAGAAAAAGAACCGGAGAAGGAGAAGAAACGGAAGAAAGGCCACAGCTGAAATACTGGAGCCTCAAAACCGCCCTCTCCTAAGGCAGCGAAAAAATAAAAAAACCTTGGAGGAAACAGGCATACCGGCTGCCCAAAAGGAGAAGAAAGCTATCACTAGGTCTGGAGCTGGAGACCGGACGCCTCAGCGTACAAGGACCACTGCTCTAGTGGTACGCAGCTCACCTCCCCATGACTCTTTCCTGATGCCATTCCTGCATTATGAAGGACCTATGCCAGCTGAACTTCCAACTCCAACATATAAGCTCCGCCACACCCTGGAAACTGCTGAAATTGAAGAAGCTTGCCAGGCCGGGCGATGGCAGTTAGCTGAGCTGTCTGGCCTCCTACATTCTCTAAGCAAGACAGTTAAAAATATTGACACCATCGAAAAGCTGAGTGCTCAGGTTGAAGAACTTACAATCTCCTCGGCCAAAGATCGAGCCAATCTACGAACTGTAGAAGAAAAATTGAAGAAGCTTAAAGATGAAAATAATGAGCAGTTTGGCGAGATCTCAACCTTGAAGATAGCTGCACGAGTGTTGAAGGGGAGCTTGAATGAAATGAAGGAAGAAGTGAGAAGGTCCCTCATTTACGAGCAGAGCTGAAGAAAGAGAAAGAATAATCCTCCAAGCTGTCTGAAGACCTGGCAGCTGCTGAGGTCGGGCGATTAAGGATTAGTGGGGAATGGGTCGCCAGGGAGAAGGAGTTGCTGGCCCAGATCGAAGAATTGAAGTAGGGGAGTGCCACAGCTAGGTCATTGGAGGCAGAAAATGCTAAGCTAAAAAAGAACCTTGCTAACGCAAAAGCCAAGGCGGCTAAAGTTATGAACCTCTGTACTGAAGTGGCGTATGACTCCTTTGGCCTGGTTGTTCATCAATCTTCTATCGTAACCCTGGTGTGAAGCTGAATTTATATGGAATTCATCCTTTTTTTGAGTTTCATGGTGGGAAACTAGTTGTGTTTAAGGATGGCCGACATGAAGAACTTGCCAATGCTCTCTACGAGTTGCCACCACTCCCTGGAAGCCAAATCATGGGACCTAATCCTCTTACTCCGGGGCTTGAGGGATCCGTTGAGGAAAAAGAAATGAAGGGCGATGAGGCCAGAGGAGAAGGAGATCCGAAAAAGAAGACCGAAGGCGGGAGTCAGGCTACTAATGACAGCCAGGGGTATGGAGGAACTTACCAAAAAGCTCCATTTTCGTAGTCTTCTTTTATTACTTCTTAACTTGTTTTGCTGTGTTCCAAGATCAGCTCCAGATCTGAATCATCGCTTGTATTTCCTTTCTTTTCCATGAATAAGATTCTTATTTTCTTTCAACATTGCCTTTAATATAATTATGAATGGGTTTTCTAACTTTAACTTGCAAAATCTGGTTGTTGTTCTTCGACTGGAAGTTTGAGATCAGGCTGGTACGATTACCATACTGAAAGAAGTACTTTATTGAATAAGGTGTTTCTTTGCTCGCTATAAAGAATTTGAATGTTTACCATGGGTCTATGTTATCAGTTTCAAGAAGGAAAAACTGAGACTATCCGTCTAGATAATAAACCTCCATTGGGGTTCGGTACGGCCTTGAGGAAGGCCCGATCCTGCAACCTGTCGAACCACTCAAGGAGTTACATCGTCAATCACAGAATAGGTGATTGAGATCATCCGTCCTGAGGGTGAGCTTCTATACACAGCTATAGAATAAGTGATTAAGGCGTCGTCTGGTGGAGTTCGGTATGGCCTTAAATAAGGTCCAATCCTACAATCCGTTTTAACTGTTCCAGGAGTTACATCATCAATTACAAAATGGGTAATTAAGATCATCCGTCTTGAAGGTTGTTTCTTTGTTGGGGTTCGGTTTGTGGCCTTGAAAAAGGAGCAGCCCTACAACCCATGTCTTCCTAGGGGTTCCGTTTGTGGCCTTGAAAAAAGACCAGCCCTACAACCCATGTCTTCCTAGGGGTTCAGTTTGTGGCCTTGGAAAAAGACCAGCCCTACAACCCTTTTGACCACTTAAGGAGTTACATCGTCAACTACGGATTAGGTAGTTAAGATCATCCGTCCCGAGGGCCCTTATACACACCGTGTATAAAGGTATAAACCACAGACATAAGAAAGAAGTGAAAGTACAGTGGTCATGAATATATTTCTCATTAAATTGAATATGAGTTACAAATAAAGTATAGCTGGGGTCATGCCTCGTTAAAACCTTCTTGAGAAAACCCAATGGGAAAAAACTCAAGTTAGGAAAAAGAGTACACGCTATCTTACTAACTAGCTGTAATAAATGCCTAAATTGTGTATTCCATTTATTGCGGATAGGTGTGCCATCGAGGTTCTCCAATCGATATGACCCTTTGCCAGTCACCTCAGATACTCTGTAAGGGCTTTCCCATGTCGGTGCTAATTTGCCTTGATGAGCAAACTTATTTCCCACACTTGCCTTCCTTAAAACGAGATCTCCTACGTTGAATGCTCTATGCTGAATGTGCTTGTTGTATCGGAGTACGGCCTTTGCTTTAATAGCCTGATCCCTAACAAAGGCTTCTTCTTTGAGATCTTGAAGAACATCCAATTCAGATGCCAGATTGGCATTATTATTCTCCTCAGAAAAATACTCAACCCTAGTTGACGTAGTCTGGAGTTCCACCGGTATCATTGCCTCAACACCGTAAGTAAGGCGATATAGAGATTCATTAGTTGAGGAGTGTGGTGTAGTGCGATATGCCTACAAGACATGGCACAGCTGGTTCGTCCATCCGCCCTGTGCTTCACCCAGACGCTCCTTTAACCCTTTCAATACCTTTCTATTAGCCACCTCGGCCTAGCCATTTGTTTGAGGATGTTTGACGGATAAGAAGATTTGGACTATCCCCAGTCCTTCAAGCAACTCTGTGAACTTCCTGTCAATAAATTATGTGCCATTGTCAGTAATGATTCGTGCTGGGACTCTGAAACGTGCTATAATGTTCTCATAGACAAAACAGCATGTCAGGGCTGAAGTGATATGCATAACAGGCTCCGCTTCTATCCACTTCGTAAAATAGTCTACCCCAACGATGAGGTACTTGATGCTGCCGAGCGCTGTTGGGAACAAACCTAGAATATCGAGGCCCCGTTGATGAAAAGGCCATGGTACAGTGGACATCGAAAGCTCCTAGGCAGGTGTGTGATGAAGGTTGGAAAATCTCTGACACAGATCACATTTCTTTACAAACTCGATGGAGTCTTTCTTCATTGTGGGCCACCAGTAGCCCGCTCTAAGGACCTTCCTCATCAGGCTTCTTCCTCCGGCGTGGTGTCCATATTGCCCCTCATGCACCTCTTTCAGCACACCTCGTACCTTATTTTCATTTAGACACCTGAGGTAAGGTATAGAAAATCTTCTCCGTATGAGCATGCCATCCACCAGCGTAAAGTAAGACAGCTTCCTTTTCAACTTCTTCCTCTCCAAGTCATCAGTGGGCAGCTGCCTGTCGATAAAATATCATATGTAAGGGACTACCCATGAATTCTCGTCAAAGGCATGGTACGATATTGTGTTCAATGACAGGTCAAGGGGATGCTGGGCATCATTAACGTACTCTATACCATAGATGTTGTATTCCCAGGCTGCTTTGTGCTTGCAAGTCTCGAGAGGATGTCCGCCCTAGTGTTTTCCTCTCAGGCACATGCTTAAACTCCAAAGTAGAAAATATCCCCTTCAATTCATTCACACAATTTAAGTATAATTGGAGCTGGGGTTCGCGAACTTGAAACTCACCCTGAATCTATGAGATCACCAACTACGAATCACTGCAGAGGGTTACTTCGGAAGTTCCGATGTCAATTGCTGCTCTGAGTCCGGTGAGGCAAGCTTCATATTCGACTTGATTATTGGAGGTTTTAAAATTAAAGCGTAGAGATATTTCCAAGTACACACCATTATTGCTTTCCACCATGATACTGGCGCCACATCCCTTGCTATTAGAAGAACCATCCACGTAAACCGTCCAATGGTTTCGTGGTACAATGGGGTCTGCCCCAGTCATTTCCACCACAAAATCAGCTAACACCTGGGATTTGATGGCACCCCGAGGTGTTGGTGTAAGCACTACAAGCTATTAATGTATCAATTTTAACTTATCAATAAAATTAGTATTTTCAGTTTTAAGACTAATTTTAATGCTATTTATCCTGGAATAATAGGTCATATGAGAATTATTCCTAAAACGTCCCTAATCAAGTATTTACATGGGGATATGTAAATACATTAAGATTAGTGTGTGAATGTACTGATGATTTGATCTCACAAATCATGGATATATGATATCAAGTCTTTACACGGGTACACATTAAGAGTAATGTGTTACTGGACAGACCCACCATGAGAACGTTGCATGGATCTTACATGAGTGTCATAAACAGTTCTCAATGTGATAATGGTATATAGTCCTTCGACCTGAAGTCACTACGATTCCTACATAAGCATTTTATAGTTTTAATACAATCAAACGTTATCTGTAATAAGATGACCATAGAGATTGTGTGTAGGCAATAGACAAATTATGCAAAGGGATGTGAGTGATGTAGATGGAATTTATCTCTCTTATGTGACAGGAGTGATATCTATGGGCCACTTGATAGAGTGAGACTAATGAAATGCATGGCCATGCTAGGACGAATAAATATTAGATATCTATTCTGTAAAGTCTACTCTGATATCAAGTAAAATGAATTGGGCCATACAAGGATGAGGACGACCATGCCTTGGGCCTAATTAGATATTGTGACAAAAGGAATAAATATATAAAATAATTATCACTTATAGGTCATGTCGATGATAAATAATATTCAGACATAATGATGTATTGCTAGATACTGCTCTTATTTTATATTAATAATAAAATAGTTTATTATTAATATAACCAAATATTTTACCTATAGAGTCACACACATAGAGTAAGCCCACCAGAGGATAGTTTTATTTTAGTTGGACTAAAAATAAAACTATTTGGGCCTAACTCATTTAGAATGAGTCAAGAGCCCAATGTTTAATGAGAGCTCAGGTCAAGATCTAAGCCTATATATAGAGCATGAGATGCTCATAGGCTGCTACTCAGAAATTAGATTACAATCAAATTTTTGCACTAGCATTCAGAACTTTGTTTTTCTGGTGGGAGTGCTCGTGTGGACTCCTAAGGGAGAAGCTATTATTGCTTCGATCGAGGAACTCATTTTGCATCTACAAAAGGTAACCCTAAATCAAAATTTAATTTTGCATAATGCCTTGAGACATTTGTATTTGCAATCCTTTTTGGGAATCCTTTGTGTTTTCGCTGCCTGACCCTGGTGGGATTCCCTAACACGAGGCTCGTACAAAACATCAAACTCTGATAGTTTGATGGACCACTTGATTATTCTCCTAGCGAGGTCTGGCTTGCTCAGAACAGAGTGGAGCGGGAGATCCATTCTCACCATCACGGGGTGTGTATGAAAGTATGACCTGAGGCGACGGGAGGCCCAAACAACGGTGAGGGCGGCTTTTTCAATCTTCTGGTACCGGCCCTCCGCTCCCCGCAGCGTCTTACTGGTGAAATACACGGGCCTCTGTCCTTCCGGGGTCTCCTTGACCAGGGCTACTCCTAGGGCTTCATTCGAGATGGCTAGGTAGAGGATAAGCACCTTTCCAGGGTTAGGTTTTACCAAAATAGGAGGGCGAGACAGCACCTCCTTAAGCTCTTGGAAAGCTTGCTCCTGCTCCTATCCCCATTCAAACTTCTTGGACTTCTTCAAGATCTGGTAAAGAGGAAGGGATCTGTGCACCATCTTAGGTATAAATCATGCTAAGGCAGCTACCTTCCCGTTCAGTGACTAGACCTCCCTCAAATTCTTTGGAATCTGCATGTCTAGAATTACCTGATGCTTGCCCGGATTCGCCTCGATACCGCGATGAGTTAGCATGAAATCCAGAAATTTTCCTGCAGGCACAGCGAAGGTGCACTTCAATGGGTTCAGCCTCATATTGTATTGCCTCAAGCACGTAAAGACCTGGAACAAATCTTCCATATAATCACCCCCAGTCGGGGTCTTGGCAATAATATCATCAAGTGGCCTCAATACCCAAGAGGGGGGGGGGTGAATTGAGTTTTTAAAACTTTGCTTGGAATGTCCTTAAACTTGATTCTTTTATCACAAGTTTATAAGATTATGCAAAATAAGTTTAGTTTAAGGAGATATGCAATGCACAACAAGGTTTAAATAGCTTAGACAAATTATCAAACACTTGGTGTGCAATATCCAATATTGACCAAATCAAGCAAGCTAAAATATGCAAACCACAATCAACCAACACAAATTGATCAAGAGTAATATATGAAAGTAAAAGAGTAAGGGAGAAGAGATTGCAAACCGATTTAATGAGTTCCACCAACCCGGTGTACGTCTCGCCTCTAAGCAACCCACTTAGAGGATTTCCACTATTGTAGATTAGAGAAACAACTTTGAGCAATTGCAGCTTCCTAGTGTCCCACACTCAAGAACCCAATCCTCACAAGTACAAGGGTAACTTACCCAATCTCTCAATCTCACAATATCCCAAAGGTTGAACCCCAACCTTTGTAACCACTCAACCTAGAGTGAACTTTGGTGTTTGATGTTTGTGTTTACAAGTAAAAATACTCTCTCAAAAGAATGGATAAGCAAGTGATAGCTCACACAAATTCTAACTCTCAACAAGAGAGGATATACAAATGAAATCTCAGAATATACAAGAGTAAAAATTCACTAAGCACCAAGAATGATTGTAGAATTGATTTCCTTTTGTTCCTTGTTGTTCTCTTCTTTGTGCTTGAGTTTGGAAACCCATTTATAGAGCTAGAGGGAGTGCCAAGATCTTCCTAGCTGTTGCATGTAGTGGGCATCTGAGAAATGGTGAAAAAATGAGCTGGTTTCCGACTAAAATGTGTTTTTCCACTATCGTAATCGATTATGCCTCGAGCTGTAATCGATTACACTTCAAATTTTTCAGTTCAGTTTGTGTTGTAATCGATTAGTATTCACCATCTAATCGATTAGCTTAAAGTCAGAACTCTAGTAATCGATTAGATCTTACCCAGTAATCGATTAGCCATAGCACCTGATGCATTTAATTCAATTCTTAATCTTGGTAATCGATCAGCACACCCATGTAATCGATTAGTGTCGTTTCAGTGGCTTGGTAATCGATTGACTGAAGTCCTGTAATTGATTAGCATATATGCCTGATACATTTGATCCAATTTTTGTTGTTGGTAATCGATTAGCATACTGGTGTAATCGATTATTTACAAGTCAGAAGCTCTGTAATCGATTAGCCCTGTGGGTGTAACCGATTAGCTGTTCAACAGAAGCTATTTAATCGATTAGCTCTGTCTCTCTAATCGATTAGCTAGGCTGTTTTTACAGGTCTGATGCTGAATGTTGTTTTTACAAGATATTCTTCAAAATTCCTTTGTCATTATCAAAATCCTTGAACCTGTAATCATATTCAAACATAAGCCCCACTATTAGGAATTAAATTTATCGTCAAGCATCGCCAAAATTGTTTTGATGATATCGCGCACTTCAAGAAAATTCCCCGATCGGATGGTTACACGTTTTATTTTGCTAAGTTTTAAACGTGGCATCGTTTTAAATTGTTATAAAGTTTTATAAGAGTTAATTAAATAAATAAGTCGATTTTGAAAAATAAATAATTCTACTTGAAAATTTTTTATCAATAAGTGACACGGTTTAAGCCCGAACAGACTCTGTAAACTAAGATAAAGAAAAGGAAATAAAAGGAATTTTTGAAGTATAATAAAGTGCACATTAGAACTTCAAAAATTTTGAGACCAATTTTGGTGACCAACTTTAGTAACCAATTAAAATAGAAATGTAAAAAGGACTTTAGGAACTTAATGAAGTTGAACTAATTTGGGACAAGACTTCGTTGGGAAATAAAATTTTAGGTTTGAGCATTTTAATGGGCTAAATAAATAAAGTAGAAAAAACAAAATAAATAAAAGGGAATTTTAGAGTCCAATTTGGAACAAGTTATAGAAAAAAGACCTTAATAAATTAATTAGGACAAGAAGTAGGTACTTAAATGAAATAAGTATAATTTTAAGAGTCCAATAAAGAAATAGGTGTTAGGAGTCAAAAAATTTAGTAACTAATAAAATATGTGAAAAAGGAACTTAGGTAATATTTATGTGTTACATGGCATAAATAATAAGTTAAGCAAGAATGATTTTAGGGCAGGTTATATAAGAAATAAACACATTTAAGTTATAGAACATTAATCGCTACAGGAAGGATTTTAGAATTTAAACTCTGAGCTAGTAATGAAAAGAAGTAGAATGACTTATAAATTAAATGGCAATTATTAGTGGCTAAGTAATGTTTGATTAAGTTCATGTTATAAAGGTTAAAGTAGTTTCTAGACTTCTAAGCAACAAATTGACATCATAAAAAAATAAACTCTAGTTGACTAAAAGAATGTAACTAAGTACACAAACTAGTCGATATAATTAGAAATGGTAGAAGTAAAGAAAAAGGTACTAAAAATTAGTAGTTGAAAATTTAGAAAGAACATCACTAAATTGATAATTATACATAAAGAATTAGTGACCTTTTTGGTGACCAAGGAAGTAAGTTATTCAACTAATAAAAGCTTAATTGGATCAGTAAAAGAAAATCTATAATAAGACCGCTTGATGATGACTAAGAGTTTATAAATGGACATCAGGAATACTTAACAAACAAATAATTGAAAGGTACATAAAGAATTAAGTCAAGTGATAGTATGCCTTTAATAACGAACTAAAACTAAGGAAATACTAATGACGTGAACTAGATAAAAGAAGTATGTAAGAATATAACATAAGTGCTTACGTCTATCGACCTATATAAATTTAATTTTAGTGACATTAAGACATGCGGTAACTTGTTAAGGTGTAGTAAACATGTATATTATGTGGTGTGCCCAATGATTATCATGTGATGATTTCCTAGTACGATAGATATTACTTCATACTTGTTGATTGGCTGATTATGTAACATGATTAAATACATGACTGTGAAACAATTATGTACCTGGATGTATGTGTGCTAGTTAGATGATGGACATTGCAACGAAGTTCATGATGAGTGTGGTATAGTAAATTGTATGCTGAATGAGTAGAACTTGTATAGGGCATTGAATGAATATGTTGAGATGAATAAAGAATGAAAGAGAAAAGTATCTTGTAGGGATCTTATGATGACTGAGTTATGAAAAAAATAATATGATAAAATTAAGATCGGATTTGAAGTGATGATGGGCGCTACGGTGCCAATATTACCCCTAGGTTTTATGGTTCATCAAAACTGATTTCATTCCTAATTATCAGATGAGTTGTATGGTGAATTGAGTGAATATGAAAAGTGTAATGAATGAAGAAAAATACTTAATTAGGGATTTTATGAAATGAATCCGATGTTAGGAATGAAATGGAGACTTTGAAAGGACCCTACCAATGACTAATGAATTAATAGAAGAAAATATATGTGTGACATGCATCATATGCATATGACTTGATATGGACTAGAGCCATAGCGACGGGTACGCTAAAGGATATAGGGGTTCGATCCCTGAGGTTGGATCTTGGAAGTGTAACGGGAGATGACCCCCAATGGCTCGACGGTAGCGCCCCGACGCCGGGCATAATGTAACATCCCGATTTAAAAATTAATTACCGAGTGAAATAAAGCCATTAAAATAATAATTTTAGAAGTGGAAAATTATTTATTAATTACCATTAACTTAATTAATCAAATGAGGGCTGATTAAGTGTAATTAATTATTGATTGTTGTAACACCCTAATTTAAACAAATCATAGACGAGAAAAACAGAGGAAATTTTTCCACAATTACACTAGAATGCCACCGAAAAGAATGAGAGGCGAAGAAGAACGAGAGTACAAAAGAATTACAAGGAACTAACAGCGGAAGAAGGGGAATCGCATAGGCGGCCACATAGAAACGCGCACGCGCTCAAGCGAAAGCTTCACTCGGTATTCGGTCATTTCACTCGGTAATTCCACACTCGGGTTTCATCACCTGATTCACTCGGACTTGGCCCTTACGCCTACTAGTCCCATTCGGAAAATATAACTCATTCTATAATTTCATCAATCAGAACACATACACGGATAATACTGAAATGGCCCCCACTAACACTCATTCAGGATCTATGGGCTCCTCATTCAGAGTAATCTTTACGTCCTTTTGTCACTCGGGGTATTTTTACTTAGTTTTCACTTGGTGACCATATCCTCCCGACTCTAAACATTCTACTAGGCTAAGACTCACTTGGATTCTTTTGTCACTAACAGCTTACTACAGCGGGGGTCCCCAAGAGTCTAAGGGGTCACTCTCTAGTCGGAAGAATCATCACTCGGCAAATTCTCACTCGGGATTCGTTGATTATTCTACGCTCGGGGAAATCCTTGTAATAACCACTCGGAACGTGTATTTAGACTCTCAATCTTGACCCTAATAACTCGTTGTTAGGGGTAGTCTTCTATGTCAACTCTCACTCGAAGCTTTCTGATTTCACTCACTCAAAACGTCTGAACCTTCCCCACTCGGTGACAGCATCACAAACTCACCCTCTAGACCCTAAATTGGCTTCCTTCACGTTAAATTATGTCATTTCTTACACATTCGGGAATGTGAACACGTATATATAAAGGTTACCCAGGCATTTCACAGCATAAAACAGACATGCAACATGGCATAACATAGGCATATATATATATATGTATATAGGAGTGCATAACACGGATCTACGACCACATTGACATGTTCCCATTCTAAGGGAATCAACTCTGTATAAGAGACTAACAGCAAAACACGAGCCGGCCAAGGCTTAACCCAAAACACTATATACAACATATGTACAGTCATAAAATTTCCATAGTGCTTCAACACTTCACCTGGCATTTCCGCTCCTCTTCCAATCCTCATTACGAGAGATGTTCACTGAAAGGAAATTGCCACAGCAGGGGTGAGCATCTTAAATTTTAAATGATACATACTTACTCAGGTTGTTTCACATTTATACAACTATATATATGTACACACAGTCACACGTAACAGTAATTAAGGTCAGAGTATAACTGATCAACCAGAACGCACGCACAAGATCCTTACCGATTAGGATCCTCCAATTGTCACTCGGCCCCTTACACACACCAACTCAATAATATTAACATACAACAATCAGTGGCATGATACTAAGGTCCATGAATCAGAATGAATCTCTGGAATATTTAACAGTCAGGATCCCTGATTCTCACTCGGCCATATATATATATATACATAACTCTCCGATAATATAACATACATTCATAAGGCAGGTTTCACTTAGCATCAATAGCACATGCACACGGATATATATATATATATATACATTCCTCATCTCATGCATAATCAATTCCAGCGATATCAACAGTTAATATACACAAATCATTCACTCGGTTCCGCGTTCGTGTGTAATCGGTCTTGACGTTGCAATGTAGGCTCTCAGCCTTTTGTACATAGTTCTCAGCTATCATTTTAGCTCCCAGCTGTTGGCCATTTTACAGGTACCCAACCGTTTGCCCACAGGTGACACCAACGCTCTCAGCGCCAACGGAGGTGTTCACAGGCAGCCCGAGTCCCACTCAGGGCTACCTTGAGTCCCACTCAAGGATTTCATAGCGTCCCACGCTTTATGACCGATGGTAGTGTCCCACACTACGTGCTTTTAGCACAACGCATCCCATGCGCCACACGCGGGTTCAACACACAGCATTGAATTCTTTTGCACACACCCTCTTACTCAATCACACAGATTTCACATGCAGTTGGTAACACACATTCTCAGGACTCCGTATGTTAATTTAGCACATACAAACTTCCATGCAATTATCATTATAGCAGCATATCAATCTAATGCAGTCGGTGTCATTTAATATCAAGCTCCTATGGGCGTTTTCATCAACTCAAGTTAACATGCAATAAATATACCACAGTGTTAGAATTTAATCAACGCATGCATCATATGAATATGAACAGATTCAACAACGTATTCCCAATAATCACAACATAACATGCAATCATCAAGGATGATACTAACATGCAACACTCATTCTTACTTGTCTCACACTCGGTTACTTCACATGCAAGCATTATCATACAATAGGATGCAGGGCTATCGCTTCAATACTCGAAACCCAATTATAATCCATGCATTTAACATGTAAGGTACTCCCCCTACCAACTACGAGACTCCGAGAGGCTTTTCTGCTTGGGTGTTGGTTCCTTTCCTCGCTGCTTCACTCAGTGCTCCCGCTCGCTTAGCCTTTACTTGAATGCTAGCCACGAATGGTGCAGGGTTGTTTCTGCTTCCGCTTCGACGCTCTTCTTCTACTCGTGTGAGGGAGCTCTGACTCCTCTGCAACACCGTCACTCGTCTTCAGAAACAGGGGATGAAATATAGAGCAGAGAAGGAGAAGAGAAGAGAAGAGAAGAAGAAGGAATTCGCAGGGAACTCTGAAGAACGAATAGCAAGGAGAACCATCGTCCACTTATAACGCATGCATGAAGGAAAGAATGGTGGGGTGGGAAAACGTGAGGAGCAGTCTGCTCACGTCACCCAATCCCATCAGTACCCACTAACGCTAATCACTTCACTCTTTTTAGTTAATTTTGTTAAGTGTAATTAGTGGACAGATCTTACTTGTCATTTTAAATGGCTTTTTATTTTGCACGGTTACTTTTATTAAAATTGGGATGTTACAGTTCTCCCCCACTCGAAAAGAATTTCGTCCTCGAAATTTAGTTGGTAATTCACGCAAAATTCAGTCGGTTACTCACCTAAGTAAACAACTCGGGGTACTGCTGTCTCATGGCGTCCTCGCGTTCCCAGGTACAAGAGGTAGTCTTACCTTGCTGCCACTCCACTTTAACCAGCCCTACGTTTTTGTTCCTTAAGCGCTTTACCGATCGGTCCACGATTCCAATCGGTGTAGTAACAGTGGTCAGGTCTTCTTTGATTTCTACTTCCTCATCCGGCATTGTGTGGCTAGGGTCATGTAGATACTTCCTTAGTTGAGACACGTGAAACACATTGTGTAATCGGGATAAGTGGGTTGGTAGTGCTATTCGATATGCCATGGTGCCAACTCGTTCCAACACTTCATAAGGTCCAATGTATCGAGGGCTTAACTTTCCACCTTTTAAGGCTCGTCCGACTCCTTTACTCGGAGAAGTCCTTAAAAACACTCTGTCTCCGATTGAAAATTCCAATGGTTTGGTGCGTTTGTCATGGTAGCTCTTTTGCCTGTCTTGAGACGCCTTCATCCTTTCCTGTATTACTCGGATCTGCTCTGTGGTTTGCTTCACAATGTCTGGTCCCAATAGCAGACTTTTACCCGTTTCCGACCAGCAAAGTGGGGTTCGGCATCTCCGTCCATACAGTGCTTCGTAGGGTGCCATGCCAATGCTGCTGTGATGGCTGTTATTATACGTAAACTCAATCAAGGGGAGATACTGCTCCCAATCTCTACCGTGCTCTAACACACACGCTCTTAGTAAATCTTCTAAACTTTGAATCGTCCGCTCAGATTGTCCATCCGATTAGGGGTGGTAGGCAGAACTAAGCCAAAGCTTCGTGCCCATTTCCTGGTGTAGGTTGTTCCAAAGCTGAGACGTGAGCCTAGGATCCCTATCTGACACTATAGAAGAGGGTATACCATGTAGTCGGACAATCTCTTGAATGTAAATCCGAGCCAACTTATGCAACGGGTACTTCATGTTTATAGGTAGGAAGTGTGCACTCTTCGTCAGTCGGTCAATAATGACCCAAATGGCGTCATGTCCCGCTCGGTTCCTTAGTAATCCCATGACAAAATCCATGGCAATTGAGTCCCATTTCCACACGGGAATCTCCAGGGGCTGCATTGCACCATACGGCTTTCGGTGCTCCACTTTTGATTTCTGACAAGTAATACACTGAGCCACGTATTCTGCCACATCCCTCTTTAGTCCGGGCCACCAGAACTGCTTCCTCAGGTCGTGGTACATCTTCGTGGTACCCGGATGGATACTGAGTAGGCTTTTGTGGGCTTCATCTAGCACCATTCTCCTTAACTCTTCTCCACTCGGAATGTATATCCTATTTTTCACTCGGAAAATCTCGTCTGATCCCTCGGCTAAGGACAAGTTCTTTCCTCTAGCCTGAGTTTCCTTCATCTCAGCCAAGTAGGAGTCTGACTGCTGCTGCTCGTATACGGATTTTAGGAACTCGTTGGAAATCTTCAGCGTGCCGATCATCATCTTCCGAGAAGAGGGGGTGACAACGTGTAAGTTCATGTCTCTAAACTGTTCTAATAACTCCACCTCCTTCACCATCATCACCGCTGCATGAAGGGATTTCCAACTCAACACGTCGGTAACAATGTTTGCCTTACCCGGATGGTACTTTAGCTCGAAATCGTAGTCCTTTAAAAATTCCATCCATCTCCTCTGCCTCATATTCAGCTCCTTTTGGTCGAATAGGTATTTGAGGCTCTTGTGATCGCTGTATACTTCGAATCTGGACCCGTACAAGTAATGTCTCCAGATTTTCAATACGAAAACCACTGCTACCAACTCCAAGTCATGAGTAGGGTAATGCTGCTCGTGAGGTCTCAGTTGCCGAGAGGCATACGCTATCACTCGGTCCCTCTACATGAGTACACATCCTAATCCGAGTCCTGATGCATCGCAGTAAACCACGAAACTCTGTTGCAAGTCAGGTAATGCCAACACTGGTGCAGTCGTTAACTTGTTCTTCAGCTCTCGAAAGCTGCTCTCGCACTCAAGACTCCATACGAAGGGAATGTTTTTCCGAGTCAATTTAGTTAGTGGTGAAGCCAACTTAGAAAAACCTTCAATGAACCTCCTGTAGTATCCGGCCAAGCCCATAAAGCTCCTTATCTCTGAGACCGACCTGGGTCTCTCCCATGCCATTACGGCTGCCACCTTTGAAGGGTCCACCGAGACACCTTCCTCAGAAATCACATATCCGAGGAAATGGATTTCATCCATCCAGAAGTCGCATTTCGAAAGCTTTGCAAATAACTGCTTCTCCCTCAACACTTGAAGTACCGCTCGGAGATGTCCTTCATGCTCCTCGGAATTCTTAGAATAGACTAGAATGTCATCAATGAAAACAACAACGAACCGGTCTAAGTAGGAGTGGAATATGCTGTTCATGTAATTCATAAAGACAGCAGGGGCGTTTGTCACACCGAACGGCATCACTACATACTCGTAGTGACCATACCGAGTCCTGAAGGAAGTCTTTGGAATGTCTGACTCCTTCACTCAGATTTGGTGGTATCCCGATCGCAGGTTGATTTTTGAGAAAATTGAGGCTCCACGTAGTTGATCAATAAGGTCATCAATTCTAGGCAGCGGGTACCGATTCTTAATCGTGAGTTTATTTAGCTGCCGGTAGTCTATACAAAGCCTCATGCTGCCATCCTTCTTCTTAACGAGCAGTACAGGTGCACCCCAAGGCGATACACTCGGCCTAATGAATTGTTTTCCGAGTAATTCGTCCACTTGCTTCTTCAGCTTAGCCAGTTCAGTTGGGGACATCCTATAAGGTGCACTGGAGACTGGCTCGGCTCCAGGGATCAGGTCTATAGAGAATTCGACTTCTCTATTGGGAGGGACACTCGGTACGTCATCAGGAAATACCTCAGGGAATTCACAGACAGTTGGGATTTCGTTCACTCGGGTTTTACTCTCACCCTGGGTTAGACAAAGCATCATAAACAGTCGGGTTATACCTTGTGCTGGGTCGTCCTCATTATGCTGCCTCGGGAAGATTATCCTTCGGCTTCTGCAATCCACTAACACCTCGTTGGCTGAAAGCCAATCTATTCCAAGCACAATATCGAGGTCCTTTAAAGGTATGCACACCAAATCGAAAGTGAAACTCCGATCACACAACACAAATGTCACATCCTTACATACTGACGATGTCAACACTGTAGGGCCAGTCGGATTGGCTACTTCCAAAGTCCGATCCATAAATACAGTCGGTAACTTTAAACACTTTACACACTCATCAGCTATAAAAGAATGGGTGGCTCCTGAATCGAAAACAACATTAAGTGTATGTCTACCGAGTGAGCACTTACATTGTACCAGGTCATTTGCTTGTGTAGCACCCTCTGCGTTGATGGCATAGACCCTCCCCACTACTGGTTGGTCTGCATGGTTACTTGAAGCAAGTAATATGTTCCCCTTAGCTCTGTTGCCTCTGCCACCCAGTTGTTGGTTATCATGCACTCGGCTTCTCCCTTGGGAACCTCCCGGACGTACGCTGGGGCTTGCTTGACGGAGTTGGGGGCAATTGGGGCGAATATGTCCTCTTTTATTACAATGGAAGCACACCATTTCACCACTGTTGTTGCAGTCTCGAGCATAGTGGCTTCCTCCACACTTGAAACATTTACCGTCTCCCACCGCTGGTCGTCTTTCAGGCTGATTCCGCCCTCCATATCTGGAAAAAGACTTGTTTCTACCAACGTTGCTTGCCCTTTTGAAGCGGGATTGCTGGGGCCTCAAAGAATAGTTAGCTCTGCTGCTCTGGCCCGAATGGGCCTTGTCATCTTCCTCAAATATCCTACACTTGTTGACTAATGCAGGAAAACTTCGTATCTCTTGGTATCTACAAGCCCTCTTAATATCGGATCTTAGCCCATTCTCAAACTTAAGGCACTTGGAACTTTCCGTCCCAAGCTGTTGGAAAGGTGGGTAGAATAGGCACAACTCCTCGAATCTGGTCGCATACTCTTCCACAGTCATGGGACCTTGCTTCAACTACATAAACTCTAACTCCTTCCGACTCCTTACTATATCAGGAAAGTACTTCTCCAAGAAGCATGTTTTGAAATTGTTCCATGTCAGCTGAGCATCATCATCAGGGAATCGGTTTCTGGCTATCTTCCACCAGTTTTCCGCCTCATCTTGCAGCATGTACACTGCACACTCCACCTTCTGGGCCTCGGTACAGCGAAGACCCCCAAAAATCCTTTCCAGCTCCTGAGTCCACTTAAACGCTGCCTCAGGATTCCTTCCTCCTAGAAATTCACTCGGCTTCCTCTTTAGGAAGTGGTCCAGTACTTGGCCCTCCTCAACTCGAGGTTGGCCCTACCTTTCAAACACATCCGCAAAGCGTTGGAATGCTGTGGCTATAGCCTCCATGCTTTGACGATTTGCCATCCCTTATCCTGAAATTAACATCCAAGGATAAGTACACTGAGCCACTCATTACCAATCGGATTTCAGCCTAATGTTTTAGTATCTTAACTCATCATTCCATTCCCATATGTTATACGATCAATCGGCCCAGGAAGGAACAACCCCCTATCCACAAGTCAAAATCAATCAGGTTCAACTAACATTACAATCAGGATGACCACTCGGTCAGAAGCATACAACCGCTCACACTTGGTAAGCTTACCTTGGCCTTGGACCTTTCGGTCTGCTCTAATACCAAAATGTAACACCCTAATTTAAACAAATCATAGACGAGAAAAACAGAGGAAATTTTTCCACAATTACACTAGAATGCCACCAAAAAGAATGAGAGGGGAAGAAGAACGAGAGTACAAAAGAATTACAAGGAACTAACAGCGGAAGAAGGGGAATCGCATAGGCGGCCACATAGAAACGCGCACGCGCTCAAGCGAAAGCTTCACTCGGTATTCGCTCATTTCACTCGGTAATTCCGCACTCGGGTTTCATCACCTGATTCACTCGGACTTGGCCCTTACGCCTACTAGTCCCATTCGGAAAATGAAAATCATTCTACAATTTCATCAATCAGAACACATACATGGATAATACTGAAATGGCCCCCACTAACACTCATTCAGGATCTATGGGCTCCTCATTCAGAGTAATCTTTACGTCCTTTTATCACTCGGGGTATTTTTACTTAGTTTTCACTCGGTGACCATATCCTCTCGACTCTAAACATTCTACTAGGCTAAGACTCACTTAGATTCTTTTGTCACTAACAGCTTACTACAGCGGGGGTCCCCAAGAGTCTAAGGGGTCACTCTCTAGTCGGAAGAATCATCACTCGGCAAATTCTCACTTGGGATTCGTTGATTATTCTACGCTCGGGGAAATCCTTGTAATAACCACTCGGAACGTGTATTTAGACTCTCAATCTTGACCCTAATAACTCGTTGTTAGGGGTAGTCTTCTGTGTCAACTCTCACTCGAAGCTTTCTGATTTCACTCACTCAAAACGTCTGAACCTTCCCCACTCGGTGACAGCATCACAAACTCACCCTCTAGACCCTAAATTGGCTTCCTTCACGTTAAATTATGTCATTTCTTACACATTCGGGAATGTGAACACGTATATATAAAGGTTACCCAGGCATTTCACAGCATAAAACAGACATGCAACATGGCATAACATAGGCATATATATATATATGTATATAGGAGTGCATAACACGGATCTATGACCACATTGACATGTTCCCATTCTAAGGGAATCAACTCTGTATAAGAGACTAACAGCAAAACACGAGCCGGCCAAGGCTTAACCCAAAACACTATATACAACATATGTACAGTCATAAAATTTCCATAGTGCTTCAACACTTCACCCGGCATTTCCGCTCCTCTTCCAATCCTCATTACGAGAGATGTTCACTGAAAGGAAATTGCCACAGCAGGGGTGAGCATCTTAAATTTTAAATGATAGATACTTACTCAGGTTGTTTCACATTTATACAACTATATATATGTACACACAGTCACACGTAGCAGTAATTAAGGTCAGAGTATAACTGATCAACCAGAACGCACGCACAAGATCCTTACCGATTAGGATCCTCCAATTGTCACTCGGCCCCTTACACACACCAACTCAATAATATTAACATACAACAATCAGTGGCATGATACTAAGGTCCATGAATCAGAATGAATCTCTGGAATATTTAACAGTCAGGATCCCTGATTCTCACTCGGCCATATATATATATATACATAACTCTCCGATAATATAACATACATTCATAAGGCAGGTTTCACTTAGCATCAATAGCACATGCACACGGATATATATATATATATATACATTCCTCATCTCATGCATAATCAATTCCAGCGATATCAACAGTTAATATACACAAATCATTCACTCGGTTCCGCGTTCGTGTGTAATCAGTCTTGACGTTGCAATGTAGGCTCTCAGCCTTTTGTACATAGTTCTCAGCTATCATTTTAGCTCCCAGCTGTTGGCCATTTTACAGGTACCCAACCGTTTGCCCACAGGTGACACCAACGCTCTCAGCGCCAACGGAGGTGTTCACAGGCAGCCCGAGTCCCACTCAGGGCTACCTTGAGTCCCACTCAAGGATTTCATAGCGTCCCACGCTTTATGACCGATGGTAGTGTCCCACACTACGTGCTTTTAGCACAACGCATCCCATGCGCCACACGCGGGTTCAACACACAGCATTGAATTCTTTTGCACACACCCTCTTACTCAATCACACAGATTTCACATGCAGTCGGTAACACACATTCTCAGGACTCCGTATGTTAATTTAGCACATACAAACTTCCATGCAATTATCATTATAGCAGCATATCAATCTAATGCAGTCGGTGTCATTTAATATCAAGCTCCTATGGGCGTTTTCATCAACTCAAGTTAACATGCAATAAATATACCACAGTGTTAGAATTTAATCAACGCATGCATCATATGAATATGAACAGATTCAACAACGCATTCCCAATAATCACAACATAACATGCAATCATCAAGGATGATACTAACATGCAACACTCATTCTTACTTGTCTCACACTCGGTTACTTCACATGCAAGCATTATCATACAATAGGATGCAGGGCTATCGCTTCAATACTCGAAACCCAATTATAATCCATGCATTTAACATGTAAGGTACTCCCCCTACCAACTACGAGACTCCGAGAGGCTTTTCTGCTTGGGTGTTGGTTCCTTTCCTCGCTGCTTCACTCAGTGCTCCCGCTCGCTTAGCCTTTACTTGAATGCTAGCCACGAATGGTGCAGGGTTGTTTCTGCTTCCGCTTTGACGCTCTTCTTCTACTCGTGTGAGGGAGCTCTGACTCCTCTGCAACACCGTCACTCGTCTTCAGAAACAGGGGATGAAATATAGAGCAGAGAAGGAGAAGAGAAAAGAAGAGAAGAAGAAGGAATTTGCAGGAAACTCTGAAGAACGAATAGCAAGGAGAACCATCGTCCACTTATAACGCATGCATGAAGGAAAGAATGGTGGGGTGGGAAAATGTGAGGAGCAGTCTGCTCACGTCACCCAATCCCATCAGTACCCACTAACGCTAATCACTTCACTCTTTTTAGTTAATTTTGTTAAGTGTAATTAGTGGACAGATCTTACTTGTCATTTTAAATGGCTTTTTATTTTGCACGGTTACTTTTATTAAAATTGGGATGTTACAATTGTTGCTGATGGTGACTGGGTGATGTGAGCAGACTGCTGCTTCACGTTTTCCCACCCCACCTTTCCATTCCTTCGTGCATGCATATATAATTGGTCGTTGGGTCTCTTGCCTTTCATTCCTTCAGATTTCCCTCTGCGACTTCTCTCTTCTTCTTCTTTCTTCTTTTCTTCCTCGTCCTTCTTCTTCTTCTCTATTCTCTGTCTCTATTTTCTGCTTCTGGAAGCCACGACGACGGTGCTGTAAGGGAGTCGGAGCTCCCTCCTGCTAGTAAACGATGATCGTCGAAGCGAGACCGCCCTGTTCCTGAGCCAATCGCCGAAGACAACAGCATTCAAGAGGAGGCTGAACGAGTGGAGGTATCGAGCGAAGCAGCGAGGCAGAGGACCAACATCCAAGCAGAAGAGTCTCTCGGAGTTTTGTAGTTGGTAGGGGGAGTATCTTATATCTTAAATGCATGGGTTATGGACGGGTTCCAGGTGTTGATGATTGCTGCTTTTGTATTCTGTTTGTGTGTTGTGCTTGCATGAGGAGTGTGTAATACCCGGGTGCATGATGAGTGAGAGCTGAGTGTTGCATGTTTAGTCCCGTCCTTGAAATACATGCTGATAGCCTTGAGAATGTCGAATGATTGCATGGAAAGGGTATGTTGAATTGTTGATGATGATTATCGTGTGGATTATGGGACATGTAAGTTATTATGAATATAAAATGCTGACTGCATGTGATCAAATGTTGACGTCGTGAATCTGATAATATATTACACCGATGCATGTGCTGTCTGAGTCCTGATACTGCTGAATACCGATTGCATGAGATGCTTGTGTTGTTGAATCAATTTATTGAATCCTGATACTGCTTAACACCGATTGCATAGAATGCATGTGTTGCTGTATTCATCTATTTGAGCTATGATGCTGATTGCATGAGAAGCATGTGTGTTGGATTAACATGTTGAGTTGTGAGAATGCTTATTACCGATTGCATGTGATGCATGTATTGTTGAGTGAAAGGTTGTGTATATGAATTCTGTGTTGTGTAAGGAATCCGCGTGTGGCGTATGGGATGCGTTTGTGTTGGGAGCACGTAGTGTGGGACACTACCATCGGTTATTAAAAGCGTGGGACGCTGTGAAATCCTTTGAGTGGGACTCAAGGTAGCCTTTGAGTGGGACTCGGGCTGCCCGTGAACACCTTCATTGGCGCTGAGAGCGTTGGTGTCACCTTGTGGGCAAACGGTTGGGTACTTGTAAAACGGCCAAGCAGCTGGGAGCTGAATTGTTAGCTGAGAGCTATGTATAAAAGGGCTGGGAGCCTGTATTGCAACGTTGAAAACTGATTACACACGAATGCGGAACCAAGTGAATTATTCTGTGTGCATATACTGACTGTGCCAATTGAAATGTGTTCTATGTATGATTGTTAATGTTATTGAAATGTTATGTGTATGTTTAATGATAGCCGTGTGCATTTATATTGCTACATGATTGAGGATAATCCGAGTCAGTATCTATCATTTAATATCTAAGATACTCACCCCCCTACTGTGGCAATTTTTCAGTGAATGTCTCTAGGAATGATGAATGGAAGAGGAGCTGAATACCGAGTGAAGTGCTGGTGCACTGTGGAAATTATGTGTTTATGTATATGCTGTGTATATGTCTTGTTAAGCCTTGGCCGGTTCGTATTTCAGTCGTAGTCTCTTTATACTAGAACTTGAACCCTCTCGGGTAGAAGACGTGATTTTGTGCCTGTAATTATTTATATCCCTCTCTATATCTATCATACTGTGTGTTGTTCTATATTGCGTGAATGATCCGAGTAATAAATGTATGCATACTTGGAGTGTGTGAGGTTGGTATAGTTATGGGTATAAATGGGGTTAAAAGTTGATGTGGGAAGTGAGACCGTGATTCATTCTGAGTGTAGAAGAGTTTAAGTATTACCGAGTGAATGAGAGCACGGGACACCGAGTGAGGATTGATCTAGATACTTACCGAGTGATAACCTTTAGGATTTTCCCGAGTGTAGAATAACTGAATATTTCCAGGTGGTTAAGATTAGAAGAAAACCGAGTGGGGACTGACTTAATGATTTTCCCCGAACGAATAAGTTGTGAATGCCGGGTGGAGTAGCTACCATTCTCTGAGGGAATGAGTTGTATGATAACTCTGGGTCCCGAGTGTCTGGATAGCCGAGTGTAGCTCCTCCCTCAGCGAATGAAGGATTTGCTCCAGCGAGTGTGTGGACTTGGAAGGCTTCTGGGTAATCCGCTTAAGCGTATGGTACTCCGCCCGAGCGAGTTGGACTGCCTTGCTCAAGCATGTTGGGCCTCGCTTGGGCGAGTGGGCTTTGTTTGTGGGATCCGCCCGTGCGTTTCTCCTCCCGCTGTCTACCTTCTTGGCTCGGTTTTTGGTCCTCTTGTCTTCCTCTCTCTTATTTCTTTTGTGCCGATCCTTCTTGGTTTATTTGGGAAAAATTTTCCCTGTTTTTTTTGGGTTTATTTATTTATTAAAAATAGGGTGTTATATTTTGGTATCAGAGCAGACCGGAAGGTCCAAGGCCAAGGTGTGCTTACCGAGTGTAAGCGGTTGTATGTATTATGACCGAGTGGTCATCATTATTATGATATACTGATTGAACATGATTGATGTTGAGATATTGATTTGAGGATAGGAGGTAACTCCTCTCCTGGTCCGATTGATTGCATGACATATATATATAAATGGTATAATGTGCTATAGTTAGTGAATATTGGGATGAGATCCGATCGGTAGTGAATAACCTTGTAAACTTATCCTTGAAGGGGTGTGAATTTTCGAATAAGTCATGGCGAATCGTCAAAGCATGGAGGCCATAGCCACAGCATTCCAACATTTTGCTGACGTGTTTGAGAGGCAGGGCCAGCCTCGAGCTGAAGATGGCCAAGTGTTGGACCGCTTCCTGAAGAGGAAGCCGAGTGAGTTTCAAGGAGGACGTAACCCCAAGGCAGCTTATAAATGGACTCAAGAGTTAGAGAGGATTTTTGGGGGTCTTCACTGTACCGAGGCCCAGAAGGTAGAGTGCGCAGTGTACATGCTGCGGGACGAAGTAGAGAACTGGTGGAAAATCGCCAGAAACCGACTGACTGATGCTAATACCCAACTGACCTGGGAAAATTTCAAGACATGCTTCTTAGAGAAATATTTCCCTGACACAATCAGAAGTCGGAAGGAACTGGAATTCATGGAATTAAAATAGGGCTCCATGTCTGTGGAAGAGTACGCAGCTAGATTTGAAGAATTATGCTTATTCTACCCGCCCTTCCAACAACCTGGGACGGAGAATTCCAAATGCCTTAAGTTTGAGAACGGATTGAGATTAGACATTAAACGAGCCTGCAGATACCAAGAAATTAGGAGTTTTCCTATATTGGTGAATAAGTGTAGAATTTTCGAAGAGGATGACAAGCCCCACTCGGGCCAGAGTAGCAAAGTAGACTATTACTTGAAGCCCCAGTAATCCCGCTTCAAGAGGCCGAACAATGCTGGTAGGAACAGACCCTTTTCTAGATTTAGGAGTCGGAGCCAGCTAGAAAGACGACCAGTTATGGGAAATGGAAAATGTTTTAAGTGTGGAGGAAGTCATTATGCTCGAGACTGCAACAACGATGGTGAGATGGTGTGCTTCCATTGTAATAAGAGGGGGTACATTCGCCCTGACTACCCCCAACTCCGTCAAGCAAATACCAATGTGCGTCAGGGAGGTTTCCAAGAGAGGAGCCATGGGAATGATAGTCAAAGATCGGGGGGCAGAGGCAGCAGAGCCAGAGGAAACATGATGTTTGCTCCAAATGACCGAGAAAGAAATACCGACCAACCAGCGGTGGGAAGAGTCTACACCCTCAACGCAGAAGATACTGCACAAGCGAATGACTTGGTACAATGTAAGTGCTCACTCGGTAGATATACACTTAATGTAGTCTTTGATTCGGGAGCCACCCATTCTTTTATAGCTAATGAATATGTGAGGCGTTTAAAGTTGCCGACTGTGTATATGGATCGGACTTTGGAAGTAGCCAATCTGACTGGCACTAAGGTGTTGACATTATCGATGTGTAAAGACGTAACGTTTGTATTGGGTGATCAGAGTTTTACCTTTGATTTGGTGTGCGTGCCTCTGAAGGACCTTGACATTGTGCTCGGTGTAGATTGGCTTTTAGCCAACAAGGTGTTGGTAGACTGTAGAAACCGCAGGATAATTTTTCCGAGGCAAAGCAATGAGGACTACACGGTACAAGGTATAGCTCAGCTATTTATGATGCTTTGTCTAACTGAGGGTGAGAGTAGAGCCAGAGTGAACGATATTCCGACTGTCTGTGAATTCCCAGAGGTGTTTTCGGAAGATGTGTCGGGTATCCCTCCAACTAGAGAAGTTGAGTTCTCTATAGACTTGATTCCTGGAGCCAAGCCAGTCTCCAGTGCACCTTATAGAATGTCCCCAACAGATTTGGCCGAGCTGAAGAAGCAGGTGGATGAGTTACTCGGTAATCAATTCATTAAGCCGAGTGTATCACCATGGGGCACACCTGTGCTACTTGTTAAGAAGAAGGATGGCAGCATGAGACTATGCATAGATTACCGACAGCTAAACAAACTCACGATTAAGAACCGATACCCGTTGCCCAGAATTGATGATTTGATTGACCAACTGCGTGGTGCTTCAGTCTTCTTAAAGATCGATTTACGATCGGGATACCACTAAATCCAGGTGAAGGACTCGGATATTCCCAAGACTGCCTTTAGGACTTGGTATGGCCACTACGAGTATGTAGTGATGCCGTTCGGCGTGACAAACACTCCTTCCATATTCATGAATTACATGAACAGTATATTCCACCCGTACTTAGACCGATTCGTAGTAGTTTTTATTGATGATATCTTAGTCTATTCCAAGACCCCTGAAGAGCATGAGGAACACCTCCGAGCGGTACTTCAAGTCTTGAAGGAGAAGCAGCTATTTGCAAAATTTTTGAAGTGCGATTTCTGGATGGATAAGATCCACCTTCTCGGACATGTGATTTCCAAGGAGGGTGTCTCGGTAGACCCTTCGAAGGTGGCAGCTATAATGGCATGGGAGAGACCCGAGTCGGTCTCGGAGATAAGGAGCTTTATGGGCCTGGCTGGTTATTATAGGCGGTTTATTGAAGGTTTTTCTAAGCTAGCTTTGCCACTGACTAAATTGACCCAAAAAAACGTTGCCTTCGTGTGGAGTTCCGAGTGCGAGAGCAGTTTCCGAGAGCTAAAAGACAAGTTGATGACCGCTCCAGTATTGGCATTGCCTGACTTGCGAAAGAGCTTCGTGGTTTACTGTGATGCGTCGGGACTCAGATTGGGATGCGTATTAATGCAGAAAGACCGGGTGATAGCTTATGCCTCTCGACAATTAAGGCCTCACGAACAGCATTACCCGACCCACGACTTGGAACTAGCAGCTGTGGTCTTCGCCTTGAAAATATGGAGGCATTACTTGTACGGTTCTAAATTCAAAGTTTACAGCGACCATAAGAGCCTCAAATATTTATTCGACCAGAAGGAGCTGAACATGAGGCAGAGGAGATGGATGGAATTTTTAAAGGATTATGATTTCGAGCTGAAGTACCATCCGGGTAAGGCAAACGTTGTTGCCGACGCGTTGAGTCGGAAATCTCTCCATATAGCAGTGATGATGGTGAAGGAGGTGGAGTTGTTGGAACAGTTCCGAGACATGAACTTGCATGTTGACATCCCCTCGTCTCGGAAAATAACAATCGGTACATTGAGGATTACCAATGAATTTTTGAGATCCGTGTACGAGCAACAACAGTCAGATTCCTACTTGGCTGAGATGAAGGAGGCTCAGGCCAAAGGAAAGGACTTGTCCTTGACCGAGGGATCGGATGGAATCTTCCGAGTGAGAAACAGAATATACGTGCTGGGTGAAAGAGAATTAAGAAGAATGGTGCTGGATGAAGCCCACAAAAGCCTGCTAAGTATCCACCCGGGTACCACAAAGATGTACCACGATCTAAGAACACGATTCTGGTGGCCCGGATTAAAGAGGAATGTGGCAGAATACGTGGCTCGGTGTATTACCTGTCAAAAATCGAAAGTCGAGCACCAGAAGCCGTATGGTGCATTGCAACCCTTAGAGATTCCCGTATGGAAATGGGACTCAATTGCCATGGACTTTGTCATGGGATTGCCAAAAAACTGAGCGGGCCATGATACGATTTGGGTCATTGTTGACCGACTGACGAAAAGCGCACACTTCCTACCCGTGAACATAAGATACCCGTTGCATAAGTTAGCCCAGATTTACATTCGCGAAATCATCCGACTACATGGAGTACCGACTTCTATCGTATCGGATAGGGACCCTAGATTCACGTCTCAGTTTTGGGCCAGCCTGCACCAGGAATTGGGTACGAAGCTTTGGCTAAGTTTCACCTACCACCCCCAATCAGATGGATAATCCGAGCAAACGATACAAAGTTTGGAGGACTTACTGAGGGCGTGTATGTTGGAACACGATGGAGATTGGGAGCAGTGCCTTTCCCTGATCGAATTTACGTATAACAACAGCCACCACAACAGTATTGGCATGGAACCCTATGAAGCACTATATGGTCGAAGATGCCGAACCCCACTTTGTTGGTCGGAAACGGGTGAGAGTCTGCTATTGGGACCAGAAATTGTGAAGCAAACCTCAGAACAGATCCGAGCGATAAGGGAAAAAGATGAAGGTGTCTCAGGATAGGCAGAAGAGCTACCATGATAAACGAACCAAACCGCTAGAGTTTTCAGTCGGAGATAGGGTGTTTCTGAAGACTTCACCAAGTAAAGGAGTCGGGCGAGCCTTGAAAAGTGGGAAACTGAATCCCCGATATATTAGACCTTATGAAATATTAGAGCGGATCGGTCCTGTGGCGTACCGAATAGCATTACTGATTCACTTATCCCGATTGCATAACGTATTTCACGTGTCTCAACTAAGGAAGTACCTACATGATTCCACTCACACGATGCCGGATGATGAAGTGGAGATTAAAGAGGACCTGACCACTGTGACTAGACCGACTAGAATAATGGACCGATCAGTAAAGCGTTTGAGGAGAAAGGATGTGCAACTGGTTGAAGTAGAATGGCAGCAGGACGGGTATACCTCTTATACCTGGGAACGCGAGGATGCCATGAGGCAACAGTACCCCGAGTTGTTTAACCAAGGTGAGTTACCGATTGAATTTCGGGGACGAAATTCTTTTGAGAGGGAGAGAACTGTAACATCCCGATTTAAAAATTAATTACTGAGTGAAATAAAGCCATTAAAATAATAATTTCAGAAGTGGAAAATTATTTATTAATTACCATTAACTTAATTAATCAAATGAGGGCTGATTAAGTGTGATTAATTATTGATTGTTGCTGATGGTGACTGGGTGACGTGAGCAGACTGCTGCTTCACGTTTTCCCACCCCACCTTTCCATTTCTTCGTGCATGTATATATAATTGGTCGTTGGGTCTCTTGCCTTTCATTCCTTCAGATTTCCCTCTACGACTTCTCTCTTCTTCTTCCTTCTTCTTTTCTTCCTCGTCCTTCTTCTTCTTCTCTATTCTCTGTCTCTATTTTCTGCTTCTGGAAGCCACGACGACGGTGCTGTAAGGGAGTCAGAGCTCCCTCCTGCTAGTAAAGGACGATCGTCGAAGCGAGACCGCCCTGTTCCTGAGCCAATCGCGGAAGATAACAGCGTTCAAGAGGAGGCTAAACGAGTGGAGGTATCGAGCGAAGCAGCGAGGCAGAGGACCAACATCCAAGCAAAAGAGTCTCTCAGAGTTTCGTAGTTGGTAGGGGGAGTATCTTATATCTTAAATGCATGGGTTATAGACGGGTTCCGGGTGTTGATGATTGCTACTTCTGTATTTTGTTTGTGTGTTGTGCTTGCATGAGGAGTGCGTAATACCCAGGTGCATGATGAGTGAGAGCTGAGTGTTGCATGTTTAGTCCCGTCCTTGAAATGCATGCTGATAGCCTTGAGAATGTCGAATGATTGTATGGAAAGGGTATGCTAAATTATTGATGATGATTACCATGTGGATTATGGGACATGTAAGTTGTTATGAATATAAAATGCTGACTGCATATGATCAAATGTTGACGTCGTGAATGTGATAATATATTACACCGATGCATGTGCTGTCTGAGTCCTGATACTGCTGAATACCGATTGCATGAGATGCTTGTGTTGTTGAATCAATTTATTGAATCCTGATACTACTTAACACCGATTGCATGGAACGCATGTGTTGCTGTATTCATCTATTTGAGCTATGATGCTGATTGCATGAGAAGCATGTGTGTTGGATTAACATGTTGAGTTCTGAGAATGCTTATCACCGATTGCATGTGATGCATGTATTGTTGAGTGAAAGGTTGTGTATATGAATTCTGTGTTGTGTGAGGAATCCGCGTGTGGCGCATGGGATGCGTTTGTGCTGGGAGCACCTAGTGTGGGATACTACCATTGGTTATTAAAAGCGTGGGACGCTGTGAAATCCTTTGAGTGGGACTCAAGGTAGCCTTTGAGTGGGACTCGGGCTGCCCGTGAACACCTACATTGGCACTGAGAGCGTTGGTGTCACCTTGTGGGCAAACCGTTGGGTACCTGTAAAATGACCAAGCAGCTGGGAGCTGAATTGATAGCTGAGAGCTATGTATAAAAAGGCTGGGAGCCTACGTTGCAACGTCAAAAACCGATTACACACGAATGCAGAACCGAGTGAATTATTCTGTATGCATATACTGACTGTGCCGATTGAAATCTGTTCTATGTATGATTGTTAATGTTATTGAAATGTTATGTGTATATTTAATGATAGCCGTGTGCATTTATATTGCTGCATGATTGAGGATAATCTGAGTCAGTATCTATCATTTAATATCTAAGATACTCACCCCCCTACTGTGGCAATTTTTCAGTGAATGTCTCTCGGAATGATGAATGGAAGAGGAGCTGAATGCCGAGTGAAGTGCTGGTGTACTGTGGAAATTATGTGTTTATGTATATGCTGTGTATATGTCTTGTTAAGCCTTGGCCGGCTCGTATTTTAGTCGTAGTCTCTTTATACTAGAACTTGAACCCTCTCGGGTAGAAGACGTGATTTTGTGCCTGTAATTATTTATATCCCTCTCTATATCTATCATACTGTGTGTTGTTCTATATTGCGTGAATGATTCGAGTAATAGATGTATGCATACTTGGAGTGCGTGAGGTTGGTATAGTTATGGGTATAAATGGGGTTAAGAGTTGATGTGGGAAGCGAGACCGTGATTCATTCTGAGTGTAGAAGAGTTTAAGTATTACCGAGTGAATGAGAGCACGGGACACCGAGTGAGGATTGATCTAGATACTTACCGAGTGATAACCGTTAGGATTTTCTCGAGTGTAGAATAACTGAATATTTCCAGGTGGTTAAGATTAGAAGAAAACCGAGTGGGGACTGACTTAATGATTTCCCCCGAACGAATAAGTTGTGAATGCCGGGTGGAGTAGCTACCATTCTCTGAGGGAATGAGTTGTATGATAACTCTGGGTCCCGAGTGTCTGGATAGCCGAGTGTAGCTCCTCGCTCAGCGAATGAAGGATTCGCTCCAGCGAGTGTGTGGACTTGGAAGCTTCTGGGTAGTCCGCTTAAGCGTATGGTACTCCGCCCGAGCGAGTTGGACTACCTCGCTCAAGCGTGTTGGGCCTCGCTTGGGCGAGTGGGCTTTGTTTGTGGGATCCGCCTGTACATTTCTCCTCCCGCTGTCTACCTTCTTGGGTCGGTTTTTGGTCCTCTTGTCTTTCTCTCTCTTATTTCTTTTGTGCCGATCCTTCTTGGTTTATTTGGGAAAAATTTTCCCTTTTTTTTTGGGTTTATTTATTTATTAAAAATAGGGTGTTATACATAACCATGCAATCCTAGAGCACTTCGACTCGGGCCAGTATCCTAGGACCGTGGAGAGCCAAGTCCCATTATGATATGTTGATATGTGTTTTGGATCCATAATATTGGGACTGTGAGTCCATATGTACCTTGTGTTGTGATGTGGGGACTTGGTGTACTCTAGTCGCTCTAGTGCGAAAACGTTGTGTCTAGGGGCAGCCTAGGCAGGACAGATTTTGATATGATATGATGACGAGAATTAGGCCCACATGCATCATGATGGCTAAAAGAAGAGATCGAAATTAATGAAATGGAACTCATGCATTGCATTATCTTATCTGTGTGAGTTTGTGTTTGATTGCGATTGAATTAATATCTGTGTATAAAGTAATTAGTGGTGAAGAGGAAAGTAGAGAGGAATGTGTTCAGGGGTGATTTTGACAAGACTAAATTATAATAGATGACGACTTAGAAGAAAATTGAGTAGGACTCTCGTGGTGAAGATATTATTATATGAAAAACTAATTGGATTTTGTGGGAGAGACGTCAGTGATGACGACTCTCCGATTGTTTTAGAGGTGTAGACTTACCCTTACGCTATTTTTCAGACCTCCGGTTGGACCATACACTGCAGAGATTAGTGCAGACTTCATATCAAGGATCATCCAGACTTTTTGGATCGAGGATAAATAGGATAGATTATTTTATTTTCTTTTGTGGGAGCCTGCGTGCCCCTTTTCTTCAGCACGTACAGTTACTATTACGACCATGTATTATATATGATTATGTTGTATATAAGGTTTATCTATTCCACTAAGTTTTCTTGTATAGAAAAAAAAACTTCCATATTTTTCTAAAAACTCGTAACCTCTCAGTTGACCAGGATAATCTAATGGAAGGGATTGTCCTAGTTAACCGAGGGTGTTACAGAAACAGCGAGTTCCACGACCAGTAGGAATTTTCTACTGCCAGTGGATTTTACCCACTACCACTGGGTTTCTCTATTTCAAAAATTTTGAAATTTTGGGCATTGGGGCAGTGAGTTCCACGGCCAGTAGGAATGTCCAGAGGGGTTTTCACGCGTTTTCTTGCCATGGTCTTGCACCTCTTGGTTCCCTATGCCTAGTACTTCAATCCTTCATCCATGATTATTTGTTGTACACCTCTTTGACATGTTTTCCCTAACCCTACGCATATGTTTCCAATTACCCTTAAGAAATACTTTTGAGCCCTTTTGGGTTAGGATTCATACTTCTTTGCCTCATGGCATGATTATGCAATTGAATGTACATGTTTGTACTAAACTTTAACAATCAACTTGGGTATTCTTGGAACTCTTCTCATACCCACTCATACTTTTGAATTAACTTACATGTTCAACAAACATTTGTTTAAACCACATACCTTCTCATATCATCATATATAGGATAGGTTTTAAAAAGGTCTTGGGTTAATTGTTGAAGTTATATTTTATGGTGTTCTTCTTCCAACGATTATTTTTAAATCGCCAAAAAAAAATTTACCCTAGTTTCCATTATCTAAATGTTAATATCCTTAACTTTATTTACCGGATTAAGGGTGCCACATGCTACAAATCTTATTTTGAGGTCATTTCTTGATAGTTTTAAGCCAGTCATCATCAATTATAACATAAATACATTGGATAAAACACTAGTAGAGTTACTCAACATGTTAAGGATTATTGATCCCAATATTCTAAAAGGAAAAGGCAATGCCATAATGATGTTCAACTTTGGCAAAGGCAAAGGAAAAAGCATGCATAAAGGCGAAGGAAAGACTGTTATGGAAAAGGTAAGGAAATTTGGAAAGGCAAGGATAAGCCAAATACATAGGCCTTAAAACCTGTAGACGGGTGGCCAAGGAAGGTAATTGTTACCATTATGGACAAAAGAGATACTAGAATAGAAACTGTCCTAATTACCTGGAAAAGCAAAACATGAAGGGAAGTGAGACTACCACTTATGGTATTTTGTTATAGAAATTAACATGTCTACTTCAACAAAATGGGTATTAGACATTAGATGTGGATCTCACGTTGGTCTTAATATGCAAGATCTAAGAAGCAGTAGCCAGTTGATAAAGGGTGAGGTGGATATACATGTTGGAAATAGAGCAAAAGTTACTGCATTAACTATAGGGATCCTTGCCCTCAAGGTTAGTCCTTGAATTGGACAATTGTTATTATTTGCCATTAATAAGGAGAAACATTATTTCTGTTTCTTGTCTTAATAGGAAAGGTTTTTGCTCTATAATAAAGAACAATGGTTGTTCTATTTATTTAAATGACATGTTTCATTATTGTTCTAATTTGAGTAATGGACTTTATGTTATGGATCTCAAAACCTTTATTTATAATGTTAATACTAAATGGGTTAAAACAAACAATTTGAAGCCAACTTATCTTTAGCATTGTCGCCTTAGCCATATAAATAAGAAACACATTTGTAAACTCCATAATGATGGATATTTAGAGGTTTCTGATTTTGAATCAATAGACACATACGAATCTTATTTATTACGGAAGATAGCTAAGACCCTATTTACCATGAAGGATGAAAGGGCAAGTGATCTTCTTGACTTGATACATAATGATGTGTAGGGCCCATATGGACAATGGCTAGGGGAGGGTTTAGTTACTTCATCACCTTTATTAATGATTTCAGTAGATATGGGTTTTTGTTTCTAATGAAGCATAAATCAAAATCCTTTGAAAAGCTCAACGAGTTTAAGCATTAAGTAGAGAACCAACTTAGCAAGACAACTAAAGCACTTCAATCTGATCGAGGTGGAGAAAACTTAAGCCTAGAGTTTGATGAATATCTAAAAGAGTGTGGGATTATCTCTCAACTCATTCCTCTTGGAACACCATAATGGAATGGTGTTTCTGAGCAAAGGAATAAAACCTTGTTGGACATGGTTCAATCAATAATGAGTCAAATTGACCTTTTTAACTCCTTTTAGGGACATACTTTATTGACAGTAGCTTTCATATTTAACCGTGTCCATCTAATGCTATCATAAAGACACTATATAAGATATGGACTGGGAAATGATCCAATACATCTTTTTTAAGATTTGGGGTTGTGAAGATTAAGTGAAGTGTTAGATTTATGACAAATTTAAACTCAAATCAAATAAATGTCTTTTTGTGGGATACCCAAAGGAAACTAAGGGTTATCATTTCTAATCCTATTAAGGGGAAAATGTCTATTGCTTAGAATATTGTATTCTTAGAAAGGGAATTCATCACTAAAAGAATTAGTAAGAGGAAAGTAAAACTTAAAGAAGTTCAAGACCTACAAGGCATTGAAGATCCAATGGTGGAATTGGAGCAGGAATCATAAAATGTTGTGATAACACTAGCTTCAGTAGAATGACTTATGTAGATTAGGTAGAACACGTCAACAACCTGAAAGATATAAATTTCTTGTAACTCAAGAAGGAGACGTATTACTAATTGATCAAAATGAGCCAACATCTTATGAATAGACCATTGCAAGTTCAAAATCTAAGAAATGACTTAAAGCCATGGGATCTAAAATGGACTTGTACACTAATCAAGTTTAGACCTTGGTTAATTCACCTGAAGTGGTAAAACCTATAGGATGCAAATAGGTTTTCAAAATGAAAACTGACATGAAATCTAAAATTTAAGAAATAGCTTAAAGCCATAGGATCTAAAGTAGACTGCATGTACATTAATCAAGTTTGGACCTTGGTTGATGCACCTAAATGAGTAAAACCTATAGGATGCAAATGGGTTTTAAAAAAAGAAAACTAACATGGATCGTAATATAAGTAACTTTGAGGCAAGATTGATGGCTAAAGGTCTTAAGCAAATTCATGGTATACACTATGATAAAACTTTTTCCATAGTCGTTATGCTAAAGTTTGTTCATATTATGCTTGTTATTGTTGCATACCATGATTATGAGATATTGCCGGATGTCAAGACTACTTTCCTTAATGGAAATCTTCTTAAGAAAGTGTACATGACACAACCAGAAGGCTTTGTTAAGCCCGAAGCATCTAAGAAGGTATGCAAATTGCAATGTTTCATTTATGGACTTAAGCAAGCTTCCAGAAGCTAGAATATTTGTTTTGATAAGGCTTTTAAACAATTCAATTTTATTAAAAATAAGGATAAACCTTGTGTCTACAAGAAGGTTAATGAATAAATAGTCATTTTTTTGGCCCTATATGTTGAAGACATACTACTTATTAGAATGACATTCTTACCCTTTAGTTTGTGAAGACCTGGTTGGGAAGCTGATTTTCCATGAAAGACTTAGGTGAAACGACCTATGTGTTTGAAATTAAGATGTATATAGATAGATAAATAAAACTACTTGACCTAAGTCAAAAATACATGCATGGACAAAGTGTTAAAAAGGTTTAACATGCAAAGTTCCAAGAAAGGAACTTTCCCTATGTCTTATGGAATAAGCCTATCAAAGGCCCAATCTTTTTCCACTCAAGAATAGAGAAAACAAATGAATAAGATTCCATATGCATCTATTGCTAGATCAATTATGTACACCATGACATGTACTCGACTAGATGTCTCGTATGCTCAAAGCATGATGAGCAGATACCATTCTAGTCCCAATGAAAGGCACTAGGTTGTCGTAAAAAATATCCTAAAGTATCATGATCACCACTTCGTGCAATCTAACAAAGTTCTTTTGGTCTCACCCATAGCTTATGTTGAGATGACATCGATGGCCATAACAGCGGCTTAGATAGAATCCTCACCAACTCATTACTTGAAACATCGTCCGTCACATCCTCCTTACTAAGTAAAAATGTAGGAATTTAAAGGTTAAGTATGGGAAAGATGATGTAGGGGCTACCTTGAAAAAGGACAACGAGACGGTCTTCTTTGTACGAGCTAGCAGGTTATATTCTTCACATAGAAGAAAGAATTCTAACACCAGAGCAACAGAAGTTCAATAGGAAAATAAATGCCAATGAAGTAAAGTTCCACCCCCTTTATAGGCAAGGTTAAGGGTAAACGGGATGCGGGAATCGTTATGACGTAATAATGACATCTGGACGCATGACATTTAGCACAACGTCTAATAAGCATGCAAGATTTGAAATGTCACGGTCAATCCCTGCGAAGCATTTGTCCTATCAGAACCTTGCTACTAAAAGATGTGTGACTCCAGTTCCAAGAAGCATCACATCGGACAAACGAAAGAAATAAATAACTATTGACAACATTGGCTATGCCACCTCAGCAAAGCACGTAGCCCACTAAAGCAACTACCAAGTCATACCAACAAACTAGAGGGCAAATGATGTGGGCTTTGTAACATCCTAGTTTTGAAGTTAGATACCGAATAAAAATTTAATAATAAGAAAATTGAAAGTAAAGAATTAGTTAGTCATAATCAGTATAGCCGAGAGTTAATGATAAGATTAATGAGCATGGGACGTGGCTGTCTGTGATAGGTGGAAGGTGTGAGTGGACTGCGACTCACACTTTCCCATCCCACTCCTTTCCCTCGCATGCGTATATAGGTGCGTATTCAGTATCACCGTGGGTGCAAGAACGACTTCTTCCACTACTCCACTTTCTCTCTTTTCTTCTTCGTCTCCATCTTCCTCCGTTTCCCCTGTTCCTGTTCGTCACGATGACAGTGCGGGAAGAAGGTCAGAGCCTTGTCGGGTGAAGGGCGATCGTTGGAGCAGAGAAAGAACGACACCTCAACTCCGGACCAAGTACAGAGTACGACGGAGTGAAGGAAGGCTGAACGAATCAGTAGAAGGGCGTCAGATTCAACATCGAAGAGCAAAAGAGCTTCTTGGAGTCCCTTTCATAGGTAGGGGGCGCTTGCATGTTAAATGCATGGTCCACGAACGGTATCGGATGAATGTTCTGCTTGAGTGTATGTGCATGTGGTTGTGATGATTGGATTCTATGCATGATTGGAGATTCTGAATCCCGTGTGTTTTATAGTGATTGAACCATAAATGCTTGTGATCTAGATGGTGGTAAAGTAGTAGGTTAGCACGGATAATAATGAATGATATGCATGAAAGTATGAATGTGTGCTTGATTGACTTGTCAGATGCTATTACTTGATTACTGATGGTTGATCATATTGGTATAAATAATAAAGCGAGTAAAGGTTGCATTGAACCTGTTCCCACTTAATAGTTATGAAATAGATATTGGTGATGTGATGACACTTGTTGGTAGATGCATTTAGCTGCATGTGTAGGAATGGGGTGACCCGTGGAAGGTCAAGAGCCCCGAGAGAATGACTTCCAGTTACAGACCCGGCTAGATTCCGAGGGAGCTCGTGGTAGCCGTAGGAGCTAGAGAGGAGTCTCAAGACGCCAATGGGAGGCTGGTACCATGCAGGAAGAGCTGAAGGACGAGGGGCCAAGAGAGGGGAAAACTGTGACTGAAAGTCATCACTCGAGTTGGATCCGCAGTCATGCATGTAAATACGAGGTTGATTAGAGTGGTACATATAACGTGTGTGGAGTGTTATGAATGATCTTCGAGTGCAGGAAATACCTGTGTGTGTTATATGTGCGTCTTAAATATCACTTTGTCGAGTTTAACTTTAATTAATTAGAAACCAATAGAATGGATGTGAATGTGCATGCTGACACTGATACCGAGTCTTTGATGGTCATTTTACATGAAAAGCTCACCCCTGCAGTGGCTATACTTTCAGTGAACATCTCTCGGAAAGAAGGATGAAGGAGGACGAGCACAGGACAACGAATCCGAAGTGCTGTTGGAACATATGTCTATATGTGTATATGTGTATATCTGCGTAAATGCTGTGTATAACGTTTTATTAAGCCTTGGCCGGCTCATGTTTTGGTTGTAGTTCTTACGTTAAAACTGACAGCTTGGGTAACAGATTTCATGGTGAAGTTTTGTAATTAAATATGAATGTTTTCGTTTATATAAGCACATGTCATGTGTTCTTCTATACTGTAAGTAAGGTTGAGCGGGGAGAGGACTGTATGAGGGCTTCCGAGTGAATGTAGGCATGAAATCCCGAGTGTAGGAGGCCGGTGTGTCTATGAGTAAGCAGTGGGGATAAGTGTGGGGATTGAGAGGATGAAATAAAGAGCTTGAATATGCTTCTAACAATGGAGGAACGAAAAACGAGTGAAAACCTCGAGTGACTCCCTGCTGTGAGAAGAGTTCAATTGGAGGTTTAGGGAGGATTGGATCCTAAGTGTAAGGTATTGATATTTCGAGCAAAAGATGTAAAGTCCGAGTGAGTTAGGATCGGTGTCCAGAGTGGTTGGGTTTGGAGAAGCCGAGTGAGACTTAACTTCCCAATTTTCCGAGCGAAGTTCTTCGTTTCAGCGAGCAATATACTCGCTCCAGCGAGTGAGGGCTAGGAAGACTTATGTTGGATTCGCGTGGGCGGAGTCATACCTCGCCGAGGTGCTAGAGCGGTTCGCCCAAGCGTGAGGACTCGCGCTGAAGCGAGTAGTTGTCTGAGTGGGATGCCGCCCAATTACCCTTCCTCACCGTTGTGGCGCTAATGCGACCCCTACAACGGTGTTAACCCCGGCTTGGGCGTTGTGTTTGAGTCCGCCCAGGCGTTGCCATACCTAGTTGAGTTGGGCGGAATAAGTTCGGACCCCTCCTTTCCTCCACAATCCACTACCGCACATGTACATCTCCCTTCTCTTTCCCCTTACCTATTCCTCCTACTGATTGACTAGTGTTACTCGTGGAAAAGTTTTCTTTGTGACTTCCCTCCATCCGCTGTTGCATTACCATACCCCGCCCAGGCGGTATCAGACCCCGCCTGAGCGAGCCAGCGATGCCATGTAATCCGCCCTGGCGCTGTTATGTTACACTAAACCAACGGACCGGTTCCAGTCTTAGCCTTCTATTTTTTTTGCCTTATGCATGTGGATGATATCTCATTTTCCTTGTTCTCCCTTGCACTCCGCCCCTTTTCTTATCCGGTTGCCTCATAGACCATTTGGTTTACTTAATTTCGGAAAAATTTCCCCGTCTTTGGGTTTATTCCATTTGTTAAATTAGGATGTTACAGGCTTGATACCGACCCAAACGGTATGAACACTAGAACGATGTCTCGCAACACAAAAGTGCCTTTCATGAGCGCTTCCAGAAATCAGTGGGCCCCACACGATCCTAATCACCTGGCCAAAGTCCTTAAGGACTAAAGTCAGAGAGAGCATGAAAGATTTGTTAGGGCGCATCGGCAGTGAACTTATAGAGAGTGTCAAAAATGTTTATGAAAGTAGCAGTTTCATCCACTTTTTATGAATTTCATACTAACACATGCCACATAAGATATCTTCACCACCCAAATCTATAAGTACCACGTATTTACTCCTTATTAAGGTACGGTCACCAACTCTCGCTTGAACTATGATATTAACTTATCTGGTACTGACTTGAGCTTCGAAGTGTCTTTACAGGTGACACCCTATTTTCCCCTATAATGCTAGAGATTGGTGTATTGGCTGGACAGACTAGCTACAAGACTTTTTGTTCTCTATTAGACTGAGAGATATAATATCGGATCCCACTGGACCGGTACAAGACATACATGAGTGAGACCTATCCTTAATATCAATATCAAACGCTATGTCCCTATAGTGGACAAATCACCTATTACACAAGAAAAATAAGGATAGTATAGCATTTCCATATATATAGATACCCTTATAATCGTGGCTGCCCATTTAACTATAAGCTTTTAAAATACCTGCTACCCATGGATATTTATTTTTATGGGGTTTTTTTACCCATCATAGGTATTCACCCATGAGAATGAGTCTCTTTTGCCATTCCTAGAGTCAATCTCATTTCAATTTAGAAATACAATTGTTTATTTTTAAAAAAATTAACCATATATTTCCCCTGGAAAAATATATCTAATAAGGGATTGAAGGTGTAGCCTTTTTCCACTATCACAACTTTTAGAATCAGATCGTCTAAACCATGAATTGATTAGGTGACTGGTCCAGATCAATTCTTTATTATTATCGACTCAATCACGGTTCAATTTTCAATTTTACCATGATTCAATTTCCAATTTCACCATAGTCCCCTTGGATTAGTATCTTCACTAGGAAAACTCAAAATGATGCCTCTATAAGAAGATTACATGTCCTACTTAAAATTGCAAACATTTTATTGATTACATAGTTGATTCAAAGTTTCAAACATAACAGATGAGTGTACTGTATAGAATTACATTTGCGATTGTAGTTAATAAACACATCATAACTAACTAAATGGGAAAATATATTATGTGTTCTAAAAACATCACATCATTGCATTTTATGATTAATTTAGAGTATTAGTCTAAAACCATGTAAGTATTATGAAATAAAATGAAATGGAAAACAATTGAAGTAAAAGAAAGGTAATTGAAGAGAGTGAGAATTAGAGAGAGGTGAAGAATGAGAGATTAAGAGTAAAAGAAGTGTGTTTGATGAGTGAGGGTTTGGTTCTATTTATATAACCAAATTAGTGGACATCCACTTATTATAATATATTTATAACACTCCCCCTTGGATGTCTATATTTTAGAATGTGCCTCATTAAAACCTTACTAGGAAAAACCCAGTGGGATAAAAACCTAGTGAAGGAAAAAGAGTACAACATTCTTTACAAAGTATATTCATAAAAAATAATTAAATTACAAATATTTAATTCTCCACCTCATCAAAACATTTATGTAAGCGTCGAAGACCAATCTTTTGTACTAGTTGCTTGAAGACTTTGGTTGGTAATGATTTTGTAAAGATATCTGCTAGATTCTCGCATGATCGGACTTGCTGGACATTTATTTCACCATTCTTTATAAGATCATGAGTAAAGAAAAATTTTGGTGAAATATGTTTTGTCCTATCTCCTTTAATATAGCCCTCCTTTAACTGAGAGATACAAGCTGCATTATCTTCACATAAGATTGTTGGTGCTGGTTTTCTAGCATGCAAGCCACAAGTTTCTTGAATATGTTGAATCATAGACCTTAACCAAACACATTCTCGACTTGCTTCATGTAATGCTAAGATTTCAGCATGATTAGATGATGTTGCTGTGATCGTTTGTTTTATGGATCTCCATGAAATTGTTGTACCATCACATGTGAACAAATATCCTATTTGTGATCGACCATTATGAGGATCAAACAGATACCCCGCATCAGCATAACCAACCAGGTTTTCCTTAGGTACATATGGGAAAAATAAACACATGTCCATTGTACCTCTAAGGTAGCGAAATATGTGCTTAATCGTATTCCAATGCCTTTTTGTGGGTAAAGAACTATGTCTTGCTAATAAATTGATAGCAAATGATATATTAGGTCGTGTATGACTAGCAAGATACATTAGTGCACCAATTGCATTGAGATATGGTACTTTAGGACCAAGTAGTTCTTCATTTTTGTCTTGAGGTCAGAACGGATCTTTGCTCACTTCAAGTGACCTCACAACCATTGGACTGCTCAATGGGTGTGATTTGTCCATATAAAACTGTTTTAGCACCTTTTCTGTATAAGTCTTTTGGTGCATCAGAATTCCTTCCTTTAAATATTCTAATTGTAATCTGAGACAAAACTTTGTTTTTCCTAAGTCTTTCATCTCGAATTCCTTTTTCAAGCAATTTACAGCTTTTGAAAGCTCTTCAGGAGTTCCGATGATATTTAAATCATCTACATAAATAGCAATTATAACGAACTCTTTTCCAAGTCTTTTTCATAAAAACACATGGACAAATTGGGTCATTTTTGTACCCTTCTTTCAATAAATATTCACTGAGACAATTGTACCACATTCATCCAGATTGCTTTAGTCTGTAAAGAGATTTACGCAATTTAATTGAATAACTTTCTCAAGGATTCGTCTTATATGCTTCAGGCAAATTAAATCCTTCAGGGAGTTTCATATAGATGTTATTTTCCAATGAGCCATATAAATATGCTACAACAACATCCATAAGGCGTAAGTCAAGCCTTTCACGGATTACTAAACTTATTAAGTATCGAAAAGTAGTTGCATCCATCACTGGTGAATATGTTTCTTCAAAATCAATACCAGGTCTTTATGAGAAACCTTATGCAATAAGTCTTGCTTTATATCGCACAATTTTACCATTTTCATTTCTTTTCCTTGTAAAGACCCATTTGTACCCAACTAGTTTTACACCTTTGGGTGTTTGGACTACAGGTCCAAAACTTTCCGTTTTGCAAGTGAGTTTAACTCTTCTTGCATTGTATCTTTCCATTTTGGCCAATCATTTCTTTGTGCACATTCTTTAACAGATTTTGGCTCATAATCCTTATTATCATTTATAATATCAAGAGCTACTTTGAATGAAAAAATTTCATCAACATCGACTTCATGTCGATTCCATTGTATTCCATCCATGACATAATTTATAGAGATCTTTTTCTTTTTATCAATTTTAGGTACCTTGGTTTCTTCTGGATTTAAAACCTTGATTATGTCAGGAGACTCTACTGGAGTCTTTATATCCTCGATTCGACCATCCTCTTTATTTACTTTTCTTTTCTGAGAATTTTTATCTTTAGAACCAACAGGTCTGCCATGTTTTATTTTGGCTTCAGACTTATTTACAAATTTAGATTGTCCTTCAAGGATATCAATCTTTATTGGAGTATTAACAGATAGTATATGTGACTTAGTCACTCTTTTTGGATCAACAAATGCATTAGGTAATTGGTTTGCTAAATTTTGCAAACTAATTATTTTCTGAACTTCTAGTTCAGATTGCTTTGTTCGAGGATCAAGATGTGATAGAGATATCTCATTCTAGCTAATCCTTTTATCCAACTGTTTATTTTCTCCCCCTAATGGTGGGAAAACAGATTCATCAAAATGACAATCAGACAAAACGAGCTGTAAATAAATCACCTGTTAAAGGTTCAAGATATTTTATCATGGATGGACTTTCATATCCAATATATATTCCCAACCTTCTTTGAGGTCTCATCTTAGTGCGTTGCGGAGGAGAGATAGGAACATATACTGCACTTCCAAAGATTCTTAGATGGGAAATATTTGGTTCTTTACCATGAACCAATTGTAAAGGGGAATATTCATGATTACTTGTAGGCCTGATGCAAATAAGTGCTGCCGCATGTAAGATTGCATGTCCCTAAGTTGAAATTAAGAGTTTTGATCTCATTAACAATGGTCTTGCTATTAATTTCAAATGTTTAATCAATGATTCAGCAAGTCCATTTTGTGTATGAACATGTGCTACAGGATGTTCAACATCAATTCCAATGGACATACAATAATCATTAAATGATTAAGATGTGAATTCACCAGTGTTATCAAGGCGTATTTTCTTAATTGGATAATCAGGGAAATGAACTCTTAAACGAATTAATTAAGCTAGTAATCTCATAAACGCCTGATTGTGAGTTGATAATAAGCAAACATGTGACCATCTAGTTGATGCATCAATTAAAACCATAAAATATCTAAATGGTCCACATGAAGGGTGTATTGGTCCACAAATATCACCTTGTATACGCTCTAAAAATGTGAGTGATTCATTCCCAATGTTCATTGGTGATGGCCAAATGATCAATTTTCCTTGAGAACAAGCAGCACATGAGAAATTCTTAGTTTGCATAATTTGTCTGCTGGACAAACAATGACCATTTATGTGACGCCCCCAAAAATAGGGGTAAATTTTTCGCGATTTTAGAATTATTAACTTATGAAAACATAGGTGGTGAAACTGTCATTCAATGCCCTAGATCTATGAGAGACCTAACTCATATATGAAGATATGAGAAGCCAAGTAATAGAATTCACAAGCAAGAAATTCCCAATTTAAAGTCAACGGAAGATTTAATTAATTTAAAGCCATGTAATTGAGTGTGGAGAAGTCATCCATCTTGAAAATAAGGGATTTCAAATTATGCCCAAGGTATTCATAGGATGATGAAAAACCATGATTCAATGTGAAAAAAAAGGGGAAATAATTTAAGCAATATGATTTGGAGGACCAGGCCGCTCCTCGCTCAAGCGAGAACCACACTCGCTTGAGCGAGTCCCAACTGGACGCTTGGGCGAGCAACACCACACACTAAGCGAGGAAAAATAAGGGAGAATCAGGGGTTAACTCGCTTGAGCGAGCCCCATCTCGCTTGAGCGAGATCTCCAGGATTCGCTTGGGCGGAGCCAGCGAGCGTAAACGAAATTCGTCCAGAGCCAAACCTACGCTCGCTCGCTTGGGCGAGTACCACCTTCAAGGGCCATTCGCTCAAGTGAAAATTGTCCAGAAACTAAACACCCCACCCGCTCGGGCGAGACCCTTCTCGCCTAAGCGAGATCCTTCCAGTAGCAAAGTTCCCTCGCCCACGTTTGGGCGAGATCCTACTCGCCTGGGCGAGATTCCTCCAGAACCCAATCACTGATGCTAGGACAGTCTCGCTTGAGCGAGGCCCACTCTCGCCTAAGCGAGAATTGTCCAGAAACCAAATACCATATAGGAGGGATTCTCGCTTGAGTGAGAGTCCATCTCGCTTGAGCGAGATTATTAGCAAAATGTAGAAAACAAAAGGATCAATGAAACACATCATACTAAAACTCACTTTATTGCATACCCCTTAATTTCATCACATCTTATTTATCCTATATGGTATTTAAAACATGTTCCAACCTATCTTACTCATAATTCACCTTCTAATCCATGGATTCCATCCCAATCAAGCCTACTACATAGCATGATCTAATAATTGCAATCTTTCATATAAACCATCATTCATTCATGAATTTCAACATATCCAAACTTCATTTCCAAACATCCAACCCAAGCTAAGGTCACAAATGAAAATGAGCCATAGATCTAAGATCTCATTTTCCTACATGACCTTCCAAATCACCAATGCATACATTCATCATCCGTACAAGTTTCTATGACAATTTAAGGCTATACAAAATATGCAAAATACTATACACATTAAAAATATTCTACACAACTAAAAAAAATCAAAATATTACCGGTCAAGGCATTCTTTACCCAAAATAGGCTTCCTTCACACCGCTTCTCCGCACAAGAGCTCCATGTGCAGCCCTACAACACAAGAGCTAAAAAGATATACCACATGGAGAGTGAGTATACTTTCTCAATGATGAAAATCTAACAACGTGATAATATATACATGAATGCAATATGAATACATATATCCATTTAGATTCATAAAAATACACCAACCATTAACCCGTTCACAGTAGTATTAAATAGGGAGTCCCATTTACTCCTTACACAATCTCCTCAACAGGAGATCATTCTATGCCATGCTCCTATGGCTAATGCACATGCTAGTGTTTAAGATGCATATGCACGAATCCGATTTATAATTCATTAGTGATCTCAATCACTTAAATTACCATTATCACTCTGGGATATACCCTTCGTGGGATCCCGCAAGGTGATATAATCATCAATATCATAACAACGTCATCACTCTGGGATATACCCTTCGTGGCACCCCGCAAGGTGATATAATCATCAATATCATAACAACGTCATCACTCCGGGATATACCCTTCGTGGCACCCCGCAAGGTGATATAATCATCAATATTGTAACAACATCATCACTCCGAGATATACCCTTCGTGGCACCCCGCAAGGTGATATAATCATCAATATCGTAACAACATCATCACTCCGGGATATACCCTTCGTGGCACCCCGCAAGGTGATATAATCATCAACATCGTAACAACATCATCACTCCGGGATATACCCTTCGTGGCACCCCGCAAGGTGATATAATCATCAACATCATAACATCATCATGATATGCATGCCATGCCATGTATGAAATGCTCGTGCATGCCTCAACCTCATTAGGATTATCTCACCCTCTCATCTAGGGTACATTCATACTCAACCACACTAATATCCATAAATTCATACATAAACATCAATCCTTATATTCAAGAACTATTCCACCCAAAGCTTTTAGGTGCTCATCATGTCAAATATGAAACCAATAGCACCTCATCACATAATATGCCATTCATAGCCTCATTGAGGCTTCATCATATAAACAATCATTTCAAAACACCACACACAATTCCCATTACATATACATGGTATCACACTTATCCAAGAAAACATGTCATATCACATTAATACATACATTATCATCACAATTCTCATGCATTTAGAAAATACACCCCTCTCCTACCTTAAGAGAAGTAAATTTCCAGGTTTGATGTTCCCGTTTCACCCGTGTTATCAAGTCCTACACCAATCATTATAGGACCACATTAATTATTCATTCAAAGGCCATTTCAATATACATACACATATCTATATACACATGATTCTCATCATGTGGAAGCTATCCATGGATTTTCTTTATTTACTCATTTAGGCATCGGGAATTCCTTCCCTTAATTCACCATTCATTATTATCAAGAGTTACAACCTAATTTGTTAGGTTATCCCCTTGCCACACTTATATTTAACTCACACCAAGTGGGTTTTCATTTATGTTTTCCAACCACCATCTCTAATCACCCATAAATGCCTCTACCTCATCATTTATTACACTTCCTCCATCAATAAATGTTAACCCCATCAATATTACACATTTCCCCCAAATTTCATAAGTTAGGGTTTTATAAGAACCCAACCACATTATAAATGCACTTCTACACTCATCATCTTTTAACCCTATCTTTATATACCTCATTTATTGCTCCTAAATGTCCATATTTATTTTATCCCTACCTTAGGGCTTATGCATTTAATGTTTCCTCTCACCACTCACAAACATGTAATACTCTCCCTGTAACATCCCAGTTCTGAAGTTAGATACCGAATAAAAATTAAATAATAAGAAATTGAAAGTAAAGTAAAGAATTAGTTGTTAATCATAATCAATATAGCCTGAGAGTTAATGACAAGTTAATTGGACTTAATTGATGGGATGTGGCTGTCTGTGATTGGCGGAAGGTGTGAGTGGACTGCGACTCACGCTTTCCCATCCCACTCCTTCTCCTCGCATGTGTATATAGGTGCATATTCAGTATCACCATGGGTGCAAAAACTTCTCCCATTACTCATTCTCTCTTTTTCTTCTTCGTCTCCATCTTCTTTCCTTTCCCCTGTTTCTGTTCGTCACGACGATAGTGCGGGAAGAAGGTCAGAGCCCCGACAGGTGAAGGACGATCGTTGAAGCAGAGGAAGAACAACACTCCAACCCCGAACCAAGTGCAGAGTACGACGGAGTGGAGAAAGGCTGAACGAATCAGTAGAAGGGCGTCAGATTCAACGTCGAAGAGCAGATAAGCTTCTTGAAGTTCCTTTCGTAGGTAGGGGGCGCTTGCATGTCAAATGCATGGTCCACGAACGGTACCGGATGAATGTACTGCTTGAGTGTATGTGCATGTGTTTGTGATGATTGGATCCTATGCATGATTGAAGATTCTGGATTCCGTGTGTTTTATAGTGGTTAAACAGTAAATGCTTGTAATCTAGATGGTGGTGAAGTAGTATGTTAGTATTGATAATAACGAATGATATGCATGGTTCTGTCCTTGTTAACACTGTGAGAATATGAATGTGTGCTCGTTAGTTGATTTTTCAGATGCTATTACTTTGATTGCTGATGGTTGAACATATTGGTGTAAATAATAAAGCGAATAAAGGTTGCATTGAATCTGTTCCTACTTAATAGTTACGAAGGAGGTATCGGTGGTGTGATGACGCTTGCTGGTAAATGCATTTAGCTGCATGTGTAAGAGTGGGGTGACCCGTGGAAGGTCAAGAGCCCCGAGGGAATGACTTCCAGTTACAGACCTCGGCTAGATTCCGAAGGAGCTCGGGGTAGCCGTAGGAGCTAGAGAAGAGTCTTGAGACACCAATGGGAGGCCGGTACCACGCGGGAAGAGCTGAAGGACGAGGGGCCAGGAGAGGGGAAAACTGTAACTGAAAGTCATCACTCGAGTCGGATCCGCAGGCATGCATGTAGATATGAGGTTGATTAGAGTAGTACGTATAACGTGTGTGGAGTGTTATGAATGATTTCCGAGTGTGGGGAATACCTGTGTGTGTTGTATGTATGTCATAAATGTTATTTTGCCGTGCCTAACCTTAATTAATCTGAAAACGATTGAATGGATGTGAATGTGCATACTGACACTGATACCGAGTCCTTGATTGTCATTTTACATGTAAAAGCTCACCCCTGCAGTGGCTACATTTTTAGTGAACATCTCTCGGAATGAAGGATGAAGGAGGAGCCGAGTGCAGGACAATGAATCCGAGCGCTATTGGAACATATATCTACATGTATATATGTATATATGTATATATACTGTGTATAACGTTTTGTTAAGCCTTGGCCGGCTCATGTTTTGGTTTTAGTCCTTACGTTAAGACTTGAACAGCCTCGGGTAACAGAAGTCATGATGAAGTTCTTGTAATTATATGAATGCTTTCGTTTATATATGTATATGTTATGTGTTCTTCTATACTGTAAGTGATGTTTGAGCGGTGAAGAGGAATGTATGAGTATGTCTTATGAGCGTAGGGTAATTATAATCCGAGTGATTAAATGGTAGTATGCCGAGTGAGTCAGTCGCTATTCCCCGAATGATTATAGGCCTGAGGATTTCCGAGTAAAAGTAAGTATGAAATCCCGAGTGAGGAAGAGTTGGTATTCCCGAGTGAAAACCTCGAGTGATTCCCTTCTGAGAGAGGAGTTCGAATGGTGGTTTAGAGTGGATTGGATCTTAAGTGTAAGGCATCGGTAACCCGAGTGAAAGATGTAAAGTCCGAGTAAGGATTGGTATCCCGAGTGGTTGGGTTTCGAATAAGTCCGAGTGGGACTTAACTACCTGATTTCCCGAGTGAATGTGTGAATGTGCTCCGAATAATGGATAAGAAATGTGACCCGATTGTGTTAAGGTTGGAGTGCGTCGAGTGATGTTTGAATAGGATATAGTCCGAGTGAGAAGGAGTTCTAGAATCCGAGTGGGATAACCCTCAGTTCCCGAGTAGAGTATAAGTGTCACCGTATGGATAAAATTGGAAGGCTAAGTTATGGAGTTCCGAACGGACTTAGGAATGAATTTTCGAGTGGACTTAGTCGGTTACCGAGTGTATGGATGCCCCGATGCCGAGTAATGAATTTACCATGTGAGGCTTTTCGCTTCAGCGAACGAAGGATCCGCTCCAGCGAATGTGTGTTTGGGAAGGCTTTTGTGTTAGCATCGCTTAAGCGGATCGTGCCTCGCCCGAGCGACTAGAGCTGTTTTTCCCAGGCGCTGATGTGTTTCGCTGAACCGAATGGGTCGGTTCCAGCATTATACCTTCCGCTGATTGCTATATGTGTGAATGCTCTTTTATTTCTATTGCCTTCTTTCTTTTTCTATGCCGATTGACCAGTGGTTGATTTCGTGAAAAAATTTTCCCTGTTTCTGGATTTATTATTTATTAAAATAATAATAATAATAATAATAATAAATAATAAAAAAAATTAGGTGTTACATTTTAGTATCAGAGCAGACCGAAAGGTCCAAGGCTAAGGTATGCTTACCGAGTGTAAGCGGTTGTGTGTTTTCTGACTAAATGGTCATAATTGTTGTGATGTTAGTTGAACCTGATTGATATTGGCTTGTGGATAGGAGGTTGTTTCCTCCTGGTCCGATTGTGTGTGTAACCTGGAGGAATGATATAATGTGCTAAGCTATTGAATGTTAGACTGAAAACCCGATCGGTAGTAAGTGGCTCGGTATACTTATCCTCTAACATATCACTTTCAGTGATCTTTTCTCCACATAACTCCAATTTTGAAGTAATTCTAAATAGCGCAGAATTATATTCATTTACAATTTTAAAATCTTGAAAACGCAAATGCATCCATTCATAACGGGCTTTTGGAAGAATTATATCCTTTTGATGGTCGTATCTCTCTTTTAGATTATTCCACAAAATGAGAGGGTCTTTGACTGTTAAGTACTCATTTTTTAAACCCTCATGGATATGGTGACGTAAAAATATCATGGCTTTAGCCTTGTTTTGACTGGATGCCTGATTTCCATTTTTAATCGTGTCTCCAAGACCTTTTGTATCTAAATGGATCTCAGCATCTAGTGTCCATGATAGATAATTTTTTCCAGATATGTCAAGAGCCACGAACTCAAGGTTGGTAATATTCGACATAGTTATTTCTATGCAAGAAATTACAAATAATAAGTTAGATAATACTTCAATAAAGATATTAACTATAATTATCATTATAATGATGGTAATAATAATATTAATAAAACAAGTTAACAATGACTATAAATATTTATATTATTTTATTTAATTATAAGAGTAATATTTGTAAAATTAGATAGAGTAAATTATAGATCAACTTGATAAAATTTTACATAAATGATCCGGTAATGAAAATTTAAAATTTTTATAAAATATCATTCAAGTAATAGCGGCCTATCGGTAGAGTGATAACTTATCATAATATAGAACCTGAATTTAATCCCTTATTAATGTATTTTTATTTATTAATAAAATATATTATATTAATTATAAATACCAATTATGAGGCTAGAAATTAATTATTTAATTTAGTTAAAACATCAAAGTAATTATTTAATGTTATCACTCTCGTGAAGCTACAGGAATTAAAGCAACAAAAAAATGCACTAAAAGCTAGTAGCGTGGAAAAGTTTATTTCTAAAGTAAATACACTAAAAAAATGCAAAGTAGTGAAAAGTTACAATTATTTCTCTGGAGCTATAATACACTAAGAGATATATTAATATTAAATTAAGCATGAATGGCCCATGAAGCTACTAAAGCATGCATTAAGATTAAATAAAGCACGCATGGTTCTCGTGAAAGTAACATTGTAGCATTAGCAAATGATTAAAATGATATATATAGCAAACATTGAAATCTTCAGCATCATGGTTCACGCATCATGGTTCACGTGAAAGTAGCATTAGCAAATGTAAAATTGATTAACAATTATCATCATATCACACTAGCTACAGGACCCATGAAAAACCAATAATTATTGACAGCAAAATTAAATTACAGTAACATGAAATAATTGTAAACAAAGAAAATACCAAAGCTTAATATATAAATTTTAATATCGAATAATTAAATATTTAATTTCTAGTTCTTCAGGAACTATAAATATTTTCAAAAATTTTTCGGGAATTCTTTCAAATCCTGTAGGAATGTTTGAGAGTATAAGTTCTTCAGGAACTTATTATTATTATTATATATAATTTTATACATATATACATCCTGCTGGGATGTGTTAAAATATAAGTTCTTCGGGAACCTTTTATAATATATGTAACAGAAGATACATAAATTAAAATAAAATCATGAAGGGAGAAATAAAATAAAATAGTCGTGTTATCTCTTGAAAATTTAATTAGATCTCAGTTGATCAGAACCTGGTGCTGATAACGTATTATGAAATAAAATGAAATGGAAAACAATTGAAGTAAAAGAAAGCTAATTGAAGAGAGTGAGAATTAGAGAGAGATGAAGAATGAGAGATTAAGAGTAAAAGAAGTGTGTTTGATAAGTAAGGATTTGGTTCTATTTATAGAACCAAATTAGTGAACATCCACTTATTATAATATATTTATAACAGTAAGATTTTTTTTTGACTAAACAGACAATACACCGTGACTTACTTCCACGGAGACCTGTTTTTCCAATCTCCTATTTTTACAATTAACGTAGTAAACTACAAAGAAGAGCCATTTAATGATATTTGCCAAGCAAATTAAACTACTCTGGACAACCGAGATCAGCATTTTACTTCCTCCGAACTTCCAAGCTATGAACATGGCCACGAGTCTCAAGCAGAGCCTCCAAAGAACACAACCAATCATCAAGACTATTCCACTGCCCCTGTTCCCGCTGCTAAGGTACGCAGATATCACCAAAGCCACGTCATCTTCTTTCTCTTCCAACACAGAAATCACGGTACCCATGCCCCACACAGCACTCCACTCAAAATATTGCCTCAAAAAAGCCACAAGCATCACAAAAAATACCATCATGAAAAAGGGTCCACTATTGCTCACTAAATAAATGTACACGATCAACGATAGCAACCCTAGTGATAACATTGAAGTTAAAACAAGAGTGTAGATTGACGTGATTAGAGGCCCTTTAAGCCTCGAATCCATAACATGTTTTGTGAACATTTCTTCAAGAGTTAAAAATTGGTTATCTGCGTGTATTATAAGCGATGCTGAATTAACAGTTGCAATTGCGACGAATGGACGATTCCAAGGTGTGACGAAACGCGTAGAAGGAAATTGTGAGAGACTTTGCCAATTAAATCATCAACGACCATTGACATTGAGGTTTGTTCCCAAAGAAAGCGGAATTCGAAATATTGTCTAATTCGAATTCGAATTATCTCGTCCTTTTGCAACACTTGAGCAGCTTTAATTAAGGTTTGTGTGAACATGGTTTCGTACAAGGATAAAGAAAACAACAGGGGAAGAGAAACGAGAAAGGTGAAGATAATGAAGTTGGGATTCTTAAAAGGGATTTTAACAGCTTCTTTCAGCATCCCAAAAAATCCCAGCTTCCTCTGCAGAGACCTTTGGTTACTCTCCATCTTCTTCACTCAAAATCTGTGGCTTTTTCTCCAATGTAAAACGGAAAATTTCTTCAAGAGCTGTTACCTTCCGTTGTGTTGGGTCTATGTTGATGACTTTATGGTCGTATAACTCTCTAACAGTGTGGACTCGTGTTAGTCGGTTGACTTGTTCAACCCAAGGAAAAAGACTACACTTATGGGATTATAATATCGGTGCCATTATTGGTTGACTTGGGATGAGTTTACTATTAGGAGTATCGAATTCAAGTTATCAAAGATGTTATTTATTTTTAAGTTTCTCAGAGTTTTAATTTATGAATCTTCTTTTTTTCATGTTTTGTCCTATTTTTAACAATTTTTTAAGAAATTAAGATTTCGTGAAAGTTTTTTAGTTATATTTTTTAAAATTTAATAAAATATCGTCAAGTAAAAGATGAGAATCTTATGTCGTGTTTAGTTCGTAAGTTTTCTCAGAAAAATAGAATAATTATTCTTGAAAAAGTTAGAAAAATAAAAAAGGTATTTATAAACTATTTAAAGAAAACTTATAGAAAACTGAAAACTAGATTTTTAATTTTTTTTAAGAAAAGGAGAAAAGTCTTTAAAGAAATTTTTAAAAAAACTAAAAAGTGAAAATGTTTTTTAAGAATTTTTCTAATTATTACTAGAAATAAAAATTTTGAAAAACAAACAGAAAATTTTTGTTAAAAAACTAGAATAACTTTTTTTAACTAAACGCAAGCTTAATTTTTTAAATAAGTGAAAAGTTTTCATTATATTTCAATAATATTTTCAAGAAAAATTAAGAATATTAAATACATTTTAACATTCACGGTGATAATGAGTAATTATGATTCCTGAAATTTGAAAATATTCTAAAAACCAAACATACCCCCGGCTTGAGGATACAGTGGTTCTATTTTTTGGTCTTAAATTTTTGTTTTTGGGCCATGAAATTTTTTATTATTGGGCCGTATTGGTGAAGTAATTTGTGGGTGAAGCTTTGCTTGGGTTTGTATTTAGGGAAGCTGATGGGCTCAATGCCTCTTGGATTGTGTTTGAAGTCTAACTAAACTTTTGAGAACTAAACTAAGCTTTCGGAGCCCAAAAATACTTCTAGCTAAACTATATTTAGGCAAGTCAAATGGTCAACCGATTGCCAAAAAATAAGCTCATAATTGAGAACAATTTGGAACTGTTTACATTAGCGTGAGGGTTAATTCAAAAAGATAAAAAAAAATTGAGAGTTATGTTGGTGTTGGAGTTATTCATGTCACCCAAAAAAATTGATCTTATTTAGTTGAATGACTCGCACAAGGGGAAATCCACCAATCATGACATGTGTTAGGGTAATTTATTAAAAAATCTGATATGTGTTAGGGGATACTCCATCCACCTAATTGTGACTCTCTAGCAAGATCTTCATACTATAAATACTCTTATTTGGCTCTTCTCTTAATCAAATATGTATATTAACATAAATTTTGAAATACACAGTGAGACACCCCAAAATGAGGGTAAATTTTTTACGTTTTTCAAGACATTATTTGATATCATAATAACGTGGTGAAGTCTTAATCAACACCCTGGACATATGAAAAACCTCTCTCATATGTGGAGATATGAGACGGTGCATTAAAAAATGATTCATGAGAAAATTTCAATTAAAAACAAAGGAAGAATCAATTAAATTGATGTTGTATGATTGGATTTAAAGAGTGTGTGATTTCATGTGGTTTAGTGGTTCATATTGTGTTAAAAATACTTGCAAGATGATACCATAACGAGCCTTGATGCAAAGGAAAAATAAAATAATTGACACAACAACAATTGAAGGGTATCAGGCCCAACTCGCTCAAGCGAGTACCACACTCGCTTAAGCGAGTTCGCGTGGTCACGCCTGGGCGAGGCCTGCAAGGACGCTTAAGCGAGAGGGAAGATCAGCATCAGGGGCCAATCTCGCTTAAGCGAGCTCCATCTCGCTTGAGCGAGATTACTCCAGAAACATCAGGTACCGAATTCGCTTGGGCGAGACACGCCCGCTTAAGCGAAAAAGGGACAGTATCTTACTGTCCAGCTTTCGCTCGAGCGAGGCTAGACACGTCTAGGCAAAAATCATCCATAATCAATTTCTCCCTTGCTCGCTTGAGTGAACCTCCAAACACTGACCATTCGCTCAAGCGAAAATGGTGCAGTAGCTATTCATCCAACGTTCGCTCGGGCGAGGCCTTACCCGCCTGAGCGAAATAACTCCAGTAACCAAACCTCTAATTCCAGGAGATTTTGCTTGGGCGAAAATGTCATTCGCTTGGGTGAATTTGGGCCAGTGGCCACACCCCTGATTAAAGGGAACCTCACTTGAGCGAGATTGGCACTCGCTTGAGCGAGTTCTGCAGAATATGCGCAGAATCATGAAAATCATACAACCTCACACGTAAAAATTCATCTCATCCTAAATTAATCAAATTCAACATAGCATACACATCATATTACACATTTACAACTTGCCTCAAGTATTAATATCCTTTGAATCCCATCATAACTCAAGAATCATATTAAAATCAAGCTCATCATCTCATATGTTCGATAAAACATAAATTTTTATATAAACCTTCATTCATTCATAAAATTCACCATTGTTTAGCATCATACATTTAACTCCATACATCATATAGGTCATAAAGGAAAATTGGCCATATATCCTAGATCTAATTTTCATACATGACCATCAAAATCATCATACTAAGATCTTAATAACAAAACCAACACGCATAAACACTATATGCTATACAAAAATCTAGATTTGCCGACCAATGCGCTTCCTGTACACCTATTTACCTCCTTCCACAAAATGTACTTCAAAAGATTCACTCCATCCATAAGTGCCCTGCATCACAAGTCTAAAAAGTGGACAACATGGGAGAGTGAGTCATACATTCCAAAAGAATGAATATGAATACCATGTGATCATGTGCATATGTATCACAACATGTATACTTGCATTCACATACAACTTATCATCAACTATCATTATAAAATACAATCATCTTTGTGTAAATCAAGCAAGTATAAAATCACACACATGATCTAGTCCTTCAATAATTGGACTCTTACACATTTCATCATCTTACTTACATTGTTATTTGGTATTCACATCTTTTATATTGCTTAACATATTCTCTCACCCACAACACATCCTTTAACACATCTCATCACCTTTGGCATACTTCCTTGCTATATGCAAATGCTCTTAAGCTAATGCATATGCACAACAGAATATTTCAATAATTGCAGATCTGACTGTGGGAATATAAACACCAATTGTGGGATTAAAGTATGATCATCTAACCATACCCCTACTGCAGTAGTAAAATACGTACACTTATCATCAATTTGCATGCATTTCACCAATCTTTTACTGGTACCCAACCGCATCGCCCATTTACAACACCGGTCTTTTTCACCATGACCGCGGTAAACAACATAATCAATATATGGTGTTGTGGGCCGGCCATGTCTCATATCATGGCGGCTGTGATCCCATGGACCACCGGGGTCACCTGCTCATCAAGATCCACCCCCCACAAGGGTCGGCCACATGTAGCTCCCCGTAGCAATACATGGGCGGCTTCGTGACTTACACACTGAGTCACAGGGAAAATAAAATTTGCTCATGCACTGAGCCACCCTCCCACTGGGTCGGCCAAGGGAACTCCCCTAATGTTCCAATATCGGCGGCTATGTAGTATGCCATGGATGCAAAAGCCAATCATATACATTTCTCACTCTATGCATCCTATTCATGCCACTCTTAATCATCATTATCATCATCACCAACATCACCACAAGGCTTTTAGTGGATTTATTATTGTTGGTTATTATTATTAGTTTAAACTTTTGTGTGGCATTTTCAATAGTTCTCATTCACATCATTCATTTCTTTTATCAACACAATGACATCAATCTTTCACTATCAATCAAGGCATACTATTCATTCACACCCATTCTCAATCAAACATCATCAACACTTATTTCACATTTATGGTGGACATGAGTATAACATCATATTATCAAACAATCCACACCACCATATAGCATACCATATCTATTCTAATTGCACAAAGCATGTTGCCAAACATTGTCACCAACATCATATACACAATATAAATTTCCATAACATCAAAAGCAAGGCAAACATGCAAGTTGTCACATATGACAATCAAATACTATTCAATTCATGCAATTAGAATATAAAGACTCTTCTCCTACGTTAAGAGAAGAAATCCGATTGATACGACGTACCCGTCTCGTCCTTCGGAATGGATCCTACATTAACATTCATGTAAAATCCCAATCAATCAACTACTCAAGACACAATTCAACTCTAATTAACCATAATCATATCTACAATTTCATAACATGTCCAAGACATGTTATAGACATCATTCCTTTATTTATTAGGCTTCGGGAATTCCTTCCCATCAAGCTACATTCATTATGTTTAAAGGCTATAAAACAAGCTTTAAACCCCCAACATTCACACAACTCTATTTATCAACATCCACACCTATCAATGTCATATATTCCCTCTCAAGTATATTATTCAATCAACATATACCATTTTCCCCAATTCTTAATAGTTAGGGTTTTCACCAAACCCACCACATTCATAATGATCATCAATCTTTCATCTCCTTCTACCCACAAGTTCATCTACCACATTTATTTCATTTAAATCTTGCATTTATGATAACCCACTTTAGAGTTTATGCATTAAATGCTTCCATTAAACACCTCACCTACAAACATTGCTCTCCCAAGCTATAATAACATATACCCATGGCCATAAACTCAACAAAATAGAGAGGATAACTCACCTCACACTAAAATGAAATGGGTTTTAAGGGAGAGGGAGGTCCACACAAAATTTGAAGAGGAAAGGGGAAGAGTTCCAAGCTCCAACTATCTTCTTCCAAGCTTCTCAAACGAAAATAGAGGAGGAAGAATCACTACCTTGGCTAGGGTTTGAGAGGAGAAGAGAAAATGGAGAAGGAGAATAGAGAAGAAGTAGAAGCAAAGTATTTGCCAATTCACTCAGCAAGCTCATGAAAATGAGAAGGGAAAAATATGGGCTTTTGGTTTTAATTTTAATCCTTTCTTTAAAAGATTCATCGTTTTATGACAAACAAGATCTCTGTTTGGGCTCGATACTTTATCTAAAAATTATTTCGAATACATATTCGGACTCCCAATGATATTCTCAACAGCCCTAACCAATATCATCCCAATCGAAGATACTTGGTCCGACACCCATATTTTAATCGGGTTAGTTTTCAGCTTATTCATTCCCAATAAATTACCAATAGTCTCCAAAATATTAATTTAACCATTTCCTACATTTTGGGACATTAATTATTCCATTGATAATTATCCAGTATTTATTCTCCTCAATTATTCCTTTATTTTAAAATTTAGGGTGTTACAATCCACCCCACCAAAAAGAAAATTTCGTCCTCGAAATTTAACATACCGGATTCAAATGCATCGGGGTATCGTTCTCTGATATCGTCTTCACGTTCCCACATGAACATCTCCACATTCCCATACTTCCAAGCGACCTTCACCAAAGGCACTAACTTGTTCCGTAATCTCTTCACGGAATGCTCAACAATATGAACAGAAACAGGAGGAATAGATAAGTCGTCCCGTACACCCACATCGTCAACAGGGATCACATGCAGAGGATCATGAACATATTTCCTCAACTGTGACATATGGAATACATTGTGTAGATTCGCGAGATGCGGAGGGAGTGCAATCCGATAAGCAACATCGCCAATTCGCTCCAAAATCTCATAAGGTCCAATGAACCTAGGGCTTAACTTTCCACTCTTCAACGCCCTTGCAATTCCTTTATCACGCGAGACTCTCAGGAATACGTGATCACCAACTTGAAATTCAAGTGGTTTATGTCTCTTATCATAATAACTTTTCTATCGATCCTAGCAATCTTCATATTCTCTTGTATTTTCTTAATTTGCTCGGTAGTCTCCTAAACGATCTCTGGCCCTAAAGCCAAATTCTCACCAGTCTCCAGCCAACACAGAGGCATCCTACATTTTCTTCCATAAAGTGCCTCATAGGGAGCCATACCAATAGAGCTATGATAGTTGTTGTTTTACATAAACTCAATCAGTGGCAAGAATCTCTCCAAACATCCACCATGCTCAAGAACACAAGCCCTCAACAAATCTTTAAGGCTTTGGATAGTCCTCTTAGATTGCCCGTCGGTCTGCGGATTATAAGCGGAACTAAGCTTCAACTTAGAACCTAACTCATTATGCAAACTTCCCCAAAATTGAGAAGTAAACTGAGGATCACAGTCAGATATAATGCTAGATGGCACACCATGCAATCTAACAATCTTCTTTATGTATAACTGAGCTAATCTCTCCAAAGAACTCTTCATATTCATAGGCAAGAAGTGAGCACACTTCGTCAATCGATCCACAATCACCCATATGGCATCATTTCCAGCACGAGTTCTAGGTAATCTAGAAACAAAATCCATAGCGATGCTATCCCATTTCCAAACAGGGATTTTCAAAGGTCTCAAATAACCATATGGTCTTTGATGTTCGACCTTAGCCTTTTGGCAAACAAGGCAAGATGCTACAAAGTTTGCCACATCACGTTTCATACCAGGCCACCAAAAATTCTTCTTCAAGTCTTGATACATCTTGGTGGAACCAGGATGAATGCTCAATACACTTTTGTGAGCTTCCTCAAGTACACATTTCCTCACATCACCACTTAAGGGAACATAAATTCGGCCTTTCACATGCCAAATGCCATCATGACCTTCCACTAGAAACAAGTTCTTCCCTTTCTCTTGGGTTTTCTTCATCTCAATCAGATACTCATCATTTGGTTATTGTACTTTCACATATTCAAGAAATTCATTCATGACTTTCAGCATCTCAAGAGATATTTTCTTTGGAGTATATGTCTCCACGCCCACATTCAAATTTCTAAATTGTTCAATTAGCTTCATCTCTTTCGCTATCATCATAGAAATATGCAATAACTTCCGGCTCAAAGCGTCGTTAACCACATTTGCCTTTCCAGGATAATACCTTAACTCAAACTCATAGTCTTTCAAAAACTCCATCCATCGCCGTTGGCGTATATTAAGTTCTTTTTGGTCAAACAAGTACTTTAGGCTCTTGTGATCACTAAAGACTACAAACTTAGAACCATATAAGTAATGTCGCCACAACTTCAAAGCAAACACCACCACCGCCAATTCAAGATCATGATTAGGATAATTAACCTCATGCGGTCACAATTGTCTCGACGCATAGGCTAACACACGCTCGCATTGCATCAACACACAACCAAGGCCATGCATAGACGCATCACAATATACAACAAAGTCATCCAATAAATCAGGCAATGCTAATACTGGTGCGGTAGTAAGCCTCAACTTCAACTCTTGAAAACTTTCTTCACATTCACGAGTCCACACAAATAGTTGATTCTTATGAGTCAACTTCATCAATGGTAAGGCTAAGCGGGAAAATCCTTCGATAAACCTCCGGTAATAACCAGCAAGACCAATAAAACTTCTTGTTTCTATCACGGACGTTGGTCTTTCCCAAGCCATAACAGCTTCCACTTTCGATCTATCAACGACAACTCCATCACCGAAAATCACATGACCAAGAAAAGAGATCTCGTTCATCTAGAATTCACATTTAGAGAGCTTAGCATACAATTCTCTCTTGAAGAATAGACAACACAAGGCGAAGATGTCTTTCATGCTCTTTATGGCTCTTAGAGTACACCAAAATGTCATCAATGAATACAACAACAAATTGATCAAGATATTCATGGAAGATGCGATTCATGTAATCCATAAAAATTGCAGGAGCATTTGTCACTCCGAATGGTATCACTACATACTCATAGTGTCCATATCTAGTTCAGAAGGCAGTTTTAGGAATATCCTCGGTCTTCACCTAAATTTGGTGATATCCGAAACGTAAGTCAATCTTGGAGAATACAACGACGCCCTTCAATTGATCCAAAAGATCATCAATACGAGGAAGAGAATATTTCTTCTTGATAGTTAGTTTATTGAATTGGCGATAATCAACGCACAATCTTATGCTTCCGTCCTTCTTTTTCACCAACAACACAGGAGCACCCCAAGGGGACACACTTGGGTGGATAAACTCCCGTTCAAGTAATTCCTCGACTTGCTTTTTCAACTCGGTCAACTCTATAGGAGACATCCTATAAGGAGCTCTAGAAACAGGTTCAGCACCAGGAATGAGATCAATAGAGAAATCCAATTCACGTGGAGGAGGCAATCCAGGAATCTCATTCAGAAACACATTGAGAAATTCCAGAAACAACAGGGATTTCACTAGGTTGGGAAGTATCACTCCCATCAACCATGTAGAACATTACAAAAAGGTGAGAGATACCTTGTAGATCATAGCCTTCAGCGTTAGAAGTTAGAAAAATCACCGTCTCGTTATGACAATCCACCAAGACTTTGTTGGCAGACAACCAATCCACGCCTAGAATAATGTCCAGGTCTTTTATGGGTAAACACACAGGGATACGACAAATTTCCTTCCCTCAAGAGTCATCTCGACATTCTCACATCGAGTCACCGATCTTAAACAAGTACCAGTTAGTGTAGTCACCATTATAGAACCTCTTATCATACAAACAGGCACTTTCAAGCGCCTCACCCAATCCTCAGAAATAAATGAATGCGTTGCGCCTGAATCAAATATAACACATATAGAATTGCCAAAGATTTCACACTCACCACAGACAAGATCTTCAGCTTGAGCGGCTTTTTCATCCATAACGACAAATACTCTACTAGCAGCTTGTGGTTGATCACCACTATTTTGATTATCATTTCTTCCACCATGGCCATTGCCTCGACCATTGCCATTCCTTCCACCATTATGGTTTCCACCACGGCCACCGTTGTGACCATCATTATGACCATTACCATTTCCATGACCACGGCCTCCAAAACCACCATGGCCTCCACGGTTTCCATTAGGGTTCACATGAGCAAGATATCAACATTGGCATTCCTTGCATTCAATGGGTAATCAGGACGAATGTGCCCAGGTTGGTTGCATTGATAGCACACCACATTGTATCTTGGGAAATCATGGGCCAAGTGGTTAGCACCACATTTAAAGCAAGTAAGGCCTTAGACATTGCCGCGACCTTGGTTACCGCCACCATAACCTCCTCTAAAAGGACCACGTCCTCTTGCATTTGAGGATCCACCATGAAAGAACTTCTTCTTGAAGTGACCTTGCTTCTTGAAACTAGAGAATTGGTCTTTCAACTTAGGCTCATGTTTACCATGACTCAAAGGAGTCACATCATCTTCTTCATAAATACGACACTTGTTCACAAGCGTCAGAAAACTTCTTATCTCTTGATGCCGAATAGCCCACTTGATCTCGGGCCTCAACCCATTTTCAAACTTCACACACTTTGAAGCCTCGGTACCATCTTGTTGATAAGGAGGATAGAACACACAAAGTTCATCAAACTTGGAGGCATACTCCTCCAAAGTCATATCACCCTGCTTAAGCTCCATGAACTCAAGCTCTTTCTTGCTTCTGTAGCTATGCAGGAAATATTTCTTCAAGAACTCCAGTTTTCCCAGACCAAGGGAACATCAGCAGAAATCATGCGTCCTCTGGTAAGACGCCACCATGCTTTGGCTTCATCGCGGATTATAAAAATCACATACTCCACTTTTTGTGCTTCAGAACACTCGAAGCTTGCATAAATCCTTTCTAAGTCGTTGATCCATGCATAAGCATCCTCAGGTTTGTAACCCCCATGAAATTTAGAAGGTTTCCTCTTGAGAAACAGATCAAGACCTTAGGCACCTTGTCCCACATTCATTGGGCCTTGTCTTTCCAAGAGGTCAGCAAAGCGATTCAAGGCGTTTGCCATAGCAGCAGCCTCATGATTAGGTCTACCCGCCATATCTTAAGCCTATACATCAAAACATGGCTCACACATGAGTATTCTAGACCAAACAATAAATTCTCAACCTATAGACTCAAATATTTCAACATTCATTCATCCATCATGCATCACATCATATACTCATATCAACCTTAATACATAGTCACAACGTATTCATTATCGAAGGTAAATAATGTAAGGACTCTTGGCTGGACTCAACAACAAGTACATCATTTTCAATTCAATAACTAATAATCACAAATTAATCAAATAATCCATAACTCAATCAATTGTAGCTCATATGATCCCATCATAAGTGACACTTACTTGAACAACACCAATTATGTCTATATCAAGAGCAATCAATGCTCTGATACCAGGTTGAGACGCCCCAAAAATGAGGGTAAATTTTTTACATTTTTCAAGACATTATTTGATACTGTAATAACATGGTAAAGTCTTAATCAACACCCTGGACCTATGAAAAACCTCTCTCATATATGGAGATATGAGAAGGTGCATTAAAAAATGATTCATGAGAAATTTTCAATTAAAAATAGCGAAAGAATCAATTAAATTAATGTTGTATGATTGGATTTCAAGAGTGTGTGATTTCATAAGGTTTAGTGGTTCATATTGTGTTAAAAATACTTGCAAGATGATGCCATAAGGAGCCTTGATGAAAAAGAAAATTAAAATAATTGACACAACAATAATTGAAGAGAATCAGGCCCCGCTCGCTCAAGCGAGTACCATATTCGCTTAAGCGAGTTCACGTGGTCACGCCTGGGTGAGGCCTGCAAGGACGCTTGAGCGAGAGGGAAGATCAGCATCAGGGGCCAATCTCGCTTGAGCGAGCTCCACCTCGCTTGAGCGAGATTACTCTAGAAACATCAGGTACCGAATTCGCTTGGGCGAGACACGCCCGCTTAAGCAAAAAAGGGACAATATCTTACTATCCAGTTTTCGCTTGAGCGAGGCTAGACTCGTCTAGGCAAAAATCGTCCAGAATCAATTTCTCCCTTGCTCACTTGAGCGAACCTCCAAACACTGACCATTCGCTCAAGCGAAAATGGTCCAGTAGCTATTCATCCAACGTTCGCTCGGGCGAGGCCTTACCCGCCTGAGCGACATAACTCCAGTAACCAAACCTCTGATTCCAGGAGATTTTGCTTGGGTGAAAATGTCATTCGCTTGGGTGAATTTGGGCCAGTGGCCATACCCCTGATTCAAGGGAACCTCGCTTGAGCGAGATTGGCACTCGCTTGAGCGAGTTCTGCAGAATATGCGTAGAATCATGAAAATCATACAACGTCACATGCCAAAATTCATCTCATCCCAAATTAATCAAATCCAACATAACATACACATCATATTACATATTTACAACTTGCCTCAAGTATTAATATCCTTTGAATCCCATCCTAACTCAAGAATCATATTAAAATTAAGCTCATCATCTCATATGTTTGATAAAACATAAATTTTTATATAAACCTTCATTCATTCATAAAATTCACCATTGTTTATCATCATACATTTAACTCTATACATCATATGGGTCATAAAGGAAAATTGGCCATATATCCTAGATCCAATTTTCATACATGACAGGGCCCGCAAGCGCACGGGTTATGTCTCGTAATATAAAAGATTATCGTTCTCCACAGGGACTGTGTTCAAAGTACCAGCATATTGAAATTTAATTATCCACACAATTGGTTTTTAAGGTTTTTGTAAAATAAAGCACAAAATTAAGTTGCACAGAATATGAATAAATACAAAAATAAAATTTACTTGACACTTAAAAATCAGAGTTGAGAGTATCTTAGGATTTCGGAGGATCAAGACTCTATTTTATGTTAATGAATTTTAACTTTTCATAAATAAGAATCGAATTAAGTTTTCCAAGGCGAATTTTCCAAAAGCTAATTAATATGTTCCTCTCGGAATCCTATTAATGTACCTAACCTATGGAAAGCGCTGCTTAATCCTCAGAAAGGCCCTTTATCGTTTTATGAAAATCCCTTTTATTTCCTCAAAAGAATTTTGATTACTTTCACGGTTTTACTGAGGTCACAAAAAGCATCTCAAAAATCTTAGGTTTAGTTCAAAGCTTTCCGGTAAAAATAAATCTCTCGATTCTATTTATTACCTAAACTTACTAATATACCCGCAAGTATACAGTTTTATCATTTAGGTTCTTGTTAGGAATCACTAAAAGCATTGAGCATAATTGAACTAAATGGAAAACAAAAATTTATTTAATTCCAAGTCAAAATAACATTAAAATAAAATATTATCAAACCCTTTTCATCCCAAGATAATTAATTTAGCTACTCATGAAATAATGGAAAAATAAAACATACAAGACATGGTAAAAATGAAGACTTACGAGTTTCTCCAAAAGCTTAGAATAATTTACCACTGTAATTCCTTGTTGCAATATTCCTCCACCAATTACAAATTTAAATAACTCACATTTACAATTCACAACTCTTAAAATAAAATAAAGAAAAAGAAAATAAAAAGATAAAGAAAATGAAAAAGAAAGAAAAAAGAACGAAGAAGAAAAATGAAGAAAAAGAAAGAAAGAAAAGAAAAGGACGGAGGAAGAAAACAAAAGAACGAAAGAAAGAAAAGAGAGAAAAGGAATTGAATTCAAGTGATGGATGGCTACTTCCGTGTTGCTCTCCCTTTTATAGGCGAATGAATGAATGAATCCAGCTAAGAAAACGCGTTAAAATTACAAGTGGAAGAAATTTTTGGTGCATGTGAGTTCCAGCTGTGCCAACTTGTTTCCAATTTGTGTATTTTAATATTCCCAATAATTCGGTACTTGGATTTAGTGATGATTGGTGCAGGTGGAGAAATTCCGAGTAAAAAAGTGTTGTTTTTCCACAAAACCGAGTGAAAACTTGCTGTTTATCCCCAAGACCGAGTGACAGCTTGCTGGAAGGTGTTGGTTGCTGGGCGGAGTTGATACTGGACGATGTGGAGAGAACGGTGAAGGAGAGAGAGAGGAAAGGGACAGCGGATAGAAGAGAGGGAATGGGACGGTGTTTAGGAGAAAGCCGGTCGGTATTGGTTTGAAGGGATGGTGTTTGGGTTGCTGGAGAGTTGGAGTTGATCCGGTGTGCATTTGATCCGGTGTCGAACTAGTGAAGAGATGGAAGGAGTCGGTGTTGATGTTGTGGTTGTGAAGAGAGCTGGACGAATGACTGAAACATTCAATCGGAACCGAGTAAAGAGTGACTCGGAACCGATTGAAAGATGATTCACTCGGCACTGATAGAGGAGTTCATTCGGAACTGATTGAAGACTCACTCAGGATCGAAATTTATTCAATCGGTTCCCAAACTATTTCACTCGGCTGTCTCTGAATTTGAACCACTCGGTTAAAACTTCACTCGGATTTTGCTTTGGATCCATTCAGACACATTCACTCGGAAGTGCCTTCTTGCTTCTCACTCGGAATGGCCTTCACTTTCACTCAGAAACTTTGAGAGTCTGGAATCTGGCTGATTGAATTTCTTCTCATGTCCGAGCCTTGCTTTGCTCGGAAATATAGGTTTCTGCCCTAACTCACTCGGTAGTCTTCCTTGGAGACATCTCACTCGGGCTTAGTGTGAAACTGTGAGAATCTGCCCGAGTGTGATTCACTCCCGGTCGGATTTTTCCTTGCTTGATTAAGACACTACTCGGAAATGCCTTGTTCTGCTTGAGAATGCCATTTTCTCCGAATGAAACCACTCGAATTCCTCCTTATTCAGCACTTATTCATTCAGTAGCTTCTATCTGCTCGGAATCAACTTACTCGGGACAGATTTGCCCAGAAAAGCATTTGTTCCCCAATCATTCCTGCTTCAGTCAGCATTCTTTCACTCAGATTATTTGCAATCAGAAAACTCCCACTCGGATTCACTTCAATCAGCAATCTTTTCACTCGGAGAATAGCTTTGGACATATTTATTGGAGGTCAGTCCCCTTTTTTCACTCGGAATGGACGCAGTCGGGGAAGCTTCCACTCGGAATCACCTCCAACCGAGACTTATTCCTTTTCAGCATTGAACCTCCAACAGAGTCAGCTATTTATCACTCGGAATGGCTTTGACAGGGAACTTTCCACTCGGATTCTGCTCCAACAGTGCAGTATTCCACTCGGATTCGCTCCATTCTGAGTCATTCCACTCGGATTTGGTCATTTTGAGTCGGATTTTAGTGTTCTGAGTTGGAATTCAGCATAAAAGAGAGTTCTTTCCACTTTGGGCTTATTCTTCTTGTTTCTTTATCATTTTATGGTCGTTTTTCTCTTGTTATTGACCCTTTATTACCTTAATTCCTACAAAATAACATACCCAAGTAGAATAGAGTGGAAAGAAAGCAAAAATCACAATAAATAAAGGAAATACAGTGTATAATGATTAAAATCCTAAGCAAACTAGATCTAATTTATTGTGTTATAAAGCATTTATCAATACATGACCATCAAAATCATCATACTAAGATCTTAATAACAAAACCAACACACATAAATACTATATGCTATACAAAAATCTAAATTTGTCGGCCAAGGCGCTTCCTGTACACCTATTTACCTCCTTCCACAAAATGTACTTCAAAAGATTCACTCCATCCATAAGTGTCCTGCTTCACAAGTCTAAAAAGTGGACAACATGGGAGAGTGAGTCATACATTCCAAAAGAATGAATATGAATACCATGTGATCATGTGCATATGTATCACAACATGTATACTTGCATTCACATACAACTTATCATCAACTATCATTATAAAATACAATCATCTTTGTGTAAATCAAGCAAGTATAAAATCACACACATGATCTAGTCCTTCAACAATTGGACTCTTATATATTTCATCATCTTACTCATATTGTTATTTGGTATTCATATCTTTTATGTTGTCTTAATATATTCTCTCACCCACAACACATCCATCATCACATATCATCACCTTTGGCATACTTCCTTGCTATATGCAAATACTCTTAAGCTAATGCATATGCACAACGGAATATTTCAACAATTACAGATATGACTGTAGGAATATAAACACCAATTATAGGATTTAAGTGTGATCATCTAACCATACCCCTACTACAGTAGTAAAATAGTACACTTATCATCAATTTGCATACATTTCACCAATCTTTTACTGATACCAAACCGTATCGCCCATTTGCAACACCGGTCATTTTCACCATGACCGGGTAAACAACATAATCAATATATGGTGTTGCGGGCCAGGCATGTCTCATATCATGGCGGCTGTGATCCCATGGACCACCGGGGTCACCTGCTCATCAAGAGCCACCCCCCACAAGGGTCGGCCACATGTAGCTCCCCGTAGCAATACATGGGCGACTTCGTGACTTACACACCTAGTCACAGGGGAAAATAAAATTTGCTCATGCACTGAGCCACCCTCACACTGAGTCGGCCGAGGGAACTCCCCTAATGTTCCAACATCGGCGACTATACAGTATGCCATGGATGCAAATGCGAATCATATGCATTTCTCACTCTATACATCCTATTCATGCCACTCATCAAGCATCATTATCATCATCACCAACATCACCACAAGGCTTTTAGTGGATTTATTATTGTTGGTTATTATTATTAGTTTAAAATTTTGTGTGGCATTTTCAATAGTTCTCATTCACATCATTCATTTCCTTCATCAACACAATGACATCAATCTTTCACTATCAATCAAGTCATGCTATTCATTCACACCTATTTGCAATCAAACATCATCAACACTCATTTCACATTTATGGTGGACATGAGTATAACATCATATTATCAAACAATCCACACCACCATCTAGCACACCATATCTATTCTAATTACACAAAGCATGTTGCCAAACATTATCACCAACATCATATACACAATATAAATTTCCATAACATCAAAAGCAAGGAAAACATGCAAGTTGTCACATATGACAATCAAATACTATTCAATTCATGCAATTAGAATATAAAGACTCCTCTCCTACCTCAAGAGAAGAATTCCGATTGGTACGACGTACCCGCCTCATCGTTCAGAATGGATCCTACATTAACATACATGTAAAAGCCCAATCAATCAACTACTCAAGACACAATTTAACTTTGATTAACCATAATCATATCTATAATTTTATAACATGTCCAACATGTTATAGACATCATTCCTTCATTTATTAGGCTTCGAGAATTCCTTCCCATCAAGCTATATTCATTATGTTTAAAGGCTACAAAACAAGCTTTAAACCCCCAACATTCACACAACTCCATTTATCAACATCCACACCCATCAATGTCATATATTCCCTCTCAAGTATATTATTCAATCAATATATACCATTTTCCCCAATTGTTAATAGTTAGGGTTTTCACTAAACCCACCACATTTATAATAATCATCAATCTTTCATCTCCTTTTACCCACAAGTTCATCTACCACATTTATTTCATTTAAATCTTGCATTTATGACAACCCACTCTAGGGTTTATGCATTAAATGCTTCTATTAAACACCTCACCTACAAACATTTCTCTCCCAAGCTATAATAACCTATACCCATGGCCATAAACTCAATAAAATGGAGAGGATAACTCACCTTACACCAAAATGAAATAGGTTTTAAGGGAGAGGGAGGTCCACATGAAATTTGAAGAGGAGAGGGGAAGAGTTCCAAGCTCCAAGTATCTTCTTCCAAGCTTCTCAAACGAAAATGGAGGAGGAAGAATCACTACCTTGGCTAGGGTTTGAGAGGAAAAGAGAAAATGGGGAAGGAGAATAGTGGAGAAGTAGAAGCAAAGTATTTTCCAATTCACTCAGCAAGCTCATGAAAGAAGGGAAAAATATGGGTTTTTGGTTTTAATTTTAATCCTCTATTTAAAAGATTCATCATTTTATGACAAACAGGATCTCTGTTTGGGCTCGATACTTTATCTAAAAATTATTTCGAATACATATTTGGACTCCCAATGATATTCTCAACAGCCCTGACCAATATCATCCCAATCGGAGATACTTGGTCCGACACCCATATTTTAATCGGGTCAGTTTTCAGCTTATTTGTTCCCAATAAATTACCAATAGTCTCCAAAAATACTAATTTAACCATTTCCTACATTTTGGGACATTAATTATTCCATTGATAATTATCCAGTATTTGTTCCCATGAATTATTCCTTTATTTTAAAATTTAGGGTGTTACACATAGTGACTTGTGTATTAGCGCTTCTTAGTGGGCACTTTCTCACTGCGTGTATGTTCAAGCATCCCACTTAAGTAAAAATAACTATAGTTGAAACGGTTCAATCATTGCTAAGGATCTAACCCCAACAACTTAAAATTTGGTGAAAACTATGAGAGTAAAATTTTAATTTAGTCATTTTCCTTGATAAATATCTTTTTTTGAGTTATTTCTTTGGTAAATTTCTAAATACTATCATAGATTATATACATTTTTTAAAAATAAAAAAGGAAATAGTCAAAGCAAGTAAATATATCATTTGACCTCGTTTCAAATGATTAAAAAAAATAGAAACCGAGCCAGCCTCTGTCTGTTTTCTGCTTAATTAACAAGCTTGAAAGATTAGAAGAAAGAGAGAATAAAATTTAAAAGAAAATGAAGAAAAGGAGATAAGAAAAAAAATAATAATTATGGTTGGGTTTGAAAGTGAGATGATTATTAGAATTGGATAGGAGGAAGTAAGTGAGTGAGGGAAGTTTGGCAAAGATATTCAAAAAACTTGGGACGCCATGGCCACTCCCTATATTAAATGCCCCAAAAATGACACTTATTTCTTGTCGATAATGTACAAGTGGTGGTCACCTACCTTGAAAAGCAACCCTTCAAAGATATCATTGTACACAACACAAACTCCTCGGCCTTTTACTACCACTTAACCATTTAGATAGATTGAATGCCTTATAATTTGATATTTCCCTACGCTTGTCACTTTTCACTTATCTACACTTTATGATATCCTACTTTGATTCTCTTTTTAATCTTATCCTCTTATATATCATATTATAGGTCCCTTTTTGAAGACTCGGCAAGCACTACCTAAGCTGGCTAGTTGTGTACATGTAGTTGGAGGTAAAAAGAGGGTGCGATATGATTACAATATTTCTATTATATAAAAATGTGAAGTATGATGATAAGTTGGATGATTTTGCTCTAGAAAAGCAACAACATTTGTTCGTAAGACCTAAATATTCCATGGGACCGTGCTTATAAAAAAACAATATTAGGTAGTTCATAATTACTAGTCTTAATTAATATTAAAATAATACATATCTTATGTTATACAGATATAATATAATATTTATCTTTTAATTTTTATTAATTTCTAAATATTTATTAAATAATTACTAGTTAAAACCATAAGCAATATAGTGATTATTCACTCTGAGTACGTAAGACTAAAAATCCTAAAATACGTAAGACTAAAAATCCTAGAGAATTACTTTAGAAAAATTAGGATTTATTACTAAAAAATTTAACTTGGTTTACTAGGAGACTTTGAGGCCTTATCTATTTCATACTAAAAAAAATCAACTCCTGGCTAGCCATGTGTCAATCTTTGCTTCATTCAAATTCCACGCTCAAAGCCTTCTCCATAAATGCTCCCTAGATCCACTAAACAACAATTGTGTTTTCTCTTCAACTCCTTCTCTAGTATTCAAAAACTTTTTCTGACATTCCTGATTGATTCAAAACGCTCCCCGATGCACTTCGTCTCCAAAAGCTATTTTTTCTGCTTGATTCAAAGAACCTTTTTTGCTTGGTTCAAAGAACCTTTTTTGACATGAACACATTTACATCAAAAACCTTAACCTGAAACAAGCCTCTTTTTTCTTTGAGCGGCAACAACATAGCTTTGGTAGAGCACAACATACATTCAGTGGCCCTTTTTCACCATTTTAGCTAAGAATTCATGATTCACTCTTTGCTCTCTGATTTTCCTTTAACTCTATGTAAAAAAAGAATGGCTTCCTCAAAGGGGAAAGAGAAATCACGTGAATTAGAGCTTCAAAATGCTGAAATACATTACTTGAACCAATTGCCACTCTTACCCTCTTCCTTGGTAAGTTTTTCTTTGCGTTTTGCTTATTTGGTCCATTTCACCTTCACTCTATTTTCATACTAATTTTTTTATCTATTTTTCAAAGGTTCAACTAGAAGAGATTTTAACCTATTCATTGTGCGGTGTTTGCTTCAAAAGTGAGGTAAGATCACCTCCTCTTTTTGGTCTTGTATCATTTCTCTCAAAGGTAGATTTTTTATTTTTTATTTTAGGCGTTAACATTAAAATTTGTTAGCTGGTTTGAAGAATGTGTGTGAAGTGTAATATAAATTTCTAAAAACAATTTATTTCATCCATCTCTTTATTTGGTTATTGCAAGTTTCCCTATGAATACAAGATTTACAACTAGAGAAAAGAGCTTTGGGTGTTATACATTTATTTATTGAAAAAAATCAAGGTGAGAAAAATGATACATTCTTAATTTCTTTAAGCTTCCAGTCATGAGCATTTTTAATGTCTTTAGCTAGGCCAATGGGATTTAGCAGAGGAACCCTAGGGTATATGTAATAAAAGTAAAAAGGCTTGTACAAATAAAAGTGAGGAGTCATAATGCATGAAGGCCAGTGAATCCTCAAAAAGGATGAGGATAATGAAATTATAAAAGCCAAAATTCTATCTACCCTATCAGAAGTAGTTGAACAATAAGGAGTGTATGTGTATTGGCAAACTTGTATTTTACTACACTAGCTTTAAACCAAACTAGGAATGTCTTTATGTATCTATTGGATGTGCATAATTTATGTTTCTGTTTTGTGATTCTATAACATTTCTAAGAACAGTAAGATTGAGAAGATACTATAAACACTATTTAAAAAAACTCAAACCTCTTAACTTCTAGCCAAGTTGGGTTAGTTGGATTAGACAAGTGATGAACACTAAGCCAATACTAAGGACTAGGGGATCTTTTATATATTTGATAATTGAATAAGATCATGCTATTGAATAATTATTATCCATTTTTTGTAGATGGGTGATGGATTAGGTTGTTGGTTGCACTTGGCATGTAGGATTATGAGACTGTGTACCAAGTTGACTAGAGTACATTGGATTATACCATAACAATTAAGTAGGAAAAAAAGTCCTTTTTGAGTAGAGTGAAGACATGCTTTATTTTTGTAATTTTGTCAAGGAATGAATTGTATTATCAAGATGTTCACTTTGAAGCTTGTCTGGAGATGTGATATTTAACAAGTCATCAGGATTTAGCTTTACATGTGATTTGAGTGACAATATTGAGTGATATGTTTACACATTAGTTTAACCAACTCATTGTATTAGCAGCAAGTGCCAAGTAGGTGTTCATGGGGCAGATTGAGACAAATTTATACTAAATACTTTTCATAACAATAGTAACTAATGTAAGTTACATTTGTTAGAGAGCTATAAGCAACCATTCTTCTTCCTTTTCTTTTTCTTTTGTGGTCAATTACAATTTACAAATTACAATCAACCTTTGAAATTTGTATTTTCCAAATAAATTAGAACAAATTTATTCTTTGATGTCTGGGTTGGGGAGGAGGTAGAGAAAAATCACAAACAACTTAGGCCCATTTATGACCTTTTTACTGATATAATACACAATGAAGTAGGTAAATACAAATAATAAGAACAATGCTAATAATGGATCAGGAGGTGGTCAGCTTCGAGGGAGATTCAACCCGATTTGATTCAATCATGAATTTAATATAGAATTCACCTGCCTTGTTTAATGACCTCACCATGGCCCAGAAGCCACATCTCAAAATCCCTATTATATATAATGATGAATCAACCCATCATTCATACCACAAGATTAAGTTATAATTTAATACTATATAGGCATCTTTTAATATATTATAGTTTCCCCGGACAAATAGATATGATGTTGAATACAACAATTAAAAGGGGAGAACTATGTCATGATTACACTTGCTTGGTTATGTAAATATGCTAGATGCAGTGCTAGACATAGCTTGCTACTATGGCAGAGCCAACACAGTGTGATAATTCCAAAGAATATGCAAGAAAATGACAAGCCAAAATTTACCATACAAGAGAATGCTTAAGAAGATTGAGATTATTTTACAAAAAGTATTAATATGCAAAATGATGCTGTAAATGGCTTTATCTGCCCATAATTTTAAGGAATATATAAACTGGTAAAAAGCCTATATCTATATGTTTTAAGTTGATTGTCATAAATATTTACACCCAGAACATAGAAAACACCATAAATATTTACTATAAATTTCTGGTTGAAAATAATGTGTTACATAGGTATATAGATTCTTAATAGTTAATAGACTTAGTGAAGACTAGCCCTAGATTACTATTGATTGAATTCAACTTCGTAAATGCTACTACCTATGAGTACTAAGTGCATTTTATCATGAGATGCATAAGCATACTATTTCTTAAAGGATTGTATTGTATTTCACTTCATTATGATACAAACTATTCTGTTCGATTACTATAGTTTTCACTTTTGAAACATCTTATTGCAGGGTGCTATCATTTATTCTCTCAGAGCCATCCAAAAGATTATTTTTAGGCTAAAACCCCTTTTAACCCTCTTAATGTTTAGGGATTAGGAAAAGGCCCTTCAAAAAAACCCTTAGGTTTTGGCCTTTATTAAATTTTAGGGTTTACGAATTTAAGGATGATGCCTTGAACTGATGACGTGGCATGACTTTGGGCCACCTCATCAGTAACAGATGTCAATAATATTATTAATTTAATGAAACTAGTGCTTACGTGTGAATAATTACCCTAAACCCCAAATTAAGAAACCCCTAAATTAAAAAACCCCAATTAAGAAATGTCTTTAACATTTGGACCAGAAAACAAAAATTATTTGCCCTGGACTGTGTCTTCAACCTCTGGACCAGTGAACTCAAAAACACATGACAACATCAAATGTCTCAACTGGGTGTTCCTCATCCATAGAGATTGAACACGTTTGATGTAGATGTGGGGAGCATCCTGTTCTTTTTGTTTCAAAAACAAAGAAGAACAATGGAAGGGCCTTCTGGAGGTGTCCATTTTTCTTGGTAAGTAGCCATCATTTTCATTAAGGTTTGTTGTAGCTGGGTTTTTTTTATGGGTTGTACTCTCTTGTCTCAGAAGAATGAAGACTGTAGGTTTTTCAAGTGGGCTCATACTGCTCCTACCACTCAGCTTGAAGGGAGTGAAAGTGAGGGTTGTACCTGTAAGTGGGATCTTGAAAAGCTATGTGAGGAATTCCAACTCAAGAATGCGAAAGTGAAGTCTAAGGTGATGGCTGAGAAAAGAAAATCTTGAATGTTAGTGACAGTTACAATTGTTTCCTGGGCCATAACGTTGATGATGATCATGTTGTATATAGCAACAAAGCATTGAGGGTTGTGCTTTGGTACTTTATGTTTAAAAGGGGTTAGGAAGAAGACCTTTAATGACTAGGATTGAGGAAAAAGCCCTTACAACTACAAAGAGGGTTTAGGGAAATTGTCCATATAGCATCTAAGGTTTAGGGACTTGTTGAATATAAGGTTTGTTATGTTGTTTAGGTTTATAATGAACAAGTATTGTAATGGAATTATCTAGTTTGTTATTTGTGTGTTTATTGTGGTTTCAATGAAGTTATTGTGGTTTCAATTTAGTTATTCTGGTTTGTTCTTTATGTGTTTATTTAGGGACACCATGCACACAATAACTCATCCAACCCTAGAACTCAATACACAATAATTAAGTAAAACTAAACTCAATAGATATAACATAAGTGGACCCATTAAATTAAAGGACCTGTTAGTCATTATTTGTTAAAATATACATATAATTGAATGACCTATTGGTCAGGTTCCAAGGCAATACATTAAGTGGAAACAGAGAATGAGGTAAATTCAATTGTTGACACTTTGTTAGGTTCCTGGGAAGTCATAACATTTAGTTGTAGTCTCTGGCATGGTCTCAGATCATGTTCCCCTCCTTGTTCCCCTCCCTCTTCCCTTTCCTCTTGCTCATTTTCCCCTTGGCCGTTCTCTGGGTCTTCCCCTCACAAATGGTGTTACTATCACATCAGGTGGTGCATCAGACTACCCATCAGGTTGGCCAACAGTTACAATAGGTTGCCCATCAGGTTCACCTCCATGATGTACATCAGATTGGCCATCAGATGTATCAGGTTGACCCCTATCATGTGCAATATCATCAACTTCAACATCTACAGGTGCAACCTAAAAAAACACATGGAATATGTAATACTTTAGGATAAGGTACAGGGAAAGGGACATATTACATACTGTAGGTGCAGGTTCCATTTTGGCTTAAATTTGGACATGTAGTTTTATTATGCCCAGTACCATCACATTTGGCCTTTTGGGTGGATTGTCTTCTTCATAGGGGTCCCTCCTCCTAAGTTTTTTTGGTCTGCCAGGTGCCCTCTTATATAAGGGAGGGAAGACATTTGGTGCATCAACATGGGGCCATATAGACTGACCATTAATTGGTTGTATAATCCCTACATAACACTAGGCATATGTGCTTTTGGAGTACCAGGGTAACACAAATTGCTTAGGTGTGTCACCCCTATATTTCATAGCAGATACAACATGTCTACAGGGAATTCCATTTAGTTCCCACCAATTACAACTGTAGTGCTTTTTAGCTAAATCAACAATAAACATGTGGTTTGAGTTAGTGTGTTTCATCTCAAAAAGCAAGTCTCCAGCCTAGACTGGAACCCATTCCCCATTGAACTCAACTTCTCTATACAGTCTCTTGGTTGATCTTGGCATAATATCTTCTTAAATGCTCCACAGCTTTGATCTCAGCTTAGCAAACCTACCCAAAAAATATTGTTTGATCCACTCCAACATTGTAATAATTGGCTTGTCCCTACAAGGTAGTATAATTGAGTTGAAGGCCTCACATGTGTTGTTCATGATTACATCACATTTAGGGTAACGTAAAAAAGCATGTTTACACCAGGTCTTGGTTGGAATTACAATTAGCCAATCAAATGCCCTCTGATCAAGCTCCTTGATCTGTTGCATTTTGGTCTCCCATCAGATTTTTAAGTAAGGCACCCTCACCTTAACTTTTCTTCAGGTTTGTGTACAAGTGTCTGACACAATATCTATGTTCCACACCATCCAACAACTCCTCAAAAACTTGTAACAAACCCTGCAAGTACAATTCAATCAAGTAAATATCAAATCAAACAACAAACCCTACATAAATAAAGTCAAATGAGCCTTAACATAATACCTTTTGTTAGTCAGAAATAAAAGCATATCTATTGGTACTCATATCACCAATATCCTCTAGCAGTAGGCTCAAAAACCATCTCCAGCTTTGTTTATTTTCAACCTCAACCACAACAACTGCAAGTGGAAAATATTGGTCATTCGCTTCCCTTCCAACTACAGTTAAAAGCTGACCTCCATACTTGTTTTTCAGATAACACCTATCCACTCCAATAAAGGGCCTACAACCGCTCAAAAAACCTTGCTTGCAGGTATCCAAACACATATAAAATGCACCAAATCTAGGCTATAAGTCTCCACCTGGATTCTCCAACTGTATCCTGCATCTGTTACTATTTGATACATGTTTTAACTCTACACTATAGCTCCACAACATGCTATACTGCTTGCTACCCTCACCATCTAATATATCATGTGCAAGTCTTCTCCCTTTGTAGGAAGACCAATCAGTCAACTGAACAACATGTTGAGATCTGAAAATCTCTATGATTTTAGGTATTGTAAGCTTAGAGTTCACCTTTAAGTGCTTCAACAGAATCTTGGGAACCTATTTAGAATTCTAGTTTTTGTTGTCAAATACTCTGGGACAGGTACGTTGAGGTCCAAAAGCCTTCAACATAATCACATTTGTTCTCCCTACTTTGCTACCAAAAGCCATCCAACCATAGTCAATGTTTGTACATTTCATATGACACCTCCCAGGTTTATTTTTTACAAACTTCCCCTCTCTACCCTTGCACAAGTTATACTCCTTGACGGCCTACCTAAATTGCACCATAGTCTGGAACTCCATTCCAACCTTCAACTCATACTTCTCCCCCATCTTTTCTTCATCAAAAGCCTCACTCTGAACTTTAGCTTCCTCATCTGTCTCAACATTAGTGTGAACCTTTTTAGTATCATACCCTGATTCGATGTCTCCATAGTCCTCACCACCAAGACCATGTAGGTCTTCATCCCTAAAGTAAGTCCTACACTCAGCCTGCTCACTACTGTTGGGTCCAATATTTTCCCTTGAAAACTCAGAATTCACTCCTGAATTAGGTTCACTCCTTGGCTCGGGTTCAGTCTTTGACTCAGGAATAGGTAACTCATCTGTGTCTGGAACTTCAGCCTGCTCAGTGTTAAGACAACAAACAAAACTTTCAGCTGATAAATTCCCTCCACTAGCCACCTCTGTTGGCCCATAACTTGGGAACTCAGTTGACTCCATAGTTGGCTCCACAGTTGGCCCACAGGTTGGCTCCACAGTTGGCCCATAACTTGGCTCCACAATTGCCTCCTCTATTGACCTACATGTTGGCTCTACAGTTGGCCCACATGTTGGCACCTCAGTGGACCTTAAACTCCTCAGTTGACTCTTATAAATTTTTTCCTGGTCATTACTTTATTAGGACTTACATAAGAGCTAGACTTTGCTCTCCTATTTCTGTTATCATATTGGGCTTGTTGGTTTTGGGTTTTGATTTCTTGGTTTCTTGTTCCTTTGCCATACCTTCATGAGCCACATCCTCATGGCCCACACTCTCTGCCCCACCCAAACAAACAACCTTTTTAGTCTCTGTTACATAGTGTTCCACATACAAGTCAACCTTACAATTCTCATTAACTACATACTCACCTATTTCCAGTGCATGTGTGTCCCATGTCATACTTTTGTACTTAGACTCACTTGATTTCTTCCACCACAACTTAAATTACCCTCTATATCCAAGGTCTTCCACCAGTGACCTAGCCTCAAAGTATGACCATGTATCCAAGTCTACTTTATGAATGTCATGTATTTCTTTATCAACATACAACACTGGTGGACCCTCATCGAACTTCCCCTTATGGTATATCACAACACTAAAACTCATACCTACATACAATACACACACACACACTAAATTATGCTTTTTTAATCACAAAAGTACAACACACCCACAAACGACAATAACAAACATGTGGTTCCTCCCCCCACAACCCCATCCCAAAGTAAATTAAAATAATAGGGTTCCATACAGTGTTTAAATATATACCTGCATAATAAATTATGCCCTCTTTTAGTTGTTGACATTCGCTCACACCTTTCCATAACAACGCAAAAGTAGAGCTTGCACGATAGTGACACTCGAGTGAAATGCAGACACTGAATGAGGAAGGTAGACGGTGAATAAGAACAAAAGATATGAGGGAGAGCGGGAACAGGTGACTTTCAGGGAGCTTCAACCACTCAAACACAGAGTTATGGAAAAAAATTTAATTACCTTGATTAATTACCTTATTTAATTACCTAAATAAAAAATTTAAATAATTAATCTCAATTATTCACACGTAAGCACTAGCTTCATTAAATTAATAATATTATTGACATCTATCACTGATAAGGTGGCCCAAACTTATGCCACCTCATCAGTTCAGGGCGTCATCCTTAAATTCATAAACCCTAAAATTTAATAAGGGGCAAAACCTAAGGGTTTTTTAAGGGGCCTTTTCTGAATCTCTAAACATTAATAGGGCTAAAAAGGGGTTTTAGCCTTGTCTTTATGTATCTATTGGATGTGCATAATTTGTGTTTCTGTTCACTTTTGAGAAGATACCATAAATAGTATTCAAAATAATATATATAGTGAGGATTAATTAATTATCAAATTATTGTAACGTAGGTAGACAGCAAGAACCAATGACATTGCCTAGGAAGATTTTATTCAGGATAAGAACTAGCCTATTTTAGGAAAAATAATAATCCTATATTTTTTTGAGATATTAAACAAATCTCTTACGTGTTACTTATTTGAGAAAAAAAGAGTACACCTCAATTATTTGTTTTGCATTTAAAGCTTCTGCTTCGATAAAAACTATATATTTTAAGACAATTTTAAACTTTTATCTTGATTTTTTTTCTTTTACTCATATAAATTTTAACTATTATTCATTTATTTCAAGAATGGCACGTAAGGTCATGCCCATTTCAGAGATTAACTCAACAAAAGAGAGTTATGAGATTGCTATAAGAATTATGAATATGAGATTGATATAATAGTCATAAAAAGTGAGTGCTATTGAGATGATCTTCATGATTGAATAGGTAGTAAATGTGTTTTTTATGTTGAAACTTTGTATAGAATATCAATATTTGTTACATGATGTTTCTTGGTTTTTTTTCATAGGGGAGCAAGATCATGGCTGAAGTGAAAGGAGTAGATGTTAACAATTGGATTCCAATACTTGAAGAGGGTAAAACACATGTCATGCAAAATTTCTACCCTGAAGTTAGCATTGGACAATTTAAAATATCTAATCATGGACATAAATTGGTATTTATGAGTGAGACAATATCGGTACAATGTGACCTTCCCTAAATACTAGAAAATGTTTATCATTTTGTTGATTTTCAAGATATCATCTCTGGAGCTGCTTGTCCTGATGTGTTAGTAGGCAAGTGTTGATTACGATGGTTCTTCTTTTATTAATTTTGACCTTAATGCATATCCCAACAATTAACAAGAATTTTATGACTCTTAATTTGGTAGATATTATTGTAGAATTTGTTGATATAAAGCAACATTTGTGTGAAAGTGTTCCAAAGAGAGTTATCATTGTTTTGAAGGACCAAAGGTAAATGTAATACAAATTGGTTGCCTTTGCTTATATGAAGTCAATGTATTACTTATTTTGACTTTTCACTATTATGTTTGATACATAGAGGTGTTATAATGCATTGTACTTTGTGGGAGAATTTCGCAACAAAATTCTTATCTTACTTAGATAGTCAATGTCGTGACAGGGATCGCGGCAGGAGGCCGACTGTAAAAAGAAATTTAGGTTCCCAGATTCCTTCCAGAAACCATGGAGTCGCCACCAATGTTTTTAAGGTAAAACATTGGAAAAACCCTAATGTAAGGTACTAGTCCTAAATTAAGATTTTAAGTTTGGGAGTCTAGTTACAGGTGGGGAAGGTATTAGCACCTCACACTGTTCATTTTAAACGGTTACCCTAAATTGTTTAAGTTTTTGAATAATCCTAATAATTTGTTATCTAGACCACTTAGAGATTTTTGTGGATTTATTATTGACTTAATAATTAAAGTTATAATTTTGGTGATTAACAGGACGTCTCGTCCAAATTAATCGGGTCATTGTTAAATGCGTTATGGTTTTTTTTATAAACTAGTGGGACATATTTATTTTTTAAAATTTAGGCCTGGCGGGATTAATTACTCCCTCTCCTACTTATTCCCTAAGCGTGAGGGGAAATCAAGGTTATGTAGTTCTTGATTTATTATTTTAAAAAAATGTAAAGTAAGTTAAAAACGTCGAGATTTAGGAAAACTTTAATCAATAGGATGTCTCGTCCAAATTGATTCCTAATATAAATATTTAATTTACACATCAACATTATTAAAATATTTTATGGTCTATGTTAATTTAAGAAAAATTAAATTTAGATTAACAAGACGTTCCAGTCAAATTAATTCCTAACATAAAGATTTTTTATTTTGTTACATGTTGACGTCACTAAAATATTTTATGGTCTAAAAAACATATATTAACAGGACGTCATGTCCAAATTAACCCCTAACATAAAGATTTTAATCTTGTTACATGTCAACATAACTGAAAATATTTTTATAGTCCCAACAATTCAAACATAGATTAACAAGACGTCCTGTCCAAATTAATCCCTAACATAAAGATTTTAATTTTTGTTACATGCCAATATCAATTTTAATTTTTTAATCTTATGAATGTAATACTCTAACTTGGTTAATAACAAAACATCAAAAGGTACTCTATGCTACTGATTATTAGATTTTTCTAGATGGGAATGGACTTTACATGTTTAATCATACATATTATCTCATTACAATTTGCTAGGAAACAAGGATCTAAACAATGAATAGAATTAAAATTTTTAGAAACAAGACATTGTTTAAGGTTGTCAAAGAAAAACAAGACAAGGCAACAAAGTTGTAAACAAACTAGTTGAGGATGCTTGATGCAAGGCAAGTATTAGAAAACACACAACAATCCTAAAATACAAGTACTAGGTTTCTTTCCTAAGGGGAAACAAGAACCTAAGTTGTCTTTTACTAGGTTATATCCTAGGATGTAGTACTATGACTAGTTATGCAAGACCTAGGTTATCTTTACCTATGTTCTTTTTGATGATCCTAGGTTGTAACTAATCAAGTAACTAACCTTAAACAAGCTTACACAAATTTGGTTATGGGAAGTTAGAAGTAATAAATTAGTTTCAACTAATCAACTAACTCTAACTAACACCAACTAACCTAACTAAATTTAGTTATTTAGTTATTATGGTTGTAACTAAGTCCAACCACTCTAACCACTTAACTAAATTCGGTTACTAATTGGTTATGCTAACTAAAATTCGGTTGGGATGTAGTTAGGTTAACTAGAATTATTTCCAACTATTAACTAACTAACCAAATTAGTTAAGACTAACAACTAACTAACTACTTCTAGTTGTAACTAATTAACAAACAAATGCAAATGCTTCTCCCTAATTTCGAAATTTACCAAAAGGAAATGAAATTAATAGAGTCCAAAGTCCAATGTCCAATTAGTGTCCAAAATACAAGACAAAAACCTACTACATTTTTTCTAAGAATTTGAGAATTTCCCTATGTTCTACTAGTTACAAGGTTTTTGTTTCCTTTATAATGTTTTTCAAGCTCTTCCCTTGATGTATAAGCTCCACCTTACCTAGCAAAACCAACATAAAAGAAACAACTCCAAACGAAATTGTTAAGGGAAAATGAACAAAATTTGAAACCTCACAAGTGTGTCTCTCACAAATTCTTACCCTTTCTCTTTAGATCAAGTTCACTTAAGCAATTATTACTCTCACCTCAAGTGTTCCAAGATGCTACCCTCAATGGTATAGAGAAGGAATTATCAAGAGATTTGAAAGATAGAAAACTCAATTGACAAAACTTAAGAAGGAATCAAGACAAACTAAAAAGGCTTAAGAAAGAAAGGCTACTCAAATGGGAATGTTTTTGGATTTTTGATTGACAAGACACTAAAGAAATAAATGTTCAAAAAAATAAAGGCTATACATGAATGGAATTCATAATTTGATGATGGACAAAACTAGACAAGCAAAGAAATTAATATGCAACACAAAAGCAAGGTACAACCTAAGCTTAGAAACTCTAAAGTTGCAACACTAAGCAATCAAGTTCAAATGAAAAATGAGTATACAATGTCAACTAGCAAACACCTCATTTCAAGCTTATAGAATTTCAAAAATGATACAATGATTTTGGTGTTCAAGTTTACAAGTTTCTAATGAGGCTACTTTTTATTCTTTGTTTTTCAACACCCTTTTTCAATTTTGTAATTTGGGCTTTGTATTTTCTTTTGTATCTTTCTATTTCTTTTCTTTTATCTTTTGCCTCTTGTTTTTGTATGATACTTTTTTTTAAGTTTTAAGCACCTCAAAACCAAAACCTAACTAGCTTCACAAGTTTTAATGTGCACTTTTTTGCTTAAGGGAAAAAATGCAACCTTCTTCCACCAAGATAAATGGAAGGCCCATGACTAAATCTTTTTGAAAAAACTTTCTTTTATGCAAAGAAATATGAAGCCAAATTGAGATGGTAACCTATTAGTGCATTCACAACAAAAATTAAACCTATATGAAAAGCTAAGAATAGATTTCTAACACTCCTATGATGAGCTAACTTTTGGAGAGTCTTAAAATAAGACCTCCTAACACTCAAGATTGGAACCTCTTGGGAGTTAATCAAGATGCTTAAATTACTCCTCCACATGGATTTGCACTCTAAAAGTTGAGTCAATAATTTTCTAGAATAAAAGAAGAGGTTCCAAATGGTACTTAACACACCTAGTTGGCTCTAACAACTAACAAACTTGTAACTACCAAACTAGAAGATCAAAACTGAAAACTAACTTGTGCCAACTCAGAATTTTGAAAGCCTAAACACAATCAAGACATACCAAATCAAAAATTGTAAGAACAATATGCCAAAAATTGAAAGACAAAAAGGAACCAACACAAAACTTCAAAGAAACAACACTTTTTTATGGATTTTCTATCATATCATGGCATCAACAAGACAAGTATATGAATTAAATTTGCACAACTAGCCAGCAAAAGAATTGAAACTGAAATGCTTAAAAGGAAGAAGAAGTAGAAAAGAACCTATAAGGCTCAATGATACCACTTGATGTAGGAGCTTCTTCTAGTCTCCTTTGGAAGGGATGGATCTTGGCTCCTTTCCTTGTTCTTCCTTCAAGCCATGGATGAATCCCTTCCTCAAGGTTGGAACCAAAATAAACAAAAGGGAAAACTCTATGGAGTGGATGAAATTTGGTGGAAGGGAAGAGAGAAAGTGAAGTGGTTTGGACCAGATGGAGGGAATGGAAGAGAAAGATAGAAGGTGAAGGAGGGAGGCCACTTCCTTAGGAAGATAACTCCCTAATCTCGCCACCAAGAGGGAGAAGATCCTCTTGGATAAGAGCTTTCTTTAGAGAACTCAATCCTAGAGAGAAGGAGGAGCTTCTCACTCTAGAAAATTTACACTCAAGGTAAAAAAAATCTCAACTGATCATTATTGTGTGAATTTACAAAGGAGAGTTCCCTTATATAGCCTCTCTAGAATTTGGCCAAGGGAAGGAAAAGTGGGGTTGGATAATGGATCCAAGGCCCAATAGTGCAAAAGGAAGAGAACATGGCCTATAGATGGCCCAAAGGGAAAGTACATGGCCCTAAAGTGGCCCAATTGACCTAGCAAGGTCCAAATAAAACCTAAATGTCTAGAGAATCTAACTATGACCTATGTTACAAGATGCAAGCATGTAGATTCTCATGGTGTCTCCCTTGGGCTTGGGCCCATTAAGCAAAGAGATGAAAGATGACACGGCTTTATGAATGTCCTCTTTAGCTTTCTTGGACTTGGCCCTAGTGAGGGGCCCTTTATAAGCCTCTAGCCCTTTGTCCAATATAGTATGTGGGTCCTCCCTTAAGATGTCCTCATTATTACCTGGTAGTATTTGATTCACGCTCCCTTTTCATATAAACTTCTTCTGTCTTTTCTTTTAAATGACGTCTGATCCGGTCTAGATACCGACACATGGACAGAAGGGTAATTTCACCTACTTTCACTCGTCTACCAGTGTCGCAGGTAGACCTCCGAACTATAACTCGTGTTAGATATCCTTCTATATCAAAAAGTCCAGGTCAGCACCTATGAACACCAAAAAGCATCTGTGTCACCCAACAAACAGTACAAGGTACAGCTGCGGGGGCAACGTTCATGGGAGATCTGGAGGCACTCGCGTCATGTGTCAGATTCTTATAGAATCGTACTGACACTGTACAAATTGTCCCAAAGCCCCGAAGGACTCTTGCATTCTTTGCATGCGCGCATATAAATACTAACATTTCCATAATACTAGTATGTTAGACTCATTCTCAAACTTACGCTCGAGAACCTTGTATTCTATTTCTGATTACTAACTTGAGCGTCAGAGATTCTTCACAGGTGACACCACCTTTGGCCCCCATCAACGTGAAAGCTTGGTGAGAAGGATCTCCATGACTCCAAGACCCTTACTTCCCCACTGGAATAGGGGCTATAATACCAGATCCCCACTGGACCGGTGTACAAACCACTGAGAATGGAGAACATTTGTGGCTGGTCCCACACCGGATCCTAGACCCTAATTCAGACCAGTTCAACATCAATTCCTTTTTTGTGTTAATTTCTTCTCTTTATTTGTGTCAATCTTTCTTTTTTCTTCTAGTAGCGTGAACTATATAATATAATTCAACAGCTTTTTCCTTTCTTTCTTGTTGCATCAATTTCATATATATAAATTAAAGCCCTATCACCTCCTTCGAATTACGTTAGTATCCTTTTCTTTGTGAGTTCCCTGAACTGCGTGTGCCTTTTTATTATCTTGTAGCATATCTATATATATATGGTAAGATTTTGTTATTAGCCTTATATATATATAATTATATAAATTGATAAGCTAATTTTTTTATAATATATATATATATTGAAAACTTTATCTTATCCTATAATATATATATTTTAAAAAAAACCATATCTCATTCTATAATATATATATATATATATATATATATATAAAGTTCTATCTCATTCTATTAAAAAAAACTCTATCTCATCTTTTAAAATCTTCTTCCTATTTTTTTAGAAAAATATGATCCTTTTTCTATAAAATTTAAAATTTGAACTTCTCCTTCCTATTTGAATTTAAAATTTCTCTAACATTAGATTCTAGGTTTTTTTAGAAATTCAAAATTTATGGTTTTGATAAGGATTTAAAAATTTTAAAGATCAAAGCTTGGTTTAACAATTTGAAATTCAAACAATCCCATAGGTTCACTTTTTTTTTCTCAAAAATAAACCCTATGTTAGATTATTTTTTTATTTTTTATATTTCTATTTTTCTTAAAAATTTAAATAGGCCCGGACAAAATTGGGTAGCAACAACTTGCCCTTTTTTACTTTTCCCTTACTGTATTACAGTAAGGGATAAGTAAAGACTAAGTGAACCAATATTGTCCAGAGCGCCAACTTGATGACTTTGAAATTTAAAGGATGCTATGTTTGACGACAAGGAATATAAAGGGTGCCATGTTCGGTGACAAGGATATTTAAAAGACGTCATCCCTCGATGACATGGACAAGAAAATTTAAAAGACTCCGTCAATGACACAAATATAAAAATTTAAAAGATGTCATCCTTCGGCGATATGAATAAGAAAATTTAAAAGATGTCATCATTCGGTGACATGAACAAGGAAATTTAAAAGATGCCATCTTTCGGCAACATGACACCATCTTATGGACAAAGAAATTTAAAAGATGTTGCCCTACGATGACATGGACATGGAAATTTAAAACACGCCATCCTTCAGGAACATGAACAAGGAAATTTAAAAGAAGCCATTCTTCGATGACATGAACAAGAAAATTTAAAAGACGTCATCCTTCGGGGACATAGACAAGGAAATTTAAAGGACCCTCATCCTTCCGCGACATGAATAAGGAAATTTAAAAGACGCCATTCTTTGGCGACATGAAAAAGGAAATTTAAAAGACGTCATTCTTCGACGAAATGTATAAAGAAATTTAAAAGATGCCATCCTTCGGTGACATGGTCATGGAATTTTTTTAAAAAAGAAAGACGTCATCCTTCGACAACATAGACAAGGAAATTTAAAAGACGTCATCCTTCAGCGACATGAATAAGGAAATGTTAAAAAAAGACACCAACCTTTGAGGACAAAGAAATTTAAAAGATGCCTTCCTTTGGCGACATAGACAAGGAACTTTTAAAAAAAGACACCATCCTTCGGCGACATGAACAAGGAAACTTAAAAGATGCCATCCTTCAATGACATGAACAAGGAAATTTAAAAGATGTCATCCTTTGGTGACATGAACAAGGAAATTTAAATGATGCCATTCTTCGGTGACACAAACAAGGAAATTTAAAAAAGGCGGTATCCTTCGGCAACATGAACAAGAAAATTTAAAAAGACGCTATCCTTCGACGACATGAACAGGGAAATTTAAAAGACGCCATCTTTCGATGACATGAACAAGGAAATTTAAAAGAAGCCATCCTTCGGTAACATGAACAAGGAAATTTAAAAGATGCCCTCCTTTGGCGACATGAACAAAGAAATTTAAAACACGCCATCCTTCGATGCCTAGGCAAGAAAATTTAAAAAAGACGACATCCTTCGCTGACATGAACAAGAAAATTTAAAAAGACATCATTCTTTAGTGATATGAACATGGAAATTTAAAAGATGGCATCCTTCGCCGACATGAACAAGAAAATTTAAAAAGACACCATTCTTCAATGATATGAATAAGGAAATTTAAAAAATGCCATTCTTCGGCGACATGAACAAGGAAATTTAAAAGATGTTATCCTTCCACGTCATGGACAAGGAAATTTAGAAGATGCCATCCTTCAGGGACATAAACACAGAAATTTAAAAGATGCCATCCTTCGGTGACATGAACAGAAAAATTTAAAAGACGCCATCTTTCGATGGAATAGATAAGGAAATTTAAAGGACGCCATCCTTCATCGACATGAACAAGGAAATTTAAAAGACATCATCCTTCAGCGACATGAAAAAAGAAATTCAAAAGATGTCACCCTTTGACGACACGGACAAAGAAATTTAAAAGATGCAATCCTTCGACGACATGCACATGGAAATTAAAAAAAAGACATCATCCTTTGGCGACATAGATAAGGAAATTTAAAAGATGTCATTCTTTGGCGATATGAATAATAAAATTTAAAATATGCCATCCTTCAGTGACATGACCAAGAAAATTTTAAAAAAAGAGCATCCTTCGGTGACATGGAGAAGGAAATTTAAAAGACGTCATTCTTCAGCGATATGAACAAGAAAATTTAAAAGACACCATCCTTCGGTGACATGACCAAGGAAATTTAAAAAATATGTCATCCTTTGGCGACATGGACAAGGAAATTTAAAAAATGACATCCTTTGATAACATGAACAAGGAAATTTAAAAGATGTCATCCTTCGATGACATGAACAAGGAAACTTAAAAGACGCCATCATTCAGCGACATAGACAAGGAAATTTGAAAGACGCCATCATTCAGCCACATAGACAAGGAAAATTAAAACCCACTATCCTTTGGAGACATAAACAAGGAAATTTAAGAGACGCCATCCATCGGCGACATGCACAAGGAAATTTAAATAAAAAGATGACATCCTTTGATGACATGTACAAAAAAAATTAAAAGATGCCATCCTTTGGCGACATGGACAAGGAAATTTAAAAAAAGATGCCATCCTTCAACGACATGGATGAGGAAATTTAAAAAATGCCATCTTTAGACGACATGAACAAGGAAGTTTAAAAGATGCCATCCTTTGATGAAATGAAAAAGGAAATTTAAAAGATGCCATTCCTCGGTGACATAGACAAGGAAATTTAAAAAAGATGGCATCCTTCGGCGACATGAACAAAAACATTTAAAAGGACACCATCCTTCGCAACATGAACAGGGAAATTTAAAAGAAGCCATCCTTCGGTGACATAAACAAGGAATTTTAAAAGTCGTCATCCTTCAGCGACATGATCAAGGGAATTTAAAAGTTGCCATCCTTCGGCAACATAAACAAGGAATTTTAAAAGACGTCATCCTTCGGCGACATAGACAAGGAATTTACAACAAATGACATCCTTCATTGACATGAACAAAGAAATTTAAGAAGACACCATCCTTCGGTGACATGAAAAAGGAAATTTAAGAAGACACTATCCTTTGGCGACATGAACAAGTAAGTTTAAAAAACCCTATCCTTCGGTGACATAAAAAGGAAATTTAAAAGATGCCGTTGTTCGACGACATAGACAAAGAAATTTAAAAGATGTCATCCTTTGGCGACTTGGACAAGGAAATTTAAAAGACGTCATCCTTCAGCGACATGAACAAGGAAATTTAAAACACACCATCCTTCAGCGACATGAATTAGGAAATTTAAAATATGCCATCTTTCAGCGATATGAAAAAGGAAATTTAAAAGATGCCAACCTATAGACAAAGATATTTAAGAGATGTTATCCTTCGACGACATTGACAAGGAAATTTTAAAGACGCATCCTTTAGGGACATGAATAAGGAAATTTAAAAGATGGCATTCTTCGGTGACATGAATAAGGAAATATAAAAGACACCATCCTTCAATGACATTGAGAAGGAAATTTCAAAGACACCATCCTTCAGGGACATTGACAAGGATATTTAAATGACGTAATCATTCGGTGACATGATCAAGGAAATTTAAAAGACGCCATCCTTCGGTGACATGAAAAAGGAAATTTAAAAGATGTCATCCTTCGATGACATAGACAAAGAAATTTAAAAGATGTCATCCTTCGGTGACATGGATATTGAAATTTTTTTAAAAAAAGACGTTATCCTTCGACTACATGGACTAGGAAATTTAAAAACGACGCAATCATTCGGTGACATGAACAAGGAAATTTAAAAGACGCCATCCTTCGGTGACATGAAAAAGGAAATTTAAAAGATGTCATCCTTCGATGACATAGACAAAGAAATTTAAAAGATGTCATCCTTCGGCGACATGGATATTGAAATTGTTTTAAAAAAAGACGTCATCCTTCGACTACATGGACTAGGAAATTTAAAAGACACCATCCTTCAGGATCATAAACATGGAAATTTAAAAGATGCCATCCTTCAGCAACATGAACAAGGAAATTTAAAAGATGCCATCTTCAGAGACATAGACAAGGAAATTTAAATGACGCCATCCTTCATCGACGTGAACAAAGAAATTTAAAAGACGCCATCCTTCGGCGACATGAAAAAGAAATTCAAAAGACGTCACCCTTCGACGATATGGATAAAGAAATTTAAAAGATGCAATTCTTTGGTGACATGGACATGGAAATAAAAAAAAGACGCCATCCTTCGGTGACATGGACAAGGAAATTTAAAAGACGTCAGTCTTTGGCAATATGAACAAAGAAATTTAAAAGACGCCAACCTTTGGTGACATGACCAAGGAAATTTAAAAAAAAGACCCCATCCTTCAGCAACATGGACAAGGAAATTTAAAAAATGTCATCCTTCGACGACTTGAACAAGGAAATTTAAAAATTCCATCCTTTGGGGACATAGACAAGGAAATTTAAAACCCGCCATCCTTTGGCGACATAAACAAGGAAATTTAAGAGACGCCATCCCACGGCCACATGCATAAGGAAATTTTATAAAAAAGACGACATCCTTTGACAACATGGATAAAAAATTTAAAAGATGTCATCCTTTGGCGACATGGACAAGGAAATTTAAAAAAAAGATGCCATCCTTCGGTGACATGGACAAGCAAATTTGAAAAATGCCATCCTTCGATGACATGAATAAGGAAATTTAAAAGATGCCATCCGTTAATGACATGAAAAAGGAAATTTAAGAGACGCCGTTCATCGGTGACATAGACAAAAAAATTTAAAAAAGACGGCATCATTTGGTGACATGAACAAAAAAATTTAAAAAGACGCTATCCTTCGGCAACATGAACAGGAAAATTTAAAAGCATCCATCCTTCAGTGACATAAACAAGGAATTTTAAAAGACTCATCCTTTAGTGACATGATCAAGGAAATTTAAAAGTTGTCATCCTTCACAACATGAACAAGAAAATTTAAAAGACGTCATCCTTTGGTGACATAGACAAGGAAATTTACAAAGGATGGCACCCTTCACCGACATGAATAAGAAAATTTAAAAAGACACTATCCTTCAGCGATATGAACAAGGAAATTTAAAAGACGCCATCCTTCGACGACATCAACAAGTAAGTTTAAAGGACCCCATCCTTCCGTGACATGTAAAAGGAAATTTGAAAGAAGTCATCGTTCGACGACATAGACAAAGAAATTTAAAAGATGCCATCTTTCGGCGACTTGGACAAGGAAATTTAAAAGACGTCATCCTTCAGTGACATAATCAAGGAAATTTTAGAAAAAAATGCCATCTTTTAGTGACATGGAGATTTCAAACCAAGTTTAAATCTGGGGAGAAACCTTGAAAACTGTAATCCTTACAGATTTTGGAGCTTACTCATGGATGAAACAGTGAAATTTAAAAGATGCCATCCTTCAGCGACATGAACAACAAAATTTAAAAGATGCTATCCTTCGGCGACATGAACAAGGACATCTAAAAGGCGCCATCTTTTAGCGACATAAACAAGGAAATTTAAAACACGCCATCCTTTAATAACATGAGCAAGGAAATTTAAAATGCGCCATCCTTCAGTGACATGAGCAAGGAAATTTTAAGAAAAGACGCCATCCTTTGACGACATGGACAAAGAAATTTAAAAGATGTCATCCTTTGAAAACATGGATAAGGAATTTAAAAAAAAAAGACGCCATCCTTCGGTGACATGGACACAAAAATTTAAAAGATGCCAACCTTCAGCATGTGAACAAGGAAATTTGAAAGTTATCATCCTTCAGCGACATGCATAAGGAAATTTAAGAGACTCCATTCTTCGGCGACATAAACAAGGAAATTTAAAAAAGACGGCATCCCTCGGCGACCTAAACAAGAAAATTTAAAAAGACACCATCCTTCTATGACATGAATAGGGAAATTTTTAAAACGTAATCCTTCAGTGACATGAACAAAGAAATTTAAAAGATGCCATCCTTTGGCAACATGAACAAGGAAATTTAAATGATGCCATCCTTCGCCGACACTAACAAGGAAATTTACAAAAGATAGCATCCTTCGCTGACATGAATATAACACCCTTGGTTAACTAGAACAATCTCTTCCACTATATCATTCTACTTAACTGAGAGGTTACGAGTTTTAGAAAAATGTGGAAGTTTTTTTTGGTGAAATAAATTTGGTAGAACAGATGTCTTATATACACTTTAGTCATATACAATATATGGTCATACTCAACATATTGTACATACTGAAAATCAGGGGCACGTAGGCTCCTATTTAACAGGAAAAGAAAATCAACTAAGGTAATTGTCCTAGGTCCAAGAAATGTCTAGTTGTCCCTTAATACAAAGTCTGCACTGATTTCCCTGATGTCGAGTATGTGGTCCAGTCAAAGGTCTGTAAAAATAACTGTAAGGGTGAGTCTCTCTTCTATACTATCAGAGGTTTGTCATTTTTGATGTCCTCCCATAGCATCCAAACAAGTATTCATATAATCCTTCCTCGTCTCGGGTTCCTAATCTCTCTAAGTTATCTGTCACAATTCAGTCCTACCTATCATTTCCCCTTCCTTCTCTTATATTCTACACTAATAATTACAGAACAATTCATATATCCAATAACCATCACAATCACATACAATATCTTAGAATTATATAATGCAATGCATGGGTTCCATTACTTTTGGTTAAGCTTTTCATTGTTTATCATTAATGCATGTGGGCCCAATGCCATCTCATCAATTTCAAACTTATCATCATCATAATCGGTCCTGTTTAGGCTGCCCCTGAACACAACGTTTCTGTACTAGAGCGACCGGAGCCCACCAAGTCCTCACATCACAACACAGGGTATACATGGACTCACAGTCCCAATATCATGGATCCAACACATATATCGTCATATTAGAATGGGACTTGGCTCTCCATTGTCCTAGTGATACTGGTCTGGGTCAAAGTGCACCAGGATTGCATAGTTTTTCCGGGCATCGGCGTGCTACCACCAAGCCATTGGGGGTCCCATCCCATTACACTCCCAAGATCCAACCTCAAGGATCGAACCCTTATATCCTTTAGCGTACCCCTCGCTGCTTGCTCTAGTCCTTATCAATTCATATACAAATAATGCATGTCTCATACATATTCTTTCATTTTCCATTATGCTCGTCATCAGTAGGGTCCCCTCAACAACCACTTTCATTCTTAACATCGAATTTATTTCATACTGTTCTTTAAATTTCTTCTAATCATGGTTACTCTAAGTTAAATATGGTATAATCTTATCACTGTTGGGCAGGACTATTCTAGGGGTATGGGCTGTTTGGCTATGTAAGTGTATACTTGGTTTCTACTAATAGTTGACTGACAGTCTAATTCATATACCAACATTATCTTTAGTTATTGTCATTATTTCTCTTTAATGCTTATCATAGTATATTCCTTCCGATAATTAAGAATGAAAGGGAAGTTGAGTATACAGATTCATTAATTTGCAGGTACAAAGTTATGTCTCAGAGCATCCTTATCTTATCGGATCCATCCATATTTCACCATCATTCCATTTTTACGTCATGTAAGGATTCCTACCGATACATATCCTTGCTTTCATTCTTTACATAACATTTTATTAATGCATCATATAAGATTCATTCCTTTCATCATATATTTCATCAAAATCATATAATTTATTATACCAACAAGAACACGTACTCCTCATAATCATGCACGTTGATTGATTAAGCATATACACTCATTTAATGAACATATTCACCAAACATGCATCTCATCGTGCTTTATTCAATCCATCATATTTTATACATACATTCATATCACAAGCAATAAGTAATTCACATGAGTTAATCAGACAATTCATCCATCAGATAGATACAGATTACTTTATCTAATTGATCATATATTATGATTTATTCTCTCAAGACTAATCATAAGATATTATTGTCTTTTATAACTATCGCATCCACACTTAAGAAATTTTGATGAATTTGTTTTATATAACCACCATGAGTGTCTATAATTCTAGGTATAGTCTTCTACGTAGCCTGGCTATATTTATAAATTACATTTGTAAGTGCATTCACTAGTTACTTTATATCTAATTGTTATCATATTTAGTTAGGTTACCATCCCTGTCAACCGTATATTCGTCCCTTTTTAAATACTGATCTTATATAGATTTTATTGACGTGTTTATTCTTATTAACTTTGATTAAGTTGTTATTCCTGTCAACTAGATAATTTCTCCCTTTAAATAAACTGATTATATTCAGACTTTATTAATACATCTTATAAATTATTACTAGCCTAAGCTTGTCTAGTTCAATCTTCTTATTTATTTAGTACTTAGTTATTAATCATATGTATATAAGCTATCTTCTTAATTAATCTAATCTAATTTTTGAAGGACTAAGTTGTACACTTAACTTTAAATGCACTTAACCCTTACTTCTCCAAGACTGTTCATTCCTTAATTAAATTTATTATTTTTCTTAAGTGGTTAATTATCCATAATCTAAGTCTAATTCCCTTTTTACTTATATAATTACTATATATATATTTCTAATTACCACTTTTAAACTATATTATTATTTGTTAACTTAATTATCTTAGCTATTTTACACCATTTTTGGTGTACCTGTTTGACTAATTCTATGTTACCTAATTATAACTCAAATTTTTCCTTTTTATAATTTAGTTGTTAGTTAAGAACATAGTTATTGTCCTTGACAACTAAATCTTGAACTTGGCTTAGAAAACTCTACGTCTCACTATCAAAATTTTTACCAAGCCTATCAATTTCCTTTTAGTTCCTTTTAGTCCTTTTATACTAAGTTTTATTCCCAGGGTGTACTTAGTAGTTTATTATTATGGTTATTTGTTGGGATATACTAAATCATTAAAATTCTTAATCCTTATCTTTATATTTTTATTACCATTCTTATGACTCCTAAGTATCTATGTATTCCCTTTATCTCAATTATTTATTTTTTGAGTTGTTAGGTCTTACTTATTTTTTGGACATTGATTGTTATTTTTATATTTATTTAGGATATGTAACGGCTACATTTCGGCTTAAGTATCATCTATCTTAGAAAGCAATCAAATATTGGATTTTATGACTGGTAACTGAAATAGTAGAAATATTAAATGGTGTCACTTTAATTTAAGGAAGTACTCGTTTATTACTTACAATAATATTAATAATGATATTAGTAACAAGAATGGTAGTTTTAATAATAACAATAATGATAATTATAAGGCGGCAGGGCTGACATTATATTTGATAATATAAATGACAGAATTAAATAAGGAGATTACTAAGAGCAACAGTAAAGCCGACCATTATGCTTTATAATATAAGTAACGGAGAAATTGTTAGGAGCGGCGGCAAAGCCGGCCATTATGCTCAATAATATAGAAACGTAATTTAATAAAGAAATAATTTAAGAGCGGCGGCAGAGCTAGCCATCATGCTCAATAATAATAATATAATGGTAATAATAATAATAATATTATTATGGTAATAATAATAATAATAATAATAATAATAAGAGTGATAGTATTGATAATAACAATAATAGTAGTTATAAGGTGGCATAGCCGACCATTAAGCTCAATAAAATAACAGGAATTAAACAAAGAAATATTAGGGATTAAGGCGACAATGCCGATCATTATATTCATTAATTAACAAAAATTTAAATAAAGGCAGAAAGTTATTATTCATAACGATAACGAAAAATTACGTAACTTTAGATCTAATTGTCGGATCATAATGAAATTCGAGAGAGTTACCCCCGGTGCCAAACAAACATTATGGTAGAATTTAAAACGAGAGGTAATAAAGTGAGACTCCCCTTACCTTATGGAGGTTCTCAGTTTGGAGGAAGAAAATAGGATGATTCACCGAAATGCCATTAAATACCTCCGATCGTCCGCTGATCGTCGCTGATAATTCTTGATCCTCAAGAATTTAAGGATGATGATCAAGAGAAAATTTGCAAAACTTGCCTAGGATAGGCCTAAGAAGCTCACAGTTTTGGAGACCTTTCAAGCAAGGAAATGAGGTCCAATACCAAGAGCCATGCATGTAAGAAGCTTGAATTTAGGGAGCTGGACAGTGGAGGGGTGGTCACGGTTGGTGCTAAGGAGAAGAGGAGAAGTGGAATTTTTTTTAAAAGAGTGGAGATAGGTGGCTTGAGGAGAAGAAGAAATAAGTTGAATTTTTTTAATTGAAAATGGTTAGAAGTGGGAGCTGCCGAGAATGAAGAAAAAAATGAAGGGGTTTGTAATTTATTATATGGTAGGGTGATTTTATAATAGTAAGAAATTTATCATTGATTGATGAGTGATAGTAGTTGATTTTTGAATTAGAAGGAAGGAGAATTTTGTTTGATTTCTGGTCATGAATGAGAAAGCAAGGAAAAGAAATATTGAAGTGGGTCATGGTGGATTGCAATGGGAGCAACATGTATGTAAGGGAAAATCAGATTTTGTTTGCCTTAATTTGAAGAAGCATGCAGCGTGAACATGTATATAGGTATGGCATGGGAATGGAATTGATTTAAGAAAATGTCATGGGTACATGGCTTAATTAAAAATGATAAGTATGCAGCTGGAATTTTAAGGTTAAGATGAAGAGATTTTGGTTTTTGATTACTATCGTGGAACAAGGAAAATGCAAGGAAGGGAATGCTGAAATTATTTTAAAGAAAAAAATGTCATTATGAAGTTTGTTTAGCATTAATTGCTAAATAGAGTGCAGCTGGAACGTGAGGTGGTAGCATGCATGGGTAGAGCCCTCCTAGTGGTGACACCTGTCCCAGGAGGTGGCGGGTGGTGGTAGTTGACGGAAACCGGTGGCCAAAAAATTAATTGTTACCCGATGATTTTAGGTGTGTAGGATTTTTAGGAACCAGAAATTAGGAATGTTAAAATTAAATATAGAACAATTCTTGGAAGCAGAATCTCGTAAAGTGCCCAACACAAAACTTCTAGATATCCTTTTTCTCTTTGATTTGATATATAATTTATGATGATCCAATATTGGTAGCTCCAGATATGATCAGCAAGACAGGATGTCTTATTCACCCCGAATCAGGTAGGGCTGTAAAGATAAATTTATATAAATTTTTCCTTTGAGAATTAGGCTTTGTGCTCTACATGAGACTTGTAGATATCCTTAAGATAGATCCATATCAAAAAGAACAGAGTGAGTTAAGCACTGTAAGAGGGTGATACGCCTATTTTTCTAAAACTGGACAGCGTAGTGACGTGATGAGTAGGGATTGGTAAAGATCCTAAAAACTGTATTAATATGTAGGGATTTAGCTTTTGCGGTCCGCATAAAAAATATAGATAATTTGAATACAGATATTTTGACACCAAGTTTGCATGAATATAAGGTCGTATGAGAAAGTTATGAATTTTTGAATAAACAATATGCAGAGCAAAAACGCGAATAACATGGTTCTAAGATTGATTTACTAAATCCTTGAATTTGAGCATAATAGAGTAGGAATTTGAGATCGAGACCAGAAATAGATCGAAGATAACTTTGAAATGAAGTGAACGAGACTATAATATTTCTAATCAAGCATTGATTGAGAAAGTAGGCCCAAAATGCCAAGGAAGCGCATATTGGATTTCTAAAGAAGTGAGATAGCTCCTAAATGAGATTGATAGAGTCCGAATCAAGTCTCGGGCTCTTCAGGAAACATTCCTAAAACATCAAAATGAGTCACCGGGGGTTGACCGTGTCACCATCGGATACTCTGAGGTATATGCACGACCAAATGTAGGTGATATCGAGGTTTCTGATTGGTCCAATCAAACCCAATCAGTTATCTTTGATCTGTTATAAGGAAACCCTACTGTGACTAAGTTCCTTTACGAAGTCATTAGTCTCAGTTCAAGTTACCAGAAAAGTTTGACCTCTGGGCCCCACAGTATAATACCGGGAAAACCCTTAATATTTTATTATTAAAATATTATTTTACATTATAATTTAATTAAAAACTTAATAAAATATTATTTTAATATTATATATACTTATTTCAAATAATTATTAATTATTATATATTTTAATCATATTTTTACTAATTACCCCTAATTAACCAATTAATCTACACATATTTAGCAAAAGAATAATCTAGCCAATTTATCATAATTTAACAAGATAAATTCTAATTATAAATTAATTATTAACATCTACAGTATTTTACTAACACTCACACTCATTCGTTTCTTACTCTCATCTATTATTCCTTAAACATCTCTCTTTCTCTAGTACTCTTTACTTTTCTCATAAATCTCTATTATCCTACTACACTCTTCCTCATCATTTCTAATTTCTCATAGTCACTCGGAATTAGGCCAAAGCCTTAAGTTCCACTAAAACACTTATTAGGATACCCTTAGAGATCCTGAGAGTCTAGGTTCTTATTCTAAAAACTAGGGTTGTTACAATGAACAAGGAAATTTACAAAAGACAGCATCCTTCGGCGACATGAACAAAGAAGTTTAGAATACGCCATCCTTGGCGACATGAGCAAGGAAATCTAAAAGACGCCATCCGTTGGTGGCATGAACAAGGATATTTAAAAGACGCCATCCTTCGGCGACACAAAAAAGGAAATTTAAAAGACGCCATCCTTCGACAACATGGACAAAGAAATTTACAAGATGCCATCCTTCGACAACATACACAAGGAAATTTGAAAAAAAAAGACACTATCCTTCGGTGACATGGAAATTTAAAAGATGCTAATCTTCGGAGACGTGAAAAGGAAATTTAAAAGTTACCATCCTTCAGTGACATGAATAAGGAAATTTAAAAGACTCCATTCTTCGACGACATAGACAGGAAATTTAAAAAAGACGGCATCCCTAGGGGACCTGAACAATGGAATTTAAAAAGACGTCATCCTTCTGTGACATCAACAAGGAAATGTTAAACACGTCATCCTTCAGTGACACGAACAAAGAAATTTAAAAGAGGCCATCCTTTGGCGACATGAACAAGGAAAATTAGAAGACATAATCCTTCGAGGACATTAAAAAAGGAAATGTAAAAGATGTCATCCTTTGACAACATGGACAAAGCAATTTATAAGATGCCATCCTTTGGCGACATGGACATGAAAGTTTTTTTTAAAAAAAGATGTCATCCTTCATCGACATGGACTAAGAAATTTAAAAGACGTCATCCTTCGGCGACATGAACAACAAAATTTAAAAGATGCCATCCTTCGGCGACATAAACAAGGAAATTTAAAAGGTGCCATCTTTCAGTAACATAGACAAGGAAATTTAAAAGACGCCATCCTTCAGCGACATGAGCAAGGAAATTTTTTAAAAAAAGACGCCATCCTTTCACGACAATGTCAAAGAAATATAAAAGATGTCATCCTTTGGCGACATGGACAAGGAAATTTAAAAAAAATACATCATCCTTTGGTGACATGGACAAGGAAATTTAAAAGATGCAACCTTTGGCGATGTGAATAAGGAAATTTAAAAGGTGCCAACCTTCAGCAACATGCACAAGGAAATTTAAAAGACTCCATTCTTTGGTGACATAAACAAGGAAATTGAAAAAAGACGGCATCCCTCAGCAACCTGAACAAGAAAATTTAAAAAGATGCTATCCTTCTGTGACATGAGTAGGGAAATTTTAAAAATGCAATCCTTCGACGACATGAACAAAGAAATTTAAAAGATGCCATCCTTTGGCAACGTGAGCAAGGAAATTCAAAAGGCACCATCCTTCGGCGACACAGACAAGGAAATTTACAAAAGATAACATCGTTCGCCAACATGAACAAGGAAATTTACAAAACACAGCATCCTTTGGCGACATGAACAAAGAAGTTTAAAATATGCTATCCTTGGTGACATTGACAAGGAAATTTAAAAGACGCCAACCTTCGGCGGCAAGAACAAGGACATTCAAAGACGCCATCCTTCGACGACATGAAAAAGGAAATTTAAAAGACGCAATCCTTTGACGACATGGACAAAGAAATTTAAAAGATGTCATCCTTCGACAACATAGACAAAGAAATTTGAAAAAAAAGACGCCATCCTTCGTGACATGGACAAGGAAATTTAGAGGATTCATCCTTCGGCGACATGAACAAGGAAATTGAAAAGATGCTATCCTTCAGAGAAATGAACAAGGAAATTTAAAAGACGCCATCCTTTAGCCACATAAACTAGGAAATTTTAAAAAAAAGATAATATTTTCAGCAACATGAACAAGGAAATTTTAAAAACACATCATCCTTCGGCGTCATGAACAAGGAAATTTAAAAGATGTCGTCCTTCGGCGACATGAACAAGGAAGTTTATAAAAGACACCATCCTTCGGCGACATGAGCAAGAAAATTTTAAAAAAATACCATCCTTCGGCGATATGAACAAGGAAATTTAAAGGACTTCATCCTTCGGAGACTTGAACAAGGAAGTTTTAAAAAAAAAGACGCCATCATTTGACAACATGCATAAAGAAATTTAAAAATGCCATGCATCAGCGACATGGACAAGGAAATTTTAAAAAAAAAGTTGCCATCCTTTGGTGACATGAATAAGGAAATTTAAAAGACGCCATTCTTCAGTGACATGAACAAGGAAATTTAAAAGATGCCATCCTTCGGTGACATGACCAAGGAAATTTAAAAAAAAGACACCATTGTTTAACGACATAAAGAAGGAAATTTGAAAAAAGATGTAATCCTTCTACGACATGAACAAGGAAATTTAAAAAAAGACATTAGCCTTCGGCGTCATGAACAAGGAAATTTAAAATATGCCATCCTTTAGGAACATGAAGAAGGAAATTTCAAAAAAACGTCATTCTTCAATGACATGAACAAGAAAAATTAAAAATACGCCATCCTTCAGTCACATGAACAAGGAAATTTAAAAGATGCCATTCTTTGGCGACATGAATAAGGAAATTTAAGAGACGCTATCCTTCGGTGACATGACTAAGGAATTTTAAAAAGAGACGCCATCCTTCGGCTACATAAAGAAGGAAATTTAAAAAGGACGTCATCCTTCTCTGATATGAACAAGGAAATTTAAAAAACGCCATCCTTTGGCGACATGAACAAGGAAATATTAAAAAAAGACGCCATCCTTCGGTGAGATGAACAAGGAAATTTAAGAAAAGACGTCATCCTTTGGTGTCATGAACAAAGAAATTTAAAAGACGCCGTCCTTTAGCGCCATGAACAAGGAAATTTAGAAAAGACGTCATTCTTTGATGACATGAACAAGAAAATTTAAAAAGACGTTATCCTTCGGTGACATGAACAAGGAAATTTAAAAGACTCCATTCTTCGGTAACATGAACAAGGAAATTTAAAAGACGCCATCCTTCGATGACATAAACAAGGAAATTTAAAAAAAGATGTCATCCTTCTATGACATGAACAAGGAAATTTAAAAGACATCATCCTTTGATGACATGAACAAGGAAATTTAAAAGACGCCATCCTTAGGTGACTTGGACAAGGAAATTTAAAAAAGACGCCATCCTTTGGCGACATGAACAAGGAAATTTTAGAAAAAAGATGCCATCCTTCAGTGACATGGAGATTTCAAACCAAGTTTAAATCTGGGGAGAAACTTTGAAAACTACAATCCTTATAGATTTTGGGGCTTATTCATGGATGAAACAGAAAGAACTAGGCGACATTATCTTCAAAGATTGTATACGGCTTGGTCCTTGTGATGCTTGTCTGAGTTGCTAACAGGTAACAGAAGCATCTTGCTTCCACGACCCTTTTTTTTAAATAATTTTTATTGCCTTATTTTATTTTATTAGAGCACATGTTTCATCACATCAATGAATCTCATATATTAATGTGTATTGAAAAGGTAGCAATTTTATTCATGTGGGCTAATCAAGTATGGGAAAAGAGAAATCAGATGCAGGAAAAACGAAATAAATGTTTTCAAAAGCTTGGTAGTGGGTGAAGTAAGGAGGGTTTGCAGATCCTCCGGTGAATCCTTGAAGACAACAAGAATCTTGATCCCATATCAGGGCGACAAGTTTATCCTTCAATCTTGCTTTCGTGAAAGTAATTCAACTATAGTCCTTGTGCCCTAATCTGGTCCTGTTCAACTTACACAAGGAATTTTAGTTATTTTGCCAAAATTTTGACCCTAATTTTTGCCTGACCCGTATTTTTAGGTTTTCGACTAATCGAGTCCCTCTAATTTTTTCCTAGGCTACCCTTTCAGGTTTTCATCCTAGCGGGCATAATTTCTTTATGACATATTTTTTTAATCAAGGTTGTGTCCTTCACAACAAAAGGTTTAAGCTGATTATACTGAAACCAAGTCCGCTTGGCCTCTTTTAGTTTCATCATTTAGGGGGAACAAATGTCACTTTGAATAGGCAACTTTGCCCCAATGCCATGTACCAAAGGGAATAGAGTGAGCCTTTTTAGCACCAATGAGAGAGGACCATTCTAAATATTTTTTTTGCTTTTGTTTTGTTCTTTTTGTTCATTCTTTCTTCTTTTTTTTGATTTTCCCTTTGTTGTTTTTTCCTTTTTTTTCACTTTTCCTTCTCTTTTTTTAACCTTCAAATGGTCTCCTTGGTACCTTTGTTTTGCTTTAGCCTCTCTATTCGCCCTTAACCAATGTAGCGAAGAACTATGACGCTAATGGTATTATTAGCAATGACTCAGCATGGTAGACCATTTCCGTGGTTATATTGGCATGGGAAGTAGTTATACCCCCTTAAGGTTCGGGTGTCGATTGCAACAAGGATAAAATATTGTTTTTGCTGCATTCTTAACTTGATACATTCATGCCCCTATATAGAAAGATGATGACCTTCTCGATGATGTGGACGTGCCCTGATATGACAATGCAAGGGCATCAGCTTGCCCCAATTGGTATGTGATAGGGTGCTAAGTTTGATTCTTTTGTTTTTTGTCTTTTTTTGTTTTGTTCTTTTTTTTAAATTTTTTGACAAAGTATCTCTTGATTGCGTCTGTATTTATGGGCATTGACAAGTCATCCCCATCCATGTTGGTTAATACCGAAGCTTCCTTAAATGATAGATATGCCTCTATTCATTTCGGTACCTGGGGTAACATCCCAGATTTTTAAATAATTATAAAATTTAGATTAAGGTTATGGATTGATGGAATTAATGGTTAATTAAGGATTAATTGCCAATTAGGCAAATTATTGAATGATGATAATAATAATATTAATAATACAAGAATGAACCATGTGCCTTGGAAGCTGGTGGGCCCGACTCTCTCTCTCCATTTCTTTCTCTTTATGCACATTGGTGGTAGGTGGTGCCTTAGGAGTTTTGGTTTCCTTTTTCTCCCTTGTCCACGTTGGATGGGATTAATCATTGCTAGGGAAATGGCATTAAATGCAGATGGGATTGCATTAATAAGGATGGAATATTGATTGAGATGGGAGTAGACGCTGGCTGCATAGAGATAAGTCTTCAGCTTCACGTTTTCTCTCCTCATCCTCTCCTTTTTGCTTGGTGCATGTTCTTATGAGTAAGAGAAATACTCTCCCTTCTCTCTAAAAAACTCTCTGGAGACTCTTCTTCTCCTTCGTCTCCTTTATCTTCATCTTCCTCTACTCAACGCTGTGTTGAGCCTGAGTGGAGCTGCATGGTAATGGTGGACAGCGTGGCTGTGTGTAACCATGTAGGGCAGCATGGTGGCTGTGTGCTTGGAGGCTAGGTGCAGGTTCCTCCTTTGTTTTCCTTGGTGATTCTTATTTTTCTTCTTCCTCTCTTCCTCATCTTCGTTGATGGGCTGTTTGTGTCTTGGTTTGCAGATGGTGGTCCACTATGTGAGGCAGTGATGTTGTAAGGAAGAAGGCATACATGGATGGTGCTGTTCGAGTGTGGGACAGCTTTGTGCTAAGCCTTGGTGGTTGCTGCTCGAGTGAAACAGCATGGATTCTTCCATGGCTATGAGCAGAGTGGAGCATGGAGTGTTGATGAGCTTCTGGACGTATCTCGCTCAAGCGAGAATGGTCACGCTTGAGCGAGCCAGTGAAGAAATGGTCACTGGACCCGTTTCGCTCAAGCGAGTGCATGTGTGGCTTGAGCGAAAGGCTGAGGATTGATGCTGTTGGCTCTTCCTACGTTGGAATGCCGAGCAGAAGCTGCTATGGCTGGACCGAGTGGCCCATGTGACTCCTGGAAGCTTCATCCAGGTAAGGGGGGCTTTGCATCTCAAATGCATGGATTTCTGGATGGGTTTCCAGGTGAAATTGTCACTGTATTGTGTTTTAATGTGTATGGTATGTTGTAATTGAGTAAACAACCCGAATTACTGATGCTTATTATTTATGTAATGTATGATACCCGTTCATATGATGTGTGATGTTTATTTATGATGTTATGTTGAGATGTATGAGATGCACATGATGAATGTTGTATTCTTTGTGTGATCCTCTATTTGTCCCTGAGTATGTTGTACATTTGAATGCATGTGATGCTTGTTGATTCTTATGCTTATGATGAATGAATGAATGGGGACTGTTATGATGAATGCCGAGTGGGCTTTATAGAGGAAAGCAAGAAATGCTTACTGTAAAGGATAAATCCGAGTGAATAGAGGACAATCCGAGTGGATGGCATTGGAATGCCGAATGAATGTAATGAGTTACTGAGTCATCTGATTATTGTTGAATTGCCGAGTGCATATTATGCTGAATGCTAAATACCGAGTGGGCAATCGGATGAATATGAGTTTAATGAAACTGAATGTGTTGATGTGATATGAGACCCGGGTTGGACTCGGGCAGTGCCTAGGGCACTAAGCGTGAATGAGACGCTTGATGAAAGTCCTTGGGTTGGACCCAAGGCAAATGCCGAGTGTATTGGAGTTGAACTCCGAGTGAATGTGAATGTGAATGTGACCATATGCATCCTATTCGCCATTGGAATGCTTGGAGCATGTATATATACCGATCGACAATCAGATGATGAAATCCATGTGAATGTAGTTAAGTCCTTGAGCTGGGCTAAGGCAGACTTTTTGAGTAGGGCTCGGAGTTGAGTAAAATCCGAGTGGATCAGTATAATAGTTACTGAGTGAGTTGAGCTTTATAGCCGAGTGAAATGGGTAAGAAACCCGATCGGAAGATGTTTGTGATTGTTCATATTGAATGGCAGTACATGTCAATTGATTGATGATATATGTATATAATTGAATTGTGGATTCTATGATTAATCCGAGCCAATATCTGTCATTTAATATGTAATGCTCACCCCTACGCCATTTTTCAGTGTATGCAGGTCGGTTTGGATTGATATAAGGGCCTTAACCCGAGTGTTGGGTGGTTACAATAAGGCTGTGTATGTAATCTTATGTTTCGAGTACATTCGATGTACTAAAGCCTTGGCCAGCTCATAATATTGATGTTGTATAGCGAATTCAAATATATATATATATATATATGTATAGAATCCGAGTGGATGAACATAATCATGAATATGAAATAAATGTATTGGGATCCGAGTGCATGTTAATATATATACTTCGAGTGATGACATTATATGCATACCGATTGAATGTGTTGGTGAATGGAATGCATAAAGGTAATAATCCGAGTGTATGCGTGTGTATATATATATGTTATGTTAATAATATAGATATGAATCGGTGGAAGTACATTGCTGTTTTGGTACTCGGAGTTGGACTTAGAGAGCATATATAGATAAGTGATTTATGTTGATTTGATGCTTCTTCCTACTGAAATATAAATGATGTTGCATAGAATAATGTTAAGGTAAAGAATTCTGAGTGAAACGTTATTATGGGAGCCGAGCTGAGTGAGGATGAATATGTGGCCTTTTCCAAGTGGATAACTTTAAGCTAATGATTCCGAGTGAAGAATATATGGTGAACCCCGAGTGGGGAATGATTTGAGTAATCCGAGTGGAATCCGAGTGATCCTCTTCCAAGAGGAGTGTTGTTGTAATGACTCAGATTGATTATATTCTGAGTGTACGATTTATGAATGTATCCCGAGTGAATTGAGGTTGTGTTATACTAAGTGGCGTTTGATTGGAAGATATTCTGAGTAAGGGGTTGATAGAATCTGAGTGGGATAACCCTCAGTTCCCGAGTGGATCCTTATGTTGACTCGGTGGATAGAATTGAGAGACTGAGTTATGGGTTGCCGAGTGAGGCAATTGTTGGGGTAGTTCCCGAGTGATTGGGATTTCCTTATACTGAGTGGACTAAGTCATTACCGAGTGAATGGCTGTCTCGAATTCCGAGTGGTGGATTGGCCGAGTGGCTTCTCGCTTCAGCGAATGGAGGTTTCGCTCCAGCGAGTGTGTGTTGATGGAAGGCTTGGGATCGTATATGCTTTAGCGAATGGTGGTTCGCCCGAGCGAGTTAGTCGGTCTCGCTCAAGCGGATTCGGATCTCGCTTGAGCGAGTGCACGCTGTATCGTGGTTCGCTCAGGCGCTGTTGGTGCTTCCGTGTAAATGGTTTAAATTCCTTTGCCTTCCCTACTTGTCTTCTTTGGTTGGTCATTAGACCATGCTCTCATATGTTCATATATAGGAGTGGTTTTTTATTATGATCCAGGTATACTTTAAACTAAACGCGAAAAATTTTCCCCTAAAATCAGGGTGTCACATTCTGGTATCAGAGCAGACCAAAAGGTCCATGGCCAAGGTTTGGCTACTGTGTGTGGGCAGTCGTATGCAATATGACCGAGTGTCATCATTGCTTATGGAATTATTATTGGATTTGATGCATGCTTGTGCATTGTTGTTTAGTTGTATGCCTGTGTGTTTGCTGGGGGTAGAGGACTTGTTCCTGCCCTGGTTTGGTTATTTATTGCATAAGAGGTGTTCCTCAGCGTGAGTCAGCTGAGAGAAGATATAATAGATGAAGTTGGTTTGGCTGTGTGGAAAATAAAATGGAAGGTATTGAAACCTCTGTGTGTTAAAGCTGTATAGATTGGGTTGAACTCTTGTGTATGCCATGTTAATGATTCATGACCGAATCGTATTGATTGGATGGATTTGAACTCATATGCTGTGTTGGCTGAGTGAGTAATGATGTTGGGGAATTCCATGTTGTGAGGAATTTTTAAACTGTGTGATTGTTTGTGCAATTTGTGAAGGGTGAATTATACTCTTGGCACGTGAACCCCTATATGGCACTTGATGTTGTTGAATGAGTGTAGACTCCTAAGTTGGAGGATTTTAATATGTGGTAGGTGATTAAATATAAAAGTTGATGCATGCTTAGTTGGGATTTTTGTCTCGGTTTGATGTGTGGAAACTGAGTAGATGACTGGATTAGGTGTTGGACCACTAAGTGTGGTAACCCAATTGATTGGGCATAATCATGTATGGTTGGATGCTGTGAGGAATTGATAAGGTAAGGTACCTATTGGCTGGGTGTTGTCTCGGTTTTGTGATTGAAAACCGAGTGAATTGCTGATTGAATTTCTGACCCTGAGTTGTACATCTCTGTGGGCGTGGTGAGTTAATAGGCTTAAATCTGAGTTGTGGCCTGTAATGAATGGTGATATTAAGAAATTTTAGATTGATTGGCCAATAGTTTGTGATGGATAAGATTAAAGAAGGAATTTTTGCTTGGTTTGGACTGGAAACCGACTGCTTTTATGCCATTTTATGGTGAGTGTGACTGGCATTTGATGATTAATATCAAGATGATTGCATTAGAATAAGTGTAAGGATGGTATATATACCTTGTGTGGGTCAGATGTATGCTGTTAGTGTGCCATTTTATAGTGTAAGTGAGGGATAATTGCTGGCTGTTGGTGAGTAATGTACCATTGTGGATGCCTAATGATGAAGTTAATTCAGATGTGTTACTTATAGATGGATATAAAATGTCATTGATTTTCATATAGGTTATCATTATCCGAGTGAAATTGATCGGTATGAGTAAAATAAGATGTGAGGATGCTGTTTCAAGAGGCTCTCCATGCCATAGGTATTGTGGCAGTGTGTAATTTGCTGCGACTCTATGCAACTGTTGTGACCCTATAGGAATGAGACGTCATCCTATAAGTTGGATGCAACAGTTCATGGGTCAGCAAGTGAGACTGTAGCTGCTTATGGGAATGGCTTGAGTCTATTGGATTGCTCCGAGCAAGGTGAGGATTTGAATCTGAATAGATGAATATGTGGTTGAGTATTAAAATGATGGACAAGTGAAAGAAAGAGTTGTTGGGTGAAGTGGAATTTTGAATACCCGAGTGGGTGATTTCCGAGCCAATTGGTGACACTTCCAAGTGGAAGGTGTTAAGAGTGTGATGTTTCGGAATTTCTTGTGGTGTGGTCAGTAACCACTTGAGAGGTGGAGTTGTGCTGATTGGAAATTGTCTGGTCAGTGAATGCTTGGAGGCATTGGTTTGTAAGTTGTTTTGTGTGGCATGCAGTGTTATGCCGAGTTGTGATTGAGGCAGGTTCCTGATTGAATTTCGAGGACGAAATTCCTAAAAGGTGGGGAGAATGTAACATCCCAGATTTTTAAATAATTATAAAATTTAGATTAAGGTTATGGATTGATGGAATTAATGGTTAATTAAGGATTAATTGCCAATTAGGCAAATTATTGAATGATGATAATAATAATATTAATAATACAAGAATAAACCATGTGCCTTGGAAGCTGGTGGGCCCGACTCTCTCTCTCCATTTCTCTCTCTTTATGCACACTGGTGGTAGGTGGTGCCTTAGGAGTTTTGGTTTCCTTTTTCTCCCTTGTCCACATTGGATGAGAGTAATCATTGCTAGGGAAATGGCATTAAATACAGATGGGATTGCATTAATAAGGATGGAATGTTGATTAAGATAGGAGCAGACGCTGGCTACATGGAGATAAGTCTTCAGCTTCACGTTTTCTCTCCTCATCCTCTCCTTTTTGCTTGGTGCATGTTCTTATGAGTGAGAGAAATGCTCTCCCTTCTCTCTAAAAAACTCTCTGGAGACTCTTCTTTTCCTTCGTCTCCTTTATCTTCATCTTCCTCTACTCAACGCTGTGTTGAGCCTGAGTGGAGCTGCATGGTGATGGTGGACAGCGTGGCTGTGTGTAACCATGTAGGGCAGCATGGTGGCTGTGTGCTTGGAGGCTAGGTGCAGGTTCTTCCTTTGTTTTCTTGGTGATTCTTATTTTTCTTCTTCCTCTCTTCCTCATCTTCGTTGATGGGCTGTTTGTGTCTTGGTTTGCGGATGGTGGTCCACTATGTGAGGCAGTGATGTTGTAAGGAAGAAGGCATACATGGATGGTGCTGTTCGAGTGTGGGACAGCTTTGTGCTAAGCCTTGGTGGTTGCTGCTCGAGTGAAACAGCATGGATTCTTCCATGGCTGTGAGCAGAGTGGAGCATGGAGTGTTGATGAGCTTCTGGACGTATCTCGCTCAAGCGAGAATGGTCACGCTTGAGCGAGCCAGTGAAGAAATGGTCACTGGACCCGTTTCGCTCAAGCGAGTGCATGTGTGGCTTGAGCGAAAGGCTGAGGATTGATGTTGTTGGCTCTTCCTACGTTGGAATGCCGAGCAGAAGCTGCTATGGCTGGACCGAGTGGCCCATGTGACTCCTGGAAGCTTCATCCAGGTAAGGGGGGCTTTGCATCTCAAATGCATGGATTTCTGGACGGGTTTCCGGGTGAAATTGTCACTGTATTGTGTTTTAATGTGTATGGTATGTTGTAATTGAGTAAACAACCCGGATTACTGATGCTTATTATTTATGTAATGTATGATACCCGTTCATATGATGTGTGATGTTTATTTATGATGTTATGTTGAGATGTATGAGATGCACATGATGAATGTTGTATTCTTTGTGTGATCCTCTATTTGTCCCTGAGTATGTTGTACATTTGAATGCATGTGATGCTTGTTGATGCTTATGCTTGTGATGAATGAATGAATGGGGACTGTTATGATGAATGCCGAGTGGGCTTTATAGAGGAAAGTAAGAAATTCTTACTGTAAAGGATAAATCCGAGTGAATAGAGGACAATCCGAGTGGATGGCATTGGAATGCCGAATGAATGTAATGAGTTACTGAGTCATCTGATTATTGTTGAATTGTCGAGTGCATATTATGCTGAATGCTAAATACCGAGTGGGCAATCGGATGAATATGAGTTTAATGAAACTGAATGTGTTGATGTGATATGAGACCCGGGTTGGACTCGGGCAGTGCCTAGGGCACTAAGCGTGAATGAGACGCTTGATGAAAGTCCTTGGGTTGGACCCAAGGCAAATGCCGAGTGCATTGGAGTTGAACTCTGAGTGAATGTGAATGTGAATGTGACCATATGCATCCGATTCGCCACTGGAATGCTTGGAGCATGTATATATACCGATCGACAATCAGATGATGAAATCCATGTGAATGTAGTTAAGTCCTTGGGCTGGGCTAAGGCAGACTTTTTGAGTAGGGCTCGGAGTTGAGTGAAATCCGAGTGGATCAGTATAATAGTTACTGAGTGAGTTGAGCTTTATAGCCGAGTGAAATGGGTAAGAAACCCGATCGGAAGATGTTTGTGATTGTTCATATTGAATGGCAGTACATGTCAATTGATTGATGATATATGTATATAATTGAATTGTGGATTCTATGATTAATCCGAGCCAATATCTGTCATTTAATATGTAATGCTCACCCCTACACCATTTTTCAGTGTATGCAGGTCGGTTTGGATTGATATAAGGGCCTTAACCCGAGTGTTGGGTGGTTACAATAAGGCTGTGTATGTAATCTTATGTTTTGAGTACATTTGATGTACTAAAGCCTTGGCCGGCTCATAATATTGATGTTGTATAGCGAATTCAAATATATATATATGTATAGAATCCGAGTGGATGAACATAATCATGAATATGAAATAAATGTATTGGGATCCGAGTGCATGTTAATATATATACTTCGAGTGATGGCATTATATGCATACCGATTGAATGTGTTGGTGAATGGAATGCATAAAGGTAATAATCCGAGTGTATGCATGTGTATATATATATATGTTATGTTAATAATATAGATATGAATCGGTGGAAGTACATTGCTGTTTTGGTACTCGGATTTGGACTTAGAGAGCATATATAGATAAGTGATTTATGTTGATTTGATGCTTCTTCCTACTGAAATATAAATGATGTTGAATAGAATAATGTTAAGGTAAAGAATTCTGAGTGAAACGTTATTATGGGAGCCGAGCCGAGTGAGGATGAATATGTTGCCTTTTCCAAGTGAATAACTTTAAGCTAATGATTCCGAGTGAAGAATATATGGTGAACCCCGAGTGGGGAATGATTTGAGTAATCCGAGTGGAATCCGAGTGATCCTCTTCCAAGAGGAGTGTTGTTGTAATGACTCAGATTGATTATATTCTGAGTGTACGATTTATGAATGTATCCCGAGTGAATTGAGGTTGTGTTATACTAAGTGGCGTTTGATTGGAAGATATTCCGAGTAAGGGGTTGATAGAATCTGAGTGGGATAACCCTCAGTTCCTGAGTGGATCCTTATGTTGACTCGGTGGATAGAATTGAGAGACTGAGTTATGGGTTGCCGAGTGAGGCAATTGTTGGGGTAGTTCCCGAGTGATTGGGATTTCCTTATACTGAGTGGACTAAGTCATTACCGAGTGAATGGCTGTCTCGAATTCCGAGTGGTGGATTGGCCGAGTGGCTTCTCGCTTCAGCGAATGGAGGTCTCGCTCCAGCGAGTGTGTGTTGGTGGAAGGCTTGGGATCGTATACGCTTTAGCGAATAGTGGTTCGCCCGAGCGAGTTGGTCGGTCTCGCTCAAGCGGATTCGGATCTCGCTTGAGCGAGTGCACGCTGTATTGTGGTTCGCTCAGGCGCTGTTGGTGCTTCCGTGTAAATGGTTTAAATTCCTTTGCCTTCCCTACTTGTCTTCTTGGTTGGTCATTGGACCATGCTCTCATATCTTCATATATGGGAGTGGCTTTTTATTATGATCCAGGTATACTTTAAACTAAACGCGAAAAATTTTCCCCTAAAATCAGGGTGTCACACCTGGTAGTGTTGTTGTCCATATAGACACTTCTATTTCATCATGTCATGAAACAAGGTTACCATCGCCCTCTAATAAATTGCCCTAGTGTTTTTCAAACCAGAGGACATCAACAACTTAATCAACTTTCCCCATTATTCTTGACTCAGGGGAATGCTAATCTTGACCTCTTTTATCCTCTTGATTCCTTAAGTTGATGGTCTCAATTGCCTCTTGTTCCAACATCCTAGTTAATTCAGGCAAGGGATCATAGTTTTCCTTACCCTCTTCGTCAGCGTAATCAAACGAATACTCAAAGTCGTGAAATGGGATCATGACCTTACTATTTTCAAGTAGATCATTTTTAAATCTACATTTGGGTGAATGGTCAAATGAGGGATAAAGGGAAAGGGAATCGGTAAAGGGTGCAAAGAAAGAGATATTCAAATACGTATTTATTAATGATTTTTTTAAAAAACATGACAAAATATTCTTCACTTTTATTGTAAAAAGAAAAGGCTCCCAAGCCTTGGGCATAGCAATGGGAATACCGAGTCATTAAGGACATTACAAATTACTTTGAATTAGAAATTAAAGTCATGGTGTAACACCCCAAATTAGATGTGGAATAATCAATTTCCCAAAATGCTAGAAATAATTTAATTAAGATTTTCGGAGACTGCTAGTGAGTTATTGTGACCGGATAAGCTAAAAACTGACCCAGATGAAATATGGGTATCGGACTAAGTATCTTCGATTGAGATGCCGTTGGCCAGGGCTAGATAGTGTTATTGGGAATCCAAATATGTATTCGTAATAATTTTTAGAATATGTATTGAGCCTGAACTAAGAGCCTGTTTGTTATAAAATGGAAAAGAATTAAGAATTGGGTTAAAAATTAGAAATTCTCACCTCTTCACTCTCAAAACGTCACGCTGGTTTCTATTGAAGAGGGAAAAACAAAACACTTCTTCTTCTTTCTCATTATCTCCCTCCATTTTCCCTTAAAACCCTAAGCTAAGAGGAGATACATTTTCCCCCTCCATTGTCATTTCTTCAAGAGGCTTAAGGAAGACTTGGAGCTTGAAGTCTCTTCTCCCTCCCTTCTTTTATTTTTGTGTGGTCCTTCTCCTCTCTTGCAAACCCACTCTTTTCTTCTCCCAAGGTAAGATCATTAACATTTTTCCATGTATATAAACAAATAGTGGTAGTTTAGGTGTTAAGAAAGCATTTAATGTATGTGGGTTGTTGAGAGAAACTCCAAATGTGGGAACCCTAAGATGGGTAGACACAAATGTGAGCCTTATGAATAATTAATAAGGTAGTTACAATTATGGTAGGGAGAAGATGGAGGTTAATGAGTATTTTTGAAGGTTGGTGGGTTTGGTGGAAACCCTAATTTTGGATTTAGGGGAATATGTAAATATAAAGGGATTAGTAATTAATGATAAAAAAAGGGGGTGTTATAAAGGATGTAGTGATTGCAATTAATAATGTTTCATAATGATGGCTACAAGTTGTAAATGAAAACTCACTAAATATTAGTGGGAAATTAATGTAGGTGGAACTCTAATTAACTTGGGTTGTTACCTTGGTAATAATGAATAGTGATTCAAGGGAAGGAATTCCCGAAGCCTAAATGGGTAAATAAAGAAAATCCATGAATAGCTTCCATATGATGAAAATCATGTGTACATAGATATGTATATGTATATTGAAATGACCTTTGAATGAATAATTGATGTGGTCCTATAATGATTGGTGTAGGACTTGATAACACGGGTGAAGCGGGAACATCGAACCCAGAAGTTTACTTCTCTTAAGGTAGGAGAGGGGGTGTATTTTCTAAATGTATGAGAACATGTTTAATGATAATGTATATGATGATGTAATGTGGCATTTCTACTTGAATGAATGTGGTATCATATGTTTGTGATGTGAAATTGAACTTGGTGCTTAGAATGATTAATTATGGAGTGAAGCCTTAATGAGGCTATGAGTGGTATAATAGGTGATGAAATGTTATGGAATCCATGTGTGGCTTGATGAATGTTTGAAATCTGTGATTATATGGATTCTTGAAATTTTATGATTGGAATATATATATATATATATATATATATATACATATATTGACTATGGGAAATTGATAGTGTTATTGAGTATGAGTGTACCCTAGATGAGAGGGTGAGATAGCCCATATGAGATTGAGGCATGCATGAGCATTGTATACATGGCATGGCATGCATATCATGATGATGTTGATAAGTGGTTGCGATCACTTGATGTTGGAAATATAAAAAAGGGCTTGCGAGTTCCTGTGATTATTGGACCGGTGGTTACGATCACCTGGTATTTGAAATGAAAGGCCCTGCAGGACCATTGAGATTGAATGCCCATGGTTGCGATCATGAGGCGGGAGTACCCCTTGCAAGGCGGGAAACCATTATGAATTGTTGAATGTGGTTGCGATCATGAGAAAGCACCTTGCGAGGCTGCTAGAGGGAGTACCCCTTGCGAGGCGGGAAACCCATGAATATGAATGAATGATTATGGTGGTTGCGATCACCCGTTGGTACGAAATCGAATCCGTTCATATGCATCTTAAACACTAGCATGTGCATTAGCCATAGGGGCATGGCATAGAGTGATATCCTATTGAGGAGATTGTGTGAAGGGTAAATGGAACTTCCTTTTTAATACCAACTGTAAATGGGTTAATAGTTGATGTGTTCTTATGAATCTAAATGGATATACGTGTTTAGTGAATTTGATGAATGTTGGATTTTGTGTTGATCGAATTTTTCTTAAGGAGGAATGTTTATATTGCATTCATGTATATATTATCACAATTGTAGATTTTCATCATTGAGAAAGTATACTCACTCTCCATGTGGTATATCTTTTTAGCTCTTTGTTGTAGGGCTGCACATGGAGCTCTTGTGTGGAGGAAAGTTGTGAAGGAAGCCTATTTTGGGTAAAGAATGCCTTGGCCGACAATCGTTTTGAGTTTATGGATTTTACTTGAAGTATTTGGGATACATGTAGTCATAATTGAATGTTTTGTATAGCCAAGGTTTGATATATATATATATATATATATATATATATATATATATACTCGTATGGATGATGAATATATATTGGTAATTTTGGAAGGTCATGTAGGAAAATGAGACCCTAGTGTTTATGGTTCATTTTCATTGGTGACCTTGACAATGGTTGGATTAATGGGATCATGTGATATGTTGATAGAATTGATTAATGCATGGAGGTTTATCTAGATTTTGTGTTTTATAGAGCATACAATATGATAAGCTTGAATATGTTGAAAATTCAAATGATTTTCATGAATGATTAGGGAATCTAATGGGTGAAAATGAGTTTTAAGGACTATGAATTGTAGGTAATGATTCCAATATCCCAAATGCATGATTTGTGACTTGTGTAAATTGGAATGGGTTGATTATACCAAGAATGGACCCCTATGTTGCCCTAAATGCCTTGAAATGAGCCCAATGTGTTTATGCGCCTAAATTACTCATTTTTAGGAATTTTCGAGTGCAGCCAGTTGCCACACGTCACAAATAATATGTTTTGGCTTGTGTTAAAATTTGATGGCATTCCGACATCGTTTGCATGGCTTTTGGTAGTTAAGAAGTTCGTCTTTCTATAAAATCTGCATAATTTCCGCAGAATGACAGGGTGTAATCGATTAGCCTCTAAGGTGTAATCGATTACAAGACCTCTGTCTTTAAGCTAATTGATTATACATCAGGCTATAATCGATTATGGGTCATCCAGAACCAACGTAATCGATTAGGTTCTGAGTGGTAATCGATTAGAGGAAATACCTGATGCATTACATAAATTCCAGAAGCTCTGTAATCGATTACTCCCAACTCCCTAATCGATTAGCATAGATTCTAGGAACTTGGTAATCGATTAGGATTATCATTATAATCGATTATGTACCCAACAGGAACAATGTAATCGATTATTCTAAATGTTGTAATCGATTAGGTGAAATCCCTGATTCAATGTACCATTTCAAAAGCTCTATAATTGATTATGCCTTGCTCTGTAATCGATTATGGTAATGTAATCGATTAATTCCTGCCCTGTAATTGATTGGGGCCTTTGATTTGTACATGGATTACTCGACTACATCAATCGGGATCATAATGGCACTACATGAATATATCTTGCGTACTCTGATACCTTCTCATATCTTCATATATGAGATAGGTTATTGTAAGATCTGGGGAAGTGACTTAATATTTTCTATGTCATGTTCACTCTACATACAAATAAATTTTGGATCGCGAAAAATTTACCCCCCAAATTTTAGGGGCGTCACACATGGAAAACTCAATAGTCTCCTAGTTACAAAGTTCTGTGCTCGGTGAATGCATAAAGCTTGCGGTATCACAGGAACTGTCTTCAATAGCAGTCACTTGATCTAGATATATTACACTCTCGTAATCTGTCTCAACCATGAATCTTGCCTAAAGCCGAGTTCTATATGGGTGTCTCCCTATGATTTCTTCTTTTTTATTTATTTTATTTTTTAAAAAACAAAATGTGTTAGTGAAAAGGAAAAGAAAAAGAAAGAGATAACAAAGAAAAAGAGGGAAAAAAAGGAAAAAAGAAAAATAAAAAAAGTCAACTTGTGGGCTTATCATGTCTCATTAATCATTATTTCTAGGAAATAATGATTAACGAAGAATAAGTTACAGACCTCTCAGATTGTCTAATTTTTGGAAAAACTTTACATAGAAAGAATTTACAATCCAAGGAGCCTATAACTAAAAGAATGAAATCGAACAAACTTGAGAACCATTTGCCCCATGAGGATCATTGGGCTCTTTTTTTAAAAAAACATTTGTTGGGGAAAGAAAAATCTTTTAATTTTAAAAAATGAAAGGTAGAAGGAATATTGCCCCTTGTGTGCCCTAAACAAGGTTTGTCTAAAAGCCTTCTATCGGTTCTAGGGCTCCTCTAATAGTGTCCTCTCATATTGGGTGGCTATTTTAAATTACTAAAGGCCACTAGAGCTGAGACTCCACCCATGATGTTGGCCATAATGGTAGGAAGCCTACCAAGTGTGGGCACTATGAGAAAGTCATGCTCTAGCTGAGGCTCTTATGATGTCAAAAGGAGACAAATGTCTCAAATGACACCGTTACACAACCTCCCCTAAACTTAATGGTTTATTCAGACCCTTAGGTGTAGGGTCCCACTTGAAATATGTATGAAAAATGTAAGTGTAGTATGTAGAAGGGCATACATACTTGTACCTTACCCTTCCCATACAAGGAACAAATACAAAACAATACAAATAAAGTCATCTACCCTAGGGTTCAATAGCATAATAATATGATGTCTTCTACCTTAAGGTTCCATAATAACATATATTAATAAAAACACATGGCACAAAACATAGGCAAGAGGTTACATAGGATTATTCTAATATACCTAAGCAAATTAAATAGGCTTGACTATCTAAAGTCCCCAATAGAGTCACTATCTAAAGTCCCCAGTAGAGTCAAAATTGAAAAATCACTACATTTATTTTTATTTTATTATATTTTATTTATTTAAAAATTGAGAATAACATAAATGAGAAATATTAATGGGTTGCCTCCCATTGGATGCTTAGTTTAATGTCTCTAGCTTGACATCCTGCATATCACAAATCAGTTAGATAATAGATGGTAGTGAGTCTGTTGATTTCACCACCCAGATATGGTTTCAATCTTTGCCCATTAACCATCCAACTTCTTTTCAAAGTTGGATCTTCAATTTCCACTGCTCCATATGGTTTAACCTCTTTAATTACAAATGGGCCTGACCATTTAGATTTTAATTTACCAGGAAACAATTTCAATATTGAATTAAATAGTAAAACTTGCTGACCTGGTGTGAAGTGTCTTTTCTTTAATTTCTTGTCATGGTAAGCCTTCACCTTATTCTTGTAACATCTGGATGACTCATAAGCATTGTTCCTCATTTCCTCTAACTCAAGTAACTATAACTTTCTTTTGTCAGCTGCTGTATTTGGATCAAAGTTGAGAAATTTTAATGCCCAATATGCCTTATATTCCATCTCTACTGGAAGATGACAAGCTTTTCTATAGACCATCTGAAAAGAGAAAGGCCAATGGGGGTTTTAAATGTAGTTCTGTATACCAAGAGTGCACCATCAAGTAACACCTTCTAAAGAACTTTGTTAAAAAGTGTGAACCTCCATCACTAATCAAAGTTCTTGGTGTCTTAAACCTGTAAAAAATATTTTTCTTCAAGAAATTCACCACAGTTTTGGTATCAGCATTAGGTGAAGCGATGGCTTCTACCCATTTCGAAACATAATCAACTGCCAAAAGAATGTATTGATTGAATTGAGAGTGGGAGAAGGGTCCCATGAAATCAATTCCCCAATGGTCAAATACCTCTACTTCTTGAATGTTTGTGAGAGGCATTTCTTGCCTCCTATTGACATTACCTGTTCTTTGACAGTTATTACAGATTGCACAAAAGAGTGAGAATCTTTAAAAATGGAGGGCCAATACAGACTTGATTGAAGAATTTTTATAGCGGTCCTCTCACCATTAAAATGACATCTATAAGGTGATTTGTGGCAATGCCATAACACATCCTTTATTTCCCAATCGGGCACACAACGTGTAACAAATTATCCACACCAATTTTGAACAAATGAAGGTCATCCCAAACAAAGTATTTTGCATCTTTAATTTTTTTTCTTTGCTGCCAAGTTAAATTATTTGGAAGAATTCCTGCCACCTTAAAATTGGCCATATCAGCAAACCATGGCCGCTTTGTTATTTCAAAGAGTTTTTCATCAAGGAATTCTTCTAAAATTTATTTTTCTTTGGCAATGACCTCATCATTCATCAATCTAGAAAGATGTTCAGTGACCATATTTTCACTATGCTTCTTATCTTTGATTCCAAGATCATATTCCTGTAGGAGCAAAATCTATCAAATTAACCGAGGTTTAGAATTAGTTTTGGTCAAGAAATATTTGATGACTGCATGATTAGTAAAAATAATTATTTTCTAGCCTATCAAATATCATCTAAATTTTTCTAGAGCATACACTATGGCTAGTAACTCTTTTTCAGTAGTTGCATAATTTATTTGATTTTCATTCAACACTTTACTAGTATAGTGTATAACCTTAAAAATCTTTTCATACCTTTGACCTAACATAGCTCCAACAACATAATCACTCGCATCACACATAAGTTCAAAGGGTAAGTTCCAGTTAGGAGCAGCAATCACAGGGGCAGAAACTAATTTTTCTTTTAAGGAATTAAAAGCTTTAAGACATGCTTCATCAAATTTGAATTCAACATCTTTGTTTAAAAGGTTTGTCAAAGGTTTAGCAATTTTTGAAAAGTCTTGAATAAACCTTCTATAGAATCTAGCATGTCCTAAGAAACTTCTAATACCTTTTACATTTACAGGGGGAGAGAGTTTAGAGATCACCTCAACTTTTGCTTGGTCAACCTTAATACCTTTTGAAGAAATTTTGTGACCAAGTACAATACCTTCTTTTACCATGAAGTGACACTTCTCCCAATTTAGCACCAAATTTATTTCAATACACCATTTCAGTATGGTGTCCAGGTTGATAGACATGAGTCAAATGAACTCCCAAAAACTAAGAAGTCATCCATGAAAATCTCAATGCTCTTTTCAATTAGATCTGTAAAAATAGCAAACATGCATCTTTGAAAAGTAGCAGGTGCATTACACAATCTGAATGGCATATTTCTATAAGAAAAAATACCCAAAGGACATGTAAGAGAAGTCTTTTCTTGGTCAAGAGGGTCAACAACAATCTGATTATATCCATAATATCCATCAAGAAAACAGTAATAAGCCTGTCCAGATAGTCTGTCAAGCATTTGATCTATAAAAGGGAGAGGAAAATGGTTTTTTGTTGTTGCTTGATTAAGTTTTCTATAATCAATACATATTCTCCAACTTGTGACAGTTCTTGTTAGGATTAATTTATTTTTATCATTCATAATTACTGTCATTCCTCCCTTTTTTGGAATAAATTGAACAGGACTTACCCATGCACTATCAAAAATAGGATAGATGATACCTGCTTTCAGCAATTTTAGAACCTCCTTTTTGGTTACCTCTTTCATGGTTGGATTGAGGCGCCTTTAGAGTTGAGCTACAAGCTTAAAATCATCTTCTAATAAAATCTTATGCATACAGTATAATGGACTTATACCTTTCAAATCTTCAAGTGTCCATCATATTGCTTCTTGATTTCTCTTCAGCACTTCTACCAGTTTTTCTTCTTCTGTTTCAGTTAACAAATTACTAATGATAACTAGTTTAAGATTACCTTCCTTCAAAAAGATGTACTTTAGGTTGGAAGGTAGCACTTTCAATTCTGGCCTCTGGATTTCTTCAACAGGTGCTTCTTGGATTTCTTTAATTTTTCTTGATTCAAGAGAAGTTTCTTTCCCCTGTTTAAGTTTTTTTAAACACCTGTGTATCTGTTTCTCTACCTCCTCATTCAAACATTCAATAGAGTCAATCAATAACTTATTTAGAGGGTCAGAAATAGACATACCTTTGAATACGGAGAGGCAAACTTCATCAAGGACATCCACTTTAAAATAATCTTGGAGGTTGGATGTTTTATAGCTTTGAAAACGTCAAAATTTACCTCTTCATCGTGCACCCTAACTGTGAGCTTACCATTGTCTACATCAATCAATACTCTAGCAGTCTTCATGAATGTTCTTCCAAGAATCAAGGGGACTTCAGTATCCTTCTCCATGTCTAAAACCATAAAATCTATGGGGAAGTAGAACTTGTTAACTTTCACATGTACATCTTCCACAATTCCATAGGGTCTCTTGATTGATCTATCAACCAATTGCAGAGTCATTTTTGTTCTTTGAGGATCTAGATCACTAATGCGCTTCATCATACTTAGGGGCATTAAATTTATGCTTGCCCCCAAATCTAATAAAGCCTTCCCAATATTTACACCTCTAATTGAGATAGGAATGGTGAAGCTTCCGGGGTCTTTCGACTTTTTAGGCATGTTGTATTGCAAAATAGCACTGCAGCCTGCTTCAAGTTCAACTATGTCTTCATTGTACCTCATTTTCTTTGTGAGTAGTTCTTTCATAAACTTGTCATATGTTGGCATTTGCTCCAATGCCTCAGAAAATGGAATGTTTATATGTAACTGCTTAAAAATTTCAAGGAATCTTTTATACTCTCTTTCCTTATCCTTTTTTGATGGTGCGTGAGGATAACGTAGATCCTTGACAGGAGGTGTGTGACCCAAATACTGATTTTTTTGCTTTTTATTTTTTGATTTTTTTGTTTTTCTTTTTCATCATCTTTTTCTTTTATTTCATTATTCTCTTTTTCTTTACTTTCTTCTTTTTCACTCTCTCTTTCTTTTCTTCTTCTTCTTTGTCATTTTTTCTTTTTCCTCTTTTTTTCACTTTCATTTTTACTTTTATTACAATCATTTCCAACAACTTTACCACTTCTTGTAAAAATAGCCTTACATTGTTCTCTCAGGTTCTGAATGTTTGCAGAAAAACTAGAACTTTTCATGTCGGCTACTTCCTTTGCTAGCTGTCCCAATTGCACATCTGACGCTTTACGTGCAGCTTCATTAGTTTGCATGTATTGCAGCAATTGTTGGATAGATTCCTCTATCCTTGTCAGCCTTCATGCCTGATCAGATGATGGTCGTTGTTTGAATTGATTGTTAGGAGGTCTGTTGGAGGGTCCGATATCTTGTTTCCAACCAGAGTTTTAATTCTGCCATCCTTGTGGGTAATTGTTAGGAAAAAGATTACCAAAATTAAAAGGTAAATTACCTATAGGTATCCTTTGATGGAGTAGAAAATTGGCTTGCTCTTGTTCATTTCCATCAGGTGCACAGTAACCACATGGTTGTTTACCCATGCAATGCACACATTATTTCAATTAAGCAGCGGGTGGTGATGACACTTGAGCAATTTGTAATTTCTCCAGTTGTTTGCTCATTGCTTTTATTTGTTGTGTCAGCAATTTTTGCTAAGCTAAAACTACATCATTTACCCCCAACTCAAGCATACCTGGCTTCCTTGTTACGTTACCTCTTTTATGCTTCGCTTGCCAGTCACTTATGGACATGGATTCCATTATGGCAATTGCCTCTTCAACAGTTTTGTTCATTAATGAACCACCTGCACATGCATCTAACATCATCATGAACTGAGGCAATAAACCATGATAAACGATTCTTACCTTTCCAGCATTATCCAAGTTATGGTTTGGACATTTTCTAAGAAGCGCTTTGAATCGTTCCCATGCTTCACCAAGTGATTTATCATGATTTTGTGAAAAAGAATGAATGGTGTCATGGCTTCAAAATATTTAGAGGAAGAATAAAATCTTTCTTAAAATTTTCTCTCAACATCAGACCAGTTTGCAAAACTACCAGGTGGACAAGAGTTAAACCATTCTTTTGCTTGCCCAGTCAAAGAAAAAAGAAATAATCTCATGTAAACAGATTCTTCTTGATTGGGTTCAAAACCAATTGTGCTGCATAATTCATAAAAAATAGTTAAGTGTTCATACAGTTCTTCATGATTTAGGCCAACAAACTGATTATTTTGAATTATATTTAGTGTGGCAGGTTTAATTTCAACCGCAACGACAAGTCCTTGGAACATCCCTGATACATGGGGTGGTCCATTGATAGCAGCAAACTATCCTAATGTTCTTCTTTGTTCAGCCATATTAGAATTTTTAGAATTTTGAAAAGAAGATGAAATTGAAGAAGTAGAAGTTTGTTTTTTAGATTGTAAAGCTTTGAGTCTTTTTACAAACTTTTCGATCTCAGTATCAAAGAACAGTCTCCCAACAGAAGATCGAGTTTACATAAACAAACTATGTAGAAAAAGTTAGTGTAACAATAATAATTGAAGAAAAAGTAAATAAATGAATGTATAAGTAAAAAGTAAAATTAAAATTTTACCTAAGGTAAAAAGTAAAAAAAAAATTTTACCACGGTAATTAAAAATTTACTGTTTTACTGAATCAATTCAATCCCCTGTGATGGCGCCAGAAAACTTGTTAATCCCAAAAAATGTGTTGGGCTTCTTTATTGGCAAGCGCACCAATTTATCATTGCAGTTTTCGAAATAGATATCGTTCCACAATGATTGAATGTTTTTAGTGTAAAACAGTAATTCTTATTTACTATGTGTCAAAACTTATTAACAAAAGAATGATGTATACACAATTTGTACAATATTCATAGATTTAGAGATTGATTTATACATTGGGTGAAAGATTGTAAATTCTAAATTTACTAGAAATAACTTTGAGTAGTACTTCAAAACAAATCCAATACTTAAGATTGAAAATACAGATTAACAAACTATGTTGGAATCAGGATCCCCACACTAAAATATAATGAAATAATCATAAACATGGATATTTAATCATCAAGTTCATGTTATTGCAACTTAAAGTCATTATACCTGATCCCTCATGATATAAATTTTAAATAGTTACTATAAAGTCTAATCCCTGAGATGCTTTCTCAGTAAGACCTTGCTTTAAGTCTTGGCCTTAACACAACAATAATTACTAACTTTATCCCTAGTAATTGGTATATTAAGGGTACTTTAAATTTTACTTTCGTTAAAGTGGTTTAAAGTTTAAAGTTCATACTAATAAAAGATTGAAATACTAATATGGTACTTGAATCATAAACATTCAGAGATCATAATCACAACATCATATTTATAGATTGGTTCACCAATTTCAATATAAACAGATTAGTTACACATGACAAAAGTAAAAACACAATTTACAGTTGATGACATCACGAACACTTGATCATACTTCACGATACGGAAAGAACACAATACAACACAACACTCTCAAGTATATGGAAACTATTCTAGAATACTAACTCAGAAAAGACACTCTGAATTCGAGTGAATGAAGAGTAGAATGAAGAAAGGGATGCCAAAAATGGGTGGAGAATGACCCTACATGTTAGGTCTCTGACTCAGCCTCCATTAATTTATATAATTCAGGCCATGATTAGAAATTTTTAATTACTAATAATCTACAGACATGTTCCCCATTTATCCCCCATTACGTTTTGGCAGTTGCTGGAAGTGGATTGGCCATTATTTGGCCACTTGGCTGAGTGCAAAGCCACCTGGAAGTGGAGTCCACGTAGCTTCTGACGCTACACGTGGGTCTGACGCGTAGCGTCAGTACCAAAACCTTGACACTATGCGTGGGGTTAATGTTACACATTAGCCCTTCAACTTTGTATAAATTTTTACTTCAATTCTTCCTTTTTTCACTGCAAGAATACAAAAAATGGGAATAAAACCTAAATTTATTAACATTTAAACTAATTTTTATTATTTTTAACACACTTTTTATTAAGAAAATAACAGTAAATTTTAGGTCTAACACTTGCGAAGACATATGTTGATGGTTCTAAGAACAGACTTAGAAAGGGGTTGAATAAGTCTGTTTACTTTTTCAAACCAAAAGGTGACATTCAGAAGTAAGTAAGATTTACATAGCGGAGTAGATTTTTGAGAGGGTGTATAAGTTTAATTGCGACATTAACAGACTTGTGTGAGAAATAGGGAGAGAGATAGCACACAAGAAATTTGTACTGGTTCACTTCCAACTTAGAAGCTATATCCAGTACCTTCACATTTGAAGGATTTTCACTATGTAAAAAGTCTCTTTTACATAAACAGCACAGACTATGCCTTTGAGTATTATTGAATCCAACCACTCATTGCATAAGCACAGACTATATTTTTTGAGTATTCTTGACCCCGGCCACTCCCGACTCTCTAAGTATTCTTTTGCAACACCCACTCCTAGGGCATACCCAAGTATTCTTTCACAAGTCACTCCTGGCTTAAACCCAAGTATTCTTTCAATAGTTCAGGCCAAAATGTTTCCCAACAGGTCTATAAGACCTATGTTTATAATAAATAGAAAGAATTAAAGCAAACAAAATAAGCCTTCTAACTTAGCCTAGCTAAGTGTTAACCTAATAAATAGGTTTGTGAAGAAAGAAAATGACTTATTTTGGAATAAGGCTTAGTAAATGTACAAGATAAGAGGTATAACCTACATGTGTTAAGCTTGAAAGCTTAATCAGAAATAATATGCCCATAGAAGGAGCTGAGATGTGAAAAATATATTTCTGATTTAAATTGCTAGTGCTCTTGAAATGAAAAGAGATTGTACATAACGAGCTTTCATTTTCTTCATGGCAACATCCTTGGTCTTGAGTCTTCTTCTTGAGCAGATTACCATTTCTTCTTTCTTGGGCTCTGGTATACAAGGGTCCGAAGCTTGTTAGCATTTTTCTCTATATTGATCACACTATCTTTTGTGTGATTTACCAATCCTCATTTTTCTTTTTCCTTCTCTCACAAGCTCTCTCTTTTTCTTTCTTCTTTTATCTCATAATCTTAGTGTTTTATTTCTCTCTTATTTTTTTCTCTTGTTCATACTTTTTCTTATGTGTGTCTTCGCGCTGCTTTTTAGAGGGAATGACTTCTATATATAAGATTTCCTTACTGAGTCCTGAGAGAGATGATGACCGTTGAGAGAGGATGCAACCGTTAGTTGTTTACATAAATGACAAAACTATCTAGTCAGAAAAAGATATTCTGAACAAGAAATATAAGACAGAGAGCTTTAAGACTCGTAAAATCATAGGTAGAGTAGGATTAGCATGAGCTTTCATGTAATAGGAAGGTTTTTGTATAGGTCCTTCAAATAGATGAAGGCTTGATGCTACTTAGAGTGAAACAAGGTCTGCCTTGCTTGGTTAGTTTTCACGTAAGTCTCTTTGGTGATATGGTTCAGACCAACAACGTCCTTCGTACCAAAGTTATGTAAAAACACCCTTTAAAGGTGGTTTAGAGTCTGATGATTCATAAGGTGTTGATAATGAGACTCAAAAGAAGCAATAGGATTTTGGTTGGAGGATTTGCAAGATGATTGTAGCACCTTCTGAGATTGGAGTCTAGTTGATGAAGGTTTCCTATAGAGAGAGACTCTTCTATATTCTTGAGGCTTACAGATAACTTGATGAGTCTGGGTCTGGTGCGCGTCCAGAACTTAATTTCTTCTTTGCTTTGTCTTTCAAACTTGTGTTGTGCAGAGAACTCCCCCGTTGTTTTATAGTCTATGCTTCTTATTCTGAAACATTTAGACAAGCTATCAAATAATAACAAATCATGACTTAGATTAAATTAGAATACTTAATGTTAGTTATCAACAAATCTATGATTTGTTTAGGAATCTTCTTGGTTCTAACAATCTCCCCCTATTTGTTGATAGCAAACACTAAGTCTTTTAATTTAAGCGAAGTCTTGAGAATTTTGATAAAGCTTTCTTAACTAAGCTTGAATTATTGTTTGAGAAATACTTACAGTCGTTGCAATAGAATATATAGTTTCAAGTTATCCCTAGCTAAATTTTTTAGGAAAATACTTTTGCAGGTAGAGAATTAGAATGGTAAGGGCAGTAAATAATCATAAGGTAATCAGAGAGACAGTTGATAACTGAAGATAAAGATATTATAAATTTCAAGAAAGTTTGTAAACAATCAGAGGTAAAAAAATGACTAAACAACTTGAAATTCTAAAAGACATGATCTCAGACTTTACTTCTTTTCAGACTCTTTGCTTCTTCTCCCTTTTTTGATATCAACAAAATAGGATTTAAAGGTTGAAAGATTTGGGCCATAGGGAGGATTAACGAGGCTGGTGAGATAAATCATGTCTGATTCGAATTATTGAAACTAGAACCCGCTTCGCGAATCATCCACAGGATGTGATTCCTCATGCAGTGAGTGTCTTCTTCAGTATTGTGACCAAATTGTAGGAGTGTGGATACCTCTTTATCAGAAAGTCTACGAGGTCTGGGTTTATCTTATGCTGGTACGTATGGTTGAACCAAGTTTGAAACAGGTTCTTTTCCTTTCCTGGAAGGATGAGGTTTGGGAATGGATTGAAGCCTGTCTGGAGCAATTAGAATCCTAGTTGATAGAAGAATGAATACAGACTTTGCTCTCCCACTAGTAATTACAGTTAGGGATTTTCCTTATTGTATATCCATCAAAATGGCTTTTTTTGTTCCTTCTTGAGCTTATAGTACATAACCATATCAAATGTAAAGCACAAACTGCCATCATGAAGTATATCTTGTGTAGGTAGAGAAGGTGCAAATGTGAGTAAGGATGATGCAGATGGCGTGGAGATTCTTGTTTACTAAAGTCTAGATTGAAGGTGAGCAATAGGCACAAAGATGAAGATGGATGTATACGTCTGCAATGCTTGATCAGAGGCAACAAATAGAGTTTCCTGGACAGGTGGAGCTTGATCAAGAATCATTTGAGATGTAGTGACTGAAGGTGGAGGAGATGGTATAGTCTCTAGTTCAGGGGCAGTAGATTTGGAGTTTGAAGTGTCAAATATCAAGGGATTAGCAGCAGAGGATCCCTCTGAATTTGTTTTTCTTATAGAGATGTTTTTCATCATACCCCTTATGATTCTTCTAGAAGTCCTGACAGGGACAAGGGTTCTCAATGACTTTAAAGCAGGCATTGAGCGGTCAGACTTTGACTTGGAGGAGGGGCCAGACTTTGCAACTTTTGAAGAGGTACTAAAAAAATACCTTAGCCTTTTTCTTGACCAGACTCCATCCTTTAGTGATATATAAAGTTAAAGGGTGCCAGCTTTGGTGATAGGAAATTTAAAGGATGCCATATTCAGTGAAAAGAAAACTTAAAGTATGCTACCAACTTTGGTGATCAAAATATTAAGACCTGATAGGAGAGTAGAGAAAAATCAAACCATGTTTAAATCCAGGGAGAAACCTTTGGAACTGCAGTCCTTATAGATTTTGAGGCGATACTCATGGATGAAACGGATGAACGAGACAACCCTATCTTCAGAGCATGTGTCACAACCTCGATCGCGACGGCGCGGCCGACCCTAAAAAAGGATGTGAAACAAACGAAAACAATAGGGAGTCGCCACCAACATTTTTATCCATAGGAAAAATGTAACATCCTAATTTTTTTTAATTGAATAAATAAAATCAACAAGGAAAAAAAATTCCAAATTTTAAGGTTAACAAACCGTGCATAACCTGCTTGAATTGATAAAACCGAGTACAGCGGAAGAGATAACCCCCTGAGCGAGCCCTTCAGCATTGCACACGCACTCGCTCACACGAGACTCCATGTCGCTTGGGCGAGGCAGCCCACTCGTTCGGGCAAAGTACCATTCGCTTGGACGATGCCACGACAAAAGCCTTCCAGCAGTACACCTTCGCTGGAGCGGATCCCTCATTCGCTAAAGTGAGAAGCCTCACACGGCAATTTCATCACTCGGCGTTCGAACATCCATGCACTCAGTAACTGACTAAGTCCACTCGGAGGTCTTTCCTAAGTCCATTCGGTATTTCATAACTTAGCCTCTCAGATTCATCCATACGGCCACACCTATACTCTACTCGGATACTGGGAGCTGTCCCACTCGGATTCCAGAATTCCTTCTCACCCGGAATATACATTCTTCACTCAGATTATCAATGTTTCACACTTAGAACCCATTCCATTCTAAACCACTACACTAACTCCTCTCTCAGGAGAGAATTGCTCAGGGTTTTCACTCGGAAATACGAACTCCTCCTCACTCGGGTTTTACTTATATTTTCACTCTGTAATGACCGCTCTCATTATCACTCGGAGATTCTCTCATTAGATCTCACTCAGTATAGGTTCATCCAAGTATTTTACTCAGAGTCCATTGAAGTATCATCATTCGAACATGAAGGCATAGCCATTTGCAGCCCCACTTGGTGTTGACTCCCCAATTACTTCTACTCGGAAATCATTAACTGAGCAATATTCTAACCATCCACACCCCTCAGTCTACCCAGACACAAACCACCCGTATACAACGTATAGGTACGTACATAATTATACACTCGGAATACCCAATACCTTAACATCATTCATTCCTCAGCACCTGCTATCAATGTGAACTATATACGTATAAAAACATGCACTCGGGTCACAATAGCTTAAATTTCTTATATATATATATATATATTCGTATTCATTACACCACACTAATATTCTGAGCCAACCAAGGCTACAACTGACGAAACATGACAAATTACAAAAATAAGCACTCTACGGTCGGAGTGCACCCCACTCGGACCTGAGACCTTATCATCACTTCAGAGTCCAACCTGCACACACTGAAAAATGGTATAGGGGTGAGCTTTTGCATATAAGGTGACGGCTATTGACTCGGACTTTACCTCCATTCTCAATTATATAATTTACCGGGTTCAATCCATAACGATATATATATATTGCCAATTAATTTAAGGGTCAGACCACATCATTCAATCGGAAGTTGTACAATAACATATATTCTCAATCATAGCATCACACTACACTCAGCATCGGTATCAATACCTGTACATTTGTTCAGTCGGAATTCGCTCATACTACATCGTCTAGTCGGAGTTCACTCAATTCATTTAATCCATGCAATTCGCAATAATCTCACTAACAATACTCATAGACTCATGCATGCGGATCCGACTTAAACAGTGAGTTCAGTGCAGATTCCTTCCTGGTCCCTCATCCACTAGCCCTTTCCGTGTGGCACCAGTCACCCCGTGACGTCTCGAGACCCAGCTCTAGCTCCATCGGCTACCACGGGTCCTCATGGATCTAACCAGGAATCTGACTGGAACTCGTTTTACATGACTCTAGATGCCTTTCCGACCCCTCGTCCTTATGGAACTGGTCAGGAATCTGGGAATCATCCCACATATGCAATCTCATGCAAATCCACAACAACATCCAAGCTTACCAGACGCGTCTCACACAGCCATCAATGGGTCACAACCGATCCTCCACACAGCAATCAGATTCATTCGGAATCCCATATTCCATTACAACAATCACATGCCTCTATCATAATAACTCATAACAGTAAGCATAGGAAACCACATTACAGTACATCCACTCAACATTTTTACAGAGTCAGCATACCTTTCCACACGGCATTCAAAATGGAAATCACGCATCAATTCACATCTCATGCATTCGAGGATAATGGTAACACACACATACATTCACTCAGCAAACTCAGATTTCAACAACATGCATCACAGAAGTATTAACAGGCACTCAAAGACGAGGTCACACAACCCTCAACCTTTCACAGATGTCCCAATCCGGAAGTTGCATGCACAATCAGTCAATCACCACACATCGATCTACACATTTCACACACATATTACATTAAAGCAAGCACCAGGGACCCGGTCATAAACCATACGCTTGACATGCAAAGCGCCCCCTACCTGCTGTCGGGGTTCAGAGACTCTTCAAGTTGCAGTGCTGACCGATCGTCCCTCCGTTACTCCTCCAATAGCCTTCGAGTTCAGCGTTGATCCTGGGCCAGAGTTGCTCCTTTCCTCCAACGGGTCCATCTCCTCCACAGCTCCAAAGCACTTCCAGCACAGCCTTCCAACTGGAATACCATAGCTCTAGGTAGAAGAAGAAGGAGAGGAAGAAGGCAATAGGGAGGAAGGAGAGAACAGGGAGTGGAGTCAGAGCTGTGTTGATGTTCCTCCAGGAGCTCTCTACTCTCTCACTGTTCGAGTGGCGACGTGAATGAGAGTGAAGAAGAAGAGAAACAGGGAAAGAGAGACCATATACACGCACAAGGAGAGCTGCCAGCGTGAATAATGAGAGAAAGAGAGAGCTGAAGTTGTCTTATACTCCTACGGACACATGCGTCCATTCGCCTGGCACTATTATTATTATTTATTCAATTATTTCTACCCAAATCAGTAATTACTCTAATTAACCATTAATCCTAATTCTGTAATTAACCTTTAATTAATAGCTTAACTTCAATCGGTAATTAAGTTAGAAATCGGGATGTTACAGTTCTCCCCCTCTCAAAAGAATTTCGTCCTCGAAATTCAAACACATGCTTAGCCTTAATAAACCACTCGAAAATCACTGACATACCACAATAAGCAGTTATATATCTATGTTCCTTAAGTATTCATCCATTGCTTAAATCCCAGTCGGCATAATTGGCCTCCAAAGCAATTCACCGATCGCTCCACCCGGAAAACCGGGACATTATGCTTAACACATTTTCACTCGGAAGTGGCACCATTGACTCGGAATAACATTCCTTTCTTCCATTCAGACTTACCTCAACAAATAGATCGGAATACCACAGCCTTGTTCCGACTGAAACTCTTCGTCCATCCACGTTTTCGACTGCTTCGTAATTTCTAATCAGCATAAAATAACTCTTCATAGCCTTCATTACATTCGGGACTCCATTTCCCACGCAGTTACCCCCATTCAGCTCTGTCAGTTCACCCTAGCCATTGGCACTTTCCAGTTCTTTGGCCGCTCGGCCTTACATTCTCAACACCGATCGGCGTATTCACACCATCGGGTCTCCCGACTCAATGTGTCACTCGGCACGACCATGCGCTCACACAAAACATAGGCTTGATATTGGGTCACATGGGACACATTCTAGATGTTATTCGACCATTTGGGAAGAAACCAGTCGGTAAACTACATTACCGATTCCCTAGGATACCCACTACTGACCGATTCATTTCGGATTTAGCTCTCGGATTTCCAAATTTTCGGCCACGAGATTCCTTTCTTAACCAAAATAAACACTCAACGAGTTCCTATAAGCTTCAATTAGCACACTTGTCTGGATTTGCCTCGTACAGGTACCACACTCGGTCCATACATCTCAACTTCTTAACCATTCCTTTGGCTAACTGCATGCCTATAACCTACGAATGTCACTCGGCCCTCTCACTCAAAAATTTCAATCGGGGTTTTAAGGATAGTTCTCATCCGGGAATCCTTCCACTTGCAGAATTTACTCATAATTCAAGCCTTCCGCGAAACCAACCCGAGTCCAAGCCCAGCAGTCCCAACCGCTGACCTGAGTACGATTTCAAATAAATCCTTCTCTTGGATATCTACTCCTCTTGGAGGTCCTTCACTCGGAGACTTCCTATTTACCAAATTTCCACTCGGAATCCAGGCTTACTCCAAATATAAATCTGAGTTCAATTCAGCAGCTTCACATCACCCGAACACAGCTATGAATAAGTTTACCGCTCGGTATTTTCTCTCCCTTGGGTAATTCACTCGAAAACTTGCACACTCGAAGTTCCAATTTCCGACGAGAAGTACTTTTCTCCTGGAAGACCACTCGGTTGGACATCCCAAGGGTATTAGGAATTCTACACTCGCTATCTTACTAGCCATTCCACTCGGAAGTGATACACTCCGAGTCACGTCACTCGAATCTTGCCTTACCCAGAAGGTTACGCTCAGACACCATTCCCTTAACTTAGTAATGATCCTCTCAATAAGGTTCTACTCGGAACCCCTAAAATTTTCACTCAGCAGTTCTTTCCCACAAGGACTTCACTCGGAATTGTCTCCACCCTCACACACTCGGAATTTACTAACCTTTCCCGAGCAATTCCTAACCTTACAATTTAGTTTGGCTCCCATCCTGGTTTCCTCATTAGGCTTACAGTATCACTCGGTTAACTTTTCAAAAACTCTAACTTCAGTGACAGTCGATCACCCTTCATATTCCATTACCAATCATCCTTTTAGTAGCCAATCCATACCCAGCAACCTCTAATCCTCTCGGAAGCAGACACGTCAAAGTCAACAAACCCTCTACCTTCATTTTGGTACACAATCACATAACACTCATTTAAGATAACTCTCATCATCACTCGGAATCGTCTGAAAGACTCACCATCACCATAAGCAGTTACAGCTTCACCTGCCCGACTCATGAATTGCTGCATCCAACTTATAGGATGACGTCTCATTCCTATAGGGTTACAACAATTACATGGTCACTACAACGTGTACGCTGCCACATTACCTATGGCAGGAAGAGTCATCTCAGAGCAGCATGCCTCACACGGACCAGACTTCACCCAACTAATACTAATTCACACGGTGGTTAATGGCAGTTCATACACATAAATAATACACCTACATCAACATCATGCAGCACATAGGGTACATCACGCATCAATAATCATGAAAATCATTTATCACCTCTGTAAAACAGAATTAAGGCAATACAACAATCGGCTTCTAGCCAGCACCGAGTAAATATTTCCTCTAAATCTTATTCCTCACAAACCATGGCTCGGACTAAATTCTCAGTTCTCAGTTATATAATGGCATCACTCATTCGGCTTCGTGCAATTCAGTCAGGATTAAGTAATTCATATTCACATATGTTGTCATAACACACCATAGACTCGGCAACGACACTAATACATATACAACCACTCAGTCGGATTTTATAACAATTATTCACGGCTATATTATTGTTCACTACAGCATGCACCATAACCATAACCACACATTGCACTCAGCAATAGCATCAATATATATATATATATATATGTTCATCCAAGCGAATTTACTTAAATCAATTCTCAACTACATTAAGGATTTCATTCATAACATCATATCCAATCGGGAGTTGCACAATAACGTACATTCTCAATTATGACACCACATTACACTCGGTAACAGTATCGGTACATACATATTCATTCAATCGAAATTCACTTATACGTCATCATCTAGTCGGGGTTCATTCAATTCTTTCAAATCCATGCAACCCATGTTAGTCTCCCTAACAATGTTCTCACACGCACCGATCAACTCACTCAGCTAATACTTACTCACAAGAATTAATGGTAATTCACATGTATATATATAAGCACATATTCTCATCAACATTATCATGATGCATCACGTAGGGCACGTCGTACAACAACAATCATGTAATATAATTTACCCCTACGGTAAAACAGTATAATGGCTACAGGCTTCCGACTTGTACAAAAAAAATCACACACCTCTTCATTACTCATAAGTTAGCGTAACTCTCCTGATGACAATTGTCAAGTAGCAGTTACTATCACCCCAAAATGGTGTAATAACAGTCGGTTTCCGACCATTACCGTGTAATTGCTTCTTCCTTAGATCTTATCCACCATAAACCATACAGTATCATATACACATATATATGTATACGTGTGTACCAACATTCAATACATACACGCTATCATTCAATCAGAATCTATCCAGCCAGCTCTCGGCTATATCACTTACATTATTTACAATCCCATATAATCACAGCCATAGGCTCACCTTGCACTTAGCGACAGCATCAACACATATATATTCAATCATCCAATAGGAATATCAAATTCATATTCAGCCATACAATTCATATCATTCACCACAGCATGCATTACAGCCACAACATTAATATACATACATTCATTTAATCGGATTCCATTCAATCATGTTATTCTAAATAACATTCCACATATTCATGTAATTCATATTGAGCTCAACAGCCATTATAGTGTGCACACATTCCTTTCACCCGGATTTAAAAGGGACTCCTCACTCTGAATTATTTAGTCACTCTTCACTCGGGAAACCTCAACAGTTATCACTCGAAGGGTATCCGGATCGATTCCCACTCGGTGCCACCCGTCCTCTTCACTCATTCTTACTCAGCAACTATAATCTCTCCCACTCTGGTTTTCCCACTAAGTCAAGACTCGCTCGGATTTTCTATCTACTTAATGATTTATTATAATGGATCCACTCAGAGTCGTAGATGTCATCTTCTGATCGGTAAACTCTTGCTCGGCATCACACTGTCTCATTCACTCGGGATTACCTAGGTTTCCTTTCACTTTGAGGGAGTCACTAACTCTCTTCCCACGTCAACACTCGTCTCCATTTTTGACTTATAGTTAAGCTAATCTCTCGCACACAACAAATACGCATACGTATATTACTCGGATCTTCATGCACAGTATAGGAGTTCATGCAACATGGAGGGTGTAATTAATTACAGGCACTAATTTATGTCTTCTACTCCAAGGGTTCAGGTTCAAGTAAAAGGAACTAAGGCTAACACATTCCTTGTATCTCAAATCATATACTATTCATTCATCACACGTTCAAATTCCTCAGCAAGGCACAGGCATACAACCACACCATTCATATACCAAATTATCAAACACATACAATACCGATTAAGTCAGGGCATACAATCAATCGGACCAGGAGGGAAATGACCTCCTATTCACAAATCAATATCACAATAATGATGACCACTCGGTCATACTGCATACAACCGCTTACCCTCGGTAACCATACCTTGGCCTTGGACCTTTCGGTCTGCTCTGATACCAAAATGTAACATCCTAATTTTTTTTTAATTGAATAAATAAAATCAACAAGGAAAAAAAATTCCAAATTTTAAGGTTAACAAACCGTGCATAACCTGCCTGAATTGATAAAACCGAGTACAGCGGAAGAGATAACCCCCTGAGCGAGCCCTTTAGCATTGTACACACACTCACTCACACGAGACTCCACGTTGCTTGGGCGAGGCAGCCCACTCGTTCGGGCAAGGTACCATTCGCTTGGACGATGCCACGACAAAAGCCTTCCAGCAGTACACCTTCGCTAGAGCGGATCCCTCATTCGCTAAAGTGAGAAGCCTCACACGGCAATTTCATCACTCGGCGTTCGAACATCCATGCACTCGGTAAACGACTAAGTCCACTCGGAGGTCTTTCCTAAGTCCATTCGGTATTTCATAACTTAGCCTCTCAGATTCATCCATACGGCCACACCTATACTCTACTCGGATACTGGGAGCTGTCCCACTCGGATTCCAGAATTCCTTCTCACCCGGAATATACATTCTTCACTCGGATTATCAATGTTTCACACTTAGAACCCATTCCATTCTAAACCACTACACTAACTCCTCTCTCAGGAGAGAATTGCTCAGGGTTTTCACTCGGAAATACGAACTCCTCCTCACTCGGGTTTTACTTATATTTTCACTCTGTAATGACCGCTCTCATTATCACTCGGAGATTCTCTCATTAGATCTCACTCAGTATAGGTTCATCCAAGTATTTTACTCAGAGTCCATTGAAGTATCATCATTCGAACATGAAGGCATAGCCATTTGCAGCCCCACTTGGAGTTGACTCCCCAATTACTTCTACTCGGAAATCATTAACTGAGCAATATTCTAACCATCCACACCCCTCAGTCTACCCAGACACAAACCACCCGTATACAACGTATAGGTACATACATAATTATACACTCGGAATACCCAATACCTTAACATCATTCATTCCTCAGCACCTGCTATCAATGTGAACTATATACGTATAAAAACATGCACTCGGGTCACAATAGCTTAAATTTCTTATATATATATATATATTCGTATTCATTACACCACACTAATATTATGAGCCGACCAAGGCTACAACTGAGGAAACATGACAAATTACAAAAATAAGCACTCTACGGTCGGAGTGCACCCCACTCGGACCTGAGACCTTATTATCACTTCAGAGTCCAACCTGCACACACTGAAAAATGGTGTAGGGGTGAGCTTTTGCATATAAGGTAACGGCTATTGACTCAGACTTTACCTCCATTCTCAATTATATAATTTACCGGGTTCAGTCCATAACGATATATATATATATTGCCAATTAATTTAAGGGTCAGACCACATCATTCAATCGAAAGTTGTACAATAACATATATTCTAAATCATAGCATCACACTGCACTCAGCATCGGTATCAATACCCGTACATTCGTTCAGTCAGAATTCGCTCATACTACATCGTCTAGTCGGAGTTCACTCAATTCATTTAATCCATGCAATTCACAATAATCTCACTAACAATACTCATAGACTCATGCATACGGATCTGACTTAAACAGTGAGTTCAGTGCAGATTCCTTCCCGGTCCCTCGTCCACTAGCCCTTTCCGTGTGGCACCGGTCACCCCGTGACATCTCGAGACCCAGCTCTAGCTCCATCGGCTACCACGGGTCCTCATGGATCTAACCAGGAATCTGACTGGAACTCGTTTTACATGACTCTAGATGCCTTTCCGACCCCCCGTCCTCATGGAACTGGTCAGGAATCTGGGAATCATCCCACATATGCAATCTCATGCAAATCCACAACAACATCCAAGCTTACCAGACGCGTCTCACATAGCCATCAATGGGTCACAACCGATCCTCCACACAGCAATCAGATTCATTCGGAATCCCACATTCCATTACAATAATCACATGCCTCTATCATAATAACTCATAACAGCAAGCATAGGGAACCATATTACAGTACATCCACTCAACATTTTTACAGAGTCAGCATACCTTTCCACACGGCATTCAAATTGGAAATCACGCATCAATTCACATCTCATGCATTCGGGGATAATGGTAACACACACATACATTCACTCAGCAAACTTAGATTTCAACAACATGCATCACAGAAGTATTAACAGGAACTCAAAGACGAGGTCACACAACCCTCAACCTTTCACAGATGTCCCAATCCGGAAGTTGCATGCACAATCAGTCAATCACCACACATCGATCTACACATTTCACACACATATTACATTAAAGCAAGCACCAGGGACCCGATCATAAACCATACGCTTGACATGCAAAGCGCCCCCTACCTGCTGTCGGGGTTCAGAGACTCTTCAAGTTGCAGTGCTGACCGATCGTCCCTCCGTTACTCCTCCAACAGCCTTCGAGTTCAGCGTTGATCCTGGGCCAGAGTTGCTCCTTTCCTCCAATGGGTCCATCTCCTCCACAGCTCCAAAGCACTTCCAGCACAGCCTTCCAACTGGAATACCACAGCTCCAGGTAGAAGAAGAAGGAGAGGAAGAAGGCAATAGGGAGGAAGGAGAGAACAGGGAGTGGAGTCAGAGCTGTGTTGATGTTCCTCCAGGAGCTCTCGACTCTCTCACTGTTCGAGTGGCGACGTGAATGAGAGTGAAGAAGAAGAGAAACAGGGAAGGAGAGACCATATACACGCACAAGGAGAGCTGCCAGCATGAATAATGAGAGAAAGAGAGAGCTGAAGTTGTCTTATACTCCTAGGGACACATGCGTCCATTCGCCTGGCACTATTATTATTATTTATTCAATTATTTCTACCCAAATCAGCAATTACTCTAATTAACCATTAATCCTAATTCTGTAATTAACCTTTAATTAATAGCTTAACTTCAATCGGTAATTAAGTTAGAAATCGGGATGTTACAAAAAACATTGGGAAAAAACTAAGTTCAGTAAAGCACTGGTTTTAAATAATGAGATTCAAGTTCGGGAGTCGGTTACGAGTAGGGAAGGTGTTAGCACCCTACATCGCCTGTCAAAACAGTACCAAGATTGAAAATGCGCAACATAAATAGCCTTACAAAAAATGTTTTATTTCTTCCTTTTTATTATTATTTTCAAAAATAAGGGAAAATCAATAAGACGTCACGTCTAAATTGATTCTCATAGAAGTGGTAAAAACGGGACAATTAAAAAAGTAAATAAATAAATAAATAATAATGGAAAAAAGAAAGAGGGGCCCGACAGAAATTAAGTCCTGCTCCTACGTATTCTCGGGTTATTGAGAAATCAGGGTCACGTAGTTCTTGGTGATGTTTTTTTTAGGGAAAGATTAAGAGATTAATGATGGATGATGTTTTTTGAAGAGAACTTATACAAGGCAAAGTTCTTCCCACGTGTATTGGCTCTAAAGAGATTGTGTAGACGAGAGTACACTCGTATGGCACTAATTTCTTAAAAAAAATAAAAAATAATTATAATTATTACAGTTTTTAGGCTAATCCAATAAAAATGTGTGAAACACTTATTCTTGTTAATATTTATTATGAGTCCTGGTGGAGATTAATTCAATCAACAGAAATTACTTATTAAGGGAGCGAACCTATAAAACAGCAACTAACTTTGACAGAAAAATAAATAATACAAGTATTGAAAATGAGGAACAGATCCTGGTGGGGAATTAATCCAATCAATAGAAATTAATTACTAATTGAAAAGGAAACGGTCCCATCGAACAGCAATTAATTTGGTAGGAAAATAAATAAATACAAGCATTAAAAATGAGGAACAGAATGGGACTGATGTGGTGAGAGAGAGAGAGAGCTTGACGCCGGTGTGATGAGAGAGAGAGGGGCACCGGTGTTGCAGTAGTTGTAAATTATGAAGCTGGTATATGGCTTTGTTAAGTAGACGGAGTAAAGGAATGAGGGTAGAATTTTTCTCTCCAAAAGAAGGCTCCAGAATCCTCTCTCCTTTTCTCTTCAGTTGGGGTATTTATAGAAATCCCAGTGTTGGCTGATTGCTTAAACATCCCAGAGACAGCCTGGCCACCAATGATTTATGGGGAACGGCGGCTAGTGGGAATTCTTTATTGCTTTCTTTCTTTGTCTGTTGCCAGCTGCCCCACAAGATTAACAAATCAACTTGGGTGGTGTTTTGGGGAAACAGCCTGGACATTGATGATCATGGAGAATGGTGGCTAGTGGGAATTTTTTATTATTTTCTCTTTTGTCTGTTGCCAGCCGCCCCCCCTTAATTCAAGGATCCACTTGGATGGTGGGGTTCCAAATCAGCGTGGGCGAATGGTGGAAATATGGAATCGGCGTTCTTCTTATGACTCGGATTAGTGTCTCAGCCAGTATCCATCCTCAGTGGGGATTAATCCGAGCAGAATAGATGCTCTTATATATAAAAGACCGAGTGAAAGCTTGAATTCATAGATCCGATCCGACCTTTGACACTCGGTGTGAAGGCTTGAATTCACAGATTATTGACTCAGAAATTTCTTTCCGAGAAGTATTCATCAGGACCTCTTTTCATTCAGAATTGTTCTACTCGGAGTTACTTTGTTCAGAAATGTCACTGCTTGAAGCATTCATTCGGAATTGCTTTAATCGGAGGTGCTTTGCTCAGAACTAAACCATTCGGAGAAACCTTACTTGGATATATATATTTTTGAGCGAAAAGTTTCAGTCAGAGCTTTTCTTCGCTCGGGAATAATTCTCTCAGAGTCGATCCACCCAGAAATATCTCATTCGGAAGTATGGAACTCGGAAGTGAAAAGCGATCCTTTTGAAACCAAAGTGTTTCTTCACTCGGAAACACATCCCATAAAAATGACTCATTTGGAAATGGCCCACTCAGGGACGCCCTACTCGGATCTATCTTTGCCTTACTCGGAAATATGCCTTGAAAGAGGTTCCGCCCGAAACAGGCTCATTCCCGGTCGGACCTTCTCTTTGCTCGAAAATATATCTCTCGGCAGAAACCACTTGGAAACGGCTTCCTCGGTGACATCCCACTTGGAAATATAGACCTTGAAAGTTTCTGCCCGAAAGAGGCTCATTCCCGGTCAGACCTTTTCCTTGCTCGAAAAGACATCTTCTCTGAAATGCACCACTCGGAAAGACCCGTTCTTTGCTTGAGAATACATCTTCTCTGAAACACACCACTCGGAGACATCTTTGCCTGACAAGTGTTTATTCATAGTCGGGTTTTCTTTGCCCAAACGTAATTCCTTGAAACGGTCCACTCGGAGACACCCTTACTCAACAAGTGTTCTTCCGAAGTTTGTGTTTTTTCATTCAGAATCAACTCACTCGGGAATCTTCCATTCAGAAACAATTTTGTTCAGAAAAAGCACTTATCCCAAATCAGACTTGCTTTTCATTCAGAGCGACATCAATCGGGAGCCCTCCACCCGGAAACATCTCTATCTAGAAAAAGGCACTTGTCCCCAAATCCAGACCCTGCTTCAATCGGTAATCCTTCACTCGGACATATATCTTTAGGTGGTATTTATTCAAAGTCAGTCCCTTTTTGACTCAGAGTGACTGCAATCGGGAATCTTCCACTCAGATTTATCTCCAACCGGGAAGTATTCATTCAAAGTCAGCCATTTTTCATTTGGAGTGGCTTTAGTCAGTAATCTTCCACTCGGATTTTCCTCTAACCGGGAAATATTCACTCAAAGTCAGGCATTTTTCATTTAGAGTGCTTTGATCAGGAATTTTCCACTCGGATTTACCTCCAACCGGGAAATATTCACTCAAAGTCAGCCATTTTTCATTTGGAGGCACCTCCCTCAGGAATTTTCCACTCGGATTTATCTCCAACTGGGAAGTATTCATTCAAAGTCATTCATTTTTCATTTGGAGTGGCTTTAGTCGGGAATCTTCCACTCTGATTTTCCTCCAACCGGGAAATATTCACTCAAAGTCAGTCATTTTTCATTTGGAGTGGCTTTAGTCGGTAATCTTCCACTCAGATTTTCCTCTAACCATGAAATATTCACTCAAAGTCAGCCATTTTTCATTTGGAGTGCTTTGATCGGGAATTTTCCACTCGAATTTACCTCCAACCGGGAAATATTCACTCAAAGTCAGCCATTTTTCATTTGGAGGCACCTCCCTCGGGAATTTTCCACTCGAATTTATCTCCAACCGGGAAGTATTTATTCAAAGTCAGCCATTTTTCATTTGGAGTGGCTTTAGTTGGGAATCTTCCACTCATATTTTCCTCTAACCGGGAAATATTCACTCAAAGTTAGCCATTTTTCATTTGGAGTGCTTTGGTCCAGAATTTTCCACTCGGATTTATCTCTACATGAGGGATACTCACTCAATCAGTCTCATTTCGCTCAGAATGTCTTCCCTCAGAATAACCCACTCAGAAATCATCATTCGGACTCATGGAAATTAAAAGAGTCTTTACCCAAGAGGTATTTACTCATAGTCAAGGCCTTTTCTTCGTTGGGAAGTAATTCCCACACTTGAAGCCCACTCAGAAATGATTTACTCAGAGACATATCACTCGGTAACGTCTCACTCGGAGACTCCCTACTCAGAAATGATCATTCCGAGTCACCTTACTCAGAAATGATCATTCTGAGTCGGAATTCAGTTCTCTTAGAATTCTTTTCACTTGGGAATATTACTCGGAGCCTAAGACAATCACGAAGACGAACACAAATAAAAAGAGAGTTCCAAGTGACAGAATTCCTCATTCTTGGTGAAAATGGACTAAACCGAAATAGGTGTTCACAGATGCCCCTCTTTACTTCTTTTCCGTGAGAAAAATATGAAGTCTCTTCTTGTTTTTGAAGTGGAAAGGAAGTAAAGACGTGAACACCATTGTCAGAGTCATGCGGACTCCAATAACCAAGAGAGTCAGTATTGTTCCATTGAAGAAAACCAATAGTAGTGCCAATTTCTGTGACTTGAAAAATAAAGCAAGGCGTCTACTTTGATGGCTTTGGCGATCTAATAAGGGTGGAAACCTAGGAATTGACACTTAAAGCTCTTACTTTCTCTTTTTTTTCTCTGTTCTTCTTTCTTTCTTTTTTGTTTTTTTTGTTTTTTTGTTTATTTTTTTTGTTTTGGTTTTTTTAGTTTTTTTTTTAGTTTTTTTTGTTTTTGTTTTTGTTTTTGTTTTTTTTTTTGAGTTCTAAATCTGGAAAAAGAAGTGGGGCGGTGCTCCTTTGAATGACATAAAGCGGAAGGATTATCTTTCAGTTAACAAGAGGTGAGAGGATTGGGTGTCGATTCTCAATTAATCAGAGATGAAGGGTGCCACATTCGGCGACCGGAAGGAAAAAGGAGTCTTCTTAGGCGACAGGAAGGTAAAAGGGTGCCATTTGTTCGACGACAAGAAGGTAAAGGTGAGGGTGTTGCCTCCCGGTTGACTGAAAGGTAAAGGGTGTCATTTGTTCGGCGACAGGAAGGTAAAGGTAAGGGTGTTGCCTCCCGGTTGATTGAAAGGTAAAGGGTGTCATTTGTTCGGCGACAGAAAGCTAAAGGTGAGGGTGTTGCCTCCAGGTTGACTGAAAGGTAAAGGGTGCCATTTATTCGGCGAAGGGTGCCATTTGTTCGGCGACAGGAAGGTAAAGGTGAGGGTGTTGCCTCCCGGTTAACTGAAAGGTAAAGGGTGCCATTTGTTCGGTGACAGGAAGGTAAAGGTGAGGGTGTTGCCTCCCGGTTGACTGAAAGGTAAAGGGTGCCATTTGTTCGGCGACAGGAAGGTAAAGGGTGCCATTTATTCGGCGACAGGAAGATAAAGGTGAGGGTGTTGCCTCCCGGTTGACTAAAAGGTAAAGGGTGCCATTTGTTTGGCGAAGGGTGCTATTTATTCGGTGACAGGAAGGCAAAAGGTGCCATTTGTTCGGCGACAGGAAGATAAAGGTGAAGGTGTTGCCTCCTGGTTGACTGAAAGGTAAAAATTGGGGGAGCTAACAGGACGTCTCATCCGAATTAACTCTTTGTTGATAGGGAACATAAAGATTGGGGGAGCTAACAGGACGTCTCGTCCGAATTAACTCACTGGACCTAAAGGCTCGGGGTGATGCCCCGGTTTGTCATGACTGAAGGTTCTTGGGGAATTGCCCCTTGACTGAAAGAGAATAAATCTGGGGTGATGCCCCAGTTTGAGATGGTTTGAAAGAATCTTAGGGTATTGCCCCTTGATTGAAAGAAGGAGGCCTGGGGTGATGCCCTAGCTTCTGGAAATACTGAAGAAATTAGGGGTACTGCCCCTTGACATTGAAAAACCTAGGGTGATGCCCTAGTTTTGAAAGGTTGAAGGAATTTCTGGAGGGGTTGCCCTTTTACTGGAGAAGTGATCTAGGGGTTAACAGGACGTCTTGTCCAAATTAACCAGGATCTAGAGCTTTGGGGTGATGCCCCAGTTTGGGATGGTCGAAGGAATTTCTAGGGGGTTGCCCTTTTACTAGAAGAGTGATCTGGGGGTTAACAGGAGGTCCCGTCCAAATTAACTAGGATCTAGAGCTTTGGGGTGATGCCCCAGTTTGGGATGGTCGAAGGAATTTCCGGGAGGTTGCCCTTTTACTAGAAGAGTGATCTGGGGGTTAATAGGACGTCCCGTCCAAATTAACCAGGATCTAGAGCTTTGGGGTGATGCCCCAGTTTGAGATGATTGAAAGAATCTTGGGGTACTGCCCCTTAATTGAAAGATCTGGGGGTTAACAGGACGTCCCGTCCAAATTAACCGAGATTTAGAGCTTTGGGGTGATGCCCCAGTTTGAGATGATTGAAAGAATCTTGGGGTACTGCCCCTTGATTGAAAGATCTAGGGGTTAACAGGACGTCCCATCCAAATTAACCGGGATTTAGAGCTTTTAGGGTGATGCCCCAGTTTAAAATGATTGAAAGAATCTTGGGGTACTGCCCCTTGATTGAAAGATCTGGGGGTGAACAGGACGTCCCGTCCAAATTCACCGGGATTTAGAGCTTTTGGGTTGATGCCCCAGTTTGAGCTTTTTAGAAATTCGGGGTAGTTTGGTAATGGTGAACTTATTGGGGAAGGATAAGTTTTCCTAAGCCTGATTCAAAGAAATATCCTGGTTGGGGGAGCTGAGTCCATTTTGTGGTTCCCCTCAGGAGGGATTCTCAGTCCGTGTTCCACTTGGGTACAAATGGTGAGTCTTGCTGGGGGAAAGCTTTGGTGAATACCTGCTTCTGGATAATGGATTCTGGTTGTCCTTTTAACAAGAAAGTGAGTTAGTATAAAAAGACTTACAGGTAAATCTTCCTTGGCGACTGGCTTTTTTAGGTTACTCATGGATGAAATAGAAATACCCTCTGACTTCGGCGAGCATATTTAGCGGAGTTGGTTATGCTTATACCAAGCGAATTCTGGCGCTAGGATGCATTTCGTTCCCCATAACCTTACGTTATGTTGCTTTTAATTTCGAAAGTTTCCTTTAGGCAAAAACTTGTTTATTCATAAAATTTAGTCATGAACACATGTAGGAAGAAGGGAGAATTTTATTTACGAATATCAGGTATGTATAGTGGTGATAATATTAAACACAGAGATGTGATAAGATATAAAGAATTGAAGTCAAGTGGAAAGGGGAAGGCTCATATATCCTCTAGTGATCTTCTGAGAGCAATGAGAAACTCGACCCTTTATCACGACTTCGTGTTCATCCTCTGATTCTGCTTTTGAGGGCGTAATTTGACAGTGACCCTGATACCTATTTTGACTTTCTTTGTTTCCGGCTTGAAGGGTTCATGTTAAGTTTGTGATTCTGTCTGGGCCGCCTTATCAGGTTTTCGGCTCATCTTGCTGCTCTAACTTTTGCCTAGGTCGCCTTTTCAGGTTTTCAACCTAGCGAGCTCTTTCTCTTTTTTTTAATTATTTATTTATTTATTTATTTATTATTTTTTATTTTTATTTTTATTTTATTTTTTTTATGCAAAGTATTTCTTCACTGCTTCGGCGTTGACAGGCATTGGCAGGTCATCTCCATCCATATTGGTGAGTATGAGAGCTCCTCCGGAAAAAACCCTCTTTATAATATATGGTCCTTCGTAATTAGGTGTCCATTTCCCTTGGACATCTTTCTGAATTGGCAAAACCTTCTTAAAGACCAAATCCCCTTCTTGGAACTGTCGGGGGCGTACTTTCTTTTCATATGCCCGCTTTATAGGCTTTTGATACAACTGCCCATGGCAGAGAGCGGTTAACCTCTTCCCGTCAATCAGATTCAGTTGGTCATATTTGGCCTGGATCCATTCAGCTTCTTCCAGTTTGGCTTCCATGATCACCCTAAGGGATGGGATTTCCACTTCAAATGGTAGTACAGCTTCCATTCCATAGACCAAAGAAAATGGGGTTGCCCTAGTTGAGGTTCGCACCGAAGTTCGGTATCTGTGTAGTGCGAAGGGGAGCATTTCATTCCAGTCTTTGTAGGTTACCACCATCTTTTGCACTATCTTCTTGATATTTTTATTAGCCGCCTCGACTGCTACATTCATTTTTAGACAGTACGGAAAGGAGTTATGATAGGAGATTTTAAAGCTCTCGCAAAGCTCCTTCATCATATTGTTATTCAAATTTGTTCCATTGTCTGTGATGATTTGGCTTGGTAGGCCGTACCGGCATATCAGCTCACGCTTGATGAATTTGACCACAACATTCTTCGTCACATTGGTGTACAAAGCTGCCTCCACCCACTTGGTGAAATAATCGATGGCGACCAGAATGAAACGATGACCGTTTGAGGCTTTTGGCTCAATGGGCCCAATTACATCCATACCCCACATTGAAAAAGGCCATGGTGCTGACAACACATTTAGGGATGAAGGTGGTGCATGAATGTGATCAGCATAAATCTGACATTTATGACACCTCCGTACATAAGCAAAACAATCCGCTTCCATGGTCATCCAATAATATCCAGCTCTCAGGATTTTTCTTGACATAGCATGCCCATTTGTGTGAGTTCTGAAAGATCCTTCGTGGATATCTTTCATGATTTGGTTTGCCTCGACAGTATCAACACACCAGAGGAGAACGGAATCATAATTCCTCTTGTATAGCACGTTGCCACTCAACAGGTATCCCATAGCTATCCTTCTCAAAGTTCGTTTGTCATTATCCGTGATGCCTTCGGGGTATTCTTGGCACTGGAGGTATCTTTTGATGTCATGATACCAAGGCTTGCCATCTGGCTCTTTTTCTATGACCTGGCAATAGGCAGGTTCTTGCCGTTTCTTTACTTCAATAAGAGGCACTTTGTAATCATTGCTGACTTCGAACATAGCAGCTAGGGTGGCTAAAGCATCTGCCATTTTGTTGTCCTCCCGTGGAATATGATGGAAGGTATTTTTCATCGAACTCTTTGATCATCTCCTTGATGTGAGCATGATAGGGAACTAGTTTAATGCCTCTAGTTTCCCATTTATCCTTTAGTTGATGGATAACCAAAGCAGAATCCCCATAAACCTCCAGGATCTTTATTCCCATGTTCAGAGCCGCTTATATCCCTAAAGAACATGCTTCATATTCTGCAACATTGTTGGTGCAATCAAAACACAATCGAGCGCAAATAGGGATGAATTCCTTATCAGGTGAGATCAGGATAACCCCAATTCCGTGTCCTAGCGCGTTGGAATCCCCATCAAATCTCATAATCCATCTGGTTTCTAAACCATCTTCTTCTCTGAAAAGGGCCAAAATATCCTCATCCGGGAAATCATGCCGCATTGGTTGGTAAGCCTCAATGGGTTGGTGTGCCAAGTAATCTGCTAACGCACTCCCTTTGATGGCCTTTTGGGTGACATATGTTATGTCATATTTTGTCAGTAACACTTGCCAACGGGCAATCCTCCATGTCAGAGCAGGTTTTTCAAAGATATACTTGATGGGATCCATCTTAGACACCAACCAGGTGGTATGATTGAGCATGTATTGCCGTAAGCGCCGGGCAGCCCAGGCCATGTCCAGATTATACTTGTACTATTGCATGAAAGCATCTGCTAGATCCTCCCAGCAGCGCATACGAGATCGTTCGAGATGATTATACCAATGAATAATATCATTAAAATGTAATTGTTTTGCACAGATTTTCTTTAAATTATACTTAAATAAATGTTAAATAATGAGTCTTTTAGAGACTCATCATTTCTTACATTCACATGTAATCCTAATTGGCCTAAAATTCAAAGAGTGCTTAGACCAATGAATTTAAAGGCACAAGACCACCCTGATATAGTATCTTAAGTCTTTAAAATGAAATTTGAGCAACTGATCAAATATATAAAGAAGAATAAGATCTTTGGAAAAATTAGTGCGTGTAAGTATTATATTTTTCTTATGTTCATATCTTTTATTTGTTTTTAATACTAATAAAAACTTTTTATTACAGATATATATACAATATAATTTCAAAAAAGAGGGCTACCACATGCATATATATTGGTTTTCTTACATCCAGCGAACAAGTATCCAACTATTGAAGACATTGAGTGTCACACCCTAATTATCCAGACTCGAATTCTGATGTGACCGATATATATAATTAATAAAAGTGCAAGTAAATTTTTTGCGTTTCAGGGTAAGTCCGATGCCACACCAAAACCCGAATCGCAAAACCGAAGAGTGAGATTTAATAACATATAATTGGATCGATAACTAACTTACCCATAACGGTATGCAAAATATCAGAATTTACAGCGGAAAAGAATGTGTATACCGGGCATACGCCTAGTCCCATATATGAAGATATGAGAAAAGGCTCGGCAAAGCATGCAAATACTTAACATATGCCTATTAGGTAATAACCAATTTTTCACATACGATAGATACATGTATTGCCTAAAATTATATATATATATATATATATATATATATATATATATATATATGGATGTGTATCTATATAGTCATCTTCACCCCCAATGTACAAAATCCAAATTCTAATCCTCATATACTTATCAAATCATTACTTATGTACTAAACATATATCTGCCATTCATGAATACATAAGATTGTCTTACACATATCCAAATTCACTAAATCATCAATACTATTACGTATAATTTATTCAATACATTAACATTCACAATTGATGTCGGCCAAGGCATTTCCACTACCACTATTTACCTTCGCCAAAAGCTTCAATTCGAAGTTCTTTCTCACCCCATGATGACCATGCATCATAATGCTAAAAAGGAGACCACATAGGAGAGTGAGTTATACATTCAAAATGACGAATATAAATATATTGTGATCATGTCTACATACATTCATTCATCATGTGTGCTTTGCAATAAAATTATTAAATCATCATTCAATCATCATCACATTCTCATAATAGGCATATAGGCCTTATGAATCGTAATTCACAACATAGGCAAGCACAAACACATACACAATCATATTACCATATATCAACATGGGCATTCACAATTCATCATCATTAATTCATTAAGTCTTTAATCAGTTCCTCCTCGCAAGGGGTCTTTCATCTCTCATGGTCATCCCATCTCAAATGCCATGCACCTATGACTAATGCATTTGTCAACTGTTTAATGCATATGCAATAGATCTATTTCATTCCATCAGGTGATCACAACAACCATATCATTCATTTCACATTGGTTTCCCACCTTGCAAGGGGTACTCCCTTTAGCAGCCTCGCAAAGTGCTATTCTCGTGATCACAACCACGTATATCAATTCTCATTACATCGGTTTCCCGCCTCGCAAGGGGTACTCCCTCCTCGTGATCACAACCACGGAATATCATAAGAACTCACAAACCCTTTTTCATCTTAAGTACCAAGTGATCGTAACCACTGGCTTATCATCATACAATCCCACAGGATGTCTCATTGTGATCGCAACCATATATCAATCATTTCATAATGGTTTCCCGCCTAGCAAAGGGTACTCCCTCCTCGTGATCGCAACCATGGAATATCATAGGAACTCGCAAGCCCTTTTTCCATTTCAAGTACCAAGTGATTGCAACCACATAATCAATGCTATGCCATGCCATGAATGCAACAATGCAATGATGCATATGCCAATCTTAACCTCGTAAGGATATCTCACCCTCTCATATAGGGATATGATTTAATTTGGCATTTTCAATCAATAACATACAATCATTTACAAAGCCCCTCAAGGCACATCATTCATATACTTGGCATTTCAATAGCCACAATGTTATTCACAAGTTAATCCACGCATGGAAATCAAAAAGCATAGCAAGCATCATAGTATGAGTCCACACATGGGAATCAATCAAGGTATGTTGATAAACACATTTCAAATACATAGCATCACATGCTAGCCAATACAATTAAATCTATATGTACAAGATTATACCTGTATCATCTATTAGTGGGACATGTAACATCCCAATTTAAAAATTTACTATCGAATAGAATTAGTGAATGGGTTAAAATTAATTGTAGATTAGAGAGCTAATGGTTAATTAATTAAGTAGGGGGATAGGTTGAATTTACGCATGTACCCTGGGTGTATAAAGAGGTTCAGCCTCCTCTCTACCCATCCATTCGTGTGAAACGTGAGGAGTGATTGAGAGAGCAAGAGTTGAAAGTTCTCCTCGAGGAGGACGAAAGCGTTGTTCTGCTCCTCCATCTCTTCTTCTCCTTTTCTCTTCCTCGTTCTTCGTCTTCTTCTTCTTCTTTCTTCGTCAAATATGAGAGTGAGGAAGTTGGGTTGAGAGCTTCTCCTCCGATGACTCAGGGACGACACTCTGTTCCCTCCCTGTTCTTTTATTTCCCTTCGACGACTTCTCTTTTTCTCCCTCTCCTTTGCTTGAGGCTGCCTAAGTCTTAGTGCAGATCTGCACTATGAAGTGTTCGGAGAGGTTAGAGCATTCACCAGTGTTGTGATGGAGCTGCTCAAGAGAGCGAGCAGGTAACTGGGTGCCTCGGAAGCTTGGAAGTCCCCACTGGACCGAGTGGAAGGTCAAGGTGGTGCCCTGAGGGCTTGGGCCTCCCCGCTGGTCTTGCATGCAGATGTTTAAGAGTAGGAGTGGCTCGGAGTTCCTCCAAAGCCGAGTGTAATGGTGGATGACTAACGCAGGGTCGCCCCATTGTGAATCAGTGAATGTGCTGTGTAGAGCAACCGATTGGAGCTGTAAGCCCTTGGAGCCTCTGGAATCTTCATGTCAGGTAGGGGGCGCTTTGCATGTCAAATGCATGGTTTATGGACGGGTTCCAGGTATTTTACTTTCATGTGTCGTGTTGTGTCTGAGTGTGTTGATTGATGCGTTGTATTCGAGTAGGAGTGCTTGCAATGCCCGGGTCTAGGATGGTTGTGGTCTGTTTAGTGTTGTGGTGATTCCATTCTTGAGTGCTTATTGATATTTCTCAGATGCATGCTGTTGAATATGAGAACACAGAGTGAATACATGTGTGCGTTAACATTATTGCCTAGTGCATGAGTTAAAAAGGGGGTTACTTACTGAGTTCTGCTTACAGTTTATGTCTAGATGTATGTGAATGAGAATGCCATGATAAATTCTGAATGCATGAGATATAAGTTATTACGCTGAGTCCCCATTTGGAATGTTATGTTGACATACATGCTGATTTCATTAAGAACGTCGAGTGATGTACTGTAATGTTGTTACCCTGATTTACTTGTTATGAGTTACTGTGACAAATGCATGTGATGCTGTGATGAAATTGTGGAATTCCGAGTGAATTTGAATGTTGTGTGGAATTGCACAAAATTGCATATATGAGAAAAGGGTGACCCGTGGAAGGTCAGGAGCCCTATGAGATGACTTTCAATTATAGATTCATGGCTAGATCCGTTAGGGCCCGTGGTAGCCGAGGGAGCTAGAGTTAAGTCTCGAGACGTCTTTGGAAGACCGGTACCACACGGGAAGGGCTAATGGACGAGAGGCAGGGAAGGAATCTGTAACTGAAATCACTGTTTAAGTCAGATCCATATGCATGTATGTAGGAGCATTGTTATTGAGATTGACATGATTGGTATAGCATTGGATGGCTGAATGAATCCCAACTGAATGTGAATGCACGTATTTATATTGTTGATGAACTCAAGGTGATTGTGTGTATATATTTGTATGTGTAAATACTGTTGTGAATAGCATGATTAATATGACCATGATTAAGTGGGGTGAATTCCGACTAGGGAATATATGTGTGTTGGTACTGTGGCCGAGCGTGAGGCGATGTTATGACTGTGAGTCTATGTTATTGTGAATGATGTGAATTACTTAATCCTGACTGAATTGCATGAATCCGAATGAGTGATGTTACTATATAACTGAGAATTAGGGATTAAATCCGAGTCAGTAACTGTCATTTTATATGTAAAAGCTCACCCCTACACCATTTTTCAGTATGTGCAGGCCGGTCGGGAAACGATGTGAAGGACTCAAGTCCGAGTGATGTGCACTCCGACTGTTGAGTGCATGCCTTGTATATTTATATTATATTTAGTCAGTGTTAAGCCTTGGCTGGCTCATATAACAACGTTGTATAATGAATGCGAGTATATATGGAATCCGAGGGCGTGTTTATATATATATATGGTTTACATTGATATCATGTACTTGTATCGGATAATGGGTGTTGGTGAATGAATAATGTTAAGATGCTAAGAATCTCGAGTGTATGAATATATATATATACGTATAAGTTGTTATGTTGATTTGATGCATCTTTCTGACTGGAATGTGTTGTTGAATTATTTGAGAAGTGTTGATGGATGAAATATTGTTACGATTAATGATTCCGTGTGAGATTATGATGTTTGGTTTTCCCTTTTCGAGTGAAGAATACTTAAAAGGATTCTGAGAGAAAATCCTTTAGATGAACCCATTCGGTGCAGGCCTGAGTGGGAGAATTTCTGAGTAATACTAGACTTGATTATTCCGAGTGAAAAATATGTGTAGATTCCGAGTGGGGAAGAATTCGTATTCCCGAGTGAAAACCTCGAGTGATCCTCTTCCGGGGGGAAGAGTTAGTGTAGTGGTTTAAAGTGGAATGAATTCTAAGTGTATGATATTTATAATCCGAGTGAATGATGTAAAATCCGAGTGAGTGAGGATCTGTATCCCGAGTGGTTGAGTTTTGAATAAATCCGAGTGGGACTTAACTTCCTGATTTTCCTAAGTGAATGTAGGGAATGTATACCGAGTGGTGAATGTGTAAAGTGACCCGATTGTGTTAAGGTTGGAATACATCGAGTGGTGTTTGATTGGGAAATATTCTGAGTGAGACTGTTAAGGATTCCGTGTGGGATAACCCTCCTTACCCGAGTGGATTGTGTGTATGAACTGGGTGGAAAGATGTAAGGAGCTAAGTTATGGGAAGTATATGTGATGGGGTTGTTTCCGAGTGAATGGAACCCTTGTACCGAGTGACCGAATGCCGAGTGTGGCCTCTCGCTTTAGCGAATGTGGGATTCGCTCCAGCGAGTATGGTTCTGAGGGAAGGATTTTGGTGGTTTAGCGTAGGCGAAAGTGTGCTCGCCCGAGCGAGTTGGGTTGCCTCGCTCAAGTGGAGTCGGATCTCGCTTGAGCGAGTGGGCGTTGTCTTGGGTTGGTTCGCTTAGGCGCTTATGTCTTCCGCTGTGCATGGCTCTTGTTTTCGTTGCCTTCTTTCCTCTTCTCTCCTCTTGCCGGTTCTTGCCATACATATGAATGGCTTTGCGTTTTTCCTGCCTTCCATTCCATATTCTACTCAGTTGTTTGTGGTCTACTTTGAATTATTTTTATGGAAAAATTTCCCTATTTTTAGGTTTATTTATTTATTAAAATTAGGGTGTTACATTTTGGTATCAGAGCAGACCAAAAGGTCCATGGCCAAGGTATGCTTACCGAGTGTAAGCGGTTATGCGCGATATGACCAGTTGTCATCATTGCTGGTGGTATCCTGTTGGATTCGATATACGTTGAATTATGAATGGTGTGATTATATGCCTGTGTGTTGTTTGAGATTGGGAACAGAGGGTACTGCCAGGGGTATGTTCCCTGGGGAATAGAGATTTGTGATGACCCTGGCTGATTGTTCCCGAAATACTGAGAAATATTTCTAAGCCTGGTCAATAGAGAAGAAATAGGATGATAGATGTGGAAACTTTCTTGTGTATTGAAACTGAATTAGTTGGTTCAGCCTCTTATGTAGGCCATGCTAATGGCCCATAGCCGAGGCATGCTGTCGGACGGAGTCAAACTCACACGTCTGAATTGATTGAATGAATAATATTGATAGAACCCCTAGAATGGTGTATTCAAATTCAACTAACGGGTTATGCCATCGTGAAGGATAAGTTTTATATCCCTGACACGAGAACCCTGTATGATGTATATGGAATGAGTGATTGTGTAGTCTCCTAGGATGAAGAATTTGAGTATGAAATGTATATGTTAAGGAATTTTTGCTGGTTACCGTGTGTGAATTATATGAGTTGTGGGCTATTGTAAGTATGAATGCTGATTGCATGCGGTAAAAGACTATCTCTTTGAGCCTTGATGGTGTTTTATACTGACTATATATGATGTATGTATTGTTAAGGAAAAGGTTGAATATATGTGATAGGTACCTACATGGTGATTTCCGTGTGTGGTTTATAATATGTTGCATGTGATATCTAAATTAATAGTGTGGAAGTGGTTATGGTCCAATGATAAAGTCCCGCATGAGTTGTGGGCCAGTTATATTAATTCTCGTGTGGGATTTTATATTAAAAAGTATGTGATTGCCGAGTGCATGTGTGGTGTTATTGCTATGATGACCACTGTTATGAATAATAATGATAAAATGCATTGGATGCATGTATTGATATTGAGTGCCGAGTGCACTATAAAAAGACCCTGAGTTGGACTTGGGGCAGTGCCAAGTGCGCTAAGCATTGGACGCTTGAGGACCTTGGGTTGGACTCAAGGCAAGCCTACCGGGTTGGACTCGGGGCTGCCCGTGACACTTCCGTTGTCGCTTGGAGTGACTGTGTTACATGTTAGGGCAAACGGTTTGGTACCTGTAAAACGGCCGAATCAGCTTGGAGCTGAGGAAAGGCTTGGAGCCTATGTTGCAACAATAAAAATGGGTAACCGGATCTGGGTGAAATGAATATGTGCACACTATGATTGTTGTTGAGCTCAATGTGAATTGCATGAATATGTGGAATGTTATTTAGAATAACATGATTTAGTGGAATCCGATTGGATGAATGTATATATATTAATGTTATGGTCGGGTGCAATATGATGTTATGGTTGTAATACATGCTGTGGTGAATAATTTGAATTATATGACTGAGTGTGAATTTAATATTCCGATTGGATGATTGAATATATATATGTGTTGATGCTGTCGCTAAGTGCAAGGTGAGCCTATGGCTGTGATTATATGTGATTATAAATAGTGTAAGTAATATAGCCGAGAGCTGGCTGGATAGATTCTGATAGAATGATGCTTGAATGTGTTCTGATTGAATGACAGTGTGTATGTCATTGACTGTTGGTACATATGTGTATATATATATGTGTGTGATATTGTATGGTTTTGAGGTGGATAGAATCTAAGGAAGAAATAATTACTCGGTAAGGGTCGAAAACCGACTATTATTATACCATTTTAGGGTGATAGTAACTGCTACTTGACGATTGTCATCAGGAGAGTTACGCTAGCTTATGAGTAATGATGAGGTGTGTGATTCTTGTGTGAGTCGGAAGCCTATAGCCAATATACCGTTTTACAGTAGCGGTAAATTATATTTCATGGGTGTTGCTGTGTGACGTGCCCTACGTGGTGCATCATGATAATGTTGATGTGAATATGTGCTTATATATGTATGTGAATTGCCATTAATTCTTGTGAGTAAGTATTAGCTGAGTGAGTTGGTCGGTGTGTGTGAGAAGTGTGTAATGTATGTCGTTCCGAGACGACCCTTCATACCATAGGCATTGTGGCAGTGTACACTTTTGCAGCGACTCTATGTAATTGTTGTAACCCTATAGGAATGAGACGTCATCCTATAAGATGGATGCAGCAATCCATGAGTCGGGCAGGTGAGGTTGTAGCTGCTCATGGTGATGGTGAGCCTATCAAGCGGTTCTGAGTGAGGATGAGAGTTGTATTAAATGAAAATTGTGTGGTTATATAGGAAAGTAAGGATGGAAGGTTTGTTTAACCGTGAGGTATTAACTCCGAGTGAATCAGAGGTTATTGTGTACGAATTGACTATTAAAATAATGAATGGTTATTGAGATTGATGGGTGAGCAAGTCTGTCACTAGAATTGGAGGTTTAAGAGTTTAGCCGAGTGGTATTGTGGATTAGTGGGGAAACCATGACCTTGGGCGGAGGAAATCTGAAAGGTGAGGATTTTCTCGGGAAAGGTTAGTATATTCCGAGTGTGAAAAAGTGGAGACAGATCCGAGTGAAATCTTTCTGGGAGAGAGGATTCCTGAGTAAAGTTATGGTGTCCTGAGTAAGATCTCGTAAAGAGGATCATTACCAAGTTAAGGGAATTGTGTCCGAGCGTGACCCTTCTGAGTAAGGTTAGATTTGGGTGATGTGACTCGGAGCATGACATTTCCGAGTGGATGGTACCATCTAGACGGTTCCCATCGTGTGAAAATTCTAAGTCTGTAGGATGTGCCCCTGACGAAACTTTACCAAAAGAACTTCTGGTCGGAATATGGGGCTATGAATAGGTAAGTCTCCGAGTGAATTACCCCGAGGGAGAGTAAATACCCGAGAGGTAAGTTTATTCATAGATGTGCTCGAGTGGATGTTTGGAGCTGCTAAGTTTGAACTCAGATTTACCTTCAGAATAGACTCGGATTCTGAGTGAGTTTTTGGTAAGTGGAGAGATGTCCGGTGTAAATTGCCTTGAAACCCTGAATGATCCCTTTTGATTGAGAGTTCCGAGTGACCTTTTCAGGGTGTAGGCATGGAATTGGCCGAAGGAATGGTTAGGAATCTGAGATTTTAGAACCGAGTGTAATGCCTGTAGGGGGGAAATCCAGGCAGTCTGTGCTAATTGGAGCACCTTGAATCTCTTTTGAGTGTTTATCTCAGTATTGTCAAGATATATCATGGTTTATAGAAAAGATCTTATGGTCGGATGCTGAATATGTGAGAGTCTCATCCGAGATAAATCGAACATTGGTGAGTATTTTATAGAATCAGTCATGTTGCTTACCGACTAGATTCTTCCCAACCGGTTAATTTGCATCCATAATATGCCTTATGTGACATAATTTTGAACTTATGCTCTATGTGGGTACGTAAGTGTATTAAATGATTCCTTAAAATTGGAGAAGCTGACGGTGGATGGACACCGATTGGCGTTGAGAGCATAAGGCCGAGCGACCAAGGAATTAGGAAGTGCCAATGGCTATAGTGAACTGGCAGAGTTGAATGGAAGTAACCTTACGTGGAAAACTGAATTCCGAATGTGTTGAAGACTATGAAGAGTTGTTTTATTTATGCCGATTGGAAATTACGAGGAGTTGCAGTCGGTACATGTTAGCAATATTCCGAGCTATTTGTTGGGATAAGTTTGTGTTGAATTTTGAGGACAAAATTCTTTGAAGTGGGGGAGAATTGTAACATCCCAATTTAAAAATTTACTACCGAATGGAATTAGTGAATGGGTTAAAATTAATTGTAGATTAGAGAGCTAATGGTTAATTAATTAAGTGGAGGGCTAGGTTGAATTTACGCATGTACCCCGGGTATATAAAGAGGTTCAGCCTCCTCTCTACCCATCCATTCGCGTGAAACGTGAGGAGTGATTGAGAGAGCAAGAGTTGAAAGTTCTCCTCGAGGAGGATGAAAGCGTTGTTCTGCTCCTCCGTCTCTTTTTCTCCTCTTCTCTTCCTCGTTCTTCGTCTTCTTCTTCTTCCTTCTTCGTCGAACATGAGAGTGAGGAAGTTGGGTTGAGAGCTTCTCCTCCGACGACTCAGGGACGTCACTCTGTTCCCTCCCTGTTCTTTCATTTCCCTTCGACGACTTCTCTTTTTCTCCCTCTCCTTTGCTTGAGGCTGCCTGAGTCTCAGTGGAGATCTGCACTACGAAGTGTTCAGAGAGGTTGGAGCATTCACCAGCGTTGTGATGGAGCTGCTCAAGAGAGCGAGCAGGTAACTGGGTGCCTCGGAAGCTTGGAAGTCCCCACTGGACCGAGTGGAAGGTCAAGGTGGTGCCCTGAGGGCTTGGGCCTCCCCGCTGGTCTTGCATGCAGAGCTGTTTAAGAGTAGGAGTGGCTCGGAGTTCCTCCAAAGCCGAGTGTAATGGTGGATGACTAACGCAGGGTCGCCCCATTGTGAATCAGTGAATGTGCTGTGCAGAGCAACCGATTGGAGCTGTAAGCCCTTGGAGCCTCTGGAATCTTCATGTCAGGTAGGGGGCGCTTTGCATGTCAAATGCATGGTTTATGGACGGGTTCCAGGTGTTTTGCTTTCATGTGTCGTGTTGTGTCTGAGTGTGTTGATTGATGCGTTGTATTCGAGTATGAGTGCTTGCAACGCCCGGGTCTAGGATGGTTGTGGTCTGTCTAGTGTTGTGGTGATTCTATTCGTGAGTGCTTGTTGATATTTCTGAGATGCATGTTGTTGAATATGAGAACGCAGAGTGAATACATGTGTGCGCTAACATTATTGCCTAGTGCATGAGTTAAAAAGGGGGTTACTTGCTGAGTTCTGCTTGCAGTTTATGTCTAGATGTATGTGAATGAGAATGCCATGATAAATTTTGAATGCATGAGATATGAGTTGTTACGCTGAGTCCCCATTTGGAATGTTATGTTGACATGCATGCTGATTTCATTAAGAACGTCGAGTGGTGTACTGTAATGTTGTTACCCTTATTTACTTGTTATGAGTTACTGTGATAAATGCATGTGATGCTGTGATGAAATTGTGGAATTCCGAGTGAATCTGAATGCTGTGTGGAATTGCATGAAATTGCATATATGAGAAAAGGGTGACCCGTGGAAGGTTAGGAGCCCTATGAGATGACTTTCAATTATAGATTCATGGCTAGATCCGTGAGGGCCCGTGGTAGCCGAGGGAGCTAGAGTTAAGTCTTGAGACGTCTTTGGAAGACCGGTACCACACGGGAAGGGCTAATGGACGAGAGGCAGGGAAGGAATTTGTAACTGAAATCACTGTTTAAGTCGGATCCGCATATATGTATGTAGGAGCATTGTTATTGAGATTGACATGGTTGGTATAGCATTGGATGGCTGAATGAATCCTGACTGAATGTGAATGCGCGTATTTATATTGTTGATGAACTCAAGGTGATTGTATGTATATATTTGTATGTGTAAATGCTGTTGTGAATAGCATGATTAATATGACCATGATTAAGTGGGGTGAATTCCGACTAGGGAATATATGTGTGTTGGTACTGTGGCCGAGCGTGAGGCGATGTTATGACTGTGAGTCTATGTTATTGTGAATGATGTTAATTACTTAATCCTGACTGAATTGCATGAATCTGAATGAGTGATGTTACTATATAACTGAGAATTGGGGATTAAATCCGAGTCAGTAACTGTCATTTTATATGTAAAAGCTCACCCCTACACCATTTTTCAGTATGTGCAGGTTGGTCGGGAAACGATGTGAAGGACTCAAGTCCGAGTGATGTGCACTCCGACTGTTGAGTGCATGCCTTGTATATTTATATTATATTTAGTCAGTGTTAAGCCTTGGCTGGCTCATATAACAACGTTGTATAATGAATGCGAGTATATATGGAATCCGAGGGCGTGTTTATATATATATATATATATATATATATATATATGGTTTACATTGATATCATGTACTTGTATCGGATAATGGGTGTTGGTGAATGAATAATGTTAAGATGCTAAGAATCTCGAGTGTATGAATATATATATATATATATATACGTATAAGTTGTTTTGTTGATTTGATGCATCTTTCCGACTGGAATGTGTTGTTGAATTATTTGAGAAGTGTTGATGGATGAAATATTGTTACGATTAATGATTCCGTGTGAGGCTATGATGTTTGGTTTTCCCTTTTTGAGTGAAGAATACTTAAAGGGATTCTGAGAGAAAATCCTTTAGATGAACCCATTCTGTGCAGGCCTGAGTAGGAGAATTTCTGAGTAATACTAGACTTGATTATTCCGAGTGAAAAATATGTGTAGATTCTGAGTGGGGAAGAATTCGTATTCCCGAGTGAAAACCTCGAGTGATCCTCTTCCGGGGGGAAGAGTTAGTGTAGTGGTTTAGAGTAGAATGAATTCTAAGTGTATGATATTTATAATCCGAGTGAATGATGTAAAATCCGAGTGAGTGAGGATCTGTATCCCGAGTGGTTGAGTTTTGAATAAGTCCGAGTGGGACTTAACTTCCTGATTTTCCCGAGTGAATGTAGTGAATGTATACTGAGTAGTGAATGTGTAAAGTGACCCGATTGTGTTAAGGTTGGAATACATCGAGTGGTGTTTGATTGGGAAATATTCCGAGTGAGACAGTTAAGGATTCCGTGTGGGATAACCCTCCTTACCCGAGTGGATTGTGTGTATGAACTGGGTGGAAAGATGTAAGGAGCTAAGTTATGGGAAGTATGTGTGATGGGGTTGTTTCTGAGTGAATGGAACCCTTGTACCAAGTGACCGAATGCCGAGTGTGGCCTCTCGCTTCAGCGAATGTGGGGTTCGCTCCAGCGAGTGTGGTTCTGAGGGAAGGCTTTTGGTGGTTTAGCGTAGGCGAACGTGTGCTCGCCCGAGCGAGTTGGGTTGCCTCGCTTAAGTGGAGTCGGATCTCGCTTGAGCGAGTGGGCGTTGTCTTGGGTTGGTTAGCTTAGGCGCTTATGTCTTCCACTGTGCATGGCTCTTGCTTTCGTTGCCTTCTTTCCTCTTCTCTCCTCTTGCCGGTTCTTGCCATACGTATGAATGGCTTTGCGTTTTTCCTGCCTTCCATTCCATATTCTACTCAGTTGTTTGTGGTCTACTTTGAATTATTTTTGTGGAAAAATTTCCCTGTTTTTGGGTTTACTTATTTATTAAAATTAGGGTGTTACAGGACATGTTGCAATTGTCATCTATTAGTCCCAATTTGATAACATAAAAAGTTGGGTTCAAAACCCTCTTAAATTTGAATTTTATGATGTAGTAGGTCCAGTGTTTTATGCCTAATGAGAGTTAAAAAACTCCAACTAAAGTGAGACTAATTCTCACACCTCCATAACACAATTATCTACAACTTTTATGAAGAAGTTGGAGGTCAAAAATGTCATTTAGATGCCCAAACGGGCCAAAAACAACAAAGGACGCTTATTGAGCAATCCTGTCGTAATTGATTACGATAATCGATTACAACTAAAACAGAATGTTTGTAATTGATTACGATAATCAATCACACCTGAAGCTAATCAATTACGCTAGAAACAGAATGTTCATAATCGATTACATTAGTCTTTGTAATCGATTACGTCATATCAGAATATAGAGATTATGTAGGAAAATGCATGATTTTGGACTTCCAACCCCTCTAATTCTTTCATATCAACTCCAAATGCTACCAAATTTTGACACCAACTAAATGGCACCATTTGTGACGCGTGACCACTGGTCTCACTTAAAAATTCCAGTGACTTATGCATAAAGATGTATTTAGCCCATGTTAAGGCGTTTCTATGCAACTCAAGGGTCATTTCTCACTTAAATTGACCCATTCCAATTTCTACAAGTTTTAAATCATACAAAGTCATCAAAAGTACATAAAACTCTATTAATGTAACATCCCAAATTTTAAAATGAGAGAATTAAATACCGGAATAAATATTAGAAATTGGTATATGGAGTATTTAATGTCCCAAACTATTGAGAATAATTAAATTGATAATTTTGGGGACTGTTAGAAAATTATAGAGACCAGTTAAGCTGAAATTAAGCCTGGTTGAGATATGGGTGTCGGACCAAGTATCTCGGAATGAGATGATATTGGTCAGGGCTATTGAAAATATTATCGAGAATCCGAATATGTATTCGGAATAATTTTCAGACGATGTATTGAGCCCGAACTAAGAACCTGTTAGTCATAAAACGCTGAAGTTTTAATGAATGGGAATTAAAATAAATCAAAAACCCAAATTTCTTTCACTATTCACGTAGGTTTTCGCTGAAGGCAGTGAGCATTTGCATTTCCTTCTTCTTCTCATCATCATCTTCTCCATTTTCCTCTTTTCTTCTTCCAAACCCTAGCAACTTGGCTTCATCTTCCATTTCCTCTCATTTTCGTTGGTGGGAGCTTGAAGGGAGTTGGTGGAGCTGCTGTTTTCTCCTCCTTTCCCTCTATTTTCGTAGCTTTCTCTCCCTCCATTGAACCCATTTTCGTTTTTGGGTGTGAGGTAAGGAATACTCACCATTTATTTGGGTTTTTGCCATGGTTGTATGATAATATGAGTTTTGGGAACCATGCATATGTATGGAGGTTCTTGAGGAGAGTAATTAATGCAAGAGTTTAATGTGGATTTGTATGAGAGTAAGGTTTCTTTGGGGAGTAATGAAAGTGGATGCATTTATGGTTGGAAGGAGAAGAGTATTTATGATGGTTATTGGAATTCTATGAAAACCTAGCTTTATAAATTTGGGGGAAATATATATGGAGGTTGATGAGCATTTATTGTTGGTAATAGATATGAGTTATGATGCATAAGGGTCATTGGTGATGGTATTTTGTTGGTGGAAGTCATTAATGGAGAAACCCATGAAAGGGTTTGGTTCTAGGGTGCATAATAATAAAGGGTAGCACCTAACCCATAGTGGTTATGGTAGATAAAATGAAATAAAAGAGTTTTGAGAGTTAAAATAATATAAACATCAAGTTATTGATATATATATAAGTATTTGAGTCTTAATGGGTAAATAGAAATTTGATTGTATAATGTATTGTGATGTAGGAAGTGACCCCATTGACGAGGCGGGACCATCGAACCGTGTTGATCACTACTTCACTTGAGGTAGGAGGGGGTAACTTTTCTAAATGCATGATTTCATCCATTGGTGATGTGAAAATATGTATATATGATTATTTTGATGATTGTTGAATGGATGATGTGAAAATGTTATGATTTGAATGCATTTAGAATGATAATTATTGTGTGGCATGTATTTGGGATAATATTGTAATGTTGTGATGATACTATATTGATGAAGTATGATGATGGTTTGAAACCATGTGTGAATTGGAATTGTGATGTGAGTATCCCAAAGATATGTGTATGATCTATTGAATGTGTATGCCACTAACTATTAATGAGTATGAGTATTGAGGAGAATTGGTGATAATTGAGGATGATGAAAATATTGAAATCCACTAAGTAGTGGTGAATGATTGATTGTGGAGTGGCATCTAGGATGCATAGTGTGAGGATGCACTTGATTTGCATTTGCATTGCATCCATGGCATATCATAGCTGTCTATGTGGAATATTAGGGGGTTCCACTAGGCAGGCCCAGTGGGAGGGCGGCTCAATGCACGAGCGTATTGTGATTTCCCCTGTGACTCGGTGTATGAGTCACGAAGCTGTCCATAGTTTGGTGACGAGGCACCCTATATGGCAGGCCCAGTGGGCGGGCGGCTCTATGGAAAGCGAGTTTACCTCGGTGTCTGATGGGACATGGCTCTCTCGATGTGTGTTCGGGAGGGTCCCGTAGCACTTGTGGTAATTGAGGCCACAATGTTGATCCGCAAGTCACAGGGTGGCTAGTGCTATAGATGGGCGATAGCGGTTTGGTACCAGTAAAATTATGATGATGTAAGCATGCATGAATTGAGATATATGTGTACACAATTTTTTTCTACTGCAGTAGGGGCATAGTAGCACACCTATGCTTGTCCCACAATTGAATTGATATGGTATTTTTCCCACAGTCGGATCCGCATTGTTTGATAAGAAATTCTTGTGCATATGCATTAGCTTTAAGAGCATTTGCATATAGCTGGAGATATGCCTAGTTGAAAGCCCATGGTGGCAATGGATGAATGAGAATTTAAAAGGGAAATAGTTGAATACTAACCCGATGTGTGTGTTTGGCAATCCAAATGATTAAAATTGTGAATGTATACTTGAGATCATGAGATGTATTGTGTATGATGTATGATGTGTTGTAATGATTGATATGTGAGCAAGTATACATGTATTTCATCATAATGTATGACTTTAATTCATTTGGATTATGTTACTCACCTCCCCGTTGCCATTTTTAAAGTTGATGTAGGTATGACTTAAATCCTACAATTTTGGAGGCCAAGTTTAAAGGAGGTAAATATGAATAGGAATGTGTGCGCCTTGGCCGGCATGAAAATCTATTTTAGGTAGAGTATATGAGGTGTATATACTCAATTTTGTAATGGTTTATAATTTTGGAGGTCATGGGAGAAAATTGGACATGTGTGTGTAAGGCCAATTTTCATTCATGACCCAAAGGATGTAAATGAGGGACCATGATACTTAGTTTTGATTAAGGAATGGATGTTGTGTTTTTATGTTATATTATGGAGCTTGTGGAATGATGTGGAATATAGATATATGTAGAGAGTGTATGTGGTGTGATGATGAAATTAGATTATATGCATGAGTTAAAATTAGCATGATGATGTTGGTGGTATTTAGTTCAATGAATGAATCATGTAGTTTTAGATTGTAACATTATATGAATTGGTGCATACATAATGAGGTAAAGTATGGTCCTATGTAAGGCCAAAATAGAAGAAGTTAAGGTTTCATGAGCTATGCCCAAGAGAATTTCGTTTCTGCTGAGTTTCTGCAGAACTCGCTCAAGCGAGTGAGAATCTCGCTCGAGCGAGATTGTTGTGAAATGGGGAATTGGATTCTGCCTCATTTTCGCTCAAGCGGAAGTGCATTTCGCCCAAGCGAGATTGCCACAGAATCAGTGTTTTGATTCTGGACAATTTTCGCCCAGGCGGATGAGGGAACGCTCAAGCGAAGGAGAAGGATATAGATTCTGGACGATTTTCGCCCAGGCGAGTGGTGCCTCGCCCAAGCGAAAATTGGCCAGTGAGTTACCTTCAATTCTGGACCAATCTCGCTCAAGCGAGTCATGTACCGCTCAAGCGAGATTGGGACCTGATGCCCTTTTCTTCCTTCGCTCAAGCGTCTCACTTGCTTCGCTCAAGGCATTCCTTCGTATCTCGTTCAAGCGAGACAGGGCTCGCTCAAGCGAGCTGAGCCCTGATGCTTATTCCTCTCTTTCGCCCAAGGTCGCCCAGCGTTCGCTCAAGCGTAGGTACGTTGGCTCGCTCAAGTGAATTGACTCTCGCTTGAGCGAGTGGCACCTGATGGTCATGCTATTATTTTAAATGGAGTTTCAAATTCTATGCACTATTTCTTCCTTAAATATTATTCTAAAGGTATTGAGGAGCATATTTTGGATCTCTAAACTATGTAAACTATATCCCACATTTTTACAAAACCTCTCCTCTTGAAAATCAATCAGCCAATGATTAAATTAAATGAGTTTCCACTGACTCTGATTGAAAAATAATCTTTTGATTTCACCCTCTCATATCCTCATATATGGGAGTGGTTTATTTTAGATCCAGGGGTTTGGTGAAAAATACTTCACCACTCTAATTATTTGAATTATTAATATTTTCAAAAATGCGAAAAATTTTCCCCTATTTTATTTGGGGGTTTGGGGCGTCTCAATTAACCCATTCACTTCCATGATTATGCATAAAAGTACACATTGTAGTCAACCATCATGACCAAAACTATTTAAACCACCCCATTCATGTTCTAAACAATGCCAACAAGATTCAAATGCACAATAGAGGTTATGTATCCTATTTCCATGACTTATAACCTTTTGGATCAAAATATGACCCATCCACTTGCTCAATATTATACAAATCCACATCATATACAAAACATAACATTGTGCTCCTTATACACACAATTGCCATTGTAACATTCATCACATTATCAACCATATCATCATTCCATATAATCATGGCAAGGCAAGCATGAGTACTACTATATACATAAATCACTAATTATTCTACTCATGCATTTGGAATGTAAACTCCTCTCCTACCTCGAGAGAAGAACCGTGATTCCAATGCTCCGAATGCTCCACTTTATCATTTGACATTGAATCTACATATTGCACACGTATACACATGTAATTAATAAGCCATTATAAGGCATCATCTCTTAAAGCTCAATATCAAGCCCTAGACTTGTCTAAACACTCATCCTTATACTTATGTTAGGTTTTGGCAATTCTTTTCCCGAAACTAAGATTCTGTAAATCTCAAAAGGGTTAACTATACCCAACAACAACAAGATCGTATCCTCTATTCCATAAGCCTCCCAAATCATCACATGAATCATTCAATTATCATCACAATTCATTCAAATCCATTATAAGCTTCTTGGCTCCATTTAGGGTTATCATCAATTAACAATTTCTAAATGGCATATGTCAAGACCTAAGGCTTCATCAAATCTAGTATCCATTTTTCTAATCCACTATAAGTGGTCCTCAATCTTTATCATCATCATGAATATTAACACTCAAGGAAATCAATTTCCCTTAGTCATTACCCATACTCATATGCATCTTTCTCTTAAACCTCCAAGATTAGAACTGCGATAATCAACACCAATTCTCCTAAATTTCATTTCCTCATATGAAATCTTTCTAAGGCATCTAAAATCATCAAAATCACCTATTTGACCAAAATTCCCAATTTATCATACTTAGGGTTTTTCACATAAATCACCCAACAACATTTAACACTCACCATCTTCATTGATTCATCATAAGTCTAATAACTCATCTCCATTTATAACACAAGCCATTATCAAATTATTTCTTAAGCCTTTAAGCCTAGGGTTTACATCAACAATCCACAATCATTAATTTCAACCATTTATAAGCTTTATTTTAAGCACCCATAAGCTAACAACATATTATTCTAACAATCATCAATGATAACAACCATCCCCAAGGGTTTTCTAAGATAGGGTTTGGTTCCATAAGCCATTATCCATTAAAATAACATCCAATCTCCCATCCCAATACTTAAATAAACTCGAAACCATCAACAAAAACCATGGGTGGTCAAAATCTTACCTCTTTCTCGTAGCCCAATGCCAAACATGAAAATGGAGGGAAGAGAGGAAGAAGAGAGTTAAGCTTTGCTTCTACGTCCCATTCTTACTTCATGAACCCATGATATCTAATAAATTTTGAGTGGGTAATGGTTATAGAGGGGGCCATGGTTTTTGCTAGAGAGGGGATAAAGAAGAAGAAAATATGGAATAGAGGGAATGGAAAATGGCTACCAAAAAAAAATAAGAGGACAAATAGAGAAAAGAGTAGCTTTTTGTTTAAATTCTAATCCCTTTATAAAATTTTATCGTTTTACAAGAAACAGGATCTCTATTCGGGCTCAATACTTAATCTAAAAATTATTCCAAATATATATTCGGATTTCCAATAATATTCTTAATAGCCCTAACTAATGACATCTCAATCAGAGATATTGGTCCGACACCCATATTTTAACCGGGTATAATTTTGGCTCCTTAAATCTCAATAATCTATAAATATCAATAATAAATCCCAATTTAATTATCTCCAAAATTTTGGGACATGAATTAACTTATATAAAATTATTTAGTATTTATTCCTCACATTTAATTAATTTATATAAAATTTGGGATGTTACATTGAGAAAATGATTTATGTCGAGATCCTAAATCCAGAGAAAGATAAGCATTTATATGACTTAGTTAAAGCTCACATGATGCATGGTCCTTGTGGTTTAGCTAACAAATCTTCCCCCAGCATGAAAAATGGAAAATGTTCTAAGTATTTTCCTAAACAATTCCAAAGTTCAACTATTGTTGACCAAGATAGTTTTCCAATTTGTAGAAGAAGAAATGATATAAAGTTTATTAAAAAATGGAATATTTCTTGATAATCATTATGTTATTCCTTATAATCCTAAACTTTTAAAAAGGTATGAAACACATCTTAATATTAAATGGTGTAATCAAAGTACTTCGGTAAAGTATTTATTTAAGTATATCAACAAAGGATATGATCAAATTACAATTGCTATTATGCCCATACAAAATGAAGAAAGACCCAATTTTGAAATGAATGATGAAATAAAGGAATATCTTGATTGTAGATATATCTCCCCATGTGAGGCATGTTGGAGATTTTTTCCTTTCCAATTCATGGTAGAACACCTGCTATTGAACGAATGTACTTTTATCTTGAGAATGAACAGTCTGTTTACTTTAATGACTAGGAGGAAATTGATTCTCTGCTTTCTAGATCAAGTGTTAAAGAATCAATGTTCATATCTTGGATGCAAGCAAATAAAATTTATCAAGAAGTAAAAGATCTTATGTATGCAAAATTTGGGTCAAAATTTTTATGTAATGCAAAGAAAAGATGTTGGAAACCAAGAAAGAAAGGTTACACTATGGGAAGACTGATTTGGGTTCCACCAAGAAGTAGTGAATTATTTTATCTAAGAATGATGCTTTCTGTTGTTGAAGGACCATGCAGTTATGAGGATATTAAAACTCTAGGTAATATTGTATATTCAACATTTAGGGAAACATGTTTCGCAATGGGTTTTCTAGACGATGATGAAGAATATATTGAAGCTATTAAAGAAACTAAAGACTGGGGATCAGGTAACTACTTAAGAAAAGCATTTGCGACTATGCTTATCTCAAATAGTGTTAATAGACCAGAACATTTATGGGGACAAACTTGGGAATGGTTGATAGATGGTATTCTTTATGACCAAAGGAGATTAGTGAATAACTAAGGTACACACAATTCAGTATCATGCTTTTGAATTCTATAACATGTTTAACAATAAATTATTAATTAACATTTGAATTGAAACAGACTTAGAACTTGATGTTCAACGATTACAAAATTTAACTCTTTTACAAATTGAGGAGTTATTGCAATCAAATCAGAAGAGTCTTAAAAATTCTCTATCAATGCCTTATCCAGAAGGATCGATGTCAAGTCAGTTGGGAAATAAACTTATTTGTGCAGAACTTAACTATGATACAAATGATTTGTAGAATCAATTCTAACTCTTTGTTAGCTCTCTCACTGGTGATCCTATGCATTAGTATTAACTAACTTATAATTATTTCTATTACACTTTTTATTTTTAAAGAGGTAAAATAATTAATTCTGGTTAACTGTTTTTTTGTAGATGAACAAAAAGGCATTTTTAACAAAATAACGAAAGTCATGGGTGAACAACATGGTGGTATGTTTTCCTATATGGGTATGGTGGAACTGATAAGACTTTCATATGGAAAACACTTGCCTCTGCATTATGTTCAAAAGGTGATATTGTTTTAATTGTAGCATTAAGTGGTATAGCATCATTATTATTGCCTGGTGGAAGAACAACACACTTAAAATTTGTTATTCCAACTTTAGAAAACTTAACTTGCAATATTCATCAACAAAGTGACTTAGCAGAGTTGCTAAAAGTGACAAAATTGATTATTTGGGATGAAGCTCCAATGGTACATAAATATTGTTTTTAAGCATTAGATAAAAGCTTAAAATATATTATGAGATCTTCCAATAACGTAGACTTAACTTTTGGAGGAAAAGTAGTCGTTTTGGGAGGTAACTTTTGATAGATTTTGCCAGTACTTCTAAAAGGAAGTCGGTCAGATATTGTCAATGCAACAATCAATGCTTCATACCTTTAGGATAGTTGTCATATATTAACACTAACAAAAAAACATACATTTGTAACATAATCAACATGATCCAAATGCAAAAGAATATAAGAGATAGTAAAATTGGTGAGCCAAACGATGGTTATAAAACAATAGAAATACTTGAAACATTTCTTATTAAAAAATTTTTATGATCCACTACATGTTATAGTCTAATCTACATATCCTAATACAATCAAAGAATACATGAATGAAGAGTTCCTTAAATCTAGAGCCATTTTTCTTTAATTATTGAGGTTGTTGATAAAATTAATGATTACATTCTTTCTTTGATTCCAGGTGATGAAAAAGTATATCTAAGTTGTGATTCTGTAGACAAATCTGATGCCCTTCAAAATACTATGTTTGAGACATTGACTCTAGAATTTTTAAATACATTTAGAACTTTTGGCATTCCTAATCAAAAAATTAGATTAAAAGTTGGAACTCCAGTTATGTTGTTGAGAAATTTAGACCAAAATGAAGGACTATGTAATGGAACTAGGCTAATCGTGACAAAATTGGCAAACCATGTTATTGAAGCAAAGATTATATTAGGTAAAAATGTTGGAAATTTAACTTACTTTCCTAGAATGTCCATGTCTTCATCTCAATCACCATGGCCTTTTTGACTCATAAGAAGACAATTTCCATTGATTATTTCATACGTTATGACTATCAATAAATCTCAAGGTCAATCACTAGCTAATATGGGATTATATTTACCTAAACCTATATTTAGTCATGGTCAATTATATGTGGCTTTCTCTAGAGTTTAAAGTAAACAAGGTTTGAAGATATTAATAGATGACAAGAAAGGAAAAGTGTCTAACACCACTACTAATGTTGTTTTCAAAGAGGTTTTCCAAAACCTACAATAAATGTCATTACATGTTGCTTTCAAACATGATTGATATCATGAACATCTATTAGTGTTATAGGTATGTATATAACTTTTAATGATTTATTTGACACGTCTATGACTCTTATTATTAGCTCTTATATGTTGTTGATTTGACTTTTCAATTATTTCCTCTTTACTCCCAGGTTACCGTCCATGATATCAATCTTCTTTGTTCACAAAATACAATTCTTCTAAGGAAGATCTCAAAAATAAATTGACATGATTTTTTTACGGTGTTTCATCATAAAATGCATCATGAAGGTCTACAATCATCACTACTCACACGTTGGTTAATAATGCAACCTTATAGTAAAGTAGACTCCCCATCAATTGAAGAACTTTAGAATTATTACCACCTATTTTATGTAGTATTTGGCTTAGAGGTAATAAAACTGTATCTAAGTACACTTATTTATTGTTTTTTCAATTACCTTTTGGCATTACTTTTCTTATTTTTATAGAAAAACATGATGTTTTTTCTTGCCAAGTTACCATGTATTTTTTACATCAATTATTTCTATAATACATTATATATAGATATAATTGAACAACATAATACAACACCATGATGTACATAGAGATTTATATTTACTATTAAGAACATATTAAAGATATAAATTATTTAATTTTTAATCTTTAAAAAGAAAAAATGAACTTAATAATTATCCCATTACCATGTTTTACATTAAATGATAATAAATTATAATCATTTTTTAAATTTAAAAATAAATCTTAATTATGAATATATATCTTTATATTTTATATTCTAATTAGTGCCTATGCAATTGCACGGGTATGGTACTAGTTTATACAAAGGGTAAAGAAGGGGTCTTGACTTCGGCCTGTAACATCCCTCAATTTTATGTATAGCTCCCTGGACCAAGTGCTTGTTTTCTATGGTTTATTTTTATGTGTGCAATATATTAATCTTTGATTTATATGCTCTTGATATTTTTTTAAGAGAATAAGAGCTAAAATAATTTATTGTGATTTAATTGAGTAGGAAGATTCATTAATTGTTAGAGAAACTTAGCAACTAAATTCTAAGTATATAAACTATACTATTTTAATTAAGTGAATTTTCACGTACTTTACTAGTTTGGGTTAGGAGAATACTCGGGTGTCTGAGTCGAGTCAATTTTTATCTTAGTATGATCCTAATATCGTATCCAATGATTTTTATGAAGGGCTCGAGGCCCATTTTCCATCTCTCAACCCCCCGAAAATTTATTTCAATGAAAAACAAGTTAACTGTGAGAGCCAATCTCCGCATCTATTTGTATTTTGGGTATAATTTATTCTTTCTTTATTGGAATTGAGTCGTTCTTGTCCCAAAATTTTTGTATCAAAATTATCTATAACTTTTATGTGGACCATGAAAGCTTATTCTTGCCCGTTTATTCCAGAATTTAAAATACTACATTGATTTATGTGATCACTGTCACAACTTGCACTATGTGCAATATTTTTCACTTTTCTCACTCTATGACCATGAATCGAATGATTCTTTCGCCAAAATTTTCTAGACTTATTTCTCTAAAGCTTTGGTGAACAGCATAAAAGCTAATTCTCTACCCATTTGTCTCAGATAATTACTTTTGGTCACCAATTTAATTCCCGTTATAGCCTGGGATAGTTTTCAGATTTGGGCCATATCTTCCTCGTACGATATTGGATTTTTGCGTACCATATCTCATTTTAAAGAGGAGACATGGATATACAACTTCAATATTTTGAATTGTTCCAAAATCCCACCGTAGCACCCTCTAAAAATTGAGACAAGTTACTGCCTCTATGAGTGACACATCAGCCAAGCCAAGGAAATAGTCCATTACCTTTCAACAACCATGGGACACTTGTTCTTCTCATGATAACTCCTTCTCCTACAAGCTGCATGGCTGAACAAGACACTTGAAATGCATGCCTTGAAGCCTCGACACCTCCCTTCTCCCTCTTCCAACCAAAAATCCCCTACCCTCTAAGGGGGACATTATGCAAAACTTTTGTTTTCTCAAAACACTTCCATTTTCTTCTAAGTTTCTAAGGGACAAAACCAGCCATTCACTTCTTCCTCTTCCTTTCACATCATTCACCATCATCATCCTATCCATGATAAGCTTAAACATTCACCACCTTCTTAATCTCATGCACTAGCATTAACCAAACTTTTAAACACTTTACCATTTTCAAATACCTTCCAAAAACAACAACTCTTACTCATTTTCTCTTCTTAAAGAATCACATTATCAACTCATCAAAATGACTTCCACTCTCTTGATTCTTGGTGCTGCATGGTGATGATCTTAAAGCAAAATTTCGTTCACTCGTTGCTTCCTTCCTTGGGTCGTAACTACCTCTAAGGTAGGGGGACTAAGCTTTTGTTTTTAACCATGATCTTGCATGCATGAGTAGTGTGGATCTCGCTAGGATTCACACCTTGGTATCACTTCCAAAATCATGGACAAATAAATTCCTAGTTACCAAATTAAATTGTTAAAAACAATCCGTGTTTTAGAAATGACCATAACTACACTAAATTAAATTTTTCCTCTTGATTTTGTTGAGTTTTTGGTTGTGAAAATGTTATCTTCTAACATCCTTGGTCTTGCAGAATTTTCATGTAAAATGGAGGGATGCATGCATGAGATTTATGTTGGCAATTACTTGATTTATTCTTGCTTACTTGTTGCCAAAAATTGTACCATGGTTTCTTTCACTTAAGTGCAAAATTTAAACTCTTGAAAAATGAAATCTTTCATGAAAATAATTGAATTAAAAATCTGGACAGATTTGGATATTCACTAAAAATCACATGTAGATGACTAGTGAAGCTAAAAAAATTGAGTTTCTCTTTAAATCTTGGTAGCCGAATAATGAATCTAAGTTTTCTTTAGAAATTGTGTAAGATCATATACTTAAAATCTAATTTTTATAATGTATTCAGGAAGTATATTATTGCTGTTAGAAATTTTCATTTTAAATGGATTAGTGATAATTTTGATGTCTTACATGAAAAAAAATGATTTATTAGTAGCTTAGTGACTATAAGTAACATGCTTAGTTGAACCTTTAAATTTTGATGAAGAAAAATAAATTTAGATATAAATTTTAATTCTGGAGTTTTTAGTGATTTAATGTTTATATTTCTTTTTGGCAACTATTTTATATACTTGATTTAATGGAATTAGCTTATAAATATATGAATAAACTATGAATTTTAAGTAACATGATATGATTGCTATTTGGACATGTTTATAGTTATGGAAATGATGATAAAAATGTGTGTAAGATGTTGTGTTGAAAAAGATTTAAAACGAGTCTCGAGTATAGGCGCGAACAATAGTTAGGAACAATTAAAAACGTATTTATGAGAGCAAACAAGGAAAAATGGCCAAACTGCTTGGGACGTGTATTTTGTGATAAATGGTGTGAATTTTGAGTGTTAAAAAAATTACCGAAATGGAGAAAATTGACTTGGAGATTTCTCTACGTGATACTTGTCCTTAAATGCATTTTTACAGAAGCTAAAACGACAATTTTTAGCACTTTAGTACATTTTTGTGTAGGACTTATTTCTGGGCAGAATTGATATTTAATTTTATTATATTTAATTAGTATTTCAAAATTTAAACACTTTTGGCTTTTGAATCACTCAATTTGGAGTTTTCAAGATAAAATACGACAAAAATAAAGTTTCGATAAAATGACAAAAATAGCGATTTTATGACTCTCACTAGCTTGAAGAAAATTACATTTTTATGCACAAGTCTAGAAGGGATTTTAACAATTATAATAAAGTACTTTAATTAAGGTTCTAGTGATTTTTAAAAGTTAAGGCCAATCTAGTCGGTTTCATTGTAAATCAATACGACGGGCCAATATCGATAAAAGGCCTAAAATGTCGTGAGAAATACTAATGTACCTTGTATTTCCTTTCTTTTGAAAATTTAATACTTCAATATAAAATCCCATTTTTAGAAGAAGAAAATAAAAGGAGTTAGGAATTTTATTCTGTAAGTTTATTATACGACTATTTTATAATATACCTTTAAAAAGGGCTTTAGAAATAAATTAGGCATTAAGGACCTTAGGAAAAATTCTTTATAAAGTTCACTTTGAAGCCAAACTGCAATACTTCTTAGAAAGATTATTAGGTAGTGCCTAAGCGATGGCTCATAATATTCTCCTCATTAAAGGCTTTGTAATAAGTAATGTTACACGTTTTAAGGACAAGTACATCAATTAAGTGAGGTTCCGTCTAGTACTCAGGCGCTCTTATAATAAGACAAGTAGACTGCATATTGCAAGTGGAGTATAAGGAGGGTTGATAAAGTGATCCCCTAGAGCATACAGTGATGGGTACACTGAAGACTAGCAGCTTCTCGATCCCCTGAGGGCGGTCTTGGGAGTATACCAGGGTTGGACCTCTAGTGGCTCAGATTCGTACCCGAGACTGGATAGCCTGTGGTAACTCAAGTATACTTTAACTCAAGACGATTATTTCTATGACCGTGTAGTGTCCGTTCTGTCAAGATGTGTCTTGGATCCATTATTGATAGGACCGTATATCCTTACCATTTTATGAAAAATGGAACGAGGCAACCTCCGGTCGATCTATTTGGGTAGAAGGATAAGGCGGGACTATTGATATGTATGAGATTGATGAGCAGGAGTTGGGCCTTATTGTATATTGGTATTTAATCAAGATAAATCATAATGAACCTAATAAATGCATAGCATGCCATAGTTGTGTGACTAACTTTGTTGGTCTGTATTATCTTTATGTACGCCTTTGAATTGTTGTGTAGCTATGTTGGTAAGTGTAGTATGAGTTCTCTGTTTCTGTCTGATATATATTGTATAATAATTACGGCAACCCTTACATATGGGTCATGTGGGTTGAGAGCTTATACTCAATCCTTTTATGTTTATGTAGTCTTTTTTTATTATGATCATCAGCCGAATGGCAGGGCGAACACGGGCTGGATCTGGATTACTTGCAGTAGTGGACGTCAAGCTGTGGATGCAGACTGTTAGTACTTGTTGTTCACGTCGAGACTATTGTAGGTCCCAACGTTTAACTTTTACATTATGTTATTATTCTGTAGTTGTTTTATTGGGAGCCTACGAGCTTTGTACCTTTTGAGTACACTACTATAATGAATAACTGATCTATGTTATAATGTTTATTTTGAAACCATGTGCTGATGATCATCGAACAAAAAAGACTCCTATTTTTCTTAATAACTTGTTACTCCTTAATTAAGTAGGACGTTCAAGTGTAGGAATTAGTCCTAGTTAATCGAGGGTGTCACATGGCCCAACTACTAAAAGATAACCATCGTCTACTAAAATCAAAGGGAACCAGAATATCCAAGATATTTTCTCTGAAATAGAGGGGTAAGGGGTCCCGTGGGGCCCCCTCTCGACGCGGGTAAAGCGGGAGCCCCACAATCATGAGCTCTCAGTAAAAAGCCGGGCCGAGTAACTAGGTGCCAAGTTAAGGTGTTTTTGGGCAAATTGATATCGAGTGACTTTCTTTCAAGTGAGAAATTCTAAATGGCTTTCTTCTGAGTGAGGAATTTTAATTGGTTTTCTTCTGAGTGAGGAATTTTGAGTGGCTTTCTTCCAAGTGGTTTAACGTGGAAGTTGAGACGCCCCCAAAAATAGGGGAAAATTTTTCACGTTTTTGAAGAATATTAATTAATCAATAATTAGAGTAATAAAGTACCATCTCCATTCCCCTGGATCTATAATAAACCACTCCCATATATGAAGATATGAGAGGGTGTATAACTTTAAAACAAGATTTTTGTTTAGATAATCAATCACATGATTCTTCAACAAGAATAGTTGAAATATACGTTAATTCAAGAAGCACAAATGATTATGAAATGTGGTTCAAGGATACTTCAATTGATTTCTAAAATTAGGACAAATATATGAATATTTAGTCTTAGAATTTTAATGGGACATGTCACAAATATCACCTATTAGTCCCAAATTGAAAGTCATAAAAAGTTGGGTTTTAAACCCTCTTAAACTTGAATTTTTCAACGCAGTGGGTTTGGTATTTTATGCCTCATGAGAGTTTGAAAACTCCAATTGAGGTAAGACCAATTTTCACACCTCCGTGACTTAATTGTCTACAACTTTCATGAAGACGTCGGAGGCCAAAAATGTCATTAAGATGCCCAAACGGCTCAAAAACAGCAAAGAGCGCTTATCGGGCAATCCTGTTGTAGCTAATCGATTAGCCCAAGTACCTAATCGATTACACATGACTCAGAATGCTTATAATCGATTACGAATACATATGTAATCGATTACACACGTCCCAGAATGCCTCTAATCGATTAGGAACCCATTTGTAATCGATTACGCATGCCAGAATGCAGAAATTATGCAGAAAATGCATAATTTTGGAACTTCTAACCCCCCTAACTTTTTCATATCAACTCCAAATGCTACCAAATTTTAACCACAACAAATACACATCATTTGTGACGTGTGGCCACCGGCCTCACTCAAAAATTCTCAAAAATGAGAAAATTATGCAAATAAATACGTTTTGTCCATTCCTAAGCCTTTTTGAGCAATATAGGGGTCTATTCTCAATGGAATTGACCCGCTCCAGTTTCTACAAATCACAAATCATGTATTTAAACTATTGGAACCATCACACACTATCCAAAACTCATAAAACTCATTTTGACTCTATTGGTTCCTTGCTCATGCATGAAAACAACTATACAACGTCTCCAACACACATCCTAAAGGCTATAATTCATGATTCTCAACATCCATTCATCCATTGGCTGAGATTTAAACATCACAATGGTATTATATCTTACCAAAGGGAATTAATGAAAATGAGCCATACACACAAGGTCTCATTTTCCTACATGACCCCAAAATCATCATTTACCATATCAAGATTACAAAATTGGGCATATATGCAACATGTACCATACAAAACAAAAACACGCCGGCCAAGGCTTACACATTCCTATCCATATTTTACCTCCTTCATACTCGGCCTCCAAAAGCTGTAGGATTTAAGCCATACCTACATCAACTTTAAAAATGGCAACGGGGAGGTGAGTAACATAATCCAAATGAATTAAAGTCATACATTATGATGAAATACATGTATACTTGCACAAATATCATTCATTTTACCACATCATACATTATACACAATACATCTTATAATCACAAGTATACATTCATCATAACAATCATTTGGATTGCCATACACACACATAAGGTTAGTATTTCACTCTTTCCCTCATCAATTCTCATTTATCCGTTGCCACCATGGGCTTTCAACTAGGCATATCTCCAGTTATATGCAAATGCTCTTAAAGCTAATGCATATGCACAAGAATTTCTCATCAAAACAATGCGGATCCGACTGTGGGAAAATATATCATTAAATCAATTGTGGGACAAGCATAGGTGTGCTACTATGCCCCTACTGCAGTAGAAAAATTGTGTACACATATATCTCAATTCAAGCATGCTTATATCTTCATAATTTTACTGGTACCAAACCGCTCTCGCCCATCTGTAGCACTAGTCACCCTGTGACTTGCGGATCAACATCGTGGCCTCAAATACCACAAGTGCTACGGGCCCCTCCCGAACACACATCGAGAGAGCCGTGTCCCGTCGGACACCGAGGTAAACTCGCTCACTATTGAGCCGCCCGCCCACTGGGCCTGCCACATAGGGTGCCTCGTCACCAAACTATGGACAGCTTCGTGACTCATACACCGAGTCACAGGGGAAAATCATAATACGCTCGTGCACTGAGCAGCCCTCCCACTGGGCCTGCCTAGTGGAACCCCCTAATATTCCACATCGACAGCTATGATATGCCATGGATGCAATGCAAATGCAATTTCAATGCATCCTCACACTGCGCATCCTAGATACCGCTCCACATTCAATCATTCATCACCACCACTTGGTGGATTTCAATATTTCTATCATTCTCATCCAATCCCAATTCTCTTTTGAACTCATTCACATCAATAGTTAGTGGCATACACATTCAATAAATCATACACATAATTTGGGATATTCACATCACAATATTATCCCAACATGATGCCACATAACAATCATTATTCTAAATGCATTCAAATCATAACATTATCACATCATCCATTCAACATTCATTAACATAATCATATAAACATATTTTCACATCACCAATGGATGAAATCATGCATTTAGAAAAGTTACCCCCTCCTACCTCAAGTGAAGTAGTGATCAACGCGGTTTGATGGTCCCGCCTCGTCAATGGGGTCACTTCCTACATCACAATACATTATACAATCAATTTTCTACTTACTCATTAAGACTTAAATACTTATATATCAATAAATACTTGCTGTTTTTATTATTATAACTCTCAAAACTCTTTTATTTCATTTTATCCACCATAACCACCATAGGTTAGGTGCTACCCTTTATTATTATGCATTCAACAACCAAACCCTTTCATGGGTTTCTCCATTACAATCTTCCACCAACAAAATATCATCACTAATGACCCTTAAACATCATATCTCACCTTTATCATCAACAATTAATACTCATCAACCTCCATTAAGCATTTCCCCCAAATTCATGAAGTTAGGGTTTCATAAAATTTCCAACAACCTTCATAAATTACTCTCCTCAAGAACATCCATTCACATGCATAGCTCCCAAAACACATAATACCACATACTCTTAACCAAAATCTTAGCAAAAATATGGGTATACTTACCTCAAAACCCAAAAACGAAAATGGGTTCACTAGAGGGAGAGAAAGCTGCGAAAATGAGGAAGAGAAGGAGAAAGAAAGCAGCTCCACAAGCCTCCTTCAAGCTCCACTTCAAACAAAATTAAGAAGGAGTGGAAGATGAAACCAAAATGCTAGGGTTTGGAAAGAAGAAGAGAGGAAAAATAGAGAAGATGATGAAGAGAAGAAGAAAAAGTGTAAGTGCCCCATCCATCAGCAAACACACGTGAATATGAAAGGGAAAAAATGGAATTTCCAATTTATTTTTTAATCCAACTCATTAAAACTTCACCGTTTCTTAACCAACAGGTTCTCCGTTCGGGCTCAAACATCATCTAAAAATTATTCCGAATACATATTCGGATTCCCAATAATATTCTCTTCAGCCCTGACCAATATCATCTCATTCTGAGATACTTGGTCCGACACTCATATCTCAACCGGGCTTAATTTCAGCTCAACCGGTCTCTAAAAATTACCAAAAATTCCCAAAATCTTAATTTAATTATTCTCAATAGTTTGGGATGTTAAATACTCCATATACCAATTTCTAATATTTATTTCGGTAATTAATTCTCTCATTTTAAAATTTGGGATGTTACAGAAGTTGGCTGATGGGCTTCTCGTTTGTTTATCTGTGTTAAGAGGAATTTGTAAAATTTTATGAGGGGGTTTCAGGGAGAGACACATATCTGATAGTGGATAGCTGTAATTTTATTTCTCAATGTGATGTCTAGACATAACCGTTTTGGTAATGATAAGGCATTTTGTATCCCTAGGCTCTTAAATGCATCCATTGGGTTTATGGGTATCATTTCGAATGTGAGTGGGTTGTTCGCCACGTGTTAAAGGTAGTTGTTTTCTATGAGGTCATCGTGGCATCGTGGCCACAGAGTTAGTGATGTTGTTCTTAACCGTTAGATCTATCTAGGAGTTACCTTTTCTTTATGTATATAGAGCCCAAACCCCCTTATTTTTACCTCTTTTACTACGATTTATTTTAGTTAACTTTTGTTTCTTCCTATCTTTGGGTAGTATCTTTCTTCATCAGAGGTAATTTTCTTCTTTCTCCTTCTTACTTACATTGTTAGGTTATAGCGTTTTGCTCTTTCTCCCCTGTTTGTTTTGAAAAATGTCTTCTATTTTGGGTGTGTTTTCATGGGTCAGGGGGAGGTTTTGTCTTTCTTCTCTTCCATTTTGATGAGGATGATGTTACTAGGTTATGGCAAGAGGGGACCTTCAATGGTTCTGTGTTAGCCTCAATCTGAAGTGTAACACCCTAAATTTTAAAGAAAACAATTTATGGAATAATGGTGATTAATTATTTATGGTCAAATAATTATGGGAGATTTTATTAGACACTAGAGGGGAATTATTGGTAAATTGAGAATTACCAGAACCAGGTGATTTAACAGATGATGTGGGACCCACTTGGTCAAATTAAATATTTGATGGGTCTAGAATGTTTAGAAAATTATTGTGGTTATAGTGGTATAGTTAAAATAATTTTTAGTGGTAAGGAGATAATTAGTTGGACTTAACATATGTTATTAAACGGGGAACATACGGACCAAATGGGATTAAAAGAAAATGAAAATTTCCTTTTCTTCTCCTTACTCAGCCGTGTGCAATTTTCTCTCTTAATTGGCTCTTTTATCCATTGGGTAATAAGATTTATGGACCAATGGTAAAAGCATGATGAAACACTCTTTTACCCAAAATGTAATACCCAATTTTCTTTACAATTTCCCTCTCTTTCTCTATACAACTGTGGGATTCTTTCTTTCTCCTTTCATCTTCACTTTTCTTCTTCTTTTTCTCCACCAACCGAACCCCACATCTTCGACCTCCATTTCTTGCCAAAATCAAAGACTAAGCATGGATTTAAGGAGCATTTATGGAGCTTGGAAGCTTGGTTGGATCATCTTCCCTCTTCTTCACCCTCATTTTTGTTTTGATGGAGCTTGGATTTAAGGTGAAGGTTTCTTACCTCTTCATTAGTTTATTTATGGTTTTGGGTTGTTGGGTTTGAGATGATAATGTTAGAAACTTGGATTATTGAGGAAAATGATATAAACCCTAGGCTTGGTGGTTTAAGAAATGATTTTGATTATGGTTTTGTGAGTATATAAGAATGAGGGTTATGATATTCATATGGATTCAAGAAATGGGTTGAAATTATTGATTGGTTAATTTTGTGTGAAAAACCCTAAGTGTTGATGATTTGGGGGTTTTAGCCAAGTTGATGCTTTGATGATTATGAATGCCTTAGAATGATGTATATGAGGGGAATGAATTTTTGGAAGCTTTGAGATTGATTAATGAGATTGGTAAAATATTGAACTAAGTTTATGAGGTTGTGTATGGTGATCCATGCATGTAGGTAAGTATGACGATTTGAAGGGTTTGGTTGAGAGTGAATATGAGATGTGGTTATTGTGATAATAATAGTTGAAAACCATTGGTAAGGGATACTTGAGTAGATGAGTGGTTAGATCATGATGAATATCTCAAGAGTTTGTTGATTGATGATGGTCTTGAATGGAGTCAAGAGGCTTATAATGGATTTAAATAAATTGTGATAAGGATTGGATGCATTGTGGATAAGAGATATGATCTTGTTGTTATTAGGCAAGGTTAGCCCTTTTGAGGCCTAGAGAATCTTGGTTTTGGGAAAGGAATTCCTGAAGCCTAACATAAGCGTGTGAATTGGAGTTTAGACGAGTCTTGGACTTGATTATCAGTTTTAAGAGATGATGCCTTATGATGGCTTATTAATGGCATATATGTATATGTGTTTGTTGATAGGATTATATTCTGAACGATAATGCAGAATAATCAAGGCAATCAGAGCATTTTGATTGTGGTTCTTCTTTAGAGGTAGGAGAGGAGTTTACATTTCAAATTGCATGAGTGGGTAATTGATAATTATGTATATGTATGAACTCATGCATTGCCTTGCCATGAATGTGTTAAATGTTGGCTTGATGATGTGATGAATGATGACTTGGCTTTTGTTGAATATCAAGGAATTGTATATGTATATATAGATATAGATATATAGATGTGAAGTGAAGATGAATGCTTCATTGTCCCTTAGTTGGACATGAATTAATTGTTGATGAAAATCTATGAATAGATAAATCACTTGAGGTGTAAAGTGTTGTGTGTAATGAAAATGGTGTTAAAAACCTCCCTTACATAATTGATGAATCAGAACAAGAGTGGAGAAGTGTAACTTGATGGATTAGGCCTAAGAGTATGAATTCTTTCAAGTATGATGATTGTATTAGGTAAATTTTACATGGTGAGGATATTGGCATGAGTAAGGAGTGAAAAACTTGAGCTTTTGGGCGTGTGCTGATTAACTCGCTCAAGCGAATTGGGATCTCGCTCAAGCGAGAGTCCCCTGTATCAGAGGGAAGGCCTCTAGTCTAATTTCGCTCAGGCGAGCTAGGTCTCGCTCAAGGGAGACGCGTGAGTAATAGATAGGTGTTTACTGGACGAATCTCTCTCAAGCGGGCGTGGCCACGAGTGAGCGAGCGAGATGGGAAAACGGTTCTGGACAGATCTCGTTTAAGCGAGAGGTGAGGCAAGTTGAAGCTCGCTCAAGCGAGCGAGCCTAAAATAAGGTACTGGACCATTTTCGCCCAGGCGAGTGTGAGTCGCTTGAGCGGGCATGAGAGGTCTGATACTAAAACTATACTCGCTCAAGCGAGTGGCCATGTGAAGGGAATCTCGCTCGAGCGAGCGAGCATGGAAACGCCCCTAGAAGGTTTTCGCTCACGCGAGAGGGCTCGCCCAAGCAAACTATGTTGTTCTCGCTCAAGCGAAGGCGAATCTCGCTTGAGCGAGTTGCCTAGAATGGAATTTTATTTTATTTTCTTTATTTTGGGCTTAAAATAGACCCCTTCCTTGTATTGTGAGACATTTGAGGGAATGTATAAGGGGTATATAAGCATGGCATAATATGGTGGTGTTTGATGTTGATTAATACATTAGGATAATTCGTTTATACCCATAATATGTAATGAAAAACATAATTGCTGACCACCAAGAGTGGGATATGAATAAATGGTAATGAGTAATAAATGGATGATGATGTTGATCATTTTATTATATGAAGGATGATTGTTATTGAGGTTGATTGTTATTATTGATGAGTTGTTGTGTACTATTGTGAGTCATACAAGTGTGATCTTGTATGTGTAGTTTGAAATATAATAATGAAATGTTGTGAATGCCACACCAATATATATATATATAGATGAAACAATGGTAATGATCCCCTCAATAGCCTGGACTGGTGTTCTCTTGCTGGATACTGGCTGATGTAATCTGGCCATCAAACGATGTCCCATTTCAGCAGCTTAGACCGGTGCTCCTTCAGCCTTGGACCGGTGTTTTTCTAATGGCCCGGACCGCTGTGTCAGTGTCCATTCTCGGTGGAAATTGGTCGGATCGAAACAGGTGTTTACATATACGAAAAGCCCAAGTGTAAAAATCGATCCTTCGACACTCGGTGTGAAGGCTTGAATTCATTCAAGTAACACCGGATCCCTTTTTCGTTCAGAATTGCTCCACTCGGAGGTGACTTGTCCGGAAATGTCTTTGCTTGAAACACTCATTCATTCATAGCCTTTCTTCCTTCTAAAGTGACCCACTCAAAAATGTCTAACTCGGATATATCTCTGCTAAAAAGTGCTCTTTCAAAGTCTGACTCACTCAGGAATATCTCTTTCTAAGAAGTATTCATCAGAGCCTCTTTTTGTTCAGAATCGCTTCACTCAGAGGTGATTCGCTCAGAAATGTTTCTGCTTGAAGCACTCATTTAAAGTCATAGCCTTTCTTCCCTCGGAAGTGACCCACTCGGAAACGTCTCACTCGGAGACACCTCATTCCAAAATATCTCACTCGGCCATATCTCTGGCCGACAAGCTCCTTCGAAGTCAGAGCCACTTTTCATTCAGAATTACCTCACTCGGAGGTGATTCTCTCAGAAATGTCTCTGCTTGAAACATTCATTCAAAGTCAACCTTTCTTCCCCTGAAAGTGACCCACTCAGAAATGTCTTACTCGGAGACACCTTACTCAGAAATATCTCTCTTGGATATATCTCTGGCCGAAAAAGCTCCTTCGAAGTCAGAGCCATTTTTCATTTAAAATTGATTCACTGGGGAATTCTTTACTCGAATGTGTCTCCGCCTGAGAGGTACTCATTAGAAATCAAAGCCTTTCTTTGCTCGGAAGCACTTCTCTCAGAAATGACCCACTCGGAAATGCCTCACTCGGACACACCCCACTCGGAAGTATGGAACTTGGAAGTGTCTCTACCTGAAAAGTGCTCCTTCGAAGTTCAGAGCCCTTTTTCGTTCAGAATCGAATCACTCGGGAATTATCCACTCGAAAATATCTATACCTGAGAAATACTCATTCGAAGTCAAAGCCTTTCTTCGCTCAGAAGTAATTCCCTTGAAAATGACCCACTCGGAAATGTCTCACTCGGAGACACCCCACTCAGAGTCGAAGGCAATCTCGAAGATGAACCCGAGCACAAGCTCTCGTCAACTTTGAATATGGGCCCGAGCACAGGCTCTAGGCAATTCTTAAGACACACCTGAGCACGCTCTCGGCAACTTTGAATATGGGCCCAAGCACAGGCTCTAGGCAATCTTTAAGACACACCCGAGAACAAGCTCTCGGTAATTCTTAAGACACACCCGAGCACAAATAGAATGAAGGGGTTCACCACTCAGGAATTCACCACTCAGAAATATCTCAGTCCGAGAAGTACTCATTCGAAATCAAAGCTTTTCTTCGCTCAGAAGTACTTCTCTCGAAAACGACCCACTCAGAAACATTTCACTCGAAGACACCCCACTCGAAAGTATAGAACTTGGAAGCATCTTTGCCCGAAAGGTGCTTATTCAAAGTCAAAACCCCTTTTCGTTCAGAATCAATCCACTTGGGAATATCTCTTTTCGAGAAAAGCACTCATCCGAAGTCAGACTTGGAAATTCTTCACTGATCCCTGATTTGGGCAACGGATGTCTGGCGCTTTTTAATTAATAAAAAAAGAAACTCCACCGATCCTTGACTTAGGCAATGGATGCTTTTAATCCTTGTTTCCTGTAATGGGTTTCAAACTCCATCTGCCAATATGGATGTTTTTTGACCTCGTAGTGCATCTCTGTTTTATGCAAAGCTATTTCCACCTTCTCATAGTGCTGTTTCCAACCTGGCACACTTAAGCGCACAGTTTTCACTCTCAAGCGTGAGTTGCTTTTCGGAGGGTCACACTTAAGCTTGAATTCTCAAACTTAAGCTCAAGCTTGGCATTAAATCTTTGGTATTTGGGCTGGACCAAAAAAGGTGTTCACAAGTGGGATGCAATTACTATGGTCTTTGTGTCCAGACTGCCAAGGACAAGGTCTAGATATGACGGAATCTGGATGATTGTGGATCGCTTAACAAAGAGTGCACATTTTCTACTAATTAGTATGAGGAGTTCCTTGCAGGATTTGGCACAGTTATACATCAAAGAAATTGTGAGGTTGCATGGAGTGCCATCAAGTATTGTCTCTGATCGTGACCCCCGATTTACTTCCCGATTTTGGGGAAGCTTACATAAAGCGATGGGTTTGAAATTAAAACTAAGCTCGGCGTATCATCCTCAGACTGATAGACAATCTGAAAGGACTATTCAGAGTCTTGAGGACTTACTGCATTCTTGTGTTTTGGAGCACGGCGGTTCGTGGGAGAAGTATCTGCCTCTGATCGAATTCACCTACAATAACAGTTTTCACTCTAGTATTGGTATGGCACCATATGAGGCATTATATGGAAGGACGTGTCGAACCCCTTTATGTTGGCTTGAAGTTGGTGAGAACTTGGCCTTAGGGCCAGAGATCGTTCAGGAGACTACTGAGCAGATTAGAAGGATACAAGAGAATATGAAGATTTCTCAGGACTGGCAGAAGAGCTATTATGACAAGAGGAGGAAGCCACTTGAATTTCAGGTCGGCGATCATGTGTTCTTACAAGTCTCATGAGATAAAGGTATTGGAAGAGCTTTGAAGAGTAGAAAATTAAGCCCTAAATTCATCAAACCTTATGAGATCTTGGAGCGGATTGGAGATGTTGCTTATCAAATTACGCTCCCTGCACATCTTGCAATCCTACATAATGTGTTCCATGTATCACAGTTGAGGAAGTATATTCACCATCCCTTGAACGTGATCTCTATTGATGATGTCGATGTGTAGGATGACTTGTCCGTTCTTCCCGTTTGGGTTTGTATTGTCGAGTATTCCATGAAGAGGTTGTGGAATAAAATGGTACCTCTGGTGAAAGTAGCGTGGAAACATGGGAACATGGAGACACTCACGTGGGAGCGTGAGGAAGATATTCGCAAATGGTATCCTCATGTATTCGAATCTAGTATGTCAAATTTTAGGGACGAAATTTCTTTTAGGTGGGGTGGATTATAACATCCCAAATTTCAAAAATAGAGAATTAATTTAAGGAAATAAATATTGAATAATTGAATGTGAATTATTTAATGTCCCAAAATATTGGAAATAAATTAATTAAGATTTTTGAAGACTGTTAGTGATTTATTGGGACCGGATAAGCGGAAAACTGACCCAGATAAAATATGAGTGTCAGACCAAGTATCTCTGATTGAGATGCCATTGGTCAGGGCTGTAGATAACATTACTGGGAAACCGAACGTGTATTCGGAATAATTTTTAGAATGAGTATTGAGCCTGAATAGAGAGCTTATTTGTTTAAAAATAGAAAAGTTTAATGAAAGATTAAAATTAAAACAAAATCCTCACCTCTTTTACTCTTAATTTCACGCTGGCTTCTATCTCAAAAGGAGAAGACAATTCTTCTTCTCTTTCCTTTTCCCACTCCTCTTCTTCACTTCTTCTTATTCAAGAGCTTAAGTAAAAGGTGATCCATTCCTCTTCTCTATTTTTGTTCTTAAGGAAGCAAGAAGGAACATTGGGTGCTTGAAGTCCCCCTTTCCTCTCTTCTATTTTCGTGTACACCATCCTCTCCCTTGGTGTCCAGTTTTGTCTCTTGATTAAGGTAAGTTCTTCCTTATTTTAATGGTAGTTGAACCCTAGAATATGGATTTCTAAGGCTTAGGAGAGTATTAAATGTTTATGGGTAATGAAAGGAACCATTAAATATATAAACCATAAGGTGGGGTGAAATAAATATGAACATTTATGAGCAATAAATGAGATGCATAAAAATAGAGTTGGGGAATGATGAATATTGAAGTACATTTATGAAATGGTTAAGTTTTAATGAAACCCTAACTTATAATTTTGGGGGAAATGTGTAATGTAGATGGGGTTAACATTTATTGATGAGAGAAGTGTTATAAATGATGAGGTAGTGGCATTTAATGATGATTTATAATGTTGATTAGAAGTCATAAATGGAAAACTCACCAAGGTGTTGATGGGAAATTAATGTATGTGGTGACCTAATAGATGGGGTTGTTGTATTGGTAACAATGAATGGTGATTTAAGGGAAGGAATTCCCGAAGCCTAAATGGACAAATGAATGAAACCTATAAATAACCTCTACATGATGAGAACCATGTGTACATATATGTATATGTATGTTGAAATGGTGTTTGAATGGATGATTGATGTGGCCTTATAATTGATTGGTGTAGGACTTGATAACGATTGTGAGGCGGGGACATCAAACCCGGAAGTCTACTTCTCCTGAGATAGGAGAGGGGTGTATTTTCTAAATGCATGAGATCTTGTATGATGATAATGTATGTATTGATGTAATGTGGTATGTTTTCTTGAATGGGTGTAGTATCATATGCATGTGATGTGAAATTGAGTAAGGTTCTTGTAATGATTGATTTTGGAATAAAACCTTGATGAGGTTATGAGTGGTATAATACGTGATAACATGTTGTTGATTTCATGTGTGGCTTGATGAATATTTGAAATTATTGGCTAGGATGATTCCTGAACATGATGATTGGAATATATATATATATATGTGTGTGTGTGTGTGTTTGATTGTGGGATTAACATTGTGATTGAGTACGAGTATACCCTAGATGAAAGGGTGAGATAATCTATATGAGGTTGAGGCATGCATGAGCATTGTTGCATACATAGCATGGCATGCATATCATGATGATGTTGATAAGTGGTTGCGATCACTTGATGTTTGAAATATAAAGGGCTTACGAGTTGTTGTGAAATTGAGCCGGTGGTTGCGATCACCTGGTGTTGAGAATGAATGCCCGTGGTTATGATCACGAGGCAGGAGTACTCCTTACGAGGCGGGAAACCACTGTGAATTGTTGAATGTGGTTGAGATCACGAGAAAGCACCTTGCGAGGATGCTAGAGGGAGTACCCCTTGCGAGGTAGGAAACCAATGAGAATGAATGAATGATTATGGTGGTTGTGATCACCTGATGAAATGAAATCGGATCCGTGCATATTCATCCTTAAACACCATGCATGTGCCTTAGCCATAGAAGCATGGCATAGTGTGATATCCTGTTAAGGAGATTGTGTGAGGAGTAGGTGGAACACCCTTCGATCATTAACTGTAATTGTGATATTGGTCGGTGTGACTTTGTGAATTTTTTATGGATATATGTGTTTAACGAATTTTTGATTGATTTTGTGTTGATTGAACTCCCTTTTTAGGAAAAGATGTTTATCTTGCATTTATATATATATTATCACAATTGTTAGATTTTCATCATTGAGAAATTATACTCACTCTCCATGTGGTATATCTTTTTAGCCCTTGTGTTGTAGGATTTCCCATGGAGCACTTATGTGGAAGAATAGTGTGAAGGAAGTCTACTTTTGGTAAAGAATACCTTGGCCGGAAAATGTTTTGAATTTATGGCTTTTACCTAGGCTTTTGTATTGTATACAGATATAAGGAACATTTTGTATAGCCATGAATTGGTATAGATGATGTATATGGGATGATGATTTTGGGAGGTCATGTAGGAAAATAAGACCCTAGTGCTTATGGTTCATTTTCATTGGTGACCTCAACCTTAGTTGGAAAAGGAAAATGAAGTATGATGTAGTTAAAAATTTATGAATGAATGATGGTTTACATGAAAAACTGCATTTTATGGTTTATACAAAGTAGTAAACTAAGTTAGAATGTGATTAATGAGTTGGAACGCAAATTTATGGGTAATGTTATTTGGAACAAGTTTTAATTGCATAACATGATGAATATGATACGATGAATTTAATCAATTTGGTTGGAAATGAGTTTTGGCATGTTGTGTTGTTTAATTTCCAACATTTCTGCATTTTTACTGGTATTCTCGCTCAAGCAAGATGGGTTCTCGCTCAAGCGAGAATTCCCTCCCTGCATGATATTTGGTTACTGGCCAAATCTCGCTCAGGCTAGAGTGGGTCTCGCTCAAGCGAGACTGCCCATGTATCAGGTGTTAGCCACTAGAGGAAAATCGCTTAGGCGAGTTGGGTCTCACCCGAGCGAGAGCGAGGGACTTTGCCACTGGACCAATTTCGCTTGAGCGAATGGCCTTTGGAAGGTGGCACTCACCCGAGCGAGTAAGCGTAGGTTGATTCTAGAAGAATTTTGCTCACGCTCACTTGCCTAGCCCAAGCGAATCCTATGGATCTCACTCTAGCGAGATGGGGCTAGCTCAAGCGAGATGGGGCTCGCTCAAGCGAGACAACCCCTGAAGCTCTTTTCCCTCTTTTCGCTTAGCCCGCTCTGTGACTCGCTCAAGCATTCCACTGGGACTCGTTCAAGCGAGTACGGTTCTCGCTTGAGTGAGAGATGCCCTGGTTCTCCAAACTGCATTACTTTGATTATTTTTCATTTTCTTTACATTAAGCCTTCATCCTATACTAACTTATGAACCCTTTGGGCATATTTTGAATTCATTAATCTTTATGATGTTTAACCTCTTGCACCCAATTATATAGCAGCAATTTTAAATGAATCTTCCACTGTTTTCATTTGAGAATTCTCCATTAATTGTTTTTCGTAACCTACCTTCTCATATCTTCATATATGAGACAGGTCCTTCATAGATCTAGGGTATTGACTGACAGCTTCACCACTTATGTTTTTCTTAAATTAATGATATTAAAAATCACGAAAGATTTACCTCTATTTTCGGGGCATCTCATCAAGAATTTAAGAAACTTGCTATGATTATTCAAAATGAACAAAATTTGAAAATCGCATCCATTAGAACTGATCATGGGGGAGAATTTAAAAATCATGATTTTGAAGAGTTTTGTGATAAGCATGGCATTGAACATAATTTTTCAGCTCCTAGAACTCCAAAACAAAATAGAGTGGTTGAAAGGAAAAATAGATCCTTGGTGGAGCTTGGTAGGACCATGCTAAATGAAAATAATGTTGCGAAACATTTTTGGGCTGATGCGGTAAATACCGCTTGCCATATTATGAATCGTTCCTTGATTAGACCTATACTAAAGAAAACTCCCTATGAACTTTACAAAGGTAGAAAACCAAATATTTCCTATTGTCATGTGTTTGGATGCAAATGCTTTGTTTTAAACAATGGAAAGGATAATTGAGATACCCCGAAAAACATCGGTATATTTTTCACGTTTTATAAATCATTAATTAAGTAAATAATTAAAGTGGTGAAGCTTTAAATTCAACACCCCAGATCTATGAAACACCACTCTCATATATGAAGATATGAGAGGGTAAATTAAAAGTGATTTCATGAGAAATTTTCCATTTAAAGAAAACAGCAGAAAAATTAATTGAATTGGTCGTTGCATGATTGGATTTTGAGAGAGAAGATTTCATAAGGTTCCATGATTCATAATATGCTCAAAGTACTCTTAAGATGGTGCAAGAAAAGGATTTGGTGCATAAGAAATAAAAATTAATTGGAACAAAACAAATGGGGGCATCAAAGTGCCACTCGCTCAAGCGAGAGTCACACTCGCTTGAGCGAGCCCACGAGGCGATGCTTGAGCGAACCAAAAGAATGCTGAGCGAGAAAAAGATTAAGCATCAAGGGGTCCTCTCGCTTGAGCGAGACCTATCTCGCTTCAGCGAGAATCGAGGACCACACTTGGGCGAACTAGCGAAATGCTTGAACGAGAGAGAAGATTTGCCTCAGGGGCCAATCTTGCTTAAGCGAGTTCCATCTCGCTTGAGTGAGATTGCTCCAGTAGCATTAGAGACTCACTGCCTGATTTTTCCTTGAGCGAGGCAAGGCTTGCCTGGGCGAAAATCGTCCAGTGTCCATTTCTCTTCCTCTCGCTTAAGCGATTCCCAAGCCATGACCATTTCGCCTGAGCAACCAATCACTGATTCCAGACTAATCTCGCTTGGGCGAGAACTTTATTCGCTTAAGCGAATTTTGGCCAGTGGCCAAACCACTAATACAAGAGGATCTCGCTTGAGCAAAATTCTCTCTCACTTGAGCGAGTTCTGTAGGGAAACGAAAAACACCAGATTTCCCTGTAACCTAACATGACAAAACTCATCCCATCCTAAATCAATCTAATTTAACATAACATACATATCATATTACATCTTTATACTTGTCTCAAGTATTAATTCCCTTTGAATTACATTCTTACCTAAATATCATATTAAATCAAGCACATTATCTCATGCAAACACCAAAACATAAATTTTCACATGAACCTTCATTCATTCATAGAATTTATCACCAACACACATCATAGTTTATCATCTTACATCTTTTGGGTCATTAATGAAAATTGGCCATGCACACCCAGGTCTAATTTTCCCATATGACCCTCAAAATCATCATCTACAATCTAGATAACAAAATGAGCATGCATATACACTAGATGTTATACAAAAATCTAGATTTTGCCGGCCAAGGCGCTTCCTATACACCTATTTACCTCCTCAACAAAATATACTTCAAAATATCCACTCTTCCCATAAGTGCCCTGCATTACAAGTCTAAAAATGGACAACATGAGAGAGTGAGTCATACATTCCAAAAGAATGAATATGAATACCATGTGATTATGTACATATGCTTCAAACATGTATACTTTGCACACACACATCATTCACCATTTCATTCCTCTTTATAATACTCTCATACATACATCACAAGTGACATTACAATTTAGACAAAGTATACAAGCATATACATAATCAAGTCCCTCAACAATTGAACTATTACCCAATTCATCACTTTACTCAAATTAGTATTTGGTATTCATATTTTTTTTATGTTGTCTTAGTACATTATCTCATCCTTATCACATCCATCATCATATCTTATCACCTTTGGCATACTTCCCTTGCTATATGCAAATGCTCTTAAGCTAATGTATATGCACAATGGAACATTTCAACAATTGCAGATCTGACTATGGGAATATAAACACCGATTGTGGGATTCGAGTATGATCATCTAACCATACCCCTACTGCAGTAGTAAAATGTGTACACTTATTCTTAAATTTGCATGCATTTCACCAATTATTTTACTAGTACCAGACCGTATCGCCCATCTTGCAACACCTTGTCATTTTCACCATGACCGCGGTATACAACATATTCGACATATGGTGTTACGGGCCGGCCAGATTTCAAATCATGGCGGCTGTGATCCCAAGGACCATCGGGGTCATCTGCTCATCAAGAGCCACCCCCCACAAGGGTTGGCCACATGTAGCTCCTCGTAGTAATACATAGGCGGCTTTGTGACTTACACACCGAGTCACAGGGGAAAATAAAATTACTCTTGTACCGAGCCACCCTCCCACTGGGTCGGCCGAGGGAACTCCCCTAATATTCCAACATCGGCGGTTATGTAGTATGCCATGGATGCAAATGCGAATCATATGCATTTCTCACTCTATGCATCCTATACATGCCACTCCTCAAACATCATCACCATCATCATCACCAACCCCATTTCATATTTCTTAGTAGATTTATCATTGTTGAGTTTAGTTTTGTTCTCAAGTTTTAAGTGTGGCACGTTAACAACTCATACACCATTTACAATGGCACTCAACATCAATTTCAATCATCAACTTTTTCATTATCAAATCATGGTATGCTATTCACTCAAACCCATTCTCAAATAAACATCAACAACACTCATTTCACATCTATGGTGGACATAAGAATAGCATCAAATTATCAAAAAGACCACACCACCATATAGCACACCATATTTATTCTAATTGCACAAGCGTGATGCCAAACATTATTCTCAACATTACATACACAATTCATATTTCCATCACATCAAACAAGGCAAACATGCATATTGTCATATACGACAATCAAACACTATCCAATTCATGCAATTAGAATATAAGACTCCTCTCCTACCTCAAGAGAAGAATTCCGATTGATACGACGTACCCGTCTTATCGTTTGGAATGGATCTTACATTAACACACATGTAAAATCCTAATTAATCAACCATTCAAGACATAATTTAACTCTAATTAACCATAAGCATATCTATAATTCCATAACATGTACAAGACATGTTATAGACATTATTTTCATTATTTGTTAGGCTTCAGGAATTCCTTCCCATCAAGCCCTATTCATTAAATTCAAGGGCTACCAACAACAATTGCCCTACATTCACAAAATGCCTCACATACCAATACCCATACTCTCAATGGTTTGTATTTCCTCTCAAACACACTATTCAACCAATATTTTTAACTTTCCCCAAATCTTAAAATTAGGGTTTCACCCAAAACCTAACAACCCTTATTAATGCCTCATCATTCTTCATCATCATCCTACCATAAATGCATCAACCATATTTATTCCACTTAAACCATGCATTTATGACAACCCCCACTATAGTTCTTGCATTAAATACTCTCCACAAACACCCATGTACATGCATTGTTCCCCCAACTCATAATAACACATATCCTTTGCAAAAACTTCAACAAAATAGTGAGTATATCTTACCTCACATCCAAAAATGAAATGGGTTCAAGAAGGAGAGAGAGACACACGAAAATGGAGAAGAAGAGGAAGAAGATTTCAGCCCCAAAGGCCTCCCTCCAAGCTCCTTCAAACAAAATTGGAAGAGGATAAAGATGGCACCACCTTTTGCTAGGGTTTTGGAAGAAGAAGATAAGAGATGAAGAAGAAATGAAGAGGAGAAGAAGAAAAGTGTATTTGCCAAAGGAGTTAAGCAACTCACATGAAAAGGAGGGGGAAAATGTGAGTTTTGGTTTTAATTTTAACCATTCATTAAAAGATTCATCGTTTTATGTCTAACAGGACCTTTGTTCGGGCTTAATACTTAATCTGAAAATTATTCCGAGTACATATTCGGACTCCCAATATTATCCTCAACAACCCTGACCAATATCATCTCAATTAGAGATACTTGGTCCGACACCCATATCTCAACTGGGCTTATTTTTAGCTTATCCGGTTTCCATAAATCACCAACAGTCCCCAAAATCTTAATTTAATTATTTCCAATATTTTGGGACATTATTATTCCACATACAATTATTCAATATTAATTTCCTTAATTTATCCTTTATTTTAAAATTTTGGGATGTTACAATAATCTTGGCAAATTTGATAGAAAATCTGATGAGGCAATATTTCTAGGTTATTCATCAACTAGTAAAGCATATCGACTCTTTAACAAATGAACTTGCACAATTGAAGAATCTATACATGTCAAATTCAATGAAATTAACCAAAATACTCTGAAAAGGGAAGTTGATGATTTTGTAGGTACCTTCCAAGAATTGAACTTGGATGACAAAGAAGTTAACCAAGAAGGAGATAGAACACAAAATGAAGAACTTCAACGAAAAGATTGGATCACCTCAAAGGATCATCCCTTGGACAACATAATAGGTGATATCGCTAAAGGTGTAAGTACTCGACGCTCATTTAATACTTGTAATCACTTAGCATTTGTCTCTCAAATTGAACCTAAAACCATTGATAAAGATACTATTGTTGAACATTGGATGTTAGCTATGCAAGAAGAACTAAATCAATTTGAAAGAAATGAAGTTTGGGAACTAGTGCCAAGACCCAATGATCACCAAATAATAGGAACTAAATGGGTATTAAGGAACAAGCTTGATGAAAATGGCGTAATAACTAGAAACAAAGCTAGGCTAGTAGCTAAAGGATACAATTGTTAACCAAGTGGCCTCAAGTACTCAAGAAGGGGGGTGAATTGAGTATTAAAAAAATTTACTTTAAATGCTTTTGAAGTTGATTCTTTAGTTACTATGTTTATTGAAGATGATAAACTTAATGGCAAGTAGTACAATTTATACACAAGACAAAATAATAAGCACTTAAAAGATCCAAGTAATATTCAAGAAATGGAATCAAATTAACCACAACACTATTTATGGAACTTAGAAAGATTTTAAATTAATTCAAGAATATTACTTAAAGCTAATTTCAACAGTGTTAATCTAAATAATTTACAGCTTAATATAGCATGCACTTAGTCCAAATTAATTGGCAATAATACAATAAATCAAGCAAGCAAGTTAAGTGCATAAATTAAATGAGTTTAGGGAAGAGAGATTTGCAAACCGATATATACGAGTTCCACCACATCGGTGTACGTCTCGCCTCTAAGCAACCCACTTAGAGGATTTCCACTATTGGAGACTAGAGATACAACTTTGAGCAATCGCAGCTTCCTAGTGTCCCACACTCAAGAACCCAATTCTCACAAGTACAAGGGCACCCCACCCAATCTCTCAATCTCACAATTTACAAGGTTGAAACCCAACCCATAACTCTAAGATTTTTGGTATTTAAGTGTACAAGAATAACTCTCCAAAAGAGTGGATATACAAATTTAAGCTATAAAAAAATGGTAACTCTCAAAGAGAGGATATACAAATTTTAGCTCACTCAAAATATTTTCCTCACAAGCTAACTCTCAAAATAATATTTCAAACAAAAATTAGAACAGAGAGTAATTTGACTAAGAGAAGAAGAAGTGAACGCTGGAGGAGAAGAGAGAAAGCAAGAAAATGTTTTGTTGCTGGGATGATTTAACCCTTCATTTCCTTCCTCTATTTATAGTAGCTGAAGGTATGATTTTTGCAATTAAAGAATCATAGTGGAGCATGGTGTCGTTGCATTCTTAATTCCCTGTAGCATGGAGTGGTTTGGTGGAGCATGGTTCTTCGAGTATAAAATTGGTAGTGCGATCCATAATTTGCGTAGTGCGATCTGTGCTGTCTCTATTTGAATTTAAACTGAATAAGTCGTTCAATGAATTGATTCCCAGCGTGAATTTTGCCCCTGATACAACAAGTGAATCGATTCCTTCGTGAGATACACAACTATGAATCGATTCTTTAAGCTTTGAATCGATTCCCTGGGCAAGCAAGAATGTGTGAATCGATTCTTTTTAGGGATGAATCGATTCCTACCATTCAAAATGCAATCTTGGACCTTATAATTCATGTGAATCAATTCCTCTTGGTATTCATTGTATCATGAATCGATTCATATTATGGAAAATGTAATTCTGGACCTTTCTTTAAGTGGGAATCGATTCATGTGGCCTTGTGTTGCTTCATGAATCGATTCATGCACCTGTTGCATGATTTCTTGTGCTTTGTTTTACCCATTTGAATACTTGATTGCATACGGTTTGGTGTCTTTGATACTTGGCATTTTTGTTGTTCATATTTTACTTGATTAAGCCCTTTGTAAATGCCTTGACTCAAGTCCTTTTGTTGTTCATCAAAATTGATAGCTTGATCTTCATGAATTGATTCTTAATTAATCATTTTGCACAACATCCTTAATATATCTTCATTTGTTGTATCATTATCAAAACCTACATCAATATATAAATACAACAATCAAGAAGAAGGAATTGACTATGAAGAAACTTATGCTCCCATAGCTAGGTTAGAAGCCATTAGGTTATTATTGGCCTTTGCATGTTGTAAGGACTTTAAGTTGTATCAAATGGATGTCAATAGTGCCTTCCTGAATGGATACATTCAAGAAGAAGTATATGTTGATCAACCTCCTGGTTTTGAAAACTATCAATTTCCAAATCATGTTTTTAAACTAAGAAAAGCTCTGTATGGTTTAAAACAAGCTCCAAGAGTTTGGTATAAAAGATTAAGCAAATTTCTTTTAGAAAACAATTTTGAAAAAGGAAAGGTTGATACAACTTTATTCATAAAGCATAAAAAGAAAGACATACTTTTGGTACAAGTATATATGGATGATATCATCTTTGGTGCCACTAATGAATCACTTTGCAAAGAGTTTGCTAAGATAATGCAGGATGAATTTGAGATGTCCATGATGGGTGAACTCACATACTTCCTTGGACTGCAAATCAAGCAAACAAGAGAAGGAACATTCATTATCCAATCTAAATATTGCAAAGAGTTGCTCAAGAAGTTCAACATGGACAAGGCAAACGAGATTGCTACACCTACGAGCACATCATGCTACTTGGACAAATATGAGAAAAGTAAAGATGTGGAAATTACCAAATATCGAGGTATGATTGGATCTTTACTTTATCTCACTGCAAGTAGACCGGACATAATGTTTACGGTTTGTATGTGTGCAAGATATTAAGCATGTCCAAAAGAATTTCACGTAAGTGCTCTAAAATGTATAATGAAATATCTTGTTGGAACTCTAAATGTAGGTCTTTGGTATCCTAAAGGTGTTAAATGTACTCTTATAGGATATTCTGATGCTAATTTTACTGGGTGTAAACTTGATAGGAAAAGCACTAGTGGTACATGTCATTTGCTTGGTAGCTCTCTTGTTTCTTGGCATAGCAAGAAACAAGTAAGTGTTGCATTATCAACAGCTAAGGCAGAATATGTTGCAGCTGGAAGTTGTTGTGCTCAAATCCTTTGGATGAGGCAACAACTTCTTGACTTTGGTGTTTTATTAGACCATGTGCCTCTTAAATGTGATAATACTAGTGCCATTAATATTTCAAAGAATCCTGTCATGCACTCAAGGACCAAACATATAGAGATATGACATCATTTCATTAGAGATCATGTGTTAAAGGGCGATTGTGTGCTTGAACATGTTGAAACCTCCAAGCAATTAGCTGATATATTCACTAAACCACTTGCAAAAGACCAATTCATTAATATAAGAAAAGAATAAGGCATATTAGACATTTCCAATTGTGTTTAAAATTGATTGATATTGATGACTCTTTGACTTACAATGTGTTTGATGAGTGAATCATGTTTGATTGATGAAATAAACATGTTCTATTCCATGAAAATTGAGCCATTGATGCCTCGTGATTGAAAAACATGTGATTTAAGCATTTCTGGGCTATCATAATCGATTACATGGCCTCATCTAATTGATTAGCATCTTTCTGTCTTGCCCATAATCGATTACATAGCTGTAAATAGTTGATTAGTGAGTCTCTGTGTTATATCTAATCGATTAGTCTCTTGGACAAATCGATTATTGACGTTCTGTCTTTTAAACAACCGATTATCCTCTCTTCCTAATCGATTGCAAAGTTTCTGCTTTTAATGCAATTGATTACACACTAGGCATAATCAATTATGAAGCATGTCGTTCCAAATTTCGAAGGGGCGTAATCAATTACACCTTACCCCGTAATCGATTACGAACATATCAGGAACGCCACTTTGATAGCACAATCCGTGTGAGCCTCTTTCACCCAATCCTAATCACTCTTCTAAACCTTATTTTTCACTCCTAAATCCTATAAATACCCCCTCTATCACACTTCTCATCTCACACCTTAAATTTCTTCTTCTTTAAACCCTCCCAAACCTCTCAAGGATCCTTTATTCTCTTCTTCTCTTCTCAACATGTCTTCCTCAAGGAATGTTAAGAGAGCTAGGTCCTCCATTGTCTTTCACAAATCTGAGGGATCTCACCAAGTTTATCAATAAATTTTTGGAGAAGGATATCATCTCCCCTCACTTCATCAATGCTGCAGTTTTTGATAATCCTTATTTCACCTTCACCCAATCCCTTCATCACTATAATCTAATCCCTTTTCTCACTCTCAAAGAAGAATTCTACTACCCTGAACTCATGAGAGTTTTCTTTTTCACTCTCAAATTAGTTGATGGGGTACTTGAGGCTAAAGTCAAAAATGTGACTCTAAGGATTACAAATGAGCAACTTGCTAAGATTACCCAACTTCCCCTCTCCGATGCTAAATTTGTTGGTGGCCATCCGGAAGATGAGTGGGACTTCAATGGCATTGCTGCTCGCCAATCATTGTGGAAGGCCAACCGTCCTCTTAGCAATCACAAATTGGTAGGCCATCTCACTCTAAACAACCGTCTCCTTCACTTCTTTCTAGTTAAGCTTTTTGTTCCTCGTGGAGGCAACTACGCCCTTATGGAAGAAGATGATGTACTCTTGATGTGGGCTATCCTTAACCAAAAGGAGATAAATTGGATTCAACTCCTCAAGATTCATATGCTCAAGGCCAAGGAGCAACAAAAACTTCCCTATGCTATCCTTCTCACCAAAATCTTCAAAGCCTATGGTGTTGACATCGCCGGGGAACTTCCAGAAAAATTCTATGCACAAGCTTGCATTGGCACTCACCATCTTACCAAAATAGGAATGGTCAATGTTGGAGGAAGATGGATCTTCAAGAGTGATAGGATTCATGGAAGCAGTCCATTTGAAGAAGATCATCCCATTAATCCTCCCTCACCTGTTGTGATCCTACTGCTCCCACAACATAAGGAGAACCATCTGCTCCTGCTGACCCATTCACCTCCCTCTATGCCTATCTTGATCAGCGTTTTGAAAGGATTAATAATACCCTTCAAGAATTTCAAATGACCAAGCAACAACATTTTGAGCTTATGGAGCAGCAATATGAGGAACTCTCCAACAAAATCTCTGAAATGCACTTCTTTAATCCGGATAATTAGATTTTTCTTGTTTTGTTATGATTGTTTCCCATTCTGCATTTTCAATTTTGCATTAATTTCCTACATTTCGATTATGTACTTTTCTCTAATGAATGAATGAATTTTATTTATTTCTTTACTTTAACTTGCATTATATGTTTTTGATGATTACAAAGGGGGAGAAAAATTAGTGTTCATCTAATAATAACAATAATAGCAAGTGGTTAAATGACAAATGGTTAACAAATTGGTTTTAAGATCAATTGGATCTAAAATAACAAGTGGTTAACAATTTGTTCCAAAATCAAAACTACAAGGAGAAAATTTATGCATAAACTCCTTAAGGAAAGGGGAGAAAATTTTACCTTGACTAACACCCTCATGAGATGAACATTGTTTGTCATCATCAAAAAGGGGGAGAATGTGTTTGAATAATTATTTCAGGTTATATGGTTTTGATAATGACAAAGCAATCACTTGAAGAATCATGAACAAGGAGATGAAGTATGAAAATACAAGATTTATAAGTATGAACCTGGAAAGAAAAACTAAGGACAAAGAGGAAAGCATCAGTCCAAGCATCAGACCTGCAAAAACACGAAGGATAATCGATTACAGTGGTACCTTTAGTCGATTACACAGCTTCTGTCCATCACATAATCAATTAGCACATTAAGCCTAATCGATTGTAAAGGTTCTGTTTATTATATAATCAATTACACCAAGCTAGCTAATCGATTACACAACTGAGAAACTGAATGGAAAGCGTCAAGTATAATTCCTAATCGACTACGAGGCTGCATCAATCGATTACCAAGGTTCTATGTTGTTACTAATCGATTACAAACCAAGTCACAATCGATTAGTAAGTCTCTGTTTGTTTAATAATCGATTGCACCTATGTCACAATCGATTACCATGTCACGTGACAGAATTAAATGCATCAGGTATCATTTACAATCAATCACAAGGCATGTACAATCGATTACCCAAGCTCTGTCTCCAAGCTAATCGATTACATGGAAAATCATAATCGATTACAAGGCTTGTTACACTAAAGAAATTGAAGCATAAGCGATTACACTAGTACCAGAATTTGGGGAAAGTATTTTTAAATGCAAAAGCAACTCATTTCTCTATTATCATTCAAATGCCCATGCTGTTCAATAGCTATGAAGACTTTAGGGCTCCTCTCCAAGGCCTATAAATGGAACACTCATTCAAGCTACTAAAAGCATCCAAATCCGTCAAAGAGAAATCAATTCTTGAGTCTTGTGAGTTCTATTTTTTGTATAGTTTCAATTTCTAAAACTTTAAGCTTATACTTGTATATCCTCTCTTGTTGAGAGTTATCATTGTTAGAGCTTTTCATTTGCTTATCCACTCTATTGAGAGAGTAAATTGCTTGTAAACACAAACACCAAAAACCAAGTTTCACTCTAGGTTGAGTGGTCATAAAGGTTGGGATTCAACCTTTGGGTATTGAGAGTTTGAAAGATTGGGTGGCTTGCCCTTGTGCTAGTGACGATTGAGTTCTTGAGTGTGGGACACTAGGAAGCTGCAATTGCTCATAGCTTGTATCTCTAAACTTTAACAGTGGAAATCCTTCAAGTGGGTTGCTTGAAGGCAAGATGTACACCGGGTTGGTGGAACTCGTTAAATCGGTTTGCAAGCTTCTCTTCCTTACTCTTTGCATTAGCATATTGCATCTGGTTGGGATATCATTATTGATTGAGATTGCTTCACTTAAAATTTGCTTGAACAACTTGCGATATAGTTTTGCACACCAAGTGTTTGACATATTGCCTAAGTGATTTCTGCACATTGTTTTACATTATTTCTTGCACTATACTTGCTATCTCTTGCTCATAAACATATTCTGTGAAAAAAGAATCCATTTCAAAGGCTTTCCAAAGAAAAGTTTTAAAACTCAATTCACCCCCCCTCTTGAGTATTGAGGCCACTTGATCAACACTAATTGTGTTGTCGTACCAATCACACTTGAATAAAACTAAATCTCTTTTAACCCTAAACCATAAACGTTAAACCCTAAACCCTAAACCCCAAAGTTATGTGTTTGCATTCGTTCACTCCATTGGAAAATGTTAAACTTATAGCAGTTCACATAGTAAATTGGCCATTTCTTAACAGTTTTCATAGGCCCAAGAAAGAGCTTGGAGTAAAGGGTCTTTAATTTGGTTATTTGGATCTTGAATCTAGTGAAATCATAACATATAACTGTCACACCCTAATTTTCCAGACCTGTATTCTGATGTAATCAAGATAATTAATTAATAAAAATACAACTAAATTTTTCACGTTTAAATAATTTTGAAACACCACAATGATTACATCAAGACTTGAACCACAGAAAACTGAAGAGTGAGATTTGATAATTTATAACTGGATTGCAAGGTAAATCGCCCATAATTGTATACAAAAATAATAGAGTTTACAGCAAAAGAAGAATATGTATACAAGGCACACGCCTAATCATATATATAAAGAAATAAGAAAAGGCTCGGCAAAGAATGTAAATACACAACATAAGCCATTTAGGCTATAACCAACCTTACACATAGGTCATCAACATGCATTTCCTAAAATATATATTTATATGGTTATACAACATACATCTCCAATATCCAAATTCCATAATTGACCATATTCAATTCAATCTCAAATCATGTATTGTCAACACTTATACATGCCCAAAAGGATTACATATCCATTGTCATATTATTCATCAAACGAGTATGAATTCCAATAGCCCAAATATCAACACATCATTCATTTATATTATCATTTACAATACATCCACCATTATCAATGATTATCAACACTATAATATACATTTTATTCACAATACAATAATAACAACCGCTACCAGCCAAGGCATTCCATTACCACTATTTACCTTCACCAAAGCTTTACTTTAAAAATATGCTTATCCCATTCCTGCATCAATGCTAAAAAATGGAAAACATAGGAGAATGAGTTATACATTTCAAATGACGAATATGAATACAATTGAGATTATGTGCATATGCATATTAACATCATGTATGCTTTGCTTAACACATCAATAATCATCATATTTTCTCATTTCAACAATATACACATAACGTATTCATCCATCAATTCATAGCAAAGCAAGCACATATACACATCATTTCTCAATGCCACAATGGGCCAACATCATTGTCATCAACCTTAGACAAACAAGCCTTTCATTACATTAGGCCATCACATACAACATCATCGTATTCAATGTCATTTTGTTATATTCATATTTTACATATTGTCTTTTAGGTAATTCATTTACCTATCATCAATCATCATCACCTTTTTGGCATATCTCCATGCTATATGCAAATGCTCTTAGGCTAATGCAAATGCACAATGGAATAAACAATAATAAATACGGATCCGACTATGGGAATAAACACCAAATTGTGGGTCAAGCATAGGTGTGCTACTATGCCCCTACTGTAGTAGTATAATGTATACACATATCTCATAATGCATGCATAATCATCAAATTTTACTAGTACTAAACCGTATCGCCCATATGTGGCACTAGTCACCCTGTAACTTACGGATTAACAACATGGCCTCACTTGCCACAAGTGCTATGGGCCTCTCCCAAACACACATTGAGAGTGTTGTGCCCCGTCAGACACCGAGGTAACTTGCTCATCACAGAGCCGCCCACCCACAGGGCCTGCCACATACGGTGCCTCGCCACCAATCTAAGGGCAGCTTCGTGATTCCCAAAATCACTAGGGAACAACAATAATTTACCCATGCACTGGGTCGCCCTCCCACTGGGCCCACCTAGTGGAACCCCTAACATTCCATGTAGACAGTGTATAATATGCCATGGATGCAAATGCCAATCAATGCATTCTCACACTATGCATCCTATCATGCCATTTATCAATCATCATCATCACCAACACCACCATATAAGTTTTTAGTGGATTTTATCATTGTTGGTTTTAGCCATTGTTTCAAGTTTTAGGTGTGGCATTTCACATAAATATACTTTATATCATACAAGCAAGTCAATACTTGCAACAATCACAATGGCATCACAAACATCACTCAACATTCATCAATCTTTCATCAACATCACCACATATTTCTAAGTGGATTTTCATCTCATTGATCATTACTATTGTTTCATATATTAGTGTGACATTCATAACAATCCACCAATATAATTTTAAACCACACATACAAGATCACACTTGTATCAAACACAATGACATTTAACAATCATCAATAATAACAATCATCCTCTATTTTCCATAACAACATCATCCATCATTATCCATTATCGATGTCATCTCTGGTTCATCGATATACCACAAACACATTGTCTTGCAATTGTCCCCTCCTTAGTTTCACCATCATATAAGGGGGTATCATACAACCATATCATTTACTTATCATCATCATTTATCATATCATGTCATTAGTGGTGAACTTTCATGTTTTCACAACATGTATTAGGTACATACATATTTACCAACATCTTAAGCCATTAACAACACCATTAAAGACACACCACTCATATACCCCTAATACAATCTCTTGTTTTTACATAATAAAAAAGGGTTTTGGGTGATAATAAGCTCATGACCATGTTCAACATTAAGACACATGAGAAAAGTTTATTTTTAGTCTTAAAAATAGTAGGACATGTCACAAATATCACCTATTAGTCCCAATTTGACAATAATAAAAAGTTGGGTTCAAAACCCTCTTAAACTTGAGTTTTATACTGCAGTAAGTCTGGTATTTTATGACTAATAAGAGTTAGAAAACTCTAATTGGGGTAAGACCAATTTTCACACCTCTATAACATTATTATCTACAACTTTCTTGCAGAACTCGGAGGCCAAAAATGCCATTAAGATACCCAAACGGGACAAAAACAACAAAGGAGAAGCAACAGTTGGAAATTTCTAACAGTGACGAATGCCACTTGCCGTGGCAAATTCCACTAGCCGTGGAACCCACTGTTTGGACCACCCAAAATAGTAATTTCTTTCCACATTTTTAGGGTGAACGATCCATTGGCAGTGGGAAATTGCACTCGCCGTGGATTTCACTGTTGTAGGTACCATTCTGCAGCTTTTTGACCCTTAAGTTTTTACCAACGTTGGGACCCCTTTTCACTAGGCTAAACAACTCCAATTTGCATGAAATTTTATATGCAACTTACCTACCCTAATATCAATTATGTGGAAACCATCCCAATCAAAATCTAAGCTATAGGGTAGTTTTATGCATATTTCGGGCATTTTACGTGACATACCAAAATGTAATTAGCTAAGTTTTGGTCTAAACTCTCTCTGGACTCATATTCACATATATAAATATGACTTGCTCCAACAAGTCTCATCCCATAATTCATTTCCTATATCAAAGTATGTGCCAATAGCATTTCAAGCCCTTTTTGACTAAACCAAGCATGTCATTCATCACACAACCAAATATTACATCATTTCAATATAATCATGGCAAGGCAAGCATGAGCATAATCATATACTTCAATCACAAATCATTCAACTCATGCAATTGAAATGTAAATTTCTCTCCTACCTCGAGAGAAGAACCACAATGATCTGTATGTTCTAAACGTTCTGCCACATCATAATCTGGAACACAATCTACACATCAAACATATATGCATTCATTCAATCATGAGCCATCACAAGGCTTTCATTATAATTATAAATAATCGCCTCTATATCATCAAGCTTAGTATAAGTCCCAAACTTGTCAAAACATCCATTTATACACTTGTGTTAGGCTTCAAGAATTCCGTTCCCAAAGCCAAGATCCTCTAAGCCTCAAAAGAGGCTAACCACACCTAACAACAAGATCACATCCCTTATCATACATCCAATCATCATATAAATCATCCATTTTCCATCATTGTCACTCAAATTCATTATAAGCCATCTTAGCTTCATTCAAGGTCATCAATAATTCACAAATTTCAAGTAACACATATCATGGCCAAAGGCCTCATCAAATCCTTATCTTAACTCATCTATTCATCATCAATGGTTATCCACCATCATGATTATCATTTTTCCTTATAAATAACAACATCCAACTAGAATATTACATAACCATTCTCAACTCAATTCCTCTATTTTTCTCATATACATCATTCCAAATATCTCTTCCACACACCAAAATCATTCTCATGACTAATGAATCATCAATTTCTTAAGGGTTTCATACAATCACCAATCATCAATTCCAATTATTTTCATATATCATCATAAGCATATTATCATCATTAAAGTGTCAATCAATTGTAAACAGTACACAATGATCCCAATGGTCATCTACCATATAGTTTGGGTTTTACATGCATAAACCATTATACATAACATCATGAACTTCGTTCATATTTTTCATCAACATCAATATTAAATTTCAATACTTCTAAAATTTCATTTTCTTATATGAAATCATTCTAAGGCATCAAAATCATCATATCCACCAATTTTTCCAAAAGCCTTAAATTGCCAATACTTAGGGTTTTCATCAAAATCACCCAATCAACAACTTCAACCATTTCTAAAATCCATATGAAAACCATACCCCTTATCTATTTCTAACACCAAACCATAATCAAGAATCATATTCTCAAACCATTCAACCTAGGGTTTCACATTCCCATTAACACCCATAATCTCTAACATTACCATTTCAAGCCCAAACATCATAAACCATAAATGAAATAGCAAGGAGGCAAGAAATCCTTACCTCATATCCGTGCTAATGCCAAAATGAAAATGGTGAAGGAGGGAGAAGGAGATGACCCAAGCAAAGCCTTCATGTCCCATAAATACTCCACAAATCTATGTTTAGATTCAATTTTTGGCAAGAAATGGAAGGAGAAGGAGGTGCTTCGGTTTTGGTGGAGAAGCATGGAAGAGAAGAAGAAAAATGAAGAAGAAAGGAGAAGAGAAAAGAGGCCATCAAAAATGTAGAGGGAAAGAGAGAGAAATTGACCAAAATTGGTTATTCCCTAATGGGTAAAGCCATGCACCATTTACCTTTTTCCAATGGTTTATAATACCCCATTATCCAATGGTTAAAAGAATGAAAAAGAGAGGGAAAAGAGGGGCTACGGTGGAACGAGAGGGGAAAATAGGATTTATCATTTTCTTTTAATTCCATTTTGGCTCGTATATTCCCCTTTTAATAATATACGCTGTGCCCAATTAATTATTTCCTTAATACCAAAAATTATTTTAACTACACCACTATAACCACAATAATTTTCTAAGTATTCTAGACCCATCAAATATTCAATTTGACCAAGTGGGTCCCACACCATTCGTTAAATCATCCGCTTCTGGTAATTCTCAATTTACCGATAATTCACCTCCAATGTCTAATTAATTTTCCCATAGTTATTGAACCATAAATAATTAATTACCATTATTTAATAAATTTATGTTCTTTAAAATTTGGGATGTTACAATCCACGCCACCTAAAAAGAAATTTCATCCTCGAAATTTCACATCGTTATACATCACAAGGCCATACTTTAGGCCGCACACCAATAGAGTTCCATGACACCACAAAATAAGATCGGACTTCCCAAAGTCCAACAGGATATGATCACCATCATTCCGTTGTTCCAAGAATAACCCTCATATATCCAAAGTGAGTCACATTTTATTAATTCTCAATTCATCTAGAACAATTCATATATCCAATCCAGTACAATCGGATAGACTCAACATTTACCATAAGCAGTTACAACCTCACTTGCCCGGCCTATGTGTTGCTGCATCCGACATACAGGAAGGCGTCCCAATCCCATGGTGGGTACCACAAACACATTTGGTTGGCGCATAAGTACAAGTTGTCATAATGCCTATGGCATGTAAAGTCATATAAGGACAAGTGCCTTCATTTCTCATCACTCACATTAATCATACCAACTCAAATAATACCAATCCATAAGAGACTTAATGACATTTCACTCAAGTCTGTAACCATCATACTCATATCACATCGTCATTGTATGTATAATCTGGCATAAACCATGCCATACAAATCATCAAATACCGGCTACCATCACCATAGAATGGTACATTAGCAATAGACTTCTAGTCATCATAGGGTAAACAACCTATCTTCGAGCTTAATCCATCCAGAAGTCATGTTCAAATATCCTAATAATCATTTATCTCATCTACACATTGTCAGCTATAACTCAATTCAAGCCTAAATGAGTCACCAAACTAACATTAAGTATATAACCTCAAGGTTATAATAGGATTCTCAATCGTATAGTAAGCTTCCACATTGGTGAATCTTCCCATAGATCACAACCAAAGTCTATAAATTGGGCGTACAACCCATATTGTATCACATCACTACGTGATTTCTACCACCAATATAGCTCCTTTCAAATAAAAAGGGAGGTAATGACCCGATCAAATTCCATCTACCAACCCATAATCACACATGTCATCTCTACATCCTATCATAGTCTATAGCTATTTTCATGATCACAGTGTCAAGGGCATATAATTTAGCCCAAAGTCATACCACAAAATCATATATCATTGTTAATATCAAACCATACTCTGAATTCAACATTATTAATCACCAATTACTTAGGGGTTTACATTCATTATTCGCATTTCTTCACATACCGGATCTAGCCTCAATAATTTATCTCACAACTCATTTTACTATGGCTCAATTAATCACAATGTTCAATCGATCATTAGACTTGGAAAGTCCAAGGGTCACCTAGTACCCATCGTGAGACATTCCCACAACACAAACATCATTAGATATGACTCATAAAAATAGCATAGAGCCTAGACTACCATAGGGTCTAATCCCACAAGGTTCAATCTCTCAAGATCACATCAAGTCATCCGGGGTTACCACATCTAGTGGGTCATAATTAATTCAACCATTTATTCAGTTTTCACATACAAAACCGAGTCATAACCCCAATATAGTGAATACATAATCTCACATTTCATCATTTTATCACTTATTCATGTTCTCAATTTAAGGAGGCATAGTAAATCAATTGCATCGCATCATATACATATAGTGTTGTTGTGCCTAAGGATATAAAATCCATCATTCAAATTAGCACAATCAATCATTTTACCCCATAAATACCCATATTAGGGAATTTCTTTAACCATCATTTACTCAATCAATTATAGCACATGAAGTACTCACATTCAATAAGAATACTTTGGCTAGGAGCCACAAACATGATTCATACAAGAGACCCAACCAAATAATTCCATTTTAATATATACATTGTCTCATTATTCATGGTCTACTACCATATCAATTTATTTTCAACATATATCCATGATCACACATGGTATAAATCCATCATCAAGTCAATTCATATTCAATACTTTATATCCATGATCAACACATGGCATATATCCATTATCATGTTATGTCATACTCAATATATTAATATCAAATGCATAATATCAATGTATTCGTCATTAGAAGGAAATAGTGTAAGGAACTTGGTCAGACTTACACAAACAAACATATCAATCACATTGAGGAATTCATCCATATGTATTCAATCTCATGATTCATTAAGTTTGCCAATGAGCAACTATGCTCCACAAGTGCATCACATAACCTCAATGGTAATGGGCATATTTTCATAAACAACAATCACAACTCAATACTAATAGTTCGTAAGGAATCACCATCGAGAAAACATTGCCTTGATAATCGATTCATAATTCTTAGACAATTAGTCCTTCACAAGTCCATATAGGGCAACCAATACTTTAACATAACATCATCCTCTAGATAATTACTACTCTCAAGTCTATACAGAGTAACCATATTCCGACATTGAGCACCACGCTCCAATAATTCTTCAAAAATGTCTCACTACTTAGCAATTATGCTCCAATCATTCATAATATCAATTTAAGACAGAGCAGTCATGCTCCAATAATAATTAATGACTTTAATACAGAGCAAAGCACGCTCTGGTACCAGCTTTGTAACACCCTAATTTTCTGAACCGAATCCTGATGTAATCAAGATAATTAATTAATAAAAATGTGAATAAATTTTTCACAATTAAATAATTTTGAAACACCACAACAATTACATCAAGACTCAAACCACAGAAAACCGAAGAGTGAGATTTGATAATTTATAAATGGATCACAAGGTAAATCGCCCATAATTGTATACAAAAATAATAGAGTTTGCAGCAAAAGAAGAATATGTATACAGGGCACACGCCTAGTCCCATATATGAAGATATGAGAAAAGGCTCAGTAAAGCATGCAAATACAGAACATAACCCATTTAGGCCATAACCAACTTTACATATAAGTCATTAACATGCATTGCCTAAAATATATATTTATATAATCATACAACATACATCTCCAATATCCAAATTCCATAATTGACCACATTTAATTCAATCTCAAATCATGTACTGTCAACACTTATACATGCCCAAAAGGATTACATATCCATTGTCATATTATTCATCAAACGGGTATGAATTCCAATACCCCAAATATCAACACATCATTCATTTATATTATCATTTACAATACATCCACCATTATCAATGATTATCAACACTATAATGTACATTTTATTCACAATACAATAATAATAACCACTGCCAGCCAAGGCATTCCATTACCACTATTTACCTTCACCAAAGCTTTACTAAAAAATATGCTTATCTCATGATATTCCTGCATCAATGCTAAAAAATGGACAACATGGGAGAGTGAGTTATACATTTCAAATGACGAATATGAATACAATTGAGATTATGTGCATATCCATATTAACATCATCTATGCTTTGCTTAACATATCAATAATCATCATATTTTCTCATTTCAATAATATACACATAACGTATTCATCCATCAATTCATAGCAAAGCAAGCACATATACACATTATTTCTCAATGCCGCAATGGGCTAACATCATTGTCATCAACCTTAGACAAACAAGCCTTTCATTACACTAGGCCATCATATACAACATCATTGTATTGAATGTTATTTTGTTGTTTTCATATTTTACATGTTGTCTTTTAGGTAATTCATATACCTAACTCATCATCATCACATCTTAATCTTGATCATCATCAATAATCATCACCTTTTTGGCATATCTCCATGCTATATGCAAATACACTTAGGATAATGCATATGCATAATGGAATAAACAACAACAAATACAGATTCGACTATGGGAATAAACACCAAATTGAGGGTCAAGCATAGGTGTGCTACTATGCCCTTACTGTAGTAGTATAATGTGTACACATATTTCATAATGCATGCATAATCACCAAATTTTACTGGTACCAAACCGCATCACCCATATGTAGCACTAGTCATCTTGTGACTTACGGATCAATAACATGGCCTCACTTGCCACAAGTGCTACGGGCCTCTCCCAAACACACATTGAGAAAGTTGTGCCCCGTCGGACACTGAGGTAACTTGCTCATCACAGAGCCGCCCACCCATAGGGCCTGCCACATAAGGTGCCTCGTCACTAATCTAAGGGCGGCTTTGTGATTCCGAGAACCACTAGGGAACAACAACAATTTACCCGTGCACTAGGTCACCCTCCCACTGGGCCCGCCTAGTGGAACCCCTAACATTCCACATAGACAGTGTATGATATGCCATGGATGCTAATGTTAATCAATGCATTCTCACACTATGCATCCTATCATGCCACTCATCAATCATCATCAACAACAACACCACCATATAACTTTTTAGTGGATTTTATCATTGTTGGTTTTAGCCATTGTTTGAAGTTTTAAGTATGGCATTTCACATCAATATACTTTATATCATACAAGCAAGTCAATACTTGCAACAATCACAATGACATCACAAATGTCACTCGATATTCATCAATCTTTCATCAACATCACCACATATTTAGTGGATTTTCATCTCATTGATCATTACCATTGTTTCGTATATTAGTGTGGCATTCACAACAAACCACCAATATAATTTTAAACCACACATACAAGATCACACTCATATCAAACTCAATGGCATTCAATAATCATCAATAATAACAATCATCCTCTATTCAAGGAAATGATCAATAACATCATCCATCATTATCTATTATCGATGTCATCTCTGATTCATCGATTTACCACAAACACATTGTCATGCAATTGTCCCTTTATTAGTTTCACCATCATATAAGGGGGTATCATACAACCATATCATTTACTTATCATTATCATTTATCATATCACATCATTAGTGGTGAACTTTCATGTTTTCACAACATGTGTTAGGCACATACATATTTACCAACATCTCAAGCCATTAACAACACCTCTAAAGATACACCACTCATATACCCCTAATACAATCTCTTATTTTTACATAATAAAAAGGGGTTTTGTAATATCCTGATTTAATAATTAATTGCCGAATGAAAATAAATCATTGAAATAATAATTGCAAGGTGGGAAAATTATTTAATAATTATAATTAACTTAATTAACTCAACTTAAGAAATAATGGCTGGTTAAGAGTGATTAATTAATAATTGCTGGCTGATTGTGATTGGAGTACTGCTTCACGCTTTCCCACCTCACTTCCCCTTCTCTCCGTGCATGCGTATATGGGCTACTGGGCCACCCTATCATTCATTTTTCCCCTTCAGACTTTTCTTCTTTCTGTTCTCTCTTCTTCCCTTCTTCTTCGCTCTTCATTCTCCTTCTCTTCTTCTTCTTTCTCCTCTACTCTCTGCGCCGTGAGCTCGTGACCGTGATGGCTGAGGATCAGAGTCCTCCTTCCTTACTCGACGAGCCAGAGAGGGTGAGGGTGTGCATTCCCTCTACATGCAACCAGTCTTCTTCCCCACGGCTCCTCCGTCGACTTCCCTCTTTCTCCCTCTCCTTGCTTGAGGCTACCGAGTCTCACTGAAGATCTGCACCACGAAATGCTGCAAGGAGGTTGGAGCATTCACTAGTGTTGTGATGGAGCTGCTCAAGAGAGCGAGCAGGGAACTGGGCATCTCGGAAGCTTAGAAATCCCCACTGGACCGAGTGGAAGGTCAATGTGGTGCCCTGGGGGCTTGGGTCTCCCCGCTAATCTTGCATGCAGAACTGTTTAAGAGTGGGAGTGGCTCGGAGTTCCTCCAAAGCGAAGTGTAATGGTGGATGACTGATGCAGGGTCGCTCCATTGAGAACGAGTGAATGGGTTGAGCGGAGCAACCGACTAGAGCTGCAAGCCCATGAAGCCTTTAGAATCTTCATCCCAGGTAGGGGGCGCTCTGCATGTCAAATGCATAGTTTCTAGACGGTCCGAGTGAACGTATTACCTTATGTGTTTGTATGATTATGATTATGATGACTCTGTGAGGTGTTTGACTGTTCATCATTGGATATCGTATGTGTGTGTTAGTAGGGTCCTGTTGATTATTTCGTATTCACATGCATGCATTCAGGATGTGTTGTTTGATATATATATATATTGTCCGTGCTGCTGAGTGGAGTCCGAATGAATGATAATTATTATCTGGGTGGTGTATGACTATGGCTGTCCTAGAGATGTATGATGACATTGGTGATGTTGTGGAGTTAATGTATGAATTGCATGTTAATTGTAAGATGAATGTCAAGCACATTGTGTGGTCTATTGTTGACTTCCGGGTGGATACGATATGAATTGCTTAAGATGAACTTGCTGAGTGTGGATGACTACCGTGACATGCATGAGGTTGCATTTATGAATAGAGGGTGACCCGTGGAAGGTCAGGAACCCAATGAGATGATTTCCAGCTACAGACCCTTGGCTAGATTCTGAGAGAACCCGTGGTAGCCGTGGGAGCTAGAGTTAAGTCTCGAGACGTCCGTGGGAGACCGGTACCACACGGTAAGGGTTATCAGACGAGGGGCCAGAAAAGGGATCTGTAACTGAGAGTTATTGTTAAGTCAGATCCGCATGCATATGGGTAGGTGCATCATTGACGAGAGCAACACGCTCCTTAAAATCTGTGAATGCTATTAAGGAATTCCGACTGGATTTGTGTGTGTGTTTGACGCTGAGGCTAAGTATTATTGATGTTATTGTTAAGGGGTATGTTGTTGTGAATAGTAGGAGTTAGATGACCATGAATGAATTGAGTAATCCGACTAGTGACTTGTGTAGATGCTTTATTAAATGTTAGTAAATGCTAGTATTATCTCAGATAGATAGAGTATGTTGAAAGGGAATATGTATGCTAAGTCGAGCCAATAACTGTCATTGTATATGTAAAAGCTCAACCCCTACACCATTTTTCAGTATGTGCAGATCGAGCTCGGAAGTGCTGACAGGGCCTCAAGTCTGAGTGTGGTGTACCCGATTGTTGAGTGCTTATATTGTATTCATTATGTTTAGTCAGTGTAGCCTTGGCCGGCTCTTATGTAAAATGACGATTAAGCATATTTGTTTATAAAGATTGATTAGGAGAATTATAGATATGGGTTACTTGTATGGAATTGTAAGTATTGGTGAATATATATATATATAATGTTAAGATAATGGGTATTCCGAGTGTGTGATTGTGTATAGACCTGTGTTGTATGCTGGTGACTTATGTTGGGCTCTTTCCGAGTAGGGGATACACATAAGGATTCTGCGAGAAACTCCTTTGATGAATTCTGAGTGGACGTTATAAATAATCCGAGCGAATTAGCCAAACGGTATTCCGAGTGGTTAGAACTAGAATATGTCCGAGTGGGGATTTACTTAATAACTCCCCGAGCGAATAAGTTGTGGCGTGCCGAGTGAGTTAGCTATCATTTTCCGAGTGAATGAGTTGAAGGATGACTCTGGATTCTGAGCGCCTGGATAGCCGAGTGTGGCTTCTCGCCCCAGCGATCAAGGTACTCGCTCCAGCGAGCGTGGATTTGGGAAGACCTTATGTTGGCATCGCTTAAGCGATTCGTGCCTCGCCCGAGTGACTGGAGCTGCTTCGCTCAAGTGTATGGGTTCTCGCTTAACCGAGTGAATGCTGGTTTTGGGCTTCACTGAGTGTTTCCTTCTTCCGCTGTATGCCCTCTCGAGTCGGTTTTATTCTCTCTTGCCTTCCTTCTCTTATTTCTTTTGTGACCCGGTTGCTTTATGGTCTATTCGGTTTATTTAATTTTAGAAAAAATGTTCTTGTCCCGGGTGGTTTTCATTTTAAATTTAGGATGTTTCATTTTGGTATCAGAGCAGACCGAAAGGTCCAAGGCCAAGGTATGCTTACCGAGTGTAAGCGGTTGTATGCAGTATGACCGAGTGGTCATCATTATTGTGATATTGATTTGTGAATAGGAGGTCATTTCCCTCCTGGTCTGATTGATTGTATGCCCTGACTTAATCGGTATTGTATGTGTTTGATGATTTGGTATATGAATGGTGTGGTTGTATGCCTGTGCCTTGTTGAGGAATTTGAACGTGTGATGAATGAATAGTATATGATTTGAGATACAAGAGATGTGTTAGCCTTAGTTCCTTTTACTTGAACTTGAACCCTTAGGAGTAAAAGACATAATTTGGTGCCTGTAATTAATTACACCCTCTATGTTACGTGAACTCCTATACTGTGCATGAAGACCCGAGTAATATATGTATGCGTATTTGTTGTGTGTGAGAGATTAGTTTAACTATAAGTCGAAAATGGAGACGAGTGTTGTCGTGGGAAGAGAGTTAGTGACTCCCTCCGAGTGAAAGGAAACCTAGGTAATCCCGAGTGAATGAGACAGTGTGATGTCGGGCGAGAGTTTACCGACCAGAAGATGACACCTACAACTCTGAGTGGATCCATTATAATAAATCATTAAGTAGATAGAAAATTCGAGTGAGTCTTGACTTAGTGGGAAAACCAGAGTAGGAGAGATTATAGTTGCCGAGTAAGAATGAGTGAAGAGGACGGGTGATACCGAGTGGGAATCGATCCGAATACCCTTAGAGTGATAACTGTTGAGGTTTCCCGAGTGAAGAGTGACTAAATAATTTCGAGTGAGGAGTCCCTTTAAATCCAGGTGAAAGGAATGCGTGCACACTATAATGGTTGTTGAGCTCAATATGAATTACATGAATATGTGGAATGTTATTTAGAATAACATGATTGAATGGAATCCGATTGAATGAATGTATGTATATTAATGTTGTGGCTGTAATGCATGCTGTGGTGAATGATATGAATTGTATAGCCGAATGTGAATTTGATATTCCGATTGGATGATTGAATATATATATATGTGTTGATGCTGTCGCTAAGTACAAAGTGAGCCTATGGCTGTGATTATATAGGATTGTAAATAATGTAAGTGATATAGCCGAGAGCTGGCTGGATAGATTCTGATCAAATGATGCTTGAATGTGTTCTGGTTGAATGATAGCGTGTATGTATTGAATGTTGGTACACACGTATACGTATATATGTATATATGATACTGTATGGTTAAAGGTGGATAAGATCTAAGGAAGAAGTAATTACGCGGTAATGGTCGGAAACCGACTGTTATTACACCATTTTGGGGTGATAGTAACTGCTACTTGACGATTGTCATCAGGAGAACTACGCTAACTTATGAGTAATGAGGAGGTATACGATTTTTTTTTGTGTAAGTCGGAAGCCTGTAGCCATTATACTGTTTTACCATAGGGGTAAATTATATTACATGATTGTTGCTGTGCGACGTGCCCTACGTGGTGCATCATGATAATGTTGATGTGAATATGTGCTTATATATATGCATGTGAATTGCCATTAATTCTTGTGAGTAAGTATTAGCTGAGTGAGTTGGTCGGTGTGTGTGAGAACGTTGTTAGGGAGACTAACATGGTTTGCATGGATTTGAATGATTTGAATGAACCCCGACTAGATGATGACGTACAAGTGAATTCCGACTGAATGAATATGTATGTACTGATACTGTTACCGAGTGTAATGTGGTGTTATAATTGAGAATGTACGTTATTGTGCAACTCCTGATTGGATATGATGTTGTGAATGAAATCCTTAATGTAGTTTGGAATTGATTTGAGCAAATCCACTCGGATGAACACATATATATATTGATGCTATTGTTGAGTGCAATGTGTGGTTATGGTTATGGTGCATGCTGTAGTGATCAATGATATAGCCATGAATAATTGGTATGAAATTTGATTGAGTGCCTGTATGTACACTAGTGTCGTTGCCGAGTCCGCAGTGTGTTATGACAACATGTGATTGTGAATTACTAATCTGGACTGAATTGCATGAAGCCGAATGAGTGATGTCATTATATAGCTGAGAATTGAGAATTTAATCCGAGCCATGATTTTGTGATGAATAAGATTTAGAGGAAATATTTACTCAGTGTTGGCTAGAAGCCGATTGTTGTATTGCCGTCATCCAGTTTTACAGAAGTGATAAATAATTTTCATGCTTGTTGTTGCGTGATGTACCCTGTGTGATGCATAATGTTGATGTAGATGTATTGCTTCTAATGTGTATGTGAACTGCCATTAATTACCGTGTGAATTAGTATTAGTTGAGTGAGTCAGGTCAGTGTGAGTCATGTTGTCCTGAGATGACTCTTCATGCCGTAGGCATTGTGGTAGCGTACATGTTGCAGTGACTGTGTAATTGTTGTAACCTTATAGGAATGAGACATCATCCTATAAGATGGATGCAATAATTCATGAGTCGGACAGGTGAAGTTGTAGCTGCTTATGGTGATGGTGAGTCTTTCAGGCTGCCCCGAGTGAAGAGAGGAGTTGTATTAAGTAGATCATAAGTGGCTATGTATCAAAATGAGGACTGCTTAACCTTGGCATGTTGCCTCCGAGAGGATTAGAGGTTGTTGAGTGCGGAATGGCTACTAAAGGGACGATTAGTTATTGAAATAAGAAGGGTGATCAAATTTACCACTAAAATTAGAGTTTTATAAGTTAGCCGAGTGGTACTGTAAGTTTAATAAGGAAACCTAGACCTTGAGCCAAGGTGTTCGGTAAGGTGAGGATTGCTCGGGAAAGATTAGTATGTTCCGAGTGTGTGAGGGTGGAGATGGTTCTAAGTGAAATCCTTCTGGGAGAAAGAACTGCTGAGCGAAAATTATGATATTCCAAGTGAAGCATCGTTGGGTCATCAATAAGGAGCTGTGTCTGAATGGCACTTATGTGTTAGGCAAAATCAAAGTGAAATATCCGAGTCATGTGAATTTCGGGTGAAGTGTCTCGGAGTGTACCACTTCCGAGTGGATGGTACCGTGTGGAGCGGTTCTGAGTGGAAAGGCATCGAGTGTGGAATTCCTAATACCCGTGTGATGTTCCACCAAGTGATCTCTATCCAGGAGTAAAGTACTTCTCATCGGAAAATGGAACTTCGAGTGTGCAAGTTTTCGAGTGAATTACCCAAGGGGGGAGTAAATACCGAGCTGTAAACTTATTCATAGCTGTGTTCGGGTGATGTTGAGCTGCTGAGTCTGAACTCAGATTTATTTTTGGAGTGGGCCTGTATTCTGAGTGGAAATTGGGTGAATAGAAAGTCTCCGAGTGAAGGGTCTCCAAGGGGAGTAGATATCCAAGAGAAGGATTTATTTGAAATCGTACTCAGGTCAGCGTTTGGGACTGCTGGGCTTGGACTCGGGTTGGTTTCGAGGTAGGCTTGAATTATGAGTAAATTTTGCAAGTGGAAGGATTCCCGGATGAGAACTGCCCTTAAAACCCCGATTGATATTTTCGAGTGAGAGGGCCGAGTGACATTCGTGGGTTATAGGCATGAAGTTAGCCAAAGGAATGGTTAAGAATCTGAAATGTTAGAACCGAGTATGGTGCCTGTACGAGGCAAATCCAGGCAAGTGTGCTAATTGAAGCATATGGGAACTCGTTGAGTGTTCATTTTGGTTAAGAAAGAAATTTTGTGGTCGAAATTTTGGAAATCTGAGAGCTTAATCTGAGATGAATCGGTCGGTAGTGGGTATTATAAGGAGTTAGTAATGTTGTTTACCGACTAGGTTCTTCCCAATTGGTTGAATAACATCTAGAATGTGTCCCATGTGACCCAATGTCGAGCCTATGCTTTGTGTGAGCTCTTTGTCATGCCGAGTGACTCATTGAGTCGGGGAACCCGATGGTGTAAATATGCCGATCGGTGTTGAGAGTGTAAGGCCGAGCGGCCAAGAAACTGGAAAGTGTCAATGGCTAGGGTGAACTGGCAGAGTTGAATGGGGGTAACTACGTGGTAAATGGAATCCCGAATGTAATGAAGACTATGAAGAGCTGTTTTATTTATGCTGATTAGAAATTGTGAAGCAGTCGGGAACGTTGAGAAGCGAAGAGTTGCAGTCAGAGCATGACTGTGGTATTCCGATCCGTTTGTTGAGGTAGTCTGAGTGAAAGGAAGGAATGTTATTCCGAGTCAATGGTGACACTTCCGAGTGGAATTGTGTTAAGAATGATGTCTCAGTTTTCTGGCTGGAGCGGTCGGCAAATTGCTTTGGAAGCCAATTTTACCGACTGGAATTTAAGCAATGGATGAATACTTGAGGTACATAGATGTGTAATTGCTTATTGTGGTATGGCAGTGATTTTCCGAGTGGTTCAGTGAGGCTAAGCATGTGTTTGAATTTCAAGGACGAAATTCTTTTGAGAGGGGGAGAACTGTAACATCCCGATTTAATAATTAATTGCCGAATGAAAATAAATCATTGAAATAATAATTGCAAGGTGGGAAAATTATTTAATAATTATAATTAACTTAATTAACTCAACTTAAGAAATAATGACTGGTTAAGAGTGATTAATTAATAATTGCTGGCTGATTGTGATTGGAGTACTGCTTCACGCTTTACCACCCTACTTCCCCTTCTCTCCGTGCATGCGTATATGGGCTACTGGGCCACCCTATCATTCATTTTTCCCCTTCAGACTTTTCTTCTTTCTGTTCTCTCTTCTTCCCTTCTTCTTCGCTATTCATTCTCCTTCTCTTCTTCTTCTTTCTTCTCTGCTCTCTGTGCCGTGAGCTCACGACCGTGATGGCTGAGGATCAGAGTCCTCCTTCCTTACTCGACGAGCCAGAGAGGGTGAGGGTGTGCATTCCCTCTGCATGCAACCAGTCTTCTTCCCCATGGCTCCTCCATCGACTTCCCTCTTTCTCCCTCTCCTTGCTCGAGGCTGCCGAGTCTCAGTGAAGATCTGCACCACGAAAAGCTGCAAGGAGGTTGGAGCATTCACCAGCGTTGTGATGGAGCTGCTCAAGAGAGCGAGCAGGGAACTGGGCGTCTTGGAAGCTTGGAAATCCCCACTGGACCGAGTGGAAGGTCAATGTGGTGCCCTGGGGGCTTGGGTCTCCCCGCTAATCTTGCATGCAGAACTGTTTAAGAGTCGGAGTGGCTCGGAGTTCCTCCAAAGCTAAGTGTAATGGTGGATGACTGATGCAGGGTCGCTCCATTGAGAACGAGTGAATGGGTTGAGCGGAGCAACCGACTAGAGCTGCAAGCCCATGAAGCCTTTGGAATCTTCATCCCAGGTAGGGGGCGCTCTGCATGTCAAATGCATAGTTTCTAGACGGTCCGAGTGAACGTATTACCTTATGTGTTTGTATGATTATGATTATGATGACTCTGTGAGGTGTTTGACTGTTCATCATTGGATATCGTATGTGTGTGTTAGTAGGGTCCTGTTGATTATTTCGTATTCACATGCATGCATTCAGGATGTGTTGTTTGATATATATATATATTGTGCGTGCTGCTGAGTGGAGTCCGAATGAATGATAATTATTATCTGGGTGGTGTATGACTATGGCTGTCCTAGAGATGTATGATGACATTGGTGATGTTGTGGAGTTAATGTATGAATTGCATGTTAATTGTAAGATAAATGTCAAGCACATTGTGTGGTCTATTGTTGACTTCCGGGTGGATACGATATGAATTGCTTAAGATGAACTTGCTGAGTGTGGATGATTACCGTGACATGCATGAGGTTGCATTTATGAATAGAGGGTGACCCGTGGAAGGTCAGGAACCCAATGAGATGATTTCCAGCTACAGACCCTTGGCTAGATTCTGAGAGAACCCGTGGTAGCCGTGGGAGCTAGAGTTAAGTCTCGAGACGTCCGTGGGAGACCGGTACCACACGGTAAGGGTTATCAGACGAGGGGCCAGAAAAGGGATCTGTAACTGAGAGTTATTATTAAGTCGGATCCGCATGCATATGGGTAGGTGCATCATTGACGAGAGCAACACGCTCCTTAAAATCTGTGAATGCTATTAAGGAATTCCGACTGGATTTGTGTGTGTGTTTGACGCTGAGGCTAAGTATTATTGATGTTATTGTTAAGGGGTATGTTGTTGTGAATAGTAGGAGTTAGATGACCATGAATGAATTGAGTAATCCGACTAGTGACTTGTGTAGATGCTTTATTAAATGTTAGTAAATGCTAGTATTATCTCAGATAGATAGAGTATGTTGAAAGGGAATATGTATGCTAAGTCGAGCCAATAACTGTCATTGTATATGTAAAAGCTCACCCCTTACACCATTTTTCAGTATGTGCAGATCGAGCTCGGAAGTGCTGACAGGGCCTCAAGTCTGAGTGTGGTGTACCCGATTGTTGAGTGCTTATATTGTATTCATTATGTTTAGTCAGTGTAGCCTTGGCCGGCTCTTATGTAAAATGACGATTAAGCATATTTGTTTATAAAGATTGATTAGGAGAATTATAGATATGGGTTACTTGTATGGAATTGTAAGTATTGGTGAATATATATATATATAATGTTAAGATAATGGGTATTCCGAGTGTGTGATTGTGTATAGACCTGTGTTGTATGCTGGTGACTTATGTTGGGCTCTTTCCGAGTAGGGGATACACATAAGGATTCTGCGAGAAACCCCTTTGATGAATTCTAAGCGGACGTTATAAATAATCCAAGCGAATTAGCCAAACGGTATTCCGAGTGGTTAGAACTAGAATATGTCCGAGTGGGGATTTACTTAATAACTCCCCGAGCGAATAAGTTGTGGCGTGCCGAGTGAGTTAGCTATCATTTTCCGAGTGAATGAGTTGAAGGATGACTCTGGATTCCGAGCGTCTGGATAGCCGAGTGTGGCTTCTCGCCCCAGCGATCAAGGTACTTGCTCCAGCGAGCGTGGATTTGGGAAGACCTTGTGTTGGCATCGCTTAAGCGATTCGTGCCTCGCCTGAGCGACTGGAGCTGCTTCGCTCAAGTGTATGGGTTCTCGCTTAACCGAGTGAATGCTGGTTTTGGGCTGCGCTGAGTGTTTCCTTCTTCCGCTGTATGCCCTCTCGAGTCAGTTTTATTCTCTTTTGCCTTCCTTCTCTTATTTCTTTTGTGACCCGGTTGCTTTATGGTCTATTCAGTTTATTTAATTTCGGAAAAAATGTTCTTGTCCTGGGTTGTTTTCATTTTAAATTTAGGATGTTTCAGGTTTTGGGTGATAATAAGCTCATGACCATTTTCAACATTAAGACATATGAGAAAAGTTCATTTTTAGTCTTAAAAATAGTGGGACATGTCACAAATATCACCTATTAGTCCCAATTTGACAATCATAAAAAGTTAGGTTCAAAACCCTCTTAAACTTGAGTTTTACAATGCAGTAGGTCCGATATTTTATGCCTAATGAGAGTTAGAAAACTTCAATTGGGGTAACACCAATTTTCATACCTCTGTAACATTATTATCTACAACTTTTAATAAAGAAGTCGAAGGACAAAAATGCCATTAAGATACCCAAATGAGCCAAAAATAGCGAAGGAAAAGCAACAGTTGGAAATTTTTGACAATAGCAAATTCCATTGGCCGTGGAACCTACTATTTGGACCACCCAAAATAGTCATTTTTTCCATGTTTTAAGGAAGAACGATCCACTGGCAGTGGGAAATTCCACTGGCCATGGATTTTACTACTGTAGGCACTATTCTGCAGCTTTTTGACCCTTAAGTTTTTGCCAACTTTGGGACCCTTTTTCACTAGGCTAATTGAATCCAATTTGCATGAACTTTTATATGCAACTTACCTACCCTAATATCAATTATGTAGCAAAGTTTCAAGCCAAAATTTCATCCCAATCATAATCTAAGCTATAGGGTAGTTTTATACATATTTTGGGGATTTTACATGACATACCAAAATGCAATTAGCTAAGTTTTGGTCTAAACTCTCTATGGACTCATATTCACGTATATAAATGTGACTTACTCTAACAAGTCTCATCCTATAATTCATTTCCTAGATCAAAGTATGTGCCAATAGCATTTCAAGCCCTTTTTGGCTAAACAAAGCATGTCAACCAAATATTATGTCATTTCAATATAATCATGGCAAGGCAAGCATGAGCATAATCATATACATCAATCACAAATCATTCAACTCATGCAATTGAAATGTAAATTCCTTTCCTACCTCGAGAGTAGAACCAAAATGATCTGCATGTTCCAAATGTTCCACCACATCATCATTCGGAACACAATCTACACATCAAACATATATGCATTCATTCAATCATGAGCCATCACAAGGCTTTCATTATAATTCTAAATAACCGTCCCCACAGCATTAAGCTTAGTACAAGTCCCAAACTTGTCAAAACATCCATTTATACACTTGTGTTAGGCTTCGGGAATTCCTTTCCCAAAGCCAAGATCCTCTAAGCCTCAAAAGAGGCTAACCACACCCAACAACAACAAGATCACATCTCTTATCTATAATACATCCAATCATCATATAAATCATCCATTTGCCAACTTTGTCACTCAAATTCATTATAAGCCATCTTAGCTTCATTCAAGGCCATCAACAATTCACAAATTTCTAGTAACACATATCATGGCCTAAGGCCTCATCAAATCCTCATCTTAACTCATCTATTCATCATTAATGGTTATCCACCATTATCATTATCATTTTTCCTTATAAATAACAACATCCAACTATAATATCACATAACCATTCTCAACTTAATTCCTCTATTTTTCTCATATACATCATTCCAAATATCTCTTCCACACACCAAAATCATTCTCATGACCAATGAATCATCAATTTCTTAAGGGTTTCATATTATCACCAATCATCAATTCCAACAATTTTCATATATCATCATAAGCATATTATCATCATTAAAGTGTCAATCAATTGTAAACAGTACATAATAATCCCAATGGTCATCTACCCTATGGTTTGAGTTTCACATGCATAAACCATCATACATAACATCATGAACTTCATTCACATTTTTCATCAACATCAATATTAAATTTCAATACTTTTAAAATTTCATTTCCTTATATGAAATCATCCTAAGGCATCAAAATCATCAAATCCACCATTTTTGCCAAAAGCCTTAAATTGCCAATACATAGGGTTTTCATCAAAATCACCCAATCAACAACTTCAACCATTTCTAAAATCCATATGAAAACCATAACCCTCATCCATTTCTAACACCAAACCATAATCAAGAATCACATTCTTAAACCATTCAACCAAGGGTTTCACATTCCCATCAACACCTATAATCTCTAACATTACCATTTCAAAAGATGCAAGAAATCCTTACCTCACATCCATGCAAATGCCAAAACAAAAATGGTGAAGGAGGGAGAAGAAGATGACCCAAGCAAAGCCTCCATGTCCAGTAGCATTTTACAATTAACTTGCTTAAGCGAGGCCCATCCCGCCTAAGCAAAAATGAAACAGAATCAATTCTTCAAGAATTTGCTCAAACGAGCCTCCCTCGCTTGAGCGGAAAACACACTGAATCAAATTTATAATTCGCTTAGGCGGAGACTCATCTGCTTGAGCGACATCACCAGAATTCGGTTTAGTGACTTACTCGCTTGAGCGAATTTGGTCCAGAACCCATAACATTGATACGAGGCAAATCTCGCTTGAGCAAGATTCCACTTGCTTGGGCGAGTTTATTAGAAAATGCCATTTAACTTATGCAATTCATACAACATGGCACACAAAAATACATTTTACATGAATTCGATTCAAATTATCGATTGGCTCATGTTTAAACACATATTTAGAACTTGTTCCAACAAGCCATAAGCCACAACTTGGTTTCTAAATCAACTTATGCATAAGAATATTTCAAGCACATTTTAGCTCAACCAACCATGTCAATTTGCAATATAAGCCTATTTGGCCACAACCAACCGCACACATAAGTCATATAGATGTATTATGAGTTATAAGCATCCTCTACATGAGATGTTAACCATCAAATGGGAATATGACCTATCCACTTCCTAATATCCATAATTCACAACACCTCAAATACATTTGGTCATACAATATGCATAACCAATGACCATAATCCCTAAACAACATCATTCATCCATCAAATTAGTATAAACCAAATATCGTAATTGTCAACATACATTATCAAGGTCAGAGCCCAAGATTAGCCTTACCACATCAAAGCCTAATTTTTACGCATGACCCACAAAATGAATATCTAACATTCAAATTACATATTAAGCATATATCTACCATATGCATTACAAAAAGATTTCCAGCCAAGGCATTCCTATACAACTATTTTACCTTCTCCACCAAAAGCTATAATTCAAAACATAATCTCATCCCATAACAATCCTGCATCATAATGCTAAAAAGAGACAACATGGGAGAGTGAGTTATACATTCAAAATGATGAATTCAAATACATTATGATCATGTGTACATGCATATAAACAACATGTGCGTTTTGTGATATAATATTCGGTTTATCACTGAGCCTTCATCAAGATATCATCATAGGCATTCAAATTTCATCATTTACAACTCATAGCAAGCACATGCACAAACACATACACATTCACACTGCCCTTCATCATCATGGGTTATCACAAATATCATGATTAAGTTTTTACATCTTTAATTAATTTACACTCCCAAGAGGTTATCATTTTTCTTGGCCATCTTCAACTCAAAGCCATGTTCCTACAGCTAATGCATATGTCATATTGTGTAATAAATATGCAATGGATCCAATTCAAAACATTTTATCATAACCCAGACGCACATGGTTTCTCAATCATTTGCAACCACGCATAGTTGTTTAAGCCTTTATCCTCCACAAAGATGCATTTCAAAAGATCTCGCAAGATCTGTAATATCTCAATATATCACCATTGATGAACGTTCAATTACAAGTTCCCCCGCAAGGGTCTTCTTTCTTATAGTCCTACAAGACCTTCATTGTTTCAATACACCTCATGATTGTAACCACGTATAATCATTCACATATTAGTTTCCCCTATGCAAGAGTACTCCTTCTTATAGTCTCGCAAGACCTTTATTGTTTCAATACATTATATGATCGCAATCACATATAATCATTCACATATTAGTTTCCCCACACAAGGGTACTCCTTCTCATAGTCCCGCAAGACTTTTATTGTTTCAATATATCATATGATCGCAACCACATATAATCATTCACATATTAGTTTCCCCCACGCAAGGGTATTCCTTCTCATAGTCCCGGAAGACCTTTATTGTTTCAATACTTCATGTGATCGCAACCCCATATAATCATTCACATATTAGTTTCCCCATGCAAGGATACTCTTTCTCATAGTCCCGCAAGACCTTTATTGTTTCAATACATCATGTGATTGTAACCACGTATAATCATTCACATATTAGTTTCCCCTACGCAAGTGTACTCCTTCTCATAGTCCCACAAGACCTTTATTGTTTCAATACATCATGTGATCATAACCACATATAAAATGCTATGTCATGCATGCTATGTCATGCATGCCATAAATGCAATAATGTACATGCTAGCCTTAACCTTGCAAGGATTTCTTACCCTCTCACTTAAGGGTACATTTTACACTTAACATTATTGAGAGTGGCACATAACCAATTATCGTACTCTCTAAGGCATACAACTTATCACATAATTTCTAAGGCATTAATTTACATTGTTCGTAACACAATAGTCAAGGAGTCTTATCAATATTAATCCACACATGGAAATCAAGAAGGTATATCAACAAGTATGCTTCAAATACATAGTATCAATATATTTACCAATCTAAAATTTAGCCATCACTGAGATTCAATCTCACACAACTTCACAATGGAAGTAGCACATCTATTCAAGGAAAAGGTATAAGTATGCACCAACATACACATAGTTAACACACAATTCTTGGTGGATTTTAATTTCCATTATCTTGCCATTGTTTTCAAGTTTTGATATGACATTAACTATGTCTTCAATCATCTTAATTCTTCAACACATTTCCAATCCACTAATTGGCAACAATTACAATGACATTCAATTATTGTCTCAATATTTTTATCATCACTCATGGGTATGTCCCGCAACCACATCATTCAATTCTAATAATCAATTATCATATCTCATCAATAGTGGTGAAACATACATGTTTTTTACAATATGACGTAGGCACATACTTTAACAAAATCTCAAGTCATTATCAACCACCACCAATGACACACCATATACATATATTCTAAATGCAATCACATACTTACTAAGCATATCATCATCATCAAAATATCAATCATCACCTTATTCCAACATATCCATAGCAAGGCAAACATGAGCAACATCATATACATTAATCATCAATCATTCAAATCATGCATTTAGAATATAAACTCCTCTTCTACCTTGTGAGAAGAAGAAATCTGAATAGTCCGACAACCCTGTCTCATCGTCTGGAATACAATCTACAAATCACACATATTTATAATTTCAATAAATTTTCCATTCGAGGCATGACCACAAGGTCAACTATTTAATATTAAGTAAATGACACTATAACATATCCAAGACATGTCATAAACATGGTTTCACAACATTCTTAAGTTTCAGGAATTGCTTTCCCTTATACAAGAGTCTCTATATTCAAAAGTGGGTTAAATCTATCCAATGCACAACCCATCCCCATTAGTGGTTTACCTAACATCACGACTTAGCATACTCTCAATTTCTATATATACATGAATAAGGTCATTCCCCATGGCATAAATTTTCATCTCATCATCAATTTGCTAAAAGCCTCAATGTTCTTAAACTAACATTTACATTATCATCATCTCCATAATTTTTCATTCATCAACACACAATTTCATTTCATTAATTCACAACAACCATTATAGGTCTTGTGTTCCCATTCATTATTTCACATTTGTAGGAACACTCATTTATGGGTTTCATCACCAATGGTCATCCACCATTATTAATATCATCCATCACCATAGGTAACAATACTTATCACTAAATACCATATGTTCTCTCTCAAAACCGACTCTCCTAGCTACAATAAACATATTTTCCCAATCTTAGGGTTAGAATTTTATCAAAACCCAACAACCACCATCAGTACAAATTAATATGGTTCCTTAACTCATTAACAATAACAAGTAATAGCAACCATTCCAACTTCATTTCTACACACAAATCATTCCCATGGTAATTAAATCATCATTTTCTCAAAGTTTGCCAAAAGTCCCAAATTCCAATTCTAAGGGTTTACATTTAAATTTGACAAGCATCAATTCCAATAATTCTTCATGCATCATTTTTAAGCATAACATCATCACCAATGTACCAAATCAGTTATAAACAACAACCAATAAATCCCAATGGTCATCTAACCAAGGGTTTGGGTTCCACATGCATATATCATCATCCACAATGACATTTAACTTAGTTCAAAACTTCATCAACATCAATAATTAATCCTGATCCTCCAAAAGTTTATTTTCATCATATAAAATTATTCTAAGAGCACAAAATCATCAACTTAGTCCAAAAACCCTAAAACACTAATACTTACAGTTTTATCAAGATCACTCAACAACAATCTTAACCAATTTCTTGAATCATTACAAATACAATAGCCTTCATTTTCATGTAGCACTAAGCCATAATCAAGAACTATATTTCAAGTGTTCAAGCCTAGAGTTCACCATGTTCATCAACACCCATAATGCTTAATGCCACCATTTTAAGCTTAAGCATCTCTAAAACCATAAATGGAGCAAGATGAGTTCAAAACCTTACCTTAAGGCTCCAAGATAGTCCAAAAACAAAAATGAGAGTGGTGGATGAAGAACCCATAAGATATTTACCTCAATGTCCCACAAATGCTTCATAAATCCAAGCTTAGATGTTGATTTTTGCAAGTGAAAGCGGGAGGGTGTACCACGGTTTTCCCATGAGAATGAAGAAGAAGAAAAAAATGAAGTGAAAGTGAAAGTGGAGAGGGGCTAACAAAAATTGAGAGAATGAGAGAGGGATTTTAGTGAAAATTGGGTATTACCCAATGGTTAAAAGGATACACATTTTTACTTTTACCAATGGTCTATAGTTCCCTTTTATCCTTTGGTTAATGAAGATTAGAGAAAGAGAAGGAAAATGCTACGGTGATGAGAAGGGAAGAAATGGGATTTTACATTCTCTTTTAATTCCAATTGGCTCGTATTTTTGTCATTTACTAACATACGTCGTGTCCGAATAAATATTTCCTTAAGCCTAAAAATTATTTTAATCATACCACCATAACCACAATAATTTCCTCAATATTTTAGACCCATCAAATATACAATTTGACTTAATGGGTCCCACATCATCTGTTAAATTGTTCAGTTTTAGTAAATTTTAATTTACCGATAAATCATAAGGAATGTCTAATTAATTTTCCCATATACATTGGGCCACAATTAATTAATCATCATCCAACAAATTTATTTCTCTAAAATTTGGGACGTTACATGTTACACACAGAAAAGTTCCCAATACAGTTCAATATATACAGTACGACATGCATATGAAATTCAGGTGAACATCACCACAACCTAGTGAGCTTTGCTATCCACTAACAGACAACAACACATGCATAAAACATTATGTTACCAGCATACAAAAGCAATTCCTAATGAGCTCTACTCTCCACTAACAAAAAATAATCAACATGCATTCAATGCCTAAAACAGGGAGCCAACTAAAATTTTGGTGGAGTTTCCCCTGTAAACTAGACATTTCCAAATTTTAGAAAATGCCTCGTTACACACAAAAGTTACCAGCACAATTTAACATAATCAATTTAACTGGCTTCATCATCAAAACAATCAGTATACATAATACACAACTCGTTTCATCATCAAAACAAACCAAGTAATAGCATGCTTCTTAAAATAGATTACTTTTTTACAAATTTACACAACTGAAAAATTAGAACAACAAAACTTACCTTGGAAGAAGAGAAGAGTCAGGGGTACGTAGAGAGCCAAAACAAAAATGAAAGGACAAGATAAAGGAAAGGTAGGAGAAGAAATACACAAAATGAAAACATAAAAGTTAGAGAAATTTAAGCAAATAGGTTGGATTACGTATTAATGTAGTCGTGCATTTCTGTCAAATTTAAAGTCAAATTGAACAGTTTCTTATTATGACATATATATATATATATATATATATATATAATTGTTTCTTATTTATGATTTTGAACAGGAGAGTGATCCTAAGCCTAAAAGCATTGCTTTCCTCAAATTGATAAGATACTTGTCCCTCTAAGCATCTCTTCTAGGCAGGCAGGCTACATTAATTATTCAGTTTCTCAACCCACAACTAACAAATATCAACAATTAACTAATAAACTAACAATCTATATAACTAACTACCAACCTAACCAATTGTTTCAATAACTAACTTTTCTACTATAAGTATCTATCACTTTGGTAATGGACTTAAATGACAAAACAATTCAATCTGTACAAGTAAAGGAGAAGTATCTAAGAAAGAAAATTCTGAAATAAGTAGGGACTTTTAATTTTGTGTCTTTTATTTACAGGAAAAGGATTAGCATAAATAGGAAAGAGGAAAAGTACAATGGTTTTACCACTTGATTTAATAACAAAGCTCATGAGGTATTGGCATAATAATAGAATCACAATTTGATTTCTTGTATAGACAAAGTTATTACTGTGACCATTAATCTTTTTCTTTCTTCTTGTACACTAGTTGAGTTTTTAACTAATGTTTTAAAACAAAAAACTAACATTCTTTTAACTAGTTGCACTTGCATGAATGGAAGGATTCTATACATATGCATGAACCTGTGCAACCAGAACATGTACAAGAAGAAACACTAGAACCAGAATTATATGAAATTAGAAAGGGAAGTAAATAAGAAAAGAAGCAGAAAAGGATAACAAAAACTAAATAGGAATCGTAATATTTCAAAAATAATTGCCATATGTTCAGAAAAGGACAACACCTCTCTTACTTTTAAAAAATAGATTCTAAAATTGACTACTGAAAGTAAACATTGATAAGACAGATTTTGACTTCTACTTGTTTTCTTTTGTGATATAGGGACAAAAATCGATTGGCTGAGTCAAAAGATAAACAATAGATGCGAAGCTCTCCATCATCAGGTATATGTTTATGTTGGGGAAAGATAATCCTTCTAGGTCATTTTAGAGATTCTATACATAAGATCATATGTTAATTCATTCTTTAAAGTAGTGAATGAAATTTAAAAGGCCATATATACAATGGACTTGTCAATTTTGTGTTTGGTTCTGGATTTATAGGTTTTCTTATTTTTATTAATGATGTTGAATTCATCATCATGTTATTATATATTAAAGCACATCACTAAGCCTATGTGTCTCTCTTAGCTCTGTTCCAATCCTTTAGTTTGGGTGTCTTACTCTTATCTTTCCAAAGAATTATAGAAATTATTCCATTTATATGTCATGTGAATGCAAAAAAATGTGTCATGTCATTATAAATAACTAAAGACCTATTCAATCATGAGTTGTTTGGTTTGATATATATATATATATATATATATATATATATATATATATATATATTGGTTCTGGGCTAATAATTTGTTGACTATACAAGCTAGGAATTTTTTATTGCCAGAAACGAAAGTGAAGGCAAGGAACATATTTGTGAGAGCTAATGAAGAGATTAAAGGCATCATACACCATGATAAGTCATAGCACCATCATCACAAAGAAACTCATGGAAGGAATGATGATATTAATAAGAATACCCCTACCGATGAAGTTAAGGATCCAAATGTATTTAAAAGAGTGAGAGAAGAATTTGAAGCAGTTTTCCAAGCTATTCATCCTAAGAAGGAAAGTTGAAAATTTTCCTGCCTTACCATAGACTAGGATGGTGAATCTAGTTTGATTGGGGGAGACTCAGGAGAGTTATGTATCACATGAGATAAACTCATAAATATTGATGATAAATTAATTTTTCATGTTCTATTTTTTTTTGTTGATAAGAGTCAATTTGGTCATCTAAAAATAGAGCGATCTCTAACTAAGTTTCTTAAAGATTATAAACCCCAAATAAGTCTTTCAACCATTAATTTGGTCACCATATTAGTTCTCAAACCCTTTTACACCTGTTAAAAACTAGTAAATAATGGTTGTTTTAATAAGAGTTTAAGGACTAATATGACGACTAAATCAATTTTTGAAGATTATCATTAGAAACTTTCACAAGTCATGTACAATCATTAGTGGACAGCTAGAAGTAATGATAATCATGGTTATCTATTTTTTAGTATAGCAACATTTAACTAAATTCAAATAAAATTGTAAGCAGAGACTTGCATTAGATAAATGACCAGTATATATCTATACTAAATCCAAGTAGAACCGGTCAAGTATTTTCAATTGACTTCTTTTATATATGTATAAGGTTGCTTACAGCACCAAAGTTTTACAATACTCAGTGGTCAAATACTACCATAATGACACAGAATCAAGTGTAGCAGGGAGTCCATTTTGATTTACAAAACTAAAGCCATTGACTTTTTACATTCAAAATAAATATTCATCAAGAACCATGAAATGAATTACTATATGTTTTGGATCTCTAGATGGTATATTCTTCTTCATTTTAATACATTTTCTTAGGACTTCAAATAATTAGAAGATACCTTGGCCTGCCACTATAGTTACTACATATTTTATTTTATGGATAGGATGATTTATATTTTGTGCCCTTTCCACTGGTCTGATTTAGAAGTAATAAATCTGCTACTCTGGACCAACTATCCAAGGATCCACCCAATAAGCCATTTTGATCCTAGTTCATTGATTATTATATTTGACGGATCCAATCCAAGTAATATTTGGTTGGTATTCAAGCTTAAAATTAAGGGACTACATCCTTGAGGCCACATATAATACACAAGTAAATAATGGATCTCTTTATCATAAGCCCTCCTAGTATACAGCTAAAATTCCCATATCCTCTATATTTTAGATTTTAACCATGTTAAGTGTGTGTTGATATCAGCATCTATACTTTATTTATTAGAACTATTTTGTAAAACCAGTAAAATTACCAATACATAGATTCCCATCAAATCTCATGGTGTCCACCACGTTAAATCTCAGGATAAATTTATTAATCTGACTTAGTTCTCTAATTTCTATGCTAAACCACAGTATCAGATTATGCAACAGTTGCATACTTTGGTTTCCCAGTTAGGACTACATGGTTAAATATATTCCATACGTAGGAACAATGAAAAAAATAGTGATGAAAACATGAAGAAAGGGGAGACCATTACCTCAGAATTGTAGGATACCCTTGTATGCCTAAGATCTTTGAATAAAACCCCTCTTTGTGCCTGACAGAAGTAATAACCTTCAAGACTAGGCTCATGAACCGCTAGCTGGAATTTCAAAGTCAATAAAATAAGTGAAGACACACTTGAGAAAGAAAATTAATTAGAAAATGCTTTGTTTTGTGGTCAAGGGATATAATTGGTACTAGATGAAATTCCAACTAAATAGAATCAACAAATTAACTCCAGTAATAATTGGACCTGCACCCAAATAAATGAATAAAAAATGCGTGATGTGATTTTTGGTATGGTCTTGTAGCTGATCCAAAATTCCTCGACGGAAACCTTCTCTTTAAATTATTATTGTTTGGAAGAACAAGCAACATTTTTGGTAATGGGATAAACCATGTGTGTCAACCCCTAATTTTTCAAACCCGAATCCCGATATCAACATAATTTAATTAATAAAAATACGAGTAAATTTTTCATGTTTTAAAAGAAAGTCCCGCATCCACCATTACATCAAGACCTGAAGCCCAAAAAACCAAAGGTTGAGATTTAAACGTTTGAAAACTGGATCGTTAAGGAAACAACCCTATTGTGTATACGTTGATTTTACAGCGGAAGGAAAATATGTATACAGGGTAATACGCCTAATCCCATATATGAAGATATGAGAAAAGGCCCAAAAATGAGAAAGGAAATCAAGAAAACAATCACAAAAGCTTATGCCAGACCAGCCAGCGTAGGTACGCTAGTTCTTGGCGTACCCATGCCCAACAACCAGTTACCACCCATAGGACAAGGGCTCCAACGATCACCACAGTATGCCAGCGCGTAGACCACCAGTGTGCTTACGCTGAATCCCAACATAAGTACACCTAGCTACTGACCAAACACCAACCAAATGCCCAGTGATGCAGTGTGCCCACATTGAGAATCAGCGTGCTTACGTTGGATGGCACACGATCAAACCTTGAGTCTAGTTACCAAGCGTCTCAACGCCCAGGTCAGGCATGCCAACACCCAAGGCCACACCAAGCTATAACATGCCAGTGTGCCTACACTCAAAACCAGCGTAGGTACACCTAGTCACTAGCCATCAAACCCTTCTATAGCTTTTCGCACCCTATGTTTTCACCAACTTTGGATCCTCTTTTCACTAGACTATTCAACTTCGAATTGGGTGAAATTTTATACGCAACTTACCTACCCTAATATCAATTATGTGACAAAGTTTCACGCCCAAACTCTATCCCCATCAAAATCTAAGCTATAGGGTTGTTTCACTCGTATTTAGGGTAATCTACTGGGTATATCATTTCACAAATGACTAAGTCTCATACCAAATTCTCTAGGGACCTATATTCATGTGTATAAGTGACTTGTTCCAACAAGTCCCATCCAGTAATTCCATTCCTAGATCAAGATACACTCTTGGGGCAATTTATGCACATTCTAGCTAAACCAAGCATACCCATTTGCAATTTAGACTTATTCAACCATAACCAATCATGCACATAAGTCTCATGCATATATTATGGGTTGTAGGTGACCTCTACATGAAGTCTTATCCACTAAATAAAAATATGACTTATCTACTTCCTTGTTGTGCATCCAATTCATAATATTAATGATAACTGATTCACATTTCCATCCCAATAAGTCACCGTTCATATAATATCATCATTCATTCATTAATACAACATAAAACTCATTGTATCATAATTAATCATAAACTATTGTTAAGGTTACAACTAAAAATAAGTCTTCCAAAACACTAAGGTCTAATTTTCACAAATGACCCTCAAATGAATACCTAACACCATTCTATATTCATGTACAAAATAAACATATACACATATCATATGCTTTACAAAAGATTGTCGGCCAAGGCTTACAAGCTTTCCTTTCATATTTACATTCACCATTGCTCAACCTCCAAAAAGGGTAGGATGTCCAACATACCTACATCAACCTTTAAAAATAGCAACTAGGAGGTGAGTAACATATACCAAATGAATTAAAGTCATACATTATGATCGTACACATATATACATATGCACCATATATGTTCCACAATAGAACCATATGAACCAAATATGTAGCACTAGTCACCATGTGACTTACGGATCAACAACATGGCCTCACTTGACAAAAGTGCTACGGGCCCCTCCCGAACACACATCGAGAGAGCCGTGCCCCCTAGGGACACCGAGGTCACTTGCTCATCACAGTGTCACCTACCCATTGGGCCCGCGACATAGGGTGCCTCACCACCAAACTATGGATAGCTTTGTGATTCCAAGAATCACTAGGGAACAACAATAATTTTACCCGTGTACTGGGTCGCCCTCCTACTAGGCCCGCCTATTGGAACCCCTAACATTCCACATAAACAGTGTATGATATGCCATGGATGCAAGTTCCAATCAATACATTTCTCACACTATGCATCCGAAAATTCCACTCCACAATCAATAACTCACCACCAACACTTAGTGGAATTCAATATCCTCATCAATCTCAACTATTACCAATTATCATTGGATTTCATTCATATCAATAGTTAGTGGCAATCATAATGATCATCAAATTATATGTCATGGGATGTCCAACATCATTGCAATCAATACAATCATGGTCTCAATGTTATTCTCACACAAGTCACACTACTATGAATCAAATTCAATATCATAATCATCATCCCAACAGTATTCACCACATAGTACAATTCATTCTAAATGCATTCCAATCACATAAACATCAAGATACTCATCCAAACCAAATTAGGATCTCACATTCATACATACACATCAATAATGGATCAAATCATCAATTTAGAAATGTTACCCCCTCCTACCTCAAGAGAAGTAGAAATCACCATGGTCCAAAGGTCTTGCTTCGTTGATGAGGTCGTTTCCTACATCACACAATGTACCATACAATTATTTTCTATCTAAACCACCAAGATTTAAATGTTCTTAATTAACTACTTGGTGTTTATACCATTTTAAATCTCAAACCTCTTTGATTTCATTTAATCCACCATAATCACTATGTGTTTGGTGCTCATATTCATTTATTATGCATTTTGAGCTACACCCATCAATGGGTTTCCATATTAATGGTTTTCAACCATCATTACTAACCATTTACCCTCATTAATGGCTATCCACCATCAATGTCACCATTTCACATCATTAATAACATTCTCCCAACATCAATAAATACTCTTCTACTCATATTTTACATTTCCCTGGTCATCTACTTACAACAAGTATTTCATTCATATCTGCTTTCAAAAGTTATTTCCCAATATACTTAAGAAAACTAAACACAATAAAATAGTGATCAAATACTTTCAAGCATTAAGTGCAGAATGAAACATAAAAACTATCAAATCTTGTTAACATACATGAAAAACATACAACAACATTACTTAGGGTTTGAATGGATTACAACCAATCCCAATGAATGAATTAGCTACTCATGCCTTGCATTTTCACTCAAGAATATAGGAAAGAAATGAATACAAAATAGAAAAGTGAAGCTGAATCAATGAGTGATGAATGAATGATGAATAAATTATGAATAAATTCTTGTTTCTCTGTTCTTCTGCTCTATTTATAGAGGAGTCATGCTTAAGCTTCCCTTTGTCACGCTTAAGCGTAACCCCAACTTGCTGAGTGGCATTGCAGGAGTGGTTAGAAACATGTGGAAGTGGATTAGCTGGGATCGCACAATTAGTCAATAAAAAATTCAGTGCCCATTCTTCTTTGATCACACTAAAGCGTGAGATATTCTTGCTTGAGCATGACTACACTTAAGCTTCATTGGGCCAAGCTCAAGCGTGAGGGGACCTGATGCTTTCTAAGTTATGTAAGCTTGAGCGTAAGGCTTCAAAGTCAAGCTCATTTGATTATGCGCTTAAGCGCCCCTGACCACGTCTAAGCGTGAAGAAAATATTGCTTACTGACTTGATTTCGTTTAAGTGTTATTGTCTCGCTCAAGCGCCCTTTAATTGTGCTCTTTCTTCGCTTTATTCATGCTCAAGCGTGTTGGCTTCCCTCTTATGCGCTTAAGCTCCTGATTCCCATCTCAGGCGTGGTTGCTTCTTAAAGTTTGGTTTCAGCCCGATCACGCTCAAGCGAGGGGATCCTTTGCTTCAGCGTGATGTGTGATGTTTGCTTTTGACTTTTCCTTGACTTTTGAATTTTCCTGCACTTCTTAAGAGATTTTCAAGATAATTTTCCACTTCTCAACAAATTATTTTATTTTTATTATTCATGAGCACATTCTTTGTTTATCAATCTATTCGCTTCAATTTCTTATAAAAATACTTCAAATAACCATATGAATATAATGCTTGTTTGACCATTATCAAACTCTCCCTAACCTAGAGTTTTGCTTGTCCTCAAGCAAAAAGAATGAAGGTTTAAACAAGAAGATATTCATGATGCTCAGATTCTAAGCATGAACAAAATTAAAAGACAGCATTTACAATTCAACTTCTTTGGACATATGGCATCCTTAATACCCATTCATTTGAAATGTGATGCATAATTTAATTTTTACAAAGCAAGTAACCTAATGCTGTAAGAATAAGGAGCTTCTCATTGTTTCTCACTAGTGTCTGTTCCACACATTCATCGTTAGAACTGCCTAGTTAACATTGCCAGTCATTTCCAATCAAACCAAAAATCAAAAGAACAGCACGGATCAAAAAGGTCTTTTAACAAGGTTGTAATTAGGCTGGGCTAACGAGAATTCTTGGTTTTTCTTAGATTTCAAATTGCATGTACAAAGAAGAGCATAAGTAATGAAATTTTCATAATTTGTGAGGCTTCTTCCTTTTCGAGCTTCAGAATTCTTTATCTTCTTTTTCCAATTCTCCTTTTGTTCAAAGATTTCTGGATGAAGAACTTTCTGCTTTTCTTTAGCATTTTCTTTTTCAACCTCTATTTCTTGCATCACCTTTATTGGGAAAAAATATTTTATGCTCTTTTCTTACCAAGCATGCTGATAAGATAGGAATTTATTTTTTATGCTTAGGTTAGGGTGTTTTTATGAAATAAAATTTTTGGCTCAAATGGGCTACCAAAGAATAGGATATTTTATTAAGGGTAGCTTTTTGGCTCTTGGCTAAATGCTTTTTCAAAAATGGCTTGATCATTTCCTTGCTTATTATCTTAGGAAAAAGGTTAATCAAAAAATTAGGCAATGCAAACTTAACAGCTACTAATAAGGTTCTCAGTGTTTTAATTTCTCGCTTCTCACCAGGTTATAAGGCATACTCCAATGTTCTCATAGTAAGAAGTTCAAGCATGTAAAAAAAAATTCAAAAGTTCATTCATTTCATTTCCTGGTTCTTAATTCAGCCAATTGTCCTTTCAAACAATGTTATTGCCTTAGAATTTGTTGCTAGAACCTATTGAATCTTTTGCATGCATTTTACTTTCTTGCTTATGGGTTGGGAAAACAATTCAGTTGCATGTATGTTCATATCTTAACAATTAAAGAGATCATGCAAATTCATCAATTAAGCATATAATTCAAACTAAAATACCCTAAAAAAAATTATCTACAGCAAGTTAGAAATAAAAGAGAAAAATAAAAATAAATCTAAAAAAAAAATAAAAGGAAACCAGAATAAAAGTAGTCTAAAAAGAAACGCAATAAGCCAAGATAAAAATTATGAAGTGTTAATCTGAAAGTGGGAATGATTTAATTCCTCACTCATCATCCTCTGACTCTATATCATCCAGCTCAGGTTCTCTTGCTGGAGGTGGCTGTGAGGATGGTCCTGGTGTCTCATCCCTCCCTGGTAGAAAAGGCCTATCTTCAGGCCATGCCATGTGAGCTGCAAAACTGAGTAGGGTCCATCCACGGGTTGACTTGGCCTACAAGAGTGTTGTGATACAGGCTATGGTGTAGGTGTACAAGGCCTCTACGATTGGCACTTTGTTGTGTCATGATATGATTTTGCTAGATTTTGAGTTGGAATATGGCCTGAAGAATCATCTCTGATTCTGTGTTTGGAGGAGGTGGGATAGGTGCTGTTGTAGTTACAGGTGGTGAGGAAGGTGCATTTATGCCAAGTGGTGGAGGTGCAGGTGGTGCTTGGACACTACAGTAGTGCTTAATTAAACGCCTATCAATGGGAGGCCTGATAGGTTTGAGATCCTGTACCTCAATTCCATATCCTGCATAAAAATCAGTGATGAAAGCAGGGAATCCTATACTCCCTTTTACGTTGTTTCCATCCTGGGATATCTTCTGATCAGCCTTCACGAACTTGTGGATTTCATCCGAAATAATATGGGCCAGGTCAATAGAGATATCATCCTGGAGAATGCAGTACAACAAATAGCACCTGCCAAAAATTAAATCAGAGATATGTGCATTAGGGGCTATGTTAGCAAGCAAATAGGATGTCCAAACTTGAGAGATGGTGGTCATATCCTTTCTCAAGATACGTAATGGGTTCTCTCCCTGGCCAAATTGAAAATGATGTCCTGGTATGCATATTGCAGCTTCAATGTCATAAGTTTCAATGAACTCATTCCTTTGTTTCATAACAGCATAATTGCAGGACTCTCCTTCCCCTAGTTCTATAATGTTGTCTAGATAGGTGTTGATCTAATTTCTACCATATGAAAGCCAATGGCTCTCACATAAGTCCTTCGATCACCTTCATCCTCCTTAGGCCATGTGTTGGCATAGAACTCTCTAACAACTTCAGGGTCATATTTATCCCTGGGGTAGCAAATTTTGAGCCAAGTTCTTCTCCTGATTACCATTAGGAAATCATCACATTCTCCAAGAGCTAGGTCCATCTTTCTCTTAGGGATGAAGGTCTAGTTTTTGATATCCTCATAACGCTTACTCCTGGCCTTGTCTCTAAATTTGGGCCCTATGTCTTTCTCCTCAGTACGAGCTCTCTTCCCCTTGTTTCTTCTGCTAGAACCAGTAGTAGCTTGTGGAGAAGAAGAGGCTGTTTGTTTGGTTCTTTCCATCTACAAGAGAGTAAAGCAATATATCATTGATAAATTGAACTCTCAATTAATTTTGTAAAGGAAATGATAGAGCAGAGGCAAGTTTCTCTCATGTCAATGAAGCAAAAGAATTGAAAGAACATTTAAAGATCATAACACTTATGCCTAATCATGTTCTTATAGGACTTTTATCAAGCAGGTAACATGTAACAGCATTTGTATATTGGTATTTCTTCACTAGTTTTCCTCAATCACACAAGAAAAGAGAACATCTGTATGGTTTTGCAATACCAGTGATAGGCATGAAGGCAAATTAGCATACATTCTATAAAAAATTACCTCATGTGAATCCTAAGAGAAATTTACCCGTCTTTACCAGCAACATCAGCATATAGGAATTTAAGAGATAAAAGTTCAGGGGTTACCTTGTTTGAAGAGTCTAAAAATTATGCATAAAAGAGAGAATGTATGGCACCCTTGAGTGAATTGAAAATGAAATACAGTTAAAATGCTCAATAGAAACTGATAGAGGGGAGGGAGTGGAAGTAAGTGGGGAGTTACATTTTCAGATTCTGAAATAATGGGGGGGAATGGCCCTTTAATATGGCAATAAGTAGCATCAGGTGGTAGTTTTAAAATCTCTCACTTAAGGGTGGATATGTCACGCTTAAGCGTGAGTGATATAGAATGAAATTTGAACTCACGCTTGAATTTACGCTTGAGTGCACCCCTTGATACTAAGCTTAACATTCACGCTCAAGCGTGACTATGTACGCTTAAGCGAGTGTGCCCCTTGATACCTTAAGTTCTCCACACTTGAGCGTGGTAAGTTGCGCTTGAGTGAGATCGGGCCCTAAAGAAAACTTTAGAATTTTACTTGTTTAAATTTAAAGTTGCACGCTTGAGCGTGGAGTGGGACGCTTGAGCGTGACACCCCCCTGATGCTTTTCCTTCCTACGCTTAAGCTTGGTTTAAGTGCATATTCACTTAAATTCTTACTCACCTGAGCATGATTTACCATGTGTGAGTATGATATCCCCTGATTCCTTTTTCATTCTTCACGCTTGAGCGTGAGAACCCACGCTTGAGGATGGTCGGGGCTGAAAAAAGAAAATGCATGGACAAAATTATTTTTACCTTTCCACACTTGAGCGTGTCCTTTCACGTTTAAGCGTGGTACCCTCCTGATGCCTTAAAAGACCCTCATGCTTAAGTGTGCTATTTGCGCTTAAGCATAGTTTGGACAGAATATTTTTTTTATCCCTCTACGCTTGAGCGTGGTTTCTTGCGCTTGGCTAATTTGATCACCATGCTTGAGCTTGAGGGATCACGCTTGAGCGTGATTGTGTTAGTTTCTGAATTTTGTTCCCATACTTAAGCTTCTCCCTCGAGTTCTAAGCTTGAATGCATGACTTCTTTAGACATGTTAAAGTTTAAGTTTGATAATGAGTCATGGCTTCATTCCTAACATGAAGAAAGTCAAAACATTAAATTCAAACTAAATCGGCTACTGAATTAAATGAAATAAACTAAAATAGTAAAATAGAAATTTTGGGTTGCCTCCCAAAAAGCGCTTGTTTATCGTCTTTAGCTTGACACTTGAGTTGTTAATGTGGTTCCTGTAGATGAATGAGAGTGGTGAGCTTCTCCACTTCCCCTCACAAATATGGGTTAAGTCTTTGGCCATTCACTATCCATGTTCTCTCAGATTAAGGATCTTGTAATTCGATGGCTCCATGAGATTTGACTTCCTTGAAAACGAATGGTCCTGATCATTTGGATTTTAACTTCCCTAGAAAGAGTTTCAACTTTGAATTGAACAGCGACACAGATTGGCTTGGATAGAAACTTTTATACAGAATTTTCTTGTCATGATAGGACTTCATCCTTTCCTTATAAATCCTCGAAGATTCATAAGCCTCTAATCTCCATTCTCCCAGCTTCTCCAGTTGAATCTTTCTTTCTTGTGTAGAAGCTTGTGGATTAAAGTTGAGCAACTTCATTACCCAGAAAGCCTTATGTTCAAGTTCCACCAGAAGATAGCATCTCTTTCCATACACTAGCTAAAAAGGTGAAAATCTTGTTGGTGCTTTGAAAGCAGTTCTGTATTATTAGACCCGGTTAATATAATGTTGTAGAAAACTTATTAACTTTGTTTTACTGTTGGGTCTTTTAATTGGCAAGCACACCAATCGTTTGTAGTTTTCAAAATTTAGATATCGTTCCACTAGGATTGAAAGTCTCATAGTTACAGTAATTTTCTAGTTACTATGGTAAATTTATCAAAACTTATACACAAAAGAATAATTTATATACAATTTATACAATATTTACAAGATGGCATAGTTGAGTTATTCATGTGGTAAAAAGAGAATAATGATCTATCTAAGAAGTTGAGTTCCAATTTAGAATAACTAAGATACTTGAGGATAAAACACAGATAAACAAATTATGTTGGAATTTGGATTCCTAATCTAGAATAATAATGGAGGAACTCAAGTCATGCATATTTAATCATCAAGTTCATATCATTGCAGCTTAAAATCATTATAATTGATCCCTCGTGATATAAATTCTAAGTATTTACCATAAAGTCCGATCCCTCGTGAGCTTTTTTAGTAAAAACTTGCATTAAGTCCTGGCCTTATGGAAACAATAATTACCAATTCTATCCCTAGTAATTAGTATATTAAGGGTATTCCAACTTTTACTTTTATTAAATCAAGTTTTAATAAGGCATGAATAATCATTCTCCCGTTTGACATTCACACTAATAAAACAAGTTTCAATACACATGAAAATTATTCTCCCATTTGACATTCATACTAATAAAAGATTGAAATACTAACATGCACTTGAATCATAAACATGCATAGATCAAATTCACAACATCATAATCAATAGACTAGTTCACCAATTCCAACATAAACAAATTAGTTACACATGGTGAAAGTAAAAACAACACTTACAGTGATTGACATTACAAAGGCGATGGAAACTTCACGATACAATGACCACAATACTACATAACACTCTCAAGTATTTAGAAAACTATTCTAGAACTACAAACTCACAAAAGAACCACTCAAACACAGGTGTATAAGAGAAGAAGAGAACTCAAAATGTGAGATGGGATGCCTTGAACGTGTGGAGAATCGCCCTATTTATAGGGCTGAGGAAGGGTCCTGACGCTACGCGCCAGCCTGACGCTACGCGTCAGGTCCCTAACTCAACCTCCATTAAACAGCTCGAAGTGGCCATGATGGAATTTTTTAATGAATCATGCCCTGCCACTTGGCCCTGTTTCCTCTTTCGGTTTGTCCATTTGTGCAAAGTGAAGTGGCCAATAATGGGTCACTAGCTGAGTGCTTGACCAAGCTGGCTGTGGAGTCCACGCAGCTCTGACGCTATGCGTAGATGTGACGCGTAACGTCAGCATCAGAAATCCCTACGCTACGTGTGGGCTTAATGCTACGCGTCAGATCTCCAGATCTTTATTTTTCTTTGAATTTTTTACTTTTTCACTGCAAAACTAGAGAAAATTGATCAAGGGCAGATTATTTCCAACAACATCCATTTATTGAATTTAAAACCTAATTTTCTAACAATTTAAGCTAATTTTTATTATTTTTATGAAATTTTTATTAAAGATTTTATTGTAAATTTGAGGACTAAAAAATACCCCCAACTTGAGACATTGTTCGTCCTCGAGCAAGAGAGAAAATAAAAATTTGAAATCAAATTTTTGAGTTAGTCCGAGAATTTATCATAAAAAGTAATTTCATAATTTACCATTTTGAAATAATCAATTATAGAAAACTCATGTAACAAAAGTTTATTGATAAAATTCTTTACAATATTTTATTAACAAATCAAGCATAATTTCAGGCTTACCTCACAAGTGTTTATCTCGATGCAAAGGTTAACCTGTTTCACTAAATCGATCATAAAATCAAACAAATTTAATTTTGATTTTCATCTAATTAATGGTTGATCATATAGAGATATTTCAGAAATCACAAGGTCTTTTTAAGGGTTGTAATGAGGCTTTGGGTATAAGAAATTATGGTTTTTCTTTAGAATTCAAAAACCTGAAATCATAAAAGAGCATTTTATAATTTTTAGGCTTTCTCTTGGCCCAAATTCTTATTTTCATATTGATGAGAAATAAATGCCCCTAACTTGATTCTTTTCACTATTTTTGACTTTTCTTTTTCATTTTTTTATTTTCTTTTTCTTTTATTATTATCATTATTATTTTGAAAAGAATCAAGTTGCTTATTTTCACTCTTCACTTTTGTAAGAACACTCAAAATATTTTTATTTTTCTTAATTGCTCTTTTAATCAATCAAGTATAGGGAATGGTTAAAACTGATATAGGTTAAGGGTACCAAAGAACTTATTTTTCAGGCTCAAATTTGGCTTTCAAAGGATAAAATAATTTTACCAAGGTAAGCTTTTTGGCCCAAGGTTTCTTTTCACCAATAAATATGCCTTGATCATTTTCCTGAATTCTCTGTACAATAACACAAATCAAAGATTAAAGCAAAATCAATTCAAATGAAATTATGTCGAATAAACCCTCAAGTGTTTTAAAAGATCTCTCGGCTCACTGGGTTATCGAAATTAGCTTGATAGTTAATAAACTTATTGTAATTAAATTTATCAAAACTCCTTAATTATAAAAAGAATCAATAATTGATTAAAAATGGTTTTAGTGTGTAAAAACTTTAAGTGTATAATTTTTCTTACTTTCAAAAATTTGATTCATTTATTAAAAGATAAAATTTATTTTTAATTTTTGAGTTTTTAGAGACAACACACAAAAAACAAAACACCATGACAAAAAAATTTCACAAAGATAAAACATAACCCATAAAAATAAACTATAATATAATCCACAAAGTAAAAATACTAATGTAAATATCAAACTAAAAATAAACTAAAGTGTATGTAAAAGATGTAGAAAATAACACCATAAGTCCTCCATGTGATCCTCATCATCTCTCTCCTCATCTGCATCATCCTCTGACTCAGCATGTGCTCCAGATGGTCCACCAGTCTCAGGGTAAGTAGGTGAATCACCAAGCCAAGCTACATGAGCTGCAAACTCAGCTGGTGTGACATAAGGTGCTCCCACTCCCTGAAGTCTATACTGATAAAATGCATCATGAAGATGCATGTAAGCTCTGTGAGTGGCAGCCACCATCTACATCATATGCTGATGCTCAAGTGTCATCCTGGCAAATCCCTCTGTGATAGCATCAGCAGGTGGTGGCTAAACTGGTGGTCTCTTCCTCCTCTGTCTGGGCTAAGCCTCCTACTCCAGTGGTGGAAGCTCGCACTGCTGGACGAAGTAATCTCTGTTCACTAGAACTTTAGGGACTCTCCCCAAAGAACTAATGAACTCTGGTGATGGCACAACAACTCCTTGCCTCCTCAGTAAGGCAGATATGATGAGAGGGAATGGGATAGGACGATTCACCTTATACCCAAGGGCATAAAGATGAATCTGCTCAGAAATCAACTCTGCAATATCAATGGTATGGCCCTGAAGAATAGAGAAAAGAAGGCAGTAGCGATCAACTAGGATAGAAGAGAGGTGAGTAACAGGAGTAATGTTATGCAGCATGAGATGAGACCACGCCTGAGCTATAGGGGTCAGCTGGGTCTTAAGAAAGTTAGATGGAGTCCTCCCAACCTTACTCAGGTTGAAGAAGATTCCATCCTTGCTCAAGAAGTAAGCAACTTGATCTAGGAAGTATCCTAGATCACCATCCTCAGTCACGATCTTGTTTTTGTTCTCCTTCCAGAAACAAGTATCGCTCTCGGGAGTAGGCTCCCAAGGATTACCCAGTAGGGTACTAATAGTGTCTCGATCATAAGCAATATGCCGACCCCTCACCCAACTCGTCCTCTGATGTCCAATGTTCGGAGAGTCCTGGCGAGTCCTATAGGAATTAGCATAAAATTGTGTTACTAAGATGGGATCCCCTCAGTAGGTAAGGAAAATAGGGGTCCCCATCTCCTTCTTTGGATCTCATCCTGCAGCTCAGGATAGTTCCCAGCACTCAGATCCAAGACTCTCTCCCAGATGAGTCTTTGGCCTTTAATTTGGTGGAATCGGGCCCATTTCGTATCAGTGTGAAATCTGGTGGGATCTCTAGGTCCTAACACCTCCTTACCCTGAAGATCTAGATCCTCAGAGGTGGTATCAGTATCCGCGGTCCTTCTTTGTCTTTTAGGACAAGTAGTCGGAATGGACTTCTTAGGTACCATCTGCAAAAAGAAAAATTAAAAATCAAACACATATTACAATATTGAAAAACATATCAAACATTAAAAAGTTAACAATTATTTTTGGTTTTTATATTTTATAAAAAACATAATAACAAAATATTTACACAAAACTTTTAAACATACATGTTTTTGGATTATCTAAAAAAAATTATTAAAAATTTTCACAAAATACAAAATTCACACAAAATCCACAACAAGATAAAAACAACATATTTTTGAATTTTTATAATTTATTAGAAAAATTAGCATGCATATTTTTGGATTTTTTTTAAAATTTATCGTAAACAAAAATCAACATGCAAACATGTAAAATCATACAACATACATATTTACAAAATTATGTGAATTTATTTTTATTTTTATGTAAGAAAGTATAACAAATATACGATTCTAGAAAATTTATTAATTTAAAAGAAAAATAGACAAACAACAAACAGAAGCATACTAGATAGAATTATTAAAAATAGAAAACAAATTATACAAATAACAGAAAATAACACACAAAAATTAACAAAAATCAAAAACAGAGGCTGACACTACGCGTGGGTGTGACACTAAGCGTCAGCTCTGATCTTCCCACGCTACGCGTCGGTGGGACGCTACGCATGGGATTACAGTTCTTGCCTCACGCTACGCGTCAGTAGGACGCTACACGTGAGGTGCGCAGTTTCAAATACAGAAACAGGGATTACACAATCACAACCCCCCATTCTTCATTCAATCAGAATTATATCCTAAATCTAACAGCAAACAGATCCCAATGGTTTTCTAATCCTAATCCTAACCACATGCATTGTAAAAATCTAAATTAAAATTCAAATAAAAAAGAGAGAAGGGAGAGGTTTACTTACTTGGGATTCTTTGTGCAATGAAGCAAAGAGGGAATGTGGGTGATTGAAAGTGGGAATTAGGGTTCTGAGAGGTAGAGTGAGGTAGAGAGGGAATTTTAGGTTTTAAAACCTAAGATTGGGCCACTCTGGTTTAGTTTTAAAAACTAAACATGGGCCCTGATGCTACCCGTGGCTGGGACGCTACGTGTTAGGTTGAAATTTTAACCTCCAAGCTGAGCGTCAGCGGGACGCTACGTGTGGGATTTTTTTAAAAAAAAATAAGTTAAAAAATAAAGAGAAAATAATGGGTTGCCTCCCATTGAGCGCTTGATTTACGGTCTCTAGCTAGACATCCTACATATCACAAATCAGTAAATAACAAATGGTAGTGAGTCTGTTGATCTCACCACCCAGATATGGTTTCAATCTCTGTCCATTAACCATCTAACTTCTTTTGGAAGTTGGATCTTCAATCTCAACTGCTCCATAATATTTAACTTCCTTGATTACAAAAGGACCTGACCATTTAGATTTTAATTTACCAGGAAACAGTCTTAATCTTCAATTAAACAATAAAACTTGCTGACCTGGTATAAAATGTCTATTTTTAATTTTCTTATCATGGTAGGCTTTCACCTTGTTTTTGTAACTTCTAGATGTCTCATAAGCATTGTTTCTCATTTCTTCCAATTCAAATAACTACAACTTTCTGTATTTGGATCAAAGTTGAGAAATTTTAAAGCCCAATATGCTTTATGTTCCATCTCTACTGGATGATGACAAGCTTTTCCATAGACCATTTGAAAAGGAGAAAGGCCAATTGGAGTTTTAAATGCAGTTCTGTATGCCCAGAGTGCATCATCAAGCTTTTGTGACCAATCTTTTCTGGAGGAAGACATAGTCTTTTCCAAAATCCTTTTCACTTTTCGATTTGAAATCTTAGCCTGTCCATTGGATTATGGATGATATGTTGTGGCCACTTTATGTCTCACTCCATAATGTTGTAACACTTTTTGAAGAACTTTGTTACAAAAATGTGATCCTCCATCACTGATCAAAGTTCTTGGTGTTCTAAACCTGTAGAAAATATTTTTCTTCAAGAAATTCACTACAGTTTTGGTGTCAGCGTTAGGTGAAGCAATTGCTTCTACACACTTTGAAACATAATCAACTGCCAAAAGAATGTATTGATTGAATTGAGAATAAGGAAAAGGTCCCATGAAATCAATACCCCAACAATCAAATACCTCAACCTCCTATATGTTTGTGAGAGGCATTTCTTGTCTTTTGTTAACATTACCTGTTCTTTGACAGTTATCATAAGCTTGAACAAATGAGTGAGAATCTTTAAAAATGGAGGGCCAATACAAACCTGATTGCAAAATTTTTGCAGCAGTTCTTTCTCCATTAAAATGTCCTCCATAAAGGAACTTATGATAATGCCATAACACATCTTTTTTCCCAGTCGGGTACACAACGACGTAACAAATTATCCACACCAATTTTAAATAGATGAGGGTCATCCCAAACAAAGTATCTTGAATCTTTGAAAAAAAAAATTCTTTGTTGCCAAGTTAGATCATTTGGAAGAATTCCTGCTGCTTTAAAATTGACCATATCAGCAAACCGTGGCCGTTTTGTTATTTCAAAAAGTTTTTCATTAGGAAATTCTTCCAAGATGTCTTTTTCTTTGGTAGTGACCTCATCATTCATTAATCTGGAAAGATGGTCAGCGACCATATTTTCACTTCTCTTTTTATCTTTGATTTCAAGATCATATTCTTGAAGGAGTAAAATCCATCGGATTAACCGAGGTTTAGAATCAGTTTTGGTCAAAAGATACTTGATTGCAGCATGATTAGTAAAATAATTATTTTTGATCCAATCAAGTATGATCTAAATTTTTCTAAGGCATACACTATAGCCAGTAATTCTTTTTCAGTAGTTGCATAATTTATTTGATTTTCATTTAAAACTTTACTAGTATAGTGTATAACCCTAAAAACCTTTTCATATCTTTGACCTAAAACTGCTCCTACAGCATAATCACTTGCATCACACATAAGTTCAAAGGGTAAATTCCAATTAGGAGCAACAATTACAGGGGCAGAAACCAATTTTTCTTTCAAGGAATTAAAAGCTTTAAGACATGCTTTATCAAACTTGAATTCAACATCTTTATTTAGAAGATTTGATAAAGGTTTAGCAATTTTTGAAAAATCTTGAATAAATCTTCTATAGAATCCAGCATGTCCTAAAAAACTTCTAATACCTTTCATATTCACAGGAGGTGGGAGTTTAGAGATTACCTCTATTTTGGCTTGGTCTACTTCAATACCTTTAGAGGAAATTTTCTGACCAAGTACAATTCCTTCTTTCACCATAAAGTGACATTTCTCCCAATTGAGCACTAAATTTGTTTCAATACACCGCTTCAGTACGGTGTCCAGATTGGTTAGACATGTTTCAAATGAATTTCCAAAGACTGAAAAATCATCCATGAAAATCTCAATGCTCTTTTCAATTAGATCTGCAAAAATAGCAAACATGCATCTTTGAAAAGTAGCAGGTGCATTACATAATCCAAATGGCATTTTCCTATATGCAAATATACCAAAGGGACATGTAAAAGCAGTCTTTTCCTGATCAGGAGGGTCAACAACAATTTGGTTGTATCCAGAATATCCATCAAGAAAACAATAGTAAGCTTGTCCAGACAATCTTTCAAGAATTTGATCCATAAAAGGAAGTGGAAAATGATCTTTTCTTGTTACTTGATTTAGTTTTCTATAATCAATGCATATTCTCCAACTAGTGATAGTTTTTGTTGGGATTAATTCATTTTTATCATTGACAATTACTGTCATACCACCTTTTTTTGGAACAACTTGTACCAGACTTACCCATGCACTATTAGAAATGGGATAGATAATACCTTCTTTCAGCAATTTCAAAACCTCCTTCTTAGTTACCTCTTTCATGGTTAGATTGAGGCGTCTTTGGGGTTGAGCAACAGGTTTAAAATTATCTTCCAGTAAAATCTTATGCATGCAATATGATAGGCTTATACCTTTTAGATCTTCAAGTGTCCATCCAATTGCTTCTTGATTCCTTTTTAAGACTTCAACCAGTTTTTCTTCTTCTGTTTCACTTAACAAATTACTAATAATCACTGGTTTTAAATTACCTTCTTTCAAAAAGATATACTTTAAGTTGGAAGGTAGCACTTTCAATTTAGGCCTCTTGATTTCTTCAACAGGTACTTCTTGAATTTCTTCAATTTCTCTTGATTTAGGGAAAATTTCTTTCCCTTGATCAAGATCTTCAAGATATTTGTCTACTTGTTTTTCTTCTTCTTCAATCAAAAATTCCACAGAGTTAGTTAATAACTTATTTAAAGGATCAGAGTTTGACATACTTGTGGATATGGAGAAGCAGACCTTGTCGAGAACATCCACCTTAAAACAATCTTGTTTTGGATTGGGATATTTCATGGCTTTGAAAACATCAAAGTTTACTTCTTCATCGTGAACTCTTACTGCCAGCTTTCCATTATCTACATCAATGAGCACTCTAGCAGTCTTCGTGAATGGTCTTCCCAGAATTAGGGGAACTTCAACATCTTCTTCCATGTCTAATACCACAAAGTCAACAAGGAAGTAGAACTTGTCAACTTTCATAAGTACATCTTCCACAATACCATAGGGTCTTTTAATTGATCTATCAGCCAGTTGCAGAGTCATCTTTGTTCTTTGAGGATCAAGGTCACCAATTCGCTTCATCATACTTAGAGGCATTACATTAATGCTAGCCCCTAAGTCTAACAAGGCTTTTCCAATGTTCATCCCTCCAATGGAGACAGGAATGGTGAAACTTCCAAGGTCTTTCGACTTTATTAGCATATTATGTTGCAAAATGGCGCTGCAACCTGCTTCCAGTTCAATAATTTCTTCATCATACCTCCTCTTTTTGGTGAGCAATTCTTTCATAAACTTTGCATATGTTGGCATCTATTCTAATGCCTCAGAAAATGGAATGTTTATGTGTAATTGCTTAAAGATTTCAAGGAATCTCTTGTATTCCTTTTCCTTATCCTTCTTTGATGGTGCATGTGGATAAGGTAAATCTTTAACTGGAGGTGTCTGACCCAAATACTAATTTTTTTATTTTTTATTTTTTGATTTTTGATTTTTCTTTTTCATCATTTTTTTCTTCATCTTTTTTCTCTTTTTCTTTCTTTTCTTCTTTCTCTTTTTCTTCTTTTTCTTTTTCTTTTTCTTTTTCTTTTTCTTTTTCTTTTTCTTCTTCTTCTTCTTCTTCTTCTTCTTCTTCTTCTTCTTCTTCTTCTTCTTCTTCTTCTTCTTCACAATCACTTCCTATAACTTTACCACTTCTTGTAAAAATAGCATTACATTATTCTCTTGGATTCTGAGTGTTTGCAGAAAAACCAGAGCTTTTCATGTCAGCTACTTCTTTTGCTAACTGTCCCAATTGCATGTCCGACGCTTTACGTGCGGCTTCATTTGTTTGCATGTATTAAAGCAACTGTTGGATAGACCCTTCTATCCGTGTTAGCCTTGCTGTTTGATCAAATTGTGGTTGTTGTTTGAATTGATTAATTGGAGGTCGGTTAGAAGGTCCAATGTCTTATTTCCAGCCAATATTCTGATTCTGCCAACCCTGCGGGTAATTATTAGGAAAAGAATTACTAAGATTGAAAGGAAAATTACCTAAAGGTATTCTTTGATGGTTTAAAAAATTGGCTTGCTCTTGCTCATTTCTTTCAGGGGCACAGTAACCACATGGTTGCTCTCCCATACAATGCATACATTGTTTTAATTGAGCAGGAGGTGGTGATGACATTTGAGCAATTTGAAGTTTCTCTAACTGTTTGCTCATAGACTTAATTTGTTGAGTCAATAATTTTTGCTGAGCTAATACTGCATCATTAACCCCCAATTCGAGCATACCTGGCTTTCTTTGTACATTACCTCTTTCATGTTTTACTTGTTGGTCACTGATGAACATTGATTCCAATATTTCTATTACTTCTTCCACAGTTTTCTTCCCATGCTTATTCTTTCATTTCCCTTGAGTCTTCTTTTATGAGTACATAGTTCTTTCAGAAATTTGGCATACTTGGGTATTTGCTTGATTGCATCAAGAAGAGGTATATTCACTTCTACTTTCCGAAAAGTATCCAAGATTTCTTTGTCAACTTCTTCCATCTTCTTGCTTGGAATTGCTTTGGGTGGGAAGGGAAGAGGGATATGAGGTGGGATTTGGGGTGATTGTATCTCAGATTTGCTTGAGGAGGGTACATAATTCTCAACTGTTTCAGGCTCAGTTGTTTGTTTTTCATGTTCCTTGGGTATGGGTACTTCAAGGTTCTTACCTGATCTTAACTGGATTGCGCTCACATTTCTTGGATTTACAGCTGGTTGAGATGGTAATTTGTCAGAGTTCTGAGACTGTAACTGGCTCAATGATGAAGCTAGTTGCCCAATTTGGTTACTTAAACTCTGGATGGTGGCATCATTCCTCTGTTGATATTCCAAGTTCTGTGCAGCCATTTGTTTCACCAGATCCTCCAAAGAGGGTCCACTTGTGGATGGTTGAGGTGTAGGTCTTTGAAAGATTGGTGCATTGTTTTGAAATGGGGGTTGGGGATTTTGTTGTTGGTTACCCCATCTCAAGTTTGGATGGTTCCTCCAACCTGGGTTATATCTATTGGTGGAAAGGTCATGGTTTTGTTGCTGTTGTGGTGGAGGTCTATCATGGTAGATATTGGCTGCATAGGCTTGGGGATTATTATTATCCTTTTCTTGTAGAGAAGGACAATAATCAGTGGGGTGCTCTTGTGAAGTACAGATGCCACACACTTTAGCAGTCATGGATTTTTGATTTACTGCTAATTGTGTGACCAGAGTGGTGAGAGCATCAAGTTTGCTCTCCAATTTAATTCCAGATGAACTAGAATTGGAATCAAACATGGGTTTGAAAGAATCATTTCTCACACCAAATTGTTGAGAGTTGGATGCCATCTTCTCAATCAAATTTCTTGCTTCAGCAGCAGTCATGTCTCCTAAAGCTCCTCCACTTGCCGCATCAATCATGTTGCGATCAATGTGGTGCAGACCTTCATAGAAGTACTGAAGAAGAAGTTGTTCAGAAATTTGGTGGCGAGGGAAACTTGCACAGAGTTTCTTAAATCTCTCCCAATACTCATAAAGGCTTTCTCCAGAGAGTTGCCTAATGCCAGATATATCCTTACGGATTGCAGTTGTTCTAGAGGCAGGAAAGAATTTTTCCAAGAACATTTTCTTTAAGTCATTCCAACTTGTGATTGATCTTGGAGCAAGGTAGTACAACCAATCCTTAGCAACACCCTCTAAAGAATGAGGAAACGCTTTAAGATAGACGTGCTCTTCTTGAACGTTTTGGGGTTTCATTGTGGAACACACAATGTGGAATTCTTTGAGGTGTTTGTGCGGATCTTCACCCGCAAGACCATGAAACTTAGGCAACAAGTGTATAAGTCCGGTCTTAAGAATAAAAGGGACATCCTCATCAGGATATTGAATACACAAACTTTCGTATGTGAATTCAGGTGCGGCTAGTTCTCTAAGAGTTCTCTCACGAGGTCCAGCCATATCAGAAAAATTTTCAGAATTATTTTCAACAGATTCAGATGAAATACTATCACTATCAATATCAACAAAATTATTATTAAATCTAGCTTCTCTAATTAATCTATGAAAAGTTCTATCAATTTCAGGATCAAATGAATATAAATGCTCAAAAGTCCTTCTAGTCATACATAGCATACAACAAGATATTTCATGATAATGAGCAATATATCATAAGAATCCTAAATCATGCAAAAGAAATAAAATAAAATAAACAAACAAACAAAAAAAAAATTTATTTTTTTTAATTTTTTTTTAAATTATTAAACAAAATTAATTTAAAACAACAATTTTCCTAAAGATCGTTGATCCCCGGCGGCGGCGCCAAAATTTGACGTCGGCTGTCGTGGCCCCGTCAAATTAGTACATTAAAACTAATTAATGTAGTACTAGGGTGTCAACCTAGGTCGTTCTCTCAAGGATCAACACTAAAATTTAGGAAAATCAAGTCTTAAACTAATTTTTAACAAACCAAAATAAAACAACTAAAATTTATTTTTAGAGACAAAAGTTCAACAAGCATACAATGGGGGGGGGGGGTTGTTTAAGTGTTACAGAAATTTAAAACAGAATATAAAATACAAAATGAGTGTAGAACAAGTAAATAACGAACGATTGATTTTCTTGGAGTATTGTAATTTATTTTATCCTTGGATTTGAAAAGGTTTCTATACACTTCCTTACTGTCAATCCCTTAGTTCAATTTGAATTAATCAACTAAGCGTCTTTTCATTCATAATTCCTTTACTTTCATAAAATGAAGATTTTAATCAAGCATCCTAATTAAGCAAAAGGAGTCAAGATTTTAAATTCTAGGAATTATTGAACATACATAGAACATCGCCTGCATACATAAACTAGCTTCAACGTTATGGAATTAAGCAAACCACAACTATTAAGATTGATTTTGAAACATTCATTAAGCATGTATATTTCTTAATCTATCTTAATATATATTTTTATTATTTAATCCTAACTGTCTAATTAAATTGATTAAGCATACAACTTAATTAAACCGAATAGACATTAAATAATTAAGCTAAAATTATGAAGAGTTTAACAACAAGGAAATATATTAAAAATCAAAACCTCAAAAATAATATTACATTAACCTCCAAGAAAATCAATCTAAGGGTTTTAGCCCTCCATAATTAAAACAAGATAAAAACCGAACCCGGAATGAAGTTCTCCCGAATTCTTCTGCTGTCCACTGCCTCAAAAATTCCCTCTGACTCTGCTCCAACAACTCCTCTGCTTCCCCCCTTTTCTCTCTTGCTGAACGTCCCCTTTTATATGCTTTAAGTTGGTTTTCTTTTTTTTTTATTTCCTCTAAAAACAGCCAGCTTACACTTCCACTTTGTCTCCTCTTTTCTTCATTTTTTCGTTGGCAAAATGCTTCATTTTGAACCCTTTCTTCTCTGTTTTCTTCTGCTTTTGACATTGGATTTTTGTTGTTTTCTTAATGTTGCTGTTTGCTGTCAGAATAATATTGCTGTTCAGCCAGCCTTTGTTCACTTTTCCAGCAGCCTTTCACGTTGATTCCTTGCAGTTTGGTGTCCATTTTCTGCTGTTTTCTTTTGAATTTATTTTATGCCATATAATGGAAATAATTTTGCAAACATTCTGCACTTTTAAGAAGCATTCACGTTGCAAAACAATTGGCAAAGACAAGTGCTTTCATTAAATAATTTAGTGCATGGACCCTTGCTGTTTTGCCAGCATGAAAGCTTGTACAATTGCCTTTGATTTGCATAAAATAATGGAGCTTGGACCCTTCTTGGTGCTGTCCGTGAGTGTGGTCTTGTTACCATATTATTTGCATTAAAAAAAATTGGCCCTTTGGACTTGTTGACCATGACATGGAATGGAAGAAAGTGATGGCTTTTGGCTTGTAAAATATTTAGCAATGGGGTCCCCTTTCTTTTTGGTAAAACCGTGAGAAGCTTGGCTTGGCTTCCTTTGTTTACATTAAAATATTAAAGGGATGACAATTGCTAAATAATTGGCACATGGTTCACTAGCTTCCAACGTGAATTGCATCCTTGAAACCAATTAAGTCCAATTTTGACTAAGTCAAAATTGGATTACCTTGTAGAAGCCTTCTCACGTTGAAAAGATGAAAGAAGAAGCATGATTTTATTCAAGTTCCAAGCTGCACAAGGTCACCCATCAGCCCATGATTCACGTTAAAACAGCAGCTAAAAAGGGGTCCAATTGCTTGCTGTTTTGTTGTCCTATTTTTACTGCTGTTGCTGTCAAAATTCCTTGCTGTTCTTTGTCAAAATTCCTTGCTGTTGCTGTACGAAATTCTCTGCTGTTTTTGTCTATTTTATTGCTGTTTTGCAGCAGCTTTCACGTGGACCCATGGCTGAATGGAGTTTATTTTGTTCAATTTTTTTAAGCATTGATAAGGCTAAAACAATTTCACATTAATATACTTGTCAAGAAAAAGTAATTAATGTGAATTTGTACTTGGAGGAGGGTAATTTATTTGCAAAATAATCATGAAGCTTCCAATAATTTGATAGCCTATAAAATAAAATAAAATCAAATTAAACTTAGTTAATTCAATAAATTTTATTTTAGAACTAAACATTCATGCAAGCTTAAATTATTTTAAACATACTAATTGATGCAAAAGAAACAGAAACAGTAGAAATTAAAAACAGCAATCACTAATAAACAGTAACAGTAAAAGAAAACATAAATCACAAAATTCAACACTCAATAGTAATAGTAAAAAAAAATAAGAAAACAGTGATCACTAGCAAGTAGTGAGATAAAAATTAAAAATGGAGATTACTGACAAATTATGCTAAAACACAGTTATTATAATTTAACAGTAGATAAAACAGACAAACAGAGTAAGTAATTAAAGATAAAAAGATATGTCATCATTCCACTAGGATTGAAAGTCCAATAGTTACAGTAATTTTCTAGTTACTATGGTAAATTTATCAAAACTTATACACAAAAGAATAATTTATATACAATTTATACAATATTTACAAGATGGCATAGTTGAGTTGTTCATGTGGTAAAAAGAGAATAATGATCTATCTAAGAAGTTGAGTTGCAATTTAGAATAACTAAGATACTTGAGGATAAAACACAGATAAACAAATTATGTTGGAATTTGGATTCCTAATCTAGAATAATAAAAGAGGAACTCAAGTCATGCATATTTAATCATCAAGTTCATATCATTGCAGCTTAAAATCATTATAACCGATCCCTCGTGATATAAATTCCAAGTATTTACCGTAAAGTCCGATCCCTCGTGAGCTTTTTCAGTAAAAACTTGCATTAAGTCCTGGCCTTATGGCAACAATAATTACCAATTCTATCCCTAGTAATTGGTATATTAAGGGTATTCCAACTTTTACTTTTATTAAATCAAGTTTTAATAAGGCATAAATAATCATTCTCCCATTTGACATTCACACTAATAAAACAAGTTTCAATACACATGAAAATCATTCTCCTGTTTGACATTCATACTAATAAAAGATTGAAATACTAATATGCACTTGAATCATAAACATGCATAGATCAAATTCACAATATCATAATCAATAGACTAGTTCACCAATTCCAACATAAACAAATTAGTTACACATGGTGAAAGTAAAAACAACACTTACAGTGATTGACATTACAAAGGCGATGGAAACTTCACGATACAATGATCACAATACTACATAACACTCTCGAGTATTTAGAAAACTATTCTAGAACTACAAACTCACAAAAGAACCACTCAAACACGAGTGTATAAGAGAAGAAGAGAACTCAGAATGTGAGATGGGATGCCTTGAATGTGTGGAGAATGGCCCTATTTATAAGGCTGAGGAAGGGTCCTGACGCTACGCGCCAGCCTGACGCTACGCGCCAGCCTGACGCTACGCGCCAGGTCCCTGACTCAGCCTCCATTAAACAGCTCAAAGTGGCCATGATGGAATTTTTTAATGAATCATGCCCTGCCACTTGGCCCTGTTTCCTCTTTCGGTTTGTCCATTTGTGCAAAGTGAAATGGCCAATAATGGGTCACTAGCTGAGTGCTTGGCCAAGCTGGCTGTGGAGTCCACACAGGTCTGACGCTACGCGTAGATGTGACGCATAGCGTCAGCATCAGAAATCCTCATGCTATGCGTAGGCTTAATGCTACGCGTCAGATCTCCAGATCTTCACTTTTCTTTGAATTTTTTACTTTTTCACTGCAAAACTAGAGAAAATTGATAGAGGGCAAATTATTTCCAACAACATCTATTTATTGAATTTAAAACCTAATTTTCTAACAATTTAAGCTAATTTTTATTATTTTTATGAAATTTTTATTAAAGATTTTATTATAAATTTGAGGACTAACATGTATGCCCATAAAGCATCATCTAACTTCAAGGACCAATCCTTTCTACCTTGGGCTATAGTTTTCTCCAGAATTCTCTTTATTTTTTTGTTGGATACTTCTACTTGCCCATTATCCTGAGGATGATAGGGAGAAGTTACTCTATGCCTAACTCCATAGTGTTTAAAACATTTTTGGAGTTGGACATTGCAGAAGTGAGAACCTCCATCACTTATTAATACTCGAGGCGTACCAAATCTGCTAAATATTTTCTTTTTCAAGAACTTGATTACAATTTTGGCATCTGCTTTGGCACATGTTATTGCTTCTACCCACTTTGACACATAATCCACTGCTACAAGAATATATTCATTTGAAAAAGAAGTGGGTAGAGGTCCAACAAAGTCCATTCCCCAACAATCAAATACTTCTACTTCTAGAATGGTGGTCAATGGCATTTCATTTCTTTTTGATATGCTTCCTGTCCTTTGACAAGCATCATAATGCTGCACAAAAACTTTAACATCTTTAAACAAAGTAGGCCAATAAAAACCTAATTGAAGAATCTTAGCTGTTGTCTTTTCTCTATTGAAGTGTCCTCTATAAGGTGAACTGTGACAGTGCCATAGGATATTCTTAGCTTCTTCATCAGATACACATCTCCTCAGAATGTTGTCTGATCTAAGCTTAAACAAGTATGGATCATCCTATACAAATTATTTTCCATCTTTCAAGAACTGTGTAACATCCTGGTTTTGATTTAATTACCAATTAAGGTTAATTACATAATTAAGATTATTGATTGAATAATAATAATAATGATAATAATGCTAGAAAATGACATTGGTGCCCTTGGTGGTGTAAAATGGGGCTTCGGTCCCCTCTCTCCCTTGTGATTGAAGATCCAGCTCCCTGAGCTTGCAGCACCAACTGAACATTCTTCAGTCACTCGTTCTCAACAGAACGACCCAGCTTCCAGCCGTTCAGCACTCTGCTCACAGCTTTAGAAGAACCAACGCTGCTTCCTCACGAGTAGATCTACCACCAAAACACTCCATGCCAAGCCTCCAAGGCACACGCAGTCCTCTCACTCGGTCCAGTAGAGGATTCTATGGCTGTGAGGGCAAACGGTTTAGTACCAGTAAAACGGCCGAATCAGCTTGGAGCTGAGAAAAGGCTTGGAGCCTATGTTGCAACAATAAAAATTGATAATAAATAACCGGATCCAGGTGACATGAATGTGTGCACACTTATGATTGTCATTAAGCTCAATGTGAATTGTTTGAATATGTGGATATGAATTGATTGGGGTGAATCCGATTGAATAAATGCATGTATACTGATGTTATTGCTGCTATTGCCGAGTGCAATATGATGTTATGGTTGTGATACATGTTGTGATGAATATGAATTATATAGCCATGAATAATTGGTGTGAATTCCGACTGAGTGAATATATGTACATTGGTACTGTTGCCGAGTGCAAGGTGATGTTATGGCTGTGAATATGTAATTGTGAATGTTGTGAATTACTAAATCTTGATTGGATTGCATGAATCCCGAGTGGATGAAGTCGTTGTAGGGTCCATATTGAATGGAAGAGTGCATTATTGCTGATTGAGATATGTTATTGTATGGTTGAGGATTCAAAGATTAATCCGAGTCAATAACTGTCATTTAATATGTAAAAACTAACCCCTACTGTGGCTATATTTTTCAGTATATGCAGGTCGGACAGGGAATGAGGAGATGGTCTCAAGTCTGAGTGATGGGCACTCTGATTGTTGAAGTGCACATATAATATATATTGTAAATAGATATGTTAAAGCCTTGGCCGACTCTCTTGTAATCTGAACGGATTTAATTATATGGGTTAACTATCGGGTTTGTGAACAAATATACATTGTATGTATATATATATTTTACATTGTTATGAAAGTTACCCGAATTGTTCATTATGTGGTGTGTGAGAGAATAATGTTAAGTTAATGAATTTTGAGTGGAATATTGATGGGAGAGCCATTACCGAGTGAGGCTTTAGTATATTGGCCTTTTCCGAGTGATGAAGGCTTAAAATGGTTCCGAGTAAGATGTACTCGAGTGGGCTACTTTCGAGGGAAGACTAGTCCATATGTTACCGAGTGAAAATATGAGTAAACCCCGAGTGGGGAAGGGTTTGAATATTCCCGAGTGGGAAATCCCGAGTGAACCTCTTCCGAGGGAAGAGTAATTATGATGGTTCTAATTGAGGTATTCTAGGAGTCCTCTTCCAAGTGAACGAGGCTATATATATTCCGAGTAAATGTTATATATTCTGAGTGGCTAAGTATTGAATAAGTCCGAGTGACTTAACTTGGTGAATTCTTCCGAGTGATGGGAGGTCAGAGTAATTCTGATTGGAGTATGATTGTGGAGACTCCTTCCGAGGGAACGTAGGGTTATGTGATCTCCGAGTGTGGAAGATCAAATTATGCCGAGTGCAGAATGGGTAATGTATTCCGAGTGAATTATGGTTGAATTATACCGAGTGGTATTGGACTGGGGAAATAATCCATGTGAGGGAAAGCTTATGGATTCCGAGTGGAATAACTGAAGGAATCATTTCCCGAGTGGAGATTAAGACTCTTCTGAATGAAGCATGTGTGTGGCTTCTTGAATAAACTAAGTATTTGGCTAAGTATGAATTTGCTGAGTGAAGCATGACCCTATGGGGACAGTTCCCGAGTGGACGTGGTCCCGAATCCGAGTGATGAAATTACCGAGTGAATGGGTTCGCTTCAGCGAATGAAGTTTCGCTCCAGCGAGATAAGGGCTCGCTCAAGCGCTGTATCTTCCGCTGGTCTGTTTGACCAGAGCTGAGACTTGCCCATGTGTGGCTTTCTGACTCGGTCTTCCCTTCTCTGATCGGTTTTGCTTTCCCTTGCCTTACGTTGGTTTATTTTTACCCCAACTGCTTGGTGAATTTTGGAAAAAAAAATTTCCCTAGTCTCGATTTTCGGTTTATTAAGTTGGGTTGTTTCAAACTTTTTCTTTTACTGCCATGTAAGATCTTCAGGAAGCATTCCTGTAGCTTTGAAATTTTCCATGTCTGCGAACCATGGTCTATTCTGAATCAATAATAGCTTTTCATCTGGAAAGTCATCTTGAACTTCAGGTTGAATTTTTGTGACTTCATCATTAATCAACCTTGACAAATGATCTGCCACATGATTTTCACTTCCCTTCATGTCTCGAATAATCAAATCAAATTCTTGAAGAAGAAGAATCCACCTGATTAGTCTTGGTTTAGACTCAGATTTGTTCAACAAATACTTAATGGCTGCATGATCTATAAAAATAATAACTTGAGAACCAATTAAATACGATCTAAATTTTTCCAAGCCATACACAACTGCTAATAACTCTTTCTCTATTGTAGCATAATTAATTTGAGCCTCATTTAAAGCCTTACTAGCATAGTGTATGGGATGAAAAACTTTAGATTTTCTTTGACCCAAGACTGCACCTATTGTATAGTTGCTTACATCACACATCATTTCAAAAACAAGTTTCCAATCAGGAGCAATTATAATAGGAGCAGTAACCAATTTTTCTTTCAATAAATTAAAAGTAGATAAACATGCATCATTAAATTAAAAAGAAATATCTTTTTGCAATAGATTACTCAAAGGTATGGCGATCTTGGAGAAATCCTTGATAAATCTTCTGTAGAAACCTACATGTCCTAGAAAGCTTCTTACTCCTTGACATTGGTTGGCAAAGGTAGTTTCTTGATCACTTCCACTTTTGCACGATCCACCTCAATGCCTTTTCCTGAGATTGTATGGCCCAGCACAATACCTTTAGTCACCATGAAATGGCATTTCTCCCAATTTAGTACTAAGTTGGTTTCCACATATCTTTGAAGCACAGTGTCTAAATTCTCTAAACACATATCAAATGACTTTCCGAACACTAAAAAATCATCCATAAAAACTTCAATGCATTTTTCCACCAGGTCAGCAAAGATTGCCAGCATACATCTTTGGAAGGTGGTTGGAGCATTGTAAAGTCTAAAGGGCATCTTTCTGTAAGCAAATACACCAAAAGGACAAGTGAAGGTTGTCTTTTCTTGATCTTCTGGAGCCACCGCTATCTGATTGTAACTTGAATAACCATCTAGGAAACAATAATAAGCTTGTCCAGCAAGCCTATCTAGCATCTGATCCATGAAAGGTAATGGAAAGTGGTCATTCCTTGTTGCTTGGTTGAGTTTCCTATAATCAATACACATTCTCCACCCGGTAATAGTTCTGGTGGGAATTAACTCATTGTTTTCATATTTTACAACTGTAATGCCACCCTTTTTTGGCACGACCTGTACTGGACTTACCCAAGCACTATCTGAAATAGGGTAGATCATCCCAGCTTCCAGCAACTTCATCACTTTCTTTTTCACGACCTCCTTCGTTGTTGGATTCAATCTTCTTTGAGGTTATGTAATGGGTTTATATTCCTGTTCCATGAAAATATGATGCATACAATAGGAAGGACTAATACCTTTCAAGTTGTTCAATCTCCATCCAATTCCTCCTTCATTTTTCTTCAAAATTTGAATCAATTGATCTTCTTCCTCCTTTAGCAAGTTGTTACTGATTACAACTGGTTTTTGACCTTCATCATCTAGAAATGCATACTTCAAATGGGAAGGTAGTTCTTTCAACTCCAGCTGTTGAACCTCAGTGACTTGTTTTCCAGGAAGGCTTTCTATAGATTCTGTATCACTTGGTACCTCCTTGATTGCATTAAAACTGCAAAGAATCTCCTCCACTTAGAGCTGGCAAAATGGGTTGGCCCGCATGGGCCGGCCCAAACCCGCCCATAAAAATGTAGTGCACGGGCTTAAAATAAAAAATTAAAATCAATACGTGGGAAAAAAGTCTGACCCTAAAAAAGCCCGAAAAAAGTGGCCCGAGTGCGGGCCGGCCCGTGTGGCCCGTGGGCGGCCCGATTATTTTTAAAAAATAAAAATAATAATTTTTAGTTATGTTAGGTGCTTGCTTTTGTGACTTTTATTATGGACTTTTATGAAATATATGATTCAACTTTGTGTATTTTGTTTTTTTCCATAATGTTTTCTTTGATTGATTTTGTACATTTTATTAAAAAACATAATATAGAAAGTCAAACATAATGTCATCTACATAAGATAATATCACTTTATGTCAACACCAATAGTTATGTAGTTCATGACTTCACCTTAATAAGGTTTCACAGTGTTGCCGTTATGAATTGATAATATCACTTTATGACTTCACCAATAGTTATGCGCTACGTTATATGCATTTTTAATTTGATTACGATAAAACTTGAAGCTGTATGTCCATAATTTTTTAGCTATAGCCTATATGTTTACACAAATCATGATCTTTGATATATGTATATTTTTTTAATCGTGTGCCTTTCTCATTCGGTAATGTTATTTTAATTAAAACTTTTTCCAGCTAATTTAATTAAATAGTATTATTTCATAAAACAATTTTTTTATAAATTTATTTTTTAAACTTTTTTTAAGCGGGCCGCCCGAAATGGCCCGCGGCCAATTGAGGGCCGGGCTAGGGCCTTTAATTTCAAGGCCCGAATTTTTGCGGGCCTTTTTTGGCCCGGCCCTAAATGGCCCGCAACCCGATAAAGCCCAGCCCGTTTAGGGCCGCCCGCCCGAATTGCCAGCTCTACCTCCACTTCTTTTGCTTCTTTATCGTCAAGTCCTTCTACACCCACATTAAAACTTTTTTAAGGGAGCTCAAATGTTGTGCTTCAGTAGTTTCCAGCATACCCACTTCATCCTCCATATCAATTTTGAAACAACTTTGCTTATCTACAGGATGTTTTATTAGTTCAAAAACATCGAAGTTGATTTCCTCATCTTGAACTCTTACCTTCAATTTCCCATCATCAACATCTATGATGACATTTGTAGTCTTCATAAATAGCCTTCCTAATATGAGAGGTACTTCAGAATCTTCGTCTATGTCCATGGTTACAAAGTCCACAAGAAATACAAATTTGTCAATTTTTAGGAGGACGTCCTCTGCTACTCCATATGGAAATTTCACTGTTCGGTCAGCCAATTGCAGAGTTATTCTTGTTGGCCTAATTTCTAGATCACCTATCATTTTCAGCATGGATAATGGCATCAGATTAATACTATCTCCAAGATCCAACAAAGCTTTTCCTACTGGAGAGTTCTAATAGTAATGGGGATTGTGAAACTCCCTGGATCTTTGGACTTCTGAGGTAGTGCTTTTTGAATGATGGCACTGCATCCAGCTTCAAGCTCCACTGTTTCTTCTAAAAGTTTCTTTTTCTTTATCAGCAAATCCTTTATAAATTTTGCATACATAGGCATTTTCTCCATGGCTTCCATAAATGGAACATTGATCTGTAATCTTTCAAAGATATCCATGAATTTGGCGAATTACCTTTCCTTATCACGCTTGGAAGGATTTTTGGGATAAGGCATACTCTTTAATTGTGGAATGTCTTTATCAACTCTTGCCTTTTCTTTTTCATTTTCACTCTTTTTATTTTTCTCCATCTCTTTTTTCTTTTTCTTTATTCATATTTACAACTTTACTCTCTTTTTCTTTTTCTTTTTCAACCTCTTCTTCCTCTTTTTCTTTCTCACTCAACTCAAATCTTACTGTTTTTCCACTACGGGTAGCCACGGCTTTGCATTGCTCCTTCAGATTCTGCTTAGTGTTAGCTCCATACTGGGGTCTTTGTTGTTCAGAAATTTGACGAGCTAGTTGTCCTACCTGTGTCTCCAAATTCCTCATGGATGCCTCAGTATTCTTTTGATTTGTTATAGAGGCTTGCATAAACTTTTCCAAAGTGTCCTCTAATCTGGAAGTTTTCTCCATCAAAGAAAGGCCCTGTTGGTAAGTTTATTGCCTGTTGGATGTGCTAGCCTCTTGTTTCCATCCACCATTTTGATTATTCCTCCAACCCTGTGAAAAATTGTTAGGATAAGCATTGTTATTGAAGTTACCCTACTTACCTTAATTGTTCATGTACAGGATGGTTTCATCAGACTGCTCTCCATGGCAATACCCATTTTGGTGATCTTCTCCACAAAAATCACATTGTGATTTTTGATGTACTGCAAATTGAGAAGTTTGTACTGCATGTAACTGTTGGGGTAATTTTGCCATTTGTTGGGTGAAAGCTTCAATTTGTTGGGTTAGTATCTTATTTTGAGCTAGAATGGCATCTGTAGTATTCAACTCTAATACTCCCTTCTTTTGAACTTGGGCTCTATCATGCTGGGCTTGGTAGTCTACGGAGGATAATGCTTCGATAATTCTGGTGGCTTGCTCCTCATCTACCATCATCATTGTGCCTCTTGCTACTGCATCCAATATCATTTTTGTATCTTCCCTTAGTCCATTGTAGAAGATATTGAGTTGGGCAATATATTCCAATCCATGGTTTGGGCATTTCCTAAGGAGAGATTTGAAATGTTCCCATGCCTCACAAAATGGTTCATCTTGGCCTTGTTTAAAAGTTGTGATGTTTGATTTGGCTCTAATGAATTTGGATGGTGGGAAGAATCTCTACAGGAATTTTTCTTCAACTGTATTCTAGCTATTCAAGCTTTGATTTGGATGGGATTGTAGCCATTCTTTTGCTTTACCTGCTAAAGAGAAAGGAAACAATCTTAAATATGTAGCTTCAATTACATATTGTTCAAAACCCATTGTTCCAATCAATTCATAGAATGTAGCCAAGTGAGTATATGGATCTTCACTGGTCATTCCATGAAATTGGTGGGAACTAATTAAGCTTAAAAAAGCAGGTTTCATTTCAATGGCCCTTATGGAGTTAGGAATAGCAATGCCTAAAAAATGTCTAGGTCCTTGTTGTAAGGCATAATCTCCCAGTGTTCTTCTTGGTGGATTTGGATTGTGGTTGTTGTCTTCCACCATTTTCTCAGCTTGTGTTGAGGAAGAAGTTTCACCCGTGTGGAAGCTTTGCTTTTTCTTTGCTTTCTTGATCTTCTTGAGGAACCTATCTATCTTTGGATCAAATGTAAATTGTTCTTTTGATCCCTGTCCTCTTAAAAGCATAAATTAAGCACTTACTCCAGCAAAGTTACCACATGTTAGAAAGAAATGAAAACACAAATAAACAGAAACTATTCACAAAGTCTTATCAATTCAATGCTTAGATTTTCAACCTTGAATCACCTCCCCGGCTTTGGCGCCAAAACTTAGTATAAAAATATTTTGATTACTTAGTGAATGCCAAAACTAGGTAACATAAAACTTGATTGATGTTATCAGAAATTACATAGAAGCTTGTTGAAAAGGAAGTTTTCAAAAAAAGAATCAAGTTTGTATAATATGAATTTACTAAAAGATTATTGCCAAGTTTAAACACTATAGTTGTAGTAAAAAGGGGTTGTCATTCCACTAAGGAGGTGTTAGCTTAAAGATATTAGTTCTTGAATTGATGTAACAAGAAGTTTTGGTTTGTTGTAAAGGATACTGATTGAAATGGTTAACAAAATGTAATAAATGTAAAGAACAACAATAATAAGTTTTGGTAAAAATTAGATTTGGAAAACTGGGATTGGTTTTTCATCACATCTCACCTTCGTAACCTATGTAACTTTGCATGTATATAACTTGAAATGATAATTTTTAAGTCATAATCAAAGTCATTTGCATCGATCCCTCATATACAAAATTCATAAGAATGATTTCAACCTGCTGATCCCTCAGTCACCTTGAAATCATTCCAGCATTAATGCTCGATTGTTTAGACGTTCATTGCATTAGATACCATCCCTAGTCATCTATTTACAACAAGTATTTCATTCAGATCTGCTTTCAAAAGTTATTTCCCAATGTACTTAAGAAAACTAAACACAAGAAAATAGTGATCAAATACTTTTAAGCATTAAGTACAGAATGAAACACAAAACTATCAAATCTTGTTAACATACATGAAAGACTTACAGCAGCATTACTTGGGGTTTGAATGGATTACAACCAATCCCAATGAATGAATTAGCTACTCATGCCTTGCATTTTCACTCAAGAATATAGGAAAGAAATGAATACAAAATAGAAAAATGAAGCTGAATGAATGAGTGATGAATAATTGATGAAGGAATGATGAATAAATTATGAATGAATTCCTGTTCCTCTGTTCTTCTGCTCTATTTATAGAGGAGTCACGCTTAAGCTTCCCTTTGTCACACTTAAGTGTAACCCCAACTTGCTGAGGGGTATTGGAGGAGTGGTAAAAAACATGCGGAAGTGGATGAGCTGGGATCGCACCATTGGTTAATAAAAAATTTAGTGCCCATTCTTCTTCGATCATGCTTAAGCGTGAGATATTCTCGCTTGAGTGTGACTGCGCTTAAGCTTCATTGGGCCAAGCTCAAGCGTGAGGGGACCTGATGGCTTCTGAGTTGCGTACGCTTAAGCGTAAGGCTTCAAAGTCAAGCTCCTTTGATTATGCGCTCAAGCGCCCCTGACCACGTCCAAGCATGAAGAAAATGTTGCTCACTGACTTGATTTCGCTTTAGCGTAATTGTCTTGCTCAAGCACCCTTTAATTGTGCTTTTTCTTCACTTCATTCATGCTCAAGCGTGTGGGCTTCCCTTTTACGTGCTTAAGCTCATGTTTCCCACGCTCAGGCGTGGTTGCTTCTTAAAGTTTGGTTTTAGCCCGATCACGCTCAAGCGAGGGAATCCTTTACTTAAGCGTGATGTGTGATGTTTGCTTTTGACTTTTCCTTGACTTTTGAATTTTCCTGTACTTCTTAAGAGATTTTCAAGATAATTTTCTATTTCTCAACAAATTATTTTATTTTCACTTTTCATGAGCACATTCTTTGTTTATCAATCCATTTGCTTCAATTTCTTGTAAAAGTACTTCAAATAACCATATGAATATAATGCTTGTTTGATCATTATCAGTGCGCTCATAAGTAGGTTCATCTTACTTAATAAAGGAGTCTCAACCCATATTTTGGCACAATTATAAAGTATCATCAAAATCGACCAAGGGTCGTTAAAGTGTCCCTACAAAAGAATCTTGAAGGAAGAATTTCTCTTTTTAACAAGTCGTCTAACCTTATCCTATGACCCTCAGTTGGGCATTCAATATCATCAAGGCTAGAATAGTTAGAAGACTTACTCTTGGTCTTCCTCTTCTTGCTTTGAGCTTTAGTCATCGCCTTGCATGACATTTTTATATAGGCACTATGAAATGGACTAATCAAAGCACGAAAAGAAGTTAGGATGCATATAGTCCAATATCTTAGTTTTGTATATATCACAAGTGGCAAGAATGATAAGCATGGTGCCACACATCAAAGGTATCTATTAAAATAAACTTAGGTCATATATGAATAAATAGATACAATATGGTGTGTACTAGACTCAATTCATATTCAACTCATGCAAACAATCATATGCAAAGTGTCTTAGTCATTTACACAAACACTTGGTGTGTACAAATAAAAAGAACATGAAATGCCAAGATCTTACCATACCATGCATTCTAATACAACAAACAACCACACAAAACATAATCAAGAAGTATCAATCATGGTTCTAATCATAAACAAGAGCACAACATGGAAAAGAACTCAAGTGGGGTTCATAGAAAAGAATGAACAATAAGCATGGTTCATAAGAGTTTTAATCATACCCACTTGGTTTTGAAGCAATTCTAAACATCACAAAGCATATAGGAGAGTATCCAACCAACAAATTTCAAAATATTTACAAAAATTCCCAATTTTTCAAATACCCTAAAATCCTTGAAAAATTCCATATTTAGAAAGGAAATGGTGATGACTTACTTGATGTGAAGGAGAATTAGAACTAAGAAATGGAATGTGATGGGGATTTAAAGGGAGAGCTTTTGAAAACATTTGGTGTAGGACTCACTTGTTAAAGGGAAGGATACAAAGGTGCTTTGTAAAAAGAAGTATAAAGGAACGTGAGAGCCTAGGGGATTTAAAAGTTGAACACACACTACCTGATGGCCATCCACGGCCAGTGGTTCCAATCCACTATGGATGGAACTGCCTATAAGGGAAAATTTTAGGCAAATGAAACCCATGTTACAGACCTCGAAACACGGCCAGTGGATTCAATCCACGACCTGTGGAGGTCACTGCCTAGGGGAGGGGGAAATTGGTTTTCAAATACTCATGGTACCTGTTCCAATCCACGGTCCGTGGTTACATTCCACAGCCCGTGGTTGGCATTGTTTTGACCCAAAATTGTTATGAAAAATTTCCATGTTGAGCTTGTCTCATTCCACAGCTAGTGGTGTATAACCACAGCCTGTGGATGGCATTGTTTTGGTCAAGAAAAATTGCCTGACACCATGAGTTTTCAAAGGTTTTCTTCCTCCACAAACTAGGAAAACTGCTTATTGAAAAAGTAAAAGAAGGAAATTAAAATTTTGATTTTATTTTATTTTCAAAGAACATTCACAAAAACATGAAGAAATAAGACATTCATGGGGTTACCTTCCTACAAGTACTAAGTTTAACGTCTTCAGCCAGACTTTTCAAATCAAGATAGTTAGGACTCATGAAAATCAATTAATCCTAACACACTAAATGGTAGGATAGGCTCACCTACTAAATAATGCTTAAGCCTTTGGCTATTAACCTTAAATGCACCAGACTTTTCACTCCATATCTCAAAAGTGCCAAAAGGGAAGTTTTTTGTTACCTGAAAAGGTCTGGCCCATCTAGACCTTAGCTTACCAGGGAAAAGCTTCAAGTGAGAATTGAAGAGGAGAACCATGTCTCCCGGGTTGAATGACCTCCAGAGGATGTGCCGATCATGCTACCGTTTGGTCTTCTCCTTATAAATCTTGACATTCTCATAAGCATCCAGACGGAGATCTTCAAGCTCGTTCAACTCCAGCAACCTATGTTCACCTATAGCCTTAAGATCAAGATTAAGCATTTTAACTGCCTCAAAAGATTTGTATTCTAACTCTACAAGCAAATGGCAAGGCTTTTCATACACTAGTTTAAAAGGAGTGGTCCCAATAAGAGTTTTGTATGTAATTTTGTACGCCCATAAGGAATCATCTAATTTAATAGACTAATCCTTACGGGACATATTGACCACTTTTTAGAGAATAGATTTAATCTCCCTATTGGAAACCTCTACTTGTCTACTAGTTTGTGGGTGATAAGGTGTACCAACCTTATACCTTACTCCATATTTCTTCAGGAGGGTCTGAAAAGCTTTTTCAATGAAATGAGACCTTCCATCACTAATTATACATTTTAGGACCCCAAACCTCAAAAATATTATCTTTTTGAAAAGCTTGGTAACAATTTTAGCATTCGAATAGGGTGAAGCAATGGCTTCTACTCATTTGGATACATAATTAACTGCTACTAAAATAAAATGGTTTCTGAAAGGGGATGGGAATGGCCCCATAAAATCAATACACCACACATCAAAAAGCTCAACTTGAAGAATATTATGTAATGGCATGTTATACCTTTTGCTAATATTACCTGACCATTGGCATGAGTCACAAGTAAGGACATACTTACAAACATCCTTGAAGAGTTACGGCCAATAGAAACTTGCTTGTAGTACCTTTAAAGCTATTTTAGAGGTACTCATGTCACCTTCATAGGACAAAGACTGGCAATGACTCAGGATGGAATAGACTTTATCCTTCAAAACATACCTCCTAATCAAACCATCTACACATTGTTTGAAAAGAAGGGGTTCATCCCAGTAGTAGTGCTTCACATTTACAAGAAACTTCTTTCTACGCTGAAAACTAAGATCATGTGCATAAGATAATTCATAAAATCAGCATACCACAGGAAATGTTGGGTGCTGAGACTCAATAATTATTCATTCGGAAAAGATTCATTGATGGAAGCAAGATTACCCATCTCTATTTTTTCGGATGGCAACCTGGATAAATGATCGGCTACAAGATTCTCAGTACCCTTTTTGTCCATGATTTCTAAATCAAATTCTTGCAAAATTAATATCCATCTAATTAGCCTAGGCTTTACCTTTTTCTTATACAATAAGTACTTAATGGTAAAATTATTAATATAAACAGTTACATGAGAACATACTAAGTAAAAGCTGAATTTATCAAAGGCAAACATAGTGGCTAATAGCTCTTTTTTCATTATGGCATAATTCACCTGAGCTTCATCTAGTGTTCTGCTTGTATAGCGAATAACATGAAGCTTCTTGTCCTTCCATTGCCCTAGCATAACCCCCACTGCATGATCACTCGCATCACATTAACTCAAAAGGGAGTTCCCAATCGGGGGGTTGAATAATAGGAGCAAAGATTAAAGTCTGATTTATCCTACAAAAAGCTTCCAAACAAGATAAGTCAAAAATAAATGGAACATCCTTACCTAATAAGTTGGTGAGAGGTTTGGTGATCTTGGAGAAGTCTTTAATGAACCGTAGGTAAAAACTGGCATGTCCAAGAAAGCTTCTTATACCTTTGACATTCATAGGTGGGGGCAATTTTTCAATAACCTCTACTTTGGCCTTATCAACCTTTATACCTTTTTTAGACACCTAGTGTCCAAGGATTATGCCTTCCCTAACCATGAAGTGGGCATTTTTCCTAGTTTAAGACCAAATTGTGTCTTCATAACACTGTAAAACTTGGCAAAGATTTGTTAAACAATTATTAAAATCTAAACCATGCACTGAGAAATCATCCATAAAGACCTCAATCATATTCTCAATCAAGTCAGAAAAATGGCTTGCATACACCTTTGAAAAGTTACAGGTGCATTACAAAGGCCAAACAACATACGCCTATATGCATAAGTTCCATAGGGACAAGTGAAGATGGTCTTTTCTTAATCAGATGGGTGAATGGGGATTTGATGAAAACCTGAATACCCATCCAAGTAGCAAAAATAAAAGTACCTTGCAAGCCTCTCAAGTATCTAATCAATAAAAGGAAGTGGAAAATGATCCTTTTTTGTGGTGCTATTTAATTTCCTAAAGTCAATACACATGCGCCAACCAGACACTATTCTAGTAGAAATTAATTCATGCTTTTCATTTTCTACTATGGTCATACCTCCTATCTTAGGCACAACATGGACAGGACTCACCCAGTTGCTACTAGCAATGGGGTATATGACTCCAGCATCAAACAATTTTAGAATTTCCTTTTTAACTACTACTTGTATTTTAGGACTTAATCTTCTTAGTGGTTCTACAATAGGTCTACTTTCATCCTTTACTGTTATCTTATGCATGCAAAAAGAAGGTCTAATTCCCTTAATATCATTCATTGTGTAACCTATAACCTTTCTATACAACCTAAGTTATTTCAAAAGTTGTTTAGTTTTTGATGGATTCAAGTTAGCACTCACAATCACAGGATATGTTGAATCAAGGCCAAGAAATTCATACCTTGATGAAGCAGGTAAAGGCTTTAGTTCCACATTGGGGCTTACCACTTTTTCACACCTGACCTTAGTATCATGTTTCAGTGGGGCATCACTTCTAAAACATTATGATGTTCCTACAGGCTCAGTCAGAAAAACAGATTCAAGTAGGTCATTAAGAAGGGTTTTTTCCTTCACTACTTAGTCAACAAATTCTATGCTACAGCAAACATCATCATCAAAAGGTTTTTTCAAAGCATTTTTCAAATTAAAATTAACCTTTTAGTCTCCAACAGTAAGAGACAATCATTCTTAATGTCAATTATCACACTTGCAGTTGCCAAAAATGGCCTGCCTAGTATAATGGGGATCATAGAATCCTCATCTATTTCTAGCACAAAAAAGTGAGCAGGTATAAAAATTTTCCTACCTTGATAAGAACATCCTCTAAAATGCCTACAGGATACTTAACAAAACTATCATCCAACTATAGGGACATCCTAGTAGGTTTCAACTCACCCAATCCTAATTTTTTAGAAATAGATAGAGGCATCAAACTAACACTAGCTCCTAAATCACACAGTGCCCTATCTATTGTCATGTTACCAATCATACATGGGATAGAAAAACTACCTGGATCCTGAAGCTTAGGTGGTAGCTTCTTTTAAATTAAAGCATTGCACTCTTCAGTAAGTGCCACAGTTTCATCCTCCTCAAGTTTCCTCTTGTTGGATAAAATGTCCTTTAGAAACTTTGCATATGTGGACGTTTGTTGTAAAGCTTCTTAAAAGGAATATTAATGTGAAGTTTCTTTAAAACTTCTAAAAACTTACTGAACAGCTTGTCCAACTTAGCTTTAGCTAAGCGTTGAGGATATGGAACGGGAGGTTGATATGGCTTGGGCTTTTCCTTTCTCTTATATTCTTGCTCTTCCATGGTGACCAGATAAGATGGAGACTCATCTAGTCCCTTTTCTTTCTTAGCTTTGGATTCTGCCAAGCCAGTTGGACCTTCATATTGAGTACCACTCCTAAGAGTGACAACTATAGTGTGGTCTGATAGCCTTACCTCTGGTTTTCCAGGGAAGGTCCTTGGTACTCTGGTGGAGCTGGAGGCTTGTTAGGCAATATGGGTCTCTAACATCTTGTTGTGTGTGGCTATTGAATCCACCTTAGAAGCTAAATTCTTTATGGCCTTAGAGAACTTGTCATTTTGCTTGATTTGAGTAGCCACAAACATTTCCATTAGGGACTCTAATTTTGATTTCTGTGGAATGTAGGGTCCCTGCGGTTGTCTGTAATTACTCTGGTTGCCTTGGAACAAAGGTGGTCTATTTTGGAAACTAGGTGGTCCTTGTAGTTGTCTGAAATTATTTTCAAAATTCCCACCATAGTTCATAATCATATCCACCTGATGCACCTCTGGTTCGGCACTCTGGGTTATTCCAAGCTAACAACCTGAAATACTATGACCTGAAACACCACATAACACACAGATAATATTAACAGTACCTGTTCCTAGCTTATCAAATTTAACAGGAAAAGCCTCTACTTTGGCAGTAAGTAAAGAAATAACATTAAGAGGGTACTTACTTGGAGTTTTTCTAGGCAAACTTATTTCTGAAGACCATTGGTAGGTGTTCTGTGTAACTTCTTCAATGAAATTATACCCTTCCTCCATGTCTTTGCTCATGAAGGCACTACCAGCTGCGGCATCTAGTGTCACTTTTTGATTTGAAGTTAACCCATTATAGAAAATATGCATGGTCAACCATCGCTCAATCCCATGGTGTGGGCATTCCCAAAGCATTTCCTTATACCTCTCCCAAGCATCATACAAAGTCTCATCATCTTTTTGGGTGAAAGTGATGATCTACTTCCTCAACTGGTCAGTTTTACTTCGGGGATAGTACTTGTTGAGAAAGGCATGAGACAGTTGCTCCCAAGTTGTAATGGAACCTTCAGGGAATGAATACAACCAAGCTTTGGCTTTATCCCTCAAATAGAATGGGAAAAGCCTTAACCAGATTGCATCGCTTGAGATGCCATTTATCTTGAGTGTATCACAATACTCAAGGAAGATTTGGTGGTGTAGATTTGGGTCTTCGGAAGGTAGCCTACCAAACTAGTTTTGTTGAACCATTGAAAGAGAGGATGGCTTCAACTCAAAGTTATTTACTTTAATGATAGGCTATGTGATGCTAGGCCTTCTACTCATTGCATTGGGCGCTGCAAAATCCCTTAGTGCTTTGTTTTCTGGGTTATCCATGTGGTTTTGGTTGGTTGAAATAAAGGCTTGTTGCTTTTTATTTAAAAATTTGACACGTGTCAACAAATGTCACTATTAAAGTTAGTTGGGCTTGATTTTAGGCTTTTTTGGATTTCAGCGCTCCTTGAATTATGTCTTGCACTCTTTTTTAACTCAAATTAGGGTTTTTTATACCCGCTTACCTACAAAACACCAAAACTACACATAGACAGGCCAAAACAAAAAAAGCTAAATAAAAGTAAAATAAATCCCAAGATAAATACTAAAAATCCTAAGGAAAACAAGCCCTAAAACTATGCATTTCAAGATGCATCACCACTTATGTGGCTAACACAATTATGGTGTCTATCTTAAGAGGTGCTTTTGTACTATTTAAGCTTTTTTGGTACTTGCCTTATTAGCTCTACCTTGAGATAGGTTCAAGAGTTTCTTTTAGCCTATAGGTCGTTATCCCCGCCTAAGGTCGATTTTAGTCTTTTATGGACATCGTGTCGTTACCTCTACTCGAAGACAAGGTTGTAGATCATTTGTTCGTTATAGTTTTGATAAGTATTTAAGTATTGTATCCATAAGAACTTGTACGATAATCAATAAAATAACAATTTATACTTGTAAAATCATAATAAAACTATATATAATATATTCACAAATATGCACAAGTGTTTGTAGTTGATAGAAGATATTATTGTGGTTATAAAAGAATAAAAAATAAACTAAATAGAAATAAAAGCATTGAGATCATGTTTCACTATCCCTCCTCTTAAGCATATATTATCCTAAATAGTATGATTATGCAATTCAACCAAGCCAATATAGCATAAATTTCACTAAACCGACCCCTTAGTGAATAGATCCCAAGTTCTTTCCTCAAATATCGATCCCTCAACTATTTGACAAGATTCCTTGCGTTAAACATTGGCCTTAAAAACTATTACATTCAACTTTATCCTTAGATGAAGAAATTAATGAGCATTTCATTCCTCAACTCGTTCAAAAACCCCAAACACACACACGAACATTCTCTTATTTTAAACACGCATTAGGTATACAAAACAAAATACTAACATTGATTAAAAGCATAAATTATACAATAGTATTCAATACATAACTAGAAAAAAGAGTGGACTACACCCAAATCCAACAAAAATAGGAGTTAGCCATACAGTTTTCAAAAGAAAATACAAAAGAACAATGGAAAACAAGATGAAAAGATAGGAAATCGAAAGAGACCCATCATCTTCAAGCTTCCCTATAGTGTTGGATGATGTAGGCAAAGAATCTAGTCTTAAAGTGCCTTGATTTTCAAGCTTCTTTGTAATCAAATGAAAAAAATCCTTCTTCAAGAAAAGCCTTGGCTGAATACAAGCTATGAATGATAGTGATGGTTTTAGGTTCTTAAAATGTACAAAAATTAGATAGAAATAGAAATGAATGAGAGGGGAGAGGGTTAGAGAGGATAGACACCACTCTAGAAAGAGATAAACCTGTAGTGTAGTTCACCACTTTGGAAGGATCTAAAGATAAAAATAATGAGAAAGAAGCTCAAAAAGTTTTAAAGTTTCTAGAGAGAATGGATCTCACAATCCTTTGAAAATTCAACAAATAAATTAAGTGAAATATGAAGAAATTAAGCAAAATATAGGCTTCCCTCCCTTGGAGCTAGTTTTGACAAAGCATAGGCCTCGAGAGGCACCACTTAAGGCCTAAAAAAGAAAAGAAGACAACAAGGCTCAATAGTGACCCAAAAAATAAAAAACACATACAAGACCAAAAGTGGTCTAATTAGAAAACCTAGCCTTGTAATACCCTAATATAACTAAATCTAATGGTCTTTAAGAAATGAAAATACAATGAATCCTAAGCCTAATGGACTAAGCCCAATCCTATACATAAAGAATAAAGGCCCAAAGGAAGAAGAAAGCCTGTCTCTCTATGATGGTGCAGGGAAGTATGGATAGGTCTTCAAGAGTTCCTTTATGGGCTAAAGCCCATCCTGGGATCTAAAAATATAGCCCACAAGCTTTGAGAGGGCCTTCTTCGTATTCTTGGCCCTTGACCTAGTCATAGGACCACTAAGGCTCTCTAAGGTGTCCTTTATCCTTTGAGTGTCCTCTAAGCTAGTGAGGTCCTCGTCACCGAAGAGCCTCCACATAGTGCTCTTAGCCTCTCATAGGCCCAAGATCCATACAAGCAACCTAAACCCTTTTAAATGGCCTTTAGGGTGAAAAACAGAGGTGTTACTGTAATGCCACCACTCGAGCGGATTTCCAAAATTTTTGAGTAAAACAATGTCCACTAGAATGAAACTCAAACTCTAAAATACAATCTAACTATTCAAAATGAAGATATGGATATCATGTATCACATATCAAAATTTTAGCCTGATTCAACGATGAACAAAGTGGTAAAAGTAGATTTACTATTAGATGTCAAAAGCAAAAGATGAAGCACTCTCGTTCTCTCATTTTTTTCTCTCCTAAGGCCTCCATAACTTATCAAAACATAAAAAACAATTTGTAAGCTCAAAATTGTGGCAATGCTTTAACTAAACATAATGAAGACAACTCTTTTTATTAAATGAGCAATTAAACACAAAGTTAAAGGTATATTTTACATGAAAATAACCTCAAATCAACATTTAACAATCTCTTATGGAAATTACGCTTGTTTATGCCATTATCCCTGCTTTGAAGTGGGTCTTTAGACCTCTTATAGAAATTACACTTGTTTAAGCCTTTATGAAGATTATGTCATTACCCCTGCTTAAAGACAGATTTTTAGGTCGTTTATGTTGTTATCCCTACTTTGAAGTAGGTCTTTAGGCGTTTGTGCCCTTATCCTTGCCTAGAGGCAGGTCTTTAGGTATCTTATAAGGTGTGTTGCTTTGTATTTGTTTAGTTGTTCCTAAATATTCCTGTCAAGACTTATCTTACATTTCAATGCAAAAAAGAACTTATTGGGTGATTTTATTCATTCTTAGTAAGAGAAAGAGAATGGAAAACATCCTTAATTCTACTACATTTTCAGGGTGCCCCGGTGAAACCTCATTAAAACATTCTTAATGAAAAAACCCTTTTAGGGAAAAAAATCCTTAAGATAAAAAAGTACTCCTTATTTATTGGTCATGGCATGGGCATGTTTAGCTATGGTAAACCATCAAGTGTGTTGTATTACAAGTGTGAAAAAGTTCTCTTCCTACAAGTTATTCTAGCTTATAACTCTTCTTTCAATGATCTTTCCTAGTTAACGGCCAACTTCCTTCCTTCCTTGATCTTTTTGCATTGTTTGCTAGCCTCAATACTATGTCTTCCTCTTTTAATCTTCTAGGTTTAAGAATGGTATTTCATCTCTTCTTTGATTGTCTCTTCCTCTCTGTAATTCTTATTACACCATTTCTCTATCTTTTGGCCTAGGTCTAAATCTTGCTTTTTAGCTCGTTCATTTTACTCCAAGGAAAGGAGCTTGCATTTTATGTGAATTCTCCTAGTTCCATACGGATCATTGCACCTGCTCTATACGTTAATCTTAAAAGGTGTCTCTTTGACTAAAGATTATGGTGTAGTGTGGTATGGTATACCCATAGGATCCCTAGGAGTTCTTCCGCCTCTCTTTCCTTTTTTAACCGAGTCTGCTTTTAAGTTCTCTCGGTACTATTTTACTGGAAAAATTTTGTTGGTGTATGCACTACGATCTATTAATATATCATTTTGAACTTATTAATAAAATAAGTCTTTTCAGTTTTAAAATTATTTTGAATCTATTTATCCTTAGAATAGTAGGTCATATAAGAATTATTCCTAAATGTTCATAGTCAAGCATTTATATGGGGATATATAAATACATTAATACTAGTGTGTAAATATACTAATGATTTGATCTCACAAATCATAGATATAGAAGATATCAAATCTTCACACGGGTGCACATTAAGAGTAATGTTGTACTGGACAAACTCATCCTAAAAATATTGCATGGATCATTACATGAGTGTCATAAACGGTTCTTAATATGATAATGATATGTGTAGTCCTTTGACCTGAAGTCACTATGATTCCTACATGAGGAGTTTGTTATTTTAATAAATTAAATGTTATCTGTAATAACATGACCATAAAGATTATGGTTAGGCAGTGAACAAATTATATAGAGAGATTTAAGTGATATAAATAAGATTTATCTCTCCTATATGACAGGAATAATATTTATGAGCTGCTTGGTGGAGTGAGACTAAAGAAATGCATGACCATGCTAGAAAGAATAAATATTGGATATTTATTTAGTAAAGTCTACCCCGACATCAAGTAAAATAAATTGGGCTATACAAGGATGACGACGACCATGCCTTAGGCCCAATTGGATATCATGATAAAAGGAATAAATGTATAAAATAATTATCACTTAGAGACATAATGATGTATTACTAGATGCAACTCTTATTTTATATTATTAATAAAATAGTTTATTATTAATATGACCAAAAATTTTACCTATAGGGTCACACACATAAAATAAACCCACTAGAGGATGGTTTTATTTTAGTTAGACCAAAACAAAGCTATTGGGCCTAACTCATTCAAAATAAGTCAGGAGCCCAATCTTTATAGAGAGCTCATCAGGTCAGACCTGAGCCTATATATAGAGCATGAGATGCTCATAAGCAGTTGCTCAATAGAAAATTACTCATATTCTCATAAGTGTGGTGAAGGATGAAATTTCAAACTACCATTCAAAGGTTTAAATGTTGGCGGTAGTCCTCGTGTGAATTCCTAAAAGACAAAGCTAAAATTGCTTCGATAAAGGAATTGATCTCACGTCTACAAGAGGTAATTCTAAATGTAATTTTATTTTGTTATTTTGTAATTCTTTAAAACATTTGTTTTGCAAATTTTAACGAGAATTTTATGTGTTTTTGTTGCCTGACCTTGTGGGATTCCCTAACAACTTCCACCCATTATACATTGTGACAATCAAAGTGTTATTCATCTGGCTAGGAATCTAGTTTATCATGAAAGGATGAAGCACATTGATGTCAGACTTCACTTTATTAGAGAAAGTGTAAGTGATGGCATAATGGTGATCAAGAAAATAACTAGCTGAAAATCCTACAAACATGATGACAAAATCGTTGCTAGTTGATAAGTTCTAACATTGTTTGGACTTAGTTAATTTAATTATAAGAAATATAAGCTAAGCTGGAGAATTGTTACATATAATGCATGCCTTGCATTTCTATAGTTATGGAGAAAGATTTTTTCTTGTACCATAAATCTATTTTGGGTTTGTAACATCTCGAATTTTATAAAAATGATTAAATAAGAGAAATAAATATTAAATAATTATAAATGGGTTAATAAATGTCTCAAAAATATTGAAATGATTAAATTAAGATTTATGAGAATTATTTATAATTTATTAGGACTTTAAGAGTTAAAATTATACCGGTTAGAATATGGGTATTGGACCAAGTATCTCCGATTGAGATGCCGTTGGTCAGGGCTGTTGAGGATATAATTGGGAATCCGAATATGTCTTCGGAATAATTTTTGGATTTAGTATTGAGCCCGAACAAAGATCCTGTTTGTCGTAAAATGGAGAAGTCTTAATTAAGAGAGTAATATTTAAAATAAAAACCTTACATTTCACTCTCTTTTTTCACGTTCACTCTTTGCCCCAAAAGGAGAGTCTTTTGCTCTCTTTTCTCCATCTCCATTATCTTCCTCTTTCACTTGGAAACCCTAAAAAGGGTGGTGGCTCCCTTCCCCTTCCATTTTCATTTTCAAGGAAGTTTGAAGGAAGCTTGGAGTTTGAAGATCCTTCTCCTCTCTTCTTCCTATTTTCATGTGGCTCATCCCTCTCTTGGAAGCTCACTTGTTTGTTGGCTTGGGGTAAGTTCCTTACCATTTTTGTTGAGCTTATGCCATTGGTTATGAGTTTATTTGTTGGGAGAGTGTAAAATATGTATGGGTTATGGATTAGAAAACATTTTTAGGCAAAATCCAAAGATGGGGTATGATTTATGTGTGTTTTTGGAGGGGTGTGAAGGGTTATACGAAAATTGTAAGATTAGAGATGGAAGATGATGGTTGTTAGTGGTGATTGTTTGATTTTAATGGAACCCTAACTCTAGGATTTGGGGGAAATGAGTAATAATGCCATGAAAGATGATTTTTAGTGAAAACCCATGATAATGTGTGTGTGGGTGCTGTTAATGATGGAGATTGATGGTTATTAGAAATGATTATTGAGTTTTAAGGAAACCCTAAGTATGATAAATTGGGGGTTTTGGCTAAATAGGTGATTATGATGGTTTTGAATGCCTTAAAGTAATTTTATATGAGGAAATAAATTTTAGAAGCATTGGTGTTGATTATTGAGTTTCCAATCTTAAAGTGAAAGATATATGTATATGAAGATATATAAGAATTAGAAGAGTTAATATTAGAGGTTGTTGGATTTTGATAAGAATTTGATGAGGACTTAGGCCATGGTATTGTTGTTGTTAGATTTGTTTAACCCTTTGAGGCCTAGAGAATCATGGTTTGGGAAAAGGAATTCCCGAAGCCTAACATAAGCATGTGAATTGGAGTCTAGATAAGTCTAAGTCTTGATATTGAGCTTTATGATATAATACCTTATAATGGCTTATTAATTGCATGTGTATATGTGTACAATATATAGGTTTAATGTCGAATGATGAAGCGGAGCATTCAGGGAATTAGAATCATGGTTCTTCTCTCGAGGTAGGAGAGGAGTTTACATTTTAATTGCATGAGTGAATAATTGATGATTGATGTGTATGATTGCACTCATGCTTACCTTGCCATGATTATGTTGAATGATGAGATAATTGATAATGTGATGAATATTATGCTTGGCAATGATGGATTCTTGGGAATGATATATATATGTGTGTGTATATGAATTGATGATGAGTGTTTAGTGTCCCTTTAATGGGGGTGATATTTATGTTGATAGAGAAATTGTTTAAAGTGTGAAGCTATGCCTTAATATTAATGCATAGTTGAGGAACTAATAGAGCCAAATAGAGTTTTATGAGAATTGAATGGCATGTGATAGTTCCAAGAGCCCATATATGTAGTTTATGACTTGTAGGCATTGGAATGGGCCAATTCCAATGAGAATAGGCCCTTGAGTTGCATAAAAATGTCTTGAAACGGTCTAAATGCACTTATATGCATAAGTCCCTCAATTTTGAGAATTTTTGGGTGAGGCCAGTGGCCACACGTCACAAATGATGTATATTTGTTGGGGTTAAAATTTCATAGCATTTGGAGTTCATACGAGAAAGTTAGGAGGGTAAGAAGTTGAAAAATCATATTTTTCTGCATAAAAACAGCAGCAGGGTTGTCTTGAATCAATTCAAGTCCCTTTGAATCGATTCAAGAGGTGTTGTTTTCACTGTTTTGGGCTCCAGGGGCGTTTGAATCGATTCATAAGACTTTGAATCAATTCAAGGCCCTCTGTCAAATTTTGAGATTTTAGGATGCTTGAATCGATTCGTACGAGTCTGAATCGATTCAGAGCCTTGTTATGGCCACTGTTGTGTTGTTTTTCCAACTGGTCTATTTTCTTTGCTGTTTTTGGCCCGTTTGAGCATCTTAATGACATTTTTGGCCTCCGACTTCTTCATGAAAGTTGTAGATAATTGTGTTACGGAGGTGTGAGAATTGGTCTCACATTAATTGGAGTTTTCTAACTCTCTTTAGGCATAAAACACCGGACCTACTATGTCATAAAATTCAAGTTTAAGAGGGTTTTGAACCCAACTTTTTATGGTGGCCAAATTGGGACTAATAGGTGATATTTACAACATGTCCCACTATTATTAAGACTAAAAGTGAGCTTTTATCATGTCTTATTATTGAAAGTTAACATGAGCTTATTATTGCTCAAAACCCCTTTATAGGTAAAAATAAGAGATTTTATTAGGGGTAGGTGATGATGGTGTGTCTTAGTGGTGTTGATATTGATTGTGGCATGTTATGAAAACATGGATATTCACCACTAATGACATGATATGATGATACTGATGAGGGGATGATTATATGACAATCTATTTGTTTTAAATCGATGAATCAGAGATGATATCGATAATGAATAATGATGGATGATGTTGTTGATCATTTCCTAGAATAAAAGAATGGTTATTATTGATAATTATTGAATGCCATTGTGAATGATACAAGTGTGATCTTGTATGTGTGGTTTGAATTGTATTAATAAATTGTATTACCACACTAGTTGTGAAACCATGGTAATGATAAATGAAATGAAAATCCACTAAGTGAATGAGTGGTAATATTTATGAATGATATGTAATGATGTGATGCCATTGTGGTTGATTGCAAGTATTGTCTTGCATGTGTGATATGAAATGTATATATATATATATGAAAGATGTTAAATGAAATGCCACATATAAAACTTGAAAGCAATGGCTAAAACCAACAATGATAAAATCCACTAAGATGTATATGGTGGTGTTGGTGATTATGATGATGATGATTGATGAGTGGCATTTAGGATGCACAGTATGAGAAATGCATTTGATTTACATTGCATTACATCCATGGTATATCGATCGCTGTCTATGTGGAATATTAGGGGGTTCCACTAGGCGGGCCCAGTGGGAGGGCGGCTCAATGCACGAGCATTCTTGTTATTTCCCCTGTGACTCGGTGTGTGAGTCATGAAGCTGTCCATAGTTTGGTGATGAGGCACCCTATGTGACGGGCCCAGTGGACGGGCGGTGTAACATCCCAGATGTTTTGATAATAGAAAATAAATTGGAAATGAGTAAATTATTATTTGGCTTATAATGAAAATGGTATATGAAATGTTAAGCGGGGAAAAGCAGTTTTAAATGAAATTTTAAGGAAAATGGCATCAGGACCCTGACGCGTAGCGTGTATGGGACGCGTAGCGTCAGGTGCGATTTAGTGAGCTGACGCGTAGCGCCAGCGTCGTGATCTGTTTTATAACAGGGTCACACAGAACAGAACCTGTAAACCCTTTCTTTTATTTTCTCTCTTCTCTGAGGCGATTTGGCTAGGGTTTTGAGGGAAACTTGGATTCTTGGTGGTTTTAGGCAATTTGGAACCAAGGTAAGGTATCTAGGGCCTCTAATCTTTAGTTTCTTCTCCTTCCCTTCATGAAATTCGAGTTTGCATGTGATGATTGGGGTTTTGATTCTGAGTTTCAGTGGCTTGTGAAGCTTGGGTAATGAGTTTGGAAGTATAAGGAAGGTAACGTACTAACTAATTTGATGTTTCGGTGACCGTAGGTGCCGGAACGAGTGTTAGGCAAGCGATCGACAAAGTGGACGTCGGAAGCGAAAGAGGAACGGTGAATCCAGTGGTTGTAGGACGCTATCCACCCCATGAGCAAACTGTCGGAGCTCGGAATAGAGGTAAGGGGGTGTTCGGGTCATAATTAATTAGAATTGATATGAAAACAGATTATGGGAAGTTTAAGAATTTAATAAGAGTTGTTATAAATAATATAAAGTAACTAAATATAGTAGTTGTGAATATATGAGTATGTGGAGTGAGATTAAATGGTTGAATATGAAAGAAATATATTGATTGAATTAATTATACAATGAAATAAAGATTGGAATGATGAAAGTAAAAGATATATGAAATATTTCCACTTTGAGTGGTGTATGTATATTTGATTATGAATAAAAGTGTGGAATTTGGATTGTTGAAGATATATGTTGTAACATCCCTGATGTTTTAATGAGAATTATAAGAAATGGGAAATGTTAGTAAATGTTTTAGAAGTTTTATTTAATATTTGTTCTGTCTGAGCCAAAGACTGGAAAAGCCGGTGTCGAGATCAGGAGAGCGGTCAGGCGAAGTTAAAGATTGGAAGTGTAAGAGAAGAGCGGACAGGGCCAGGAGGTTTGGTCCAACCCGTTGTGAAGAGAGCGCCTCACACGGAGTCATAGCTCGGATTAACCTCATACTGACTGAAACAACGGGTGTAGGTAACTAAGAGGTGAGCACGGATGAGATATCCGATCTCTCAGATTGTAGCTCGGATTTCCGAGGTATGAACACTAAGTTAGGACGTCGGGGGCCGATATTCATATTGGGCCTATACTCTTGCGGAGTATTAGAGAATTGTGAATAATTAAACGATGAGGGAATAAATAAGTGTAATTGATTTGATAACTATGCAATAGTTAATATAGTGAAATTGATTAAATTTAGTAAGAATACAAATAAAATAAAGGAAAAGACGATCTTGCCCATGAACTATACATATATATTAGGAGATTCTCTTCCTTCCCTCTTCATTATTTACAAGTTACCTTTGTTGTTGGTCTGTTCCTTCTCTTTCGTTTTTCTCTCCTCTCTTAATGCTGATTTGCATGCGCTGGAGAGGGACTCCATTTGTGTCCAAACTTTAATTTATTCCCATTCCTGTGATCGAGGCTTCAAGGTGAGTCTACTGATCCGTTCCAATTGTGATTCCCTTATTCCTTTTATTCTTTGGCGGTTTAAAGCCATGCATGGCTATATTCGTGGCTGTTCTCCACTCCTCCGGTGAGTGTGAGCCCAAATGCAGTCCATGAACTAAGGGCGTTGAAGTGACGAGCTGTACTTTATGATCCGTAGGTAGTAGGTTAAGCAACAGAAGACTGAGTGACGGAGTTGAGACTGCGAAACCAGTGCTCAGAGGAAGGAATCGACACAGAGAGCAGATCATCGAAGCGTGGAACCAAAGTAAGGGGGTGTTCGGGTTATAATTAATTAGAATAGGACTCGCTTCTTATTCAGGTCATTGAGGTAATGTAAACAGGTTAAGGAAAATGTTGCTAAAAGTAGTTGTGTGTTTATGCTTGTGTATGTGTGACTGGGTTCATTAATTAGTGGAAGATCGGGTGTGGTTGAGTTTATCATGTTATGATCTTGTGATATCTAATGTTGAAGTGATCAGCGTTATGTGACGTCGGGTTAGCAAGCAGGCTACCCGAGTGATGAGGAATTGATATTATTATGTAAAAGGTAAACTGTTGAATGATTATGTGGTATGGGATGGCCGACGGTATATGATAGCCCCTTATTTCCGGCTCCCGTGGTTTTCGTGCCCAGTTGAGCTACCCAGTGGTCAAGTAGGACCCAGTGGTCGAGGTGGAGAGTCAAGCAGGACTCAGTGAACCAAGCAGGGTTCACGGGGTGTCAAGTAGGACCCCCAGCTGAAGGCCAATCCTTTAGTATCCGGATACTAGGAGTCAGATTGTATGAGAGTCAGTTGTGATCGTGATGAATGTGATGGAATTATGTGGTTGGTTTAATATAGTTACTGTATGTAATACACTATGTTTCGGTATGCTTACTTACAAGTGATGTTTGAGGTGTATGTATAAATATGCATGTATATTTGTTAAGTTCCATTCTATATTAATTACAATACCAAACACTCACCCTTGCCCTTTTTTTTTTAGTAACCAGTGACAGGGAGGGGGAAGGAGCCATGGAGTCGCGCCAAGGGGGAGATCGGTGCCAGGGTCCGTGTGATTTTGAGTGACTCTCTATAGAGTTATATGTGTATAAGAATTTCTTAGTATTATTATTAGTTGTGTTTAATTAAGACCGGACCGGATGTAAACCTATATTTTAAAATACATCACTGTTATTTGCATATGCTTTCATGGTAGCTATGATAACTCTTTACGTTCACAGAACCATTTTTAGAGTGAAATTTTGGGGGTCCGGTTGCATGTTTTGTATAATCCGATGTGTGAAAGGTATTTGCTCAAGCGAATAGAACCTCGTTCAAGTGAGAGTCCGGAATCTCGCTTAAATGAGTAAGGGCCCCGCTCAAGCGGGAGGCCCTGATTCCCTTTCTCCCATCCGTTGTGCTTAGATTAATTTGCTCTTCTCTCTAGACCTCATTTATTTAATCTAACTGTGACTGTTGTCACTTGAATAAGTTAATAAAACTAAATACAAAAATAACCTAGGACGTTACATATGCAATAGCATTGTATGGATGGGTTTGACAAGTCGGTCGCCCTGTATTGTGAGCACATGCCAGTTTCTGGTAGTTACACATGTGGCTTATTGATGATATATTATGATTATGAGATATGATATGTGAATATGTGGTATGGGATGGCCAACGGTATATATACCCCTTACTTTTTGGCTCCCGTGGTCTTTGTGCCCAGTTGAGCTACCCAGTGGTCAAGTCGGACCCAGTGGTTGAGGTGGAGAGCCAAGTCGGGCTCGGTGAACCAAGTCGGGTTCACGGGATGTCAAGTCGGACTCCCAGTTGAAGGCCAGTCCTTTAGTATCCAGATACTAGGCGTCAAATTGCATGAGAGTCAGTTGTGACTTATGTGAATCTTATATTGATTGACGATGGAAAATGAATTATGAATTGAAAGTGTAATGTGAATGAATGAAAGTATGGTTTTAATAAGTTAAAGATTGATATGTATGTGTGTATTTATATCAACGTGGATAAGTGCAGGAAATCGAAAGAGAATATATAATAACAAGGAGTAGTAGGTATTGTTAAGTTTGATATTTCGTTCTATATTAATTATGATATTCCAAACACTCACCCTTACTATTGTTCAATTTTGGTGACCAGTGACAGGGAGGATGCAAATGCCGTGGAGGTGCGCCAAGTAGAAGATTGATGCTAAGGATGAAGGGATGAATGTATATATATATATATAATGTATGATTATGTGTGTGATAAGTAACAAACTAGGTGTGATGAATTTATTAGAATTATGTTGATGTGGTGTGGTGAATTAATGATGATTGATGTGATAATCCATGGCATGGAGCCATTGACATGTGTGAATGTTGAATGTGATGGGCAGGTGTTGCATTGATGCATGATTGATATGTGTGTTATGTGATTGATGTTAAAATAATGTTTGGATTGATTTAGGTAAATTATGCATATAGTTGGATATTGAATTTAAGGAACCGGATAGGTGAAATTGAGATTCGGTGAGTTTTAGAAACCCCAGTATGCATCAATAGGTCCTCCATGACATTTAGAAATTAGATGCATTGGCTTTTGGTCCATTGGAATCCATTTAGGATGTTTGGTGTAAGGGTTTTGCACCTATTTGGGTTAAACTGCATTTTGTGCATAACTTGCGCATATGTTGGAATTTTGGCGAACGGATAGCGCCAACAGTTCCGAAATGGGGAAAATAGGTGGCCCGTGAAGTTTCGTGTCAATCGGATCTAGAACGGGCCAATTAGGTAGATTAGAAGTTAGTAAAATAGTTTAAATGTGTAACAGCATCAGGTGCTGTCACTGTCATGCCCACGCTACATGTGAGGTTGGCGCGTAGCATGAGGTGCACAGCAGAGGGCTGACGCTACGCGTGGGACTGGCGCGCAGTGTCAGGTCCCTGTTTCATATTTTTGGTTCTTTTCTAAATTAAGGGAACTCTAAGGTTTTGTTAAACTATATAATTATTATTTTGGGTATGTTTAGTGAAAATAAATATTATTTTGAAATGAGAAATAATTAAATTTTATTAAATGCGAAAAATTAGCTGTGTAAATTAATTAAATGGATATAAATAAGGGTAAATTGACGTAGGACGTCACAGTTGGTATCAAAGCAGTTCTTTCTAGAGCCGGGGAAAATGGGCAGAGTTAGGAGATTGTTTGAGTCCTATATTAGGCTGTTTTTTATTTATTGCATTATGCTTGTGATTGTTTATGTATTAACAGGTTGACTTGGCATCATTCTCTTGGCACTCCGGGCAGCGTCTTGTTATGTGTTTATACATGAGGTAATTTTTGTACTCCCTGGTCAATTATTGGTTATTAATGGTGATGTGTTTTGGGATATTGTAGAACTAAAATATGACGGAAGGAAGTAGTTCTGTTGGTGGTGATGACTTCTTTGAGAGGTTTTCTCAAATGATGGGGAGGACTGATTCTGGTCCCACCCTTAATAAATTCTTGAAGAGGAATCCACCTATTTACAAAGGAGGACATGATTATGATGGGGCGCATATGTGGCTGCGTGACATTGAGCAAACATTTGAATACTTTGAATGCTCTGAAGAACAGAGAGTGCAATTTGCTACTTATCAATTGAAGGATGAGGCTCGTGTATGGTGGTCAAGGACTAGAATTCAGATGAATGCTGCGAATGAACCATTAATGTGGATGAATTTCAAGAGGAGATTTCTTGCTAAATACTTTCCAGATAATTATAAAATCCGCAAGGAGAATGAATTCCTAAAACTTGAGCAAGGCAGGATGTCAGTGGCTGAATACACGTCATAGTTTGATGAACTATGTGATTTCTATCATCCTTTTTCTCTTGAAGGAACTGAAGGTAGTAAGTGTGCAAAGTATGAATCCGGGCTAAGAATTGAACTCCGGAGTGTCATTGTTCCTATAGAGATCCGTGACTATCCTACTCTGGTAAATAAGGCCAGGCTTGCTGAGGAAGTGCAGTTACAGAGAGCGTCCCAATCAAGGGACAAGAGACCATTGAAGGCTAAAGGATTCAGTTTTAAAAAGATGGGTAAGTTTTTCCATGGTGGCAAGTCTTCTGCTACATCTTCTTCTTCTTCTGGACGTGGATCTACTGGTTGTTCTGGTGGTCGTGCTTGTTATAATTGTGGTCAGCAAGGTCATTTTTCTAGACATTGTCCTACAAATCAAACTGTTTGTTTCCAGTGTGGACAACCTGGACACCTAAGGCCCGACTGTCCACAGAGGCAGTAGCAGGGAGGACGTGGTAATCGGGAAAGTGCTTCTATGGTCCGTGGTGGGAATTTTTAGCGTGGAGGCCGAGGCGGCGGTAGCCGTGGAGGCCAACACCCTAGGCGATCTGATGCTCAGTCCAGTGGTACTCAGAATGTTATGGCTGGACGTGTATTTGCTTTTGATGCTTCTGAAGTTTCAAGAAATGATAATTTGGTATAGGGTAAGTGTCTTATCCATGGCTATCTTGTAAATGTTATTTATGACTCTGGTGCAACTCACTCTTTTATTTCTGAGAATTGTGTTCGGTGGCTTGGTTTGCCGGTGGTATTAATGGCGAATGCTCTTAATGTCTCCACTCCTACTGGTTCTACATTTCGAGCAACTACTATATGTGAGGAATTACCTATGCAAGTAGAGGATCGATCTTTCCTGGCGAATTTGATATGTACGCCATTGAAGAATTTAGATGTTATTCTGGGTCTTGACTGGTTGTCTGTTAACCATGTTATGGTGGACTGTTACCACAAGACTATAATTTTCTCTCAGGAATTGGACACTAAAAATGTGGTGAGTGATGTTTTTGTAATTTATGTTATTCTGTTGGCTTCAGAGGGGCGGTATAATCTTAAACTTGCAGATATTCCAGTGGTGTGTGATTTTCCTGATGTATTCCCGGAAGACATTCCGGAATTTCCTCCAAACAGGGAGATTGATTTGATTTTGCTATTGATTTAGTTCCCGGGGCAGAACCTGTGTCCCGTACACCTTATAGAATGTCTTCAGTAGAGTTGGCTGAAGTGAAGAAACAAGTAAATGAGTTGTTACACAAGGGGTTTATCCGACCGAGTGCTTCACCTTGGGGCGCTCCGGTGTTGTTGGTGAAAAAGAAGGACGGTAGTATGAGAATGTGTATTGACTACCGACAATTGAATAAATTGATGGTTAAGAACAAATATCCTTTACCACGAATTGATGATTTGTTGGATCAGTTGCGAGGTGCTGTGGTGTTTTCTAAGATCGATTTGAGATCTGGATATTATCAGATTAGAGTGAAATCAGAAGATATTCTGAAGACAGCGTTTCGAACACGATATGGACATTTTGAGTATATTGTAATGCCTTTCGGAGTAACCAATGCTCCAGCTATCTTTATGGATTACATGAATCGGATCTTCCAACCATACTTGGATCAATTTGTGATGGTGTTCATCGATGATATATTGGTGTATTCAAAGTCCATTGAAGAGCATGCATAACATCTTCAAATTCTTTTACAGGTGCTACGTGAAAAGAAGTTGTATGCTAAATTATCGAAGTGTGATTTCTGGGAAGCAAGTGTGAAATTTTTGGGGCATGTAATCTCTTGTGATGGTGTGTCTATGGATCCATCCAAGATTGAAGCAGTTATGGCTTGGGAAAGGCCTAAATCAGTAACTGAAATTAGGAGTTTTCTTGGGTTAGCTGGCTATTATCGCCGTTTTATTGAAGGGTTTTCCCGCATTGCACTACCCTTGACTCGATTGACAAGAAAGGAGAATCCCTTTGTGTGGACGGAAAAGTGTGAATTGAGTTTTCAAACGCTGAAGCGGTGTTTGACTACTACACCTGTGCTTGCAATACCAGATATGACGAAAGAATTTGTGGTATACTGTGATGCATCTAAGTTTGGTTTAGGCTGTGTACTGATGCAGGATGACAGGGTAATTGCTTATGTTTCTAGGCAATTAAGGCAGCATAAACAGAATTATCCCACTCATGATTTGGAACTCACTGCTGTGGTATTCGCATTGAAGATTTGGCGACATTACTTGTATGGATCTCGTTTTGTGGTATTCAGTGACCACAAGAGTTTGAAGTATCTGTTTGATCAGAAGGAATTAAACATGAGGCAAAGGAAATGGGTGAAATACCTTAAGGATTATGATTTTGATTTGAAATACCATCCTGGTAAGGCGAATGTTGTGGTTGATGCCTTAAGTAGAAAAGTATTACATGAAGCTTTCTTGATGGGCAAAGAACAAGAATTGTTAGAAGACTTTCATGATATGAATATTGGGGTTGTCATTCAAGCCTCAGATCAAATGGTAATTGGAATGCTGAAGATCTCCAATGAATTCTTGGAATCCTTAGCTGTGGCTCAGGAGGATGATGAAGAATTGCTGGAATTGCTTGACACTCAAGCAAGAGGCAAAGATATGGGATTAACCAAAGGTAAATATGGAATTTGGCGGTTCAAGAACCGTGTAGTGGTACCCATAGAGGGTGATTTCAGACGAGCTGTATTAGCTGAAGCGCATAAAAGTTCTTTAAGCATCCATCCTGGTATCACTAAGATGTACCATGATTTAAAGAAAGAATTCTGGTGGTCGGGAATGAAGAAAGCAATAATTGAATATGTGAGATCTTGTGTAATATGTCAGAAGTGTAAGGTCGAACATCAGAGACCCCCAGGTTTGCTTCAACCCCTAGAGATTCCAATCTGGAAATGGGAAAGCATTACTATAGATTTTTTATCTGGATTACGCCGTACTCGTTCTGGTTGTAATGCAATATGGGTAATTGTAGACAGGTTGACCAAGAGTGCTCACTTCTTGGCTATGAATATGAAATGGTCATTGGACCGGTTGGCTAGATTGTACATTACGGAGATTGTAAAATTGCATGGTGTACCTTCAAGTATTATTTCGGATCGTGATCCCTGATTCACTTCTAGATTTTGGGGGAGTCTGCAGCAAGAATTGGGTACTGAATTGAGGTTGAGTTCAGCTTATCATCCTCAGACTGATGGCCAGTCTGAACGGACTATACAGACCTTGGAGGATATGCTCAGGGCTTGTGTACTAGAGCAAGGTGGCTCATGGGAGAGATATCTACCATTGGTGGAATTTGCTTATAATAATAGCTATCATAGTAGCATTGGGATGGCTCCTTATGAAGCTTTATATGGAAGACGGTGTTGTACGCCTTTATGTTGGAATGAAGATAGAGATGCAATCCATTTGGGACCCGAGTTAATTCAAGAAATGAATGATCAGGTGACAATGATTCGTGAAAAGATGAAAATTACACAAGACCGTCAGAAGAGTTACTATGACAATCGTCATAGGCCACTTGAATTTCAGGTGGGAGATTGGGTATTCCTGAAGGTGTCACCTACTAAAGGTGTAGGCCGTGTGATGAAGAGCCAGAAACTTAATCCAAAGTATATTGGACCCTACCAAATATTGGAACGAATTGGTGAAGTAGCATACAGATTGAATCTTCCCCGTGCATTGACAAATATTCACGATGTGTTTCATGTTTCATAATTAAGAAAATATGTTCCCTGTGATTCGATGATTGTACCTAAAGATCCCATTGAGCTGAAAGAAGATTTGACTGTGGAGATAGCACCTATTTGTATTGAAAGTTATCAAACTAAACGATTGAGAAACAAAGAAGTACCCCTGGTAAAAGTGAAGTGGCAAAATATAAATGGAGTGGCGTATACATGGGAACTAGAATCTGATATAAGGCGGTTGTATCCAAATCTTTTCCAATAAGGTACGTTGATTTCGGGGACGAAGTCTCTTTTTAGGGGGAGTGGATGTAACATCCCAGATGTTTTGATAATAGAAAATAAATTGGAAATGAGTAAATTATTATTTGGCTTATAATGAAAATGGTATATGAAATGTTAAGCGGGGAAAAGCAGTTTTAAATGAAATTTTAAGGAAAATGGCATCAGGACCCTGACGCGTAACGTTAGGTGCGATTTAGTGAACTGACGTGTAGCGCAAGCGTCGCGATCTGTTTTATAACAGGGTCACACAGAACAGAACCTGTAAACCCTTTCTTTTATTTTCTCTCTTCTCTGAGGCGATTTGGCTAGGGTTTTGAGGGAAACTTGGATTCTTGGTGGTTTTAGGCAATTTGGAACCAAGGTAAGGTATCTAGGGCCTCTAATCTTTAGTTTCTTCTCCTTCCCTTCATGAAATCCGAGTTTGCATGTGATGATTGGGGTTTTGATTCTGAGTTTCAGTGGCTTGTGAAGCTTGGGTAATGAGTTTGGAAGTATAAGGAAGGTAACGTACTAACTAATTTGATGTTTCGGTGACCGTAGGTGCCGGAACGAGTGTTAGGCAAGCGATCGACAAAGTGGACGTCGGAAGCGAAAGAGGAACGATGAATCCAGCAGTTGTAGGACGCTATCCACCCCATGAGCAAACTGTCGGAGCTCGGAATAGAGGTAAAGGGGTGTTCGGGTCATAATTACTTAGAATTGATATGAAAACAGATTATGGGAAGTTTAAGAATTTAATAAGAGTTGTCATAAATAATATAAAGTAACTAAATATAGTAGTTGTGAATATATGAGTATGTGGAGTGAGATTAAATGGTTGAATATGAAAGAAATATATTGATTGAATTGATTATACAATGAAATAAAGATTAGAATGATGAAAGTAAAAGATATATGAAATATTTCCACTTTGAGTGGTGTATGTATATTTGATTATGAATAAAAGTGTGGAATTTGGATTGTTGAAGATATATGCAATAGCATTGTATGGATGGGTTTGACAAGTCGGTCGCCCTGTATTGTGAGCACATGCCAGTTTCTGGTAGTTGTACATGTGGCTTATTGATGATATATTATGATTATGAGATATGATATGTGAATATGTGGTATGGGATGGCCAACGGTATGTATACCCCTCACTTTTTGGCTCCCGTGGTCTTTGTGCCCAGTTGAGCTACCCAGTGGTCAAGTCGGACCCAGTGGTTGAGGTGGAGAGCCAAGTCGGGCTCGGTGAACCAAGTCGGGTTCACGGGATGTCAAGTCAGACTCCCAGCTGAAGGCCGGTCCTTTAGTATCCGGATACTAGGCGTCAAATTGCATGAGAGTCAGTTGTGACTTATGTGAATCTTATATTGATTGACGATGGAAAATGAATTATGAATTAAAAGTGTAATGTGAATGAATGAAAGTATGGTTTTAATAAGTTAAAGATTGATATGTATGTGTGTATTTATATCAACGTGGATAAGTGCAGGAAATCGAAAGAGAATATATAATAACAAGGAGTAATAGGTATTGTTAAGTTTGATATTTCGTTCTATATTAATTATGATATTCCAAACACTCACCCTTGCTGTTGTGCAATTTTAGTGACCAGTGATAGGGAGGATGCAAATGCCGCGGAGGTGCGCCAAGTAGAAGATTGATGCTAAGGATGAAGGGATGAATGTATATATATATATAATGTATGATTATGTGTGTGATAAGTAACAAACTAGGTGTGATGAATTTATTAGAATTATGTTGATGTGGTGTGGTGAATTAATGATGATTGATGTGATAATCTATGGCACGGAGCCATTGACATGTGTGAATGTTGAATGTGATGGGCAGGTGTTGCATTGATGCATGATTGATATGTGTGTTATGTGATTGATGTTAAAATAATGTTTGGATTGATTTAGGTAAATTATGCATATAGTTGGATATTGAATTTAAGGAACCGGATAGGTGAAATTGAGATTCGGTGAGTTTTAGAAACCCCAGTATGCATCAATAGGTCCTCCATGACATTTAGAAATTAGATGCATTGGCTTTTGGTCCATTGGAATCCATTTAGGATGTTTGGTGTAAGGGTTTTGCACCTATTTGGGTTAAACTGCGTTTTGTGCATAACTTGCGCATATGTTGGAATTTTGGCGAACGGATAGCGCCAACAGTTCCGAAATGGGGAAAACAGGTGGCCCGTGAAGTTTCTTGTCAATCGGATCTAGAACGGGCCAATTAGGTAGATTAGAAGTTGGTAAAATAGTTTAAATGTGTAACAGCATCAGGTGCTGTCACTGTCATGCCCACGCTACGCGTGAGGCTGGCACGTAGCGTGAGGTGCGCAGCAGAGGGCTGACGCTACGCGTGGGACTGGCGCGCAGCGTCAGGTCCCTGTTTCATATTTTTGGTTCTTTTCTAAATTAAGGGAACTCTAAGGTTTTGTTAAACTATATAATTATTATTTTGGGTATGTTTAGTAAAAATAAATATTATTTTGAAATGAGAAATAATTAAATTTTATTAAATGCGAAAAATTAGCTGTGTAAATTAATTAAATGGATATAAATAAGGGTAAATTGACGTAGGACGTCACAGGCGGCTCTGTGATGAGCAAGTTACCTCGGTGTCCGACGGGGCACGGCTCTCTCGATGTGTGTTCGGGAGGGGCCCGTAGCACTTTTGGCAAGTGAGGCCATGTTGTTGATCCGTAAGTCACGGGGTGACTAGTGCTACATATGGGCGATGCGGTTTGGTACCAGTAAAATATGATGTTGAGCATGCATGAAATAAGATATAAGTGTACACTTTTACTACTGCAGTAGGGGCATAGTAGCACACCTATGCTTGACCCACAATTTGGTGTTTATTCCCACAATCGGATCCGCATTTGTTGTTGATTATTCCATTGTGTATATGCATTATCCATAAGAGCATTTGCATATAGCATAGAGATATGCCAGAATATGATGATGATTGATGATGATTGAGATGGGTAATTAAATACCCAAAAGACCACATATGAATATATCTAAAACGATGTTGAATATGACGATATGTGTGTTATGGCCCATTATAATGTTGGGCATGATTATTTATGATTGATGATTATGATGATAGCCCATGGTGGCTTTGAGAAAAGACCTAAATGGTCGCCATTGGTGATGTTGGCCCATTGTGGCGATGTGATAGATACGTATTGGCCCGTTGTGGCATTGGAATAGATGTGTATATGCTTGCTTTGCTATGATTTGATGAATAAGTATGAAATATGTATATATTGTTGAATTAATAATCTATGATGACTATTGATGTGCTTAGTAAAGCATACATGATGTTGATATGCATATGCACATAATTTCAATTGTATTCATATCGTCATTTGAAATGTATAACTCACTCTCCCATGTGGTCTACTTTTTAGTATTGATGCAGGAAAACCATGGGACGAGAACGTTTATGAAGTAAAGTTTTTGGGAAGGTAAATAGTGGTAATGGAATGCCTTGGCCGGCAGCGTCTGTAAATTATTGAGTTATGTATGAAATGAATATTATGATGTAGTTGATTATTGATATTGATAGATGTAATGTAAATGACGATATAAGTAGATGACTTATTGGCGTTTGGGGTATTTAACCTCATACACACTTGATAAATAAATTGATCTTGTATTCCTCTAGGGATGAACAAGTATTAGTGATATCCGAAATTGAGGTTAATCTGATATGGTCAATTATCGGATATGGGTATTGGAGATGTATGATGCATGACCATATAGATATATATACATATATTTTAGGCATTGCATGCTCATGTGATTATGTAAAATGATAATGGTTGTCTATTAGGCTTATGATATGCCTTTGCATGCTTTGCCGAGCCTTTTCTCATATCTCCATATATGGGACTAGGCGTGTGCCCGGTATACACATTCTTCTTCCGCTGTAAACTCTGTTATTTTGTATACCGTTATGGGCAAACTACATACGGATCCAGTTATAGGTTATTAAATCTCACTCTTTGGTTTTCTGTGATTCGGGTCTTGATGTGATCGTGGTGGTGTCTTGGAAATATTTCAAACGCGAAAAAATTTATTCGCATTTTTATTAATTATTTGTTTTGATTACATCGAGATTTGAGTCTGGAAAATCAGGGGTGTTTCAGGGTTAATGAAAATATATGGTGGACAGGTATTGTAGCTAAGTATAAATAGAACAACACTTCACCTTCCAAAATAAGAAGCAGAACATGAGGGAAAAATAAAAACATTTACTTATTTCTTTGTAGCGAGAGAAAAATGAAGAGTGAAGAGAAATTTCCATGAATGTAATTTTGGATTTAAAAAACAAATTTTGAGTATATTTTTTAGTGCTCTGTTATATTGTTGTAGTATAAGATAATCTCACTAGAATCTCTTGTATTAACTATTATTTGGTAGAGATAATTATTCATTCATTTTTCATAATTATTTTGCGTATATTTTTGCTCACATTCATAAAGTTGCTCATAAACTTATGGTGTATTTAACTCTAATCTCCTAACAGTAACAATAATGTGACAAAAAAGGTTATAATTGGATAATTAACAAATCATGCATAAGAATGTGAGAGATACAAATAAGATTTATCTTTCCTATGTGACAAGAGTGATATATGTGGATCATGTGAAGAAGTGAAAGTTATAAATGCATGACCATGCTTGGGAAAAAAGATATTAGATAAAATCTACCATGACATCATGGAATATAAATTGGTATACATGGTTAACAACGACCATGTCTTAGGTTTAATTATCATGACAAAGGGGAAAACGTATCATGTTTATCACTTATAGGTTATGTTAGTTTGACATAATTTAGATATAATGATGTGTTGATATGTTAAAAATGCCTTGAATTTAATAGCAAATGAATAATAACCATTTGTTATGGTTGGCTTTGAAACAAATAACAATTATTACCATTATGTTTTTAGCATCCAATGTAGTATAAATACATGTGTTGAATCCATTTGTTTTCGAGCAACAAAAAGTAGATAAAAAGAGAAAACAAAAGAATTTATATCTTTTAGCCCTCTCGATAGAAACTGTGATTTTTTTCTTGTAAAAGAAACTTTTCTATAATTTTGCATACTATATATTTATGGGTCAGGCAATTTTCACAACAAATTGATACCGAAGCTATGGCTCAAAACTTAATGTTAAAAAATTTACTAGAAAAAATAACTTCAACATATGGCGAGTGAAGATGTTAGTTCTCCTCACGCAACAAGAATGTGAGTTAGTGTTGAAAGGAAAAGCAAAGTTACAATATAGCAAAAAGGTAGAGCTTGAAATAAATGCTTTTAAACCAGAACCCAAAGAGACAAATGAAAATGTCCTATCAAACAACATGAGTATGTATTGGCTAGAAATAGGCTAAGGAAAACTAGACCACCTCATAGGTATGGAGATTTTGTCGCTTTTACACTCAATATGACATAAAGCATCAATGAACAAGAACCCAATTCATTTGATGAAGTAGTTAATTGTGATGAGGTGTCAATGGATTAATTCCATGAAAGATGAGCTTGAATCTCTCCATAAAAGTCATACTTGGGAGCTTGTTGAGAAACTAATTGATCAGAAAATTATAGTTTGTAAGTGGATATTCAAGAAGAAAGATGGAATAACGTTCAAAGCAAAACTTGTAGCAAAAGGCTTTACACAAATATAAGGTATTGAATTTAATGAAGTTTTTCCCTCTTGCCAGGAAGTATAATTCTATTTGAGTGCTTCTTGCTTTGATGTGTCTGCATGACTTGGAGTTGGAACAACTAGATGTTTTTCGCCATGGTGATTTGGAGGTAAAGATTTATGTAACAAGAGTGATAGAAAGAAAGACAGAGAGAAAAACACGAAAGGCATGTATCCTTTAGCATGCAATGCAATATAAATACATGTATTTTATGCATTTGTTTTCAATTAACAAAAAGTAAAGAAAAAGAAAAACATAAAGATTCATATCTTTTAGCACCTTTGAGATAGATTGCGATTTGTTTCTTTTCTTATAAAATATATTCTTCTATAATTCTGCATACTATATATTTCTATGTCAAAGACAATTTTCACATGTTAGATACTACTCATTATTTTATATTAATATAAAATATATTTATACTTAATATTACCACATATATTGTCTATAATGCCACATGGATTAAGTAAGCTAATAAGAGAGTTTGCTATTTTAGTTGGGCTAAAAATAACAAAATTATTAGACCCTTAAGATATGGAGTCCAGTTACTAAACAATGTTCATTAGCTTAAACCTGGTGCTTATAATACACATAAAACACACAAGTCACAAGTTGCTATGTTCTGCCATAATAGCATTTAGAGGTGAGTCCTGTATGAATGTTCGTGTAGACTCTTTTAAAGATAAGGTTATGACTACTTTGTTATCAAAAATATACATTATAAGAGATAATTTTAAAAAGGTGTTAACATTTCATAATTTGATCATTTGTGATTCTTTAACTAATATCATATTAATTAAAAAAGGTGTTTGTATTGTGTATTTATTTTACATTGGAAGATCGTACATGTTAAATATCTTTTATAAATAATAAATATATTTTTTCAATAAATAATGTTTCTCCTATTTTATTTTTATAGATATTTATAGACATATCATTAATATTGTTAAAACTGGATCGAAAAAATGAATTAATAGTGAAATCAGTGTCCCTTGAAATTTCTTTTAGGATGCATAGAAAAAAAAAATAGATTCCAGTTGCAAAATTTAAAATTAATGAATGTAATTTGTAAAATTTTATAAAAGATGGAACAATAAGATCATCACATGGATATTTTGATATAGATCACATGGGTGTCTGTCTATGACAGAAAAGATCATCACATGAGTTAAATTTGAAACCGAGAAAGAGAGAAGTTGCATCTTGGCATGCACTAATTACAACTCTTCATCAATCACCCCTCCATTGAAAGAGACATTTCCAACTCAATCTTTTATGTTTCTCTCCCCCATTAAAACTATCAGTTTAACAGCTGTTAGTTGCTTGCTGTTACAAACTTTCTGTTACATGTATTTTGCTTATTATCTGTTTTCAGGGGTAAGATTTGTTTTTAAATATCTATTTTTTAAAATTTGTAATATAAAATTAACTGCTCATTTTTTAATTATATTTTTATCCTTTATTTAAATAAATAATAATAATTAAAGGTGAAGTAATATATATATATATATATATATATATATATATATAACAGAACAGCAGTAAATAGGCATATCTTTTTTAGTTACAAAATACGCATCAATTTTTCTTTTTTTCGTTAACATATTACGTAGGCATCAATTTGAAGATAGCTTCTATAATTTATATCCATGTAATAGAAATGAAATTGGCCGCACAACAATAACATTCAGAGCTATTAGATAATTAATTTAAATACTATTTTAAATTTCTATTCATTAAATATAATTGTATAATTATTTATTATAAATAATTCAAATGTATCAAGAGATTAGTTTAAGTTACTTCCTTATAAGACTTTTTTTAGTTTCCCGCAATATAGGACTTTTTGAATATTTAAGATATACGATCATTTTATTTTTACAATTATATCTTTATTAATTAGATTCTCTTTTGGTATCAATGAAGTATGAAAAGTTTATTTTCTCCTCTTAATTAATATTAAAGATAGTTTTGACAATTCAACAAAAATAATTAACATATTTAATGTTGTTTATTAAATTAGTTATTTTTCAATTGCTATGAAATTAGGTAAAATATTATAAAATACACATAATGAATAATAAATATGATATTCTTAGGGCGATTTTAATATAATTCAATATGACTACTAGTTATAGAAATAAAAATGATACTTTAGAAAAAATATCTAAAATGTATTCTTTAATCTATATGTTAATAAATCAAAATGGTCAATAAAAAAATAAAAAGAGTAGTTAAGAAAAGTTTTAGGAAAATTAAAGAGAACCTATGATAAATGATTGATTCTTGTAATTAGGGATGGAAATGGGTCAGGCCGTTCCTCGGGGGCCTATGGCCCGGCTCATTTAAAGCCTATATAGGTCAGACTTGTCGGGCTAAAAGGTCAGGCTTAAGCTTTTAAAAAGGCCTTTTTAACTAAACAGGTCAGGCCACAGGCTTTCTGAAAAGCCTTTGAAGTCCAACAGGCCAGCCTATTTAATTAAATTAATTGTTAATTAGTTATATATATATATATATATAATATTTATAACATAAACTAATATATATATATAACATATTTACATTTATGTAATATAAATTAATATTACAAGTTTACAATTAAAAAAATTAGGAGGGAATGTAACACAATTTTTTTTAGGTTAGTTTTAGCATTTTAAAAGTTTCACTACAAACAAGCTTTTTAAACAGGCTTTTAAACAGGCCATAATAGGCCTTAAAAAAAGGCCTATGACAGGCTAATAGGCAGGCTCAGGCCTTGAAAATTTGATGTAGGGCAAGCTCAGGCCTTTCAAAGCCCGGCCCGGCCTGGCCCATTTCCATCCCTACTTGTAATACATAATATCTTCATTAACGGGTTGGATTCAAAGATGAAAAAAAATCTTTGAAAAATAACCATGGTTAAAAAAGTTAAAATACCTGTACTTGTAAATACCCGCAAATAAAAACAATCTGCCGATATGGATACCTATGAAAGAAGGGGGACGAGTTTTATATTATCCGTTAAGGAACCCAATGGGCTATGCCCGACCCTCTTCGGGCAGTGCTAGGGGAGGAGTCTATTAACATCCCAGACCTCAGGGATGCCTTCTATGATGTCATGTTACATGGACCAAATGCTTGGTCATGCAATGGGATTTTTAACTTTTAGATTTAATCAACTATGTCTTCTAGTTCTGAAAATGTGAAACAAAAGTTTTTTGAGAAAAGGTCCCATCCATCAATATCATGATTGGGTGGACCAGGCCAGATCATGAGTGAATAGAAAATCAAAAATGCACAGTTTAGCCCACAACTCACTAAAGCTTCTATCTCCTCTAGGTCCCATTAGACTGATCCTTAGTCCTTCTCACCCGCAACCAGGCCTTAATTAATGCTTTCCTTATGAGATAAGATGCTCACTAATCGACTGCTTCTCTCGAGATGCGAAGAATAGCTTAAATAAAGACTCTCTTTGTTTAGTCCTTTCGAAGCAGATATTCGTACGTCCATCGGGTTACTTGAGGGTAGCACTACTTTCGGACCTCCTGGCTGAAGAGCAAAGAGATATCTATTTTGCAGCAAAGTTGTAGCTTCATCTCATCTTAGAATAGTTATTCCGCTCGCTAGCATATTCAGTAATAATGAACTAAAAACACAAAGAGGAGGAAGTGAAAAGGCAATCAGACTCATCTTACAGGTATTCCCTAATGAGGGATTTTAGGGGATTAGGTTCTCCTTTATCTCCTCCACTTATCCGCGGAGGGTTTCAATATTCTTAAGCGTGTAACCGGTCTAGTACGTTGGTGTACTAACATGGTCTATAAAACCTAAGTGAGCTTGCATCCAGACATGGGTGGATGACAATCATGCAGCTTCTTACTTAACCGTGTGGGGAAAGCTTCTCCACTTCAAGCAGTTGAACTCGTTGTCAAAGCTTCGTGCATAACAGGACCTAATTTAAGTGCTTCTTATAACACCCTGAATTTTGTAAGATGAGTAATTGATGAGAATGGCAAATGGTTGAATATGAGTTGAATGGATTTTGTTATGTGTGCTATTGAGAGCTCACGTTTCTGCCCAGGTCTTGATACTTCTCGCCCAAGCGAGAGGGATTCTCGCTCAAGCGAGAATCCTTTTGTGTTGGTTTCAGGGCTTCTGGCCCGAATTCGCCCAGGCGAATAGATTACCCGCTTAAGCGAATCGAGTGAGAAGCGAGCAGGAGAGATTCTGGATGAAGTCCGCTCAAGCGGATGTTGTTGCGCTTGAACGAGCGAGAGAGGAGAGGGATTCTGAGTGTTGGTCGCTCAAGAGAGCTTGGGGCGCTTGAGCGAGTGAAGTGGGGTCTGATGCTGGGGCCCGGTTTTCTCTCTCCTGAATATACGTTGGTGATACGTGGTGCCTTGGTGTTTGGTTCTTTTCCTCTCCCTTGTCCACGTTGGATGGGAGTGATGATTGCTGAGGGTATAGCATTAAATGTTGATGGACTTGCATTAAATGAGGATGGGATGTTGTGATGTGTGGGATGCTGATGAGGCTGAGATGATAAGGCCTTGGTTGCATGTTTTTCTTCTCACTCTCTCCCTATTCCTTGGGAGTGCATGTTCTGATGAGAGAAGTGCTCCTTCTTCTCTCTAGAACTTGTTGGAGCTTCTGCTTCATCTTCTTCCTCCCTTTTATCTTCTACTTCCACTCATGTATGGTATAGAATTCTAGTGGAATTGTGTGGTGTTGAGGAACAGATATGGCCGTGTGTGGAGGCTGGGTTTAGGTCCCTTTTATCCTTCCCTGTTCCCTGGTGTTTCCTCTTCATCTTTCTCTATGTGATGGGCTGGTTGTGCTTTGGTTGGAAGCTGTAGCAGTCTCTGGGTGCCTCAGTTATGGATGCAAGATGGTCCACTATGTTGTGAAGATGAAAACATGCATGTTGCATGGAGGTATGGTGGTCCTTCACTATTGTTGAAGGTGTATGGTGCTGTTGTGAAGAAGAGACATGCATGAAAGTTGGTTGTCCTCCATGGTGGTGAGAGCAGTGCTGATCGAGAGTATGGTATAGTTTGTGTTGAGCTTGGGAGCTTCTCCACTGACTTGGTGGCTTTGAGGCTTATGTGAAAATTATATTGGCTCTTCCCACATTTAGAAAGCTGAGTAGAGTGCTGCTGTGGCTGGGCCGAGTGTCCATGTGACTTTTAGAAGCTTCATCCAGGTAAGGGGGCTTTGCATCTCAAATGCATGGATTTATGGACGGGTTCCGGGTGACACTCCCTCACTATAATGCGTGACATTTTATGTGTGTTGTTTTTGTTGATTTCCGAGTGATTAGTGACCCAGATGTGTATGATGTTTATGTTTGTATTGATGTGATTGATGTCCGTCCATGCAGTATATGTTGATGTTATGATAATGAATTTGTTATGATGCATGAGATGCATGTTATATTAATATTGAGTACATGGTGTGGCCCTCTACTCATTCCTGTGTGAAATTATACATTTAGATGGATGTAATGCGTATTGATGCATATGTTTATGATGAATGGATGATTGGGGGCTGTTATAATTAATATCGAGTGAAATATTGGCATGGGATGATTAACAAAGTTGATTTCCGAGTGGGAATCCTATATATACTGGTGTGAGGCTTAGAAAATGCTGAGTCCGAGTGTATCCCATGAGACAGCCTATGAGGCTTGAGAATAGATGATAATCCGAGTGAACGGCATAGTGATTGCCGAGTGGATGGCGTAGGATTGCTGAGTGGATGTGGTATAAGCTGAGTCATCTGATTGTTGTTAAATTGCTGAGTGCACATGATGTTGAACGCAGATTCCGAGTAGGCAATCGAATGAATATGAGTTAAAGTTATATGCATACGTGTTATTGAGTTATTGAATATGAACACCTTGCGGGGTGCCACAAGGGTGTAATCCCGAGTGAAGAGGACGGGGTCCTAATGTTGAATATGATGAAAGACCCGGGTTGGACTCGGGCAGTGCCTGGGGCACTAAGCGTGAAATGAGACGCTTGATGAAATGCCGAGTGCATTGGCGTGGAACGCCGAGTGAATGAAACCGTATGCATCCGATTCACCACTGGAATGCGTTGGACTCCTATAGCGATCGGCAATCAGATGACCACATATGGTGAATATGGCTAAGTCTTGGAGCTGGGCTCGGACAGACTCCTTGAGCATGGCTCGGAGTATGAATAATGTTGATATAGTCTCGGGGTTGAGAGAAATCCGAGTGAGTCAGTATACTGGTAGAAGAGTGAGTTGAGCATTATAGCCGAGTGAAATGGGTGAAATCCCGATCGGAAGATGCTTGTGATTGTTCATGTTGAATGGCAGTGTTTATATGCTGATGAATGTTGTGTTGATTGATGTATATGTTGTGACATGTTATGGATTCTATGATTAATCCGAGCCAATATCTGTCATTTAATATGTAATGCTCACCCCTACACCATTTTTCAGTGTTTGCAGGTCGGTTGGAATGTTATGATGGCATTAAACCCGAGTGATGGGTATTTATGTTGAGGCTGTATGAGTAATGTAATGTACCGAGTACAATTATTGTATTAAAGCCTTGGTTGGCTTATATAACCTGTTGTACAATGAATACAAATATATGTATTGGATCCGAGTGTGTATATACAAGATTTACATTGAAATCATGTAAATGTATTGGGTAATGGATGTTAGTGAATGAATAAAGTTAAGTTGACATTATCCGAGTGTAAACTCCTATTGGTATGTATATACGTTTTATGTGGGCATTATGTATTGGAGTTGGCTTAGGATTAAAAACGATAAATCATGTTAAGATGATGGATAATCCGAGTGTCTGTATGTATGTATATGTTTTAAGGATAACATGAATATGTATTAGTGTTGAGTATTGCTGAGTAGGTAGTCGGCTTGGAAAGCAGAGAGTACATTTATGTATGAGGTTTATGTTGATTTGATGCTTCTTACCGACTGAAATATAATGGTGTTTAAGGAGTGAAATATCAGAGGTTTAGTGCTTTTCCGAGTGAATAAATGGATAGGTATGTATATAAGTATTTATGTTGAATTGATGCCTCTCACTGACTAGGGAATGATATGGTATGAAAGATGCTAAGTTAATAAATTCCGAGTGGAATATTATTGTAAGAGCTGGTCTGAATATTGAGGCTTAAGTATATGAATTTCCCGGATGTGTAGGCTTGATTTCTTTCCGAGTGAGGCTATGTATGTGGCCCTGCCCTGAGAGGAAAATATGGGTAAACCCCGAGTGGGGAATGGTTGTGTTTCCCAAGTGGAATCCGAGTGAATCTCTTAAGGAAAGACTGGTTGTACTAACTTAGTTCGAAAATATATTCTAAGTATGAAATATATGTATGTTGAGTGTTAAGAGCGGAATGAGTCCGAGTGGAGCCTGATTTAATGGTTTTCCGAGTGGTTAAGTATTGTATATGTCCAAGTGATTTAACCTGGTGAAATCCTCTAAGTATGGAGAAGTTCGGATAATTTCGAGTGGAATTGTTTAGGAAGTTATTTCCTAGTGATGGATGTTATGGTGTTCTCCGTGTAAGAAATGAGGAATATTCCGAGTGGAGTATGGTTGTGGAGGTTCCTTATAAGTGAAGGAAAATCCATATATTCTCCGAGTGAAAATAGACTTGAATGCCGAGTATGGGGCCGAATGAGTATTGGTCGGAAATGATACTAGTTACCGAGTGGAATACCACTCTGATGATGAGTTGGTTTATGAATGATTAGACCGAGTGAATTATGGCCGAAAGGAAGCCTATGTATTTTCTGAGTGATAGAGTTCAAATATGCCGAGTGACTCGAGGTTGAATTATACCGATTGGTGTTTGGTTGGGTAATAACTCGAGTGTGAGGGGTTTGATAGAATCCGACTGGAATCACCTTCATTTTCCGAGTGGATCCTTATGTTGACTCTGTGAATAAAATTGAGAGACTAAATTATGGGTTGCCGGGTGAGGCAATTGTTGGGGTGGTTCCCGAGTGATTGGATTTTCTTATACCGAGTGGACTAAGTTATTACCGAATGAATGGTTGTCTCGAATACCGAATGATTGGAATGCCGAGTGTGGCTTCTCGCTTCAGTGAGTGATGTAACACCCTCTGTTACACCTTAATAAATTCTATGAAAATTTGTAAATTTTTTTTTTTACCAAAGATATGATTGTTAAAAGGAAACTATCGGAATAAATTAAATACATCATTTCTGAAATACCTCATAAGTATTATTAAAACTTTATAAAGTGTTTATACATTCATCCGAAGAAAATAAACATTAAACATTATAAGGAAGAGAGGAAACTCCATGGCCCAGAAGCAGTTACTTATTAACATTATTTATTCATTGGACCACGGTATTCATACCGAGCTCCCTTTCTAGAACGTGCTATATTTACTGTCGAGATTCTTCGATCCTTCCCTCTGAACCATCAATTTAAAACATGTGAAACAAAAACACGGAGAAAGGAGTGAGAAACAGAATATAATATTTCCGAATAAGACATAAGCAACAAAAGGTTTTCACAAACCAATACATAATAATATCAATCACAATTACATACACAATCAATTATGAATGCATGAATGTTATGCAATATCTTCATCATAACTTACCTATATATGTGGGCCCTTAAATTTTAATTTGCACTGGGCCAACCAGGAGTTTACACTATTCCATAAGTCCGGATAATAATAATATGAACAGCTCAACTGGCATGGAAACACTTAGAGACTAGTCAGATTGAGAAAGTTTTTATTGTGAAAGTACCCGACACTAGGGAGCTACCCCAGGTCCCCTGAAGCACCCTTTCACACCCTCTCATCCCAAGGCTCGTAATTAAGCCTCCTCTAATGTATCCTCGGTTTCTATAATCCGTCCCCAAACAATATTATTTCATTTCACTTTAATGATCCATGATGCATGAACTACTCGCGTATTGAGTTGGTTAAGGCTTTTAGAAACTCAATTATTAAATCCCTTAAAGGTTTACAATATCATTTAAATAAACTGTACATTTTCTCAATTCTCTGAATTTCTGTCCCACAGAAATAAATTTGGTACAGTTTTCAAATCTCATTAAAATTGAGTTTCTAAGCCTTAAATATCTAAAAACTTTATCATATAAAACTTTACATAATCTTTCTCAAATTAAATTTTAACAAAATCAAATTTAGGAATCTCAATTATTTCCAAATATTTTTAGTTATTAAGTTGGAAAAAAATAAAATAATTTTCTTTTAATAATTTTGTTTTATTAAAAGAGAATAATTATTAACCAAAAATACTTAAAATTACGAAATTTTTCTTTAACTCAAGATTTAATTAAATAAATTCTCATAAAATGTTTTCTTTCTAAAATAAATACTAATTTTTTTATTCTAAATATTGAAAATAAAGTTAATAAAAATAATTTCTAAGAAGGAATAAAAGATAATAAAATTTAAAGAGTAAGGTAAGAAATTCTTACTGAATTTTAGCTTTCCGTCATGTTCGCTATATGCTCAAACTCCACATTACAATATCATCAATCAAAATCAAATAATATCAATCATAACTAAATATCATCAATCAATCAATCATAATCAAATCATAATCAAATCAATTAAATATCCTTAATACATATCATAATACAAAATTTAATGATTATTAATATAGTCAATTTGAGTCCTTTTGGTCAATTCCTCGCATAGGTATATGTAAGTCCATATAATCCAGTCCTTGCATAGGTATAGTTCAGTCCATATAGGTCATTATGGTCCAAGTCCTTGCATAGGTATAGTCCAGTCCATATAGGTCATTATGGTCCAAGTCCTTGCATAGGTATGTTAGAGTTAGTTAAACTGGATATTTAATTTAAAATTTATTAAAATTGTTAAGTTAAAAAGTTAATATTTTAAAATAATAATATTATTAAATTTAAAAGGAGTAGGGGACTCCTCCCATTATTCTTATGTCTTTTCATATTATACCCTTATCTCACTCCCTCTTACCTTGAATTGTTACCAAAAAGAGATTTGCTTTGCGCCTCCGATTTCTAGAAATATTAATACCAATCTTATTTCAGTATAAGCATAAGATGAGGATTAAGATTACTACTTAAAACAGAAATGGTAAATTTTGAATAGTGAATAGTGAATAGTGAATAGTAAATCGTGAATAGTAACAGTAAATAGTAAAACGTGAATAGTAACGGTAAATAGTAAATCATGAATAGTAACAGTAAATAGTAAATCATAAATAGTAATGGTAAATAGTAACAGTAAATAGTAATTTACTATTTAAATAGTAATTTACTATTGAAATAGTGTTTACTATGCAGAATAGTAACTTAAAATAATATTATTTCCAGTATAATAACAGATTTCTAAAAACGATATGAAAATAACCCAAAAAAATATAAAAGAGAAGTATTCTTACCTTAGGATTTTGGCAGAACCTTCTCTCCAAAAACTTTTCTTCTCTCTCTCACTTCCACCACTATCTCACTAGCACTACTGTATTAAGAAAACTTAATCTGAAATTGTGAATTCTAAAGAAGAAATCCTTCGGTATTTATAGGAAAAAAATTTACTATACATTCCATTATTTTAATATAAAAGTACTATGCATTTTTGAATTTTTTATTCCAGGTTACTGTGCACATTTTGAAAATTTCGTACATGCACAGTGTTTTGCATAGTAACTGTCGGCAGAATTATTAAGCCAAATAGTAACCTTTCACTTGGTATATTTTAAATATTCAAAATGAGTCCTTTTTGAAATTTAGGGATATTATATCAGTCCTCACTAATTTTATAACATGTAATATAAAGTTGAAATTCTAAAAATCTAAAATTTTTTGTTAATAAAAATTTATTAATACGTTTCCAATTTTTTAACGATTGGAAAAAATCAAGATTTTTCTCAAACCGATAATTTTTAGATAAGTTTACTTGAAACAGATTTTAGAAAATTTTCTTATAATTTAAATTCACTTTCTTATAAATATTTTTAATTTAAGTCACTTATATGAATTTAAAATTATTTAAAAAAATATTATTTTATTAAAAAAAATTCCAAAATTCCAAAAAATTCCAAAAAAATCATAAATAATACGTAGGTTAAAAAGTTCTAAAGAACCATAATTTAATTCCTTCAAAATTTTAATATAAAAATAAAAATAGGGGTGTTACAACTCTACTCCCCTTAGAAAATTTCGTCCTCGAAATTTACATTAATCAGTAAAACAAATGAGGATGAGACTCTTTCATCTCAGTTTCTAGTTCCCATGTAGCATCTTCTCCTCTCGTTTCACTCCAAATAACCTTTACAAGCGGAATTGTCTTGTCTCTTAATTGTTTTATTCTTCGGTCACCTATTCTAACAGGTGGTGCATCATATGTAAGATTATCTTTAACTTGTATGACATCAGGTTCAATAACATGTGTAGGATCAGATATATACTTTCGCAAGTTTGACACATGAAAAACATTATGGATATTAGAAAGAAAAGGTGGTAATGCTATTTGGTAAGCAAGGGGACTAACTTTATGAATTATTTGGTATGGACTGATAAATCTAGGAGTTAGTTTTCGAGATTTCATTGCCCGACCGACCCCAGTCATAGGTGTGACTTTCAAGAATACATGATCGCCTTCTTGAAATTCGAGCGGCTTTCTTCTTTTGTCATAGTAACTTTTCTGCCTGCTCTGTGTTGCCTTCATCTTTTCCTGAACTATTTTGATTTTATCCGTGGTTTGTTGTACCAACTCTGGTCCTAGCATCAAGTTTTCACCAGTCTCAAACCAACATAGCGGGGTCCTACATTTTCTTCCATATAATGCTTCAAAAGGTGCCATGCCAATGCTAGCATGGAAACTGTTGTTGTAGGTAAACTCCACATATGGTAAGAATTGATTCCAACTTCCTTTATGCTCTAACACACAAGCTCGTAACAAGTCCTCTAGAGATTGGATTGTTCTTTCTGATTGTCCATCCGTCTGAGGATGATATGCTGAACTTAGACGTAGTCTTGTTCCCAAAGCCTTGTGCAAGCTCTTCCAGAATTGTGATGTAAAACGAGGGTCCCGATCAGAAATGATACTTGAAGGAATTCCATGCAATCTCACAATCTCCTCGATGTATAATTTTGCCAGCTTCTCCATAGAGTAACGAATGTTGATGGGAATAAAGTGGGCAGACTTTATTAGTCTATCAACTATTACCCATATTGAATCATGTCCTAATGGAGTTTTGGGTAGAGAAGTCACAAAATCCATGGTAATGCTATCCCATTTCCATTCTGGTATTTCCATTGATTGTAGCATTCCAGGGGGTTTTTGATGTTCTACTTTAACCTTCTGGCAAATTAGACATGCAGCCACGTACTCTGCCACTGCTTTCTTCATTCCAGGCCACCAAAATAACTTCTTCAAATCTTGATACATTTTAGTAGCTCCGGGATGAATACTCATATAACTTTTGTGGCATTCTTCCAGAATTGCTCTCCTCAACTCCTCTTGATTAGGGATACACACTCGATCCTTATACCTTAGCAATTGGTCACTTCTTACATTGAACTCGACTCCTTTTCCTTGTTTCAAGAGTTCTTTCTTTTCTTGCAGGAATTCATCCTCTTTTTGAGCCTCTAAAACTTGTCTCAGGAATTCACTTGTCACTTGCAACGCTCCTAATCTGTAGGTGTTAGCATTAACCTTTACTGCTAGGTTAAGATCTCTGAAGTTCTCTATTAATTCCAGCTCTTTAATCATCATTGTGGATGCATGTAGAGACTTTCGACTTAAAGCATCAGCTACTATGTTCGCTTTTCCAGGATGGTATTGCAACTCAAAGTCGTAGTCCTTTAAGAACTCCATCCATCTCTGTTGCCTCATGTTTAACTCCTTTTGATCGAATAAATACTTGAGACTCTTATGATCGCTAAACACATCGAATGTTGCACCGTACAGATAATGCCTCCAAATCTTTAAGGCAAAAACTACAGCGGCTAACTCTAAGTCATGGGTAGGGTAATTAATCTCATGTTGCCTTAATTGGCGCGACGCATAGGCTACAACCTTCTTGTCTTGCATGAGTACACTTCCTAGTCCTTGTTTAGACGTATCACAGTAAACTTCAAAACTTCGATGTGGATCGGGGAGTACTAACACCGGCGCAGAAGTAAGTCGATCTTTCAGCTCTTGAAAACTATTCTCGCATTGTGTCGTCCACACAAAAGGTTCTCCTTTCTGTGTTAACTTGGTCAATGGGTATCCTAGCTTTGAAAATCCTTCAATGAATCTCCTATAGTATCCAACCAAACCCAAGAAACTTCTAATCTCAGTGATTGTGGTTGGTCTCTCCCATTTTAAAACTGCTTCCACCTTGGAAGGGTCTACAGCTATTCCTCCTTGACTAATTACATGTCCTAAAAAGTTCACCTCTTCCAACCAGAATTCACACTTTGACAACTTTGCAAACAGTTGTTTCTTTTTCAAGATTTCCAACACGACCTTCAAATGTTCAACATGTTCTTCTCTGCTTTTAGAGTACACTAATATATCATCAATGAACACCACTACAAATTTATCTAGATATGGATGAAAAATCCTATTCATGTAATCCATGAATACGGCTGGTGCATTAGTTATAACAAAAGGCATTACTAGATATTCGTAATGGCCATAGCGTGTTCTAAAAGCAGTTTTTGATACATCTTCTTTCTTCACCCTTATTTGATGGTATCCAGACCTCAAATCAATTTTAGAGAACACCGTGGCACCACGCAGCTGATCCATCAAGTCGTCAATCCTTGGCAGAGGATATCTATTCTTGATTGTCACCTTGTTCAGTTATCGATTAATCTACACACAACCTCATGCTACCATCCTTCTTCTTAACCAACAACACTGGTGCACCCCAGGGGGATACACTGGGTCGTATAAACTGCTTTTCTATCATCTCTTCAAGTTGTTTCTTCAACTCTGCTAATTCTAGAGGTGACATTCGATATGGTGCAATTGAAATGGGTCCAACTCCAGGTACTAGATCAATGGCGAATTCCACATCTCTTTCTGGGGGTAAACCAGGGATATCTTTAGGAAAAACGTCAGGAAATTCACACACAACCGGCAGATTTTTGATTTTTGATTCTTGCTCTCCTTTCGTTGAAAGCAATAGCATGAATCCTTGAGCCCCTCCTTTTAAAGAGGCACTCACTTGGTTGGCGGTTAGAAATCTCGAATCCTCAGGATTCAAATTCACTGGTTCTTTAAACATTATGGTTTTATTATGACAATCTATTAGAACATGATTGTCAGACAACCAATCTAGCCCAATAATAACTTCTAAGCCAGAAAGGGGTAAACAGAAAAGATTAGCCTTAAAGTCCCTACCATCTATGACAATAGGGCATTTCCAACAAGCTTTAGAAGTGACAATAGGATTGTTTCCAGGAGTATGTACAGATAAGTCAAATGGCAGTTCTATCACAGGTAATTTTAGTTTTTCTACACAGTCATTGGCAATAAAGGAATGTGATGCACCTGAGTCATACATAATAGTTAAAGAAATCTTATTAATGATACACTTACCTTCTACCATGGAATCAGCATGAGATGCTTCTTCTCCAATGATTGCAAAAACCTTTCCTTTTGCCTTCGGCCTTCCGACTACACTATGCGCGCCTTCTTGAGTATTTATGCTTGTACTTGCGCCTTCAGGGTTTTCCCTCTTCATCTCTGGACAATCCTTGATGTGATGCCCTGGTTTGTTACACTTAAAACAAACATAAGTGTTTTTAGGACAATCCCTTTTCAAATGGGGTCCTCCACAGATAAAACATTTAAAATTTGGTGCAGATGTTGGGTAATAGCTTCCAATTAAAGCTTGGGGTCTGTTAGGAACAGATGCTGCTCCAAACTGGTGAAATGGTGCTTGGTAAGGCTTATTCCTTCTGAAGTCTCTTCTTTGGTGATGGTGAGGTCCTCCACTTCTTATTTCTCCTGCCTTGTGAATGGGCTCACGACTTTTGGTCATTCTATCCTTATGGTCTTCTTCAAAGATCCTGCAGTGATTTACCAATACAGAAAATTCACGGATTTCCTGCATTCGTATAGCTTCCTTAATTTCTGGCCGTAGTCCATTTACAAACTTTGCACACCGATCCCTTTCATTAGTAGCATCATTATAATGAGAATGAAAACGAGATAGCTCTTCAAACCTGGATGCGTACTCTCCAATGGTCATATTTCCTTGGGTCAGCGACAGGAATTCGAATTGTCTTTTCTCTTTAACATCAGCTGGAAAGTATTTCTCCAGAAACATATCCTTGAAATAATCCCAAGTGATCTCCACGTCGTTGACTTCGAATTGTCTACACATGCTATCCCACCAATGTTCGGCATCCTCAAATAAGGCATAAGTAGCGAAGACTACCTTATCAGCTTCATTACATTGCAATGCTCGAAAGATCTTCTCTATCTCTCGAATCCAGATTTGTGCTCCATCAGGGTTATATCCTCCCTTGAAACGAGGTGGATTGCGCTTTTCAAATAGGTCCAGCCTTCTCAAGGCATCGTTACCTTGACCTTCACGTGCTCCCATTGCATTGATTAAGCGTTCTACAACTCCAGCAAGATTGTTTCCAGCCATTAGTTTCCTGTTTCATAATAACTGAGATTTGTCACATCAATCACAGTTACTACCAAGTCAGATATTCTATTCTCTATCACCTATACAGATTTTACAGACAAAGCAAGATAGACCTTTTCCCCAGGCCTATTGGATTAACTGCTCTGATACCACTTTGTAACACCCTCTGTTACACCTTAATAAATTCTATGAAAATTTGTAAATTTTTTTTTTTTACCAAAGATATGATTGTTAAAAGGAAACTATCGGAATAAATTAAATACATCATTTCTGAAATACCTCATAAGTATTATTAAAACTTTATAAAGTGTTTATACATTCATCCGAAGAAAATAAACATTAAACATTATAAGGAAGAGAGGAAACTCCATGGCCCAGAAGCAGTTACTTATTAACATTATTTATTCATTGGACCACGGTATTCATACCGAGCTCCCTTTCTAGAACGTGCTATATTTACTGTCGAGATTCTTCGATCCTTCCCTCTGAACCATCAATTTAAAACATGTGAAACAAAAACACGGAGAAAGGAGTGAGAAACAGAATATAATATTTCCGAATAAGACATAAGCAACAAAGGTTTTCACAAACCAATACATAATAATATCAATCACAATTACATACACAATCAATTATGAATGCATGAATGTTATGCAATATCTTCATCATAACTTACCTATATATGTGGGCCCTTAAATTTTAATTTGCACTGGGCCAACCAGGAGTTTACACTGTTCCATAAGTCCGGATAATAATAATATGAACAGCTCAACTGGCATGGAAACACTTAGAGACTAGTCAGATTGAGAAAGTTTTTATTGTGAAAGTACCCGACACTAGGGAGCTACCCTAGGTCCCCTGAAGCACCCTTTCACACCCTCTCATCCCAAGGCTCGTAATTAAGCCTCCTCTAATGTATCCTCGGTTTCTATAATCCGTCCCCAGACAATATTATTTCATTTCACTTTAATGATCCATGATGCATGAACTACTCGCGTATTGAGTTGGTTAAGGCTTTTAGAAACTCAATTATTAAATCCCTTAAAGGTTTACAATATCATTTAAATAAACTGTACATTTTCTCAATTCTCTGAATTTCTGTCCCACAAAAATAAATTTGGTACAGTTTTCAAATCTCACTGAAATTGAGTTTCTAAGCCTTAAATATCTAAAAACTTTATCATATAAAACTTTACATAATCTTTCTCAAATTAAATTTTAACAAAATCAAATTTAGGAATCTCAATTATTTCCAAATATTTTTAGTTATTAAGTTGGAAAAAATAAAATAATTTTCTTTTAATAATTTTGTTTTATTAAAAGAGAATAATTATTAACCAAAAATACTTAAAATTACGAAATTTTTCTTTAACTCAAGATTTAATTAAATAAATTCTCATAAAATGTTTTCTTTCTAAAATAAATACTAATTTTTTTATTCTAAATATTGAAAATAAAGTTAATAAAAATAATTTCTAAGAAGGAATAAAAGATAATAAAATTTAAAGAGTAAGGTAAGAAATTCTTACTGAATTTTAGCTTTCCGTCATGTTCGCTATATGCTCAAACTCCACATTACAATATCATCAATCAAAATCAAATAATATCAATCATAACTAAATATCATCAATCAATCAATCATAATCAAATCATAATCAAATCAATTAAATATCCTTAATACATATCATAATACAAAATTTAATGATTATTAATATAGTCAATTTGAGTCCTTTTGGTCAATTCCTCGCATAGGTATATGTAAGTCCATATAATCCAGTCCTTGCATAGGTATAGTTCAGTCCATATAGGTCATTATGGTCCAAGTCCTTGCATAGGTATAGTCCAGTCCATATAGGTCATTATGGTCCAAGTCCTTGCATAGGTATGTTAGAGTTAGTTAAACCGGATATTTAATTTAAAATTTATTAAAATTGTTAAGTTAAAAAGTTAATATTTTAAAATAATAATATTATTAAATTTAAAAGGAGTAGGGGACTCCTCCCATTATTCTTATGTCTTTTCATATTATACCCTTATCTCACTCCCTCTTACCTTGAATTGTTACCAAAAAGAGATTTGCTTTGCGCCTCCGATTTCTAGAAATATTAATACCAATCTTATTTCAGTATAAGCATAAGATGAGGATTAAGATTACTACTTAAAACAGAAATGGTAAATTTTGAATAGTGAATAGTGAATAGTGAATAGTAAATCGTGAATAGTAACAGTAAATAGTAAAACGTGAATAGTAACGGTAAATAGTAAATCATGAATAGTAACAGTAAATAGTAAATCATAAATAGTAATGGTAAATAGTAACAGTAATGATGATGGCATTAAACCTGCAAACACTGGGCGAGGAGGTGAGTGGCCTGACCCAGGTGAGGGCTGACAATAATCTGCTGAAACAACAAGTTTCAGGCTTAATTCAGCAGAAACAAAAATTGGGCGAGGATGTAAGTGAGCTCCAGCAGAAGTTGATTTTCCTTGAACTTGATAAAGCTTCTGCCAAAGATGCCTGGGTGGCGGAGTTAGACCAAGCAGCTACTGCGTACACTAACCTTGAAAAACAGGTTGAAGTGTTGCAAGCTGAAAAAGCTACCTCTGAGGCCGCCAATGAAAAGCTCGACAAGGATTTACAATCCACGCTGGATGCGGCTGAGGCAGCGATTGATGATGCTTTCAGCATGGCTGTTCGTCAACTCCGTTATCGCAATCCAGGCGTTGCTCTGTCCACCACAGGCATTCATCCTTACTATGAGTTCATCAATGGAGAATTGATGGTGCCTGTTCAAGGGGGTCATGCTCCTGCGCCCAATGACGAATATGTTCTGGCGGACTTGCCTCCCTCTCAAAGTTTAAGCAAACCTGGTGAAGGTCAGGCCACCTCTGCCCAACAAGAAGGGATGCCGTCCGACCCTTAAAGACCAGCTCCTGAAACCCTTCGCCAGCTTTTAATTTTTGAATTTTGTTAATATTGCCTTGTTCCAGGATAGGCTCTGGACTTTTATCAATCCTTGACAATATTAATGAAGCATATTTTCTGCAAATGTACACTTGTTCATAGAAGTAGTGTTTAAGTCCGTCGTATTTATGCCTTGTAAAATGATATTGAGAAGGCGGAATATTCATCTGAGGACTTAATGAAATATGACTAAGTATAACGAGACGGAATAGCGTTTTTGCAATTCTGGTGAAGTAAAATTCAGTGAGGAGGCGAAGTAGCCTCTTAGGAATTTCAATGAAACAAATTCAGTAATGGGGCGGAGTAGCCCTTTTGGGAATTTAACTGAAGTAATTTCAATAATGAGGCGTAGTAACCTCTTGGGAATTTCATTGAAATGATTTTAATAGTGAGGCGTAGTAGCCTCTTAGGAATTTGATGAAACAGATTCCGTAAGAAGGCGGAGTGGCCTCTTAGGAATTCAAAAGAAGTTGGATTCCGTAAGAAGGCGGAGTAGCCTCTTAGGAATTTAAAAGAGTTTGAATTCCGTAAGAGGGCGGAATGGCCTCTTAGGAATTTTAATGAGTTTGAATTCCGTAAGAGGGCGGAGTGGCCTCTTAGGAATTTTAATGAAGTTGGATTCCGTAAGGAGGCGGAGTAGCCTCTTAGGAATTTAAAAGAGTTTGAATTCCGTAACAGGGCGGAGTGGCCTCTTAGGAATTTTAATGAAGTTGGATTCTGTAAGGAGGCGGAGTCGCCTCTTAGGAATTTCAATGAGATTGGATTCCGTAAGAAGGCGGAATGGCCTCTTAGGAATTTTAATGAAGCACAATTTTACAAGTGTTGAACTTACTTGAACTTGTTGGGTAGTGCTTGAGTTTGTTGCTCATGTACTCCGTAAAACATTGGGAGTTAGGCAGAGTCAAGTTTTGGATGGAATATTCATCCTTTTGCATGTTGATTGGAGAGCAACTCCTGATTGAATGAAAATCATCGAAGTGGGGATTGCTATGGTACAGCATATAGCTGCGACACCAATTTACCCTGCAAGAAATTGGTTAAACCTTCGAGGCGGTATGGTGCAGCATATAGCTGTGACACCAATTCATCCTGCAAGAACTTGGTTAAACCTTCGAGGCGGTATGGTGCAGCATATAGCTGTGACACCAATTCATCCTGCAAGAAATTGGTTGGATTTTGGGGTTAGCGTGGTGTAGCATATAGCTGTGACACCAGCTCTTCCCACAAGAAGCCTGCAGGACCTTGGGGGCGAATTAGTGCAGTATATAGCTGTGACACTAGTTCTTTCCATAGGCGGCCTGTAGGACCTTAGGGTCGGTATGGTGCAGCATATAGCTGAGACACCAATCCTTTCCCCCCAAGGAGTTTTCTGTACCTTAGGGTCGGTATGGTGCAGCATATAGCTGAGACACCAATCCTTTCCCCCCAAGGAGTTTTCTGTACCTTAGGGTCGGTATGGTGCAGCATATAGCTGAGACACCAATCCTTTCCCCCCAAGGAGTTTTCTGTACCTTAGGGTCGGTATGGTGCAGCATATAGCTGAGACACCAATCCTTTCCCCCCAAGGAGTTTTCTGTACCTTAGGGTCGGTATGGTGCAGTATATAGCTGAGACACCAATTCCCCAAGGAGTTTTTGTTGACTCTGTTTGTGAAGCGGCGTTGCATGTTGGTTGATCTTTATGGAATAAAGAGTTATGCGTTTGTGCTTCAATTTTAGAGTCGTTGTTTTATCTGCATGGGAACAAATTCTGCCATGGATAATCAATTCAAAGTTAGAGTGAAGATTAAATGCAGGAAGGCATTTCATTGAGAATGGAATTACATAAAAGATTGAGTTGGGATATATCTTTTCGAAACCTTTTCAAGAAAAGCATACAGAGGAGGATCCTTGAGTTAGGAAGAAAAGATCATACCGTATTACCCAACTAACTGTAATATATGCGTAAATTCAAAATGTTCCATTTATTTCTGACCGGAGTACCATCCAAGTTTTCTAGGCGGTATGTACCCTTGCCCAAAACCTCAATGACTCGGTATGGACCTTCCCAATTTGGTGCCAATTTGCCTTGGTGCGCAAATTTGTTGCCAATGTTGGCCCTTCTCAGGACCAAATCTCCCTCTTTGAAACGGCGTTCGCACATGCGTGCATTATACCGTTTGGCGGCCTTTGCTTTGACAGCTTGATCTCTCACAAAGACTTCCTCTCTCAACTCCGCCAAAACCTCCAATTCGTGTGCGAGGTTCTGTTGATTGGCTTCCTCATTGAAATGGAGGACTCGAGCTGAAGGGGCTGTTAATTCTATGGGAATAACAGCCTCGACTCCATATGTTAGCCGATACGGAGATTCATTTGTGGTGGAGTGTGGGGTAGTTCTATATGCCCATAAAACATGGCATAACTGATTTGCCCAATCTCCCTTTGCCTCACCAAGGCGTTTTTTGAGGCCCTTCAAGATTTCTCTGTTGGCGACCTCTGCTTGTCCATTGGTTTGAGGGTGTTCCACAGAAGAGAAAATCTGCGTGATGCTGAGATTTTCTAAGAGTTCAGTGAACTTGCGATCTGTGAACTGGGTGTCATTATCAGTGACTATGCGTTCAGGGACTCTGAAACGTGCAATGATATTCTCATAAACGAATCTTCGAGTCCTGGCTGACGTTATGTGCACCACTGCCTCTGCCTCAATCCATTTGGTGAAATAATCAACACCAACTATCAAGTATTTGATACCGCCGGGCGCAGTTGGGAATGGACCTAGAATATCCATGCCCCATTGATAGAAAGGCCAGGGCGTTATTGATGATGACATTTCCTCGGCTGGAGTATGGTGAAAATTCACGAATCGTTGACATTGATCGCATTTTTGAACATATGAGGCAGCATCTTGCTTCATAGTGGGCCACCAATACCCCGCCCTGAGTATTTTTCTCACTAGACTCCGTGCCCCTGGATGATGTCCACACTGCCCTTCATGGACTTCTTCCAAAACAGCTGGCACCTCGTTTTCATTTATGCAAATTAAGTATGGGACAGATATTCCTCGGCGGTATAGCTGCCCATCTAGGAGTGTATAATAGGGTGCCTCCCTCCTTAGCTTCTTTCGCTCAAGATCATCCGTGGGTAATTGTCCATTAACAAGATAACGAACTATTGGTGTTACCCAGGAGTTGTCATCAACGGGGCGACTTTTAATCATATGAATTGAAGAGGGAAGGGATATACTTGGCTCGGCCAGAGTACTCTGTACAACCGTGGTTGTGCACCCCGCCTTCTTTGTGCTGGCTAACCTGGACAGGATATCAGCACGTGTATTTTCTCGCGAGGTACATGCTTGAAAGTTACTTCATCGAAGCGCTGTTTCAACTCATTGACGCAGTCCAGATATTGTTGCAGTAGAGGTTCTTTAGCCTGATACTCACCCAGAATTTGTGAGATGACTAGTTGAGAATCACTGCATAGGGTGACAGTTTTGGCCCCAATATCTTGTGCTGCTCTGAGTCCGGCTAAGCAGGCTTCATACTCCGCCTGATTGTTAGACGTAGTGAAGGTAAAGTGCAATGAAATTTCAAGATGTACCCCGTCATCACTTTCTATAACGATTCCTGCCCCACATCCTTTGCTGTTTGAAGACCCATCGACGTATACTGTCCAGTGTGAATGATCTGCATCTGGGCTAGAGCCTGTTAATTCAACTACGAAATCTGCTAGGACTTGTGCCTTGATAGCAGTTCTTGGTTTGTAGGATATGTCGAATTCAGAGAGTTCTATGGCCCATTTGATCATCCTTCCTGCCAAGTCTGGCTTGAACAATATAGTACGGAGTGGCAAGTCTGTGCGAATCAGGATGGGATGTGCATGGAAATATGGTCTTAGACGTCGTGAGGCCCAAACAACTGCAAGTGCTGCCTTTTCAATCTTCTGATAACGACACTCTGCACCATGCAATGTTTTACCAGTGAAGTACACCGGTCGTTGGCCTTCGACTGTTTCTTTGACCAGGGCCGCTGCCAGCGCTTCATCTGAAACAGACAAATAAACGATGAGTTGCTCACCTGGGCTTAGTTTTACCAGGATTGGAGGGCTGGCTAAGACATTTTTCAAGCTCTGGAAGGCCGCCTCTTGCTCTGGGCCCCAATTGAATTTCTTATCCTTCTTCAGCATCTTGTATAAGGGGAGAGAACGATGAGCCATTTTTGGCATGAATCGTGCTAGAGCAGCGATTTTGCCATTGAGGGATTGTACCTCTTTCAATGTTTTGGGGCTCTGCAACTCTTGTATCACACGACACTTGTCAGGATTAGCTTCTATGCCTCTTTGCGTTAACATGAAACCCAAAAATCTTCCTCCAGGTACAGCAAATGTACATTTTAGTGGGTTGAGTCTCATGTTGTATTGCTGCAAGCGTTGAAAAATGAGGCGTAGGTCTTCAACATGGTCTCCTCCCTCTGGAGTCTTGGCGATGATATCATCAATATAAACCTCCACCAGCTTTGTATGCATGCCCTCAAAGACCTTGTTGATCATGCGCTGGTAGGTGGCCCCAGCGTTCTTCAACCCAAATGGCATGACATTGTAGCAAAAGACTCCTCTGTCATTGATAAATGCTGTTTTCTCCTGATCATCCTCACACATTGGAATTTGGTTGTATCCGGAGTAAGCATCCATGAAGGATAGATACTTGTATCCTGATGAATCGTCAACCAGTCTGTCAATGTTGGGGAGAGGATAAGGATCTTTGGGACAACATTTATTCAAATCAACGTAGTCTATGCACATGCGCCATTTGCCATTGGCTTTCTGCACCATAACCACGTTGGACAGCCAAGAAGAGTAACGGAGTTCCCTGATGAACCCCGCCTTAAGGAGCTCTTCGGTTTGTTCGCAAGCAGCATTTTGCTTAGCAGGACCCATACGCCGTTTCTTTTGTGCCACTGGCTTAGTTTCAGGATACACCGCCAGGCGGTGGCAACAGAAGTTAGGATCCATACCAGGCATGTCTGCGGCTGTCCAGGCAAAAATCTCCTTGTACTCATGGAGGAGTGCAATCAGTCTTGCTTCCATGTTAGGCTCCAGCTTGTCATTGATGTTAGTAATTTGCTCCGGGGTGCTGCCCAAAACAATAGACTTGGAACCACCATCAGGAGTTGGTTTCAAAGGGTTCAGTGGGTCTATAGAAGACTCCGCCCTGGGATCAAGATCCACCAAGTTAACGGATGCCGCCGCACTGTCTCCTTCGTTCAATTTTCTTTTCTTAGACATGGTTTCAAGCTTCACCATGTTAAGACTTAAATTGTAACAATAACGAGCCATCTCCTGGTCACCCCTGACAGATGAGACTTGATTATCTTTATCGATGAACTTGATTAACAAGTGGGGGGTTGAAACGATGGCTTCCATGGCATTCAGAGTAGGCCACCCGATGATGCCATTGTATGGGGATTTAACATCAATGACAAGGACCCTGGATTTCACAGTCCCTGCTCCAGGTTCACCATCGAAGGTAATCCTTGTGTCCAAGTAGCCTTTAGTAGGCTGTTTGGCGCCATTAAAAGCTGTAAGGTCCTGTGTGTAAGGCTGCAAATCAGCGTCAGTCAGTCCCATGCGTTTAAAACAGTCATAAAAAATAACGTCGCAGGAACTTCCCTGATCAACTAGGATGCGTTTTACATCCATATTAGCGATCACCGCAATGATCACTACCGCATCATCTCCCTCAGGAATGGTTGGGCCAAAATCATCATCTGTGAAAGTTATAGGTGGAGTCTGAACTCCGTCCCTGAACGGGCGATATTCTTTGTTCTTGCCCTGCACAGATAAGATCATACGATGATGGTTTTTCCGGGCGGTGTTTGAGGGTCCGCCTCCTGCGAAGCCTCCAGCAATCATGTCCACCACCTGCCTTTTACCTCGTGATCTAGGTTCAGGGCTCGGTTCTCGTTGGGCGGACTCCAGAACAATGCCTTTTTGTTTCTCTGACACCGCCGTACGTTTTGGTTCCCGAGTACTATCAGGATCTGGAGAACGATCACGATGTCGCTTTTCAAACTTCTCAGGCTCATCATGAGATTTGCCTTTGAACAGGTAATGTTTCAGTTTACCTTCACGAATGAGCACCTCAATGGTATTTTTGAGTTGCTTACATTCTTCTGTGGTGTGGCCAACTGACTCATGGAACTCACAATATTTCTTTGGGTTTCCACCGCGCCTGATTGGAGGTGGACGTTGAATTCCATAAACATTGAGGGTGGTCCATCCTATTTCACACAAGATTTGCTCGCAAGTTGTGTTCAGTGGTGCATAGTGAGCAAAATTGAACACGCGTCTGTCTTGTTGTTTGAAAGGTTGGTTCCCTACTTTGTCCCTTTGGTGGGACTTGTCATTCTTCAACGACCTCTCTTTCCCTTTGTCATGAGGTGGAGTTGCAGGGGGTGGTTTACTGCGAGATGCAGTGGCTTCCAGATGCATCTCAATACCCACGTACTTAGACGCCTTCCTGCGAAATTCCTCCATCGTGGTTGGAGGTCCCTTTGCCAAAGACAAAGCGAAAGGTGACTTTGGTTGCATAGCTTCTATGAGAATATGCAACTGGATTGCCTCAGTCAGATCGGGGACCATGGCTGCCTCCTTGTAAAATCTCTTAAGGAAATCCTTCAGAGGTTCTTTATCGCCTTGTTTGATCTGAGCCAAGGTATGAGAGGTTCTGGGTGCATCCCTGGAGATCACGAAGTGGCTTCCAAAAGCTGAGGCCAGCTCCTCCCATGAATCAATGGAACCTGAAGGTAAGCTCTTGAACCAACTAAGAGCTTCGCCTATAAGGGTTCTGGGGAACATTCTGCACATGACATCCTCCTCAGCTCCTAGAAACATGGCCTCGTAGATATAAGCATCTAAATGCTTAGAGGGATCCGTTTCCCCAGTATATTTCCCTATAGAAATGGGCTGCATAGTTTGCAAATGTCTGGGTACATGTGTATTCATGAGCCTTTTAGAAAATGGGATGCTCATCTTATATCCTAAGGGGGATGCGTTTGAGCCTGCTCTCCTTCCTTCTTGATGCTGAGCATTCACCAATGGGAGGCTTCGTTGCTCCTCCATGTATGTAGGAATACGAGAGTAGTGAGGAGTGCTTGATTCCTCCTGCATGTGTGGTTCATGGTGTGGTTGTCTTGCGGGACCAGCTTTCTCATGCACTGGGTTTGCTTTTTCACGACGAAGTTCCGCAAGTTCTTCTCTCAACATTCGAATCATGTCATCTCTTGGATCTAGAGAATCAGCTTGTGTTGCTTTTTTCTGAGCACCATCATCGAAGTTAAGACGTCTGGGATTGCGTGGAGGAGAATCCTCGTTCTGCATCTCTGGTCCTTGTCTCTCCATTGATGATGAAGATTGATCAAAGATTATGGGATTACCTAGTTTACAGGTCCCACTGGGCGTGCCAATGAACTGCTCTTTACAGGGGGTGTAGAAGTATGCTTGTAGAGCAACTCAAAAATTACATATAAATGTGTTCTTGATACAAAGCAATATGCGTATAAATGTAAATACGGAGAGTCTTTGTATGCTGAGGCGGAGTGCAATATACTCTGGGGCGGTGTCACAGTCCGCCTGACGGGATCTTCGTTGCCTTGACCCGATTGGGGGTGGTACCTGCAATCGTTCTCCGACGCTCAAGTCAGTATTTCAGAATACTTAGAGACTTAGAAAGACAATCAGAGAGAATTATGCAAGTAAGAGAGTGTAAGGTTCAGAGAATGGGGAAAAGATCCCTTATACCTTTTTGAGAGAGGTTTATATACCTGTTACTGGTGCTCTATTATTGGTAGGACCCGCTTCTTGTCTTCAGGCATAATGCTGAAAAGGTAGTGGGTCCCTGCGCCGTTTACATGCACCATTATTGTAGTAGGTATCACAACTTGTCTGGAAAGCGTTAGTGCTTTAATATTTTATTGTTATTTCCCTTTATGCGTGACAGCGTGATTCCCATTATTAACCTCTCAAGACAGAGTCAATCTCGTGCCGGGGTTGTGAGTATGGGCTCGCTACGCAGTAGGGGAAATTCGGTATTCCGCCAATGTTGAGCCTATGGCTTGGCGGAGTAACAACTTTGGCGAGGTTACATTCCTTGACGGAGTAACATGCCTGGACGGAGTTACATTCCTTGGCGGGGTAACGTGCCTGGGTGGAGTCATGAACCTTGGCGGCGTTACTTGCCCTGGCGGTATGCACTCCGTATAGTATTTGTAGTGTATTTGAAGAGTACTTCTCTTTATTCAAAATGCTGATCTGGCAAGGCATTAAACCCATGCTCTTGGGGGCCGGTGTTAGGACCGGATCAAAGTATAAGATGAGGATTACGATTACTACTTAAAACAGAAATGGTAAATTTTGAATAGTGAATAGTGAATAGTGAATAGTGAATAGTAAAACGTGAATGGTAACAGTAAATAGTAAAACGTGAATAGTAACGGTAAATAGTAAATCGTGAATAGTAACAGTAAATAGTAAATCGTGAATAGTAACGGTAAATAGTAACAGTAAATAGTAATTTACTATTTAAATAGTAATTTACTATTGAAATAGTGTTTACTATGCAAAATAGTAACTTAAAATAATATTATTTCCAGTATAATAACAGATTTCTAAAAACGATATGAAAATAACCCAAAAAAATATAAAAGAGAAGTATTCTTACCTTAGGATTTTGGCAGAACCTTCTCTCCAAAAACTTTTCTTCTCTCTCTCACTTCCACCACTATCTCACTAGCACTACTGTATTAAGAAAACTTAATCTGAAATTGTGAATTCTAAAGAAGAAATCCTTCGGTATTTATAGGAAAAAAATTTACTATGCATTCCATTATTTTAATATAAAAGTACTATACATTTTTGAATTTTTTATTCTAGGTTACTGTGCACATTTTGAAAATTTCGTACATGCATAGTGTTTTGCATAGTAACTGTCGGCAGAATTATTAAGCCAAATAGTAACCTTTCACTCGGTATATTTTAAATATTCAAAATGAGTCCTTTTTGAAATTTAGCGATATTATATCAGTCCTCACTAATTTTATAACATGTAATATAAAGTTGAAATTCTAAAAATCTAAAATTTTTTGTTAATAAAAATTTATTAATACGTTTCTAATTTTTTAACGATTGGAAAAATCAAGATTTTTCTCAAACCGATAATTTTTAGATAAGTTTACTTGAAACAGATTTTAGAAAATTTTCTTATAATTTAAATTCACTTTCTTATAAATATTTTTAATTTAAGTCACTTATATGAATTTAAAATTATTTAAAAAATATTATTTTATTAAAAAAATTCCAAAATTCCAAAAAATTCCAAAAAAATCATAAATAATACGTAGGTTAAAAAGTTCTAAAGAACCATAATTTAATTCCTTCAAAATTTTAATATAAAAATAAAAATAGGGGTGTTACAAGTGAGACTTCGCTCCAGCGAGTATGTTAATTGGGAAGGCTTTCATGTGGTTTCGCTTAAGCGAATGGTAGTTCGCCCGAGCGAGTTGTACGGCCTTGCTCAAGCGGAGTCGGATCTCGCTTGAGCGAGTGGGCGCTGTATTGTGAGCTTCGCTCAGGCGCTGTGTTCGGTTTTATTTTTTTCCTTGCCTTCTTGCCCTTTTTGTATTTCCCTTCTTTGATTGGCACTTTGCCTTCTGCCTTGCGCTGTTTATTTTCTCGGTTGGTCATTGGACCTCGCTCTCATATCTTCATATATGGGAGTGGCTTTTTATTATGATCCAGGTATACTCTAAATAAAACGCGAAAATTTTTCCCTAAAAAAATTAGGATGTCATAAGGTGGTATCAGAGCAGACCGAGAGGTTCATGGCCAAGATATGCTTACCGAGTGTAAGCGGTTGAATGTATGATGACCAGTTGTCATTACTGCTGGTGGTATTTTATTGGTTTGATGCCTGCTTATGCATGGTTTGTATGGCTGTATGCCTATGTGCTTTGCTGGGACAATAGTGAAAGATACTGCTGTTGTGAAGGTTGATTTGAGAAATAAAGTGATATAATGTTGTGTTTTTATATTTGTGGAAGTCGGATTAACTGATTAGGATTTATGTATATGGATTGATGGATAATTATTATGATACTCTTGTGTTGGGTTGGAAATCCCCAATGAAAATATATAAGGATATTGATAGATAAAATGAAATATTATGACATTCTAGTGGTGGATACAAGTAGTTGACTTGTATGTGTGTAAGGCAATGATAATTGCCAAGTATGTGAATGGTGAATCTGCCTCAAATGATTTTTTCTGGATTGATATTATTATGTGTGCTATGCCTTTGATATTCATGTGTGGATTGTTATGAGTGGTGTTTGTGGCCATTGAATGCCAATTATTTGAATGATGTGCCTTGAGGGGCCTTGTGAATATTTATACGCCATTGATGATAAGACTAAAATATATAATATACCCCTAACTGAGAGGGTGAGATATCCTTGTGAGGTTGTTATTGAGCATATGCATTGTTGCATTTTGCATTCATGGCATGGCATAGCATTGACATTATGTGGTTGCGATCACAATAATGAAAGATCCTGCGGGATTCTATGAAGGGAGTACCTCTTGCGAGACGGGAAACCAATGTGATGATGATATGATATGGTAATGGTGGTTGTGATCACCTGATTACAGAATGTGAAAGGCCCTGCGGGGACCATTGTATGATGATGAGCCAGTGGTTGCGATCACTTGGTATTTGATATGATAAAGGGCTTGCGAGCACCTATGATGCCCATGGTTGCGATCATGAGGCGGGAGTACCCCTTGCGAGGAGGGAAACCTATATGAAATATTGAACGTGGTTGCGATCACGAGAAGCACCTTGCGAGGTTGCCAGAGGGAGTACCCCTTTTGAGGTGGGAAACCCATGATTATGATTGATTGATTATGGTGGTTGCGATCACCCGTGATATGAAATCGGTCCGTTGCATATGCATTACACAGTTGACATATGCATTTGTTTAAAGACCATGGCATTTGAGATGGGATGACCACGAGTGTTGAGAAACCCCTTGCGAGAAGGTATTGAGTGAGACCTTAGTGAATTAATGATGATAATAATTATGAATGCTCTTGTGGATAAGTGGCAAAGTGACAGTGTTAGTAATTACGTATATGTTGTGCTTATTTATGATATGAATTGCGATTCGTGAAGTTGGTATGCCATTGTGATACTTTAATAATGAAATATATGAAAATGTTAATGAAGGAATTCCCTAGTGTGTTGAATTCGGATTATGAATGTTTGACTGTGCCATTTCTTAAATGATGATTTATACCCTTGGCATGAGAACTCTGTTTGATTAATATATATATGATTAAGTTGATTTATGGCAGATTCCTAATTTAAGAATTTGAATACGATCATGAATGTGTAAATGTGAAATTAGGTATATGTTATGTTGGAATTGTGTCTTGGTTTTAATAAGTTAAAATCGAGTGATGGATTAATTGATGATAGTGAAGTTCTTATAAGTATTAAGACAGTGTTAATTGATTTAAATTCTAGTGTATGCCATGCTAACGATTCATGGCCGAGTCATGATTGTGAATGGATTCAAATTCACATGCCAAGTTGGCTGGGTGAGTAATGTTGGGAAATCTCATGATGTGAGAATTTTAATATGTGATAGGTGATTGAATGTAAAACCTGATGCATGCTTGGTTGGGAATTTTGTTTCGATTTGAAGTATGGTAATCTAATTGATTAGGCATAATTATGTGTGATTGGATGATTGAGAATTAATACTGTTGGATACCTGTTAGTTTGGGTACTGTCTCGGTTTTGTGATTGAAAATCGAGTAAGTGGTTGATCGAATTATGAACCATAAGGTGTAGTAATCCGATTGGATTCTGTATGATCTTATACTGTTAGACCTTGTAGAATTGGACTCTATGTTGACATGACTCGGTAGTAATTGGATGTTGTGGGGGTGTTTAGTAACCCTTGAAATTCCGAGTCAGAGAATCTGATTGATCATGTGGATTGTTGAGTCAAGTAATGGTATAACAAATTGTGGAGGTTTGAAGCGTCTTAAGGTTGAAATCCGAATACACCTTGGTACTGGATATGGTAAAAATGGAAACACTACTATAATGATTGTGTATCTGACTGGTAGACGGTGTTTATGCTCAGCGAGAAAAGTTACCAATGTAGGACCCTATTGTTATAATTGGAAATCATATTGAAAACCGAGTGATATATCTAAGAGAATTTGATGAATTCCTTAGGCTTAAATTAATTGATGGCTAGTGATGAATGATGAATTGAGGGATTGATTGGCTGATTGACTATGATTTTGTGATAAATAAGATTAAATAAGAGGTATTTACTCGGTTTGTACTGAAAACCGATTGCCATTGTGCCCTTTTAAGGTAAGTGTGGTTGGCAATTGATGATTATTATCATGAGGATTGTACTAGAATAAATAACAAGTGTTGCGGGACCCCCCTTAAGGACACACTGCTTAGCCCTTAAGACGACCGTGGTATAAAACCACCGCAGAGGTCTGTGCTCAACAGAGCGCGTTCCCCCACCGGGAACCCCCTCAAAGAACCCCTCTGCGGATTCTTTGAACGGCCAATGCATATGATGCATGAATGCAGTAAGTTTATATCAATAAATTTATTCATAATTTAACAATAAGAACTTATGGTAGAATTCAAGAAGATACAACAGTTCATATAATTCATATATGAAAACAGCATTATGTTTCCCTCTGTTTTTGTTGTTTAATGATTTCAAATGCAAATTAAATATATCAATTGGTTCCAAATCATCATACAACATTAGAAACATATCATATATCATATTCCAAACCATTTGGCATCAATTTCACAATTTAATTCAAATTAAATTAAAATCTAACTAAATGAGTTTCCAAACAATTAAGCAAGCAATTCTAACTTAATTTCTATGTATTTAATATCTTATCCCCTCTTTCTTACCTCAAGTGAAGATCGTTAAGCTTTCCTTATGCTAACTCCCTTGTATTTCTTCAAATCTTCAAATTTGCGTAATTTCTTCTTATACGGAAATTAAAGTATGAAGGTTTTGAGAGCTTGAAGAGGGAGATGAAAGGTTATAGGATCTGTGAGGTTTGTGGTCTGAGGAAATGTGGGAGGTTGGGGCTCTATTTATAGGCTTTCAATGTCGGTTACTGTAGCAAATTACTGTAGTAAATTACTGTAGCAAATCACTGTAGCAAATCACTGTAGCATCTCGAAATTGACATGAGGCGGTGGAAAATTGGAGAATTCTCACGAATTCTCTACATTCTTCAACATTTTTCATATGACGTACTGTAGCATTTTACTGTAGCATTTTACTGTAGCATTTTACTATAGTAGATTTTTATTTTATTTTAATATTCTATTCTACATTCTATTCTCGTTTATTTCCGTTTTAAGTCAAACTGAAAATATCCTTGTATTCATAATTAAATTTCCTATTTTCTAGGTTTCATTTCTTATTTCTCTGAGAAATTTTAATTTTTTCACTATCTAATTTACTGCTTAAAAAATTGGGCTGTTACACTCTCCCCCCGTTATAAAAATTTCGTCCTCGAAATTTAAACGTACCTGGTTAGAGTAATTCAGGATATTGACTCCTCATCTCATCTTCTCGTTCCCAAGTCATGCTTATTTCATTTCCTTGTTGCCAAGCTACTTTTGGTATAGTACCATTACATTCAGTTACTGAGTATCTAATATACTCAAAGTTCTAACAATTTTACATTATCTAACTAGTAATTATACTAAATAGAAACATACAAAGAGCACACATAACATACAAACACACAAATTTCAAACAAATAGAAATCAAGGTTCACACACTTCAAGCTATCTTATGTTAATCTCTAGTCACTTCCTAAGGTTTTCTTTATATTTTATAAACCATTGCTCTGATACCACTTCAGCTGTAACACCCTGGAGCCAACTTGCAAATCTCAAGATAATTACCCTTACCATATAAAATCTCTTAGATAACTTATTTTTCACCTGGTAATTATCAAGAGATTCACAACCTGATTTCAGAGGTTACTGATACAATATCAGAGTACGCAACCTTTACATAATTAACTTCTTATTATTATACATAACATCAGAGTTCCATACATATTATATTTTACAACAGGCACCTAGATCTTATAAAATATAAAGACGTAAAGTACCAAAACATAGCATATACATAATACAGCAATAGTAATCATGCAAGCAAGCATCATTATCAAAAACCTTCATAATTCAACCACATCAAGCATTATCCACTTTGTCATATATCTCCCTGGTTAACCACTAAAAGGGTTGCCACAAGTAACAGAAAGAGTGAGATAAAATACTAAATAAATAGAAATCAAATTAGAACAACCACAACCACAAGTAGGATGCTATGCGATGCAGATGCCAAACAAGTGTTTTGTATTATATTACGTTCTTTTATATGAATGAAAATGCATGATGGATCCATTCTGGTGGGAACATCTGCAGTGATTCCAATAATAATATTTTTACGGATATCCAACCGATACCGCGCCCCATAATGCAACACCACATCGGATAACAATATCATAATATCAATAACAAGTGTTGCGGGACCCCCCTTAAGGACACACTGCTTAGCCCTTAAGACGGCCGTGGTATAAAACCACCGCAGAGGTCTGTGCTCAACAGAGCGCGTTCCCCCCACCGGGAACCCCCTCAAAGAACCCCTCTGCGGATTCTTTGAACGGCCAATGCATATGATGCATGAATGCAGTAAGTTTATATCAATAAATTTATTCATAATTTAACAATAAGAACTTATGGTAGAATTCAAGAAGATACAACAGTTCATATAATTCATATATGAAAACAGCATTATGTTTCCCTCTGTTTTTGTTGTTTAATGATTTCAAATGCAAATTAAATATATCAATTGGTTCCAAATCATCATACAACATTAGAAACATATCATATATCATATTCCAAACCATTTGGCATCAATTTCACAATTTAATTCAAATTAAATTAAAATCTAACTAAATGAGTTTCCAAACAATTAAGCAAGCAATTCTAACTTAATTTCTATGTATTTAATATCTTATCCCCTCTTTCTTACCTCAAGTGAAGATCGTTAAGCTTTCCTTATGCTAACTCCCTTGTATTTCTTCAAATCTTCAAATTTGCGTAATTTCTTCTTATACGGAAATTAAAGTATGAAGGTTTTGAGAGCTTGAAGAGGGAGATGAAAGGTTATAGGATCTGTGAGGTTTGTGGTCTGAGGAAATGTGGGAGGTTGGGGCTCTATTTATAGGCTTTCAATGTCGGTTACTGTAGCAAATTACTGTAGTAAATTACTGTAGCAAATCACTGTAGCATCTCGAAATTGACATGAGGCGGTGGAAAATTGGAGAATTCTCACGAATTCTCTACATTCTTCAACATTTTTCATGTGACGTACTGTAGCATTTTACTGTAGCATTTTACTGTAGCATTTTACTGTAGCAGATTTTTATTTTATTTTAATGTTCTATTCTACATTCTATTCTCGTTTATTTCCGTTTTAAGTCAAACTGAAAATATCCTTGTATTCATAATTAAATTTCCTATTTTCTAGGTTTCATTTCTTATTTCTCTGAGAAATTTTAATTTTTTCACTATCTAATTTACTGCTTAAAAAATTGGGCTGTTACAGCTAAGTCCTGGAGCTGGGCTCAGACAGACTCCTTGAGCATGGCTCGGAGTATGAATAATGTTGATATAGTCTCGGGGTTGAGAGAAATCCGAGTGAGTCAGTATACTGGTAGAAGAGTGAGTTGAGCATTATAGCCGAGTGAAATGGGTGAAATCCCGATCGGAAGATGCTTGTGATTGTTCATGTTGAATGACAGTGTTTATATGCTGATGAATGTTGTGTTGATTGATGTATATGTTGTGACATGTTGTGGATTCTATGATTAATCTGAGCCAATATCTGTCATTTAATATGTAATGCTCACCCCTACACCATTTTTCAGTGTTTGCAGGTCGGTTGGAATGTTATGATGGCATTAAACCCGAGTGATGGGTATTTATGTTGAGGCTGTATGAGTAATGTAATGTACCGAGTACAATTATTGTATTAAAGCCTTGGTTGGCTTATATAACCTGTTGTACAATGAATACAAATATATGTATTGGATCCGAGTGTGTATATACAAGATTTACATTGAAATCATGTAAATGTATTGGGTAATGGATGTTAGTGAATGAATAAAGTTAAGTTGACATTATCCGAGTGTAAACTCCTATTGGTATGTATATACGTTTTATGTGGGCATTATGTATTGGAGTTGGCTTAGGATTAAAAACGATAAATCATGTTAAGATGATGGATAATCCGAGTGTCTGTATGTATGTATATATTTTAAGGATAACATGAATATGTATTAGTGTTGAGTATTGCTGAGTAGGTAGTCGGCTTGGAAAGCAGAGAGTACATTTATGTATGAGGTTTATGTTGATTTGATGCTTCTTACCGACTGAAATATAATGGTGTTTAAGGAGTGAAATATCAGAGGTTTAGTGCTTTTCCGAGTGAATAAATGGATAGGTATGTATATAAGTATTTATGTTGAATTGATGCCTCTCACTGACTAGGGAATGATATGGTATGAAAGATGCTAAGTTAATAAATTCTGAGTGGAATATTATTGTAAGAGCTGGTCTGAATATTGAGGCTTAAGTATATGAATTTCCCGGATGTGTAGGCTTGATTTCTTTCCGAGTGAGGCTATGTATGTGGCCCTGCCCTGAGAGGAAAATATGGGTAAACCCCGAGTGGGGAATGGTTGTGTTTCCCAAGTGGAATCCGAGTGAATCTCTTAAGGAAAGACTGGTTGTACTAACTTAGTTCGAAAATATATTCTAAGTATGAAATATATGTATGCTGAGTGTTAAGAGCGGAATGAGTCCGAGTGGAGCCTGATTTAATGGTTTTCCGAGTGGTTAAGTATTGTATATGTCCAAGTGATTTAACCTGGTGAAATCCTCTAAGTATGGAGAAGTTTGGATAATTCCGAGTGGAATTGTTTAGGAAGTTATTTCCTAGTGATGGATGTTATGGTGTTCTCCGTGTAAGAAATGAGGAATATTCCGAGTGGAGTATGGTTGTGGAGGTTCCTTATAAGTGAAGGAAAATCCATATATTCTCCGAGTGAAAATAGACTTGAATGCCGAGTATGGGGCCGAATGAGTATTGGTCGGAAATGATACTAGTTACCGAGTGGAATACCACTCTGATGATGAGTTGGTTTATGAATGATTAGACCGAGTGAATTATGGCCGAAAGGAAGCCTATGTATTTTCTGAGTGATAGAGTTCAAATATGCCGAGTGACTCAAGGTTGAATTATACCGATTGGTGTTTGGTTGGGTAATAACTCGAGTGTGAGGGGTTTGATAGAATCCGACTGGAATCATCTTCATTTTCCGAGTGGATCCTTATGTTGACTCTGTGAATAAAATTGAGAGACTAAATTATGGGTTGCCGGGTGAGGCAATTGTTGGGGTGGTTCCCGAGTGATTGGATTTTCTTATACCGAGTGGACTAAGTTATTACCGAATGAATGGTTGTCTCGAATACCGAATGATGGGAATGTCGAGTGTGGCTTCTCGCTTCAGTGAGTGAGACTTCGCTCCAGCGAGTATGTTAATTGGGAAGGCTTTCATGTGGTTTCGCTTAAGCGAATGGTGGTTCGCCCGAGCGAGTTGTGCGGCCTCGCTCAAGCGGAGTCGGATCTCGCTTGAGCGAGTGGGCGCTGTATTGTGAGCTTCGCTCAGGCGCTGTGTTTGGTTTTATTTTTTCCTTGCCTTCTTGCCCTTTTTGTATTTCCCTTCTTTGATTGGCACTTTGCCTTCTGCCTTGCGCTGTTTATTTTCTCGGTTGGTCATTGGACCTCGCTCTCATATCTTCATATATGGGAGTGGCTTTTTATTATGATCCAGGTATACTCTAAATAAAACGCGAAAATTTTTCCCTAAAAAAATTAGGATGTCACACTTCTTACCAATTCAGTTGCTTCTTTTCCTACATTGAATGAGAGTTCAGAGAATCTAATCCTACTCATGGACAAAGCGGATTCTCTCTCATGTCATGGAAATAATATATGCCACAAATCGATCTTTATCTCATTTTTCAATTGTGAAAGTTCCCTTAAGCCTAGCCTAAACCTTTTGGAGCCTTTTTGCACTCCCGTTCTAAAAGAGTCAAAGTGCTTTGAGGAAGAGGAGGAAGTTTGACAATAAGCTCTTTTTCTTTTTGCACCCGAATCAATAGTCGAAAAATATAGACAGTGTGTAGTGGGGGTGGTTGTAAATCACTAGGTAACTAGTCTTTACTTAGCTCGACCCAAACAATGGCGTTCGAGATAGGGGCGCAAACATGCGAAAGCCTATAGCATTAAGATGCGCTCTTGTTGGGAGAGGAATGAAGCCTATGTGGAAGAAAGAAGTCAAGCTGCAGGCACTCGATAACAATAAGAGAAAGGCCAGTCAAGCTTTAAAGACGCTTGACCAACGTCCGAGGAAAGGTGTAAGGCCTAGCCTGAGATACTTCAGATGAGCGGTTCAACTAATTCTCATTCAAAAAGGAAAACTTGCGCTTATTTATATAGAAAAAGGAAGTCCTTTTGACGTATAGAAAGTACTACGCTTTCATCCTCGCGGCCTAAGGGCCGGGTCCTACTCCTCAACCGATATGGATATAATGATATTTGTGTCGGCAGATATCCACATATATGAAATTATATTGGTTCCCTTACCTATTATTAATATATAATTATATTTAAATTAGTTTATGTTAGATATTCATGAGAGATGAAGAAATTGGTGCTTAACAATTTTTACATATCTTATTTTATATGTGTTTCTTATTCTATGTTAGTGTTATTATTACACAATATTATTATATGCATTTATATAGCAACTAAATTTGTATAAATAATAAAACTAAGAATTAATATTGATGCAAATTGTTAAGGTTCTACACTAATAGTTAAGAATATCGTCTAATTTAGTTTAATATTTTTTATTTTTTTATTTTTTATTTTCTATCGTGAACATCCGTAAATACACACAAATAGTGTTACCAAAAAAAACTCTGAAAGGAATACCCATATGGGTAGCAAATGGACACAAGTTTTATTTTTATCTAAAAATAGTGGCGAAGAAATACCTCTTCCCAAACTGCAATACAACAGTGCAATATTAATAAAAAAAAAAGAAAATATATATGTAGTGGAAGTAGAATTGCAGAAGAAACCAAAAAACATAACCCAAAAACCAAAAGAACTCACAAGTCACAACCACCACCATCCACCATTCACTGTGAAACAAAGACACCTTCTCCTTCTTTGTTCTCTCGCTGCCACTTATATTATTCCCATTCTGACAGCACATCTCCTCGTCACAGCACTATTCTCTATATACTATTTTGCGGTGGTGTTTTCTTTTATGTTTCTTTCTTCTTCTTTTGTCTGCATTTGTGCCTCTTCAGCAACTTCCCCAACACACCAATCTTTTTATATACATATTTCAAAACAGAAAACAATAAAACAAAGAAAAAGGAAGAAAAGTAGTGGGAGTTTTACCGAACTCACTCTTCTTTCCAAAAAACTATTTTTTTTTTATTTCCATTGCCTGAACTGGGGTGGGTGTTAATTCATGAGGGTGGTATTCATTTTCCTTTGACTATTTGAACAAAATTTTGAAGAAAACAAAGGTTGCTTAGTTTGGTTTTCCCGAGACATTCCCGCACATGGATCTGGAGTCTGTGATCTACAAAAACTCAATTAAGGTAAGGCATGTGGGAATATGAATATGTTGTTATTATATATAAAAGTTAAGACCCTTTTGAAAATGGTTTGCATTTTTTTTTTTGGTTTACATGACAATAGTGATGCTCATAATAACACCTTGTAGGAGGAATCATGGAAGACTGTGTTAACTTTGGCTTATCAGAGCTTGGGAGTTGTGTATGGAGATTTAAGCACTTCCCCACTTTATGTTTATAAAAGCACTTTTGCTGAGGACATTCAGCACTCAGAGACCAATGAAGAGATATATGGGGTGTTGTCTTTTGTCTTCTGGACTCTCACACTGATTCCACTCCTCAAGTATGTGTTCATTGTGCTTAGAGCAGATGACAATGGTGAAGGAGGGACTTTTGCTCTCTACTCTTTGCTATGCAGGCATGCCCAGGTTGGTTTGTTGCCTAACGTTCAGCTTGCAGATGAGGAATTGATAGAGTACACAAAAGATGGAACAGTGCCACTTGACAAGAAAAATGTTGGGTTGGTGTTAAAATCTGTGTTGGAGAAGCACAAGGTGTTGCAGAGAGTGCTCCTTGTTTTGGCTTTGATAGGGACTTGCATGGTTATTGGAGATGGTGTGCTTACCCCTGCACTTTCTGGTAGTGGAATTTGCAATGTTATGGCCTAGATTGGATAAACTTCTTAAGATGCACTTACACGAAAACAAAATAAGGAGGTAAAATGAATCAAACTTCTTACCCTTCAAGTTAAAATCAACTTATACACCTCAATTTCTGGAGAAGTTAGATAGAAAGATTTTTTTGAAAAATGAGGTACATAAGTTAATTTTAATTCATAAGAGAAATTTGATTCATTTTACCTCATTATTTCTTTTCTCCTTCTAAGTGTTTGTTCTTAAGAAGTTTTTCCATAATAGGCCTTTGGTCATAACATAACAAGCAGTTACCATGGATTTTGCAAACTGAATTATTTGGTTTTTCATTTGGTGATTATGCAGTTTTCTCTGCTGTGTCTGGTTTGGAGCTTTCCATGTCTAAAGAGCAGCACCAATGTAAGTTGCTTTCCGAATACAAGTAACTTATCTTTTAATTCTCTTTTCTTTTTAATTCTTCTATGGATTTTTCTCTATGTAAATCCTAACTACGGTTATAATCTAGTTTGTGTTCTACTGAGGTAAACTTTAATGAACACTAGATAGAGATATTAGCAGCCAAGAAACATGTGATGATTCAATTGCAGAAATAATATATGCTAATTTTTTTTATAAAGCACAATAGAGTTTATTATCATTGAAGTTGAATTTTAAATTTTGCATCTTTGTTACAATTGCAGACACATAAATAATTATACAATTGAATTTGTATTTGAGAATTCAATTTTATTAATCGGTTCCAAAATAACTATTCTCTGGAATATTTACTTAAGAAACCAGAAATTGAGACTCTTTCTCACAGTTGCAACGTGATTTTACGGGTTGTCTTGGGCAAAGGAATTCTGCCTCTGAATGGTATATGTGCTGCAAAGATATTAATCATGAAATTATTGTAGTTAGGTATTGCAATATATTTGTTTAATTTTTTAAATAAATAAAACATATTTGAAGTTTTGAATGCTTTCCCTTTTTAAGCTAACTAGAACATGTCGTTTAAGTTAGTGGACAAAAAGGGAGAACCAAATGCCTCCAAGTGCATGAATTATTGTGGGTCCCGATAAATATAATCAGGGCCAACTTCCTTGTTTTGATCAAAGTCAAATCTCTGTCATGATAAAACTTGTATTAAAAAAACATACTTCCTACCAACTTGATAATATTGAAAATATGAAACTTGTGGTTGTGACTAATTTGCAAAGAATAACTTCATTATCAATAGATTGTGGCTTAGTTGGCAACATATAATAAGATTGTAGGAAAAGTCCCGAGTTTGATCTCCACTAAAAACACTTATCGAAAGGGGTGAGGAATCTTAACTAATTAAGTCTTGAGTAGGATTGCCTCTGAACGATTATCTCCGAATAAGGATACTTATGGGTAACAAAAAAAATAAAATAAAAGTAACTTCATTAATTAGAATATCAGCCACAGAAAAACTAGGAATAGTCTTTCCCTTAAAAGTTAAGCTTTCATTAGACTATGGTATGAGTGTAAGAAGTTAGGAGAATTGTGGTTTGGATAAGATTTTTGGATAAATTATTATGGATCAGTCTGGAACATTGAAGTGATTATCTAAAAAGATGACAAATTTAGGTATGGGCACTGTTAAACTAGAAATAAATATGTATGCTATGCTATTTTACTGTGATGCATAAATAATGATTATCCAGGGTTTCTTCAACTTACTTGAGGCTTAATTCTATCCATCTAAATTATTATCACTGAAGCTACTGAAATACTAAAATGTAGTCATGCTTCTTTTAAAGTGAGGCTTATAAATTTTAATGCAGCTCTAGCTTCTGGTTGCTGTATATTCGTTTGTTCTTATAGGGTCATCTGTGATTCACACAAAATGCTTCTGAATTCCTCTTGCTAGTTGTGTTTTTTTTTTTTTACAGGGTAATAGTTTGTGTCTTTTTTAATAATATAACTCTTGTTCTCACCTTAAGCTGGTGAAGTTTTCTAGTTGCTGGCAGTGTTCTCTCCAATTTTCATTTCATGATATATGGCCAGTTGTAAATTGATTTGACTTCCCACTTCCTAAAAATTATTCAACCTTTTCTAGGAGCATTAAGCCTACTGTAATTTAGACTTTACTGTTGTTGTATATGCTTTTCAGCAAACACTGGAATTAGAATATTTTGACTATGTCATTTGATTTCTGCTTCCACATCTGCACAGTTTCTAAAAATTCAGATTCTAATACAAATTTAACTGGTCTTTGGCTTTTCCATGAGAACACTGCTGAATGACGAAATCATAACAATATTTAATTTTAAAGTTCTATTGATCCTTCAGTTGACTTTAATTTTATTCAGATTTCACTCCTATTCCTCGAGTCTCATGTATAAATTCAAACTTCTAAACTTTCTTGTATACATTGGTCTTTTCCTTTGGAATTACAATGAAGGAAACTGGAAACAATATGGATAGGGTGAAACTTGAAAGATATTCTCAGAGTGGTTAATGGTAACCACTTATTTCATAAATTTATCACTTGAATTTATACATTATAGAACTGTGAGTAGTTATCCTAGCAATGGAAGAGGTCCTTATATTAGGGGCATATATTATAATTTCTGGTTGAACTAGATATGTATATATAGGAACATATATAATGAAAAGAGTTTTCATTTTAACAATGTGAGAAATATAGATCTTTACCATACAACCATACCTAGATAATCAAGGACTACTTAAAAAAACTATGTGCATTTGTCTTTTAATGTCAACCATTCAAATAAGGTGTAATGATCTATATTCATTGTTCTCATTTTTCACAAAGTGTTCTCACATGAGTAACTCTCTATATTTGTGTGTGTGTGTGGAGTTTTAGGATTATATAGTCTCAGCAGCTGCTTAAACTTTATTTTCATATACATGGCTCTATATATCTTTGTGTAATTTCGTTAAATAATTTGGAGTTTTAAGGTATCCCCCTTGTCCATGCTAAGGATTTCAATTTTGTGCAGCTGAATCAAATGAATTTGTTTTAGTCAATCTTAAAGATTCTAATAATTGTTGGTTCTTTAGGTAGGGTAATCTATTGATTTTTATTACACAATTGCACATTATGAACCCACACATAATTCTGCATTTTCTGAAATGTAAATTGGTTCTGCAGATGTTGAAGTCCCAATTGCTTGTGTGATACTGGTGTTTCTGTTTGCGCTTCAACATTATGGGACCCACCGTGTTGGATTTTTATTTGCACCTGTTGTGTTGACCTGGCTGCTATGCATTAGTTGCGTTGGTGTGTATAATATCTTACATTGGAACCCACATGTTTATGAAGCTCTCTCCCCATTCTACATGTTCAAATTTCTCAAGAAGACTCAAAGGGGAGGTTGGATGTCCTTGGGTGGGATTCTACTATGTATAACGGGTATGGAGTAAGTATATTAGTGTTAGCAAATTGTGTTCATGAGCTACATGATTGGCAATTGTTTTATCTTCCTCTCTCATGTTGATTTCTTTTATGTTTCAGGTTCTGAAGCTATGTTTGCTGATCTAGGACACTTTTCACAGTTGTCAATTAAGGTGCACAATTGGAGCTTTTTTTTGGTTTGGGAATTTGTTTTTCATGTACCAAGTTCCCTCAAAGTGTTACTCTGCATTTTCCTAGTCAAACAGAACCATGCCTTTTAAGGTCAAAACTTAATGCTGCATGATCCAAGGTAGTAATGTAGGAGATTTCACCTGTAACAAAAATCAACAATTTACTCTCTGATATAAGTTAATGGTTGGTAACTGAAATATTTATCTCATTTAAGTGAAATACCTAAAAGCCTGATACAATCCCATCTAGCAAAACAGCATTGAAAGATTAACTAAACCACAATTATGAAGTACCGAAGTTACATAGAATGGTGTGTTTCTCCCTAAATTCTCAAGCTTCTCAGACTTCTTGCAATGTATTGCTAAATGTTATCCAGTACTTTTTAAGCCTGATCTCATCTTGAACTTTCTACCACTTTTCATAATAATTTATTTATAGAGAAGGGAAACCTCTCCATTATTTGCATTGTTTTTCCATGTTCATTAATATGAAGCTTTCGATTGACCAATAAATACATTAAACAATGAACTCCACTAACAGACAGCCATTGATTTACCTGCAGATTGCCTTTACCTTTTTGGTATACCCTTCTTTAATCCTGGCATATATGGGACAAGCTGCATATCTATCGAAGCATCATAATATTGAAAGTGATTACCGAATTGGGTTCTATGTATCTGTACCTGGTAGGATCTTTGTGTTATTAACTAGGGACACGTTTTAGAAAACAATGAAGAGGTTTTTTCGGCTTACTTTTCGTTTTTTTGAATATTTTCAGAGAAAATTAGATGGCCTGTTCTTGGAATAGCCATACTTCAAGCTGTGGTTGGAAGTCAAGCTATCATCACGGGGACTTTCTCTATAATCAAACAATGTTCTGCTATGGGATGTTTCCCCAAAGTCAAGATCATTCATACATCATCTAAAGTGCATGGCCAGATTTATATTCCAGAGATCAACTGGTGTTTGATGCTACTTTGCCTGTCCATTACTGTTGGATTTAGAGACACAAAACGCATGGGAAATGCATCAGGTACTCTATCTCCATGGTACTGAGTGTATGAATCATCTATGTGTTATCTTTGTTTCTCTGAACCAAAATTTCTTTCTCTGTTTCTCCTTTCCCCTTTTGGTAGTTGAGGTGAGTGGAAATTAGATAGAATGAACAAGTATGTTTTACTTTGGTTTGATTTTGAGGTTAGTTGTCCACTGAAAGCATATATATCATGCAAAAGACCTCAAAGGATTAGTTCAGAAAAAGAAAGTTAGTTACTAAATTAATGTGATATGACATGATCCTGTTTTTTAAAAGACTTAAGGGGTTTTTGGTTTGATAATACATTTTCTGGCTTCATTTCTTTTTTTCACTTTTAATTATAAAACTACAACCTTAATCTCTGTTTTTGAAAACTTGTACAGGAAGTACTGAAACCAACTCTTTTATAATTTTATTGTTTATTGTAACTACAAACTTTAAAGAAGGTAATAATTTTATAATTAAAAGTACACAGAGAAAGTGAAAACAGAAAATGTTTTCTCGAGGAAAACAAATTGTTAGCATCTTAAGAATACTTGTGAATCAAATAATACAAATCCTGATCATGAATTTTAATGCTTACTTTTAATTTGTAATTTGTAATACTGCCCTAATGAACTTGTGTTTTCTTTCCATGAACAGGTTTGGCTGTCATAACTGTCATGCTGGTGACCACTTGCCTAATGTCTCTAGTTATAGTCTTGTGCTGGCATAAGAGTGTTCTCCTAGCAATTTGCTTCATTTTCTTCTTTGGCTCCATTGAAGCACTATACTTCTCTGCATCCCTCATCAAGTTCCTCGAAGGGGCTTGGGTGCCTATTGCCCTCTCGCTCATCTTTCTCATTGTCATGTATGTGTGGCATTATGGCACACTTAAGAAGTATGAATATGATGTTCAAAACAAGGTCTCCATCAACTGGCTCCTTGGTTTAGGCCCCACTCTAGGAATTGTGCGGGTTAAGGGAATCGGCCTCATTCACACTGAACTCGTATCTGGGATTCCAGCTATTTTCTCCCACTTTGTTACCAATCTGCCAGCTTTTCATCAGGTTGTGATCTTCCTGTGTGTAAAATCTGTTCCAGTGCCTCATGTCAGACCAGAAGAAAGGTTCTTGGTTGGTAGAGTTGGGCCAAAGGAATACAGGCTTTATAGGTGCATAGCACGGTATGGTTATCGTGATTTTCACAAGGATGACATTGAGTTTGAGAAAGATCTCATTTGTAGCATAGCAGAATTCATACGGTCGGATACTTGTGAGTACAGCCTAGGATTTGAGGACTTTGAGGATGATGCAAAGATGACAGTTGTTGGGACCTCAGCCTCAAACTCAGAAGGCATAAGGATGTGTGAAGATGATCAAGAATCTTGTGAAACAGAAGATACTTTAGAATTGAAGGAGATTACGTCTCCTGAAATAGTGAGGAAGAGAGTGAGGTTTCTTGTGCCAGACAGTCCACAGATTGATTTAGGTGCAAAGGAGGAGTTGCAAGAGCTAATGGAAGCAAAGGAAGCAGGAATGGTATTTATAATGGGTCACTCATATGTGAAAGCAAAAAGAGGATCAAGCTGGATTAAAAAAATTGTGATAAATTTTGGGTATGATTTCCTAAGGAGAAACTCTAGAGGACCAACTTATGCTCTAAGTATCCCTCATGCATCTACCTTAGAGGTGGGCATGGTCTATCATGTCTGAGTTTTGCCTAAGAAATTATCTAGTTTAGCTTTATAAATATGGTTAGGAAAACCTTATACATTATAAAAGGTGGCATTATGTATAGCGCCCCTTCATGCTGCCATTGGTCTTTTCTTTTTCCCATTTTGTTATTCTTGGTACATAAATAAGCTATCACGAGGGACTACTTCTACCCTTAACTTAGCTCTTGTCCAATTATTCTAGCCTCAACCTGAAATCAAGATGAAGCGGCAATGGCTATTTCGGTGTATTAGGAATGTTAGCTTGCATTTTACGGAAGTGGCTAGCCCAAGAAAACTTTGTATAAAGATGAGTTGCTTTAGTCCCTCAGCATATATGTTTAGTGCAATTGAAAAATGATATCATCCCTGTTTGCATTTTGGCTGATCATCTATCAGATTCGAAACATGTTGAAGGAATATGAAACACGGACACTACAAAAATGGAGCCGTATCTATATAGGCTACATACCAGTATCTGGTACGTACGAAAATTATTATTATTTTTTTAAAAAAAGCTACACCATGGGAACACTGGGTACTTTACAGGTATACCTCAAGTACAAGATGCCTATGACATCCAAAACTCAGGTCTCAAATTTTAAGGTATATGGGATAGTGAAAATTAGAATAAAATTTTTCTTTTCTAACAATTATATCAAGATTCGTAATTTAAATTTTAAGGTCACAAGTAATCATTCATTAACTATCCCGAATTAATTCCAATTTACTCATTAATAATTACCATGTTGAGATTATATCATGTTGAGACTCTCCATTCAAGCCTCACATGCTTATCAACATACATACATATATATATATATATATATATATATATATATATATATATATACATACATGTATACTAGTCATCAGTCTGGTTCAACAACTAAATAAGCTAACTAGAGTCTATATTTATAGGTCAAACAATAAACTGACATAAGTCAAAATGGGTTATCAAAAGCTAATCACATAATAACTTACATAAATATAAGTATCAAAAGAATTCTTATTCTTCATTGTATTGCTATCCAACCATTCCAAGGTGTTCATAAAAAGAGTCTAGTAGTAATGTATGAAACCTTAGAGAAGTACTCTAGGAAATTAGGGTTATGTTAGGCTAAAAAATGTGTCACTTAATTACAATCGGAGACTCCGAGGCATTATACAATTAGTAAGATGGGAGAGAGAATGAGGTACGGGGGCCTCGGATCCATGCCTATAATAACGTGGTGCAACCATATCTTACTAGTATCTAGTGAGGGGATTCACATTTTCCAGATTCTCACCTAAAATGGGAGAGAAAGGGGGTGTTGTGGGGCTCTCCTTCTATTTGGGGGAACAGGAGCCCCTAGTCACGAGCGTCAGGTGTAGAGCTGAGTCGAGTGACTAGATATCGGGCCGAGTGATTAGATGTTGGTCAAGTGTTAGATGTTGAGCTGAGTGATTAGGTGTCTTAAGATGGATTTAGACGACAGGGTTGTTCCGAGTGAGAAAGTTGTTAACTAAGTGGCCTCAATTACTCAAGAGGGGAGGTGAATTGAGTATTAAAAATTTTACTTGGAATATTTTTGAAATTGATTCTTTAATTATTATGCTTATTGAAGATGATAAAATTAATCGCAAGTAATAACAATTTAATCTAAGTAATATACGATTTATATTAAGCTAAGAGAATATGCACTTAATTTAATCAAGCAAATTAATTAGGAATAATAAAGAAGTTTAAATAAGAAAGTTATTAAACGTAACAAATTAAGCAAACAATTTAAGTGCATAAATTTAAAGAGATTAGGGAAGAGAAAATTTTGCAAACCGATATATACGAGTTCCACCACACGGTGTACGTCTCGCCTCTAAGCAACCCACTTAGAGGATTTCCACTATTGGAGATTTGAGATACAACTTTGAGCAATCGCGGCTTCCTAGTGTTCTATACTCAAGAACCCAATTCTCACAAGTACAAGGGCACCCCACCCAATCTCTCAATCTCACAATTACAAGGTTGAAACCCCAACCCAAACCTCTAGAATTTTTGGTGTTTAGGTGTACAAAGATAACTCTCCAAAAGAGTGGATATACAAATTAAAGCACTTGAGAATATTTTCCTTTCTAAGAAAGAATATACAAATTTAGCACACAAAAATTATTTTTCCTCTCTTAGAAAATAATATGCAAATTTTAACACTCAAAATAATTTTTCTTTCTCAAGAAATGATATTCAAGTTTAGCTCTTAAAAATTAATTTTGCTCACAAGATTCACTCTTAAAATAATTTTCCAAATATTAAAGAAGAGATCAATTGAGAAGTAGAGAGCAATGAGAAAAACAGAGAGAGTAAGAAGGAAAGCAAGGGAATTTCGTTGCTTGTTGGGTGTGCTTCTGCCTCTTCACTTCTTCTCCTTTTATAGGCGCTTCAAGGCACTTGCTGCTAAAAACAAATTTCCAATGATTCCTTAATTAATGCATTGGAAGACTTAATTTTCCAGCGATCCATGTTTCCTGACTTGAGAATTGCAATTGTCTACCTCAATAAATGCAACACCGTTTCAATTAGAGAGTCTCGAGAGAGGATTCAGCGGAGTTGAGTTTCTGAAAACGTGTATATGATAATTTCCATGATTCAGCGTATGATTCCAGCTATGAATCGATTCTTCCAGTTCATTTTTGCACTAAAAACATCAAATGAATCAATTCCTGGCAAGGGGAACCGATTCCTATAGTCATGAATCGATTCCTGTGTTGAATGAATCGATTCCCTGGGTGATTAATGCACATGAATTGATTTCTACAGGGGAATCGATTCCCAGCCCCATGAATAGATTCCCAATGTTCATGAATCGATTCCTCCTTCCTTTTTCACGTGGGAATAGATTCTCATAGGGGTGAATCGATTCCTATGTTTCTCCTGCACCCGTTTCTTCATTTGTTTGATGTATTTTGATGCGTTTTGGACAATATGCTCATGGTTCTTGATTCCTTGGCACTTGAATAATTATTTCTCTTATTTTAAACTTCTAAGAATGCCTTGAATCATTTCTTTTGTATTTTAATTTCTTGACCTGAATCATTCTTGATTTTCATGATTTTTGATTAATTGCTTGTACAACATCATTTAAATTTCTTGATCCTTCAATTTTTTTTGTCATTCATCAAAACCTGTTTCAACATACAAATACATTCTCTCCCTTTTTGATGATGACAACAATTGTTCATCTCTGTGGTGTTAGTTTCATAACAGTTATATTTTTAAAGTATAGAACTCCCCCTATCAAATTTCGTTATAATTTTCATGCATTAGTGTACCACTATGATGACACATTCACTCCCCCTTAATCATGTAATTTAACAAGGATATATAGAGATGTTGAATTTAGATTTTATCTCCCCCTTTGCCATAATCAAAAATCAAAGAGAAATTAAACGAACAACGAAATTTTATTAAACAGGATACATGTAAAGATGGATACAACAAAGACTAACTTTAAGGATTAAAAAATTGGAACTCAGAAAATTGTTGAGAGAGTTCATTGTAGTGGGTAGTCATGTTGTCTTCTATTTGGTCAAAACGTGCATTCATATTGTTCTCTATTCCATCAATGCGAGAAGTCATCCCATCAAAGCGAGCATTTATTGCATCAAAGCGGGTATCAAAATGAGAGGTCAACCTATTAAAGAAAGCATCATTTGGATTTATAGGAGGTGGTGGAAATGCTTGCTGTTGAGGTTGATCATCATTGTCATCACTGCTTTGTGCATTTGGAAGTGAGTATTGCCAAGCACCATCTTAGTTGTGCCAACCCATTTTTGAGAGATGAGTGCTCCCTATTTTACCTTTACGCCCAACTGCTTCCTTTACTTCATTTGAAAGATCAACATTGAAATGTTTGAGAAGCTTGGTGATTAAAATAACATAAAGAAGTTTTGTGAGTCTCTTAAAGTCAATCATATGATTGTGAATAAGTTTGGTCCAGTTTATCTCTTTTCATGGAGCATAGCCCAAAGAATAAGAGTTTGGTTCTCACTTACTCTAGCATTGTTTGACCCTTTTGGAAGAATGATTTTGACCAAGAAGTAGTGCAGAAGGCGATGATCAATGTTTAGTTCCCCAATGGTGCTTTTGGAAGTAGAAGATAGATTTAAAAAAGCACGAGCATCAATAGAATTATATTCCCAATCGGGAGAAGGTTCAAAGCCAAAGAAATCAACATTATTTAGTGGAAGCTTCCCGACTTGATGAAGAACATTATCATCAAGGGTAATGGTTACCCCTTTGATTTTGGCTAGGCAGTGTCCATTAGAGATCCTTAATGTTGAGTAGAAGGCTCTAATCAACTCAGGATAAATGTGATTTTCTTCAAGTGTGATGAACTTCAAAAGATTTTGTTGCCTAAGGATGTTGAGTATCGGAAAATCATGTTCTTTGAAGAGCGGAACATCAAGCCAATGAGCAGGTATGAGGAGTCATTCTGAAAATTTTTTGAGGTACCTCTCAAGTTGGATTTTATTATCGAAAAATCTTGAGAGATCATTGGTGTTTAAGGATGAGGAACCAGCATCTCCTCTTCTTTTCTTCCTGTTTTGGGATATGGAGGCCATGTTTTTGAAGGAGATGGAAGAGACAAAGAGAAATAAGGACTGGAAGTTGAAAGTAGTGTTGTGAGGAAAGCTGTAGAATATCACGTCAATTTATAGAAGAACTAGCATGAGACAGCATGATTTTAAGGCGTGAATCGATTCATCCTGGAGGGGAATTGATTCATATGGGTTAATTTACAATTCTGGGGGTATTTTTGAACATGGGAATCGATTCAAAATGAGGGGCAATCGATTCCTTCATTGAATTTTTGGCTTAGTTCACGCGTTTGGTCACCAGAAGCTTTGGAATCTTGCCTTTTTGTCATTTTGCCTGATTGGTTCACGTGAAAGGTTTGAAGAAAACATAATGGAGCTTTGTCACGAGAATGGCTTTGAATTACAAGCATATGAGACAAGTGATAATCACATGCAAGGGTAAGACTTTGGAATTTTCAAGTGCGTAGAATTTTGTAGGTGAATGTGACAAGATATATGAGATAAGAGATCTTCACATGTGCTTGCAAACGCTTGATCTCCTCCTGATGGTGGTGTTACGTAAAGGCATATGCTAGGAGTTTTTTAAAAAATTTTGCTTTTAGCCAATGATGTTGTTTTATAAAATTATCAAGAAAATCAAAGGCTAATTTGCATTTGTTTTTTGAGATCATGTGGTTCATAAGAGATTATTTTGTGTAAAAGAAATATGTTTAATTAAATAGTCACTAAATGGGGATTTAAAATAAAAGATTTTATTAAAAAATATGAAGATTTATAAGATATGATAAATCTTTAATTTAAAAAATATGTTCAAGACAAACGTATGAATTTTTTAAGTGTAATTAAAAAATTTCTAAAATGCCTAACTCCCTTCTAATATTTATAAATTGCTCTTTTGGGAGGGGTTTAGTGAAAATGTCCACTAATTGTTTAGAAGTTTCAACATACTCAAGAACACAATCTCCTTTTAAAACGTGATCTCGTATGAAATGGTGACGGATTTCTATGTGTTTTGTCCGTGAATGCATAACCGGATTTTTGGAGATATTTATGGCTCTCGTGTTGTCACATTTAATGGGTATTTGGTCTAGAACAACACCGAAATCAAGAAGTTGTTGTCTCATCCATAGGATTTGAGCACAACAACTTCCAGCTACAATATATTCTGCTTCAGCTGTGGATAACGCGACACTTACTTATTTCTTGCTATGCCAAGAGACAAGAGAACTTCCGAGCAAGTGACAAGTACCACTGGTACGTTTTCTATCTAACTTTCAACCAGCAAAGTCAGAATCAAAATATCCTACAAGAATACATTCAACACCTTTGGGATACCATAAGCCAACATTTTGAGTACCCACAAGATATTTTAAAATTCTTTTTACGGCAGTAAGATGTGATTCTTTAGGACATACTTGATATCTAGCGCACATACATACCACAAATCTAATATCGGGTCTACTAGCTGTTAAGTAAAGTAAGGATCTAATCATACCTCGGTATTTAGTTATTTCAACGTCCTTACCCTTCTCATCTTTGTCTAAGTAGCAAGAAGTACTCATTGGTGTGGCTATTTCATTTGCTTTATCCATTTCAAACCTTTTGAGTAGTTCTTTGCAATATTTTGTTTGACTGATGAAAGTTCCTTCTTTTGTGTTGCTTAATTTGTAGCCCAAGGAAGAATGTGAGTTCTCCCATCATGGACATTTCGAATTCATCTTGCATCACAACTAAAAAAACCCCAAACAGCTACCTCAAATTAGCGACCACCACCTGCCGTCGCTAAATAGCGACCGTGTTAGCGACCGTTTCATGCCAAAAGGGACCTAAAAGTTGTTAGCGACTAAATTAGCGACCGGGATAATACGCGGTCGCTAATCCTTATCAACACCGTCGCTAGAAGGGTCGCTATATTTTAACTCCAACATTTTTTCTTTCCCGCCCTGGTTTTCAGTTGGCGGCAAACAGTTGCGACGGTGAGCTACCGTCGCTAATGTTCCCTCCAACTAAAGCGACAGTCAATCCGCGTCGCTATGGTTTGTACTAGTGACGGAGGCGTACATCGTCGCTACTGTATGAAATAATTAGTGACGGCGATGCAATACCGTCACGAATAATAGTGACGGCATTCTCCAACCGTCGCTAAGGTTTAGGATATTAGTGACGGTTGGGCGATACCGTCGCTATTTGTGAAGAGATTAGTGACGGTACGTTCTACCGTCGCTATGTTTTCGTCTTCCCTCCACACTATTGAATTTAAATAATGGAAGGTAGTGACGGGGGTGTGAAACCGTCGCTAAGATTCAGGATATTAGTGACGGATTCGTCCGCCTGTCGCTATGTATTTCACTTCCCTCCAATTTTTCCTTTTAATGATTGAAGTTAGTGACGGTGGGTTGAGGCCGTCGCTACGGTTCAGGGGATTAGGGACGGAGTTGGTTTACCATCGCGAAGTGTTTAAAGGTAGTGACGTCTGTAGCGACGGCCTGAATGCCGTCGCTAAATTTTTAATGTCACTCGACAGCAGCCCCTCTCCCTCTCAGTTGCCCTAACTTTCCCCCCTCTCAGCTAACCTCTCCGTTCACCTCTCCCTCCCCCTCCTCACCTCCGACTTCCCCCTCCCTCCCTCCGGTCACCTCTCCCTCCCTCTCGTCACCTCCGAGTTCCCCCTCCCTCCCTCCGGTCACCTCTCCCTCCCTCTCGTCACCTCCGAGTTCCCCCTCCCTCCCTCCGTTCACCTCTCCCTCCCCCTCCTCACCTCTGAGTTGCCCCTCCCTCCCTCCGTTCACCTCTCCCTCCCTCTCCTACACCTCCACCAAACTTCCACCTCCACCGAAGCTCCACCTCCACTGAAGCTACACCTCCACCGCCTCCGTGAGCCCCTCTGAGAAAGGCTTCGTGGTCCACCTCCACCTCCACCTCCACCTCCACCGCCTCTGTGAGCCCCTCTCACAAACTGGTTAGTGAGCAGCTTACTGGTTTTCTAGTTCATTCTTGTTTTCTTCTTTTCTTCTGTTTGAATTTTAGTTTCAGGGCATTATTTCTATAGATTTTTTCTTGTTTTCTTCTGTTTGAATTTTAGTTTCAGGGCATTATTTCTATCCTTACATGTATGTTTGATTCCAGGTGTATATCAGTATTTATTTTCACTAATTGTCCACCTCTTTCATTCCATTTCATTGTTTGTTTGTGTAAATCAAATTATTGCTTGGTTTCCTTGTTATAGTTTGGCCTGACTATATAGAATTCAAGAAGTTATTGTTTCTATTCATTGTTAAAAAAATCTGAACACCCCTGAAAGTTGCTTTAGCTTCTGCTGGTTCAAGGAAAACAACCTGAATAATCATTTCCAAACAACCTGAATAATCTGTAAAGTTTCTGTCAACTAAAGCCTAAGATGTATATCATTTTGCTGGGTAAAAATATTGTATATGATAAAGAAATTATTCAAAATAGTATGGGTATATAGTTGGTGCTAAAGGGACAAGATAAGATATAATGTATAATAGAGACAAGTGTTTTTTAATTTACAAATTCATTCATTCAAGTTATGCCTAAATTAATGTATTTAATTCACTTCTCTATTGAATACCAGACTACCAATTCAGTTGTGCTATATTCATTTCATTATAGTATTTAAGAAAAGAGATGCCTGAACATAATATAGTCTAATCAAATTGCCTCTTGAAATCATAACACAAAATCGGATAGTTCAAATGCTATGATACAACATGAATAAAATGTAGCCTGTGATGCTATCTTATGTAATTAACTAGTTGGCGAATACTAAGGCAAAGTGTGCATTTGCTAACCCCACTAGTTGCGAGATACTGCCAGCACAAATAGAAAAAGGATTCATTGAAACACAGTGAATGCTCTTGAGATGACTTGATTGGGCTACCCAATTTTCATGAGGCTTTTCTTTAATAATTCCATGGTAAAACAGGTATTTTTAACCCATAATAATAGTTATATCTTGGCATTTGTCAATGGACATAATTAGGCATGTTGTTTATCAACACCATTCAAACCAACAAAAGAAGGGATGATTTGGAATGTAACCCAAAGCACAATACTCTCTTCACTAGGACCTATAAGGGTTGAAGGAAACACACTTTCTCATTGTTTCCAGTTAGGCTAGGATCAACAAACAAACTCACTTCCTCTGCTTCAATCTCTTTTCCAACAAGATTTACTTCCATAGCCTGAAGCATTACTTCTCTTCCATCTTGTAGGATCACAGAATCTTTACTTGTGATCAGTTCTAACAGCACCACTCCGAAGGCATAAACATCCATTTTGGTTATGACCATTCCTTCCTCGAGATACTCTGGAGCTATATAACCCTTCGTCACAATATATGATGTGGCATTAGCAGAAGTTATTTTCCTATCGTAGGTTATATATCTCAAAGGATGTGTTATTCAATGAGGCTCGCTTTCCCTATCCTAAATTCACCACTTCAGTATCCCATTCCTGTTACACCCACTGCATCCAACTGTATTATTTTCTCCTTGTAACCAGCTCCTCTACTTCCACATCATCTCCCTCTGTACCTTCCACCAATGAGTCTCAGTTCCCACCTGGTTTTCCCCTTAATTCTGCAGCTCCCTCTACACAACCAACCAACACCCTCAACATCATAAACAACCAACATTGATCCTATGGTCATAAGGTAATATATGCAGCTTATGTGCAGGTTGCATATTGTAATATATGAACTTAAATAGGCCCCAAGAGCTTGGTTTGAACGCTTACAGTTCACTAAGATCTCCTTTGGGGATAAAGCTAGCATCTGTGACTCATCTCTCTTTGTATATAACTCTGTATCTTAGGTGGATTACCTACTGGTTTATGTAGACAGCATCATCATCACTAGCAGCCATGGTAGTCAAAATCGGGAGTGGAATCCCAAAATCCTATGATTTTGCGATTTTAGGCAAGGATTCCGATCAAGATCCCATGGAAAATCGTAAATGGGCAAAATCGGAGTAAAATCGGGATTAAGATCCCAAAATCGGTAAAATCCCAAGATTTTACGATTTTGTGGGATCGGGTAAAAACCATTAAAAACCCATTTTAATTGGGTGACCCAGAAAAAGACCCGATTGTGTTAGGGCACCCTTCTTCCTTCTTTCTCACTCGCACGCGACTTCTCTTTTCTCACTCTGCTTCCAGCGTGATGCGACTTCAACCTCTGCTTCTTCTTCTTCGTTTCTTCTTCGCGTTTCGTCTCCTGTTCCTTCTTCTTTGCGTCGCTGTCTGATCTGTTTGCTTCTCTCTCTGATCTGCTCGCTTCTCTCTCTGCTCTGCTCACTTCTCTCTCTGATCTGCTCGGTTCTCTCTCTGCTCTGCTCTGTTCGCATCACTCTTAACTAATTAACTCATCTAAAAAGAGTCTTTATAAATTAACTCATCTAAGAAGAGTCTTTACAAACAACCTTTAGAATGTTTAATAATGCAAATGTAGTCTCTGTTGTGTCTCTCATGGACTCATTCTCATGTGGATCCCAAGTGTCTAGATCACTAAGAAGTCGTTGCCGTGTAATCTATAATTTGCTTTGTGTGTCTCTCTTTGTTTAGTTTCCTTGCTACTTGTAACTGTCTAACAACTTCTTGGTTTGTCATGCAGAGTAACACACATCACGCGTGGTCTCTGATCGTCTCTTTTGAGCTCTGTATTCATCGCTGACTTTTTTCCCTAGGTAATCCCCTAACGCTGACTTTCTCGATATATGTATGCATGTCAATTGTTGTTTGTTAGTAGAGAGTAAAGCTCATTAGGAACTGGTTTTGATATGTTTATAATGTGTTCTATGCATGTGTAATGTTGTTCGTTAGTGGAGAGCAGAGCTCATTAGGCATTGGTTTTGTGTGCTGATAACATGATTCTTTATGCATGTGTAATGTTGTTTGTTAGTGGAGAGCAGAGCTCATTAGGCATTGGTTTTGTGTGCTGATAACATGATTCTTTATGCATGTGTAATGTTATTTGTTAGTGGAGAGCAGAGCTCATTAGGCATTGGTTTTGTGTGCTGATAACATGATTCTTTATGCATGTGTAATGTTGTTTGTTAGTGGAGAGCAGAGCTCATTAGGCATTGGTTTTATGTACTGATAACATGATTTGGTGTTCATAACTTTGAATATCATATACAATGCAGACGGTATGTATATTTATCTATACTGGAAAGTATTCTGTATGTAACAGGTCGTTCGTAAATTTGGGAACTGTCTAGTTTACAGGGGAGACTCTACCAAAATTTTGACAGGCTTCCTTTCTTAGGGAACTTAAAAAATAAAACTCATGATTTAATAATGTAGAGTTTAGTCGTGTGTGTACCCATTAGATTCCCGTTCAAGTTTCAAAACAACCGGCTGATGTACCGTGTTGTGTTGGATCTTGAATTGTCCCAATTGGACAGTTTGGTATGAATTTATAACCAGTAGGGCGTAACCCATCAATGTTGTATATAGTCTATCTTAAGATGTTGAATGTTCATATGAAATTTCAGTTATGGTGTTTCGTATTGTCCCCAGGGTGCATGTCTGCGTGCGGTGTTTCATACCGTACATATCTCTGTGTACTCGGGGACCAATGCGAAATGCTGCCGAAATTTTAAATGAACATCAACGACACAAGATAGACCACATACAACAGAGATGGGTTACAGTTGGTTGCATATTCATCCCGAATGGGATAGGGCCCCACCAATTTGCAATATTAAAGAGATAGAGAGTGATTTACAACCGATAGTCAAATAAAATTACAATAATTTAAAGTAACAGAAATCATGCTTGTTAGATATTGTAAATGGAGGTACCGGCAAATCGGTGATGGATGTACAACCGACTAGATCGCAATCGGCGAGTGACTGAGGAGTTTATGATGGGGCTATTGGAGTTCATTCCGTTCGCTACGGCAAACACTCCTGGATTTGAAGTGACTCAGAAGATTCGTTGTCCGTGCTCAAGGTGCAAATGCATGAGTTTTGAATACGCGGATGATGTCATGTGCCACCTAACTGAGAAAGGGTTCATGGAAACATACCACTACTGGTACAACCATGGTGAGCAGTTATCGCGTAGACCATCAGACGTAACCGTGCAACAGTCTTACTATGAGGTTGGAGGAAACAGGGATACGTACAACAACATAGAACAAATGGTGATGGATCATGTTGGACCCTCCACCGGGCGTCTGCTGGAACATAATGACCAAGCAAGTCATGGAGACTCTGACAATGTAGAGGAGGATCCTAATCCGGAGGTGAAGAGATTTTATGATTTGTTAGCGGCGGCTCAGACTCCATTGTGGGACGGGTGCAACAGTCACACTGAGTTGTCCGCCTCCCTAGCTGCTTTAAGCCTAAAGGCAGATTATAATCTTTCTGGAGGTTGTTTTAATAGGATGGTCAATCTGATGGGTTCCACCATGCCTAGTAATCACAGAATGCCAGCAAACCTGTACCGTGCTAAGAAACAAGTGGCAAACTTGGGGTTGGGTTGTGTGAAGATAGAGTGTTGTGTTGGTGGATGTATGCTATTCAGAAATAAGTTTGCAGACAAGAGTGTCACAAAATGTCTGCATTGTAATGAGGAACTCTACAAGACCGTTAAAAGGAGAGGGAAGGTAACCGAACGACCAGGAAGAAAATGTGGTACTTCCCTATAACACCGCGTCTTCAACGCCTGTATGCCTCATTGTCCACGGCAAAACACATGCGTTGGCATGCTCTGAACCGAACACAAGAGGGGTTTCTTTGCCATCCTTCCGACGGGAAAGCATGGAAGTGTTTGGATGAGCTATATCTGGACTTTTCTGGCGAGCCGCGCAATGTAAGACTTGGCTTATGTACTGATGGGTTTAACCCTTTCGGTCAATACGGAAGGGCTTACTCTTGTTGGCCGGTCATCCTGACCCCATACAATCTGCCTCCTGATATGTGTATGAAGAGGGAGGTCATGTTTCTATCTATACTGGTTCCAGGACCCAAAAATCCAAAGGCGAACATAGACGTGTTTTTGCAACCGTTGGTTGAAGAGTTATCACAGTTATGGGATAACGGGGTAATGACATACGATGCGTCTTTGAAGAACAACTTTATGATGCGTGCTGTTTTGATGTGGACTATTAATGACTTCCCGGCCTATGGTATGCTTTCTGGATGGTCGACGTCTGGGAAGCTTGCTTGCCCTGTATGCATGGAACATACCGGGGGGGAATCACTCCCTGTTAGTGGCAAGACAAGTTTCTTTGACTGTCATAGAAAGTTTCTACCGTTGGATCACCCGTTTAGGAGAAACAAAACCGCTTTTAAGAAGAACAAGGTTGTTAATGAACCTCCACCCCGTAGGTTATCTGGTGCACGGGTTTGGCAGAGGGTCGAAGAGTATCCTTACATCTGGGACAAGAGTGTTAAAGAGTTTACGGGTTACGGTAAGGAACACCACTGGGTGAAGCAGAGTGTCTTGTGGGATTTGCCATATTAGAAAGACTTGTTGTTAAGACACAACATTGATGTCATGCACACTGAACGTAATGTTTTCATGAATATTTTTGACACTGTTATGGACATCAAAGGGAGAACAAAGGACAACAAGAAGAGTCGTCTAGACCTTCCGATTTGGTGTTCTAGGAAGGAGTTGGAGTTGAGGGATGCGGGACATGGAAGAATGTTTAAACCCCATGCAAAATATGCTTTAACTAGACCACAACAGATTGCTGTGTGTATTTGGATGAATGGGTTGACCCTGCCGGACGGATTCGCTTCTAACTTGAGTAGATGTGTCGACGTGAAGGAGGGCAGGGTGTTTGGCATGAAAAGTCATGATTGCCATGTGTTTATGCAACAACTACTCCCGTACGCGTTTCATGCCTTACCGAAGCCTATTTGGAAGTCGTTGGTGGAGTTGAGTCACTTCTTTAAGGAGTTGACGGCTACTTCGTTGACTGTGGAGAAACTTGTGAAGATGGAAGAAACTATCCCGGTATTGATTTGTAAGTTGGAGCAGATTTTCCCACCAAGTTTTTTGACTCGATGGAGCATTTTCCTATCCATCTACCGTACGAGGCCTTGGTGGGTGGCCCGGTGCAGTATCGTTGGATGTATCCATTTGAAAGGTGAACGCCAGAACTCTTTAATTTCCTTGCAAACACTTCTTATAATAGTATTTTCTAACTTAACACTATCTTGTTAATGATGTTGAAGATTCTTACGCTCCTTAAAAGATAAAGTGTCGAACAAAGCCTTGCGTTGAAGCATCAATTTGTGAGGCATACTTAGTCGAAGAAATGACAACCTTTGCTTCTTTCTATTTTCCGAAGGAGATAGAAACTAGAATGAGTAGAACTCCCCGCAATCTTGGGGTAGCCAGCCGCACAGGGTTTGATGAACAAACATCGATTTTCAACTATCCTGGTCACCCGGGGGGCAGGCTCACAAAATGTTATATTGATGAGAAAGATCGAAAGGCGGCTCACTTGTACATTCTTCTAAATTGCCCAGAAGTGGAACCCTTTATTGAGTAAGTCATAGAAGTTATATGTTACATTCTAAACGTAGCTTTTATAGTATCTAAATTTGTTTCCTTTGAATAGCTTATACACAGATATGCTAAAACTTGAGCAAAATGATTTAACTGATGACCAAATTCATAGTGAAGTGTCATCCAAGTTCGTTGGTTGGTTCGCGCAACACGTAAGACCCGTTTACCAGGTGTTTTTTGTCTTTGCTTCTAACTCCTGATATCTAACGATGACCTACTTGTTATGTTGTACATAGATACAAGACCCAAACAACCATATTGAAGATTCTTTACTCCAAGCCCTTTCTTGGGGGCCGGTGAAAACTGTTAAAAAATGGCCTATTTACTACGTAAATGGCTACAAGTTTAATATTCTTCAATGGAGTGAAGGGATGCGCACCCATAACTACGGGGTTTGTGTTAGAGGCACCGCCGGACAGTTGGAAGAAGACTTTTATGGAGTGCTGACGGAGATTGTTGAAGTTTCATTCTCTGGACGACTAAGAAGAGATATTGTTCTTTTCAAATGTGATTGGTTCGACAACACAATCGGTGTTGGAACAAAGGTTGACAACAACTACGGCTTAGTTGAGGTCAAGAAGAATGGTAGATATAAAGGGTTTGATCCCTTCATTTTTGCCCAACAAGCTGAGCAGGTTTATTACACCGACTTCCCGGGAGGACATCGGGACTGGTATGCAGTAATCAAGGCCAAGGCCAGAAGTCAGATCACTGACAATGTCTCCGAGGAGGTCGATGACGCTTATCAGCTTGCACCACACGAGCTCAACGAAGCCAATTTGTTGTTCAACATTGATCCAGTCATAATGGATGAGACACTCGCCACTACGGGGGGTGAACACATTGACAAAGACCTTGTCTCTCGATCAAAATGGTCTAGGGCTGATTTGGATACTGATGAACTTGTTCAAACAGATAACCACAGTGACATTGAAACTGAGGGGGAATTTGAAACTGAAACAGACACAGAGTATGTAGTCGTTAAACAACATGTTACATAGGTTTATATATATCCTGAGACTAACCTTTCTTTTCATGATTTTATCCACAGATGACGAAACGTCGACTGCCCTTCAGTAGGGGTGGTGGGTCCAGGACCCCGACATCCCGGCAGGGGACTCCCACCCCAGCACAGGAGACCACTCCATCACCACTACAGCAGAGCACTCCATCACCACCACCACCTCCACCACAGCAGACCACTCCACCACCACCACCACAGCAGACCACCCCATCACCCCGACTGACCACCCCAGAGCAGAGTCCTGGAGTTGGTGGCTTGGAGGACCATGGCCATCAGGCCACCCCACCTCCGGCATCCCCTCTGCCCATGTTGGTACCCGTGCCGGCCGGAGACGAGTAAGTGACTAAACCTCAAATACTTTTATGTTATTTGTATGGTACTTTATATTAAACTTTAGTGGAAAGACTTGATGGTTTATTGGATGTTACTTTTATAGTACTTGTGTAGATTGAATTGTACTGGGTACTCTTCTGTTTGTAACAGGGTAACTATTTAAACTTGGAAATGTTACATTTACAGGGGAGACTTTGCTGAAATTTTGGGAGTCTCCCTAGATTGTGTGTTGTTTTACTCCTAACATAATTGTTGTCATTACAGCTTTGTTGATAGTAGTCGCACTACCAAAGCGATTACTAAGGTTTTGAAGGCTCAGTGGGATGGTCCATATATATCTTGGACAGATGCTGGGAAGGTTGTGCAAGATAGGTGGTTTGACACCTTCTCGGTAAGTTCCTAGTTCATTTGTTGTGACTTGATTTGTAAAATAGACCTTTTATTAATTTTGATTTCTCATTTCATTTTACAGCGTGATTACCAGTGGGCGGAGGGTATGATTGATGAGATTAGGAAGGTCTTTGCCACAAAGACCTCCAAAATCATCAAGAGTACCCTTTGGAAGGTGAGGGACAAGGGTGAGCGCCCTCGTTGGATCCCGGAGGACCATTGGGACGGGATGGTCCAGAAGTGGGGCGGGGTCCCATTCCAGCAGGCGAGTGCTCGGAACAGGGCCAACAGAGCCGCTGATGCTGCAGCCTCGGTTTACACTGGGGGTAGCATTTCAACCCTCGAGCACAAGAAAAGATTTGTGAGTATATTTATGTTAAACATTTCTATTATGATTCGTCTGACATGTTTACAAATAATAATCTCAATGTTTTTTGTCCACCACAGGAGCTGAGGGAGCACCGGGAGCCTTCTTTGTTTGAGGTCATGCAAATGACCAAGAAGAACAAAGCCGGTGCATGGGTAAACCAGAAGACTATAGATCTAGCGGTATTTACTTTTAACTGACACATGCTTATAATTTACACTCCTGCTTACTAATCCTATATCATTGTTTTTGAATTTACAGGAGGCGTATCAGGCCAGGAGGGCCGAGAAGGAGGCGGACCTGGTGGCCTCCACTCCTGAAAGGGAGGTTCCTCCCATCCTCTCTTGTTCTGACGACAACGCCATCTATATGGAGGCTGTTGGCGGTGTGAACAAGAAAGGGAGGGTATTTGGATTGGGTGGCGTCGGCACGCAGCTGGCAAAAAAGGGGAAGACCCCTTCCTCTTCGTCTTCCTCTGGTCTTCCGACTGAGGTCGTTCAGGTAATTCAAAACCTGAACGATGAGCTATAGGAGGAACGACGTCAGAGGCAGTTGTTGTTGGAGCGGGCCGAGGCGGACCGACAGAAAGCCGAGCCGGACCGACAGCGGGCCGAGGAGCAGCACGCCGAGACTCGTCAGCAACTTGCTCAGCAGCAGGAGCTACTGATGCAGTTGATGGCGAGGCTACCTCCCCCCACTTCCCAGGCGCCCCCACCACCACCCCAGGATCCCCCACCACCATGATTGTATTTTTATTATTTATACACATTGTATATTTGATTTTTAGTTTTTATCCAAAATTTCATTCAGTATTTATTTTGTCATTCTTTATTTATTATGTCAATATTTATTGGTAATTACATTCAAATCAAAAAGCCTTATTGTACCTATCATTAATAATTCAACCTATTTGATAAATTAATTTAATCTATTATTTTGTTTTTAATAATAATTTAATATTTTAAAAAAATTATTTAAATTTAATTATAAAATTTTATCAGCCAGTACAAAATACAAAATATTTAACAAAACCTATATAAATATTAAAACCAATTTCCTAAAAAAGAAGATTCCAATTAGCGACGGACACGGATGGTCGCTGTATTGTTAAAAACAGCGACGGAATATCGTGGTCGCTGTATTGTAAGAAACAGCGACGGAATGTCGTGGTCGCTGTATTGTTAAAAACAGCGACGGACCTCAGTGGTCGCTGTATTGTAAGAAACAGCGACGGAATATCGTGGTCGCTAAATGGCTTCCCACAGTGACGGATCACGTGGTCGCTACATGAGTACCCATAGCGACGGCGTGTGGTGGTCGCTGGTGGCTGCTAGTAGCGACGGGGTCTTGAGGTCGCTGTATGGCAACACTTAGCGACGGCTGGAGTTATTGGTGCAGAGACGATTTTAGCGACGGCCTTACGCCGTCAATATGGTAGCGACGACATGTATGTGGTCGCTGATGTGTTTTCGACGAGGGTTTTAGCGACGTCCTCTGTCCCGTCTGAGATGCCGTCGCTAATGGTTTTAGCGACGGTCATGGCATGGATTAGCGACCAATTACTTCCGTCGCTAACAGGTGTTTTTTTAGTGGTGCATAATCTTGGCAAACTCTTGACAAAGAATTTCGTTAGTAGCACCAAATATTATATCATCAACATAAACTTGTACCAAAAGGATGTCATGGTTTTTACGTTTTATAAACAGTGTTGTATCAACCTTTCCCCTTTCAAAATTATTTTCTAGAAGAAATTTACTGAGTCGTTCATACCAAGCTCTTGGAGCTTGCTTTAAACCATATAAAGCTTTTCTCAATTTAAAAACATGGTTTGGAAATTTGTGATTTTCAAAACCGGGAGGTTGATTTACATAAACTCTTCTTGAATATAACCGTTTAGAAAAGCGCTTTTGACATCCATTTGATAAAGCTTAAAATCTATACAACAAGCAAAAGCTAACAATAATCTTATGGCTTCTAACCTAGCTACGGGAGCATACGTTTCTTCATAGTCTATTCCCTCTTCTTGATTATATCCCTTAGCAACTAATCTAGCTTTATTTCTTGTTATTATTCCATTTTCATCTAGGTTATTTCTAAAAACCCATTTCGTGCCTATTATTTGATGGTCATTGGGTCTCGGCACAAGTTCCCAAACTTCATTTCTTTCAAATTGATTCAATTCTTCTTGCATGGCCAACATCCAATGTTCATCAATAATAGCTTCATTGATATTTTTGGGTTCTATTTGTGATACAAAGGCTAAGTGATTGCATGCATTTCTAATAGCGTTCGAGTACTTACACCTTTTGTTATTTCACCTATGACATTGTCCAAGGGGTGATTCTTTATGGTGATCTACTCCTTTTGTTGAGGTTCGTCATTTTGTGTTGAATCTCCTTCATTTTTGATTTCTTCTTTATTGTCCAAGTTCATTTCTTAGAAGGTACCTACAAGATCATCAATATCCTTTCTCAGAGGATTTTGGTTAAGTTCATCAAATTTGACGTGTATAGACTTTTCAATTGTACAAGTTCATTTGTTAAAGAGTCGATATGCTTTACTTGTGGATGAGTAACCTAAGAATATTGCTTCATCAGATTTTGCATCGAATTTTTCGAGATTATCCTTTCCATTATTCAAAATAAAACATTTGCATCCAAATACATGAAAATAAGAGATATTTGGTTTTCTTCCTTTATAAAGCTCATAGGGGGTTTTCTTTAATATAAGCCTTATCAAACATCGATTCATAACATGGCAAGCAGTGTTTACTGCATCGGCCCAAAAATATTTCGTAATATTACTTTCATTCAACATAATTCTTGTGAGCTCCGCTAAAGATCGATTTTTCCTTTCAACTACTCCATTTTGTTGTGGAGTTCTTGGAGCCAAAAAATTATGTTCAATGCCAAATTTTTCACAAAATTTTTCAAAGGATTGATTTTCAAATTCTCCCCCATGATCCGTTCGAATGGATGCTATTTTCAAATTTTGTTCATTTTGGATGATCTTGGCAAGTTTCTTAAATGCATGATATGCTTCATGTTTATGAGTAAGAAATAGTGTACATGTATATCTAGAATAATCGTCCACAATCACGAGACCATAATAATTTCCACCAAAACTTTTAATTTTTGAAGGTCCAAATAAATCCATATGTGAAAGTTGTAAAGGTCTATTTGTTGAAACAATATTTTTTGCTTGAAAAGAGACCTTTACTTGTTTTCCCTTTTGACAAGCGTCACAGAATTTATTTTCGAATTTCAATTTTGGTAAATCAATTACTAATTTTTTTGAAACAAGTTTGTTTAAATGGTCTATATGAATGTGAGCAATTCTTCTATGCCATATCCATGATTCATCCTCTTTAGTTATGAAGCATTACACATCATTTGAAGCAAGACAATCAAGATTAATCATATAAATATTATCAACTCTTTGACCAACGAATTTTGTTTCCTTGTCTAGATTATTTTCAATTATGCAACAGTTTGATTCAAAGACAATTTTATAGCCCTTATCACATAATTGGCTAATGCTAAGCAAGTTATGTTTAAGTCCTTCAACATATAAAACATCATTTATAGAAGTGGAAGAATTTTTACCAACATTTCTGATTCCTAGTGTTCTTCCCTTTGTGTTGTCTCCATATGTAACGAATCCTTTATTTCGTGGAGTAAATGAAATGAACTTACTTTTATCTCCCGTCATATGTTTTGAACACCCACTATCCAAATACCAATGGGTGTTATTTTCTTTAAAGCATACCTACAAAACATGTCAAGTTAGAGAACTTGGTACCCATTTTATGTTGGGTCCTTGTAGGTTAGTTTGAGGTAATGTTCCTTTAGGAACCCATACTTTTCTCACCACCTTTGGCCCTAGTTTTCTAACATTACAATTAGATGCACTATGTCCTTTAAAACCACAATAATTGCATTTCATGAAGGGTGATGCAGTTTTACTAGGTGGTATAAAGAAGTTTTTATAATTCTTTTGTTTCTTATAGGTATTGAAACCTAGTCCCCTTTTATCAAACATACACCGTTGTTTTCCAAGCAAAACATTTAAGTTGTCTCTACCATTTGTAAATTTTTCTAAGGTTTTACTCAAGTCTAAAACCTTAGTTTCTAGAATGTCATATTTCTTAACAAATTCACAAGGTTTGGTTTTAGAGCATGCTTGAACATTTACTACTTCCTTTTTCAAAATCTCATTTTCTTTTACCTGTTCGATAAGATACGTTTCAAGAGTTTCTATGGTTTTTCTAGATAATTTATACTTACTAGAAAGTTTAACAAATTTATCATACAAATCATCAAACGCATCAAGTAATTCATCTTTATCTAAATCATGGAGGTTTACCTCATCGTCTTCATCTTGATGGTTGGCCATGAGATAGAGGTTTGCTTCTTCATTCTCTGATTCATCTGAGCTGCTCACCTCGTTTTCATCCCATGCTATGTATGCTCTTCTTTTTCCTTTCTGATCCTTGTTTTTCTTTTTGAGATTTGGACAGTCTGCCTTGAAATGTCCTTTCTTTCCACATTTAAAATAAGTTGGTAAGGAATTACTATCTTTAGGAACGAATTTCTTACCTTTTGAAGTAACGCCCTTTTGGAATCTTTTGTTTCTCATGAGCCTTCCAAACCGCCTCACAAATAGGCCTAACTCATCATCATCATCTCCTTGATCACTTTCAGATTTGTCTTCTTCAATAGAGGTGGCCTTAAGAGCTATCCCCTTCTTCTTGGAAGACTTTTCTTCTTCTTCCGCCATTTTCAAGTCTTTTAATTCTTGTTCTTGCTCTTGAAGCTTACCGAATAATGTGGCAAGAGACATATTATTTATGTTTGGCGATTGTTTGATAGCGGTGACAAGAGGTTGCCATTCCCTAGTAATACTTTTTAGAACTTTATGGATAAGCTCCTTGTTAGTGTAAGATTTTCCAAGAGTAATAAGATGATTAATAATCAAGGTAAACCTTTTTTGAAGTTCTAAGATGGTTTCACCAGAATTCATTCTAAAACTTTCATATTGGCTAGTTAAAGTACTAATTTTAGAATCCTTAACATCGCTAGTTCCTTCATGAGTAATTTGTAGAGTATCCCACATTTCTTTGGCAGATTTACAAGTTACTACTCTAAAAAATTCATCAGGACCCAAAGCAAGAGTAATGAGATTTTTAGCCTTATAATTATACTGTACTTTCTTTTCTTCATCACTCGTCCAATCATCCATGGGTTTTTCAACATGTTTACCATCAACAGTATGCATGGGTATAAAAGACCATTTTCAATGGCATTCCAAACTCTTAAGTCAATTGATTGAACAAAAATTTTCATTCTTTCTTTCCAAAAAGCATAACCTTCCCCATTAAAAGCAGGAGGTTGATTTGTAGCACCACCCTCAGGAAAATGGTTTAAAGAATTTGAGGCCATTGTTCTCTTGAAGCTGTTAAGCTTCATCTACCAAGAGTCAAGCTCTGATACCACTTGTTAACCAAGTGGCCGTAATTACTCAAGAGGGGGGTGAATTAAGTATTAAAATTTTTACTTGGAATGCTTTTGAAATTCATTCTTTAATTATTATGCTTATTAAAGATGATAAAATTAATCGTAAGTAATAACAATTTAATCTAAGTAATATACGATTTATATTAAGCTAAGAGAATATGCACTTAATTTAATCAAGCAAATTAATTAGGAATAATAAAGAAGTTTAAATAAAAAAGTTATTAAATGTAACAAATTAAGCAAGCAATTTAAGTGCATAAATTTAAAGAGATTAGGGAAGAGAAAATTTTGCAAACCGATATATACGAGTTCCACCACACGGTGTACGTCTCGCCTCTAAGCAACCCACTTAGAGGATTTCCACTATTGGAGATTTGAGATACAACTTTGAGCAATCGCGGCTTCCTAGTGTTCTACACTCAAGAACCCAATTCTCACAAGTACAAGGGCACCCCACCCTATCTCTCAATCTCACAATTACAAGGTTGAAACCCCAACCCAAACCTCTAGAATTTGGTGTTTAGGTGTACAAAGATAACTCTCCAAAAGAGTGGATATACAAATTAAAGCACTTGAGAATATTTTTCTTTCTAAGAAAGAATATACAAATTTAGCACACAAAAATTATTTTTCCTCTTTTAGAAAATAATATGCAAATTTTAACACTCAAAATAATTTTTCTTTCTTAAGAAATGATATTCAAGTTTTGCTCTTAAAAATTAATTTTGCTCACAAGATTCACTCTCAAAATAATTTTCCAAATAATAAAGAAGAGATCAATTGAGAAGCAGAGAGCAATGAGAAAAATAGAGAGAGTAAGAAGGGAAGCAAAGGAATTTCATTGCTTGTTGGGTGTGCTTCTGCCTCTTCACTTCTTCTCCTTTTATAGGCGCTTCAAGGCACTTGCTGCCAAAAACAAATTTCCACCGATTCCTTAATTAATGCATTGGAAGACTTAATTTTCCAGTGATCCATGTTTCCTGACTTTAGAATTGCAATTGTCTGCCTCAATAAATGCAACGCCGTTTCAATTAGAGAGTCTCGAGAGAGGATTTAGCGAAGTTGAGTTTCTGAAAATGCGTATTGATAATTTCCATGATTCAGCACATGATTCCAGCTATGAATCGATTCTTCCAGTTCATTTTTACACTAAAAACATCAAATGAATCGATTCCTGGCAAGGGGAATCGATTCTATAGTCATGAATCGATTCCTGTGTTGAATGAATCGATTCCCTGGGTGATTAATGCACATGAATCGATTCCTATAGGGGGAATCGATTCCCAGCCCCATGAATCGATTCCCAATGTTTATGAATCGATTCCTCCTTCTTTTTTCACGTGGGAATCAATTCCCATAGGGGTGAATCGATTCCTATGTTTCTCCTGCACCTGTTTCTTCATTTTTTTGATGTATTTTGATGTGTTTTGGACAATATAGCTCATGGTTCTTGATTCCTTGGCACTTGAATAATTATTTCTCTTGTTTTAAACTTCTAAGAATGCCTTGAATAATTTCTTTTGTATTTTAATTTCTTGACCCGAATCATTCTTGATTTTCATGATTTTTGATTAATTGCTTATACAACATCCTTTAAATTTCTTGATCCTTTAATTTTCTTTTTGTCATTCATCAAAACCTGTTTCAACATACAAATACAAAAGTATGCCCCCAAAATGTGTAAAGCCAAGCTGAGTGACGGTCGCCTGCTTGAGAGAAGGTTGTCCCAAGTGAGAAGATTACCCGAGGAAGAATTCCTCCGAGTGCAATGGTTATCCAAGAGAATATTCTTCTGAGAGCACTGGCTATTCGAGAGAAGACCTTTCCAAGTGTAAACTATCTGAGATGATTATACGAGTTAGGTGGCAATTAACCATCATTTCCATTCCATATAAAGTGTCTACGCGTAGTTGTTTTTGTAATGATGAGACGTTTCAATATCCCTAGGCCATAATGTTGAGATGTTTCAGTATCTCTAGGTCATTAAATATGTCTCTTGGATTGCGAGGAGTCATTTTAAAAGTGAAGAGTCACCATGGAATTGTGGCCCTAGGACGCGACTGGTGGATTCTTAATCATTAAATTCAAGACTTGGAGGGTTGCAAGGGCATCCTATATATAGCCTGTAACATCCTTGATGTTTTAATATTAGAAAATAAATAGCAAATAAATAAAAGCATTATTTGGATTAAAATTATAATAATATATGAGAAATTAAGTGGAAAATGGAATTTTAAGGAAAATGACATCAGGACCCTGACGCGTAGCGTGGATGGGATGCGTAGCATCAGGTAGGAATTAGTGAGCTGACACGTAGCGTCAGTAGGATGTGTAGCGCCAACGTCGCGATCAGCTTAAAATAGAGGCATGCAAAACAGTTCGGGCAGAACTCTTTCTCCTCTATTTTCTTCTCCTCTGAGGTGATTCTGCTTGGGTCTTGTGGGGAGATTCAATTCCTTGCATCTTTGGGCATTAGGAAGCACGGTAAGGCATATGGGGTCTTCAATTGCTAGTTTCTTCTTCTCTTTCTCTTCCCTTCCTTCAAAACCAAATTTGTATGTGATGATTGGGGTTTTGATTTTGAGTTTTAGTTAGTTAGAAAGCTTGGGTAATGAGTTTGGGAGTGTGAGGAAGGAAATGTATTAATTGGTTTGGTGTTTCGGTAACTATAGGTGACGGAACGAGTGTTGGCCAAACAATCGGTAAAGTGGGCGTCGAGATCGGAAGAGGAACGGTGAATCAAGTGACCGGAGGACGCAACCGACACCTCAAGCAAATTGTGGTAGCTTGGAATCGAGGTAAGGGGGTGTACGGGTCATATTTAATTAGAATTGATATGAGAACAAAGTACGGGAATGTAGAATTTAATTATAAGTTATTAAAATAATGTAGGTTAGTTAAATATAATTGCTATGATTATGTGGGTATGTATAAGTAAGATTAGACAGTGAAACGATGAAGGAATATATTAATTGTGTTGATTATGTAAATTGATGATTACTTTGAATGATGAAAGTAACATATATGTGTGTGATATTTCCACCTTGAGGTGTATATGCATATTTAAGTATGACTAAGATTATGGAGTTATGGATTATTGGTGAATTAATATATATATGTATATATGTGATGATGTTTGGTGGGCTTGACAAGTCGGTCACTCTGTATTGTGAGCACATGCCAGTTTTTGGTAGTTGTATATGTTGCTTGTTGATGATATGCCATGTTTATGAGATATGAAATGTGATTATGTGGTATGGGATGGCCAACGGTATGTATACCCCTTGTTTTCTGGCTCCCATGGTCTTTGTGCCCAGTTGAGCTACCTAGTGGTCAAGTCAGACCCAATGGTTGAGGTGGAGAGCCATGTCGGGCTCAGTGAACCAAGTCGGGTTCACGAGATGTCAAGTCGGACTCCCAGCTGAAGGCTAGTCCTTTAGTATCCAAATACTAGTTGTCAAATTGCATAAGAGTCAGTTGTGACATATGTGGATCTTATATTGATTAATGATTGGAAACGAATTAATGAATGTATAGTTTGAATGAGTTAAAGATTAGTATGTATGTGTGTATTTATATTGACGTGGACAAGTATAGAAAATTGAGAGAAATTATATAATAACAAAGAGTAGTAGGTATTATTAAGTTTATTATTTCATTCTATATTAATTATGATGTTCCAAACACTTACCCTTGCTATTGTTAAATTTTAGTGACCAGTGACAGGGAGGATGCTAATGCTGCGGAGGTGCGCCAAGAGGAAGGTTGATGCCAAGGAACGAGGATGAATGTAATATATAATGTATGATTATATGTGTGATAGATAACAAACTATGTGTAATAAATTTATTATGATTGCGTTTGATGTGGTATGATGAATTAATGATGATTGATGTGAATTGTGGCACGGAGCCACTGACATGTGAATGCTGTATGTATGGGCAGGCTCTACTGAATGCATGAATGTCGTGTGTGATATGTAAAATGATAGATGGATGAATTGATTGATGTTTGGATTGATTTCAGAAGTCATGCGTATAGTTGATTTTATGAATTTAAGGAACCAGGTAGGTGAAAATGAGATCTGGAGGTTTCAGAAACCCCGGAAGGCATCAATAAGTCCATTAGGACATTTAGAATCTGTGTGCCATGGCCTTGGGCTTTTTGAAACCCATTTAGGGTGTTTAGTGCAAGGGTTTTGCACTTAATAGGTTTAAACTGCAAATTGCGCATAACTTGCGCATATGTTGGAATTTTAGCGAACGGACGCGCCAATAGTTCCCGAATGGGGAAAACATGTGGCCCATGAAGTTTCGTGGTAATCAAATCTAAAAAGGGCCAATTGGGTAGGTTAGAAGTTGGTTAAATGGTTTAAAATGTGTAACAGCATCAGGTGTTGTTACTATTATGCCTACACTACGCGTGAGGCTAACGCGTAGCGTGAGGTGCGCAGCAGAGGGCTGACGCTACGCGTGGGGCTAGCGCGCAGCGTCAGGCCCCTGTCTCAGGTTTTTGTTTTCTTTTGATTCAAATGGTTTTGAAAACTTATAAATGGATTACTTAAATGAATTCTGGGTACTTTTTATTAGAAATACGTATTTTATAATTAACAAGTAATTTAATTATTTAAACGCAAAAAATTTATTATGAAAATTATTAAAAGTAATAAATATAAATGTAAATTGATGCAGGTCATCACAGGTGGTATCATAGCGGTTCTTTCTAGAGCCAGGGAAATAGGTAGAGTTAGTGCATTGTTTGAGTCCTATTCCGGACTATTACTGCATTTATTGCAATTTTTGGTGTGTTATTTAAATTATAACAGGTTAAGTTGGCATCATTCTCTTGGCACTCCGGGCAGTACCTTATTATATGTATATGCGTGAGGTAAATATTTTACTCCCTAGTCAATTATTGGTTATTAATGGTGATGTGTTTGGATATTGTAGAATTGAGCTATGACCGAAGGAACTAGTTCGAGTGGTGGTGACGATTTCTTTGCAAGGTTTTCACAAATGATGAGTAGGGCTGAATCTGGCCCGACTCTTGATAAATTCCTGAAGAGGAATCCACCTGTCTACAAAGGAGGACATGACTATGATGGTGCATATATAAGGCTGCGTGAGATCGAGTAGGCTTTTGAATACTATGAATGCTCTGAAGAATAGAAGGTGCAGTTCGCTACTTATCAATTGAAAGATAAAGCCTGTGTATGGTGGTCAAGAACTAAGATTCAAATGAATGTTGCAAGTGAACCTTGGTATGGAGGAATTTTCGGCGGAGGTTTCTTGCTAAATATTTTACTGATAATTATAAAATACGCAAGGAGATGGAATTCTTGAAACTTGAACAAGGCGGAATGTCTGTAACTGAATACACAACGAAGTTTGATGAGTTGTGTGATTTTTACCACCCTTTTTCTCTTAAAGGAACTGAAGGCAGTAAATATGCAAAATATGAAGTTGGTGAAGTGCAATTGTTCCCCTTGAAATCCGTGATTATCCTATTCTAGTAAATAAATCTAGACTTGCTGAAGAGGTACAGTTACAGAGAGCATCTCAGTCAAGGGATAAGAAATCATTGAAGGCTAAGGGATTTAGTTTTAAGAAAATGGGTCAATTTTTTCGTGGTGGCAAGTCTTCTGCTTCATCATTTTCTTCCTCTGGGCGTGGATCTACTGGCCGTTCTGGTAACTATGCATGTTATAATTGTGGTCAGGAAGGACACCTCTCTAGACATTGTCCTGCTAATCAAACTGTTTGCTTCCAATATGGACAACCTGGGCATCTTAGGTCTGATTGCCCTCAGAGGCAGCAACAGGGTGGACATGATAATAGGGCTAATGCTTCTATGATTTGTGGTGGTAATCTTTAGCGCGGGGGTTGAGGCGACGGTGGCCGCAGAGGCCAGCACCCTAGGCGATCTGATGCTCAGTCCAGTGGTGCTCAGAATGTTATGGTTGGATGGGTGTTTGCTTTTGATGCTTCTGAAGTTGCAAGAAATGATAATCTGGTACACGGTAAGTGTCTTATTCATGGTTGTCTTGTAAATGTTATTTATCATTCAGGTGTAACATATTCTTTTATTTTTGAAAGTTGTGTGAGACGGCTTGGCTTACCGGTAATGTTAATGGAGAATGCTCTTAGTGTCTCCACTCCTACTGGTTCTATATTTTGTGCAACCACCATGTGTGGAGAATTGTCCTTGCAAATTGAAGATCGTTTCTTTCTAGTGAATTTAATATGTATGCCATTGAAGAACTTGGGTGTTATTTTGGGTCTTGATTGGTTAGCTGCTAATCACATTATGGTGGACTGTTATCGCAAGACCATAATCTTCTCCCAGGAACTCGATACTAAGAATATGGTGAATGATGTCTCCGTAGCTTATGCTATTTTATTTGTTACTGAAGGGCGATATAATCTTAAACCTAGTGATATTCCAGTGGTGTATGATTTCCCTAATGTGTTCTAGAAGATATTTCGGAATTGCCTCCTAACAGGGAGATTGATTTTGCTATTGATCTGATTCTCGGGGCGGAACTTGTGTCTCATACACCCTATTGAATGTCTTCTATATAGTTGGCTGAAGTAAAGAAGTAAGTAAATGAGTTGTTAGACAAGGGGTTTATCCGACCGAGTGCTTCACCTTGGGGCGTTCTGGTATTGTTGTGGAAAAGAAAGATGGCAGTATGAGAATGTGTATTGATTACTGACAGTTGAATAAATTGACGATTAAGAATAAATATCCCTTACCATCAGATAAGGGTGAAGTCAGAGGATATTCTGAAGACGGCGTTCCAAACTCGGTATGGACATTTTGAATATGTTGTGATGCCTTTTGGAGTGACCAATGCTCCAACTATCTTTATGGATTACATGAATCGGATTTTCCAACCTTACTTGGATCAGTTTGTTGTGGTGTTTATTGATGACATTCTGGTATATTCGAAGTCTATTGAGGAACATGCACAACACCTTCAAATTGTTTTGCAGGTGCTACGTGAAAGGAAGTTGTATGCTAAATTGTCAAAGTGTATTTTTGGGAAGCAAGTGTACAATTTTTGGGGCATGTGATTTCTCATGACGGTGTATCTGTTGATCCCTCTAAGATTGAAGCGGTTATGTCTTGGGAGAGGCCTAGATCGGTGACTGAAATTAGAAGTTTCTTGGGATTGGCTGGTTATTATCGCCGCTTTATTAAGGGATTTTCTTGCATTGCGCTACCCTTGACTCGATTGACAAGGAAGGAGACTCCATTTGTGTGGACGAAAAAGTGTGAATTAAGTTTTCAAACTTTGAAGCAATGCTTGACTTCAGCGCCGATACTTACACTACCTGATGTGACGAAAGAATTTGTAGTATATTGTGATGCATCTAAGTTTGGTTTGGGATGTGTATTGATGCAAGATGATCGAGTGATTGCTTATGCTTCTAGGCAGTTGAGGCCGCATGAACGGAATTATCCCACTCACGATTTGGAACTTGCTGCTATGGTATTTGCATTGAAGATCTGGCGGCATTACTTGTATGGATCTCGTTTATGGTGTTCAGTGACCACAAGAGTTTGAAGTATCTGTTTGATCAGAAGGAATTAAACATGAGACAAAGGCAATGGGTGGAATACCTGAAGGATTATGACTTTGATATGAGATACCACCCTGGTAAGGCGAATGTGGTGGCTGATGCCTTAAGTAGAAAAGTATTACATGCAGCTTTCTTGATGGGTAAAGAACAAGAATTGTTGGAAGACTTTCATGATATGAATGTTGGGGTTGCTGTTCAGGCCCCAAATCAGATGGTGATTGGGATGCTGAAGATCTCCAATGAATTTTTAGAATCTTTAGCTGTGGCCCAAGAGGATGATAAAGAGTTATTGGAGTTACTTGATACTCAAGCAAAAGGAAAAGATGTGGGATTAACCAGAGATAATAATGGAATTTGGCGGTTTAGGAACCGTGTTGTTGTACCCACAGAAGTGATTTCACGCAAGTTGTATTAGCTGAAGCACATAAAAGTTCCTTAAGTATCCATCCTGGTATCACTAAGATGTACCATGATTTGAAGAAAGAATTCTGGTGGCCGGGAATGAAGAAAGCAATTATTGAGTATGTGAGATCTTATGTGATATGCCAGAAGTGTAAGGTTGAGCACCAGAGGCCTCCTGGTTTACTTCAACCTCTGGAGATTCCGATTTGGAAATGGGAAAGTATCACCATGGATTTTGTATCCGGGTTACCTCGTACCCGTTCTGGATGTAATGCAACCTGAGTAATTATGGATAGGTTGACCAAGAGTGCTCACTTCTTGGCTATGAACATGAAATGGTCATTAGACCGGTTGTCTAGATTGTATATTACTAAAATTGTAAGGTTACATGGTGTGCCTTTGAGTATTATTTCGGATCGTGATCCCCGATTCACTTCTAGATTATGGGGAAGTTTACAGCAGGAGTTAGGTATTGAATTAAGGTTGAGGTCAGCTTATCATTCTTAGACTGATGGCCAGTCTGAGCGGACTATACAGACCTTGGAAGACATGCTCAGAGCTTATGTACTAAGCAAGGTGGCTCATGGGAGAGGTATCTACTATTGGTGGAGTTTGCTTATAACAACAGCCATCACAGCAGCATTGGGATGGCTCCTTATGAAGCTTTGTATGGAAGGCGGTGTCGTACACCTTTATGTTGGAATGAAAATGGTGATGCGGTTCATTTAGGACCCGAATTAATCCAGGAAATGAATGATCAGGTACCATTGATTCGTGAGAAGATGAAGATTACTCAAGACTGTCAGAAGAGTTACTATGACAATCTTCATAGGCCACTTGAGTTTCAGGTGGGAGATTGGGTGTTTCTGAGGGTTTCACCTACTAAAGGTGTAGGTCGGATACTGAAGAGTCATAAGCTTAATCCAAGATACATTGGGCCATACCAGATTGTGGAGAGGATTGGTGATGTCGCTTACCGATTGGATCTTCCTCAATCGTTGACCAACATTCATAATGTGTTTCATGTTTCTCAATTGAGGGCATATATTCCTTATGATTCAATGATTATGCCTGAGTATTCCATTGAGCTGAAAGAAAACTTGATTGTGGAGGTGACGCCTATTTGTATTGAAGGATATCAGACCAAACGATTGAGGAGTAAGGAAGTCTCTTTGGTAAAATTAAAGTGGTAGAACTTGAACGGGGTAACTTATACTTGGGAGTTGGAGTCTGATATGAGGCGGTTGTATCCAAATCTTTTCCAATAAGGTACGTTGATTTTAGGGACGAAATCTCTTTTTAGGGGGGAGTGGATGTAACATCCTTGATGTTGTAATATTAGAAAATAAATAGCAAATAAATAAAAGCGTTATTTGGATTAAAATTATACTAATATATGAGAAATTAAGTGGAAAATGGAATTTTAAGGAAAATGACATCAGGACCCTGACACGTAGCGTGGATGGGATGCGTAGCGTCAGGTAGGAATTTATGAGCTGACGTGTAGTGTTAGTAGGACGCGAAGTGCCAGTGTCACGATTAGCTTAAAACAGAGGCATGCAAAACAGTTCGGGCAAAACTCTTTCTCCTCTATTTTCTTCTCCTCTGAGGCGATTCTGCTTGGGTCTTGTGGGGAGATTCAATTCCTTGCATCTTTGGGCATTAGGAAGCAAGGTAAGGTATGTGGGGTCTTCAATTGCTAGTTTCTTCTTCTCTTTCTCTTCCCTTCCTTCAAAATCGAATTTGCATATGATGATTGGGGTTTTGATTATGAGTTTTAGTTAGTTGGAAGGCTTGGGTAATGAGTTTGAGAGTGTGAGAAAGGAAATGTATTAATTGGTTTGGTGTTTCAGTAACCGTAGATGCCGGAATAAGCGTTGGCCAAACGATCGGCGAAGTGGGCATCGGGATCGGAAGAGGAGCGGTGAATCAAGTGACCGGAGGACGTAACTGACACCTCGACCAAATTGTGGAAGCTTGGAATCGAGGTAAGGGGGATGTTCGGGACATAATTAATTAGAATTGATATGATAACAAAGTACGGGAGTGTAGAATTTGATTCTAAGTTATTAAAATAATGTAGGTTAGTTAAATATAATTGCTATGATTATGTGGGTATGGGTAAGTAAGATTAGACGGTGAAACGATGAAGGAATATATTAATTGTGTTGATTATGTAAATTGATGATTACTTTGAATGATGAAAGTAACATATATGTGTGTGATATTTCCACCTTGAGGTGTATATGCATATTTAATTATAACTAAGATTGTGGAGTTATGGATTATTGGCGAATTAATATATATATGTATATATGTGATGATGTTTGGTGGGCTTGACAAGTTGATCGCCTTGTATTGTGAGCACATGCCAGTTTCTGGTAGTTGCATATATTGTTTTTTTTATGATATGCATGTTTATGAGATATGATATGTGATTATGTGGTATGGGATGGCCAACGGTATGTATACCCCTTGTTTTCTGGCTCCTGTGGTCTTTGTGCTCAGTTGAGCTACCCAGTGGTCAAGTCGGACCCAGTGGTTGAGGTGGAGAGCCAAGTCGGGCTCAGTGAACCAAGTCGAGTTCACGGGATGTCAAGTCGGACTCCCAGCTGAAGGCCATTCCTTTAGTATCTGGATACTAGGTGTTAAATTGCATGAGAGTCAGTTGTGACATATGTAGATCTTATATTGATTAATGATTGGAAACGAGTTAATGAATATATTGTTTGAATGAGTTAAAGATTAGTATGTATGTGTGTATTTATATTGACATGGACAAGTGTAGGAAATTGAGAGAAATTATGTAATAACAAAGAGTAGTAGGTATTGTTAAGTTTATTATTCTGTTCTATATTAATTATGATGTTCCAAACACTCACCCTTGCTGTTGTTCAATTTTAGTGACCAGTGACAGGGAGAATGCTAATGCTGCGGAGGTGCGCCAAGAGGAAGGTTGATGCCAAGGAACGAGGATGAATGTAATATATAATGTATGATTATGTGTGTGATAGATAACAAACTATGTGTAATGAATTTATTATGATTGTGTTTGATGTGGTGTGATGAATTAATAATGATTGATGTGAATTGTGGCACGGAGCCACTGACATGTGAATGCTGTATGTATGGTCAGGCTCTACTGAATGCATGAATGTCGTGTGTGATATGTAAAATGATAGATGGATGAATTGGTTGATGTTTGGATTGATTTAGGAAGTCATGCATATAGTTGATTTTATGAATTTAAGGAACTGGGTAGGTGAAAATGAGATCTGACGGGTTTCGGAAACCCCAAAAGGCATCAATAAGTCCACTAGGACATTCAGAATCTGTGTGCCATGGCCTTGGGCTTTTTGAAACCCATTTAGGGTGTTTAGTGCAATGGTTTTGCACTTAATATGTTTAAACTGCAAATTGCGCATAACTTGCATATATGTTGGAATTTTTGCGAACGGACGATGCCAATAGTTCTGGAATGGGTAAAATATGTGGCCCGTGAAGTTTCCGTGGTAATCGGATCTAAAACGGGCCAATTGGATAGGTTAGAAGTTGGTTAAATGGTTTAAAATGTGTAACAGCATCAGGTGTGGTTACTATCACGCCCACGTTACGCGTGAGGCTAACGCATAGTGTGAGGTGCGCAGCAGAGGGCTGACGCTACACGTGGGGCTGGTGCGCAGCGTCTGGCCCCTGTCTCAAGTTTTTATTTTCTTTTGATTCAAATGGTTTTGAAAACTTATAAATGGATTACTTAAATGAATTCTGGGTACTTTTTATTAAAAATACGTATTTTATAATTAGCAAGTAATTTAATTATTTAAATGTAAAAAAATTATTATGAAAATTATTAAAAGTAATAAAAATAAATGTAAATTGACGTAGGTCATCACATAGCCTCTTCTTTGTTTTTCTCTTTTACTTTTGTTGCCTTTACTACTGTTATTGTTTCTTGTCTCTACGAGTTTTCTATAAAGGCATCCTCAAGCTTCCTTTGTTTTGCCTTTTACTTTTCTTCCTTCCTGTACTTCAAAACAGGTTATTGGTTATTTTCTTCCTTTCATTTTACTCCCTATTTCTATTTAAATGGCTTTCGATTCTGCGATTTCTTACTCTTGGGTTAGGGAAGAGGTTCTGTCCATAGCTTCTTCCCTTGAAAATGGTGACTCTATGGCACATTTGTGGGAGGATAAGGTGTTTAATAATTCAACCCTGTCACACAATGTAGAGTGTATATTTTATTCTCCTGTCGATAGGTTTTATCATTCCTGCATGGATCCTAATGTATTGGATTTCATGTATGTGTATGAGAATCTATTCTCGTGTCTGCATCTGTCCTTCCCTCTTTCTGATTTTGAGGTCAGGGTCTTGAACATTGCCCCTACTCAGTTACACCCAAACGGGTGAGCTTTCATCAAAGCTTTTGAGGTTCTATATGAATATTTCAGTCGGACTCTTTTCTTCTAGTTTTTCCAGCAAAAATTTTTAAGGATGGTGTTCCCACTGGTTGGGTCTCCCTAAGTGGTGTCACTGATCGTCACTTGTTATAGGAATTCGATCAGTCCTACGAAAACTTCAAAGGTTCCTTTTTTAAAATCTGAGTAGGTTTAGATGTACCTAGGGCATATTTTCTACATGACCCCTGATGGCCGCCCCGCGTTTCCTTTGTATTGGACTTGCGTACCCGTCTAGTATCGAATTAATTGGGAAGATTTATCACTCGCCGAACGAGAGAACGTGAGGCTGTAATTTAGCTCGTAGGGTCTTATTTCTTTGTCTCTCGACCCAGGTGCTCTAGACGCATGGATACGTAAGTATAGGTTTCATAAAGTGTTGTGTGCTATTTGCTCGGTGTTTCCTTTTTAACTTATGAAGTTGTCTATTTTCAGGTGACATGGCCCATTCCCGGATGTCCATGAAGGATATGAAGAAGCATTACAAAAAAGGAGATGGCCCTAAGGAGGGTTTCTTCTTAATTGTTCCCTATGCCCCATCTACTGTCGTTTCGGTTAACACCTCGGCCGTCCCAGTCACTATTATTCGTGCGTGGGTTGAGCTTTGTCCTCCTCTGACTGTGAACATCGCCGAGACTCTACAACAGGCTAAGAGGCAGTGCCTTCAGCGGGAACCATCTTCCTCTAGAACCGAGCAGGCACAACTACTACGGATGAGAAGACACCTATTCATGCCTTCCAACATGATACTAATGTTATTGTGGTTTCAAAAAGTCTTGAGTCTCCTAGGGAGTACCTTACCCCTTGGGATTGGGTTTTTGGTGACTAGATAACTGTTGAGAAGATTGATGCCCCTTTACATAGTGAATATGAAAACTCCACCTGTTAATGGAAAAAAATTATGAACCATAGCTTGGTGCTACTCGAAATCCTGCTCGCTCAATGTGGGATGCTCGCTTCACGATCCCCAAAATTATAGACCAGGCAATGATGTTCAAAGAAGATAGATAGAGATACATGGAGTTGAACCCTGTGGCCATATGTTAGGCTTTGGAGATGTTCGACCTTTAGGTGGCCTCTATGAGTCGGTATGTAGACGTGTACTTCAAGGCGCAAGAGAGGGCACTAGAGCATCTAATTAAAGAGAAGAAGACTTTCGATTCTGAGCTTCTAGAGGCCCTTGAGTCAGCGAAGGTGGCGCTTGAGCTACGGGAGAAATTAAAGGAAGTAAAACATGACTTGTAGGATGCTAAGCCTGGGCACATTTCTATTGAGGCGAAGTTATCTATGGCCGAGGAAAAAGTAAAATTTTTATGAAAATGGCTTGAACACTGTGGAGAAACGCGCAGAGAGCTTTCTTTGAAGAATATAGAGCTTCAAGATTCTCTAAAGAAGTCTCAGCAAGCTCTTAATTCTTCTCAGAAAGAGATCGAGGCTTCTAAATCCAAACACTGGAGGAGCGCTCAAAAATTAAGGCTTAAATTGACCTATGTAGGGAAAATGTAGTGAAAATTTTGTCTCGGGGTTTGAGGTCTGTCAGGCACAAGTTTTGGCTCTGAACCTTTCTGTTTTGATTTCTTGGGAATGGGCCAACCTTTTTAAAGTGGTGGTAAATAGTCAAGTGGTCGACCCCTAGAGTCGGATAATGAGGCAGTTGATCCTCCCCTTTCTCCCCCAAGTGATTAAGCCAATGTTACTCCTGTTGTTAGGGTTGAGCCCATGCCTTCTCATAGAGTTGCTTCTGCTCCTATCTCTAGTCTTTTTCTGATTGTAATTTCTTCTTCCAACTGTAATTCCTTGTTTCTAACAATGTAATTTTTGCTTAAGTAATGAAGTATGTACCTTGTTTGGAAATCTTACATGTTTTTTATTTCCTCATGTACTATTTAACACCTTTAAGTTTTACCGCTTCGTTGCTTTCATCATTACTCAGGTCCTTGTGACTTAACATAAATTTGAGAGAAGAATATTGTTAAGCCTAAGTAAGCGTTTACCACTCAGGTTTTCAAGAGTTTTATCATACTTTGAAGTAGAAATTTGTTGTTACCCCCGTGTGAGTGTTTCTCACTTGGGTTTTTAGGACTTAATGTAATTTATAACTTGAAGTAGAAATTTGTCGTTACCCCTGAGTTAGCGTCTCTCACTCGAGTTTTTAGAACTTAAGGTAATTTGTAACTTGAAGTAGAAATTTGTCATTACCCGCGAGTGAACGTCTCTCACTCGAGTTTTTAGGACTTATCGTAAGTTAAAGTAGGAATTTGTCATTACCCGTAAGTGAGCGTTTCTCACTCGAGTTTTTAGGACTTAACGTAATTTGAAGTAGAAATTTATCTTTACCCTAAGTTAGCATCTCTCACTCGGGTTTTTGAAACTTATTGAATGTTGTGTATGGGCCTCGTTTAAACCTTCTGAGAGAAAAACCAGTGGGAAAAATCTCCTGGGTAGGAAAAAGAGTACCCTTAGTACATCAGCTATAATACATTTTTAGATGTGTGACGTTCCATGTTCAAGGAATAGCTTTACCTTGCAATTATTTTAGTCGGTATGCACTCTTCCCTATTACTTCTACTACTTGGTATGGTCCTTCCCAGCTGGTTAGAAATTTTCCTTCCTCTCTTGCTCTTCGATTATTATCGGCTACCCTCAAGATTAAGTCCCCTCTTTAGAGAGGGTCTTGGTTTCAGCACGATGTTCCACTTCTAGGTAGATTTTTGCTTGGAAGTTTGAATTTTGACATACGCTACGTCTCCTTCTTCCGGGATAAGATCAAGATCTTCCCTCTATCCTTCATCATTCTCATCCTCATCATATGCTAGTCTTCTTAGAGATGGTTCCCCAAGCTCTACTAGGATCATAGTATGCACCACTAAAAAAACAACTGATAGCGACGGAAGGAATTGGTCGCTAATCCATAGAACGGTCGTCGCTAAAACCATTAGCGACGACATCTCAGACGGGAAATACGACGTCGCTAAAACACTCGTCGAAAACACATCAGCGACGCCACAGTTTCCGTCGCTACCATATTGACGGCGTAAGGCCGTCGCTAAAATCGTCTCTGTCCCAATAACCCCAGTCGTCGCTAAGTGTTGCCATACAGCGACCTCGAAACCCCGTCGCTAATAACAGCCATCAGTGACCCCAGTATGCCGTCGCTACATGTACTCATTTAGCGACCACCATAGACCGTCTCTATTTACAGCGACGACGGTATCCGTCGCTAGTGGTTATGATATAGCGACCACGAGGTTCCGTCGCTAGTGGTTGTGATGTAGCGACCACACCACAGCGACCCCAATATCCGTCGCTAGTGGTTATGATACAGCGACCACTAGCGTCCGTCGCTAGTGTTAATAATTCAGCGACGGTAGCGGGCCGTCGCTAACGGTCATTTTTAAATTTTTTTAAAATTGATTCAATGATAGGTAGGTTTTGTTAATTTAACTTTAAAAATATCTTAATATTTTGTATTTTGTATTGGCTGATAAAATTTTATAATTAAATTAAAATAATTTTTTTGAAGTAATAAATTATTATTAAAAACAAAATAATAGATTAAATTAATTTATCAAATAGGTTGAATTACTAATGATAGGTAGAATAAGGCTTTGTGATTTGAATGTAATTACCAATGAATATTGACATAATAAATAAAGAATGACAATAAATACTGAATGAAAATATAACATAACTAAAAATCAAATACACAATGTGTATAAATAAAAGAACTACAATCAAGGTGGTGGGGGATCCTGGGGTGGTGGTGGGGGCGCCTGGGAAGTGGGGGGAGGTAGCCTCGCCATCAACTGCATCAGTAGCTCCTGCTGCTGAGCAAGTTGCCGACGAGTCTCGGCGTGCTACTCCTCGGCCCGCTGTCGGTCCGCCTCGGCCTTCTGTCGGTCCGCCTCGTGCCGCTCCAACAGCAACTGCCTCTGACGTCGCTCCTCCTGTAGCTCATCGTTCAGGTTTTGAATTACCTGAACGACCTCAGTCGGAAGACCGGAGGAAGACGAAGAGGAAGGGGTCTTCCCCTTTTTCGCCAGCTGCGTGCCGACGCCACCCAATCCAAACACCCTCCCTTTCTTGTTCACACCGCCAACAGCCTCCATATAGATGGCGTTGTCGTCAGAACAAGATAGGGTGGGAGGAACCTCCCCTTCAGGAGTGGAAGCCACCAGGTCCGCCTCCTTCTCGGCCCTCCTGGCCTGATACGCCTCCTGTAAATTCAAAAACAACGATAGGATTAGTAAGCTGATTTGTAAATTATAAGCATGTGTCAGTTAAAAGTAAATACCGCTAGCTCCGTAGTCTTCTGGTTTACCCATGCACCGGCTTTGTTCTTCTTGGTCATTTGCATGACCTCAAACAAAGAAGGCTCCCGGTGCTCCCTCTGCTCCTATGGTGGACAAAAAACATTGAGATTATTATTTGTAAACATGTAAGACAAATCATAATAGAAATGTTTAACATAAATATACTTACAAATCTTTTCTTGTGCTCGAGGGTTGAAATGCTACCCCCAGTGTAAACCGAGGCTGCAGCATCGGCGGCTCTGTTGGCCCTATTCCGAGCACTCGCCAGCTGGAATGGGACCCCGCCCCACTTCTGGACCATCCCATCCCAATGGTCCTCCGGGATCCAACGAGGGCGCTCACCCTTGTCCCTCACCTTCCAAAGGGTACTCTTGATGATTTTGGAGGTCTTTGTGGCAAAGACCTTCCTAATCTCATCAATCATACCCTCCGCCCACTGGTAATCACGCTGTAAAATGAATTGAGAAATCAAAATTAATAACGGGTCTATTTTACAAATCAAGTCACAATAAATGAGCTAGGAACTTACCGAGAAGGTGTCAAACCACCTGTCTTGCACAACCTTCCCAGCATCTATCCAAGATATATATGGACCATCCCACCGGGCCTTCAAAACCTTAGTAATCGCTTTGGTAGTGCGACTACTATCAACAAAGCTGTAATGACAACAATTATGTTAGGAGTAAAACAACGCACAATCTAGGGAGACACCCAAAAATTCGGCAGAGTCTCCCCTGTAAATGTAACATTTCCAATAAACCAACAAGTCTCCCCAGTACAATTCAATCTATACAAGTACTAATTAAAGTAACATCCAATAAACCAACAAGTCTTTCCACTAAACCCTAATATAAAGTATCATACAAATAACATAAAAGTATATGAAATTTAGTCACTTACTCGTCTCCGGCCGGCACGGGTACCAACATGGGCAGAGGGGATGCCGGAGGTGGGGTCGCCTGATGGCCATGGTCCTCCAAGCCACCAACTCCAGGAGTCTGCTCTAGGGTGGTCAGCTGTGGGGGTGATGGGGTGGTCTGCTGTGGTGGTGGTGATGGAGTGGTCTCCTGCCTTGGGGTAGGAGTCCCCAGACGGGAAGCCGGGGTCCTGGACCCACCACCCCTACTGAAGGGCAGTCGACGTCCCGTCATCTGTGGATAAAATCATGAAAAGAAAGGTTAGTCTCAGGATATATATAAACCTATGTATATATGTTTAACAACTACATACTCTGTGTCTGTTTCAGTTTCAAATTCCCCCTCAGTTTCAGTGTTACTGTGGTTATCTGTTTGAACAAGTTCATCAGTATCCAAATCAGCCCTAGACCGTTTTGATTGAGAGACAAGGTCTTTGTCAATGTGTTCACCCCCCGTAGTGGCGAGTGTCTCATCCATTATGACTGGATCAATGTTGAACAACAAATTGGCATCGTTGAGCTCGTGTGGTGCAAGCTGATAAGCGTCATCGACCTCCTCGGAGACATTGTCAGTGATCTGACTTCGGGCCTTGGCCTTGATTACTGCATACCAGTCCCGATGTCCTCCCGGGAAGTCGGTGTAATAAACCTGCTCAGCTTGTTGGGCAAAAATGAAGGGATCAAACCCTTTATATCTACCATTCTTCTTGACCTCAACTAAGCCGTAGTTGTTGTCAACCTTTGTTCCAACACCGATTGTGTTGTCGAACCAATCACATTTGAATAGAACAATATCTCTTCTTAGTCGTCCAGAGAATGAAACTTCAACAATCTCCGTCAGCACTCCATAAAAGTCTTCTTCCAACTGACCGGCGGTGCCTTTAACACAAACCCCGTAGTTATGGGTGCGCATCCCTTCACTCCATTGAAGAATATTAAACTTGTAGCCATTTACGTAGTAAATAGGCCATTTTTTAACAGTCTTCACCGGCCCCCAAGAAAGGGCTTGGAGTAAAGAATCTTCAATATGGTTGTTAGGGTCTTGTATCTATGTACAACATAAGAAGTAGGTCATTGTTACCATATTGACGGGAGTTAGAAGCAAATAGGCTTAAAAACACTTGGTATACGGGTCTTACATGTTGCGCGAACCAACCAACGAACTTGGATGACACCTCACTATGAATTTGGTCATCAGTTAAATCATTTTGCTCAAGTTTTAGCATATCTGTGTATAAGCTATTGAAAGAAACAAATAAGTTTAATATAAAAGCTACGTTAAGAATGTATAATATAACTTCTATGACTTACTCAATAAAGGGTTCCACTTCTGGGCAATTGAGAAGAATGTACAAGTGAGCCGCCTTTCGATCTTTCTCATCAATGTAACATTTTGTGAGCCTGCCCCCCGGGTGACCAGGATAGTTGAAAATCGACGTTTGTTCATCAAACCCTGTGCGGCTGGCTACCCCAAGATTGCGGGGAATTCTACTCATTCTAGTTTCTATCTCCGTTGGAAAATAGAAAGAAGCAAAGGTTGTCATTTCTTCGACTAAGTATGCCTCACAAATTGAAGCTTCAACGCAGGCTTTGTTCGACACTTTATCTTTTAAAGAGCGTAAGAATCTTCAACATCATTAACAAGATGGTGTTAAGTTAGAAAATACTATTATAAGCACGATTTGCAAGTAAATTAAAGAGTTCACCAAGCATTCACCTTTCGAATGGATACATCCAACGATACTACACTGGGCCACCAACCAAGGCCTCGTACGGTAGATGGATAGGCAAATGCTCCATGGAGTCAAAAAAACTTGGTGGGAAAATCTGCTCCAACTTACAAATCAATACCGGGATAGTTTCTTCCATCTTCACAAGTTTCTCCACACTCAACGAAGTAGCCGTCAACTCCTTAAAGAAGTGACTCAACTCCACTAACGTTTTCCAAATAGGCTTCGGTAAGGCATGAAACGCGTACGGGAGTAGTTGTTGCATAAACACATGGCAATCATGACTTTTCATGCCAAACACCCTGCCCTCCTTCACGTCGACACATCTACTCAAGTTAGAAGCGAATCCGTCAGGCAGGGTCAACCCATTCATCCAAATACACACAGCAATCTGTTGTGGTCTAGTTAAAGCATATTTTGCATGGGGTTTAAACATTCTTCCACGTCCCGCATCCCTCAACTCCAACTCCTTCCTAGAACACCAAATCGGAAGGTCTAGACGACTCTTCTCGTTGTCCTTTGTTCTCCCTTTGATGTCCATAACAGTGTCAAAAATATTCATAAAAACATTACGTTCAGTGTGCATCACATCAATGTTGTGTCTTAACAACAAGTCTTTCCAATATGGCAAATCCCACAACACACTCTGCTTCACCCAGTGGTGTTCCTTACCGTAACCCGCAAACTCCTTAACACTCTTGTCCCAGATGTAAGGATACTCTTCGACCCTCTGCCAAACCCGTGCACCAGATAACCTACGGGGTAGAGGTTCATTAACAACCTTGTTCTTCTTAAAAGCGGTTTTGTTCCTCCTAAACGGGTGATCCAACGGTAGAAACTTTCTATGACAGTCACAGAAACTTGTCTTGCCACTAACAGGGAGTGATTCCCCCCCGGTATGTTCCATGCATACAGGGCAAGCAAGCTTCCCAGACGTGGACCATCCAGAAAGCATACCATAGGCCGGGAAGTCGTTAATAGTCCACATCAAAACAACACGCATCATAAAGTTGTTCTTCAAAGACACATCGTATGTCATTACCCCGACATCCCATAACTGTGATAACTCTTCAACCAACGGTTGCAAAAACACGTCTATGTTCCCCTTTGGATTTTTGGGTCCTGGAACCAGTATAGATAGAAACATGACCTCCCTCTTCATACACATATCAGGCGGCAGATTGTATGGGGTCAGGATGACTGGCCAACAAGAGTAAGCCCTTCTGTATTGACCGAAAGGGTTAAACCCATCAGTACATAATCCAAGTCTTACATTTCGCGGCTCGCCAGAAAAGTCCGGATATAGCTCATCCAAACACTTCCATGCTTTCCCGTCGGAAGGATGGCAAAGAAACCCCTCTTGTGTTTGGTTCAGAGCATGCCAACGCATGTGTTTTGCCGTGGACAATGAGGCATACAGGCGTTGAAGACGCGGTGTTATAGGGAAGTACCACATTTTCTTCCTGGCCGTCCGGGTTACCTTCCCTCTCCTTTTAACGGTCTTGTAGCGTTCCTCATTACAATGCAGACATTTTGTGACACTCTCGTCTGCAAACTCATTTCTGAATAGCATACATCCACCAACACAACACTCTATCTTCACACAACCCAGCCCCAAGTTTGCCACTTGTTTCTTAGCATGGTACAGGTTTGCTGGCATTCTGTGATTACTAGGCATGGTGGAACCCATCAGACTGACCATCCTATCAAAACAACCTCCAGAAAGATTATAATCTGCCTTTATGCTTAAAGCAGCTAGGGAGGCGGATAACTCAGTGTGACTGTTGCACCCGTCCCACAATGGAGTCTGAGCCGCCGCCAACAAATCATAAAATCTCTTCACCTCCGGATTAGGATCCTCCTCTGCATTGTCAGAGTCCCCATGACCTGCTTGGTCATTATGTTCCAGCATACGCCCGGTGGAGGGTCCAACATGATCCATCACCATTTGTTCTATGTTGTTGTACGTATCCCTGTTTCCTCCAACCTCATAGTAAGACTGTTGCACGATTACGTCTGACGGTCTACGCGGTAACTGCTCACCATGGTTGTACCAGCAGTGGTATGTTTCCATGAACCCTTTCTCAGTTAGGTGGCACATGACATCATCCGCGTATTCAAAACTCATGCATTTGCACCTTGAGCACGGACAACGGATCTTCTGAGTCACTTCGAATCCAGGCGTGTTTGCCGTAGCGAACGGAATGAACTCCAACAGCCCCATCATAAACTCCTCAGTCACTCGCCGATTGCGATCTAGTCGGTTGTACATCCATCGCCGATTTACCGGTACCTCCATTTACAATATCTAACAAGCACGATTTCTGTTACCTTACACGTTTAAATTTTTATTTAACTATCGGTTGTGAATCACTCTATCTCTTTGATGTTGCAAATTGGTGGGGCCCTATCCCATTCGGGATGAATATGCAACCATCCGTAACCCATCCCATAATTGTATGTGGTCTATCTTGAGTTGAATGAATGTTCATTTGAAATTTCGGCAGCATTTCGCATTGGTCCCCGAGTACACAGAGATACGTACGGTATGAAACACCACACGCAGACATGCACCCTGGGGATAATACGAAACACCATAACCGAAATTTCATACCAACATTCATTCAAATTCTCAAGATAGACCACATACAACATTGATGGGTTACGCCCTACAGGTTACAAATTCATACCAAACTGTCCAACCGGGACAATTCAAGATCCAACACAACACGGTACATCGACCGGTTGTTTTGAAACTTGAACGGGAATCTAATGGGTACACACACGACTAAACCCTACATTATTAACGTTGTGTTTCATTTTTTAAGTTCCCTAATAAAGGGAGCCTGCCGAAATTTTGGCAGAGTCTCCCCTGTAAACTAGACATTTCCCAAATTTACAAATGGCCTGTTACATATAGAAAACTTCCCAGTATAGATAAATAAACATATCATACGCATTGTATATGATATTCACAGTTATGAACACAAAATCATGTTATCAATATATGTCATCAACGGCTAATGAGCTCTACTCTCCACTAACAAACAACATTACACATGCATCGTAAATCATGTTATCAGCACACAAAACCAATGCCTAATGAGCTCTGCTCTCCACTAACAAACAACATTACACATGCATAAAAAATCATGTTATCAGCACACACAATCACTGCCTAATGAGCTCAGCTCTCCACTAACAAACAACAATCAACATACATACACTTCAACACATACAACACACATAGCCGGATAAGTTAGCGTTAGGGGATTACCGTCGAAAGAGAGATAGCGATGGAGACAAAGCTGATGAGAGCCAAACACAGACCACGCGTAAAGTGTATTGGTCTGCATGACAAAGTTGATTGTTAACAGTGTTAATCAAAGTTCCCAACATTCAACTGGTTTCCATAATGAAGTTTCTAAAGATGTAATAGATAAGAATGTAATAACTTTTAGCTTTACAACTGACTAAGTTTATATCAACTTAAATAACTAATTTGACACATATTAAGAATAGTAGTTGGAAGTAGTTTTTTTTGTATTAATGTTATTGAATATTAACATATCTCTAATATCATTTATTATACAAAACATTAATGATTTTAGGAATATATACAAGCAAAACATTTTTGATAAATGAAATGTGAGGATGATCAGGAAGAGCCATGGAACAAGAGAGTGATGAATGAAATGTGAGGATGATCAGGTTACAGTTACAGAGGTCAGGAGATGGAGCTAACAAGTTTGGTTTTTTTGGCAAATCATTGCATTCCCTCTCTCACCACTATTCATTCACACCTACACCTACAGGTACTTTCAACGTCACTAACAATAACAAACTTGCTTGTTTTACATTCCAATTCTCCTCATTCCCTCGCTATGTTGTCAAATATGTATTGCTCTCTGAAGAACTGGGATAGTGCAGAGAGTGTAAGACAAATGATAAAAATGGGAGGGGTTCGGAAAAATTGTGGTAAGAGTTGGATTGAATTGGGAGACAGCATTCACCGATTCAATGCAGCTGATCAGTCTCATGCTGAAAAGGAAGCAATTTATAGAGTGCTGGAAGGTCTGATCCAAAGAGCTAAGTTGGAGGGCTTCATACCCTTGACTGATTTGGTTTTGATGGAGAGCAAGTTACCGAAGCATCCAATTCATAAAGTGCCTTCAAACGTAAATAGGGCACATGTTTTTGCCATGTTTTATCATGTTATCATAATTAACTGCTAGCGCAAGATGAAGTCTTCCCCAGACTACTTATTTGGCTGAGTGAGTGTCAAGATAACAAGTCCTATTTTGACTTTGGTCAGTGACTCTGTGTTTGTTTGAGAAGGTGAGATTTTGGAAGAGGAGAGAAAACTGAAGCAGATGAAAAGAATGCGAAAAAGCAAATACGCAGAATCAGAAGTAGAAGTGGTGGTTAAGGTTGTTTAGCGAAAAAGCAATCACGTGCTGGTTCAGGTACGGTTGTTAAGGTTGATGGTGGTGATGGTAGTGGAAGTGGGTGTTGGTTTTGTTTTTCGCGCCCTAAAGTGTTAGAAACGCCTAACGAATCTCCGTCTAGTGACCCTAATAACCTTAATTTTTTTACTCGTGCTATGTTGAAAAATTTGATTGACAAGAACGATTTCTATTCCAAAGAATGCAACCCCCACCTTTGATGTTGAAGATTCACCGCGTTCTCAATTTGAACGATGAAAATTTACCAGAATGATGAATTACGGCATTGTGGCTCATCGTGAATTATGGGGCAATGGTTGATTGGATGTTCAATAAAAATTGGTAGAATTGAGGCTTGAGAGGTGAGAACAGAGAGAATGAAACTGCATTTGTGTTCATGTGCATTTAGGGCATTGTGGTGCAGTGAGTTATTATAGACAAAGCCATTCAATGATTACTGATTGAAGAAGTTATATGGATTGGGAAACGAAAGGATTTGACATATAACAGAGCAGGCTTGATCAACTCCTGCTGTAGAAGAGTTTGGTGAATAGTGGATTCTTTGACATTCTGGAGTCTGAGTCTCTTCTCTGCATAAGAAGTAGTGTACATACCAAGACTGAAAATTTTGAACACTGCTATTTTCTTTTTTGATTGGTTTCAATATGTATACAATTTTTTCCCTCATTTTGGGAGAGGCTCTAATTATGTAATTCTATTGATTTGTTTAAGATAATTAAATTGATATATTTAATAAATGTTTTTTCGTGATTAATGGACATGGAGAATATTACCCTCAACAAACTTGGCTGTTACGTAGTACCTTAAGCTAGCTTCTTATCATCTGTTACGTAGTACCTTAATGCTATTAGTTTTAATTATAACTTTTTCTTTAATTTCAATCTCCATTTTATGACTTTTCCTAAAAAACTTTCTGCTTTCAGTTTTATTCATTTTTATTTTCTACATTTAACATAAATAATATTATAGTTTTACTCTTACCAAAGATTCAGCAGAATAATGTTTTTTAGTTTTCATATTTCTTCTACTCTTCATGTACAAAACAGAGGGATTAGATTTTCTTTTGTTATTACACAATGAAGTGTTATAGTGTCTTTCTCTCATTCTTTCTTTTTCCTAGCAATGGTGTTCAACAGACCTTAGTCTCTCCCTTCCTGAAATCACTCATAAACTGCCTATCCTCTCTCCTATAAGATGCCTAACATGTTATATATACAGTTTCAGTGGATTCTCCTTAAATTTTATCCAACATTTGCTTTAAGCTATTACTATAAGCTAAGTAGTATTTTGCTCAGAAATGCTTGGCCTAGACTGTTGCACCTTCTTCATATATTTATAGAGCAAACTTTGTAGTTTAGAATCAAACTAAGACAAAAATATTAAGGAAACAAACTTTATCATGTCTATTATTTTTTGCCAGCATATCCCAATTCACTCAATATCCAATTCATATTTTTACTTCTATTTTTTTCTTGAAAAACAACATGGGTAACAGAAATTACACAGTTGACCAATATAAACAGAGTTAAGAGAAAGGGTGGAAGTTTGATACCTGCGACAGTGTCGATGAAGACTGTTGCTGGTGAGGTGAGCGTGAGGATGAGACCTTCACCGGTGAGGCCCCCAAGGCAACGGCACACCGAGCTTCGACGGAGGAAGAAAGGGAGCTGAGAGAGGCAGGCAGAGAGAGGGGTTCGGAGGAGGAGAGAGGGGGTTCGGAGAGAGGGGTTCGGAGGAGGAGAGGGGGGTTCGGAGGAGGAGAGGGGTTCGGAGAGAGGGGTTCGGAAGAGGAGAGGGGGGGTTCAGAGAGAGGGATTCGGAGGAGGAGAGGGGTTCAGAGAGAGGGGTTCGGAGGAGGAGAGGGGGGGTTCAGAGAGAGGGGTTCGGAGGAGGAGAGGGGGGTTCGGAGAAAGGGTTTCGGGGGAGGAGGGGGGGTTCGGAGAGAGGGGTTCGGAGGAGGAGAGCGGTTCAGAGAGAGGGGTTCGGAGATGAACGGGGTTGCTGTCCGACGAAGGGAGGGAGGAGAGGGAGGTGAGGGAGAGGAAGGGGAAGTTAGGGCAAGTGGCAGGGAAAGGGGTTGCTGTCGAGTTAGATTAAATATTTAGCGACGGCTACCACCGTCGCTAACAACGTCACTACAGTTTAAGTATTAGCGACGGTATAATAATGTCGTCACTAACCTCCTTAGACTTAGCGACGGTATAATAATGTCGTCACTAACCTCCTGAAATGTAGCGACCGTTTCACCTGACCGTCGCTAACTTAAAGAAAATTATGGAGGGAAGGTGAAAACCACAGCGACGGTGAAGTTATCCCGTCACTAACCTCATGAACATTAGCGATGGTGTCAGCGCACCGTCACTACCTTCCATTAATTAAAAAGAAAATTATGGAGGGAAGACGAAAACCATAGCGACGGTGGAGTGATTCCGTCACTAACCTCATGAACATTAGCGACGGCAACAATGGCCGTCACTAAGTTGGCCAAACAATTAGCCACGATGGACGTTTCCGTCACTAGTACAAACCATAGCGACGGTAGCTACCGTCGCTACTAGAAGAGGGAACGTTAGCGACGGTATCTACCGTCGCTACTATTTGGCACCAACACAAAATCCTGGCGGGAAACTAAAACAAGGTGGAGCTAAAAGATAGCGACCGTACTAGCGACGGTTTTCATAATTGGTAGCGACCGCTAGAGGACTCGGTCGCTAAATAAGTCGCTAACTTATTTTTGGTCCCTTTTTGTATTAAGCGGTCGCTAAATCGGTGGCAAATTAGCGACGGTGTTCGGTGGTCGCTAATTTCAGGTAGCTGTTTAAGGTTTTTTTAGTTGTGATGTGCCCCATATATAAGTCGAAATAGGGTTTTGTGAGTCATCGAGAGAGGGGTTGTATAGTAGGCCCATAGGGCTCTAGGTAGTTCTTCTTCCCATCTTCTTTTTGCTTTCCCCAACCTTCCTTTTAACTCTTAAAGTATTACCTTATTCATGGCCTTGGCCTAGCCATTTGTCTGCGAATGTTCCAGCGATGAAAATTTTCTTTTTATGCCCAAATTCCTATAAAATTCAACAAAACCTTTATCTGTAAATTACTGCCCATTGTCAGAGATGACAGTGTGGGGAGACCGTGTCTGCATATTATATTTCTCTATGTGAAATTTTGTATCTTGGTTGCGGTGATAGTGGCGAGGAGCTCTGCTTCAATCCATTTCGTGAAGAGGTCTATTGCAACAAAGATGTATTTTACCTGCCCTTTTTTGGGAGGAAATGGCTCGAGGATGTCCAAGCCCCACGTGTTAAAGGGCCAAGGGGAGAGTATTCCATGCAGTGGCTTAGGGTGAGTATGAATCCGATTGGTATTCTTCTGGTAGGCCTCACATTCTTGATAAAGTAGGTACAGTCTATTCGTAATGTGGGCCAAAAGTATCTGACCCCGAGAACTCGTGCTGCCATGGGTCGGATGCCTCCATGGTGTTTGCAGATTCCTGAGTGAAGTTCTTGGATTACATAATCCACTTGTTCTTCATTGAGGCACTTGAGTAGGGGTAAAGTGAATTCCTTATTGTAGAGATGCCCCTCAAGGAGGGTGTAATTAGTCATGTACGAATAAATCTTCCTTAGCTTCCGAGGAATCCATGGGTAGATTACCCTTAGTTAAGAAATTTATTATTAATGTCATCCAGGTGTTCTTCTTAGGTGTCAGTGCGACTTCGTTTATTCGTTCTACTTCTTTAGTGGTGGGCTCTTCCAATGTCACCTGAATAAGGGTCTTCAAATTTCTAGCTTTCTTGGTCTTGGCTAACTTCGAAAGTAGGTTTGCCCTTTCATTCTCTACTTGGGGCAAGTGAACTATCTTGAAAATCTTGAATTCTGTTATCCAGCTTCTGACTTGGGATAGGTACCGAGCCAAGGTAGGGTCTTTGGCTTGGTATGAGCTTTCTACCTGCCTTGTCATGAGTTGCGAGTCAGTTTTTACCTGTACACACCGAGCACCAAGATCTAGTCCCATCAGTAGTCTGACTATGAGGGCTTTGTACTCCGCCTGATTATCACTTGCTCTAAAAAGGAATCTGAGTGACTCTTCAATGATGAGCCCCGTGGGTGACTTAAGTATGACTCCTGCCCTACTGTTTTCATTAGAGGACACATCCACTGAGAGGGTCCATAGGGCATGCTCGACATCGGATTCCTCCTTATCATCTCCCAGTTTTACTACAAAGTATGCTAGGAATTGAGCCTTAATGGCTTCTCGAGGTTCATATTGAATCCCATACTCGGAAAGTTCCATCACCCATACAACCATCTGTCTCGCTAACTCTAGCTTTTGCAAGATCTTGCTGATGGGCTGGTCTGTTCTCATAACAATCTAGTGACTATAGAAATAGGGCCTTAGTTTCTGGGCGGCTACCACTAGACTCTATGCAAACTTCTTGACTCTCTGTTACCTGATTTTTGCTTCTCGTAGAGTCTTGCTTATGAAATACACTGGTCTTTGAATAGATCCTTCTTCTTGCACCAATGCTTCACTTATAGAGTGTTCCCTGACTGACGATAGATGATTAACTCCATCCCGGGAGTTAGCTTGGTTAATATTGGAGGCAAAGCTAAGTAAGCTTTTAGCTCTTCAAAGGCTTTCTAGCACTCATTTGTCCACTGAAAAATTTCTTTCTTCTTCAGTACCCGATAGAAGGGCATCGCCTTCTTCGCGAACTTAGCTAGGAACTGGAAGAGGGCAACAATCCTCCCAGTGAGGCATTGTACCTCCTTGATGTTTAAGGAGCTTCTCATCTCTAGAATGGCTCGACATTGGTCTGAATTAGCTTCAATTCCTCTGTGTGTTAACATGTAGCCGAAGAATTTCCTACCTTGGACCCTATAACACCCCTGATTTTCTGTACTCGAATCCCGATGTGATCGACATAATTAATAAAAATTGCGAATAAATTTTTCGCGTTTGAAAATATTTCTAAGACATCACCATGACCACATCATGACCCAAATCACAGAAAAACCAGAGGGTTAGATTATAAAACCTGAAGCTGGATCGATAAATAAATTGCCCATAACGGTATACGAAAATAATAGAGTTTACAGCGGAAGAAGAATGTGTATACCGGGCACACGCCTAGTCCCATATATGACGATATGAGAAAAGGCTCGGCAAAACACGCAATGGCATATCGTAAGCCTAATAGACATCCATCATCCTTTTACATAATTATATAAGCATGTAATGCCTAAGATATAATTACATATACATAAATATATTCATCTACATTCGGGGATCTTCTCCCGACTATCACAACCATCAATTAACATCATTCAATTTCAATCCTTCTAATACACATCAAATCATCTCTTACATTCTATATATATATATATATATATATCATTCATCATTAATCTCATTCTCTAATATCGCTAAGCATACATTTTACTCTCCTTTCACACTTCCCCCCAATTTATTAGAGTTAGGGTTTCACTAAAAACCCATCAACATCATTAATACCCATTTATTTCTCATCACCTCCCAACCTTAATCTTAAGTGCCTTATTAGCCACTCGTAAGGGCTCACATTTAAGCCACCCCATCTTAGGGTTTTCCACATTAATGCTCTCCCAACAACCCATATGCCATAAATACTCTCCCACAAATACATAGAACCCAACATCTAGGGTATAAAACTCATAAAGAATGATGGAGAACTTACCTCACCCAGGAGCCAACATAAGCTTTCCATGGAGAGAAATCCACACGGAAAACAGAGTGGGAGAAGGGGGAGAAATTGGGTCCAGTTCAAGCTTCTCCTTCAAGCTTCCACAAGAAATGAAAATGGTGGACGAGGAGAAAACACTCCACACGGCTGGGTTTTGGAGAGAAGAAAAGAGGAGATGGAGAAGGGAAGAAAACGAAGAAAAAGAATGGGGAAGAAGGGGAAAAGTGACGTGAAAAGTGGGAAGAAAGTGAGAGTTTATGTTTTTAATATTCGTTTCCCCTTAAAAATATCTCACTGTTACCTCATAATTAAAAATGGCAGCTCAATAATCCATATTGCCATGTTATATTTACTTTAATATCCTTTCATGTCCTCAGAATCGAGTAAAAGAAGGGTCAATATACACAAACTAAGAGAAAAGAAGGGAGGTACAATCAGAACCGAGATCAAGGAAGGGAAAAATACAGACAGAGGTGTCACTCGCTCAAGCAAAACCCACTTCGCTTGAGCGAGACAGCCCCATTCGCGTGAACCTTTCCTTTCGCACAATCGAAACAACTCCAATAACAATTTTCCACACTCACTTGCTTGAGCAAGGTATTAATTCGCTTAAGCGAATCTGACAGGAATTCTTCCTTCCCAGCACTCGGGTTTTTGTTGACAGAATAACCCCCAAAACTGACCCAACATTCATTTGGTTTTCACTCGGCAAATTGCTTTAAAACCGACTCATCACACTCGGTTGCTCACTCCGTGAAATCATTCAAAACTGACTCCCAACACTCGGATTTTCACTCGGCAGAATCATTAAGACCGTCCAGTTTCTCACTTGGCTAATCACTCAGCAATCTATTTCAGATCCGAGTCATCACTCAATAAGTATTTCACTCAATAATCTGTTTCTAGAACCGAGTCGCCTCAATCAGTCATTCCCTCGGTAAGTTCATTCTAAATCCGAGTACTTACTCACACGGGCTCCACTCGGTATCCCTTCACTCAGAATCAGGGGTTCTATTCACTCGGTAAAAATGGCTATTCCACTCGGAATCCATAAACTCTCCTCACTCAGAATATACAATCATATACTTAGAATATTTCCTATCTGAACCATCAACTTGCCATTCTCATTAATTATTCATTTTTGTAAAATTCGGGATGTTACAGACCCCAAATGAACATTTCTTAAGGTTAAGATGCATGTTGTGTTTCCTCAACTCAGCAAATGTTTCCTCCAAGTCTATCGAATGGTTGCCAGCTTCCTTCGTCTTTACCACTATGTCGTCCACGTAAACTTCCATGTTTCACCCAATCTGTTTGGTGAAGATTTTGTCCACTAATTGCTGGTAAGATGCACCAATGATTTTTTAGCCTGAATGACATTACTCGGTAATAGAAATTTGCTTCTCTAGATATGAAGTTTGTTTTTTCTTCATCCTTTGGGTCCATGCGTATTTGATTGTATCCCGAGTACCTATCCATAAAGCTGAGTAACTAGTAACCTTACGTATCGTCCACCAAATGGTCAATGCTAGGTAACGGGTAGGGATCTTTGGGAGATACCTTATTCAGATCGGTGAAGTCCACACACATCCTCTACTTTCCAGTTGGCTTTCTTTACCATAACCACGTTGGATAACCAAGTCGGGTTCTTCATTTCCCGTATAAAGTTGGCTGCCAAAAGTTTGTCTATCTCTTTCTTAACAAATGCTCTTCTGCCAAGACCCAGTTTTTGCTGCGTTTGTGTAATTGGCGGGCTTTTAGGTTTTTAATGAGTGACGTATGACACTCAGATCAATTCCTGACATGTCGGAGGGACTCCATGTGAAAAGGTCCGTGTTGGCTCTTAGCAAGGTGACCAAGGATACTTCTAGGCTTGGGTCTAGCACTACACTGATACAAGTGCATTGGCTCGGGTTAGACTTGACTTGGACTAGCTTTAGGGACATGACTGGTTGTAGCCTCTTGTATTGTCTATCATCACAAGGATTAAACCCTATTTCAACATCCTCCTCCACTATAAATGTCTCCCAAGGATACAAGCTCTCATGATTGCACTCTTAGACTATCTCAGGGTTAGCCCGAACAACGCCAATACGCCTATCTCCGAAGGGAACTTCATTATCTAGTATAGGGTTGAGACGATTGCTCCAAGTGCGTTGAGGGATAGGCACCCCAAAATGGTGTTGTATGATCTGGGGAAGTCAATGACCAGGTACTTCACCATTACAGCCCGATTATCATCTCCTGAGCCAAAGATGGTTTTTAGCTCGACGTACCCCATTACCTATACAGAATCACCTGTAAAACTAAGAAAAACACCATCATACCTTTTGAGCCAGCTTGAGGACAACTGGAGTCACTTGTACACCTTCCAATGTAAGATATCTGTTGAGCTCCCCTAGTCTACTAGAACCCTTCCGACTATACATTCTGTCATCTCTATAGTGACTACCGTTGGGTCATCCTTATTTGGGACTCCTTTAGGGAGGCTGAAATTGTCAAAGGCAATGATTCCTATACTCAGATAACTCTATATTGAATTTATTTTGCCAATTCCATGTTGAGAACCGGTCCTATAGCCAGGGAAGCCTCCTGAGATTATATGGACCACTCTCTTCCTATTGTCCCTCACATCATCGGGCCTGTGGGATTGGGAGTACTCACACTCATGGCGGGGTCGATCTCGCGGCTGTAACTTTACTTGGCTTGAGAATTCTCGTTCTCTTTTTCTACTGACATCGCGCGGTGGTTCTCCCCTTTGGTCGACAAAACTTCTCTAGATACCCTTGTCGAATTAAGTGTTTGATCTGGTTTTTGAGGGACCAACAATCTTTAGTCCCATGTCCAAATGCGAGGTGGAACTTGTATAACTCTGCCCTGTCTAAACCTTTAGGGCTCTCTCCAGGTGGAGGTAGCTTGAGTAGTCCTGTGTTATAGACCTTGTGCATTATCCAGTCCCTCCCACTATTCATGGGAGTAAAGGTATAATTGGGGTTTGGATAGGCCCCGCTCATTTGTTCCTTGCCAACTTTTAGTTTCTTTTCTACGACTCTATCTTAGTTGTATTTTGCTCAACATGGCCTACTTCGCCGGCTTCTCTCTCCTCCATGTTGATGTACCATGCAACCCTCTGCCTAAAATCATCTATATCCATAAGGGGTTTTTTAGCCAACGAATCGGAAAACTTACTAGGGCGCAATCTTTTCTGGATTGCATGTAGGGAAACCTTTGAGCTAAGGTTATAGATCTGTATAGCTTGCTTGTTGAAGTGAGCCATGAACTACTTGAGGGTCTTATCCTGGGCCTGCCTCAAATTCACTAGGTTGTGAGAGGTTTGTTGTACTGCTTGGATGGATGCAAATTAACCTATGAACTTCTCTGTCAATTTTATAAAACTTGATAGGATCTTCAGCGGAAGGTGTAGGAACCATCATAGGGTAGACTTAGTAAGCGTGATCGGGAATGTCCTATAGAGTAGAGCATCAGATTCCCCCGTGATCAATATGGTGGTCGTGAACATGGTGAGATACTCCTTCAGATCTCCCCTCCCGTCATATTTCTCCATCGTTGGTGGGTTGTAGTTTGGGGGGATTTATGTTGTCATGATCTCCTCTGTGAAAAGATGAGCAGCGTAGGGGTTCTTCAAGTCGAGTTTGTCTGTTTGTTTTGTGGATTGAGTATCGCGATAGCCAATCCCCTGTTGGGTGGTTTGGGTGTTGTGGTAGCTAGAAGTGACACAACCCCAAATCATACTAATAGAAATAATAGAAATGAGGGTAAATTTTTTACGATTTTTAAAACAATTAAGGAATGAAAATAACCACGAGATAAAACTTTAATAAGTAACCCTGGATCATGTAAAAGAACCTATCCCATATATGAAGATATGAGATAGTGTATAGTTTAAATCAAGAGTGCTCCTTGGACAATCAATTACATGATCATCAATAAGGAATATCAGAATATAATTTTCTTTCAAGAGTTAAGGAAGGGTGTGAAAAGAGGCTTAAAGATACTCGAATTAATTACCAAAATGTGTTAAATACGCTTACACATTGATACATAATCATACAATGGCTAATTGGGACCCAACACACAGTAAAACATAACCGTTTTTGAAGAATCAGGGGCATGAATCGATTCAAGGCTGGCATGAATCGATTCATGCATCCCAAATGGCCTAAAAACATGCAAATTAGGTGGATGAATCGATTCACCCACACTGGGAATCGATTCAGGCATCACAAATTGGTCCAAAACAAATGTGACAGTGGAGTGAATCAATTCACCCTCCCTTGGGAATCGATTCACGCATTCAGAATGGCACAAATCAGGTTCATGAATCGATTCATCCCTATAGTGAATCGATTCACACATAAATGAGTAGCAAAATGAATCAATTCATGCACAAAGGAATCGATTCACACCTGCAGTGTAGCAGAAACAGACAGCAACTTAGCAAAAATCGTCAAATTTCCCAACTTCTTAATACCCTATCTTTTTCATATGAATTCCAATTGCCACCAAATTTTGGCACAAGCTAAAATACATTATTTGTGACGCGTAGCCATTGGCCGCACTCAAAAATTCTTAAAAATGAGGGATTTATGCGTATAAATGCGATTAACCCATTTTGAGGCATTTTGATGCAACTTAGGGATCAAATCTTAATGGAATTGGTCTATTCCAGTTTCAACAAGTCACAAATCATGTATTTAAGCTATTGGAACACCACATACTGCCCAAGGCTCATAGAACTCATTTTGACCCTATTGGTTCCTCAATTATGCATGAATTCCATATATAAACTTCATAATTCAACCAATTCATCAATCAACATACACATCAATGCCATCAATTGGCCATGAGACTTCACAATCAATATTCATTCAGCAACATGACAAATAAAGTCATTGTATCTTAGTTAACATCAACTGATGTTAAGGTCACTACTAAAAATTAGCCTATCAAAACATATAAGGCCTAATTTTCCAAAGTGACCCTCAAAATAAATGCCTAAACATCATCCAATATTCAAGAAACAAAAGAGGCATATAGATGTATCAAGTGTTTTACAAAAGAGTGCCAGCCAACGCTTACAAGCTTCCATTTCCATATTTACCTCCACCTTTGCTCAATCCTCCAAAAGAGTAGGATATTCAACATACCTACATCAAACTTTAAAAATGGCAACTAGGAGGTGAGTAACATATACCAAATGAATCAAAATTATACATTATGATGATATGTATACATGTGTGCATGACATACATTTCTCAAGAAACATCATAAGCTTCGTTCACGTATCATATCCTTTTATTTCAACATCATACATATCCAATTCAATATGTTCACAATATACATATCTCAAGAAGCATCATAAGCTTCATTCTCATATCATATCATCTTATCTCAACATAGCACATATTTAAGTCAATATATTCATAACAAATGAATCAAAATCATTGGCATTCTCAATAAAAGCCATCATACACTCAATGTTAATACCACAACTTCTTTCCTTTTTATTTATCAATCATTCATCGCCACCATGGGCTATCAACTAGGCATATCTCCAGCTATATGCAAATGTTCTTATGGCTAATGCATAAGCACAATGGAATTATTAACAATTTACGGAACTGACTGTGGGAAATAACAACATAATCAAGTGGGGGTCAAGCATAGGTGTGGTACTATGCCCCTACTGTAGTAGTAAATGTGTACACTTATATCTCAAATCATGCATGCAATACATTACTCTTTTACCGGTACCAAATTGCTATTGTCCATATGTAGCACTGATCACCCCGTGACTTACAAATTCAACAACATGGCCTCACTTGCCATAAGTGCTACGAGCCTCTCCCGAACACACATCGAGAGAGCCATGCCCCATAGGGACATTGAGGTCACTCGCTCAACATAGAGCCGCCCACCCACTGGGCCGGCCACATAGGGTGCCTCGCCACCAAACTATAAGTAGCTTCGTAATTTCAAGAATCACTAGGGAACAAACATATAATTTTACCCGTGCACTGGGCCGCCCTCCCACTGGGCCCGCCTATTGGAACCCCTAATATTCCATATAGACAGCGAATGATATGCCATAGATGCAATGCCAATCAATGCATTTCTCACACTATGCATCCTAAATGCCACTCTATAATCAACAATTCACCACTAACACCTAGTGGAACTCTATATTCTCATCATTCTCAACCATCACCAATTGTCATTGGATTTCATACACATTCAATAGTTAGTGGCAAATATATCGATACACATTGTCATAAATTTTTCATACCATGGGATGTTCATACATTCACCTTTCACTAAAATTACAATCCTGGTATCTATTTAACAACTCAAGAGCCATTCACAACAAACCTCATTATCTTAAGTTAATATTACATCATATTCATCATCCCAATAACATATGCCATATAACACTAATTACTCTAAATGCATTTCAAACATATAATCATCAAATCATTCATCCAAGCTAAATTAGCATGACACAATCATATGTACACATCACTAATGGACGAAATAAACCATTTAGAATTGTTACTCCCTCCTACCTCAAGAGAAGTAGAAATCAACGCGGTCCGATGATCCCGCCTCGTCGATGGGGTTGTTTCCTACATTATACAATATACCACATAATCAATTTTTATTCAAACTACCAAGATTCAAGTGCTCATATTTAACTACTTGTTGTTTTATGCCATTTTAATTCTCAAACCTTATTCATTTCATTCAATCCACCACAACCACTATAGATTTGGTGTTTTCATTCATTATTGTGCATCTTTAATGCCATACCCATTAATGGGCTCCTATATTAATGGTTCCCAACAACCATTATCAACCATTCACCATCATTAATGATTATTACCTATCAAAAATAACATCTCCCATCAATAATAAATGTACATCCACCCACCTTTCATATTTGCCCTAATTTACAAGGTTAGGGTTTTATCAAAAACCCAACATCCATCATTTATGTTCATCATTTTCCATCATCTTCCATGCCATTTTCATGTACCTTTCTCACCATAAATGCCTCCCATTAATAACCCGTATGCATTACCCTCTCAAAAATCATACTAACCCATAACCTAGGGCATAACATCATTAGAAATGGAAAGGAACCCTTTCCTCAAGCCAAAGGAAGTAAGTTCCAAGAATGGGAGAGAGGGAAAATGAAAATTACAAGAGGAAGAGGGAGAATATCAAACCACCATCATCATCTCTACTAAGCTTGAAGCAAACGAAAATGGAAGGAGAAGAGAAGGCACACCACACTTTGTGGGTTTTAGAAGAAGAAGAAAGAAGATGAAGAGTGAGAAAGGAGAATAAGAAATGAAGGTTCTGCCTTTCGAAATAAAACCAGCGTGTAATGCAAAGGAGAAGGGAGTTTTGTGTTTTAATTTTAATCCCTCTCATTAAAATTTACCATTTTACAACAAACAGGATCTTTGTTCGGGCTTAATACTTCATCCAAAAATTATTCCAAATATATATTCAGATTCCTAATAATATTCTTAACAACTCTGATAACGGTACCTCAATTGGAGATACTTGGTCCAACACCTATATTTTAATCGGGTATTATTTTCAACTATTTGAGCCACCATAAATTATGAAAAATCATAAAAAATCCTAATTTAATTATTTCAATATTTTTAGGATATTAATCAACTCTTATTTAATTATTTCCTATTTATTCTTCTTAATTTAGTATTTATGTAAATTTTGGGATGTTACAAGAAGCTTCTTGTTCCTCTGTTTGACGAGTATGTAATTCGTTGTTCTCTCGGCACAGTTCTTTTACTACACGTTACTATTTTTCGACCATGGTCACTGGTTTCTGTATCTGATCATCTCCATTTTATGATTGCTATTAGAAGCTGCCATCTTCTCAATGGCTATGGTTGCTATGAGTGGTAACCATTGTTGGTATCTTAGGGTTTAGGGTCTGTGTGGGAGCCTGTTCTATTGAGCCCACATTGGGTGTCAAAATGTTCATAGAAAAGTCTACTAATAACGCATAAAACCCTAGAGAAGTACTCTAGAAAATTAGGATTGTATAATGCTAAAAAATATATCACTTAATTATAATCAGAGGGCTTCGAGGCCATTTATACAATCAGTAAGATGGAAGAGAAAATGAGGTACGGAGGCCTCAAACCCAAGCCCATGATGACGTGGTGCAACCATATCTTACTAGTATCTAGTGAGGGGATTGGAATTTTCCAGCTTCCTTCTAAAATGGGAGAGAGAAGAGTGTCGTAGGCCCCCTCTTAATGTAGGGGAACACAAGGGAATCACCTTAAGTTACCTTGTTTCACATTCACTAAGCCACAATACAAAAGAGTGAAAGTATGAATAAAAGAAGTATAAAATAATTAAAGGTCACACAAGCACAAATGATTATGACATAAATTCATTCAAGTTTAAACATAAGGAAAATACAATGTTACACATATGCCAAACAACAATGATGTCGTGATGAATTCAATCTAATGGTGGGTATTTACTGTAGTGTACAATTCTCGTAACATGAATCTTTTTACTGTTATCGAACTGAAATGCCTCCTTGCAACATTGAAACACATTGTGACTTGGATATTCAAATACCATGTTGTGGACCGACTCTAGCACATCTTGTCTAGAGTGTATAAGAAACCATAGGTTTCATATCGTAGGGTCTTTGCTTATCATAAAGCTGCCTCCACCGGATCAATAATCAAGGGACCCCTATATCTCAAGATCTTTTATAAATATGATGATGATGCATTGATTGTTGTTATATCTCATTATACTATGTTTTAAAATCTTAATTCAAAGTTTTATTAACCATATGGTTCATCACAATCCATAAAGGGATGCATACTTTCACTTAAGACATATGTGATCTCATATCATATTAATTCATCATTAAGAAGTTCATTAGGGGTCTAGAAATATGTTTCTGTGAAATCTGAAGTAGAGTAATCAAATATAATAACCAGTGTAACTGATTATAATGCATAGGAAATCCATTTTAGCCAACAGGGTTAAGTAATCGATTACTACACTTGGATAATCGATTGCCATGACTGGAGTAATTGATTACCACGTCTAGAGTAATCGATTACTGGTAATTAAAAATTCATCGTACCAAACAGAGATTTAGTAATCTATTACCACAACCTAGGTAATCAATTACTATATGCAGAAGTGGTTCAAAATAACATAAAATTACAAATTTTACCAATTTTAACTATTTCAAACTATCACACATTCATCTTGGTCATTAGAAATATATCATATAACTCTGATCAATCCATCCAATTCATAAATCCAATATGTACCAATATGTATTTTCCTCTTAACTTTCATAATTTAATAATCATTCTAATCAATTCATGTTTCATTCGCTCTATTTATTCAATGTCATCTAGTTCCCAAGTTCTCCAATTTCACATTTTACACTTCCACATATACAAGTGTTTCAAGTCCTCTATTTTCTAATTAAACCATACTCCATAATTTCAACATACCACCTATGTCCTCCCAATTCACCAATTCCAAAACTAAACCACATTCTACTAATTCATTACATAACTATCATATCTACAATTTCAATATAACAACACATTCCAATTACTATTTCCATTCAATCATTATATACCTCAATCTTGTTCATCCAATTCATATATTCAATATAATCAATCACCATTTCATTCACTCCATTACACAACCTTTCTATATACGAGTTTCACAAACTTACTATGTACTTCAACATACAAACACATGCAAGACATTTTACATATAATTATCCTTTTAACTCATCATTTCACCAATTAAATCACTTTTCTAACAATCCTACACATAATTGTATTTAATTGATCAATTCAATAAGTAAGAAACATTCCTATACTTTCACATATAAATACTTTCAATGTATCTAATCTCTCAACTACTACCTTTCCAAGATTTCATCATTTACCAACTATCTAACTCTTAGTCTCAAACATGCAATTCGTTACTCATTTCCTATTTATTCACAACACAATATCAAACAAGTGATATGGGCTTTCCCTTGGTTTTATCTCTACCCTATAGGCAATAAAATATCCAATTCACACAATTAACAAACTAAACCATAACCTTAGCAATTAACCAATTCCTAACTACCCGTAAATCTTAAGAACACTAGATTTGTAGCAAATGTAAGGAAAATGATTGACTTAACAACAAAAACTGAATAAAGGGTTTGGGATTAATTTTTACACAATTTCAACACAAACTAAACACACCTATAAGCATAATTTAAGAAATTAAGGTTGGATTTCAAGAATTAAAGAAAGATACCAAGAGGGTTCAAAGTTCATACCTGGATCACAAGTGAAAAGAGTAAAGAGAATGGTTCTCTTAGTACATTAACATGTGGAGGAGAAGATGGAAGGAACAAAGTGGTTTCTCGCTTGTATGGTGAGATATAGATAAAGATGGTGTGGGGAGAGGGTGCTCACGGTTTGTGGGTAAGGGAGGAGGAAGAAGAAAAGAGAAGTTAGGGTGTTGGTGAGGAAGAGAGAAAATGAGGTGGTGTGGTTGAAGGGTGAAAGTGATGAGAATGAGATAATGGAAGTGAATTGAGAGGTGTAAGTAAAGGGTAAAAGATGAAAGGTTTTAGAGTTTTATTTAAAGTAGGATAGGTAACTAGTACCTTTAGGTCATGGTTGGTTTTATAAAACCATCGATACTAATTCCTAGGTACGTCTTTCTATCCAGAATTTAAAACCCTAATTTATGTTTGCATGCTGTAACAAGTTTTGATAATGACAAAAAATTCCTCTAAGAATCAAGTTCAAGATCAAAAGAAATAAAGTTCAAATAAATATATTCTTAAACGTTACACACTTATAATTTCTTAGAAATACATGCATAAGATCAATGAGCCAAAGGAAAAATAATGTATAAAGATCTCTATCATGTAAAAATACCAAACACTATGGTTGCTTGAACCCAAATCTATTAGCAAGGAAGTCTAATCAATTAGGTGATGAAACAATTAAAAACTGATATGACTCAAACATATAATCGATTAGTAAGGAAGTCTTAATGGATTAGGTAATGAAAGAATGGAAAAACTAATATGACTCACAAACATAATCGATTAGCAAGGAAGTTCTAATCGATTAGATGAATAAAGAATTGAAGAATAGGTATGACTCAGCAGCGTAATCGATTATTAAAGAAATCATAATCAATTAGTTCGAGTCTAATCAATTAGCATATTATCCTAATCGATTACGGAGCATAAAAATGATAGATATCAGCTTAGAAACAACATAGATCATTTATTCCTAAAATAAAGCACAAACCCTAATCTTATCCGAATGGAAAGTCCAACTTAAAGGCTCTATAAATAGGGTTCAAATTGCACGGAGGTATAACACCCTTGGTTAACTAGGACAATCCCTTCCACTAGATTATCCCGATCAACTGAGAGGTTACAAGTTTTAGAAAAATATGGAAGTATTTTTTTTGTACAAGAAACTTGGTGGATCAGATATACCTTATATACAACATGATCATATATAATACATGGTCGTAACAATCACTGTATATACTGAAGGTAAAAGGGCACACAGGCTCCTATAAATGAAAATAAACTTTAACCTATTTTATTTATCCTTAGTCCAAGAAGATCTCGGTTGATCCTTGATGTGAAATTTGTGTCCATTCCTGTGATGTTTGGAAAAATTTAGCATAAGGGTGATTCTTCACCTCCACAACAATCGGGAAGGTATCTCATCAACACCTGCCCCACACAAACAATCCAGAATAAGTCCCTTCCACTCTTTTTGAGGTCCCTAAGATGCATTCTAAGTTATCTCAGCACTTTTCATCTTAGCTGACCATTCCCTTTTTCTATTCACCTATCAGGATCACTAAAATTATACAACCATACTTAAACAATAAACAGTTACAATCTCAGTACAATGATGCAATGCATGAGTTTATTTCGTTATTTCTATTCTCTTTATTAGTCATCATGATGCATGTGAGCCCTCTCCTCCTCATCGATCCCAACACAACACATATCACAATCCCACCTTATTCTCCTTCTCCACTAGAGCGACCAGAGCTCTCCTTATTCTGGTTTTCATAAATGGGTAAGGACCCGTAGTCCTATCATCACAATGGCCAATCACATCTTTACAGAACGGTCACTCCACGGTCCTGACAACACTCACTCTGAGTCGAAGTATACCAGATTTACCACAGGTAATCCGGTCTCAGACGTGAATCCGAACCATTAGACGCTCGCTCTGGTATACTCCCAAGACCTCCTATAGGGTCGGAACGCTAGCTGTTCCTCAGTGTACCCCTCATTGTATGCTCTAGGGAGTTTATCCAATCATCTACCCTTATCCTTCATGTATGATGGATGACTCAACTTATTCATTCTTTTCATTCATTGGTCCTCGGTAGGGTCCCCTAAATGACTCTCTTCCATTCATAATGTCGAGTTCTTTTTCTTTACTCAGTATAATCAAAATTTCTATTTTTCTTTATTTTAGTAATCTTACTCGACCCTTAGAAATGAAATGAGATTTTATACTTTCTCGATAGATAGGGCTACATTGGCACTACAACACCCACAATTCATCTCGGATCCGAATTTATCACACTTTCATAATTTAATCATTTTGGAACCCCTACGAATACCATTTTCTGTATTTCTCATTTATAAATTTCCTTAATCAGTTATCCATGCATCACACCATATTCATAAGCACAATACATTTATGAGGTACTTCATCCAATTCATATATTCACAACCATACCACACTAATAATTATTCAGTAGTATCACAACATAGAATTCATTATACCACATTCATCATGTACCTTCATCATAATGTTCATCATTTATCTAGCACACGTATATCTATATACATAATCATGCACAGTCACATATTCAATCATGTTACATAATCAGCCAATTAACAAATGTCAGATTGCGTGTAGTACTAAGAAATCATCATACAATAATTATTAGACATACCACATAATATACATATCGACATTCACCATTTACTATGGCTTAACAAGTTATCACACTGTCACTAGAAGTTTACTTATATATACAACTAGATGTAAGTGTTCACATTATATCCTTACCATTTTTCTAGTTCACGTCATTAGCATTCCCTTAATTTAGTTTGTTATTAAAGGCATACTATCACTTAATTTAATTCTTTATGTAACTTTCAATTATTTGTTTAATAATTATTCTTTAATTAGGTATGATTGTCTCTTTAATCAATTTAATTTCCTAAGGTCCAATTATGAACTCTTTAGTCATTGTCAAGCAGTCTCACTGTTGATTTTCTTTTACTGATCTAATTAAATTTTATTGATTGAATGACTTGTTTCCTTGGTCACTAAAAGCATCACTAATTCTTTATATATAATTATCAATTTAGTGAAGTTATTTCTAGGTTCATGACTACTTATCTTTTTGTACCTTTTTCTTTATTCTCCTTATTAACTAATTTACTTCCTTAGTTACATTCTTTTAATCGACTAAATTTTACTTCTTATGATGTTGATTTATTACTTAAGAACTTAGATACCACTCTAACATCTATGTTATGAACTTGGTCATTTATTCCTTAGTCACTAAAAGTTGTCATCTAATTTATTCTACTTCTTGTTATTACTTAGTTTAAACTCCAAATTTCATTTCCTTTCTACATTGTTTACCTTTACAAGTGATTAATACTCTATAACTTATTTATTTCATGTATGTCATGTCCTAAAATCCTGCTTCCTTGGTTAATTATATATATATATATATATCATGTATCATATAGATATTTACTAAGTCCCTTGTCACTTGTATAATTACTAAAGTTTTAAACTCTTAACCCTTATTTCTTAACTTAGATTCCTAATGATCTCGTTTATTTCTCTTAGGCACTTTTCTCTTTTCTTAATCTATTTATTAAATTCCTTTCTCTATAACTTTTTCCAAATTGACTCTAAAATTCCTTTTTATTTCTCTTCTTTTTTTCTACTTGGCTTACTTAGCCCATTAAAATATTTAAACTCAAAATTTCATCCCTAATGAAATCTTTTTCCAAGTTAGTCCTACTTCGTCATATTCTTAAAATCCCTTTTTACATTTTATCTCAATTGGTCACTAACATTTCTAATTTCTAACTTTCATTTCATTGTGCTTCAAAAATTATTTTTTCTTAGCTCACAAAATTTATTTGGGTCTAATCATGTCACTTATTAATAAACCTTTTTCAAGTAAAATTTTCAACTTTTCAAACTCAACTTATATATCTAATTAACTTTTATAAAGTTTTGTAATAACTTAAAATAATGTTGCTTTTAGTAAAATAAACATCGTAACCGTCCGGTTGGTAAATCTTTCATAAAAATATGATGTCATCAAAATGCTCTCGATGATACATGACGATAAATTAATTCCTAATATCGGGGCTTACCGGAAATAAATTACAAATTACATATCATTACTGTAAAATTTAAATAATAATACAACCAAATCGAATAAAATCGAGCCCGCCTAAACACTAAAATTCCTAAATTTTTTGTTGCGACTTCTATTGCGATAAAATCCTTTCGAACATATGAACGTCGAGTTACGCCAATTAAATTTATAAAATACCCATTAACTTGAAAATGCTAAGTTTTTAATCGTCGGTTACGAAAAATTACACGGTTTGAAATCTAACCATTAGATCACGATGAAATTCAAAACGAAGGTTCTCGAGTATATGAACAATATTATGGAATGGTTAAAAACAAGTTTGGACGAGGTGAGACCCCCCTTACCTCACGAAACGCTCGCTTCTCGGAGGAAGGAAAATGATCCGCTCACCGAAAATTCATCGAATATTCTGAAACACTTACCGATCATCGTCGACAATCCTATCCTAAGATAATAGCAACATGCAGCCTAAGATTGAAAAAAAAGTCACAGCTAGCAAAGGGAAATAATAGGACAGCCATGGATTTAATTAAAGTTGAAGGAATTAATTACCGAAGGTTCACCGTTTGTTTGAAATCCTTCGCCGTTCATCGCCGATCATTCTCGTAATCCTTAAAATCTAACAAGCATCATTAAACATAGAAAGAGAGTCACGATTTTTGGAAGAAACCAAATACGGACAGCCATGAAAATCTAGATTTTAAATAGAAGAAAAAGAGTCATGAGACCAAGAATCATAAAAATTAAGAGCTTGCTTACCTTTGCCTAAGTAACCTACGACAACAATGGTAAGACAAGAAGGAGTCTAGCTGCCAAATCAAGGATTCTAGATGAAGAGAATGAAAGGATTAGAGGCTGTTTTGGTGAGGTGGTGTTGCGGTTTAGAAGAAGAACAAGACAAGGAGAATTGAAGTTTGAAGATGGTGGTGGTGGAAGGATGTGGTGGTGGCTGAAATTTTGAGTTTTAGATGAAGAGGAATGGAGATGGGAGAGGGCCGTGAGAGAGGAGAATGGATGGAGGGATCATGGTATCATGGTAACATCATGGTATGACAAGGCATGGCATGATGGATGATTTTACATGATGACATATCTATAATATTATGAATAATATGCACAATGGGGTTAGCATGCCAAGTGAAAAAAGATTGGAAATGGTTACATGAGTGAAATAAATATAAGCAAGGTGCTTATTGAATAAGTTTAGAAACTTAGCAAACAAGTTGTTGGTACTTGTTGGTTAAGGAAGAGATGTGAGGCTGCCACCTAGGGGGATGGTGTGGTGTGTTATGGAGGGGACATGTAGCAGGCTGTGGTAATGCATGGGAGAGGTGTTATCTTAGAGCTACATGTGTCCCTTGGGTGGAAAGGGTTAATTGGCCATAGTTGTATGGAGGGCTAGTGTAGCCAGCTTTTAGGCGTCAACTAGGTTAGGCTTTTAAGGGCTGATACAGGATAAATTAGGAAAGAGGCCCAACATTAGAATTGTAGGACTTTTTCTTATCCTTAAATTGATATATCACATAAAAATGTTCATTGAGAAACAAATGAGATATGGCCTATTTACTAAAATAGTGTAAGGCTATGACTAGATTGATGTTTCTTGCAAAGATTAATTTTCTAGGAAAAATTGATGAGGAATTTGACTTTGTGCCCTTCATCATAGTTATAATTGAGTTTAGGAAAATTTGGTGAAAGAATCGTTCGATTTCATGGTCATACAAATGAGAAACGTGAAAAATACTAATCATAGTGCAAGCTACCACTAGGAAAACGTGAATCAGTATGGTATTTTAAATTCTGGGATTTATAGAGCACGAATTAGCTTTTTACCCCTGCATGAAGTTTGTATATCTTCCTGTTCTATTTAATTTTATATATCATTTGGGACGATCCAAGTTTGGTATCCCGAGATATACTTGATTTTTGACAGGGTGCTCTAGAAGCTTTCTAGATCAACTATAGCTTCGAAAATAAATTCACCATTAATTCTCCTTTAAGAATTTGGTTTCGTGCCCTTCATGAACATTATAGAGCTCTTTGATACGGATCCATATCAAAAATAATGAAGTAATTCAAGCACCAGACGAAGGAGATACATAAATTTTAATGAAGACTGCCAGCATGATGACGAAATAGCTAAAAGGTTGCAAAGATCTATTAAACTATACCAATCTAGAAGGATTTGGCCTTTGATACCTACGTAGATAATTTTGTTATGGAGATTTGGACATTAGGTTTGTGCAAATCAAAGGTTGTATAAGAGAGTTATGAATTTTTTTCTAAACCATGCGTAGGGAAAAGTCCAACCAGTGGAATTTTGAGGTGAACATACTTAATCTTCGATTTTGGGGTTGACATAGTAGGAATTGGAGTTCAGGGCTAAGAACGGAGATTGAAGATGTTTTCAAAAGGAAGTGATTGAGACCAAAATCGTTTAATTCTAAGGTCGTATGCAAAAGTTAGGTCCAAAACACTGAAGGTGTTAGGGTCGGGCTTTAAAACGATTTTTGAAGAAACTGATTTATGGAAAAATGAGGGTGATAGATTTTGAACCTGGTTTCGACCTCTTCAGGAAAAGTTCCTGAAATGTCGAAACAAGTCACCAAGGTCAGACCGTGTCACCATTGGATATTCTGAAGCATACACGCGGTCAAGCGTAAGCGACGTTAAAGGTTCTGATTGGGCCGATTAGGCCAAGTTAGATACCCTTGATCCTTTATGAAAGGATCCTAACAGAACTAGTTTTCCTACTAAATCACTAGTCTCGGGTCGAACGGTCAGAGTCTGACCTTCAGCTGGGTCCCACAGTTCAATATTGAGGAACTAGACGATATTTTATTAACATAAATTTTAAATATTAATTATTAAGTATTAATTCATTATGATATGTTAAATTAAATGTTATTAGCAGGGACTAACTATCAAATAGTTAACATTCAATTAAAATAATCATAAATAATTATTATAGAATAATATCATAAAATTTCAAATTAAATGGATAAATAAATATTCATCATTTAAAATTAAATAATAATATATTTTTAAAATAAATAATTATTGATTGAGATTAGATATTATTTGCCAGAATTAAGTATCATCCATAAAATATTATTGGCAGAAAATAATCATCAACCAAATAAAATTAATCAGTACCCAATTAAACAAAATAATCATCGTTGACGTATTATTAAATAGCACTATCGGACGTTGTTATTATTATCTTCTTATTACTGCTTTTCTCATTCGCTATGCTCTCTCGGTATTCTTATCCTTCATTTTAAATATCTTAACTAGTTCCCCTTTTCACTATTTTTCTTATGCTGAGCTACTCGGGGAATAGGCCAAAGCCTCAGGCTTCTTACCAAAAGCTTAACAGAGTATCCTTAGGAGTCCCGAGGGTCTGGTTTCCTATTCTCAAAATTCAGGGCTGTTACATGAGGCAACACACAAAACACAAGGGTTGATTGGTATTTTGCATATTCTTGAATTTTAGCTCCAGCTTTGTATTTCCTTGTGAGTCATTTTTTGTGAGCTTTAATTTATTCTATTCACTCTATTGAGAGTCTAAAATTTATGTACACCATAAAAGAGTGAGTATAATTGATTCCTAAAGGTTAGGTTTTGACCTTGATAGTGATATTGAGAGATTGGGTGGGTGCCTAAGTTTTATAATGATTAAGTTCTTGGTGTAACAACCCTAAATTTATATAAATGATTAAACATTGGGAATAAATATTAAATAATTACCCGTGGATCAATAAATATCCCAAGATGTTGAAATAATTAAATTAAGATTTCTACGGGTTATTCATAAATTATTGTGGCCTTATAAGCTGAAATTATACCCGATTAAAATATGGGTGTCGGACCAAGTATCTCTGATTGAGGTACCGTTGGTTAGAGCTATTAAGAATATTATTAGGAGTCCGGATATACATTCGGAATAATTTTTAGATAAAGTATGGAGCCTGAACTGAGATCTTGTTGATCTAAAATGGGAAACTTTTAATGAGAGGTTAAAATAAAACACAAACTTTTTTCTTCTCCCTCTCATTTTCACGTGACCTTTTCTCCCTCTAAGGCAAACACTCTTCTTCTCCCTTCACTCTTCCATTTCCCATGCATCTTCTTCTTCTAAAAACTTATAAATGTGGTGTGTGTCATTGCTTCCACCTTCTATTTTCGTCCTCCTCATCAAGCAAGAAGGTGAAGCTTGTGATTGGAGCTCTCATCTCCCTCTCATTTTCATATTTCTCACCTCCCATTCTTGGAGCTCTCCTATTTTGGCTTGAGGTAAGGATTTCTCTTCATTTTCATGAGCTCTAAGCCCTAGGTTTTGGGTATTGGTTGTTGGGAGAGAGTTTAATGCATATAGGTTATGAATGGGAAGCATTTATGATGAAATACCCTAAGATGGGGTGTTTTTAATGAGTTTTATGAGGGCCTTGAGGGGTACACAAAAATGGCATGGAAAGTGATGGAAAATGATGAACACAATTAATGGTTGTTGGGTTTTGATGAAACCCTAACTTTATAAATTGGGGGAAATATGATTTGTGAGTAGATGAACATTTATTATTGATGGTAGATGCTATTTATGATGAGTAATGACCATTAATGATGGTAAATGGTTGGTGGAGTTCATTAATGTGGAAACCCATGAATGGGTTTAGCTTTAAATGCATAATAATAAGATTAGACACCTAACCCATGGTGGTCATGGTGGAATTAATGAAATAAATGAGGTTTAGGAAATTAAAGTGATATAAACATCAAGTAAATAAATATGAGCATTGAGTCTTGGTGCTTTGAATAGAAAATAATTGTGTGGTATATCGTATAATATAGGAAATAACCCCATTGACGAGGTGGAACCTTCGGACCGCGTTGATTTCTACTTCTCTAAAGGTAGGAGGGGGTAACATCTTTAAATGCTTGATTTCATCCATTAGTGATGTGTGTGTATATTATTGTATTGATTATATTGTTATTGAACATCCCATGATATGTGAATTAATGATTTATGATTGCCACTAACTTATATGTGTATGAAATCCAATGAATGTTGGTGATGGGTGAGGATGATGAAAACCTAGAGTTCCACTAAAGTGTTAAGGATGAATTGTTGATGATGGAGTGGCATTTAGGATGCATAGTGTGAGAATGCATTTGATTTGTATTGCATTGCATCCATGGCATATTATTCGTTTCTTATATGGAATGTTAGGGGTTCCAATAGGCGGGCCTAGTGGGAGGGCGGCCCGGGGCATAGGTAAATTATTGATGTTCCCTAGTGATTCTGGGAATCACGAAGCTGCCCTTAGTTTGGTGACGAGGCACCCTATGTGGCGGGCCCAGCAGGTGGGCGGCTCTATGGTGAACAGGTGACCTCGGTGTCCCAATGGGGCACGGCTCTCTCGATGTGTGTTCGGGAGGGGCCCGTAGCACTTGTGGCAAGTAAGGCCATATAAGTGATCCGCAAGTCACGGGGTGACTAGTGCTACAAAAGGGCAATAGCGGTTTGGTACCAGTAAAAGGATGATGTTAAGCATGCATGATTTAAGATATAAGTGTACACTTTTACTACTGCAGTAGGGGTATAGTAGCACACCTATGCTTGACCCACACTTGTTATGATGTTATTTCCCACAGTCGGATCCGCAATTGTTATTGATTCCTTTGTGCATATGCATTAGCTATAAGAGCATTTGCATATAGCCAGAGATATGCCTAGTTGGTAGCCCGTGGTGGCGATGGATGATTGTTAAATAAAGAGGAAGGAAGTTGTGGTACTAACATTGAGTGTATGATGACCCTTATTGAGAATACCATGATTTTGACATGTGTATTATGAACATAATGATCTGGATATGTATGATGTTGAAATGGAATGAAATGATGTGTGAAAGGAGCTTCTGATACTTCTTGAGAAATATAGGTTATGCACATATGTATATGTTTCATCATAATGTATGATTTTGAATCATTTGGTATATGTTACTCACCTCCTAGTTGTTATTTTTAAAGGTTGATGTAGGTATGTTGGAAACCCTACCATTTTGGAGGTTGAGCTTGATGAAGGTAAATAGTTGGAAGGAAGTCCTTGTGCCTTGGCCGGCAATTGTGTTGTGAATAGCATAATATATGTTTTATGTATGACATTTGAATAGTTATGGTTATTAATTTTGAAGGTCATGTGTAAAAATTAGACCTTGGTGTTTTGGAAGGCTAATTTTTGGGTATGACCTTAACAATAGTTGATGTTAATTGTGATAAAATGATTTCTATGCTATATTGATGAATGAATAATGATATTATGAGATCTAAAGTCATTGGCAGTGAAAATATGATTTGTGTACCACTAATATTGTGAATTAAATGCAAAACAAGGAAGTGGATGGGTCATATTTTCATTTAATGGATAAATGTTTATGTAAAGGTCACCTACAAGTCATAATATATGTTTGAAATGGTTGGTTGTGGCCAAAGGGGCTTAGTTCGAAATTTGACATGCTTGGTTTAGACAAAAAGGGCTTGAATCGCCACTAGGACATATCTAGATCTAGGAAATGAGTTATTGGATAAGACTTGTTAGAGAAACTCATATTTATATATGTGAATATAGATCGATAGAGAGTTTAGACCAAAACTTAGCCAATTGCAATTTGGTTTGTAATGTAAAATGCCCAAAATATGCATAAAACTACCCTATAGCTTAGATTTTGATTGGGATGGAATTTGGGCTTGAAACTTTACAACATAATTGATATTAGGGTAGGTAAGTGGTTATAAAATTTCATACAAATCGGAGTTGAATAGCTTAATGAAAAAGGGTCCCAAAGTTGGCAAAATCATAAAGGTCAAAAAGCTGCAGAATGGTGCTTGCAGCAGGGGATTCCACGGCCAATAGGTTTTTCCCACTGCCAGTGGGTTTTGCTGTTTTGGAAAATTTGAAATTCTGGGCATTTGGCAGTGGACTCCACGGCTAGTGGGTTTTTCCCACAGCCAGTGGGTTTTTGTGTTTTGGAAAATTTGAAATTTTGGGCATTGAGCAGAGAGTTCCACGGCCAGTGGGAATTTCCCACTGCCAGTGGATTTTTCCCATTGCCAGTGGATTTCTCCAAAGTTAGGTTTTACATACTTTTATACCTTTTTGGGTTATGTTTTGCACTTTCTTACTTCATGGAATGGTTGTATGACTGATTGTACATGTTTTGATTATGTCTTGGCAATCACCTTGTACTTCCTTGGGTATTTCTCCTATCCACCATTGACTTTGGATTATCTTGCATGTCTCACAAACACGTGTATGATGAACACGTAACTGATTGTCCTACGTAGACATTTATTTAAGTTATGTACCTTCTCATATCTTCATATATGAGATAGGTTATTCAAAATAGTTCGGGGTTACTTGTTGAAAACTTATTCTGTGATGCCTTCTTTTCGTAAATTGTTTCCTCTTTAAATCGCGAAAAATTTACCCTCATTTTTATGGTCCCATACTTGGTATGGGACATTGAGAGACTATAATTACTCATAAAATGTATCTCAAATCTTCAATAGTGAAAATTCTACAAGTGGTTTTAGCTTGGGGACTAGACGTACACCACAAGTGGAATTGGTGGAACTAGTATATCGGTTTGCAAGTTCTTCATTAACTCCTTATGATTTCTTCCTTTGTTTAAAATAGTCATATTATTTGTATTGTTTTGGCTGAGTATTAAATTCTGCTTTAATTATCAATTTTTGTTATGTGTTTTAAGTACATAAGAATAATTTTGAAATACATTTAAAATGATTTTTGAACGCTTAATTCACCCCCTCTTGAGTATCATGGCCACTTGGTAATAAGTGGTATTAGAGCTTGGCTCTTAGTAGATCAAGCTTAACAGCTTTAAGAGAAAAGATGACCTCAACATCCTATACTCTTGTTCCCGAGGGTGGTGCCATAAATAGGCCTTCGACCTTCAATGGTGAAGGGTATGCTTTTTTGAAAAGAAAGAATGAAAATTTTTATCCAATCTATTGATTTGAAAATTTAGAATGTTATTGAAAATGGCCCTTATATACCTAAAAGTATCTTGAATGGAAATGAAATTGAAAAACCTATGGATGATTGGACAGGTGATGAAGAAAGAAAAGTCTAATACAATTACAAAGCTAAAAATCTCATCACTCTCGCCTTAGGCCCGAATGAATTCTTTGGAGTTGTAACTTGTAACATTCCAAATTTTAAAATAAATGATTAACTAAGAGAAATAAATATTAAATAATTATATGTGAGTTAATTAATGTCCCAAAATATTGGAAATAATTAAATTAAGAATTTTGGAGATTATTCATAATTTATTGGGGCTTTATGAGCTGAAATTTGACCCGATTAAAATATAAGTGTCGGACCAAGTATCTTCGATTAAGGTGCCATTGGTCAGGGCTGTTAAGAATATTATTGGGAGTCTGGATATATATTCAGAATAATTTTTAGACAAAGTATTAAGCCCGAACAGAGATCCTGTTTGTTGTAAAATGGTAAATTTTAATGAAAAGGTAAAGTTAAAACACTAAACCCACTTCACTCTCTTCTCTTTTCACGTTGGTTCCTAATTCCTTTGGCAAACACACTCTTTTCTTCTTCTTCTTCTTCTTCTTCTTCTTCTTCTTCTTCTTCTTCTTCTTCTTCATTTCCTCTTCACTTTCCTCTTCCAAAACTTAAGTAAAGATTGGAAACCATCTTCATCTTCCATTTTTATTTTCCCCATTGGCAAAGAAGGAGCTTGAAGCTTGAAGTCTCTTCTCCTTCTTCTCTCATTTTTGTGTGGCTCTCTCTCTCTCTTGGAAACTCTCTCTTTTCTTCTCTTGAGGTAAGCTTCTTGCCATTTTTCAAGAGCTTGAACCTTTGGTTATAAGTTTTAGGTTTTGGATGAGTGATTTATGTATATGGGTTATTGACAGAAGGCATTAAACATGGAAACCCTATGGTGGGGTGGCTTAAATGCAAACTTTTATATGCATGTAACATGGTACATGAAATTAATGCTTGAAAATGATGGAAGATGATGTGCATTTATGATGTTGGATTTTTAATGAAACCGTAACCATGGGAAATTGGGGAAAATGATAATATGGATTGGAGAGTATGTTTTGAGAGGAAATATATGATGTTTGAATGATGGGTATAGGAAAATATGTTGGAATAATATTTATTGATAATGTTAAAGAGCATTAATGATGGTGGATGACCACTAATGGTGATTGATGGCCATTGGTGCATGAACCCTTTGGTAGGTGAAGTTATAAATGCATATTAATGAAACTTGAATGCCTAACCCATGGTGGTTAAGGTGAGATTAATGAAATAGAAAATAGTTGGGTAGTAGAAAGGTTAAATGCACCAAGTGTTAAAATTAGAATATGTAAGTCTTGGTGATTTTGAGTTAGAAATAATTATGTGATGCTTATGGATGTTAGGGTTAAGGGTTATTTTGTAGCCCTTGAATATAAAGAATATGGATTAATGGGAAGGAATTCCTGAAACCTAACAGAATAAGGAAAGTGATGTTTATGACATGTTTAATACATGTTAGAAAAATTATAAATGTAATAATAAGTAATTAGAACTTGAAATTATGCATTGGAAGGCCAATTTATTGAGAATTACATGTATGTTAATGTAGGATCTTTTCTGAATGATGAGGTGGGAACGTCGTATCGCTCAGAATTCTTCTCTTGAGGTAGGAGAGGAGTTTTATATTCTAAATGCATGGATTGGGTAGTGTTTGATTGTGATATGTGACAATATATATGTTGCCTTGCTTGTGTGGTATTGACAATTTGAGATTGTTAAATATGATGATGATGTTTATGCTTGGCAATGTGTTTTGTGCATTTGGAATGTTTATGGTATGCTAAACGATGATGTTAAATGGCTTTGCTAGTGTTATGCCTTGATATGATGTGGTTATGTTTATATTCACCATAAATGTGGAATGGTCCTTCTTGATGATGAATAAGAATGAATATGGGTGTTTAGCATGCCTTAGCTATTGATGATTAATTTATAAGTATTGATGATGAAAATTGTATAACCATTGTAATTGATACAAGATGAACTTGTATTGTGATTTATGAACGTGTTGTGATGCCACATTGAAATGTATAACAATGGCAATGATTAATTAAAATAAAATCCACCAAGAGTTTGAGTGGTGATGTTGATGATGATAATGGTTGATGAGTGGCATGATTAGGATGTATAGTTGTGAGAATGCATATGATTGGCATTTGCATTGCATCCATGGCATATTGCATAGCTGTCGGTGTTGGAATGTTAGGGGATTCCCCCGGTTGGCCCAGTGGGAGGGTGACTCAGTGCACGAGCATTCTTATTTTCCCCTGTGATTCGTTGTGTAAGTCACGAAGCCGCCTATGTTGTGCTACGAGGAGTCGCATGTGGTTGACCCTTGTGGGGGGTAGCTCTTGATAAGCAGGTGTCCCCGGTGGTCCTATGGATCACATCTGCCATGGTGTAAATCATGGTTGGCCCGTAACACTTTATGTTGATTATGGTGTATACCGCGGTCATGGTGAAAATGGCCAAGTGTTGCAAGATGGGCGATGCGGTTTGGTACCTGTAAAACATAATATTATGCATGCAATTTGATGATAAGTGTACACATTTTACTACTGCAGTAGGGGTATGGTTATATGATCATGCTTGAATCCTATAATTTGGTGTTTATTTTCCCACAGTTGGATCCGCAATTGTTAATTACTCTATTGTGCATGTGCTTAGCCTAAGAGGATTTGCATATAGCAAGAAGGTATGCCAAAGGTGATGAGAAATGGTGATGGATGTGATTGGGTGAGAAAATAACTAAAGACAAACATAAAGGATATGAATACAAAGAAATCTATTATGCATGGTGATGATATGTGTGATAGTCCAATGTGTTGAAGGACTTGATTTGTGTATGCTCTTATACTTTGTTATGGTCCATAAGGATGGTTTTCCTATATGTATGTTAGTGAGATAATTAGGATTTAAAAGATGAATGACATATATGGATGCAAAGTATTACATGACATTGATGCATATGCACATAATCACATGGTATTCATATTCATCTTTTGGAATGTATAACTCACTCTCCCATGTTGTCTCCTTTTAGCTTTGTGATACAGGACATTCATGGGGTGAGATGAACCTCTTTTGAAGTATATTTTGGTGGCGGAGGTTAATGGTTGTATAGGAAGTGCCTTAGCTGGCAAATCATTGATTTTGCATAGCATATGATGTGGATTTATGCTCATTTTGTATTTGGATTGATGAATGATGATTTTGGAGGTCATATAGGGAAATTGGACCCTTTATGTGTATGGCTAATTTTTGAGTATGACCTTGACGATGTATGATGACAATTGTGGTGTTGGTTTATTACCCAAATTAATGAATGGATGATGTATTTCATGAATTTTAATCTTTTATAGATTGCATGTGAAGTTAAGTTTGGCTGTTTATGTATATGTGAGGAATTGATAGGGTCAAATTGTGATTCATGAGGTTTGGATGTTATGTGATGGTTCCAATAGCTTAAATATATGATTTCTGATTTGTAGAAACTGGAATGGGCCAATCCCATTGAGAATTGACCCCTAAGTTGCATCAAAATGCCTCAAACGTGTTAATCGCATTTATGCACATAACTCCCTTGTTTTTAGGAAATTTTGAGTACAGCTAGTGGCTACACATCACAAATAATATATTTTAGCTTGTGCCAAAATTTGGTGACCAATGGGTTTGATATGAAAAGGTTAGGGGTATTAGAAGTTCGAAAAGATGTATTTTTCTGCATAATTTACAGCAGGGTCCTGATACGTAGGGCTTGAATCGATTCACATGACCTCTGAATCGATTTAGAGGCCTGGAAGCATATTGTCCCTGCTTGATCATACGTATGAATCGATTCACCTGGGCCAAGAATCGATTCATCTAGATGTTTTTCATACTGTTGGGCTTGCATTCACGCATGAATCGATTCACCTGGGGTCTGAATCAATTCATTCACCTGTTTTTCTCCTTTTTGGGCCCTGGATCACACATGAATCGATTCATCCTGTCCCTAAATCGATTCATGGTGTTGTCTTGGTGGAAAATCATTGATTTTAATGCATTTTGTGTTCTGTTGAGCCATGGTAAGCATCACATATCATTGTGCAATTGTGTTTGCCACTTTTAACAATTAAATTGAGTATCTTTAAACCTCTTTTCATACAATTCCATAACTCTCAAAATTAAATTACATTTTTCACCATTCCTTGTTGATGATCCTAAGATTTATTGTTGTAACACCCTAAATGATTAAAACCCAAAACAGGAGAAAATTTTTTTTCCAAATAAACCAAGAAGAACCGGGCACAAAAGAAATAAGGGAAAGGAAGGCGAGAAAATAGAACCGACCCAAGAAGGCAGACAGCGGAAGAAGAAACGCTCAGGCGGATCCCACAACAACGCCCACTCGCTCAAGCGAGATCCAACACGCTTGAGCGAGGCAGCCCATTGCTCGGGCGAAGGATTCCGCTTAGGCGAACTACCCAAAAGCCTTCCAAAGCCCACCCACTCGCTGGAGCGAATCCTTTATTCACTGAAGCGAGGAGCTACACTCGGCTATTCAGACACTCGGGATCCAGAGTTATCATGCAACTCATTCACTCGGAAAATGATAGCTAGTCCACTCGGCATATGACAACTTATTCGCTCAGGGAAAATCATTAAGTCAATCCCCACTCGGACTTAAGGCCCTATCATGTTTTCTGAGTCCGACCTGCACACACTGAAAATGGTGTAGGGGGGTGAGCATCTTAAATATTAAATGATAGATACTGACTCGGTTTGTCCCACAGTTATGTAAGGCAATAATTAAAGTCAGAACAATACCAATCAACCAGGACACACATAAGACTTTTACCGATCGGAATCCACCAGTTATCACTCGGCCATATGCACATATCATTTCAATAACATTAACATAACAACAACTAGTGACATAATAATGCCAATGAATCAGAACGCACATATTCAACATTTCCCAATCAGAATCCAATAGTTCTCACTCGGCTATATACACATAACTTTTCAATAATATTAACATCATCACATGCATAATCAAATTCCAATCAATATCAGCAGTACATATACACAGATTATTCACTCGGTTATATACATTCATCATCTCATTAACATCATCACATGTATAATCAAATTCCAATCAATATCAGCAGTACATATACACAGATTATTCACTCAGTTATATACATTCATCATCTCATTAACATCATTATATGCATAATCAAATTCCAATCAATATCAGCAGTACATATACACAGATTATTCACTCGGTTATATACATTCATCATCTCATTAACATCATCACATGCATAATCAAATTCCAATCAATATCAGCAGTACATATACACAGATTATTCACTCGGTTCCACATTTGTGTGTAATCGGTTTTTGATGTTGCAACGTAGGCTCCCAGCCTTTTTATACATAGCTCTCAGCTATCAACTCAGCTCCCAGCTGCTTGGCCATTTTACAGGTACCTAACCGTTTGCCCACAAGGTGACACCAACGCTCTCAGCGCCAACGGGGGTGTTCACGGGCAGCCCGAGTCCCACTCAAAGGCTACCTTGAGTCCCACTCAAAAGGATTTCACAATGTCCCACGCTTTAATAACTGATGGTAGTGTCCCACACTACGTGCTCCCAGCACAAACGCATCCCATGCGCCACACGCGGATTCATCACACAAACACAGAGTTCATATGCTCAACAATACATGCATCTCATGCAATCGGCATCATACATCATCAGAACTCAACAGCATATGCATCTCACGCAATCGGTACTAGGCATTAACAGAACTCAACAACACATGCATCTCATGCGATAGGTATAGCACATCACCAGTACTCAAACAGCACATGTATCTCATGCAATCGGTATAACGCATCACCAGAACTCAAACAGCACATGCATCTCATGCAATCGGTATTACATAGCATCAAATTCATCAAGTCAACATCTTATCTCATGCAGTCAGCATTTCAACTCAGAATAACATGCATGGCATATAAGTCACACGGTAATCATCAATAGCACCTTAGCATATTCTTTTCATGCAACCATTCAACACTTCTCAGAACTACTAGCATGCAATCTATGGACGGAACTAAACATGCAACTCTTGGTTCATAAGCATCATGCATCCTGTATCACAGACTCCACATGCAAACAAATCACAGAATCAAATACAGAATCAGTAAGCTATTAGCACCCGGAACCCGTTCATAATCCATGCGTTTAAGATAGAAGATACCCCCTACCTACTACGAAACTCCAAGAGATTCTTCTGCTTGGATGTTGGTCCTCTGCCTCGCTGCTTCGCTCGATACCTCCACTCGTTCAGCCTCCTCTTGAACACTGTTGTCTTTCGCGATTGGCTCAGGAACAGGGCTGTTTCGCTTCGACGATCGTCCTTTACTAGCAGGAGGGAGCTCCGACTCCTCTACAGCACCGTCGTCATGGCTTCCAGAAGCAGAAAATGGAGACAGAGAATAGAGAAGAAGAAGAAGGACGAGGAAGAAAAGAGAGGAAGAAAGAAAGAAGAGAGAAGTCACGAAAAGAAATCTGAAGGAATGAAGGCAAAGTGACCCAATGACCAATTATATATGCATGCAAGAAGGAATGGAAAGGTGGGGTGGGAAAGTGTGAAGCAGCAGTCTGCTCACGTCACCCAGTCACCATCAGCAACAATCAATAATTAATCACACTTAATCAGCCATCATTTGATTAAGTTAATTGTAATTAATAAATAATTTTCCACTTCTGAAATTATTATTTTAATGGCTTTATTTCACTCGGTAATTAATTTTTAAATCGGGATGTTACAGTTCTCCCCCTCTTAAAAGAATTTCATCCTCGAAATTCAATCGGTGACTCACCTTAAATAAATAACTCAGAAAATTGCTGTCTCAATTACTTACACGACTGTGCTTCCACAAACATTCACCGACCAGATCACAATTTCACTCGGCAAAGCTTCACCACTCCAGCTGTTTACCGACCGCCCCACAATTCCAGTCGGTAAAACACAAAAGTCAGGTCCTACCTGATTATAACCTCATCATAGAATTCAACATATTTGGGATTCAATTTCTAAAACGTACAATTTACCCCATTTAACTCAGCCAAGTCATCATAAGCAATGACACTTCCTAACTCTTTGGCCGTTCGGTCTTACACTCAAGACACCGATCGGCGTATTTACACCATCGGGTTACCCGACTCAAATGAGTCACCCGGCACAACCATGAACTCACACAAAGCATAAGCTCAACATTGTGTCACATGGGACACATTCTAGATGTTATTCAACCAGTTGGGAAGGATCTAGTCGGTAAACAACATTACCGATTCCCACTAATACTCACTTCCGACTGATTCATCTCGGATTAAACCCTCGGATTTTTGAAATCCGACCACTAAAATTCCTTTCTTAACCTAAAATGAACACTCACGAGTTCCTATGTGCTCTAATTTGCACAATTTGCCTGGGTTTACTTCGTACAGGCACCACACTCAGCCCTAACATCTCAGATTTCTAACCATTCCTTCGGATAATCTCATGCTTATATCCTGAGAATGTCACTCAGTCCTCTCACACCAAATATCATTCGGGGTTTAAGGGTAACTCTCACCCGAAAATCTTTCCACTTACCAGAAATTCACTCGTAATTCGAGCCTACGTCGCAACCAAACCTGAGTTCAAGCCCAGCAGTCCTAATCACTGACCTGAGTACGACTTCAATTAAATCCTTCTCTCGGATATCTACCCCCCTCGGAGACCCTTCACTCGGAAACTTGCACACTCTAAGTTCCATTTTCTAACCAGAAGTACTTTTCTCCTGGAGAAAGATCACTCGGCGAAACATCACACGGGTATTAGGGATTCTACACTCGATATCTCTCCACTCAACATCGTTCCACATGGTACCATTCCACTCGAAAGTGGTACACTCCGAGTCACATTACTCGAATCTTACCTTACTCAGAATGTTACGCTCGGACACTATTCCCTTAACTTAATAATGATCCTCCCTATGAGGTTTTACTCGGAACACCATAACCTTCTCTCAACAGTCCTTCCTCATAAAGACTTCACTTGGAATTGTCTCCACTTTTTTACACTCAGAATATACTAATCTTTCCCGAGCAATTCCTCACCTTACAATTTAGTTTGGCTTAAAATCCTGGTTTCCTCATTAGACTTACAGTATCACTCGGTTAACCTTATAAAACTCCAATTTCAGTGACAGACTTGATCACCCCTCTCGTTTCAATAACTAATCATCATTTTAGTAGCCACTTTATACCCAGCAACCTCTAGTCCTCTCGGAGGAAAACCCATCAAGGTTAAACAAACCCTCTATCTTCATTTTGATACATAACCATATATTATTCACTTAATACAACTCTCATCTTCACTCAAAGCAGTCCGATAGACTCATCATCACCATAAGCAGTTACAGCCTCACTTGCCCGACTTATGAATTACTGCATCCGACTTATAGGATGACGTCTCATTCCTATAGGGTCACAACAATTACACAGTCACTGCAACATGTACGCTACCACAATACCTATGGCATGAAGAGTCATCTCAGAACAGCGTGCCTCACACCAACCAGACTCACTCAACTAATACTAATTCACACGGTAATTAATGGCAGTTCACACACACATTATAAGCAATACATCTACATCAACATCATCATTATGCATCACATAGGGTACATCACGCAACAACAATCATGAGAATTATTTATCACTTCTGTAAAATAGTATGATGGCAATGTAACAATCGGCTTCTAGCCAACACCGAATAAATATTTCCTCTAAATCTTATTCATCACAAAACCATGGCTCAGATTAAATTCTCAATTCTCAGCTATATAATAACATCACTCACTCGGGTTCATGCAATTCAATCAGGATTAAGTAATTCACAATCACATATGCTATCATAGCACACCATGAACTCATGCAGACGCTCAGTCGGATTTCATACCAATTATTCATGGCTATATTATTGTTCACTACAGCATGCACCCTAACCATAACATCATATTGCACTCGGTAATAGCATCGATATATATGTACTCATCCAATCAGATTTACCCAAATCAATTCCAAACCATATTAAGGATTTCATTCACAATATCATATCCACATATTCATATAATTCACACTGAGCTCATTGACCATCATAAGTGTGCACACAGACATCCAATCGGAAATTGCACCATAACATGCATTCTCAATTATAACATCACATTACACTTGGCAACAGCATCAATACATGCACATTCATTCAGTCAGAACTCACTCATACAACATCATCAAGTCGGAATCTACTCAAATCATTCAAATCCATGCAAATCATGTTAGTCTCAATAATAATGCTCTTACACACATGCATGCGGATCTGACTCAAACAGTGATTTCAGTTGCAGATTCCTTCCTGGCCCCTCGTCCACTAGCCTTTTCCGTGTGGTACCGGTCACCTCGTGACGTCTCGAGACTCAGCTCTAGCTCCATCGGTTACCACGGGTCCTCATGGAACTAGCCAGGAATCTGTGACTGGAAATCATCTCATGTATGCAATTCTCATGCAATTTCATACAAGCATCCAAGCTTACAGGTGCGTCTCACGCAGCCATTAATAGGTCACAACCGTTTCAACACGACATATAGATTCACTCAGAATTTCACAGTTTCATCACAACATCACAGGCGTTTGTCATAGTGACTTACAACAAGCAAAATAGGATAACAATACTACAGCACATCCTCTCGGCATTTTTAATGAAGTCAGCATGCATTTCAACACAACATTCCACCTGGAAATCAACAGATCGACTCACATATCATGCATTCGAAAATCATCATGGCATTCTCATTCATATACATTTGAACATGAAACTACAAACAGAACTCAGAGAATCATCCCCTTTTGACTCACGCACTCGGCAATAATGGTAACACTCTTATTTGTAAGCATTCAGTCGGCATTCGCAGAAATATTAACATGCACTCATGGACAGAGTCACACCACACTAAACAGTTTGCAAATACCATAAATCTGGGAGTTGCAGGCACTATTACTTAATCATAGCATAGCTACCAACACATTTCACACATAACACATCACACGATAATCATTCAAGCCTCAATGAGTTACTATGCAATTGTTTTACTCGGCTCAACAACTCACAAGATTAATAAATTATTAGACTCAGAATTCCTAAGGGGCCACTGCACCTAGTGGTCCAGCATCTAGTCCATCACTCACTTGGTTTCTTCAATCGCCACCGAGACACAACCCCAATTTTAACATATACCCGATCTCACCTTTACTCACTTATCACATATCCAGATTTTCAACTTAGGAAACTACAACACATCTCTTATACTGCAAATCATATACATCATATACCATTCATTTATCACACATTCAAATTCCCCAACAAGGCACAGGCATACAACCACACCATTTATAGTCAAACGTATACCAAATCCAATAGAAGATCATAAGCATATATCATCACACGAGTCATGATTGAACAGGTATCAACATTTAATAGAATATCATAAGCAATTATGACAATCTGGCATAATGCACTCAACCACCCACTAACAGTAGGCAAACCTTGGCCATGGACCTTTTGGTTTGCTCTGATACCAAAATGTAACACACTAAATGATTAAAACCCAAAACAGGAGAATTTTTTTTTTCCAAATAAACCAAGAAGAACCGGGCACAAAAGAAATAAGGGAAAAGAAGGCGAGAAAACAGAACCGACCCAAGAAGGCAAACAGCAGAAGAAGAAACGCTCAGGCGGATCCCACAACAAGGCCCACTCGCTCAAGCGAGATCCAACACGCTTGAGCGAGGCAGCCCAACGCTCGGGCGAAGGACCATCCGCTTAGGCGAACTACCCAAAAGCCTTCCAAAGCCCACACACTCGCCAGAGCGAATCCTTTATTCGCTGAAGCGAGGAGCTACACTCGGCTATTCAGACACTCGGGATCCATAGTTATCATGCAACTCATTCACTCAGAAAATGATAGCTAGTCCACTCGGCATATGACAACTTATTCGCTTAGGGAAAATCATTAAGTCAATCCGCACTCGGACTTAAGGCCCTATCATCATTTCCGAGTCCGACCTGCACACACTAAAAAATGGTGTAGGGGAGTGAGCATCTTAAATATTAAATGATAGATACTGACTCGGTTTGTCCCACAGTTATGCAACAATATATATATATACATAATTATACATGGCAATAATTAAAGTCAGAACAATACCAATCAACCAGGACACACATAAGACTTTTACCGATTGGAATCCACCAGTTATCACTCGGCCATATGCACATATCATTTCAATAACATTAACATAACAACAACCAGTGACATAATAATGCCAATGAATCAGAACGCACATATTCAACATGATCAGAATCCAACAGTTCTCACTCGGCTATATACACATAACTTTTCAATAATATTAACATCATCACATGCATAATCAAATTCCAATCAATATCAGCAGTACATATACATAGATTATTCACTCGGTTATATACATTCATCATCTCATTAACATCATCACATGCATAATCAAATTCCAATCAATATCAGCAGTACATATACACAAATTATTTACTCGGTTATATACATTCATCATCTCATTAACATCATCATATGCATAATCAAATTCCAATCAATATCAGCAGTACATATACACAGATTATTCACTCGGTTCCGCATTTGTGTGTAATCGGTTTTTGACGTTGTAACGTAGGCTCCCAGCCTTTTTATACATAGCTCTCAGCTATCAACTCAGCTCCCAGCTGCTTGGCCGTTTTATAGGTACCCAACCGTTTGCCCACAAGGTGACACCAATGCTCTCAGCGCCAGCGGAGGTGTTCACGGGAAGCCCGAGTCCCACTCAAAGGCTACCTTGAGTCCCACTCAAAAGGATTTCATATCGTCCCACGCTTTAATAACCGATGGTAGTGCCCCACACTATGTGCTCCCAGCACAAACACATCCCTTGCACCACACGCGGATTCATCACACAAACACAGAAACACAGAGTTTATATGCTCAGCAATACATGCATCTCATGCAATCGGCATCATACATCATCAGAACTCAACAGCACATGCATCTCATGCAATCGGTACTAGGCATTAACAGAACTCAACAACACATGCATCTCATGCGATCGATATAGCACATCACCAATACTCAAACAGCCACATGCATCTCATGCAATCGGTATAACGCATCACCAGAACTCAAACAACACATGCATCTCATGCAATCGGTATTACATAGCATCAAATTCATCAAGTCAACACCTTCTCTCATGCAGTCAGCATTTCAACTCAGAATAACATGCATGGCATATAAGTCACACGGCAATCATCAACAACACCTTAGCATATTCTTTTCATGCAATCATTCAATACTTCTTAGAACTACTAGCATGCAATCTATGGACGGAACTAAACATGCAACTCTTGGTTCATAAGCATCATGCATACTGTATCACAGACTCCACATGCAAATAAATCACAGAATCAAATACAGAATCAGTAAGCTATTAGCACCCGGAACCCATTCATAATCCATGCGTTTAAGATAGAAGATACCCCCTACCTACTACGAAACTCCGAGAGATTCTTCTGCTTGGATGTTGGTCCTCTGCCTCGCTGCTTCGCTCGATACCTCCACTCGTTCAGCCTCCTCTTGAACACTGTTGTCTTCCGCGATTGGCTTAGGAACAGGGCTGTTTCGCTTCGACGATCGTCCTTTACTAGCAGAAGGGAGCTCCGACTCCTCTACAGCACCGTCGTCATGGCTTTCAGAAGCAGAAAATGGAGACAGAGAATAGAGAAGAAGAAGAAGGATGAGGAAGAAAAGAGAGGAAGAAAGAAAGAAGAGAGAAGTCGCGGAAAGAAATCTGAAGGAATGAAGGCAAAGTGACCCAATGACCAATTATATATGCATGCACGAAGGAATGGAAAGGTGGGGTGGGAAAGCGTGAAGCAGCAGTCTGCTCACGTCACCCAGTCACCATCAGCAACAATCAATAATTAATCACACTTAATCAGCCATCATTTGATTAAGTTAATTGTAATTAATAAATAATTTTCCACTTCTGAAATTATTATTTTAATGGCTTTATTTCACTCGGTAATTAATTTTTAAATCGGGATGTTACAATTGTCCAAGGATGATTGAATTTTTACACCTCCTCATATCTTCATATATGAGATAGGTTATTTAAATGGTCCAGGGTTACTTGTTAAAAATTCACTTCCCAAATGCTTTCTTTTCCTAATTTGTTTTCCTTTTTAAATCATAAAAAATTTACCTTTATTTTTGGGGTCGTCTCATAACTTGTAAATCCACTAAAGATATGTGGGATACTTTGCAAACTACACAAGAAGAAACTAGTGATGTTAAAGACTCTAAAATTGGAACTCTAACTAGTCAATATGAAAGTTTTAGAATGAATTCCAGAGAAACTATTTTAGAGCTTCAAAAATAATTTACTTTGATCATTAATCATCTTATTACTCTTGGTAAATCTTACTCTAACAAAGAGCTTATTCATAAAGTGTTGAAAAGTCTTACTAGAGAATGGGAACCATTAGTCACAACTATCAAACGAATGCCAAATATGAATGAAATGTCCCTAGCAACCTTATTTGACAAACTACAAGAATAAGAATAAGAGTTGAAAGACTTGAAGATGGCAAAAGAAGAGAAAATTATTTTGAAGAAAAGGAGCATTGCTCTTAAAGCAACATCAATAGATGAGGAAAATCTTGATGAAAAGAATTTGAGCTTATTCATATAGACATTTAGGAAGTTCATGAAGAGCAGTAAATCTCAAAGAAACGCAAACAATTAAGGTAAGAAAACTAGTTCTAAAGATAATAATTATTCATCAACTTGTTTTAAATGTGGAAAGAAAGGACATTTTAAAGTCGATTGCCTAAACCTAAAGAAGAAGTTCAAAGAAAGGAAAGAAAGAAGGATGTACATAGCTTGGATGAAAATAACCTAAGTAGCTTAAGCGAGTCAGAAAATAAAGTAGCCAATCTATGTCTCATGGCAAGTCATAATGAAGAAGAAAATGAGGTAAAGGACTTTGATCTAGAAGATGACTTTACTAAGGAAGAAATTATAAATGCTTTAGAAGAATTACATTCTTAATTTTATTAAATTTGCTAGTAAATAAAAACTTTCTAGAATAACCATTTCTACCCTTGAATTACATTTATTAGAAACAAGCAAGATAAATGAGAGTTTGCAAAAAGGAAATAATAACTTAAAAATGTTGCAACCTTGTAGTAATTCCAAGGAATGTGAAATGTTCAAGAAGTATGAAATTCTTGAAAAAGAAGTTCTAGATCTAAATAAAACTCTTGAAAAATTCATTGATGGTTGAGATAATCTTAATGAATTACTAGGAAAGAAAAGATGCATGTTTGATAAAACCAATTTGGATTTTAATGCTAACAAAAAGGAAAAGTTATACAAGAATAACTTTGTTCCTCCTAAGAAGTCATCTACTCCTTTTGTAAAATGTTTTCATTGTGGTATTAAAGGGCATACCTCCTTTACTTACAATATTAGAAAGTTAGGACCTAAGGTTGTTAGAAGGGTATGGGTTCCAAAAGGAACATTACCATAAACTAACATTCAAGGACCTAATATAAAATGGGTACCAAAATCTTAACTTGATTTTTTTTATAGGTATGCTTCAAGGCAAGTAACACCATTAGTACTTGGATAGTGGATGCTCCAAATACATGATCGGGGATATAACCAAGTTCACCTTATTTACTTCAAGAAAATGGGGGAGTGTAACCTATGGTGACAACACCAAAAGGAAGATTCTTGGCTATGGAGACATCGATTCCATTTAAGATATAACCCTAGAAGCCAAAGAAGAAAGAGAAAAAAATTACAAAGAAGAAAAACCTTTACAAAGAAGCGGCCAACCTATCAACACTCCCAAGGAATGGATCATATTTAGACACCATACAATTGATAACATATTAGATGATATCTCAAAGGTGTAAATGCTCGAAATTCTATTAAAAATGCATGTAATCATTTATCTTTTGTTTCTCAAATTGAACCTAAATCCATAGATGAAGCTATTGTTGATGAACACAGGATGTTGGTGAAAAGACGCAATGATCATCAAATAATAGAAACTAAATGGGTATTTAGGAACAAACTTGATGAATCTAAAATTATCACTAGAAATAAAGCTAGGTTAGTAGCTAAGGGATACAATCAAGAAGAAGACATTGACTATAAAGAAACTTATGCTTCTATTGCTAGATTAGAAGCTATTAGGTTATTGCTTACATTTGCATGTTGTATGAACTTTAAACTTTATCAAATGGATGTTAAAAGCGCTTTCTTAAATGATATAGACAAGAGGAAATATATGTAGATCAACCTTTTGGTTTTAAAGATAATAAATTTCTTGATCATGTTTTTAAACTTAAGAAAGCTTTGTATGGTCTAACACAAGCTCTTAGAGCTTGGTGTGAAAGATTAAGTAAATTTCTTTTAGAAAATGATTTTGAAAGAGGAAAGGTTAATACTACACTATTTATAAAGCACAAGAACATGACATTTTATTAGTTCAAATTTATGTTGATGACATTATATTCAATGTCTTTATTGAAATCATGTGCAAGGAGTTTGCTAAGATTATGCAGAGTGAGTTTGAGATGTCAATGATGAGAGAGTGCACATTTTTCCTTAGACTACAAATCAAGCAAACTAATGAAGGCATATTCATTAGTCAAAACAAAATACTGCAAAGAACTACTAAACAAGTTCAACATGGCCAAGGTGAATGAAATAACAACTCCTATGAGCACATCATGTTATCTAGACAAAGATAAGAAACACAAAGATGTAGAAATAACCAAATATAGAGGTATTGATCGGATTATTACTATATCTAACTACTAGTTGTCTTGATATCATGTTTGTTTTTATGTATGGGTGCTAGATTTTGGGCCTGTCCTAAAGAATCACACTTAACTGCTATTAAACGCATAATGAAATGCTTAATAGAAACTCAAAACGTAGGGTTATGGTATCCAAAAGGGGCTAATTGCACCATTGTTGGTTATTCTGATTTTGATTTACTAGTTGTAAGCTTGATAGGAAATGCACTAATGAGACTTATCAATTGCTTGGAAATTCTTTTGTCTCTTGGCATTGTAAAAAATAAGTAAGTGCAGCTCTATTAACAACAGAGGCTGAATATATCACTGTTGGTAGTTGTTATGCATAAATATTATGAATGAAGCAACAACTTTCAGATTTTGGTATTAAGTTGGTCATATTCCCTTTAGATGTGATAATACAAGTTCCATTAACATTTCAAAGAACCCAATCATGCACTCTAGGACCAAACATATTGAAATAAGGCATCATTTCATAAGAGATCATGTGCTAAAAGGACATTGTGTGCTTGAACATATAGAAACATCCAAACAATTAGCTGATATATTTACTAAACCATTGGCCAAAGAATCCTTTGTAAATATTAGAAGAGAACTAGATATATTGGATATGTCATGTGTTTACAAAAAAATGTTGTCTGCATGCTTGATTTAACTCTATATATGAAGAAAATATGAAAAATTGAATGTTTTCAAGTTTTTTAAGTTTGATAATCGATTAGCCTTGGCTTCTAATCAATTAAAAGCATTCTGTGATGTTTGTAATCAATTAAACCTCAATTTGTAATCGATTTAAGGCTTTCTTCCTATTTTTGTAATCGATTGGCATCTTTTATTATCGATTGAGGTGATTTTGTTTCAACTAGTAATCGATTTGCCCATTTTGTAATCGATTAAGATGATGCTGCCTACCCTAGTAATCAATTTGCACTCTTGGTAATTGATTAGGATGCTTCTGTCTGGTAATCGATTACTCTCGATACCTAATCGATTATACTAATCAATTTTTCAAATTTTGTTGCAGTTACACTTACAACTAATCAATTAGCTTGTTCCATCTAATCGATTAACGTCTGCTATATAAATTGAAAACTTCAAAATTTAGGTCATTTTTATGCAACCCACCTGCTAAAACCCTTCTCTCTCACACACCCACTTCCCTAATCCCACTTTCCTCTTCCCCTAAGTTCAATCTTCTTTTGACAAACCTCTTTCCTCCTCTTTTACAACACTTTGTAGCTTTTAAACCATGTCTAACCCATCATCCTTATCTTACCTTCTTAAAAGGCAAAGGGCAAATATTTTTGGGGCCTCAATTCCTCTTCCTTTAGTACTCAAAAGGACATCCAAAATTTCATGAAGAACTTCTCTACAAAGGATGTCATTGCACCAATGTGGATCAAGGGAGAGTTCTTTTACAATTCTTGCTTCACTTTCGTGGATCTTCTCCACCACTAAAATCTCATTCCTTTTGTCACTCAAAAGGAAGAAACTTTTTATCCTGAGTTGGTGTGAGTCTTTTACTCCAACCTTCGTATTGAAGATGAAGTACTCTTCGAAAGGGTAAAAAATGCCACCCTTCACATCTCCAATCAAATTCTGTCCCAGGTTGGTGGCCGTCCAATAAGCAACTTTGATTTTCAAGGTCACACCCTTACTGAAGAGTAGGAGTATAACCCTCTTGCAGTCTGGCAATCCTTATGGAGAGCTAATCCTTCAGGTGCCAATTTCAAAATCATTGGTCAATTAACCTTGAATAATAGGTTGCTCCATTTTTTTGCTTGTTAAGATCATAGTGCCTAGAGGAGGAAACTATGCCTTGGTATAAGAAGATGATGTACTGGTTCTGTGGGCTATTAATAATGGAAAAGACATTAATTGGATTGATCTAGTTAAGCTTTATATGCTGAAAGCTAAGGAACAAAATTAATTGCCTTATGCTATTTTGCTAACTAAGTTATTTAAGCACTTTTGAGTTGATTTTTTTGGTGAAGATAAGTAGCGTGTAACCACAAAAGCCACCATTGCCAGCCAACATCTGACCAAAATGGGCATGTACCATTTTGGGGACAAGTGATACCTCAAAAGCGATGGCCCAATAAGCGATGATTCGTTTGTGGTTGAACCTACATCTGCTAATGCACCTCCCACTGTATCGGCTGATGCTCTTGCTGGTTTGTATACTTATCTCAATGGACGCTTTGATCACATTAATGTTGTTATGATCAAACCAAAGCCTCCATTTAGCATCTTTAAGAAAATGAATCAAAAGCATTATGAGGACCTCTAATAGCAATACTCTAATCTAGCCAAGCAAATTTCTGCCATGCGCCTTTTCACCCCTCCCTCCAATGATTGATTTCCTTGCCTTTTGTTGATTATATTTCTGGGTATTTATTTAGTTGTATGGTTTTTAATTTTGGACAAATTTGTTATATGTTTTTTGCATATTTATGATTTGAATGACTTCATTGTGATGCTTGGTTGCATGGTTTATTATTATTATTATTATGATTCCATATTTTTTTATGATGCCAAAGAAGGAGAAATATGATACTTAGACTTAATATTTGATATTGAGATATGAGACTTGAGACCTGATATATTATATTGATATTGTAACACCCTCGATTAACTAGGACAATCCTTTCCACTAGATCATCTTACTTAACTGAGAGGTTACGAGTTTTTAGAAAATGTGTGGGAGTTTTTTTATATACAAGAAATAATGGTGGATCCAGATCTTGAATAAAAACATCTTTATACATCACATGGTCTTAATAGAAACTTACATACTCTAAATGGATAGGGGCACGCAGGCTACCATAAAATGTAAACACAAATTAACCTAGTCACTACTCCATTGAGTCAGGAGTCCAACCACATCTATTGCCTAGCTTTGATGTCGATCTTCCTTCATCTCTAGGTCTGTCCCTCACAAGCCATGAGTACATATTTAAATATACACAACATAACCATAAAACAAAAAGGGTGAGTTTATCTTACTCCAACCTCATTGGAAAAACATGCAAAGTGCACTGTCATGCTGGACAAATTTCACGCACACAGACAAGTCTTTAAGTGAATTGTTCCTATTATAAATTCACATAATCTCCCTACCCTAAGTGTCTTTGATATGTTTCTAGTTTCATAAGGAGTCAAGATTCCACAATAATAATCTAATCCATTTTTAGGGAAACCAACATGCAGTTATGCGCAACAGTCATTACGCTCTTTCTTTATCTATTTTGTCACCTAGTTATAGTCCTCTCTTAACGACCTACTCAATTTCTAAAACTTTATCATTTACTTAATCCAACTATAGTCTTATAGGCATACAAAACCAATTAATTATCATTTGTAACATCCCAAATTCTATATAAATGATTAAATATGAAGAATAAATATTAAATAATTATATGTGAATTAATTAATGTCCTAAAATGTTGAAAATAATTAAATTGAGATTTTTGGGGATTATTCATAATTTATTGAGGCTTTATGAGCTGAAATTATACCTGATTAAAATATGGGTTGAACCAAGTATCTCTGATTGAGGTGCTATTGGTCAGGGCTGTCAAGAATATTATTGAGAGTCTGAATATGTATTTGGAATAATTTTTAGATAAAGTATTGAGTCCGAACAGAGATCTTGTATGTTGTAAAACAAAGAAAACTTAAGTGATGGGCCAAATTAAAATGTTAATTCCTTCCTTTCTTAATGGCAAAACATTACTTTCTTCTTCTTCTTCTTCCATTCTCTTCATCTCTTCTTCCTCTCTAAACCAAGATAAAATGGTTTGTGCATCTCTCCTTACCATTTTCATTTCATTGGAGCTTGAAGGGAGAGCTTGAAGCTTGAAATCCCTTCTCTTTCTTCTCTCAATTTTGTCACCCTCCATCCCTCTCTTGGAAACGCATTCTTTTCTTCTCTTGAGGTAAGCTTTCCATCACTTTTCAAGAGCTTAAACCCTAGGTTTTGGGTTTTTAATGTTTAGGTGAGCATTTAATGTATATGGGTTGTTTGGAGAAGCATTTAACATAGAAACCCTAAGGTGGGGTGGTTTTAAATGTAAGCATGATGAACCATTAATGGGGTACACAAAAATTAATGCTTGAAATGGTAGGAGAGGATATGTATTTATGATGTTATTAGATCTTTAGTAAAACCCACACTTTGGAAAATTGGGGAAAATGATAAATATGGATTGGAGAGTATGTTTTGACAGGAAACATGTGGTATTTGAATGATGGGTATGAGAGAATGTGTTAGGAGAATATTTATTGGCAATGGTAGAAAGCATTAATGATGTGGATGGCCATTAATGGTGATTGGTGGTCATTAGTGTATGGCCCCTTTGATGGGAAGGATTATAAATGCATAATAATGAAACTTGAATGCCTAACCCATGATGGTTATGGTGAAATTAATGAAATATAAATAGCTTGATAATGAAAGTGTTGAATGCACCAAGTATTAAACTAGAATATGTAAGTCTTGGTGACTTTGAATTGAAAATTAATTCTGTGGTATCTTATGAATGTAGGACCCATTCCAAACGACGAGGCGGGAACGTCGTATCGCTCGAAATTCTTCTCTTGAGGTAGCAGAGGAGTTTTATATTCTAAATGCATAGACTGAGTAGTGTTTGATTGTCATATGTGACAATATGCATGTTTGCCTTGCTTGTGTTGTAATGACAATTTGGGATTGTTAAATATGATGATGACGATTATGCTTGGCAATGTGTTTTGTGCATTTGGAATGTTTATGGTGTGCTAAATGATGATGTTAAATGGCTTGGCTAGTGTTATGCCTTGATAAGATATGGCTATGTCTATATTCACCATGCATGTGGAATGGTCTTTCTTGATGATGAATGAGAATAAATATGGATGATTAGCATGCCTTAGTTTAATAATGATTGATTTATGAGTATTGATGATGAAAATTGTATGGCCATTGTAATTGATACAAGATGAACTTGTATTGTGATTCATGAAAGTATTATGATGCCACATTGAAAATGTATAACAAAGGCAATTGAGACGCCCCAAACCCCCATATAAAATAGGGAAAAATTTTCGTGTTTTTGAAGAAAATAATAATTCAAATAATTAGAGTGGTGAAGTACTTTTCACCAAACCCCTGGATCTAAAATAAACCACTCCCATATATGAAGATATGAGAGGGTGAGATTAATAGATTATTTTTCAATCAGAGTCAGCGGAAGAATTCATTTAATTTAATCATTGGCCGATTGATTTCCAAGAGGAGAAATTTCATAAAAATGTGGAAGGTAGTTTATATAGCCTAGAGGTTCAATATATACTCCTCAATACCTTTAAAATAATGTTTAAGGAAGAACATGTGCATAGGATTTAAAAATCCAATTAAAATAACAAATATGAGCATCAGGGGGCATACTCTCTCAAGCGAGAATCAATCCGCTTGAGCGAGCCAGCATACCTATGCTTGGGCGAACGCTGGGCGACTTTGGGCGAAAGAGAGGAATAAGCATTAGGGCTCAGCTCGCTTGAGCGAGCCCTGTCTCGCTTAAGCGTGATACAAAAGAAAACATTGAGCGAGGCAGCGAGGCGCTTGGGCGAAAAAGGAGGTAAGCATCAGGTGTCAATCTCGCTTGAGCGGATTATGACTCGCTCGAGCGAGATCGTTCTAGAAGCATCAGCAACCCTCTGGTCGATTTTCGCTTGGGCGAGGCACCACTCGCCTGGGCGAAAATTGTCCAGAATCAAATCTCCTTCTCCCTCGCTTGAGCGCCCACTCCCACGCCTGAGCAAAAATTGTCCAGAAGCAAAACTCTGACTCTGTGGCAATCTCGCTTGGGCGAAATGCACCTTCGCTTGAGCGAATTTGGGGCAGAAACGAATCCCCTGTTTTCATAACAATCTCGCTTGGGCGAGATTCCTACTCGCTTGAGCGAGTTCTACAGAGACTCAACAGCAACGAAAATTCACTTGGACTTAACACATGCAATATCAATCCCTTCTATTTTGGCCTTACCTAAGACCTTACCTCACTTTATTATACATGCATCCCCTCATACCATACTATAGTTTAAGAGCTACATAATCCTCTCATTGATTCAAATAACATAAACATCATTATGCTAATATTAAATTCATGCACACAATCTAGAATCATCATCATCACATAATCCATAAACTAGCATAAAACACTGCATTCATCCATTCATCAAAGTTAAGTACTCAGATTCATTCTTTACACCTTTTGGGTCATGTAGGGAAAATTGACCTTACACAAACATGTCCAATTTTCTCCCATGACCTCCAAAATTATCAACCATTACAAAATTGAGCATATACACCTCATATACTCTACCAAAACAGATTTTCATGCCAGCCAAGGCGTACACATTCCTATCCATATTTACCTCCTTCCAAACTCGGCCTCCAAAAGCTGTAGGATTTAAGTCATACCTACATCAACTTTAAAAATGGCAACGGGGGGGTGAGTAACATAATCCAAATGAACTAAAGTCATACATTATGATGAAATACATGTATACTTGCACAATTAGCCATCATTACACCACATCATACATTATACACAATACATCTTATAATTTCAAGTATACATTCACAATAGCAATCACACATATAGGGTTAGTATTCAACTCTTTCCCTTTTCAATTCTCATTCATCCGTTGCCACCATAGGCTTTCACCTAGGTATATTTCCAGCTATATGCAAATGCTCTTAAAGCTAATGCATATGCACAAGAATTTTTTTTATCAAACAATGCGGATCCGACTGTGGGAAAATATAACATTAATTCAATTGTGGGACAAGCATAGGTGTGCTACTATGCCCTTACTACAGTAGAAAAAATTGTGTACACATATATCTCAATTCTATGCATGCTTACATCCTCATAATTTTTTACTGGTACCAAACCGCTATCGCCCATCTGTAGCACTAGTCACCCCGTGACTTGCGGATCAACATCGTGGCCTCAATTACCACAACTGCTACGGGCCCCTCCCGAACACACATCGAGAGAGCCGTGTCCCGTCGGACACTGAGGTAAACTCGCTCACCATAGAGCCGCCTGCCCACTGGGCACGCCACATAGGGTGCCTCGTCACCAACTATGGACAGCTTCGTGACTCATACACCGAGTCACAGGGGAAAATCACAATACGCTCGTGCACTGAGTCGCCCTTCCACTGGGCCCGCCTAGTGGAACCCCCTAATATTCCATATAGACAGCTATGCTATGCCATGGATGCAATGCAAATGCAAATCAAGTGCATCCTTACACTATGCATCCTAGATGCCACTACACCATCAATCATTCACCACCACTTAGTGGATTTCAATATTTTCATCATCCTTAATTATCACCAATTCTCCTCAATACTCATACTCATTAATAGTTAGTGGCATACACATTCAATAGATCATACACATATCTTTGGGATACTCACATCACAATTCCAATTCATCAACATAGTATCATCACAACATTACAATATTATCCTAAATACATGCCACACAATAATTATCATTCTAAATGCATTCAAATCATAACATTTTCACATCATCCATTCAACAATCATCAAAATAATCATATATACATATTTTCACATCACCAATGGATGAAATCATGCATTTAGAAAAGTTACCCCCTCCTACCTCATGTGAAGTAGTGATCAACGTGGTTTGATGGTTCCGCCTCGTCAATGGGGTCACTTCCTACATCACAATACATTATACAATCAATTTTCTACTTACTCATTAAGACTTAAATACTCATACATATATCAATAACTTGATGTTTATATTATTTTAACTCTCAAACCTCTTTTATTTCATTTTATCTACCATAACCACCATGGTTAGGTGCCACCATAAATTGTTATGCACTCAATAACCAAACCCTTTTAAGGTTTCTCCATTAATGACTTCCACCAACAAAATACCATCACCAATGACCCTTATTCATCATAACTCACATTTATTTCCAGCAATAAATACTCATCAACCTCCATTATACATTTCCTCTAAATTTGTAAAGCTAGGGTTTCATAAAGATTCCATCCACCTTCATAAATACTCTTCTCCTTCCAACCATAAATGCATCCACTTTCATTACTCCTCAAAGAAGCCTTACCCTTATACAAATCCACATTAAACTCTTGCATTAAATACTCTCCTCAAGAACCTCCATACACATGCATGGTTCCCAAAACTCATATTATCATACAACCATGGCAAAAACCCAAATAAATGGTGAGTATTCCTTACCTCACACCCAAAAACGAAAATGGGTTCAATGGAGGGAGAGAAAGCTATGAAAATGGAGGGAAAGGAGGAAAAAACAGCAGCTCCACCAACTCCCTTCAAGCTCCCACCAACGAAAATGAGAGAAAATGGAAGATGAAGCCAAGTTGCTAGGGTTTGGAAGAAGAAAAGAGGAAAATGGAGAAGATGATGATGAGAAGAAGAAGAAAATACAAATGCTTACTGCCTTCAGCGAAAACATACGTGAATAGTGAAAGAAATTTGGGTTTTTGATTTATTTTAATTCCCATTCATTAAAACTTCAGCGTTTTATAACTAACAGGTTCTCAGTTCGGGCTCAATACATCGTCTGAAAATTATTCCCAATACATATTCGGGTTCCCGATAATATTTCTAATAGCCCTGACCAATATCATCTCATTCCGAGATACTTGGTCCGACACCCATATCTCAACCGGGCTTAATTTCAGCTTAACCGATCTCTATAATTTTCTAACAGTCCCCAAAATTATCAATTTAATTATTCTCAATAGTTTGGGACATTAAATACTCCATATACCAATTTCTAATATTTATTCTGGTAATTAATTCTCTATTTTAAAATTTGGGATGTTACAATCCACCCCACCAAAAGAAAATTTCATCCTCGAAACTTCACATACCGGATTCAAATGCGTCGGGATACCGTTCTTTGACATCGTCTTCGTGTTCCCATGTGAACGTTTCAGTATTTCCATGTTTCCAAGCGACCTCCACCAAAGGTACCAACTTGTTCCGTAATTTCTTCACGAAATGTCCGACAATGCGAACAGAAACAGGAGAAACAGATAGATCATCTCGCACCTCAATCTCATCCATAGGGATCACGTGTAGAGGATCATAAACATATTTCCTCAACTGCGATGCGTGAAACACGTTGTGTAGATTAGCAAGATGCGGAGGGAGTGCTATCCGATAAGCAACCTCACCAATCCGCTCCAACACCTCATAAGGTCCGATAAATCTAGGGCTCAACTTCCCACTCTTCAACGCCCTTCCAATGCCTTTGTCGAGCGAGACCTTCAAAAACACATGGTCACCCACTTGAAACTCAAGTGGTTTATGCCTCTTGTCATAATAACTCTTCTGCCTATCCTGAGCAATCTTCATATTCTCTTGTATCTTTTTAATCTGTTCGGTAGTCTCCTGGACAATCTCCGGCCCTAAGGCCAAGTTTTCACCAACTTCAAGCAAACACAAGGGAGTTCTACACTTCCTTCCATACAATGCCTCATAAGGTGCCATGCCAATACTGGAATGGAAGCTATTATTGTATGTGAATTCGATCAATGGTAGGAATCTCTCCCAACATCCACCCTGTTCAAGGACACAAGCTCTCAACAAATCCTCCAAGCTTTGTATAGTTCTCTCCGATTGCCCATCGGTTTGAGGGTGATAAGCGGAACTAAGCTTCAACTTAGAACCCAACTCATCATGCAAACGTCCCCAAACCGAGAAGTAAACCGAGGATCACGGTCGGATATGATGCTGGACGGCACACCATGCAGCCTAACAATCTCCTTGATATATATTTGTGCCAATTTCTCCAAGGAACTCTTCATATTAATGGGTAAAAGTGAGCACATTTTGTCAACCGGTCTACAATCACCCATATAGCATCGTTTCCAGCATGAGTTCTGGGTAGTCTAGAAACAAAATCCGTAGCTATGCTATCCCATTTCCAAACCGGGATCTCCAACGGCCTCAAATAACCAGACGGTCTCTGATGCTCGACCTTAGCCTTCTGACAAATAAGACAAGATGCCAAAAAATTCGCCACATCACGTTTCATACCGGGCCACCAGAAATTCTCCTTCAAATCTTGATACATTTTGGTGGAACCAGGATGAATACTCAATATGCTTTTATGAGCTTTCTCAAGTACACGTTTCCTCACATCATCGCTTGAGGGAACATAAATTCGACCCTTCACACGGTAAATGCCATCTTGACCTTCTACTAAGAACAAATTCTTCCCTTTTTCTTGGGTTTTCTTCATCTCAATCAAATACTCATCATTGGGTTATTGCGCCTTCACATATTCAAGAAATTCATTTGCAACTTTCAACATTTCCAACACCATTTTCTTGGAAGTGTAAGTCTCCACGCCCACATTCAAATCTCTAAATTGTTCTATCAACTCCATTTCCTTTGCCATCATCATGGAGACATGCAATGACTTTCTACTCAATGCATCGGTAACTACATTCGCCTTGCCAGGGTGATACTTCAATTCAAACTCATAGTCTTTTAGGAACTCCATCCACCGCCTTTGGCGCATATTTAATTCCTTCTGGTCAAACAAGTATTTGAGGCTTTTGTGATCACTAAAGACCACAAACTTGGAGCCATACAAGTAGTGTCGCCACAACTTCAATGCAAACACCACCACCGCCAATTCAAGATTATGTGTGGGGTAATTAACCTCATGCGGTCGCAACTGCCTCGACGTATAGGCTATCACACGTTCCTTTTGCATTAACACACATCCAAGACCAAGGTTAGATGCATCACAATATACCACAAATTCATCCGTTAAGTTGGGCAATGCTAACACCGGTGCGGTAGTAAGTCTTAACTTCAACTCTTGGAAACTCTCTTCACATTCATGGGTCCACACAAAAGAGTGATTCCTCCGAGTCAACTTCGTTAATGGTAAAGCCAAACGGGAAAACCCTTCAATGAACCTCCGGTAATAACCGGCAAGACCAAGAAAACTCCTTATCTCCGTCACCGACGTTGGTCTTTCCCAAGCCATCACAGCTTCAACTTTAGGTCTATCCACAGCAACTCCATCATTCGAAATAACATGTCCAAGAAATTGGACCTCAGACAGCCGAAATTCACACTTAGAGAGCTTCGCATACAACTCCTTTTCTCGTAGAATAGTCAACACAAGACGAAGATGTCTTTCATGCTCTTCATGACTCTTGGAATACACCAAAATATCATCGATAAACACTACGATGAATTGGTCAAGATATTCATAGAAGATGCAATTCATGTAGCTCATGAAAATCGCAGGGGCATTCGTCACCCCAAATGGCATCACCACGTACTCATAATGTCCATACCGCGTTCGGAAAGCAGTTTTCAGAATATCTTCGGCCTTCACCCAAATTTGGTGATATCCGAAACGCAAATCAATCTTCGAAAACACAATAGCACCCTTGAATTGATCTAATAGATCATCAATGCATGGAAGAGGATATTTATTTTTAATGGTTAGTTTGTTGAGCTGGCGATAATCAACGCACAATCTCATGCTCCCATCTTTCTTCTTCACTAACAGCACGGGAGCACCCCAAGGAGACACACTTGGGCGAATAAATTCCCGTTCAAGTAATTCTTCCACTTGCTTTTTCAACTCAACTAACTCCATAGGAGACATCCTATAAGGAGCTCGGGAAACAGGTTCCGCACCTGGAATAAGATCGATAGAAAATTCCACTTCTCGTGGAGGAGGTAATCCGGGAATCTCTTCCAGAAACACATCGGGAAATTCTGAAACAATAGGAATCCCACAAGATTGGGAAACACCATTCCCATTAACCAAACAGGACATCACGAGAAGTTGAGAGATACCTCGCACATCAAAGCCTTCAGTATTAGAGGTTGGGAGAATCACCGCCTTGCTATGACAATCCACCAAAACCTTGTTGGCGGACAACCAATCCATGCCTAGAATAACATCCAGATCTTTCATAGGTAAACACACGAAGGATACAACAAATTTTCTACCCTCCAAGTCTATCTCGACATTCTCACATCGAGTCACCGATCTTAAGCAAGCACCAGTCGGTGTAGTCACCAATATTGCACCTTTCATCATACTCACAGGCACCCACAAGCGCCTCATACAATCTTCAGAAATAAAAGAGTGCGTAGCACCCGAATCAAATATCACATTAACAACATTACCATGTATCTGGCACTCACTTTGGACAAGATCTTCAGCTTGTGCTGCTTCTTCACTGGTCACGGCAAAGACTCTTCCAGCCATTTATTGATTAGCACCACGGTTTGGGCCATTCCGACCACCATTAGCATTACCTCGGCCATTTCCATTACCACGACTGTTACCACCATTCCGGTTGCCAAGTCTTCCACCATTACCGTTTCCACGACCACGGTCTCTAAAAGCGCCGTAGCCTCCACGGTTTGCATTATCACGTAGCACAACATCTACGGCATTCAAAGGGCAATCAGGGTGGATATGCCCCGGTTGGTTGCATCTGTAGCACATCACTGTCTCTTCATGATTGCAGTCTCTGGCCAAATGATTTCCACCACATCTAAAACAACGAAGTCCTTGGCCATCACCTCGGCCACCAACTATACCATGCCTTCCGCCACCTCGTCCACCTCTGAAAGAAGAGGACCCACGTACAAATCTTCTATTGTTCTTAAAGTTTCCTTTCTTCTTGAAGCTAGAAGATTGGCCCTTCAACTTGTAGTCATGCCCCGAATAACTCCTTGGAGCAATATCATTCTCTTCAAAAATTCTGCACTTATCCATAAGAGTAGGAAAACTCCTAATCTCTTGGTGACAAATCGCCTTCTTGATCTCTTGGCGCAGTCCATTCTCAAATTTAACACACTTCGAAGTTTCAGTGCCCTCTTGCTGAATGGGAGGATAAAACACACATAGCTCTTCAAATTTCAAAGCATACTCCTCAACTGTCATACCACCTTGCTTGAGTTCCATGAATTCAAGCTCTTTCTTGTTCTTATAACTCGCAGGAAAGTATTTCTTAAGAAACTCCGCCTTAAAATTCTCCCAATTTAGAGGAGTATGGGCAGCAATCATACGTCCACGGGTAAGGATCCACCAAGATTTGGCCTCATTCCGAACCATGAACACTGCATATTCCACCTTCTGTGTTTCGGTACATTCCATGCTAGCAAATATCCGTTCCAAGTCACGGATCCAGACATGAGCATCTTCTGGCTTATAGCCTCCATGAAATTCAGAAGGCTTCCGCTTAAGAAATTGGTCAAGACCTTGATTCGGTTGACCCATATGTTGTTGTTACCGTTCAAGTATGTCGGCAAAGCGATTAAAGGCTTCAGCCATGGCGGTTGTATCAGCATTGGGCCTATACGCCATCACTCAATCTATACACAACAACATAAACATAATTAGAAACTTAAAGTTTCTTCACCCAGTGTGCATACATATATCATTCATCATTAACTTCCTTAACACAAGTATCATCATAATGCATTTCATAATTAGAAGGTAAATATGAGAAAGGAATTGTTTGGCCGGGCTTAACAACAATCATGTAATAATTTCATTTCAATGTCAACCATCATAATTCACCCACATAATTTACAAATCAATCAGCCACAAGCAATAAACACATAGACAACATCACTTATAATGGTATCAAGAGCAATGAATGCTCTGATACCAGGTTGAGACGCCCCAAACCCCCATATAAAATAGGGAAAATTTTTACATTTTTGAAGAAATTAATAATTCAAATAATTAGAGTGGTGAAGTATTTTTCACCAAACCCCTGGATCTAAAATAAACCACTCCCATATATGAAGATATGAGAGGGTGAGATTAAAAGATTATTTTTCAATCAGAGTCAGCGGAAGAATTCATTTAATTTAATCATTGGCCGATTGATTTCCAAGAGGAGGAATTTCATAAAAATGTGGAAGGTAGTTTATATAGCCTAGAGGTTCAATATATACTCCTCAATACCTTTAAAATAATGTTTAAGGAAGAACATGGGCATAGGATTTAAAAATCCAATTAAAATAACAAATATCAGCATCAGGGGGCATACTCGCTCAAGCGAGAATGAATCCGCTTGAGCGAGCCAGTGTACCTACGCTTGGGCGAACGCTGGGCGACCTTGGGTGAAAGAGAGGAATAAGCATCAGGGCTCAGCTCGCTTGAGCGAGCCCTGTCTCCCTTAAGCGAGATACAAAAGAAAACATTGAGCGAGGCAGCGAGGCGCTTGGGCGAAAAAGGAGGTGAGCATCAGGTGTCAATCTCGCTTGAGCGGATCATGACTCGCTCGAGCGAGATCGTTCCAGAAGTACCAGTAACTCTCTGGTCGATTTTCGCTTGGGCGAGGCACCACTCGCCTGGGCAAAAATCGTCCAGAATCAAATCTCCTTCTCCCTAGCTTGAGCGCCCACTCCCACGCCTGAGCGAAAATTGTCCAGAAGCAAAACACTGACTCTGTGGCAATCTCGCTTGGGCGAAATGCACCTTCGCTTGACCGAATTTGGGGCAGAAACGAATCCCCTGTTTTCATAACAATCTCACTCGGGCGAGATTCCTACTCGCTTGAGCGAGTTCTGCAGAGACTCAACAGCAACGAAAATTCACTTGGACTTAACACATGCAATATCAATCCCTTCTATTTTGGCCTTACCTAAGACCTTACCTCACTTCATTATACATGCATTCCTTCATACCATACTATAGTTTAAGAGCTACATAATCCTCTCATTGATTCAGATAACATAAACATCATTATGCTAATATTAAATTCATGCACACAATCTAGAATCATCTGTGAACACCTCTTTCGGTCCGGCCCAAATTGTTATAACACCGGACCAGGCCTTGAAGTTGGTAACACCGGACAAGGCCTAAGTTAACACCGGACCAATGTCATGCGCCAGAGCAAAATGACAGGCATCTGTGAACACCGATTTCGGTCCCAAGTGACACCGGTACCAAAATCACTCCGCCCAACCTAAACCTCGCCTTAACTCTGCCCAACCTAAACCTCAACACTCCGCCCTCGCCTTAACTCCGCCCAACCTAAACCTCAACACTCCGCCCTCGCCTTAACTCTGCCCAACCTAAACCTCAACACTCCGCCCAACCTACACCTCGCCTTAACTTCGCCCAACCTAAGCCTCACCTTAACTCCGCCCAACCGTCCTCACCTCACACTCCGCCCTACCGTCCTCAAATCAACTCCGCCCAACCTTCCTCACCCCAGGAGTCCCTTAATGACCGATGTCGCGAATCTGACAAAAAGACGAGTGACAGGCCGAGGCAGAATGACAGGCCAGTCCGGCCCTGATGAAAGTGGACAGATTAAGATAGGCACACCGGCCCGTGTGATTCATTGAAAGATTCAGCCGGTGTCAAGACACAGGCAATGTTTCTTAAGGCCCCACATCGGATCAGTGGAGACTCCGTCCAACCATTGGCTTTGCTAACCGGTGTCACAAATTCGACAACGGAGGGACGAGATCGGAAGCTTATGCGTGGTGACCTGGAATCGCACTTCCTGGAAAATGGCAGACAGAGAGGCGGAAGTGGGCAATTAAAAAACCCCCACTGAAAACCCTGCTCCCCACCAATGATAATGGCCAGAACTGCACACCACTACACGGATGGGTGAGTGGGATTTCTGGTTGTCCTAAAACCCTCAGCCCATGACTCGAAGGCCCTATAAATGCCCCAACCAAGGAAGCTCAAGGGGTTGGTCTTCAGATTCTCCCTCTACGCGAGAAAACTCTGGAAATTCTCTCCGATTCCTCAAGATTCTTAACTGACCTCCCCACTGGAAACCAGTGACTTGCCTTAGTCACCACAAAAGAACCCTTAGTTCGAAAAGTTTTTTGAGTCTTTCTCACTAACACAAAGCCACTACTCTCACGCCGTCCGTACCTCGAACACACCTCGTCATCTCAAAACCAACCCTGTCCCATTTCCTGCATCATTACCTCGTCCATCTCCGTTACTGCTCAACAGCGTTTTGCCTCGGATTAACTTCCCACAACACCGGTCGTGACCTTCAGATTCCCAGATCGGGTCTAACTCCGGTCTATTGTCCCGGTCAGCGTGTGCGAAATCAGTCTGACACCGTCACTGCGCTCAACCTCCCACATCGGTTCTTAGCTCGTCACACTGGTTCCACTCCTTTCCTTATTTCTTTTGCTTTCAGTTCCCCTTTTTTTACTTTTCTATGAGTTTGCTGTTTTGTTGACTGTAATTGCCTGCGTACCATTAGTTTACTTTGTTAATATTTTTATCCTTTTCCATAACAAACAGACATAATAAAAAGGGCGATTTTGTAAAAAATAGTGTCGTACGGGAGTACTCCTGTCTACACAACCCTCTTAGGATTCGTGCACGTGCGAAGAACTTCACCTTGCATGAATTCTCCTCTTTAATGATATCCATCAACATCTTTCAGATTCCTCCCTAAAATAGCAATATTCAGAACTACGTAACCCTGATTTCTTGATAATTCAAGAATACGTAGGAGCAGGATTTTAACTCCTGTCGGGCCCATCTTTCTCATTTCCTTTTTTGGCTGATTTACTGCTTTACTTTTTATGTTTCTTTCACAAATGTCCTTTTTTGGTCACTTCCATGAAAATCAATTTAGACGTGACGTCTTGTTGGTTTCCCCACAGTTTCTGCCCAAGCCTCGCCATAATTTCATAGGGAAGGGATACTTAGGACAAGACGTCCCGCTTATCCCTTTCCTATCCCTATCCTTTTATCCGAGAATGTTTAATTTAGGCGTGACGTCTTATTGGCATTTTCTCATCCCCCTCTGTCTCATATCGAAGTCGAGCTTAATTCGGACAAAGCGTCCCCATTAACCTCGCTTTGACATTCTATGTCTGTACAGTTCTTTACTCCATTCTATCATTTTCAGAATAAAAGGGAAGAAATCATGTTTTATTTAAGGCTATTTATGTTGTGCTTTCAATCTTGGTACTGTCTTTGACAGGCGATGTAGGGTGCTAATACCTTCCCTACTCGTAACCGACTCCCGAACTTGGATTTCAATTTTTTAAACCAGTGCTTTACCGAACTTATTTTTTTCCCGATGTTTTTCCTATGGATAAAAACGTTGGTGGCGACTCCCTGTTTCATCTTTTCTCTCTTGTTCGCCGCGCCGTCGCGACCCAGGTTGCGACAGATGGCGACTCCACTGGGGATACTTAAGAGAGTCAAGCCAGTTTGATTGAAAGCGCATGTTCTTTTTATATAGCCTATGTTAGCTGGATTTCCTCTCCCTTTGTTTTATTTTCTGTTAATTGTTGTGGAAGTTTGTTCTTGTTTTAATTGTATTTTGTTATTTGTTTCATTATCTATGTTCGCTAGCTTGTTGAACCCTAGGGTAGAAGACCATGTTACTTTTCTGCAAACATTGAACCCTAGGGTAGACGACTTTGTATATCTGCTCTGTGTTTGTTCTTTGTGCAGAATAGGTAAGGTATAAGGTATGGACTGCCCTTCCACACACTACACTCACAATTATTTGCACACACTTATGAGTGGCGCCCTATACCCGGGCCCCAAATGAAGCTTAAGTTAGGAGGGGTTGGTAACGGAATCGTATGGGATGTACTTCCTATCCGGTATTCGTGAGAACCTCAACCAGAGTTCGACCTCTCATGATATACGCACTTAGTGAATTCCTCACTGTTTGCGTCCCTGTCATGATTAGGATCTTGGCTCTGGTGACCTTCTAGATGTCTAGCGGAAGCCACCCAATGTGAGAAATCCACTGTTAGATAAGCTATAGGTCCCAGAAAAGACTTTCAGAAAAAAACCTGGCTTAAGGCACAAAAGGGCGGACTTTACTATACCTTATCTTATTCTCGCTTTCCCTTTAAATCCAAAATTGATGAACTGCTTACGTGTTCAAAGGGTTACTTTATTCCAAACAAAGGGTGAATCATTTTTCTTTTTGAAAAAATAGTAATCCTTTAACAAATAAGCAGTTCCCTCACTTTTTGTGTACTTATGAGTCCTGGGTTATAGATCTTCCCAATCGTCAAAATGAAAACAAAATTCTATTCAAGCAGATATTGATGACGTTGGGAAGATCCATAACCCATGCGACTTTAGTTTCACATGAGTTTTGCCGACCGCTACTTCTCAAACTGAAAATGTTTTCCAATAAATTAATGAAGAAGTAGTGGTTCACAAAACATTAGCAGTAACTGACTTCTTTTTCTCTCTCTTTGCTCTTGCAGGAAGCTGTTTGGAATTTAGCGGGTACCTTTGAGCAATATGGAAATTAACATGAGATCTGATAGTTGTGACACAAATGTGACCGAGTTGAGGAAAGTATTGCACCTTAAGGCCAAGAAGATTGACATGGGTAGTCTGCAAACAATGGGGAGAAAATTAAACCTGACACAGAAAATGGCTTTTACAAGAAAGTATGGAAGGATTCTGAAGTTGTTAGAAGTGGAAGTGCAAACTGAGGCGATCACTGCCTTAGCACAATTCTATGACCCACCTCTCAGGTGTTTCACATTTAGAGACTTTCAGTTGGCCCCATCCATTGAAGAATTTGAACAAATCTTGGGGATGCCTTTGGAAGGACAGATACCTTATCGTCATCTTGACCATCATGCAACTATTGCTTCCATCGCCCGTGTCCTGAAGATCCATCCCGACACCTTAAGGGATGCACAACTAAATAGAAATCAGATCCCCGGATTCACTCGAGAATTTCTCGAGAAACATATGCAGGTCCTGGCAGAAAGAGAAGATTGGGAAGCCTTTATGGATGCTTTAGCTATTACCATCTATGGTGTTATTTTGTTCCCCAACATTGATAACTATGTGGATTATGATGCTATCGCCGTATTCCTAGCTCGCAAGCACAGGCTTGAGAATCCTGTCACGGCTGTGTTGGCAAATGTATACTGCACCATGGATTTCTGTCACACACAAGGTGGAAAAAGGGTGGTTTGTTGTCTACCTGTTTTGTATGTATGGCTCACATCACATGTTTTCCACCAAGTTTGTAGGGCCGAATGTCCGGTTTCTGATCTGAAGCTATGTCAGTTAACAGTGAAAAGTGGGCGCGAGTGGGCCAATCACCTCATAAGGCTCACAGCTGAGAAAGTTAGGTGGTATCCCCAATGGTTGGAAGTTGAATCGATTGTGTATCACTGTGGAAATTACCCAAATGTTCCCCTTATTGGTACGCAAGGATGTATCAACTATAATCCCGTCATAACCAAGCGTCAGTTAGCTTATCCTTTGCTTGGACCACCTGATGAAGAGTCTCTCATTCCTTTCATCTCATATTACTCGAAAGGAAGCTGTGTCCTTGTCATTCGGGATATAGCCAATGCATGGAAGAAAGTCCACCGAAAGGGAAGAGAGCTGGGGGCCCGAAGCCATGCTGTCAAAGGAGACTATTATGAGTGGATCTTGAATAGGGTCTCTATTGTTAAATTACCCTTCAGGAGTCCCCCTCATCTCCAGGAAACTCCTCCTGCTCCATCACTTGTTGCGGAGGATGAAGCAACCAAGGCGCTAAAGACCAAAATAGAAGAGTTAACTGCCAGAAACAAGAAGCTAGAGGAAGACCTATTGAGATGTCAGCAAGAATACACCCTTCAGAAAAGGGAGAACCTGGAGAACAAGCAAGCTGTTGAAGAGATTAGGAAGAAACGAAAGATTGATGAGAGCTACATGATGAAAGAAGACCAATGTCTTCAAGCGGCCAATTCTCAACTAAAGATGAAGAACAAGCAAAGTGATACCATCCTGGCTGAGAAACATCTTCTGAAGGATATGCTGGCACAATCAAAAGAAAATGAGCAGAATATCATGGTACAAAAAGAGCTCCTACAGACACAAGTCCACAAATTGGAACAACAGCTCAATGAAGTGGTAAAGGCTTGCGAGCAAGAGATAAGTAGGGAACGACAACGCGCCATAAACATTGAGCAAGATTGTCAAGAGACCATACGCCTCTTAGAAGCTGAACAAAATGAAACTATTCACTTGTGGATGGATCGCTTTGCTAAGCTGGCACACCTAGCCAACGGAGCTCTAGAAGATCTCCCGTTTTTACTCAAACAAGTGGAAGGAATTGCTAACCCTGTCAACACTCCTAAGGAAATTGCAACGTTCTTAGATTACTGCAGAGGACGAATTTGTAAAATGAGGGAAATGATTGCCCGAGCTAGGGATGGCTGATTTATTTTCCCGCTTTGTAACTTGGCACTTTATGGCAATAAAGTACTCTTTTCGAAATAATGGATTCCTTTGTCTTTACAACTATCTCATGTTAATTTCCAATCAATGCTTTACTTAGTACTCTTGAACGTGATGTTCTGAGGAACAGTCGAAGGATCCGTCAAGTTCCAACATTGCTTCCCGCGTAATCTCGTTTCACTTAATTTTTTCTTTAATTCGCTTATCTTTTCTAAATTTTCTTTTGTGTTTCTTTCTAAAGACATTACGGGTAAACATTCTTACGGGACCAGGCTCAGGAAGAAACTCATGGATGATATAGAACAAGAAAATGAGAATTTGAAGGCTGAGCTCGCCCAGGTCAAGGAACAGATGGCCGAGATGGCCAAGCTCCTGGAAAGGAGAGTCACAGAAGGGGGATCTTCTGCAGGGGTTGAAGACGCCCGGCAACAACCACCCACCTCTCATCACGGTCAAGATCCGGCTACAGGATCTGACCCCAGGACCACCGCACCTCCCCTCGTTGTTCGTATAAGGAGACCAAATCCTGCAAACATATAACAACATACCTTTGTGGATGAGGAAGGCAATGTTATTCCCTTTCCCCCGTATGGTTTACCGCACGGATATTTCCCACCACTCCAGGAAGAACCTTGCCACCAAGACCAAGTTCCCCTCACTGCCCAGCCTAACACTAATCAACCAAACAACCCACTTACCCAAGCACAAGCCACCCAGATGCCACCCACTCATACTCAAGCCGCCCAAACACAAGCCGCCCAAGCGCAGCCTGCTCATACCATTCATATACCCCAAACCACTGCCAAACCGGACACCTTCATACCAAACACCGACCTGTTTCATTCCTACCAGCAATATGGGAAGTTTGGTCAACACACTGCTGCCGGTCCGAGTGCTGTGGCTACCACCCAGGAAGAGAGGTTGGAATTCTTGGAAAGGCGTTTAAGGGAGATGCAAGGAACAAGTAAATTTAGGACAGGCACTGCTGCTGAACTTTGCCTAATCCCTGATGTCGTCATACCTCCTAAATTCAAGACGCCCGATTTTGACAAATACAGAGGGTTGATATGCCCAAAGAATCATCTAACCATGTACTGCCGTAAGATGGCTTCACATGCGTCAAATGACCCTCTGCTGATTCATTGTTTTCAGGACAGCCTGGTTGGGGCTCCCCTGACATGGTACAATCATCTAGAGCGCTCTCGTATACGCTGCTGGAAAGACCTAGCAGACTCGTTCATGCAACAATACAAATATAACCTGGACATGGCCCCGGATAGGGGACAATTGCAGAACATGACTAAGAAAGATAACGAGATGTTCAAGGAGTACGCCCAAAGGTGGCGCGAAGTGGCGGCACAGGTTGACCCACCTCTATCTGAAAAGGAGGTGATCACTATGTTCATAGATACACTTCAAACTCCTTTCTATGAGAAGATGATTGGAAGTGTCTCGTCCCATTTCTCTGATATTGTCACTATTGGAGAAAGGATAGAAAATGGGCTAAGGACCGGCAGGATAGTCCGAAGTCCATCTGGGATGGGAGCTGCAAGGAGACCTACACTTGGCGAAAACAGGAGAAGAGAAGGGGAGACCAACTTGGTCTCTCACAACCAGAGAAGGAATCTGGCAGGGCCACCTACCCCAGTTAGCCTTTCACCAGTATATCCCGGCGTGTCGCACCCGTATGTGGCAGCTATTCCAAACCTTAATCCACCACAATTCAGACCAACCATTGTACGGCCGCCTGGGCCACCACAGATACCACACCAAGCACCACAAGCCAACCCACCGCCAAATATCCAAAGAAGGAACAATGACCGTGCTCCACCCCAGTTCGATCCCATCCCAATGTCCTATACCGAACTCTTGCCTCACCTCATTGAAAAAACTCTAGTAGTACCCTGTCCCTTGAGGCCACTACAGCCACCTTATCCTAGGGGGTATGACCCTAATGCCCGATGCGATTATCATGCGGGTGCACCAGGCCATTCTACTGAAAATTGTCTGGCTTTGAAATATAAAGTAAGGGACCTGATTCAGGCAGATTGGATAAGCTTCCGAGAAGGAAGTCCAAATGTGACAACAAACCCTCTGCCTAATCATGAAGGGCCCGGGGTCAATGCTATCGGGGAAGATGTGGAGTATACGTCCAATGTTGAGGACATTCAGATGCCTCTAAAAGAAATTCACTCCCTTATGTTTGAGGTAGGGTTAGTGAAGGACAAATGGGATGAAGACTTCGATGATGCCCAATCGACAAAGCAGCAGGAGTTTCGAAAAACTCTCCAAAGGTTTATGGACAGTCACACTATACGAGTCTGCAAGCGCCTTGGCGATGAGGTAAATATGATACAGGGACAAACCGGGCTTCGGGCCCCAAAACCCCTGGTCATATTTTATAGTAAAAATGCGTCGCTAACGCAGACCCCTGCCAAAACTACTATTACGGCACGGCCACCTGCTCCATTCCCGTATGATAACTCCCACGCCGTGCCTTGGAAGTATAACACGGACATAGTTGTTTCCAACCCCGTAATAGTTGATCCGGCGCCCGCTTTGTTGGTTACCAACATCGCCGGTGTAGGCGGAATGACCCGAAGTGGGAGAGTATATGCACCTTCAGAGCCAAAGCAAGACAAGACTGCCGCGGAAGGCAAAACCGGGAAGGTTGGGATCGCTGGCGAAGCAAAGAAGGTTGTGCCAGAAGAAGAGACTAAGGAGTTCTTAAAATTTATCCGCCACAGCGATTACCAGGTATTGGATCAGTTGAACTATACCCCTGCCAAGATCTCCTTATTATCTCTGCTGACAAGTTCTAAATCACATCGGAACGCGCTGATGAAGGTGCTAAGTGAGGCCCACGTAAAACATGACTTGCCTATTGATAAATTCCAAGGTATTGTCGGACATATAGTGGCCAGTAACTATCTGACTTTCACGGATGACGAGGTGCCGGTGGAAGGGAAAGGACATAACAAAGCTCTCCACATCTCTGTGAAGTGTCAAGACCATATTATGGCAAAAGTGCTTGTTGATAATAGATCATCCTTGAATGTGATGCCTAAGTCTACATTAGCTAAACTACCCATAGACGGGGCATGCATGAGACCCAGCTCCATGATAGTAAGAGCTTTTGATGGGACCCGACGGGAGGTCATAGGCGAAGTTGAGCTACCCATACAAGTTGGACCCCATATCTTTCAAGTTCTCTTCCAAGTAATGGATATCATGCCCGCCTATAGTTGCTTGTTAGGGAGGCCATGGATCCATTCAGCAGGGGGAGTTCCTTCCACTTTACACCAGAAACTAAAGTTCATCGTTGATAACAGACTGGTAATCGTTTCTGGAGAGGAGGATCTTCTGGTCAGTAAGCCAGTTACTACCCCCTATGTAGAGGCAGCCGAGGAAGCCCTCGAGACATCATTCCAGGCTTTGGAGATAGCCAACGCCACAAGTATGTCTTTCCCAAAGGTACCGCTAGCAGTAGCGAAGACCATGCTTCGAGGAGGATATAAGCCGGGAAAAGGACTCGGAAGAGAACTGGAAGGAAGGACTCAACCTGTCTGTCTCCCTGAGAACAAAAACAGGTATGGCTTGGGATACCGACCTACCACTGAAGACCAAAAAAGGGTAGAAGAAGAGAGGAGAGGGAAGAGGATTACTCGTCATACCAGGCATGCATTCAACACTGCGAAAATCCGCATCTGTGACCTCTACCAGAGCTTCAGGAGCACCGGAGTAATGTTTCCAGATCAAGTGGCCGTGATCCAAAGTGATCTTGATGAAGGCCCCGGATTTGTGTATGCTGGCTCACCTGGTCAGGAACTGAACAACTGGGAGGTCATAGAATTCCCCACGATTTGTACCATTTCATCAAAGTAATCATGTTTTCTGTTCGATCCTTTAGCTATGCTTCGGGATCTCATTTTGTAACAATAAAAACTTGTTCGTTTGTTTGAATAATAAATGCCGTCAGTTTCCAAATAGCTTGATCTGTTTAGTAACCTATTATTTAAACCTTTCTCTTGCTTGTTTTCCTTTTCATTTGCTATGATACACTGAAAATGCAGATCCGAAAGCGATTCATCTGAGAATAGTGAGAATTCGGTCTTATTTCACGATTTTGACTGTCAAACTGATTGTGCCAATGAGGAATATGATGAAGACTGCGATCCCTTGCCTGAGTTAACCCGGTTATTGGAACAAGAGGATAGGGAAATTCTGCCCTACTTAGAGATAGCCGAGGTTATCGATTTGGGAATTGGAGGAGTTAAAAAGGAAGTCAAAATTGGTACCTCGTTAAGTAAAGAACAGAGGCAGGAACTGATTGGGTTGTTGAGAGAGTTCAGCGATGTTTTCGCCTGGTCTTACCAAGATATGCCGGGACTGGACAATAGCATTGTCGAACATAGGTTACCATTAAAACCCGAATGTCCGCCAGTAAAGCAGAAGCTGCGAGGTATGAAACCTGAGATGCTTTTGAAAATCAAGGAAGAAGTCAAGAAGCAATTTGATGCCGGGTTCTTAGCCGTGGCAAAATATCCACAGTGGGTGGCAAATATCGTCCCGGTCCCGAAAAAAGATGGCAAAGTACGAATGTGCGTGGACTATCGCGATTTGAACAGGGCTAGCCCCAAGGATGATTTTCCCCTGCCTCAGATTGATGTTCTGGTCGACAATACCGCGCAACATACGATCTTTTCATTCATGGACGGTTTCTCCGGATACAATCAAATTAAGATGGAGCCCGAGGATATGGAAAAACCACATTTGTCACTTTGTGGGGAACCTTCTGTTATAAGGTGATGTCTTTTGGTCTAAAGAATGTCGGAGCAACTTACCAAAGGGCCATGGTAACCCTTTTCCATGACATGATGCACAAGGAGGTAGAGGTTTACGTCGATGATATTATTGCCAAGTCTAAAACAGATGAAGGGCATATGGAAGACCTAAGGAAACTCTTCGAAAGGTTGAGGAAATTCAAGCTTAGGCTGAACCCAGCCAAGTGCATCTTCGGCGCAAGATCCGGGAAATTACTGGGATTCATAGTAAGCAAGAGAGGCATAGAGGTCGACCCTGGCAAAGTTAAAGCCATTCTTGAAATGTCTCCTCCCCGTACAGAAAAGGAAGTTAGAGGTTTCTTGGGGAGATTAAATTACATCGCACGCTTCATCTCACAGTTGACGGCAACGTGCGAGCCAATTTTCAAGTTGCTCCGTAAGAACCAACCAGTTCAGTGGAACGAGGATTGTCAAAAGGCTTTTGAAAAGATAAAGCAGTACTTGCAGAACCCGCCAATTTTGATCCCACCTACCCCGGGAAGACCACTCATTTTATACCTTACAGTGTTAGATGAATCCATGGGTTGTGTGTTGGGGCAACATGATGAGACTGGGAAGAAAGAACATGCCATTTATTATCTAAGCAAGAAGTTCACTGACTGCGAGATGAGGTATTCTGCTCTGGAAAGGACCTGTTGTGCGTTAGCGTGGGCAGCCCGACGTTTGAGACAATACATGATAAGCCACACTACTTGGCTAGTTTCCAAAATGGACCCCGTCAAATATATCTTCGAAAAACCTGCCTTAACCGGGAGGATTGCTCGATGGCAGGTCCTGCTAACTGAGTACGATATAGTCTATGTCACTCAGAAGGCTATAAAAGGAAGTATTCTGGCTGACTACCTAGCTCATCAACCCATAAGAGATTATCAGCCCATGCAGTTTGACTTCCCAGACGAAGATATCATGGCCCTCATTGATGAAGAAGGAGCCCAAAAGGATAAATGGACCCTAAGGTTTGATGGTGCTTCTAACGCATTAGGACACGGAATCGGAGCAATCCTCATTTCACCTGACAGAGAACTTATCCCCGTTTGTGCTCGATTATGTTTTGATTGTACCAATAACATCGCTGAGTACGAGGCGTGTTCTCTGGGAATCCAAGCAGCATTGGATGCCAAAGTGAGGAAATTGGAAGTATACGGGGATTCTGCCCTGGTCATTCACCAACTAAAAGGAGAGTGGGAAACTAGAGACAGCAAATTAATTCCCTATCAAACTCGCATCAAAGAGTTGATTAAGGAATTTGATGATGTTTCTTTTCACTATGTTCCCCGGGAGGACAACCAAATGGCTGATGCTTTGGCTACCCTAGCATCAATGTTCAAGGTGAGCAATGATTACGACATGCCTCTCATTGAAATAGTGCGGCACCACGAACCCGCATATTGCCAGATGATTGAAAAGGAGTCAGATGGGAAGCCTTGGTACCACGATATCAAAAGGTATGTCCGAAATCAAGAATATCCCGAAGGCGCTACAGAGAATGATAAGAGAACCCTGCGACGGCTCGCCATGGGTTTCTTTTTAAACGGTGATGTGCTTTATAAGAGAATTTACGACTCTGTCCTTCTTCGTTGCATCGACACCGACGAGGCAAGTAAAATCATGAGGGATGTCCACGAGGGATGTTTTGGAACTCACACCAACGGGCACGCCATGTCGAGAAAGATCTTGAGGGCTGGTTACTACTGGATGACCATGGAGTCAGACTGTTTTGCCTATGTTCGTAAGTGTCACAAATGTCAGATATACGCGGACCATATTCACGCTTCCCCGTCTTCCCTGAATGTCTTGTCAGCTCCCTGGCCCTTTTCAATGTGGGGTATGGACGTCATTGGACCCATCGAGCCAAAAGCCTCTAACGGTCATCGTTTCATTTTAGTCGCTATCGACTATTTCACAAAATGGGTAGAAGCTGCTTCGTACGCCAATGTGACAAGGAGTGTTGTGGTTAAATTTGTCAAGCGCGAACTGATATGCCTGTACGGTCTGCCGAGTCAGATCATCACTGATAATGGCATGAATTTGAATAACAAAATGATGAAGGAACTCTGTGAAGACTTCAAAATCCACCATCATAATTCCTCCCCGTATCGCCCTAAAATGAATGGGGCAGTCAAGGCAGCCAATAAAAACATCAAGAAGATTGTACAGAAAATGGTTGTGACCTACAGAGATTGGAGCGAAATGCTCCCCTTTGCTTTACATGGGTATCGCACCTCAGTCCGAACCTCAACTAGGGCCACTCCATTCTCCCTGGTTTATGGAATGGAGGCAGTCCTACCTTTCGAAGTAGAGATCCCTTCTCTTCGAGTGATAATGGAAGCGGAATTAAAGGAAGCTGAGTGGGTCCAAGCTCGACATGACCAGTTAAATCTGATTGATGGAAAGAGATTAACCGCCCTTTGTCATGGTCAGCTGTATCAAAAGCGTATGAAACGAGCGTTTGAAAAGAAGGTACGACCTCGACGATTCCAAGAAGGAGACCTAGTCCTCAAGAAAATCTTGCCAATCCAAAAGGACATCCGAGGGAAATGGACACCTAATTACGAAGGACCATACGTCGTGAAGAAGGCTTTCTCTGGAGGAGCTCTAATCCTCACCAACATGGATGGAGAGGATCTACCAATGCTTGTGAACGCCGACGCGGTGAAGAAATATTTTGCCTAAAAAAAAAAAAAAAAGGGTGCTCGCTAGGCTGAAAACCCATGGGGCAGCCTAGGCAAAAATTAGAGCTGCTTGATGAGTCGAAAACCCGGGAGGGCGGCTCAGGTAGAATAAAAAGCCACAAGTTCAGGCGTAAGGACGAGAACTCTTCAGAGAAGGAAAACTGATCAGGCATGCGCATCTTTGTCAAAATCATTTCCCAGAAGTAAAATCAGAGGATGGTCTCAAAGTCGTGAGGAAAGATCCGGATTCTTATCACTCGCGGGGAGTCGCTGGAGGGTTCAAAAGGCCTTCTTTCTCTCCCACCTCTTAATTGTTTATACATATGTTTTTGTTACCTTTACCTTCATTACCAATGTACATACTTATATTCAATAATAAAATAAGCTTTCCCTTTCCTTCCCCTGAGTCTACAGCTGAATCTTATAAACGAACAAGTTTTTCTTAAGAGGAAATTTTTGAAATGAAAAAGTGATGAAATGAAAAGTCGTGGTGAAACGAAATGTATCCTGGCGTCAGACCCGGCCCGTGAGAAAGCATAACCAATTCTGTTAATCATGTTCCTGGAAGACAGAATTTGTCTCTATCTCATCCATGAGTTATCTTGAAAGCCTATCTCTTAGGAAAGGTCGCTCGAAATGTCAATTCTTTTGATTACTCGTGCTTCTAACCATCTGTTTTGAAGGGTGATGGAACTACGTCACACAGAAATGAAGAACCTGACACCAAGGATCCGGACCAGAAGTTTTCCCCAAGAGAAATCAGTAGATTGGCATCCCCAGTGAAATCACAATCGCCAAAGCTAGCACTTCCCAAGTTCTCATTCCCCAGCGGAACCATAATCACCAAAAAACTACACTTCCCAAATCCTTCCCCAGTGGGACTACACTTCCCGGTCAACCCAAACTGGGGCATCTCCCTGGGTTTGTTCTTTCATTCAAGGGGCAGTTCCCCAAGATTTCATCCAATCATGTCAAACTGGGGCATCTCCCCGGGTTTATTCTCTTAGTCAAGGGGCAGTTCCCCAAGATTTCATCCAATCATGTCAAACTGGGGCATCCCCCCGGGTTTTTCCTATCAGTCAAGGGGCAATTCCCCACCTTTACCTTTCCAAAAACCAAGGGCCACACCCCACATTTATTTTTCCTGTCAGCCAAGGGGCAATCCCCCACCTTTTACCTTTCTGCAAACCAAGGGCCACACCCCACATTTATTTTTCATGTCAGTCAAGGGGCAATCCCCCACCTTTACCTTTCTGCAAACCAAGGGCCACACCCCACACTTATTTTCCTGTCAATCAAGGGGCAATCCTCCACCTTTACCTTTCTGCAAACCAAGGGCCGCACCCCACTTATTTTCCCGTCAATCAAGGGGCAATCCCCCACGTTTACCATTCTGCAAACCAAGGGCCGCAGCCCACATTTATTTTCCTGTCAGCCAAGGGGCAATCCCCCACCTTTATCTTTCTGCAAATCAAGGGCCATACCCTATATTTATTTTCCTGTCAGTCAAAAGACAACCCCAGTTTTTTTTTTTTTTTACTCTTCCATAAATCAAGGGCCACACCCCGTATTTTATCTTCGGTCAAGGGGCGATTCCCCACTCTTACCTTCCTATCACCCACCGTATGTCAAAAAAAAAAAAAAAAAAAACGGTGTTGATCCGATATAGGTAGAGGAGGTCCACTCTATTCCAAGACAAGTGGTGATCCAAAGGACGGTGTCATGACCCTCAAGGTCAAATGAAGTAGACCCTGTCAAGTTGCGGGGAACGGTGTCCCGATGGTTACACCGCTTACTACTTCGGGGCGTAACAAACGGTGTCATGAAACCTACCTCGGATAGAATTGGGTTAAGGGGTTGCCAAGACCGATGTCAGGCCAATTACACCGGAGGTTCGAAGGTTAATCGAAGTTGTGGACGGGGTGGCCATGATACGCTAATCCGAGGTTCTATGCTTCACAAAAGACATTGTCCATGATGAAGTCCTAATTCTAAGTTGATGATTAGACGGTGTTACTTCAAGTCGTTACCTCATACCGGTCACAAGAGAGAGATACTTGGAAACATTTTGAAAGAAAAGAGAAGACAAGCAGATGGATGAAAATTGCATTGTATTAATAGAGGGCACTGAGGCCATTACAAAAATTAAAACTCCGGAGCCCATCCCGGAACAAGGCTAAGAAAAAAAATCCTAAGAGTTGGGTGCTGGAGAGTCCGGTCTAGCGGAGGCTGTCCTCTCGGATTCCTCCGACACCGTCCTCAGTTCCATGCTTTGGCCTTCGGGGAGGGGCATCAGTTCATAAGGAATATCCTCAGGTTCCAAAGCCTGACCCCAGTCCATAGCATATAGGTGGCCACCATGAAATTCATAGTAGACACCTATACCATTCAGGTTAAGTTGAACAGCGGAGTTCCGGTGTACAACCTGGCGAACGGCAGAACTGAAGGCGACATCTGCCAGTACCGAAAATTCAGCCATCTGCTCCTCAGCTTCCATCCGCTCCTTCGCTTGCTCTTCCTGCACATCGGCAAGCTTCCCAGATAGTTCTTTGTTTTTCTCGTCCAACTCGGCCTTTGCAGCCTTGGCTTCATCCAGTTCGGTCTGGAAAGCTTTGAGAGCGTCCTCTGAAGCCTTAGCCTTAGCCTCAGCAGCATCTGCCCTCTTGGCAGCCGATGTGTAAGCAGCAGTGAGTTCGGACAGGTCCTCCTTGCTCTTGGTCAGCTCCTGCTCCTTTTGGGTCAAAGCAGTCTGAGCCTCGACTCTCAAGGCCTCAGCTTTCTTCATTCGGTCTAGGCATTCCTTAGCCTCGACTCCGGAGTAGTAAGAGCGGCCTAAAGAGCTGAGGACCCCAGCTGCCTCAACCAAATTAAAAATAGCTGCTTCGGCAGCAGACTGAGCTTCAGAAGCAGGGAGATCGGCTTTGAGCTTGAAGGGGATATGGACCCGAGCCGGTGTCCCTCCAACATACTCTAGAAAATCCGAGAGGCGGGAGTTGACAACGATGTCCTCAGGTTGAGACCGGACTGGAGAAATATTTACAGGACCGGCCTCCTCCTCCCTTGGTACCTCTACCTCGGCCACAACCGTTGGAGCCTTGTGCTTTTTCGACCTGGAGGTTGTGCCGGGGTGGGACTTCCTTTTTACTGGGACTCTCTCAGCTGGCCCCAGATCCATCGCCCCAACATTTTCGGCCGGAATGCTCACCATCTTGGACGGGGTGCGACGAGGAGTCACCCTATTCTCCTGTGCAGCAGCAGCAGCGTTCCGGGCTTCGGCAGCTTCCCTCAGTTTCCTGAGGATGTCTATCCGAGCCATCTCGCCTGAAAAGAAAAAGAAACGATGTTAGTACCGGTGTGAATATATAATAGAAGGGGGTGAGGTTAAACAATATCTACCAAGGTAAGCATCCCGGCCCGACTCTATCCCCAAAAGCCTCTTGTAGGAAAATTTGGCGATGACAGAATAACCCTTCAGAGCGTCCAAGACCTTCTTGGACTCAGTCGACAAGGTACTCTCACTGACGATGTAGGCATTGCTTGTCAGGAGAAAGTGTTCATGAGTCCAACCGGTGTAAAATTTTCTGGAAAAATCAGAATTCTCCCAGAACACCGGCCTGCCAGCATTGACCTCGACTTTGACATAGGAGTGTTTGAAACTGACCCCGTCTGTCTTGGCCGATTCGGTGTAACTTTCGAAGTTAACCACCTTTGAGTCGCAGCGGAGGTTGATGAAGCCTAGACCCCCTCCAGAGTTACCCCGGCGCATCACCCTGCAATAAGTAAAAAAGAGGGCCACTGTGGGGACGAAGTGGAAGTACTCCCCAAGCACTTCCAAGGACCTTACCAAGCCCCAGCCATTGGGATGAAGTTGGCTAGGAGCGCAGTCAAGAAACCGGAGTACCCCCATCTCAAACTCCGTCAATGGGAATCGGACGCCGATCTTAGAAAAGACCATCTCATACATAAAGAGGTTCCTTGACCCCGGTTGATGGCAGATCCTGTCCGAGGTTTGAGGGCAGAATACAGTAAAGTCGTTTTCATGCTCAACATCGGCATGAACAACGACATCTTCGATGGTGACATCGGCAGCATCTTCGGCATACCGGGAGACAATCGTCTTTGGGTCTTCATGAACCCAAAAGTAAGGATCCCTGGCCTTCTCAGCTAGCCAGTTGATCCGGTGTGCCAAGACATTCGTCTCAATAGGGTCAGTAATCACAGCAACACCGGTGGAGGAATTTTCAGAAGCCATTCGGACGGTATGGCGAAGAAAGGGAATACAACTGTAAAAGGCCACATCGTCAGTAAGATATAAATCGGCACTGCTTCCCCCTTCACTAGCAGTGCCAAAGTTAAACGAGGAGCCTGACGATGTGTCAAACCCCTCTGTTTCCCACAAAGGCAATGCGGAGAAACGGTGCCCTGATGAGACGAACCGATGTGAAGCTCCCGAAGTTGCCCCACTTTGGTGACTCGGACCTCGGCTCAAAACTCCACCCGGCTGACGCCGGGATGTAATTGAAGGAGGACCAGACAGGACCTCAATGGAGTCATTACTTGAACCGGTGTCCCCCATGACCTATCTACGAAATTAAAATGAAGGGTGGGATGGCTACCTGCTGAGGCAATGCGTGCAGTTCTTTTAGTACGAGCCAGGACGTAACACCGGAGAAAAAGCTTTAACGCCGGAGGAGAACTTCGGACACCGGAGAGGTTGAACGTCGGAGAGACAGCACTTCAATATCAAGAAAGGAGTGAAAATGATGGATCCCCGAATTTGCTTTTATAGAGGGAGGAGCGGAGATCCAGAACCTTCCGCATTCCGGCCCATGGCCCATTAAAAAGGGCCGACTTTTGGCATTCCGGCCCAATGGCGCGAATTTTAAATTTTGAAAAAGAGCCAGTTAGCTGATGACACGTGGAATGCTCAGTCACCCAGTGACGTGGACCACATTTGAGACACGTCGGCTGTTCAAAATGCCACATCATTAAGCCCCACACCGGATTTTGTTCCTACTTAGTCCCTACATCGGTGTTCGTATCTTTACTCCCCTTTCACCTTGGAAATTTACATTTCTCTTGTGAAAGAGAGTAAAGAGGGGCATCTGTGAACACCTCTTTCGGTCCGGCCCAAATTGTTATAACACCGGACCAGGCCTTGAAGTTGGTAACACCGGACAAGGCCTAAGTTAACACCGGACCAATGTCATGCGCCAGAGCAGAATGACAGGCATCTGTGAACACCGATTTCGGTCCCAAGTGACACCGGTACCAAAATCACTCCGCCCAACCTAAACCTCGCCTTAACTCCGCCCAACCTAAACCTCAACACTCCGCCCTCGCCTTAACTCCGCCCAACCTAAACCTCAACACTCCGCCCAACCTACACCTCGCCTTAACTTCGCCCAACCTAAGCCTCACCTTAACTCCGCCCAACCGTCCTCACCTCACACTCCGCCCTATCGTCCTCAAATCAACTCCGCCCAACCTTCCTCACCCCAGGAGTCCCTTAATGACCGATGTCGCGGATCTGACAAAAAGACGAGTGACAGGCCGAGGCAGAATGACAGGCCAGTCCGGCCCTGATGAAAGTGGACAGATTAAGATAGGCACATCGGCCCGTGTGATTCATTGAAAGATTCAGCCGGTGTCAAGACACAGGCAATGGTTCTTAAGGCCCCACATCGGATCAGTGGAGACTCCGTCCAACCATTGGCTTTGCTAACCGGTGTCACAAATTCGACAACGGAGGGACGAGATCGGAAGCTTATGTGCGGTGACCTGGAATCGCACTTCCTGGAAAATGGCAGACAGAGAGGCGGAAGTGGGCAATTAAAAAACCCCCACTGAAAACCCTGCTCCCCACCAATGATAATGGCCAGAGCTGCACACCACTACACGGATGGGTAAGTGGGATTTCTGGTTGTCCCAAAACCCTCAGCCCATGACTCGAAGGCTCTATAAATGCCCCAACCAAGGAAGCTCAAGGGGTTGGTCTTCAGATTCTCCCTCTAAGCGAGAAAACTCTGGAAATTCTCTCTGATTCCTCAAGATTCTTAACTGACCTCCCCACTTGAAACCAGTGACTTGCCTTAGTCACCACAAAAGATCCCTTAGTTCGAAAAGTTTTTTGAGTCTTTCTCACTAACACAAAGCCACTACTCTCACGCCGTCCGTACCTCGAACACACCTCGTCATCTCAAAACCAACCCTGTCCCAATTCCCGCATCATTACCTCGTCCATCTCCGTTACTGCTCAACAGCGTTTCGCCTCGGATTAACTTCCCACAACACCGGTCGTGACCTTCAGATTCCCAGATCGGGTCTAACTCCGGTCTATTGTCCCGGTCAGCATGTGCGAAATCAGTCTGACACCGTCACTGCGCTCAACCTCCCACATCGGTTCTTAGCTCGTCACACCGGTTCCACTCCTTTCCTTATTTCTTTTGCTTTCAGTTCCCCTTTTTTTACTTTTCTATGAGTTTGCTGTTTTGTTGACTGTAATTGCCTGCGTACCATTAGTTTACTTTGTTAATATTTTTATCCTTTTCCATAACAAACAGACATAATAAAAAGGGCGATTTTGTAAAAAATAGTGTCGTACGGGAGTACTCCTGTCTGCACAACCCTCTTAGGATTCGTGCACGTGCGAAGAACTTCACCTTGCATGAATTCTCCTCTTTAATGATATCCATCAACATCTTTCAGATTCCTCCCTAAAATAGCAATATTCAGAACTACGTAACCCTGATTTCTTGATAATTCAAGAATACGTAGGAGCAGGATTTTAACTCCTGTCGGGCCCATCTTTCTCATTTCCTTTTTTGGCTGATTTGCTGCTTTACTTTTTATGTTTCTTTCACAAATGTCCTTTTTTGGTCACTTCCATGAAAATCAATTTAGACGTGACGTCTTGTTGGTTTCCCCACAGTTTCTGCCCAAGCCTCGCCATAATTTCATAGGGAAGGGATACTTAGGACAAGACGTCCCGCTTATCCCTTTCCTATCCCTATCCTTTTATCCGAGAATGTTTAATTTAGGCGTGACGTCTTATTGGCATTTTCTTATCCCCCTCTGTCTCATATCGAAGTCGAGCTTAATTCGGACAAAGCGTCCCCATTAACCTCGCTTTGACATTCTATGTCTGTACAGTTCTTTACTCCATTCTATCATTTTCAGAATAAAAGGGAAGAAATCATGTTTTATTTAAGGCTATTTATGTTGTGCTTTCAATCTTGGTACTGTCTTTGACAGGCGATGTAGGATGCTAATACCTTCCCTACTCGTAACCGACTCCTGAACTTGGATTTCAATTTTTTAAACCAGTGCTTTACCGAACTTAGTTTTTTTCCCAATGTTTTTCCTATGGATAAAAACGTTGGTGGCGACTCCCTGTTTCATCTTTTCTCTCTTGTTCGCCGCGCCGTCGCGACCCAGGTTGCGACATCATCATCATCACATAATCCATAAACTAGCATAAAACACTGCATTCATCCATTCATCAAAGTTAAGTACTCAGATTCATTCTTTACACCTTTTGGGTCATGTTGGGAAAATTGACCTTACACAAACATGTCCAATTTTCTCCCATGACCTCCAAAATTATCAACCATTACAAAATTGAGCATATACACCTTATATACTCTACCAAAACAGATTTTCATGCCGGCCAAGGCGTACACATTCCTATCCATATTTACCTCCTTCCAAACTCGGCCTCCAAAAGCTGTAGGATTTAAGTCATACCTACATCAACTTTAAAAATGGCAACGAGGAGGTGAGTAACATAATCCAAATGAACTAAAGTCATACATTATGATGAAATACATGTATACTTGCACAATTAGCCATCATTACACCACATCATACATTATACACAATACATCTTATAATTTCAAGTATACATTCACAATATCAATCATTTGGATTGCCAATCACACACATAGGGTTAGTATTCAACTCTTTCCCTTTTCAATTCTCATTCATCCGTTGCCACCATGGGCTTTCACCTAGGCATATTTCCAGCTATATGCAAATGCTCTTAAAGCTAATGCATATGCACAAGAATTTTTTTTATCAAACAATGCGGATCTGACTGTGGGAAAATATAACATTAATTCAATTGTGGGACAAGCATAGGTGTGCTACTATGCCCCTACTGTAGTAGAAAAAAATTGTGTACACATATATCTCAATTCTATGCATGCTTCATCCTCATAATTTTTTACTGGTACCAAACCGCTATCGCCCATCTGTAGCACTAGTCACCCCGTGACTTGCGGATCAACATCGTGGCCTCAATTACCACAAGTGCTACGGGCCCCTCCCGAACACACATCGAGAGAGCCGTGTCCCGTCGGACACTGAGGTAAACTCGCTCACCATAGAGCCGCCCGCCCACTAGGCCCGCCACATAGGGTGCCTCATCACCAACTATGGACAGCTTCGTGACTCATACACCGAGTCACAGGGGAAAATCACAATACGCTCGTGCACTGAGTCGCCCTCCCACTGGGCCCGCCTAGTGGAACCCCCTAATATTCCACATAGACAGCTATGCTATGCCATGGATGCAATGCAAATGCAAATCAAGTGCATCCTTACACTATGCATCCTAGATGCCACTACACCATCAATCATTCACCACCACTTAGTGGATTTCAATATTTTCATCATCCTCAATTATCACCAATTCTCCTCAATACTCATACTCATTAATAGTTAGTGGCATACACATTCAATAGATCATACACATATCTTTGGGATACTCACATCACAATTCCAATTCACACATGGTTTCAAACCATCATTATACTTCATCAACATAGTATCATCACAACATTACAATATTATCCCAAATACATGCCACACAATAATTATTATTCTAAATGCATTCAAATCATAACATTTTCACATCATCCATTTAACAATCATCAAAATAATCATATATACATATTTTCACATCACCAATGGATGAAATCATGCATTTAGAAAAGTTACCCCCTCCTACCTTAAGTGAAGTAGTGATCAACCCAGTTTGATGGTTCCGCCTCGTCAATGGGGTCACTTCCTACATCACAATACATTATACAGTCAATTTTCTACTTACTCATTAAGACTTAAATACTCATACATATATCAATAACTTGATGTTTATATTATTTTAACTCTCAAACCTCTTTTATTTCATTTTATCTACCATAACCACCATGGTTAGGTGCCACCATAAATTGTTATGCACTCAACAACCAAACCTTTTTAAGGTTTCTCCATTAATGACTTCCACCAACAAAATACCATCACCAATGACCCTTATTCATCATAACTCACATTTATTTCCAGCAATAAATACTCATCAACCTCCATTATACATTTCCTCTAAATTTGTAAAGCTAGGGTTTCATAAAGATTCCATCTACCTTCATAAATACTCTTCTCCTTCCAACCATAAATGCATCCACTTTCATTACTCCTCAAAGAAGCCTTACCCTCATACAAATCTACATTAAACTCTTGCATTAAATACTCTCCTCAAGAACCTCCATACACATGCATGGTTCCCAAAACTCATATTATCATACAACCATGGCAAAAACACAAATAAATGGTGAGTATTCCTTACCTCACACCCAAAAACGAAAATGGGTTCAATGGAGGGAGAGAAAGCTATGAAAATGGAGAGAAAGGAGGAGAAAACAGCAGCTCCACCAACTCCTTTTAAGCTCCCACCAACGAAAATGAGAGGAAATGGAAGATGAAGCCTAGTTGCTAGGGTTTGGAAGAAGAAAAGAGGAAAATGGAGAAGATGATGATGAGAAGAAGAAGAAAATGCAAATGCTTACTGCCTTCAGCGAAAACATACGTGAATAGTGAAAGAAATTTGGGTTTTTGATTTATTTTAATTCCCATTCATTAAAACTTCAGCATTTTATAAGCAACAGGTTCTCAGTTCGGGCTCAATACATCGTCTGAAAATTATTACGAATACATATTCGGGTTCCCGATAATATTTCTAATAGCCCTGACCAATATCATCTCATTCCGAGATACTTGGTCCGACACCCATAACTCAACCGGGCTTAATTTCAGCTTAACCGATCTCCATAATTTTCTAACAGTCCCCAAAATTATCAATTTAATTATTCTCAATAGTTTGGGACATTAAATACTCTATATACCAATTTCTAATATTTATTCCGGTAATTAATTCTCTATTTTAAATTTGGGATGTTACAGCAATGATTGATTAAAATAAAATCCACAAAGAGTTTGAGTGGTGATACTGATGATGGTGATGATTGATGAGTGGCATGATTAGGTTGCATAGTTGTGAGAATGCATATGATTGGCATTTCCATTGCATCCATGGCATATTGCATAGCTGCCAATATTGGAATGTTAGTGGATTCCCCCGGTTGGCCCAATGGGAGGGCGGCTCTGTGCATGAGCATCCTTATTTTCCCCTGTGACTCGGTGTGTAAGTCACGAAGCTGCCCATGTATAGCTATAGGGAGCTGCATGTGGTTTGGCCCTTGTGGGGGTGGCTCTTTGAGAAGCAAGTGTCCCTAGTGGTCCTTTGGATCACAGCTGCCATGGTATGAATCATGGTTGGCCTACAACACCTTTATGTTGTTTATGGTGTTTACCGCGGTCATGGTGAAAATGGCCGGGTGTTGCAAGATGGGCGATGCGGTTTGGTACCTGTAAAACATAATGATATGCATGCAATTTGATGATAAGTGTACACAGTTTACTACTGTAATAGGGGTATGGTTATATGATCATGCTTGAGTCCCATAATTTGGTGTTTATTTCCCACAGTTGGATCCGTAATTGTTAATTACTCCATTGTGCGTATGCATTAGCTTAAGAGCATTTGCATATAGCAATGAGGTATGCCAAAGGTGATGAGAAATGGTGATGGTTGTGATTGGGTGAGAAAATACCTAAGGACAACATAAAGGATATGAATACAAAGAAATATATTGTGTATGGTAATGATATGTGTGATAGTCTAATATTAAGGGACTTGATTGTATGTATGCTCTTATACTTTGTTATGACCTATAGTAATCACATGGTATTCATATTCATCCTTTGGAATGTATGAATCATTCTCCCATGTTGTCCACTTTTAGCTTTGTGATGCAGGACATTCTTGGGGTGAGATGCATCTCCTTTTTGAAGTGTATTTTGATGGTGGAGGTATATAGCTGTATAGGTAGTGCCTTTGCTAATAAATCATTGCTTTTGTATAGCATATAGTGTTGGTATATGCTTATTATGTATCTAGATTAATGAATGTTGATTTTGAAGGTCATAGGTGAAAATAGGACCTTATGTTTATGGATAATTGTTGAGTATGACCTAGACAATGTATGATGATAATTGTGATGCTGGAACTATTGCCTAAATGATGAATGGATGATGTTAATTCATGATTTTCAATGCTTTATGTTGCAAATGTGAAGTTAAGTTTTGATGTTTATCCAAATTTGAGGAACCAATAGGGTCAAATTGAGTTTTATGTGATTTTGATGGCATGTAATGGTTCCAACAGCTTAAATACATGAGTTATGATTTATTGAAACTAGAATGGGCCAATTCATTGAGAATTGACCCCTAAGTTGCATCAAAATGCCTCAAAATGGGACAAATGTATTTATGCACATGAGTCTCTCGATTTAAGGAATTTTTGAGTGCAGCCAGTGGCTACGCATCACAAATAATATATTTTAGCTAGTGTTAAAATTTAGTGGCAATTGGATTTGATTTGAAAAAGATAGGGTGGTTAGAAGTTAAAAAATGATAGGTTTTCTACATAATGCAGCAGGTGCTGTCATACAGGGCTTGGAATCAATTCACAGAAAGCCCTGAATCGATTCAGAGCACTGTCCATTGCAAGAAAAATGTGTGAATCAATTCACCCTGGGTGTTGAATCGATTCAGAGACTTAAAAGTGCCTTGTTTTACCTATTGAAAAGCATGAATCGATTCACTTGGAGGCTGAATCGATTCATCCACCTAATTTTCATGATTTTGGGCCATTTGGGACACATGAATTGATTCATGCTAGCCTTGAATCGATTCATGCCATTGATTCTTCAAAAATGGTTATGTTTTGCAGCATCTTGTGTCCCATTGAGCCATGGCATCATCATATATCATTGTGCAATTGCATTTGCCACTTTTTAACAATTAATTTGAATATCTTTAAACCTCTTATCATACAATTCCATAACTCTCAAAATAAATTATGTTTTCCACTATTCCTTGTTGATAATCCTATGATTGATTGTCCAAGGAGCACTCTTGATTTAATTTATTCACCTTCTCATATCTCTATATATGAGATAGGTTATTTAAATGGTCTGGGGTTACTCATTAAACTTTACTTCGCGAATGCCTTCTTTTCCTAAATTATTTTCTTTTTTAAATCGTGAAAAATTTACCCTCGGTTTTGGGGTCATCTCAACCTGGTATCAGAACATTAATTGCTTTTTAATGAACATTTTTTTGAGGTATGCAAGCGATTATTGTTCATGATTGAATTATGTGAATTGTAATTGATTGAGTTATGGACTTTTGATTTAATTATGGCTGTTGGTATTGAATTAAGATTGGTATGCTTGTTGTTTGAGTCCGGGCAAGATTCCTTACACTATTTACCTTCAATGATGAATATGTTGTGATTATGCATTGAAATTAACATAATTATGTGATATGATATATAATGGGCCAATGGATGTTGAAACCTCTATATATATGTTGAAAGTTAAATTGTTTGGTCTAGTTTACTCATGTGTGAGCCATGTCTTAATGTATAGGCGTGAAACATGGCTGGTAGGCATAACCGAGAAGCCGCTGCTATAGCATCTGCTTTAAACTGCATTGCGGATCTCTTAGAAAGACAAGGCCAACAGAATGTGGGACAAGGCGCCCAAGGTCTTGATCGATTTCTTAGGAGGAAACCTTCTAAGTTCCATGGAGGGTATAAGCCTGAGGATGCTTATGTTTGGATTAATGACTTAGAGAGAATCTTCGCAAGCATTAAGTGTTCTGAAGCTTAAAAGGTGGAGTATGCGGTCTTTATGGTCTGTGATGAGGCTGAATCATGGTGGCGTCTTACTAGGGGCGCATGGTGTCTGCTGATGTTCCCTTGGTTTGGGAAAATTTCAAGGTTGAATTTATGAAGAAATACTTTCCAGAGAGCTATAAAAGTAAGAAACAACTTGAGTTTATGGAGCTTAAGCAAGGTGACATGACTGTGAAGAGTATGCCTCCAAGTTTGAAGAATTATGTGCATTCTATCCTCCTTATCAATAAGAGGGTACTAAAGCTTCAAAATATGTGAAATTTGAGAATAGTTTGAGGCCCGAGATCAAGTGGGCTATCCAGTATCAAGAGATAAGAAGCTTTTTGACGCTTATGAATAAGTGTCGCATTTATAAAGATGATGTGGCTCCATTGAGTCATGGAAAACATGAACCCAAGTTGAAGGGTCAATCCTCTAACTTCAAGAGGCATGGTCACTTTAAAAAGAAGAGATTCTTTTGTGGTGGGTCCTCCAATGTAAGAGGACGTGGTGGATATCGAGGTGGTAATGGAAATGGTAATCAAGGTCGTGGCAATGTCCAAGGCCTTAGTTGTTTCAAGTGTGGTGCTAATCATCTGGCACGTCATTGTCCACAAGATGATGTGGTATGCTACCAATGCAACCAAACGAGGCACATTCACCTTAATTGCCCATTAAATGCAAGAAATGCTAATGTTGATACTCCCGCTCGCATGAACCATAATGCTAACCGTGGAGGTCATGGTGGCTTTGGAGGCCGTGGTCGTGGAAACGGTAATGGACATAATGGTGGCTGCAATGGTGGCTATGATGGAAAGCCAAATGGTGGGCGTAATAATGGTCTAGGTAATGGCCATGGTAGAAGAAATGGTAATCATAATGGTGGTAATCAACCACAAGCTGTTGGAAGAGTCTTTGTAGTTACCGGTGAAAGAGCCGCTCAAGTGGAAGATCTTATTCGTGGTGAGTGTGAAATTCATGGCATCTTAGTGTGTGTTATGTTTGATTCTGGTGCTACTCATTCATTTATTTCCAAAGATTGTGTGAGGCGCTTGAAAGTGTCGTTGCATGACGAAAGGCTCCATAATAGTGACTACACCGACCAATGCTTGTTTGAGATCAGTGACTCGATGTGAGAATGTCGAGATGATTCTTGAGGGTAGAAAGTTTGTTGTATCCCTCGTGTGCTTACCTATGAAAGACCTGGATATTATCCTAGGCATGGATTGGTTATCTGCCAATAGAGTCTTGATGGATTGTCATAATAAGGCGGTGATCTTTCTGATTTCGAACGCTGAACACTTTGACCTGTAAGTTATCTCTTAGCTTCTTGTGATGTTCTATATGGTTGATAGGAATGGTACATCCCAATCTTATGAAATTCCCGTTCCCGATGTTTTTTCGGATGAGATTCTGGATTGCCTCCTCACGTGAAGTGGAATTCTCTATTGATCTTATTCCTGGCGTTAAGCCTGTTTCTCGAGCTCCTTATAGGATGTCTCCTATGGAGTTTTCTGAGCTTAAAAAGAAAATCGAGGAATTACTTGAACAAGAGTTTATCTGCCCAAATGTGTCTCCTTGGGGTGCTTCTGTGTTGTTGGGGAAAAAGAAGGATGGAAGCATGAGATTGTGCGTTGACTATCACTAACTCAATAAATTAACTATCAAGAACAAATATCCTATTCCTCACATCGATGATCTCTTGGATCAATTAAAGGTGCTGTTGTGTTTTCCAAGATTGACTTGCGTTACGGATATCACCAAATTCAGGTGAAGACCGATGATATTCCAAAAACTGCCTTCCAAACGTGATATGGCCACTATGAGTATGTGGTGATGCCATTTGGTGTGACAAATGCTCCTGTGATCTTCATGAATTCCATGAATCGCATCTTCCATGAGTATCTTGACCAATTTGTCATGGTGTTTATTGATGACATTTTGGTGTACTCTAAGAGTCATGAAGAACATGAAAGGCATCTTCGCCTTGTGTTGTCTATTCTTCGAGAGAAAAAATTGTATACCAAGCTCTCTAAATGCAAATTCTGGTTTGATGAGATTTCCTTTCTCGGTCATGTGATTTCTTGTGATGGTGTTGCTGTTGATTGATCAAAAGTTGAAGCTGTTATGGCATGGGAAAAACCGACGTCTGTGACAGAAATAAGGAGTTTCCTTAGTCTTGCCGGTTATTACCGGAGGTTTATTGAAAGATTTTCCTGTTTAGCTTTACCATTGACGAAGTTGACTTATAAGAATCAACCATTTGTATAGACTCTTGAATGTGAAGAAAGTTTTCGATAGTTGAAATTGAGACTTACTACCACACCAGTGTTAGCCTTGCCTGATTTGCTGGATGATTTTATGGTGTACTATGATGCTTCTATGCATGGTCTTGGTCGTGTGTTGATGCAATGTGAACGTGTGATAGCCTATGTGTCAAGAAAGTTGCGACCGCATGAGGTTAATTATCCCATATATGATCTTGAATTGGCGGCGGTGGTGTTTGCTTTGAAGTTGTGGCGACACTACTTGTATGGTTCTAAGTTTGTGGTCTTTAGTGATCACAAAAGCCTTAAGTACTTGTTCGATCAAAAGGAACTTAATATGCGCCAACGACGATGGATGGAGTTTCTAAAAGACTATGAGTTCAAGTTGAAGTATCATCCCGGAAAGGCAAATGTGGTTGCTGATGCTTTAAGCCGGAAGTCATTGCATGTTTCCGTAATGATGGTGAAAGAGATGGAGCTAATTCAGCAATTTAGAAACTTGAATATGGGTGTGGAAATATATACTCCTAAGAAGATGTCTCTTGAGATATTGAAAGTTGTAAATATGTTCCTTGAATGTGTAAAAGTGCAACAAGCGAAGGATGAGTATTTGATTGAGATGAAAGAAGCTCAAGCTAATGGGAAGAATTCATTTCTTTTGGAAGGTCATGATGGTATTTGGCGTATGAAAGGCCAACTTTATGTTCCATCTGGTGGTGATTTGAGAAGATTGGTGCTTGAGGAAGCTCACAAGAGTGTGTTGAGCATTCATCCTGGTTCCACTGAAATGTATCAAGACTTGAAGAAAAATTTTTGGTGGCCCGGTATGAAATGTGGTATGGCGAACTTTGTGGCATCTTGCCTTGTTTTCCAGAAGGCTAAGGTTGAGAATCAAAAACCATCTGGTTATTTGAGACCTTTGGGGATCCCCGTTTAGAAATGGGATTTATTGCTATGGACTTTGTTTATGGTATGCCAAGAACTCGTGATCCTCAGTTTACTTCTTAATTTTGGGGAAACTTACATCATGATTTAGGTTCTAAGTTAAAGCTTAGTTCTGCTTATCATCCTCAAAACGATGGACAATCCGAAAGGACTATCCAAAGCATTGAAGATTTGTTGAGCGCTTGTGTTCTTGAGTATGGTGGATATTGGGAGAGATTCCTTCCATTGATTGAGTTTACTTATAACAACAGTTACCACAGTAGTATCTGTATGGCTCCTTATGAGGCATTTTATGGCAGAAAGTGTAGAATACCTCTATGTTGGTTGGACACTGGTGAGAATTTGGCTTTAGGGCCGAAGATTTTTCAGGAGACCACCAAGTAGATTAAAAAGATATAAGAGAATATGAAGATTGCTCAGGACAGATAGAAGAGTTATTATGATAAGAGGCATAAACCACTTGAATTTCAAGTTGGTGATCATGTATTCTTGAGGGTCTCGCGTGATAAAGGTATTGGAAGAGCTTTGAAGAGCATAAAATTAAGGCCTAAGTTTATTGGACCTTATGAGATTCTAGAGCGGATCGGTGATGTCGCTTATCAGATTGCACTCGCTCCATATCTTGTGAATCTGCATAATGTGTTCCATGTGTCACAGTTGAGGAAGTATGTTCATGATCCCTTGCACGTGATCCCTGTTGATGATGTTGATGTGCGGGATGACTTGTCTATTCCTCCTGTTTCCGTTTGTATCATTGAGCATTCTGTGAAAAGGTTGTAGAACAAATTGGTGCCTTTGGTGAAGGTGGCGTGGAAACATGGTAATGTGGAGACGTTCACATGGAAACATGAAGATGATATTTGGGAGCAATATCCAAATCCATTTGAACTGGTACGTTAAATTTTGAGGACAAAATTTCTTTTAGGTGGGGTGAATTGTAACATCCCTAATTTTATATAAATGATTAAATATGAAGAATAAATATTAAATAATCATATGTGGATTAATTAATGTCCCAAAATATTGAAAATAATTAAATTGATATTTTTGGGGATTATTCATAATTTATTGAGGCTTTTTGAGCTAAAATTATACCCGATTAAAATATGAGTGTCGAACCAAGTATCTCCGATTAAGGTGTTATTGGTCAGGGCTATTAAGAATATTATTGGGAGTCCAAATATGTATTCGGAATGATTTTTAGATAAAGTATTGAGCCTGAATAGAGATCCTGTATGTTGTAAAACAAGGAAAACTTAAGTGATGGGCCAAATTAAAATATTAGCTCCTTCCTTTCCTCTTCACTCATGAAATTCTCTGTTTCTCAATGGCAAAACGTTACTTTCTTCTTCTTCTTCCATTCTGTTTATCTCTGCTTCCTCTCTAAACCAAGACAAAGTGGTGTATGCATCTCTCCTTGCCATTTTCGTTTCATTGAAGCTTGAAGGGAGAGCTTGAAGCTTAAAATCCCTTTTCCTTCTTCTCTCAATTTTGTCACCCTCTATCCCTCTCTTGGAAACCCATTCTTTTCTTCTCTTGAGGTAAGCTTTCCATCACTTTTCAAGAGCTTAAACCTTAGGTTTTGGGTTTTTAATGTTTAGGTGAGCATTTAATGTATATGGGTTGTTGGGAGAAGCATTTAACATAGAAACCCTAAGGTGGGGTGGTTTTAAATGTAAGCTTGATGAACCATTAATAGGGTACACAAAAATTGATGCTTGAAATGGTAGGAGAGGATATGTATTTATGATGTTGTTGGATCTTTAGTAAAACCCTAACTTTGGAAATTTGGGGAAAATGATAAATATGGATTGGAGAGTATGTTTTGAGAGGAAATATGTGGTATTTGAATGATGGGTATGTGAGAGAATGTGTTAGGAGAATATTTATTGGCATTGGTAGAAAGCATTAATGATGGTGGATGGCCATTAATAGTGATTGGTGGTCATTAGTGTATAGCCTCTTTGATGGGAAGGATTATAAATGCCTAATAATGAAACTTGAATGCCTAACGCATAGTGGTTATGGTGAAATTAATGAAATAGAAATAGCTTGATAATGAAAGTGTTGAATGCACCAAATATTAAACTAGAATATGTAAGTCTTGGTGACTTTGAATTGAAAATTAATAATATGGTATCTTATGAAATGTAGAACCCATTCTGAACGACGAGGCGGGAACGTCATATCGCTCGGAATTCTTCTCTTGTGGTAGGAGAGGAGCTTTATATTCTAAATGCATGGATTGAGTAGTGTTTGATTGTCATATGTGACAATATGCATGTTTGCCTTGCTTGTGTGGTATTGACAATTTGAGATTGTTAAATATGATGATGACGATTATGCTTGGCAATATGTTTTGTGCATTTAGAATGTTTACGGTGTGCTAAATGATGATGTTAAATGGCTTGGCTAGTCTTATGCCTTGATAAGATATGGCTATGTCTATATTCACCATGCATGTGGAATGGTCTTTCTTGATGATGAATGAGAATGAATATGGATGATTAGCATGCCTTAGTTTATTAATGATTGATTTATGAGTATTGATAATGAAAATTGTATAGCCATTGTAATTTATACAAGATGAACTTGTATTGTGATTCATGAAAGTATTATGATGCCACATTAAAAATGTATAACAAAGGCAATGATTGATTAAAATAAAATCCACAGAGTTTGAGTGGTGATAGTGATGATGGTGATGATTGATGAGTAGCATGATTAGGATGCATAGTTGTGAGCATGCATATGATTGACATTTGCATTGCATCCCTAGCATATTACATAACTACCGATGTTGGAATGTTAGGGAATTCCTCGAATTGGCCTAGTGGGAGGGCGTCTCTATGCACGAGCATCCTTATTTTTCCCCTGTGACTCAGTGTGTAAATCATGAAGCTGCCCATGTGTAGCTATGGGGAGCTGCATGTGGTTGACCCTTGTGGGGGGTGGCTCTTTAAGGAGCAAGTCTCCCCAGTGGTCTTTTGGATCATAGCTGCCATGGTATGAATCATGGTTGGCCCGCAACATCTTTATGTTGTTTATGGTGGTCATGGTGAAAATGGCCAGGTGTTGCAAGATGGGCGATGCGGTTTGGTACCTGTAAAACATAATGATATGCATGCAATTTGATGATAAGTGTACACAGTTTACTACTATAGTAGGGGTATGGTTATATGATCATGCTTGAGTCCCACAATTTGGTGTTTATTTCCCATAGTTGGATCCGCAATTGTTAATTACTCCATTGTGCGTGTGCATTAGCTTAAGAGCATTTGCATATAGCAAGGAGGTATTCCAAAGGTGATGAGAAATGGTGATGGTTGTGATTGGGTGAGAAAATACCTAAGGACAACATAAAGGATATGAATACAAAGAAATATATTGTGTATGGTAATGATATGTGTGATAGTCCAATATATTGAGGAACTTGATTGTATGTATGCTCTTATACTTTGTTATGACCCATAGTAATCACATGGTATTCATATTCATCCTTTGGAATGTATGAATCACTCTCCCATGTTGTCCACTTTTTGCTTTGCGATGCAGGGCATTCTTAGGGTGAGATGCATCTCCTTTTTGAAGTGTATTTTGATGGTGGAGGTATATAGTTGTATAGGAAGTGCCTTGGCCGACAAATCATTGCTTTTGTATAGCATATAGTGTTGGTATATGCTTATTATGTATCTAGATTGATGAATGTTGATTTTGAAGGTCATAGGTGAAAATTGGACCTTATGTGTATGACTAATGGTTGAGTATGACCTAGACAATGTATGATGATAATTGTGATGCTGGAACTATTACCTAAATGATGAATGGATGATGTTAATTCATGATTTACAATGCTTTATGTTGCAAATATGAAGTTAAGTTTTGATGTTTATGCAAATTTGACGAACCAATAGGGTCAAATTGAGTTTGATGTGATTTTGATGGCATGTAATGGTTCCAACAGGTTAAATATGTGACACCCTGAAAATAGGTGGTGAAGCTGATATTCGATACCCTGGATCTATGAAAGACCTATCTCATATATGGAGATATGAGAAGGTGAGTTAATATAGACTCGGTGAGGAATTCTCAACTAAAACAGCAGAAATAGTTAATTAAATTAATGCTATACGATTAGATTTAAAGTAATAAACATCATGAGGATTAATGACCTCAAAACATGCCCAAGGTGTTATAAGATGTTACAAGGAAAAGGTTTGATACAAAGAAATGGGAAAATATTTAAAGCAATGCAATATGGGGATTCTGGGCACCACTCGCTCAAGCGAGAACCACACTCGCTTGAGCGAGTCCCAATGGAACACTTGGGCGAGTCACCGAGCAGGCTGAGAGAAAAGAGGGGAAGAAGTTTCAGGGGCCAGCTCGCTCGAGCGAGCCCCATCTCGCTTGAGCGAGCCCCATCTCGCTTGAGCAAGATCCATAAGATTTTCTTAGGCAGAGCCAATGAGCGTAAGTGAAATTTGTCTAGAACCAAACCTACACTCACTCGCTTGAGCGAGTACTATCTTCAAGGGCCTTCCGCTCAAGCGAAAATGGTCTAGTGGTAAAACCCATCGCTTTCGCTCGGGCGAGACCCTACTCGCTTGAGCGATTATCTTCCAGTAGCCAACCCCTGATGCCAGGGTGGTCTCGCTCAAGCGAGACCCTCTCTCGCCTAAGCGAGATTTGGCCAGTAGCCATATACCAATACAGTAGGATTCTCGCCTGAGCGAGAATCCATCTTGCCTGAGCAAGAATACCAGTAAAAGCACAGATAACAAAGGAATTAAACAACTCAACATGCCAAAACTTAATTTAAGCCAAATTGATTAAATTCATCACATTACTTTCATCATGTTATACATTTTAAACTTGTTCTAAACCCTCATACTCATAGATTTTCATTCCAACTCATAATCACATTCTAATCTAACTTACTACTTGGCATAGTCTATGAAATGCAGTTTTCATGTAAATCATCCTTCATTCATAAGTTTTAATTACATCATGCTTCTTTTTCAAAATCCAATTAAGGCTAAGGTCGCTAACGAAAATGAGCCATAAACTCTAGGATCTCATTTTCCTACATGACCTTCCAAAATCACCATTATCTATTCATCATTCATACAAGTATCTATACCAATCCTTGGCTAGACAATACATTCATTATAGCTATATACATTACAAAAATCCACGTAAAAGCCACAAACTCAAAACAATTGCCGGCCAAGGCATTCTTTACCTAAAATAGGCTTCCTTCACACCTCTTCTCCACACAGTGGCTCCATAGGCAAGCCCTACAACACAAGAGCTAAAATGATATACCACATGGAGAGTGAGTATACTTTCTCAATGATAAAAATCTAACAGTTGTGATAACGTATACATAAATGCAATATTAACATCTTCTCCCTAAAAAAGTGTTCAAATTACACTAAGATAAAGCAGTTCACTCAATTCATTGAACCCACGTGTTCATCCACATATTCATAAATCACAAATTCTTCATCAAGGACATATCGATTTAACTGTATCATTCATTCATGATTCCGTCACACTCATTGTCATATTCATGAAGATTCATAAAAGTCACTCCGAGTCAATACACAAATATAATTAACAACGAAAAGAGGAATTTACATACACCTCACATAACACTCTCAATAGGGCATCCCTTTCTCAATTGGTTTGTCTCAATACCATGCTTCTATGACTAATGCATATGTTGGTGTTTAAGAATGCATATGCACGGGTCCAATCTCATTCATCAGGTGATCGCAACCAGCGTATCATTTATTTCATAATCTACATATCAATTGTCATCACGTCGGTTTCCCGCCTCACAAGGGGTACTCCCTTCATGGAACCCCGCAAGGTTATTCATTCATCAAATATCATAACATCATCACATTGGGTACTCCCTTCATGGAACCCCGCAAGGTTATTTATTCATCAAATATCATAACATCATCACGTCGAGTACTCTCTTCATGGAACCCCGCAAGGTTATCACATTACAAACGTGCTTATGCATGCCATGCTATAAATATGCATTAATGCTCATGCATACCTTAATCTTGTGAGGATTTTCTCACCCTCTCACACTCATACTCAATTGCAATGTTAATCCCACACAATTTAACATATATATACCAATCATAATATTCAAGAATCATCCTAACCAAGGTTTTCGAATATTCACCAAGCCGCACATGGAAACAATAACATGTCATCACACATTATACCACTCATAACCTCATCATGGTCTCATTCCAAAATCAATCATTACAAGGGCCTTATTCAATTTCACATCACATACATATTATACTACATCCATTCAAGAAAACATGTCACATTACATCAATATATACATTATCATCATACAAGATCCCATGCATTTAGAAAATACACCCCTCTCCTACCTCAAGAGAAGTAGACTTCCGGGTTCGATGTTCCCACCTCACAAGTATTATCAAGCCCTACACCAATCAATTATAAGACCACATCAATCATTCATTCAAACACCATTTCAATATACATATACATATATGTACACATGATTCTTATCATGTATAGACTATTTATAGGCTTTATCATTTGCCTAATTATGCTTTGGGAATTCCTTCCCATAAATCACCATTCATTATCATTAAGGCAATAACCTAATTAGTTAGGTTACCCCATTTACCAACCTTACATTTAACTCATTCTAAGTGGGTTTTCATTTATGGTTTCAAACCACCATCCCCAATCATCATTTATGATTATACTCCAACATTAATGACATTCTCACCATTAATTAATGCCCATCTACCCACACATCATATTTCCCCTAATTTATAAGGTTAGGGTTTCACCAAAACCCATCAACATTCGAAAATAATCATACATTCTCATCTCCTTCCAACCATAAATGCATCTACCCCATTGATACCATTTAAAGCTTGTATTTATGACACCCACCTTAGGGTTTCCACATTTAAAGCTTCTCCTAATAACCCACATACATTAAATGCTCTCTTAACATTAAGGACACATAACTAAAGGTTCATATTCTTGAAAAATGGCTAGAACTTACCTTAAGTGAAGTAATAGAAGAATTCTCAAAAGAGAAGGGGGCCACACAAAATTAAGGAGAAGAAGGGAGAAGAACTTCAAGCTCCAAGCCTTCTCCAAGCCTTTATGAAACGAAAATGAGAGGAAGAAGGGAGGGTAGCACCTTGGCTTAGGGTTAGAGAGGGAAAAGAGATGAAGAAGACAAGAGAAGAAGAAGAAGAAAAGAGTGTTTTGCCAAAATGGTTCAGCACTTGAACGAAAATGAGAGTGAAAAAGTGAGGTTTTATTTTTAAATTTTAATTTTTCATTAAACTCTTCCATTTTTAACCAAACAGGCTCTTTGTTCAGGCTCAATACACATTCTAAAAATTATTCCGAATACACATCCGGACTCCCGGTAATATTATTTACAGCCCTAACCAACGGCATCTCAATCGGAGATACTTAGTCTGACACCCATATTTTATCTGGGTCAGTTTTCTACTTACCCGGTCTCAACAAATCACTATCAGTCACCGAAAATCTTAATTAAATTATTTCCAATATTTTGGGACATCAAATAGTTCACATTCAATTATTCAGTATTTATTTTCTTAATTTAACTTTCTATTTTAAAATTTGGGGTGTTACAAAATACATGAGTTGTGATTTATTAAAACTGGAATGGGCCAATTCCATCGAGAATTAACCCCTAAGTTGCATCAAAATGCCTCAAAATGGGACAAATGTATTTATGAGCACAAGTCTCTCATTTTAAGGAATTTTTGAGTGCGGCCAGTGGCTACGTGTCAGAAATAATGTATTTTAGCTAGTGTCAAAATTTGGTGGTAATTGGATTTGATTTGAAAAAGATAGGGTGGTTAGAAGTTAGAAAATGATGGGTTTTCTGTATAATGCAGAAGGTGCTGTCATACAGGGCTTGAATCAATTCACATAAAGCCCTGAATCGATTCAGAGCACTGTCCATTGCAAGCAAACCATGTGAATCGATTCACCCTGGGGGTTGAATCGATTCAGAGACCTGAAAGTGCCCTGTTTTACCTATTGAAACACATGAATCAATTCACCTGGAGGCTAAATCGATTCATCCACCTGATTTTCATGATTTTGGGCCATTTGGGACGCATGAATCAATTCATGCGACCCTTGAATCGATTCATGTCACTGATTCTTCAAAAATGGTTGTGTTTTGTAGCATCTTGGGTCTCATTGAGCCATGGCATCATCATATATCATTGTGCAATTGCATTTGCCACTTTTTAGCAATTCATTTGAGTATCTTTAAACCTGTTATCATACAATTCCATAACTCTCAAAATAAATTATGTTTTTCGCTATTCCTTATTGATAATCCTATGATTGATTGTCCAAAGAGCACTCTTGATTTAATTTATTCTGTATTTGCATGTGATAACAGGTTTTGATAATGACAATGGAAACAAGCAATGGGAAGTCTTCAAAGAATCAAAAACAACTAGAGATATCATATAAAAGAAGAAAATGATCTCACAAAGGTTCAAGAGATGAAGAAACTAATGAATCAAACAAAAGGAAAGCAACCATGCATCATTAGACTCAAATGGATGACCAACAGGCATGAGAAAATGTCAAAATGAAGAGCCTGAATCGATTCAAGCACGAGTGAATCAATTCATAGCCCTGGAAGTCATAAAAATGAGAAACGGAATGGGTTGAATCGATTCACCATGACCCTGAATCGATTCACAGCCCTGGAAGTCACTAAGATTGCAAACAGTATGTCCTGAATCGATTCACAAGGACCCTGAATCGATTCACACGATGCTGACAGACCAGGAACCCAAAACAGAATGCTCTGAATCGATTCAAACAAGGCTCGAATCGATTCATTCGACTCTGGAACTCCAAAATGCATAAAACAGAATACTCTGAATCGATTCAAGGATCTACGAATCGATTCACACAGTGGGAAACACCACTAAATAGACAGACTTAAGTGGAAAACAAGCACTCAAATCCTACTATGCGCAGAGCCATCATCTTGCAACGGCTAGGGGACTCCTCAATAGCTATCTTGGCTCTATAAATGCAAGAAGAACACAAGCACAAAACACACCCAACAAGAACCAAGGAGCAACAAATCCTTAGCTCTATTTTGTGCTTTGTAAGCCTATTTCTTGTATCTTATACTTCACTTGTATATCCTCTCATCTTGAGAGTTAGAAGTTGTGAGAGCTTTTCACTTGTATATCTGCTCTATTGAGAGAGTGTATTGATTGTAAACAAACACCAAACACAAGTTATTCACTCTAGGTTGAGTGGTTGTTCACTCTAGGTTGAGTGGTTACAAAGGTTGAGGATTCAACCTTTGGGATATTGTGAGATTGAGAGATTGGGTGGGTTGCCCTTATACTTGTGAGGATTGGGTTCTTGAGTGTGGGACACTAGGAAATCCTCTAATCTACAATAGTGGAAATCCTCTAAGTGGGTTGCTTAGAGGCGAGACGTACACCGGATTGGGTGGAACTCGTTATATCGGTTTGCAAGCTTCTCTTCCTTACTCTTTTACTTTTATTTACTGCATATTTGTTGATTGGTATTGATTGGTTGAGAGGAGCATACTTGAACTTGCTTAGTTTGTTATATCTCTAATATTGCACACCAAGTGTTTGGTAAATTGCTTCAGCAACATTTCTCATTATAGTGCATTGCTTGTTATCCTCCATTCTATTTCACTTGCATAATCTCACAAACTTGGTTATAAAAATCAATTTCAAAGGTATTCCAATTAAAAGTTTTAAAACTCAATTCACCCCCCCCCCCTCTTGAGTATTGAGGCCACTTGAACAACAAGTGGTATCAGAGCTTGACTCTTGGTAGATCAAGCTTAACAACTTCAAGAGATTAAATGGCCTCAAGTTCTCAAAATGTTTTTCCCGAGGGTGGTGCGATAAATAGACCTCCCGCTTTCAATGGGGAAGGGTATGTCTTTTGGAAAGAAAGAATGAAAATCTTCATTCAATCAATTGACTTGAGAATATGGAATACCATTGAAAATGGTCCTTATATACCAATGTATACTATAGATAGCAAGAATGTTGAAAAACCTATAGATGAATGGACAAGCGAGGAAGAAAAGAAAGTCCAATATGGCTACAAGGCCAAAAATCTCATTACTATGTCTTTAGGACAAGATGAATTTTTTAGGATAATGACATGCCAAACTGCTAAAGAAATGTGGGATACTCTTCAAGTAACCCATGAAGGTACTAATGATGTAAAGGACTCCAAAATTAGTACCTTGACTAGCCAATATGAATGCTTTAGGATAAATTCAGGAGAATCTATTGTAGATATGCAAAAAAGGTTTACACTTATTATCAACCATCTTATTACTCTTGGCAAAGTATATACTAACAAAGAGCTTGTGCACAAAATTTTGAAAAGTCTTAGCAGGGAATGGCAACCTCTTGTCACAACAATAAAACAATCTCCTAGCATCAATGAAATGTCTCTTGCAACACTCTTTGGAAAATTGCAAGAACAAGAGCAAGAACTTAAAGCATTGAAGCTAGCCGAGGAAGAGGAGAAATCCACCAAGAAGAAAGGGCTAGCCCTCAAAGCCACCTCCATGCATGAGGAAGAATCATGCAGTGACTTAGATGAAGAAGAAGAGTTTGGACTATTCGTAAAAAGATTTGGAAGATTCATGAAGAACAAAAAGTTCCAAAAGAACTTTAAGCCCCAAGGTAAGAAACCTACCTCTAATGAAACTTCCTCTTCACCAAGTTGTTTTGAATGTGGCAAGGAAGGGCACTTCAAAGCCGATTGTCCAAACCTCAAAAAGAAGGGCAAGGACAAACAAAGAAGAAGAAGAGCCTATATTGCTTGGGATGAGAACGATGTGAGCAGCTCCGACGACTCGGAAGATGAGCAAGCCAATCTTTGCTTAATGGCAAATCATCAAGAAGAAGATAATGAGGTAAATCTTCTTGACTTAGATAAAAATGAGCTGTTAGATGCATTTGAAGAATTATATGATAAATTTACAAAAATCTCTAGTAAACTCAAAGCATCTAGGAAAACTAGTGATACCCTTGAATTGCATCTCATGGAAGTATGTAAAGAAAATGAGAGCTTAAAAGAAGAACTAGAAAAAGTTCAAACATGCTCTAAGGATAAACCATGTGATTTTGCAAAAAGGTGCATTGTATTAGAAACCAAGGTTGAAGACCTAAATAGGACACTAGAGAAATTCACAAATGGAAGAGATAATTTGAATATCCTACTTGGGCAACAAAAATGCATGTTTAGTAAAACCGGTTTAGGATATGACCATGAACATAGTAATCACAAAATGGAGAAGCACTATAAAAACTTCTTTGCACCACCAAGCAAATCCTCCTCACCTTTTATGAAATGCAATCATTGTGGTACCAAAGGACATAGTGCTTATAAGTGCAGTGTTAGGAAACTAGGACCAAAGGTCTTAAGAAAGGTGTGGGTTCCCAAAGGAACATCTCCACAAGCTAACCTTAAAGGACCCAACATAAAATGGGTACCTAGTTCTCTAAAATGATTTTGTTTTGTAGGTATGCTTCAAGGCAAGCAACACCCATTGGTATTTGGATAGCGGGTGTTCAAAGCATATGACGGGAGACATAACCAAATTTACATCATTCACTCCCAAAAGGAAAGGAAGTGTCACCTACGGAGACAACACTAAAGGAAGAATCCTAGGCATTGGAAATATTGGTAAGAATTCTTCCACCTCCATAAGTGACGTATTGTATGTTGAAGGTCTCAAGCATAATCTACTTAGCATAAGTCAATTATGTGACAAAGGATATAGAGTTTTATTTGAATCAAATTGTTGCATAATTGAGCATAAGACTAATAAGGAAATTAAGTTTGTAGGCCAAAGAATTGATAATATTTACATGATTGACATGGATAGTTTGTCTACAAATGATGAACAATGCTTCATTTCAAAAGAGGATGAAACATGGCTATGGCATAGAAGAATAACTCATATACATGTAGACCACTTGAACAAACTTGTTTCTAAAGATTTAGTAATTGGTCTACCAAAGCTTAAATTTGAAAATAGATTTTGTGATGCATGTCAAAAGGGAAAACAAGTAAAGGCATCTTTTCAATCCAAAAACATTGTTTCTACTCAAAGGTCTTTACAACTTTTGCACATGGACTTATTTGGACCATCCAAAATCAAAAGCTTTGGAGGTAATTACTATGGTCTAGTTATAGTAGATGACTATTCAAGATATACATGGACATTGTTTCTTGCTCATAAAAATGAAGCATATCACGCATTCAAGAAACTTGCAAAGATTATCCAAAATGAGCAAAATTCAAAAATTGCATCCATTAGAACCGATCATGGGGGAGAATTTGAAAATCAATCTTTTGAAAAGTTTTGCGAAAAACATGGTATTAATCACAACTTTTCAGCTCCTAGAACTCCACAACAAAATGGAGTAGTTGAAAGAAAGAATAGATCTTTAGTGGAGCTTGCTAGAACCATGCTAAATGAAAACAATATTGCAAAACATTTTTGGGCCGATGCGGTAAACACCGCGTGTTATGTTATGAATAGATGTTTGATAAGGCCTATTTTAAAGAAAACCCCCTATGAGCTTTACAAGGGTAGAAAACCCAACATTGCACACTTTCATATTTTTGGATGTAAATGTTTTGTGCTCAACAATGGAAAGGATAATCTAGGAAAGTTTGATGCAAAATCTGATGAGGCAATATTCCTAGGATATTCTCAATCTAGTAAATCTTATAGAATTTTCAACAAACAAACAAATACCATTGAGGAATCTATTCATGTCAAATTTGATGAAAATAGCCATAACCCTCCGAGAAAGGAAGATGTTGATGATCTTGTAGGTACTTTTCAAGAAATGAACTTGTAAGACAAAGAAGAAGAAGTCAACAATGATGGAGGTGCAGCACAACTTGAGAGACAACAAGAATGGGTAACTTTGAAAGATCATCCCTTAGACAAAGTCATAGGTGAAATGACTCAAGGTGTAAGTACTAGAAATGCTATTAGAAATACTTGTAATCACCTAGCTTTTGTATCCCAAATAGAACCCAAAAATATTGATGAAGCCATTATTGATGAACATTGGATGTTGGCCATGCAAGAAGAGTTAAACCAATTTGAAAGAAATGAAGTTTGGGAACTTGTGCCAAGACCCAATGATCATCTAATAATAGGCACCAAATGGGTTTTTAGAAATAAGCTAGATGAAAATGGTATAATAACTAGAAACAAAGCTAGACTAGTTGCAAAGGGTTACAACCAAGAAGAAGGAATAGACTATGAAGAAACATATACTCCCGTAGCTAGGTTAGAAGCCATTAGATTATTGCTAGCTTTTGCATGTTGTATGGATTTCAAACTGTATCAAATGGATGTCAAAAGTGCGTTCTTAAACGGCTACATTCAAGAAGAAGTTTATGTAGATCAACCTCCCGGTTTTGAAAATCATAAATTTCCAAACCATGTCTTCAAATTGAGAAAAGCTTTATATGGTTTGAAACAAGCTCCAAGAGCTTGGTATGAAAGACTAAGCAAATTCCTTTTAGAACACAACTTTGAAAGAGGAAAGGTTGATACTACATTGTTTATAAAACGCAAACATAATGACATCCTCTTGGTACAGATTTATGTAGATGACATAATATTTGGTGCTACTAATGAAAATCTTTGTCAAGAATTTGCCAAGATTATGCAGAATGAGTTTGAAATGTCCTTGATGGGAGAACTCACCTTTTTCCTTGGACTACAAATAAAACAAGCCATTGATGGAACGTTCATTAGCCAAACTAAATACTGTAAGGAACTACTTAAAAGGTTTGGAATGGACAAGGCAAACGAGATAGCTACACCCATGAGCACATCTTGCTATCTAGACAAAGACGAAAAGGGTAAGGACATTGAAATCACCAAATATCGAGGTATGATTGGATCCTTACTGTATTTAACTGCGAGTAGACCTGATATTATGTTTGCGGTATGCATGTGTGCTAGATATCAAGCATGTCCTAAAGAATCACATTTGACTGCCGTAAAAAGGATTTTGAAATATCTTGTGGGTACTCAAAATGTTGGCTTATGGTATCCCAAAGGCGTTGAATGTAATCTTTTAGGATATTCTGATTCCGACTTTGCGGGGTGTAAGCTTGATAGAAAAAGTACTAGTGGTACATGCCATTTGCTTGGAAGTTCCCTTGTTTCTTGGCATAGCAAGAAACAAGCAAGTGTTGCATTATCAACGGCTGAGGCAGAATATGTAGCCGCTGGTAGTTGTTGTGCTCAAATTCTTTGGATGAGACAACAACTTCTTGATTTTGGTATTACCTTGAATAAAGTCCCCATTAAATGTGATAACACTAGTGCCATTAATATCTCGAAAAATCCAGTAATGCACTCTAGAACCAAGCACATTGAGATTAGGCATCACTTTATTAGAGATCATGTGTTAAAAGGGGATTGTGTACTTGAACATGTTGAAACCTCTAGGCAACTAGCAGATATTTTCACAAAACCCTTGGCTAGAGAGAAATTTATTTACATTAGAAGAGAATTGGGCATTCTTGATATGACAAATTGTGTTTGAATGATCACTTCATCTTGTGTATTGATTGCGTGACACCTTTACTAGTGATTAATGCAAAAGAACCCCATGGAAATGGAGATTTAATGATCCTATATGGAATTCCTCATGCCTGGTGAATATATTGGAATGGAAAGAAATGATTTTTGGAGTGAAAACAGCCCTTCGAATCGATTCAGCATCCCCTCGAATCGATTCAAAGACCTGATGGTTCAAAAATCCTCAAAACAGCATCGTTCGAATCGATTCACACTCCTCTTGAATCGATTCAAACACCTGATGGTCTATATTCCCTCAAACAGAGAGGTTCGAATCGATTCACAGCATCCTCGAATCGATTCACGCACCTGACCCTTCCATTTCTCTCAAATCAGTAACGCTCGAATCGATTCATCCATCCTTCGAATCGATTCACGCGTCAGTTACTGCATATTCACGCTGATTCAAGTCTTTAAATCACACACTTCCTCATTTCACTCTTCCACTATCTCCCACTCTCTCTTCTCAAACCTCCCATCTCCTCAACCTTCCACTCAAATCCTTCATCTTCCATGGCTTCCTCCTCTCAACCTCGCAAGAAGCAACGTGCAAACACTGCTGCAGCCTCCATGCCTCAACACTCTGATTTATCTAGATTATTCACTACCCAAAAGGATCTTGAAAGGTACCAATCTTCATTCTCTGAGAAAAATCTCATTTCTCCTCATTGGCTTGATCTCCCATTCTTTGAAGCATCTGGACTTCCTCTACTCACCACCTTACATCAACAAGAGCTAGTTGGCTTCATGGCTCTTGAGGAAGTAGCAATCTACCCCGAACTGATTCGTGTATTCTACTCCACTTTACGCCTTCAAGATGCTCGCTATATTGCCCGAGTGAAAGGTAAGACTATCATTCTTGATAATGAGGTAATGAATCAAGTTGGCTTACTCCCTCTTAGCAACGCTTCCTTCCATGGCAAAGAACCTCCTCTTGCATGGAATTATAATCCATTAGAGGCAAGAGCCTTCTTTAATCTTGCAGGTCCCTCGAGCACGGTTGGCACCTTAAGTCTCCATCACCGCCTCTTGCACTTTGTCCTTGTCAAAATTCTCCTCCCCTCCGGTGGAAATTATGCAAGGCTAAATGAGGCCCAAATCTTGCTGCTCTGGGCAATTGTCAATGAGAAAGACATAAATTGGATTGACTTGGTTAGGCATCACATGATTGAAGCCCAAAACCTCGCTCATCTTCCATATGCCATACTCATTACCAAATTGCTCCACCATTTTAAAGTGGACTTAAAAAATGAAATCAAGGAAGTAGTCGGTCCCAAAGCACCAATAGGCAAATCTCATCTCACCAAGATGAATATTGTGGAATACCATGGCAGGTGGCAATTTCTTAGACGTCCCCGTCACGAAGTTGAAGATGATGCCCCTCCTCCTCCTCCACCCGCTCCTACTGATGATCTTTTCACAAGACTCACTGCCCACCTGGACCAGCGCTTGAACTCCATGGAAGCAAACATCTACGCTCGACTGGACAGGATTGAAGCAAACATGGAAGAGCAATACACGGAGCTTGCCACCCAGATATCCAGCATCCACTTCCCACATCCATGATTGATCTTTATTTCTCTTTCTTTCTATTTCACATTCAGACTTGGTTGTTTACTTTGGTTTCTATTTTGGTCACTTATTTGCACGATTATCTCGTTTTGGTTTATTACTTTGCTTTATGACTATGTCGGTTGAACAATTATCTCGTTTGGTTAATCATTTTTTATCTCAACTGCATTGCCTGCGATCATTTGTTTGGTTAAACATTTGTTTTTGATAATGACAAAGGGGGAGAAATAGAGAGATACATGTGCGATATGATATATGTGCGATATATGTGAATGTGATACATGTGCGACATTATTTCAACGATTGAGATAATTTGATGGTTTTATTGAAAAACAAAGGGGGAGACCTATTTTCTTAAAAGAAATAATTGCTTAAAACAGAGACATTAGTTTTCATAACTTGTTATTGGCTAATAAATACCCCAAGAGATGGCCATTGGTTGTCATCATCAAAAAGGGGGAGAATGTATTTGCATGTGATAACAGGTTTTGATAATGACAATGGAAACAAGCAATGGGAAGTCTTCAAAGAATCAAAAACAACTAGAGATATCATATAAAAGAAGAAAATGATCTCACAAAGGTTCAAGAGATGAAGAAACCAATGAATCAAACAAAAGGAAAGCAACCATGCATCATTAGACTCAAATGGATGACCAACAGGCATGAGAAAATGTCAAAATGAAGAGCCTGAATCGATTCAAGCACGAGTGAATCGATTCACAGCCCTGGAAGTCATAAAAATGAGAAACAGAATGGGTTGAATCGATTCACCATGACCCTGAATCGATTCACAGCCCTGGAAGTCACTAAGATTGCAAACAGTATGTCCTGAATCGATTCACAAGGACCCTGAATCGATTCACACGATGCTGACAGACCAGGAACCCAAAACAGAATGCTCTAAATCGATTCAAACAAGGCTCGAATCGATTCATTCGACTCTGGAACTCCAAAATGCATAAAACAGAATACTCTGAATCGATTTAAGGATCTACGAATCGATTCACACAGTGGGAAACACCACTAAATAGACAGACTTAAGTGGAAAACAAGCACTCAAATCCCACTATGCGCAGAGCCATCATCTTGCAACGGCTAGGGGACTCCTCAATAGCTATCTTGGCTCTATAAATACAAGAAGAACACAAGCACAAAACACACCCAACAAGAACCAAGGAGCAACAAATCCTTAGCTCTATTTTGTGCTTTGTAAGCCTATTTCTTGTATCTTATACTTCACTTGTATATCCTCTCATCTTGAGAGTTAGAAGTTGTGAGAGCTTTTCACTTGTATATCTGCTCTATTGAGAGAGTGTATTGATTGTAAACAAACACCAAACACAAGTTATTCACTCTAGGTTGAGTGGTTGTTCACTCTAGGTTGAGTGGTTACAAAGGTTGAGGATTCAACCTTTGGGATATTGTGAGATTGAGAGATTGGGTGGGTTGCCCTTATACTTGTGAGGATTGGGTTCTTGAGTGTGGGACACTAGGAAGCTGCAATTGCTCAAAGTTGTATCTCTAATCTACAATAGTGGAAATCCTCTAAGTGGGTTGCTTAGAGGCGAGACGTACACCGGATTGGGTGGAACTCGTTATATCGGTTTGTAAGCTTCTCTTCCTTACTCTTTTACTTTCATTTACTGCATATTTGTTGATTGGTATTGATTGGTTGAGAGGAGCATACTTGAACTTGCTTAATTTGTTATATCTCTAATATTGCACACCAAGTGTTTGGTAAATTGCTTCAGCAACATTTCTCATTATAGTGCATTGCTTGTTATCCTCCATTCTATTTCACTTGTATAATCTCACAAACTTGGTTATAAAAATCAATTTCAAAGGTATTCCAATTAAAAGTTTTAAAACTCAATTCACCCCCCCCCCTCTTGAGTATTGAGGCCACTTGAACAACATATTCACCTTCTCATATCTCCATATATAAAATAGGTTATTTAAATGGTTCAGGGTTACTCGTTAAAACTTTACTTCATGAATGCTTTCTTTTCCTAAATTGTTTTCCTTTTTAAATCGTGAAAAATTTACCCTCGATTTTGGGGTCGTCTCACCATTCATTATGGTGTTAGACCTTACGATCTCCTAGTAAACTAGCACCTAATTATTAATATATACCTTAAAGGTTTTTAGTTAGTGTGAATAACAATTGTCTACTTGATATCAGTCACAGTCTTTCAAGCAGGGATTAATTATTCTTATACGACACAACAATCAGTTCCACAACAAGAGTAGGTTATACATTCATACTCATCCAATACAGACATTCTCAGCATCATATAGTTTACAACTATAATCATAATGTAGTTAGTCATTTATAATGCTATGCATGAGTTAAGTGTATTATGATCCTCTCATCATTAAGTATTTCATGAATGCAAATGAGGGCCCTTACAACACCATACTCATTAGATTCGTCCTGTCACAGTATAATACTAGGAACAACGCTTCTACACTAGAGTGGCCAGAGCCCACCAAGTTCACTAAAACATACGTGGGTAAAGGACACACGGGTTCAAACTTTCATAAATATGATCACACTCCACAGAGTAACCATAACTTGGTACTACATGACCCTAGTAATACTCATCTTCATCAGGGTATACCTAATTAGCCTGCGGGATCTCCCGGCTTCATACGCGACTCTAAGCCATTGGGGGAACCGCCTCAATTATACCCCTGAGATCCAAATGGGGATCTTGACGCTCACGTCCTTCAGTGCACCTCTTGCTATATGCTCTAGTATTGAGTTTCCTCACAAGTTCTAAATTCTCATGATGCATGTATGATGTACATTCATAACATTCCTTTATTCATTTTTTTATTGTCACCAGATAGTGTCCTACCTCAATAAGTCCTTTGTCCTTAATGCCGCATTTGAGTCTTATAAGAAATAATTCTTTCTTGTAGAACTTCCTTATACTTGCCTAAACTCTCTGATCCACTTACCAATACCTCATTAATAACTACCCTTGTGGCTACAGGATACATAGACTTATAAATATTTGCTTACTTAGGATTTCTTCAAAAACTTTATTAGCCATCCCCCTCTTTAAAATAATGTTACATGAATATAATAAACCTTGATAGATTAATATTCTTCATAGGTCAAATCTTTAAAATATTTAATAATGTATATATATATATATATATACTTATCCTCAAGTCCCAAGTCCTCATTAGGAGCGTGTACTACTGGAGGTTGGGGTTCAAGGCCAAAGATACCAAAAACTTGTTGTTTTATACCTAGACCGTTATGATGAACGTTATCCTGTAACATCAGTGGTTACAGAACTTTGTTCCTTGGTTTCCAATGACCAAGCCTATCAAAGGTAGGTACAATTACAAATGTTTGCTTAGAAAATACTTCTTTGAAAATTTGGAGGTAAAATTTGCCTAAAACTCTTTTCCCGTAAAAATCGTTGGTCGGCTAAAACTATAATGCTCTTACCATGAGAAATCCAAATTTATTTATTTTAATGACCCAACTTGAATGCCCTTCTTATTTTTGTTCCTTAGTGTAAGATACTTTTAAGAATGTTAGATTTAGAATCACCTTCCCATCTAATTATATTTCAACTATCCCCTATTCGGTGATTAAGGACAAAGTCTTACGAGTTACATGAATCTATAATTTTAATCATTATAAAATTCACAGAGGTATATTTGTAACTTCCTATTTTCTACTCAAATAGAAAATAGATATTAATATCTCTTTAATGAGAAAACACTTACTATTAGTTAGTTGATTTTTAACTAATTAATATTTTTATAAAATTTTGGTACTGATATTTAATTATTTTTTAAAAAATAATAAAATAAAAGTAAAATAAAAATATATATATTGAACGAAGATTTTAAAATGACTTAATTAGTATTCATTAATTAAGAAAATTATATTAAGAATTTTTAATATCTTTATTATTCATAATTTTTATTTTATGTTTTTATATTTATGTTTTTACATATTTAAGATTTAACTCTTATTAGAATTTTAAAATAAAAATTTGAAGGAATTAGAATATGGTTCTTTAGAACTTTTTGATCTATGCATTATTTATGATTTTCTAAAATTTTTGAATTTTTTAATAAATATTTAAAAGTGACCAAAATACCCTTAACCTTTTATCTAATAACCAAAATGTCATTGTCGACATCATTGCTTACCTATTGCCTACATCATCGGTTAGGTAATTGTTTATATCATGAATAGTCATCAGTTAGGTAAATACTTACATCATAAATAGTCATCGGTTAGGTAAATACTTACATCATGAATAGTAAAATTCTCTTTCTATAAATAGATGGTTCATTTACAACATTTACACACCAAAATTAGAGAGAGAATCTAGAGAGATAGTGCTTAAGAAATTAGTAGGAAGTAAATTCTTTTGGTAAAAAGAGATTCTGCTGGAGGTGTAAGGTAATAATATTTTTCTTCTATATTCTTTTTATGATTATTTAGTTTATTCTTTTTAGCACTCTTAAACTATTAATATACTATTACTATTATGAATAAGTTACTATGATAAAAATAAATTACCACTATGCATTATATTTACTATTTACTATTACTATTCATAATTTACCATTTACTGTTAATATTTAAAATTTATTTTTTACTGTTATTATTCAAAATTTATTAGTTATTGTTACTATTTAAAATTTACTATTTACCATTACTATTTAAAATTTACTATTTACCATTACTATTCAAAATTTACTATTTATCATTTCTTCACGATTTATCATTTACTGCTACTATTTAAAATTTACTATTTACTATTACTATTCACAATTTATTATTTACCGTTACTATTTAAAGATTATTATTTAACGTTACTATTGATAATTTACTATTTACCATTACTATTGATGATTTATTATTTACCATTACTATTTACTATTACTATACATAATTACTATTTATCATTTCTGATAGTAAATTAGTATTAATATTTTTTAGAACTCAGAGGCACAGAGCGAATTCACTTTTGGTAGCAATTCCAGGTAAGGGAAATGGGATAAAAATATAATATGAAAAGACATAACAATAATGGGAGGAGTCCCCTACTCCTTTTAAATTTAATAATAATATTATTTTAAAATAATAAATTTTAAATTAAGTATCTTGTGTAATTTACTCTAAAATACCTATGCAAGGACCTGGACTTTTATAACCTATATGAACTAGACTAAATCTATGCAAGGACTTGGAGTATTATGACCTATGTGGACTTACATAGACTCCTGCGAGGAATGAAATATAAGGGTTTGAAATTAAGTTTATTAAATTAAATAACTATTAAACTTTAAATTATGATATTTATGAATGATATTTATTTGACTTGATTATGATTGATAATATTGGTGATTGATGATATTTGATTGTGATTGATGATATTATAATACTTGATTGTGATTGATAAGTGATTGATAATCTTGTGATGTGGAGTTTGAGCATATAACAAACATGATAGGAAGCTAAAACTCAGTAGAAATATACGTATTCCTTACTCTTTAAAGTATTACTTTAAAATAAATTATTTATAATAACTTCTCAATGTTTATTCAGATTATTGTTAAGAATTTTTTCTTAATTTTCAATAAAAGTATATAATAACTTACTTTTATCTTTCAAAATAAATTATTTAATTAAATTTTAGAATAATTTTTAGTTATTAAAAAAGAAAAAAAGAAATTGTTTTATGAAAATAATATATTCATATATCTATATATATATATATAAATATTTGATTCTTAAATGGAAATAAGATACTTTAATAATATTTCATTTTAAACTTTTGAAAATAAGATTTTTAATTTCAAAAGTGTTTTATTATATATTTTCAAGTATTATAATTAAAGATGGAAAAAGATCGATAATTCAAATTTGTGTCTAAAGTAAATTAATTTCCTATAAATGCTCTAAAGAAGGTTTGGAATATATATTAAGACTTTGAAACTCAAATCACAATAATATTGATTTGTGAATGATAAAGAAAACTGTACTAAAATTCTTCTACGTGTAGCAGAACTTATTTAAGAGTTTAGAAATATGCAGTTTATCGGGGTGGCTATGTTGTTATTTGTAGGCCCCGAAGATGTAATTTATACTTGAGTTTCTAAAAGTCTTAACCAACTAAATATGTGAGTAATTCATGCATCATGAATCATTAAAGAGAAATGAGATGTGATGTTACCTGGGGATGGATTATAGAAACCGAGGATACATTAGAGGAGGTTCAAATACGAACCTTGGGATGAGAGGGTGTGAAAAGGTGCTTCAGGTGACCTAGGGTCGCTCCCTAGTGTCGGGTACTTTCACAATAAAAACTTCCTCAGTCTGACTAGTCTCTAAGTGTTTCCATGCCAGTTGAGCTGTTCATATGCCATGAAGGCATTTATGTTATTATTATACGGAATTATGGAACAGTGTAAACTCCTGGTTGGCCCAGTGCAAATTAAAACTTTAAGGGCCTACATGCATAAACTGAATGAGATAGTGGCATTAAAAGCATTACATAACATTCATGTGATTGTGACATTCTATGTGGGTGGTTGTGAATGAAAATATAATTGTTATGTATGTGGAAACCTTATATTCATAATTGATTACGTATGAGATTATGATTGATAGTATTATATTAGTTTGTGAAAACCCTTATGCTTATGTCTTATCTGTAAGATATTATATTTTGTTTCTCACTCCTTCTTGTTTGAATTTGTATCTAAAATATATGTTATGTGATATATAGCTAGCAGTGTAAGATAAAAGGACATGTAATTACAAAAGGGTAAAGTGGTCTCATCCTCAATCAGATAGACGAAGAGATATGACAAGAGTAGGATTCCAAAAACCTATGGTTCGAGGTCTAGGAAATGATTGATCACAGTCGTAGTAGAGGTATAATTTAATTTTAGTTCACCTTATTACAATATCAAGTTGGATAATTGTAACAAGGTGAATGTTAAACTTTGATACTGTAATCTTTTATCACTTATGATTTCTATAAATTTATTTTGTTATTATAGACAAATATTGAAAGACAACATTTTTTTTTACTTTCAAAATTTTAAAGAAAATCAAATGAATATACATCCTTGTATACGCGAGATAAGAAATGATATATATATATATATATATATCTTTCTAAAGTTTTTAAAAACTATAAGAATATACATATCTCAAGTTGAAATTACCAAGTTGAAGCATACACAATGCATTATTAAACTTAGTTATCAAACATAGTCGTTTAACCTATTTTTCCTTCAAAATTTACTGGTTACGTTATTAACTTAATCTCACTTATTACTTCCTTACTAGTTTCAATTAAATTTTGCATTAGTTTGCTTCTTTGGTCCTCTCACTACCAATAGTTTTTCACGTATTATGTCGTCTAACAATTTCCCATATTTTACTTATTTCCTAGCCCTTTTAATTTTCCCACTTCTTTCCTCACTAAGTTTCTTAACTTATTCCTAGATTTAATCTAACATAGTGATGTATACACACACTTTAATATTTTCTCATATCAGTCTAACTAGGAGCACATGTAACGCCCTCGGTTAACTAGGACAGATTCTTTCATTAGAATGTCCTATTCAACTAAAGTGTTACTAATATTTGAGAAAAATTAAAGAGTTTTTTGTTCCGTGATTATCAAAACAATTTGGGAAAGCATAATCATAACATGGTCTAATTCTTCAGGTTAGTCACATACCCAAAAGAATGGGGCATGCAGGCTCCCAGTGCAGATATATATATATATATATATATATATATATATATACAGTCATCAAAACATAACAAGTTTAGACATTGTTGCCCATATTGATCTTGAAGTCAGGGGATAAGTCCTAGCTCTTCATGCTCACACCTTAATATCCACTATTGCAAGTACTCAAGATCCTACCCACGTTCTCCTTAACCTTTAGTTGATGAATCACAATAGGGAAAAACATGTACACAACACCAGAGGGGTGAATGAAAACTCTCAACCCAAAAGATTCCGATGTAAGGGCAAGCCACAATAATTCTATATAATTACACAAGATAAATTGAGAGGTCATAATATCATATTTTTACACACTCACACAAGGTAGACTAGGGAAACATAGCAGTCATAGGTATAAACACAACTCATAAGGGTTAGTCATAAATGATGATATGTTATGCATGTGTCATTTTTCTTATGAATTATCTTAGTTAAGTCTTATGATGCAATGGGGTCCAAAATCTCATCATCATCGTCATTGCCTCTCCACAATATGTCTACTAGGAGGAATACACATCTATGCTAGAGCGACCAAAGCTCACCAAGTTCTTACAACCGACAAGGGTAAGGACATTCTTGTCATAATCAATCATTATGGGTCCATCACATACTTATTGTCATTATAACTCAAATAGAATTGACACTCCACGGCCTTAGTAACAGTCGTCCTAGTCAAAGTACACCAGGCTTGCCACAGACTGTCCCGTCTTGGGCACGTGCCACACCCTGATTTTCCGGACCCGAACCATAGATGCTAGTAAATTTTTTTCGCGTTTGAAATAATTTCAAAACACCACCGTGATTACATCAAGACCTGAACCATAGAAAATCAAAGAGTGGGATTTAATAAAATATAAATGGATCGATAACTAAATTGCTCATAAAGGTATATAAAATAATAGAGTTTATAGCGGAAGAGAATGTGTACACCGGGCATATGCCTAGTCCCATATATGAAGATATGAGAAAAGGCCCAAACATCATAAAATTTCATAATAAAAGCCTATTAGGCCACAATCGACTATGCACCTAGAACATAATCATACATCATCAATTGTATGTAGCCTCTACATGAGGTATTAATCATTAAATCAGAATATAAGCTACCCAATACCTAGCAAACATACATCCCTGGTGCCTCAAGTATAGATATGAGATTATACAACACTCAAATTCACTAGTCATATTCTATAGTTGACATCACACATCATCAAAATGGTATTCCTTCAATTATCACCATCATCAATATACAATGATATCTACATGTTTATAAATCTCTATTTATCAACATTATTATACATAAATTAATTATTACATCATATATAACAAATACTGCCGGCCAAGGCATTCCGTTACCACTATTTACCTTCTTCATGAGCTCCATTTCAAAAACCCAAACTCATCCCGTGGCAACCTGCATCAATATGCTAAAAAGGAGACCACATGGGAGAGTGAGTTATACATTCAAAATGACGAATATAATATATTGTGGTTAAGTGTACATGCATTCATTCATCTTGTGTGCTTTGCTATAAAATTATTAATTCATCATTCAATCATCATCACATTGTCATAATAGGCATACAAGTCTCATGATTTGCAATTCATAACATAAGTAAGCACAAGCACATACACAATCACTTTGCCACATATCAATCATGGGCATTCATAGTCATCATCGTCAAATTATTAAGTCTTTAATCATTTCCTCCTCGTAAGGGGTTTTTCATCTCTCTTGGTCATCTTATCTCAAATGCCATGCACCTATGGCTAATGCATACGTCAACTGTTTAATGCATATGCAATGGATCCATTTCAATCACCCATGCCCACATGGTATCTCAAGTGATTGCAATCACTTATAATCATCATCATATTGGTTTCCCGCCTCGCAAGGGGTACTCCCTCCTCTTGATCACAACCATGGAATATCATAGGAACCCGCAAGCCCTTTTTCATTTCAAGTACCAAGTGATCGCAACCATTGGCTTATCATCATACGATCCCGCAGGATGTCTCATTGTGATCGCAACCATATTTCAATCATTTCATAATGGTTTCCCGCCTTGTGATCGCAACCACGGGCATTCATTATCATTGTTCCCGCAGGGCCTTTCATTGCAAACACCAGGTGATCGCAACCACTGGTTCAATATCACAAGAACTCGCAAGCCCTTCATATACCAAATATCAAGTGATCGCAACCACTTATCAACATAATCATGATATGCATGGCATGCAATGTATGCAACAATGCTTATGCATGCTTTAACCTCATAAGGATTATCTCACCTTCTCATCTAGGTTACAACTCATACTCAATCATAATGTTAATCCCACATAATCATTATATATACCATTCATCATATTTAAGAGTTATCCTAGCCAAGGATTTTAATATTCATCAAGCCACACATCGAAACAAAAGCATATCATCACACATTATATAACTCATAACCTTTTCAAGGTATCATTTTATAATCAACCATCATAAGATTCAATCTCAATTTCATATCTCATACATAAAGCACTACATCCATTCAAGGTAAAACATGTCACTTTACATCAACATATATATTATCAACATACAAGGTATCATACATTTAGAAAATACACCCCTCTCCTACCTCAAGAGAAGTAGACTTCCGGGTTTGATGTTCCCGCCTCACAAGTGGTATCAAGTCCTACACCATTCAATTATAGGACCACATCAATCATTTATTCAAGCGCCATTATCATTACATATGCATATACATATGATTCTCATCATGTAGAACTATTTATAGTTTTATTCATTTGCCTACTTAGGCTTCAGGAATTCCTTCCCTTTAATCGAAATCCATTTTTACTAAGGCAACAACCTAATTAGTTAGGTTACCACATATACCAATCTCACATTCAATTCATTTTAAGTGGATTTTTCGTTTATGGCTTCCTACTAACATCATAAATCATCATTAAATGACAATGCCTCATTATTAATAACACTCCTTTCATCAATAAATGCCAACCCCTTCTACCTTACACATTTCCCTCAAAATAAAAGGTTAGGGTTTCACCTTAAATCTACCCCTATCATAAATACACATCAATATCCACTATTCTCCAATGCCATTTTCGTGCACCCTATTCCATCAAGCTTACATTTAAGACCACCCCACCTTATGGTTTCCATATTAAATGCTTCTCCCAACAACCCTTATACATTAAATGCTTTAACCAAACATTAAAATCCAAAACCTAGGATTTATGCTCTTGAGAAATGACAAGAACTTACCTCAAGAGAAAAAAAGAGTGTTTCCAAGTGAGTGTGATGAGAGCACGAAAATTTGAAGAGAATAGGGGAAAGAGTTCCAAGCCACAAGCTCCCTTCAAGCTCCAATGAAGAACAAAAATGGGGGAGGAATATGGGTTCACCACTTGGCTTAGGTTTAGAGGGGAAGAAGATAAAGAGAAAATGAGAAAGGAGAAGAAGAAGTGAAAGTTTGGTGTTTAGAAGAAGAAAGGTTACTTGAGAGTGAAGAGGGAGTCGTGAATTAGAATTAAAACTTATGCCCTCATTAAAACTTCTTCGTTTCATAACTTACAGGATCTCTGTTCTGGCTCAATACGTTATCTAAAAAACATTCCGAATACACGTTCGAATTCCCAATAATATTATCTACTACCCTAACCAACGGCATCTCAATCAGAGATACTTGGTCCGATACCCATATTTTAACTGGGTATAAGTTTCAGCTCATGAAGCTTAATAATTTGTGAAAAATCATAATAAACCCAAATTAATTTACCTATATATTTTTGGGGTATTAATCCATCCATAAGTAAATAATTCTTATTTATTTCCCTTATTTAGGCATTTATATAAAAATTGGGATGTTACACAAACATCACCATCGTCAATAGACATTATTCAAATTTCAATCCCGTAAGTACTCATCAAGTCATCACTTACATACTAAATACATATATTCACCATTCATGAATACAAAAGATTATCTCATACATATTCAAAACCACTAAGTCATCAATGTCATCATATACAAATTATTCAACACATTAAAATTTATGAATGATGTCGGCCAAGGAACTTCCACTACCACTATTTACCTTCGCCAAAAGCTCCAATACAAAATCTCATCTCATCCCATGACAACCCTGCATCACAATGCTAAAAAGAAGACTACATGCGAGAGTGAGTTATACATTCAAAATGACGAATATACTATATTGTGATTAGGTGTACATGAATTCATTCATCATGTGTGCTTTACTATAAAAATTATTAAATCATCATTCAATCATCATCACATTGTTATAATAGGCATACAAGCCTCATGAATTGTAATTCACAATGTAACATACACAAACACATTGCCACTTATCAACAAGGGCATTCACAAATTATCATTATCATTTTATTAAATTTTCACTTTATTCCTCCTCGCAAGGGGTTTTTCATCTCTTGTGGTCATCCCATCTCATATTCCATGCACCTATGGCTAATGTATATGTCAACTGTTTAATAATGCATATGCACAGATCCAATTTCATTTCATTAGGTGATCGCAACCACCACCTCATTCATTCACATGGGTTTCCCACTTCGCAAGGGGTACTCCCTCTAGTAGCCTCGTAAGGTGCTTTCTCGTGATCGCAACCACCTTCAATAATTCATATTGGTTTCCCGCCTCGCAAGGCGTACTCTTGCCTCGTGATCGCAACCACGAGCATCATAAGAACTCGCAACCCCTTTTTTCATTTAACAAACAGGTGATCGCAACCACCGGCTCAATATCATATCATCATTAAGTTGGTTTCCCATCTCGTAAGAGGTATTCCCTTCATACAATCCCACAAGATCTTTCATCATTGTGATCGCAACCACATTTCAATGTTATGGCATGCCATGAATACAAAATACAATAATGCATATGTCAATCAACCTTGCAAAGATATCCCACCCTCTCACTTAGGGATATATTTTAATTCGACAACTTCAATCAATAACACACAGTCATTTACAAGCCCCTCAAGGCATTTTATTCACATACTTGGAATTACATCTCAACATATCTCATGTATATATTTCATATCATACAGGCAAGTCTATACTTGCAATCATCCACAATGGCACTACAACATTACATAATATTCATAAATATTACCACACATTCATTTAGTGGGCTTTCATCTCATTACTCATCACCATTGTCTTATATATATATACTCATGTACACATGTTGGTGTGGCGTTCATAATATTTCTATTATCATATTTCAAAGCATACTCATAAGATCATACATATATCACTCACAATAGCATTCAACCATTAATCAATAATAACAATCACCCTTTGTACAAGGAAGTGATCAACGTTAACAATTATCATTATTCCATGCTAATGTCATTTCTAATTATTCAATTTATAACACATGTTAGATCATTTTACCAACTATCTCTTTGGTTTCATAATTACCTTAGGGTGTGTCTCATAACCTCATCATTAAACCCTCATTATCAATCTTTCATATCTCACTCTTGGTGGTGAATATATCATAAATAATTCATCCCCAATATATTAATTAATTCCAATTCCCACCATGTCATGCCATCATTAAATATCCCTTATACATTTCCTTAAATATCCCATAATATAAGGGAATAGGGCTCAGCATTAAAAATTAAGGGAATAAACGAAATTCTAAGTTTTGGGTATCTCGCTCAAGTGAGATTCACCTTCGCTTGAGCGAGATGGGGATAGTTCGCTTGAGCGCCCCTAAGTTTTCCTAAGCGAGTAGGGTTTCCAGCATCAGACCCCGATCTCGCTTGAGCGAGCCACTCTCGCTTGGGCGAGATCCCACCAGTGTCCATTTCAGGCTCGCTCGCTCAAGCGAGGCTCCCCAAAGTCAGCCACCCACTCGAGCGAAAATGTTCCAATGTCTGTTTTCTTGCTTTTATCGCTTGGATGAGGCACACCAACATCAGCTTCTCGCTTGAGCAAAAAGGGTGTTAGTATCAGACCCCTCTTGCTCGCTCAAGCGACTCACACTCACTTGGACGAAAAATGTCCAGTACCTCTTTAAGGTTGGCTCGCTTGAGCGAGGTCCAGCTTGCCACGCTATTCGCTTAAGCGAAATTCACCCAGAATCCTTTCCCTTTCTCGCTCGCTCAAGCGTGGCCATATCCGCTTGAGCGAGATTCGTCCAGTATCTCATCCACTCATCCCACACATGTCTTGCTTGAGCGAGACACTCGCTCGACTGAGCGAAAATGGGCTAGAGGCCATAATACTGGCATAGGGGATTCTCGCTTGAGCGAGATTACCAGCACATGCGCAGGAAACACAAGAATTCCACTACTCCACATACTAAAACCCATGCTAAGTAAAATTGGTCAAATTCAACACATCATATACCTTTTATTAAGCATTTAAAACTTGTCTCAAACATTCTTACTCAATAATTTTCATTCCAATTCATTAATCATAAAAACATTAAACCTATCATCATCACATATATACTTTCATAACAACCAACACATATTCTCATACACCATTTCTCAAATATCATCAAATAACCATTCATATTATTTCAATATCTCCATGGCAAGGCAAGCATGATTACTAATTACATACAATAATCATTATCGTTCTACTCATGCAATTTGAATGTAAACTCATCTCCTACCTCGAGGGAAGAGCCGCAACCAAATGCACGCTCCTAATGCTCCGCAACATAATTCGGAACACAATCTACATATTACATACACATGCATTCATACAATCAATAAACCCTCTCAAGGCATTCCTCATAAATTCTAAATAATGACTTACATTTTGTAAGGCTTGTGAACAAGTTCTAAACTTTTCAAAACACCAATTTATGCCATTGTGTTAGGCTTCGGGAATTCCTTTCCCAAAACCATGATTCTCTAGATCTAAAAGGGTTAACCATACCCAACAACATCAACATCACTCCAATCATTACTTAAACTATCCATTTACCATTTAAATTCATCATGAGCCTCTTAGCTTCACCCAAGGCCATCAACAATTCACAATTTTCAAGTGACACATATCCTGGCCTAAGGCCTCACCAAATCCTCATCTTAACTTATCTATTCATCATCAAGGGTCATCCACCATCATCATTATCATTATCATAAACAACAACACTCATCCATGAGTTTCATTCTCTATGATTTGCCATTACTATCATTATTCATCCTTATAAATAAAACTCACACATTAAATATCATATATTCACATTCAATTCAACCTCCCAAGTTACAATATATCTATTTTCCCCAAATTCTTAGGGCTAGGGTTTCATGAGAACCCAACAACCATTATCAATATTCATCATCCTTCATCAATGGCTATCTCTTATCCTTAACATCATTCTCTAACATCATTAAACATACACTCTACTTATATTTTACATTTTTCCTAATTTATTAAAGTTAAGGTTTCACTAAAAACCCATCACCATCATAAATGCTCATCAACTTCCACTCATCTAAGTATTAACTTAGTGTACCTTAACAACCCATCATAAATACCATGCTAACAACACCCCACCTTAGGGTTTCCATGTTTAATGCTTCACCCAACAACCCATATATATTAAATGCTCCCCCAACACCAAAACCAAAAACCTAGGGTTTATACACATGAGAAATGACAAAGAGCTTACCTCAAGAGAAGAAATGAGAGAGTTTCTAAGAGAGGGGAGAGCCACATGAAATTGAGGAGGAGAAAGGAGAAAGAGTTTCAAGCTCCAAGCTCCTCCTTCAAGCTCCAATAAAATGAAAATGGTAAGGAGAAGAAGGCACACCAACACAATGGTTTTAGAGAGGAGGGTAGATAAAGATGGAATGAGGAAGAAGAAGAAAAGAGTGTTTGCCTAAAGAGAGTAGAAAGCTAACGTGAAAGTGAAGGGAGGAAAAGAGGGGGTGTGTTTTAATGTTTGGCTTCTCATTAAAATTTCACCATTTTATGACAAACAGGATCTCCATTCGGGATCAATACTTTATCTAAAAATTATTCTGAATATATATTCGGACTCCCAATAATATTCTTATCAGCCCTAACTAATGACATCTCAATTAGAGATACTTAGTCCGACACCCATATTTTAATCGGGTATAATTTTAGCTCCTAAAATCTCAATAAATTATAAGTATCCATAATAAATCCCAATTTAATTATTCCAATATTTTTGGGTCACTCATTAACTCGTTTATAATTATTTAATATTTATTCCTCATATTTAATCATTTTTAGAAAATTCGGGATGTTACATTTTTCTCTTCAACCTTAGAAGCTCGATAGGAGGTGATCCTTATGAATTTTCAACAATAATTGCATTCTACGCCTTGGAGGGAGTGAGGTAAGCTCATGGGAACTCTCAATTTCATAGTTTCTTTCTCCTCATTCTTATTTTCTCTCTCTACCCAAAGCTAGCATGCATAGTAGGAGTTAAATTCTTGAATTAAACAGATGCTTGAAGCTTAAACAAGGACCTTGGGGCGATGGGTATTTGAAATATATTTTGAGGCAAGGATTAAAAGCTCGGTCGACGTGATGGGTTTTGGAAACAAAGATCATAAATAGAAATGGTAAGCTTCGGTAACCTAAGATTGAGATTTAGGATTGTTTTAAGGTTTAGGGTTATGGTTTTGGTAGTTATAATATTTATTGGAGCTTCTTTAAATTTAATCTTAGAGTTTGGATGCACTTCGGAGGAACTGGAATATTATTGGATGCCTTGGAAAGCTCGAAATCAAGGTAAGGGGGTATGTTGGCTTAAGGTTAATAAAGAAAAGTAATTACGCTGTTGGTGTATATGAAAAAAGGGTAGATTGTAGCTGCTTCTAATTATTCTAAATTAATTCAGATGATTTAATATGTTGAATGAGAGTGTAGGAAGTTATTAAAGTAAAGAAAATAGGATAACTAATTAATTGATAACTGATTAAATGGTATAATAGCATTATGATGAGAAGAGATTTGAAAAATAAATAAGTGATGGTAAATTAGAGATTTTGAAGATGATAGATAAGGAATAAGTGAATAAGTAAATAAGTAACTAAATATTTTGGTAGGTGTTTATCATGAAAATTATTAAATAACTTATATAGAATAAGTAGAATTTATGAAATAATATGATGAAGGGCGAAACACGTATATGGTAAACCACAGAACGAAATGTGAGGTAGGTGACTGATGTACATTCATGGAAATATATAAATGAGAGGTAGGAGAGTGTGAAATCCATAATGAGAAATAAGATTTATTGTAATTCATAATGCGTATGCGAATGACATTACTATGATGAAAGACTATGTGAGAGGATGTAACGTTATAAATTTTAAAGGATGGCTTTGGTAAGAAATTAATGTGGAAAAATTTATGATAAGGTAGTATGATTACGAGTTATGAATATATATCACAAGCTAATGTTAAAACCAAAGTGATGATGGGTACAATGATATATGTATATGTATGTTTGAGCTGATCTGTATGATTGGAACTTATATAAATTAATGATTCCAATGGTGTAACATTGGTGATGATATTGCTTTCACTGATAGATTGACGTTTGTAATAATATAGTGCCTTGAGAATGTGATATGTGTATGTATGATGTGGTAGGATGATTGTATTGGTAGAACGATGTGGACAAGTGGTAATACTTATGTGGTATATTCGATAATTGAGATTGATAACTCTAGTTGAATATTGTTGAGATAATATCTGCTAGTGTATATGATTTTAATTAGGCTGATTTGATGAAAATGATGAAATAATGATTATAGAAGTATTATAACATGGCGTGGAAGGGTTGGGTCTATATGGCCGCCCTGTATGGTAAGTATATATCAGTTTCTGATATTATACATGGGATTGATGATGTTTTAGCCATGTTTGATGTGATTTGATATCTGATTTATATGGTGGCGGACGACTGACGGTATATGTTACCCTCATTTTCTGACTCTCGTGGTTTTTGTGCCTAATTGAGTTACCCAGTGGTCAAGTAGGACCCAGATGTTGAGGGGGAGTCAAGTAGGACTCGGTGGACCAAGCAGGGTTCATTGGGTGTCAAGTAGGACCCCCAGCTAAAGATCGATAGCGTCATATTATTTGAGAGTCAATCGTGTTTATATGCTTTGATATGTAATGATAAGCATATGAGTGATAATGTAATACCCTAGACACTATTGAGGGCGGGGAATGATCGCTGGTGCATGGGCACAGTCAAGGAGCGACTCCTGACAGGCTTTGAGTGGAGGGAATATATGACAATGTTTATATTTGCATACTTGGTGTCTTATGTAAAACAAAATGAATGATTGGTATTAGTTACGTTAGTGATTCTGATACGGTTAATATGACCCAGTCTAATGGTGATGATGTAATAATCGTAACTGAAAGGTAATAATGAATACTGTTATCAAAATAAAAATGTAGCTAGATTACTCCTTTTCTAGTTTTGATGTTTATTTCTAATTAATTCTCATTTCTAATTAATGTTTATTTCAAGGAGTATAGAAGGGTGTGAGAGGAGGTTTGAAGATACCTTAATTAAGTGCCAAGGATGTGTTAAATTCGCATACATGTTGTTGTACAATCATACCATGGCTCAACATTACCAAACATACATTAAAACTCATGAATTTTTGAGAAAACAGGGCCATGAATCGATTCAGACACTTCATGAATCGATTCACACATTTTTGGAACTCAAAACAGTGAAAACAGAGGCTTTTGAATCGATTTAAGAAAGTTAGAAATGGTGAACAGTGAAAACAGGAGCTCTTGAATCGATTCAGGACCTCGTATGAATCGATTCAAGCCATTCCAGTAGCCTCTGAATCAATTCAAGTGGTCATTTGAATCGATTCAAACCACTCCAGGGGCCCATGAATCGATTCAAAGAAGTCATGAATCGATTCATGACAGCATCCCTGCTGCATAATGTAGAATTTTCACAATTTTCCAACTTCTAACCACTCTAACTTTTTCATATCAAATCCAATAACCACCAAATTTTAACACCAACTAAAATACATCATTTATGACCTGTAGCCACTGGCCACACTCAAAAATTCCCAAAAATAAGATACTTATGCACATAAATGCGTTTAGCCCGTCTTAAGGTAGTTTTGTGTAACTCAAGGGTCAGTTCTCAATGGAATTGGTCCATTCCAGTTTCTACAAGTTTTAAATCATGCATAGGCACTATTGGAACTATCACATACTATCCAAATCTCATAAAACTCTATTTGACCTATTGGTTCCTTAATTATGCATGAATATCATATACACCACATCACAATCTAAACAATTCATCCATCTATGGATTCCATCAACATAAGTATCATAATCCATGCATCAATATAGCATGTAAATTATTGTTTCACAATTAAGCACATCCATTGTTAAGGTCACTACCAAAAATTAGCCTTCCAAGAACATATAAGGCCTAATTTTCATAAGTGACCCACAAAATACATGCCTAAACATCGTTCAATATCCATATACAAATAAGCATACATACATAGTCAAGTACTTTACAAAAGAATACCAGCCAAGGCTCATAGACCTTTCTCCCATATTTAACTCCACCATTGCTCAACCTCCAAAAAGAGTAAGATATCCAACATACCTATATCAAACTTTAAAAATGGCAACTAGGAGGTGAGTAACATATACCAAATGAATCAAAATCATGCTTTATGATGATACATATATACATGTGAACAACACATATTTCTCCAAGAGCATCATAAACTCTATTCATATATCATATCATTTCATTTCAACATAACACATCCAAATCAATACATTCACAACATATGTATCAAAATCATTGGTAATTTCATCAAATACCATCACATACCTAAGGTTAGTACCATAATCTCTTTCTCTTTACTTATCAATCATCTATCGCCACCACGAGTTACCAACTCGGCATATCTCCGGCTATATGCAAATGCTCTTATGGCTAATGCATATGCACAACGGAATTAACAACAATTACGGATTCGACTGTGTGAAATAACAACATATCAAATGTGGGTTAAGCATAGGTATACTACGATGCCCCTACTGTAGTAGTAAATGTGTACACTTATATCTCAAATTGTAACATTCTTGGTATTTTAATAAAAATTATGAGAGTGGAAAATATTAGCCAATGTTTTAGAGACTTATTTAATATTTGATCTGCCTTGACCGAGGTCAAGGAATCCAGTGTTGGGCCGGTCTCATTCATGAGGACCAAACGGTGTTGAAGATCGGTTGTGCTGGGAAGAACGGACAAAGATGTGCTGTCCTGTTACTGACGCTCATCCGGTGTGCCTGGAGTGGTCTTGGATTAACCGGTGTGAGGAGAACGCCTAGCTCAGAATCATAATCCGGATCGACCTCTTGGATGGTGGAGGCAAGCGGATGTGCATAACAAAGAGGTGGGGACGGATGAAGTGTCTGACCTCTCAGGAGATGGCTCGGATTATTGAGGTGTGGACCCTACGCTTGGACACCGGTTGGACGGTATCCAGCTCGGGTCGATATTCTTACGAAGTAACAGGCAACTACAAATAAGTAAACATAGAGAAAGCAAATAAGCATAGTGGGTCGGAATTTATAAAAGAATCCAATGAGATGAAATTGATCAAAAACTTTTAATGAGAATGTAAAAAAAATAGGGAAAAGGCTGTCTTGTCCCTGGACTTTATATAAAAAGGAAATTCCCTCTCTCTCTTTCTCCATTATTGATAAATCACTTCCTCTTCTTAATCTGTTCTCCTCCTCCTTCGTCTTCTCTCCTCTCGTTGTTGAATTACATGTACCAAGGGAGGACTCCATTCGTGTGAAAGCTTCAATCGAATCTCATTCCTGTGATCGTGGCCTCAAGGTAAGTCCACTGATCCGTTTTATTGTGGCTCCTTATCCCTTTCGTTTCTCTGGTAGCCAAGGGCCATGCATGGCTATATTCGAGCCCGTTCTCCACTCCTTAGGTGGTATGAGCTCAAATGTGGCTTAAGAGCTGAGGGGTTGAGTTAATGGGTGTTGCATTCTGACCCGTAGGTGGTAGATTAGACAACGAAAGGCAGAGTGACGGGCTTGAGACTGCGAATCCAGTACTCAGAGGAAGGGATCGACACCGAGAGTAGATCATCGAAGCGTAGAATCGAGGTAAGGGGGTGTCGGGTTATGATTAACTAGAATAGGATTTGTTTCCTATCTGAGCCACTGAACAGTACGAGTAAGGTAAGAAAGTGTGCTCGAATATTATGGTGTACCTATGTTGTGCATGTGAAGCCATATATATATATATATGTGTATCGATCAGTGAAAGATCGGGTGTGTAGTGGAGTTAACCTTGTCATGAGCTTGGTATATTTAATGCTGAGAGAATGTGGATCTTTTATGTGTGGATGTATATGTGTATACCTTGCAATAGCATGAAATACATAATGCTTGAGATAATCAGTATGTTATATTGAAGGGCTTGACGAGTCAGTCGCCTTACGCTGTGAGCACTGGTCAGTTAAGCTACCCAGAGGTCTTTAACCCAGTGGTTGAAAGGGGAGCCAAGTCGGGCTCGGTGAACCAAGTCGGGTTCACAGGATGTCAAGTCGGACTCCCAGCTGAAGGTCAATCCTTTTAGTATCCGGATACTAAGTGTCAAATTTTATCTGAGAGTCAGATGTGATAATTGATGAATTATTGGTTGTAATGTGCATAATTGATGAGTGACATTTGTTACATTTACCTAGTAAAATTATTAATATTGCCGGGTGACTTATGTTATGTTTCCGAGTGAAGTTTGTCATATTGGTCGAGCGTGATTTATAAAGTCATGAGAATGCAGCTGGACGGAGCTTATTTATATTTATAACTTGTTGATTTTTTTCTATGTTAATTATGATGCCAAACCCTCACCCTTGCTACTGTTTTCAATTTAGTAACCAGTGACAGGGAGGAAGCCGGAGCCATGGAGCAGCGCCAAAGGGGAGATCGATGCCAAGGCCTGAATGATTTTGAGTAGCTGTTGAATATAACTATGTATAAGGAATTTTCCAAGAGTGTAATATTGCCTGTATGCTGACTTAAATTAAATCTGGTGTGAAATGACATTGTGTTGTGCTTAGTTTACGTTTTCACAAGTTTGCCGTGACAGAATTTTACCGTGCGAGACTTACCTGAGTCGATTCATCCATGGTTGAGTGGGGGCCCGCCAGCTTAATGTTTGCTTACCACTAGGTGAAGTTTCCACCCATGTCCGAGTAAGATTGGTTGGGAGAGAGTTCCGAGTGATGAGGCTTTGGAGGTGTCCGAGTGAAAATTTGAGCTCCTCTCGAGGAAAGTAAGAGTAGGGTATTCACCGAGTGAAGGCATTCGAAGAGGCTATAACCGAGTGGTGGAGGTTAAATTATTGACGTAAGAGTTGGGTCCGACCGAAATTGTCTGGGTGAAGAGCAGCAAAGAGTCAAGTGAGGAATGTACGAGTAACTGGAAGTTGAGCGTTTCCCGAGTGAAACCCTTGAGCTGAGTGAAACATTTTGCCGAGTGAAATCCCATATGGATCCGCGTGTGTGTTTGTTCACCCAGTCTCTAGGTGTGGTATTCGCTCAAGCGTCTCGCTGCCTCGCTTAGGAAAGGAATGTGTCTCTTGCTCAAGCGGATTTGGCTTCGCTTCAGCGAAGACTTTTGATCTCACTCAAGTGAATCCGGTTTCGCTCAAGTGAGTGGGCTTTGACTTCATATTTCTCTTCTTACGTACTTTAACTAAAATTCTTTTTCTTATTTTATTTAATTAATTAAGTCGCTACTATTTATTACTTTAAATATGTGTATTGAAAAATTAGATAGCATTTTGAAACAGGGCTTGATTAATTATTTGTAAACGCGAAATATTTATTGTAAAGTTAATCCAATGAATATAAACATATGTAAAATGACCTAGGATGTTACATTTGGTATCAAAACGATTCTTTCTAGAGCCGGGTGCATGGGTTAATTCAGTGATTGTATGAGTCCGGTGAGGGCTGGTTGCATTCAATTGTGTTGTGTTTTGTTTGTACAGCTTGGCATCATTCCCTTGGCACTCCATCGGCATGGCATTCTGTGTGTGTGAGGTAAATTTCTGACTCCCTGACTGACATTGGTTATTGATGGTGATATGTTTGCTCATTGTAGAATTACAATATGACCGAAGGAACCAGTTCCGGTGGAGGGGACGATTTCTTCTCCAAGTTTACCCAGTTGATGAGTAGGACCGAGTCTGGTCCCACTCTGGATAAATTCCTAAAAAGAAATCCCCCGGCTTACAAAGGAGGACACGATTATGACGGGGCATACATTTGGGTCAGGGACATAGAGCAGGTCTTTGAATACTTCGAGTGCTCGGAAGAGCAAAAAGTTTTGTTTGCTACCTATCAATTAAAGGACGAGGCTAGAGTATGGTGGCCTCGGATGAAGGTACAGATGAACGCGGCAAATGAGCCGCTAGTGTGGGCAAATTTTCGAAGGAGATTCCTTGTTAAGTACTTCTCGGATAACTACAAAATCTGGAAGGAAATAGAATTCCTGAAGTTGGAGCAGGGCCGAATAACTGTGGCAGAGTACACCAGCAAGTTTGACGAGCTGTGTGATTTTTACTATCCTTTTTCGCTGGAAGGGACTGAGGGCAGCAAGTGTGCTAAATACGAGGCTGGATTACGGGTTGAACTCCGTAGTGTAGCTGTACCTATGGAGATTCGGGACTACCCGACCCTGGTGAACAAAGCTAGACTGACTGAAGAGGTGCAGTTACAAAGGACGTCCCAGCCGAGAGACAAGAAGCCACTGAAAACAAAGGGCTTCAGCTTCAAGAAGATGGGCCAATTTTTTCAGGGCGACAAGTCTTCTGCTACTTCTTCATCTTTTTCCGGTCGGGGCTCTACTAGCTGATCGGGAAATCTCTCTGGTAGCCGTGTGTGCTACAATTGTGGCCAGGAAGGCCATATTTCAAAACACTGTCCAGCCAATCAGATTGTATGCTTTCAGCGTGGACAGCCGGGGCACCTCAGGCCCGATTACCCACAGAGGCAGCGGCAGAGCAGGCCAGGCAATCGAACCAACCCTTCTGGGACTCGGGGTGCCAATTTTCAAAGGGGAGGCAGGCATGGTGCTGGCCGCGGAGGTCAGCAATCAAGAAGATTTGATGCCCAGTCTAGTGGTGCCCAGAATGCTATGACCAGGCGGGTGTTCGCGTTTGACGCCTCGAAAGCCATGAGGAATGACAACTTAGTGCAGGGTAAGTGCCTCATATATGGCTATCTTGTTGATGTAATTTATGATTCGGGCGCGACCCATTCATTTATTTCCAAGAGTTGTGTGCGACGGCTTGATTTGCCGATCGGTTTAATGGAGAATGCCCTTATTGTTTCCACTCCAACCGGTTCCACTTTTCGTGCGACCAACGTGTGTAGAGATATGCTGATGCAAACTGAAGACCGTACTTTCCGGGTGGACTTTATTTTTATGCCGTTGAGGAACTTAGATGTTATTCTAGGTCTCGACTGGCTAGCTGCTAATCATGTAATGGTCGACTGTTATCGGAAGAGTATTGTTTTCTTTCAGGAACTTGACGCGAAGGATGTGGTGAGTGATGTCTCAGCCACATATGTTATTTTATTTACTTCGGAGGGTCGGTATAACCTTCTACCGAGTGATATTCCGATTGTTTGCGAATTCCCTGATGTTTTCCCGGAAGAAATTCCGGAGTTGCCTCCCAGTCGGGAGATTGATTTCTCTATTGACTTAATTCCTGGGGCAGAACCTGTGTCCCGAGCGCCATATAGAATGTCTTGGGTGGAGTTGGCCGAGGTAAAGAAACAAGTAAATGAATTGCTGGAAAAGGGATTTATTCGACCGAGTGCTTCACCATGGGGCGCTCCGGTGTTACTGGTAAAGAAGAAGGACGGTAGCATGCGAATATGCATCGACTACCGACAGTTGAATAAATTGACGATTAAAAATAAATATCCATTACCTTGGATAGATGACTTGCTGGACTAACTGAGGGGCACTGTTGTGTTCTTTAAAATCAATTTAAGGTCGGGATACCACCAGATCCGAGTGAAGTCAGAAGATATTCCGAAGACGGCGTTTCGGACTCGGTATGGGCACTTTGAGTACATTGTAATGCCTTTTGGAGTGACGAATGCCCCCGCCATCTTCATGGACTATATGAATCGGATTTTTCAACCATACTTGGATCAGTTTGTGGTGGTATTCATTAATGACATTCTGGTATATTCAAGGTCGGTTGAAGAGCATGCTCAACACCTTCAGACCGTTCTACAGATACTCCGAGAGAAAAAGCTGTATGTTAAACTATCTAAGTGTGATTTTTGGGAAAGTAGTGTGCAATTCCTAGGACATGTAATTTCCCGAGAGGGTGTCTCGGTTGATCCGACAAAAATTAAGGCGGTTATGGCTTGGGAGAGACCGAGGTCGGTAACGGAAATTAGAAGTTTCCTTGGGTTAGCCAGATACTATCGACGTTTCATTGAAGGGTTCTCTCGGATAGCACTCCCTCTGACTCGGTTGACAAGGAAAGAGAGCCCTTTTGTGTGATCAGAGAAGTACGAGCTGAGTTTTCAGACTCTCAAACGGTGTTTGATGACTGCCCCGATGCTTGCATTTCCTGATGTAACACGGGAATTTGTGGTGTATTGTGATGCATCCAAGTTCGGTTTGGGATGTGTGCTGATGTAATCCGACCGGGTGATTGCCTATGCTTCCAGGCAATTGAGGCCCCACGAATCGAATTATCCAACCCATGATCTGGAATTGGCAGCAGTAGTATATGCATTGAAAATTTGGCGTCACTACCTATATGGATCCCGTTTTATGGTGTTCAGTGACCACAAAAGCTTGAAATATTTATTCGATCAAAAAGAGCTAAACATGAGGCAGAGAAGGTGGGTGGAGTACTTGAAAGATTATGACTTCGATTTGAGGTATTACCCGGGTAAGGCGAATATTGTGGCCGATGCACTGAGCAAGAAGGTGTTACAGGCGGCTTATCTGATGGGCAGAGAGCAGGAACTGCTGGAGAGCTTTAGGAATATGAATATTGGAGTTGTTATGGACGCCCCAAACCGAATGACGGTCAGAATGTTAAGGATCTCTAACGAATTTCTGGAGTCTCTTGTTGCGGCTCAGAAAGACGATGAGGAGTTGCTGAAAATGATTGACACTCAGGCTCGAGGCAAGGATATGGAGTTAACTCGGGGTGATGATGAAATATGGAGATTTCGAAACCGGGTGGTGGTGCCTGCACATGGAGATTTCAGGCAAGCTGTGCTAGCCAAGGCACACAAAAGCTCCCTGAGTATTCATCTCGGTGTGACGAAAATGTATCATGACTTGAAGAAAAAATTCCGGTGGCCGGGCATGAAGAAAGCAATAACTGAATATGTAAGGACCTGCGTGATATGCCAAAAGTGTAAAGTCGAACATCAACGACCCCCAGGTTTGCTTCAGCCCCCAGAAATTCCGATATGGAAGTGGGAAAGCATCACGATGGACTTCGTATCCGGGCTACCACGCACCCGAACCAGGTGCAACGTGATTTGGGTAATTGTTGACCAACTAACCAAGAGCGCCCACTTCCTGGCGATGAATATGAAATGGTCACTGGACCAATTGGCTAAGTTGTATGTTGCTGAGATTGTACGACTGCACGGTGTACCCTCAAGCATTATTTCTGATCGGGATCCCCGATTTACTTCAAGATTTTGGGGAAGCTTGCAACAAGAACTGGGTATTGAGCTCAAATTGAGCTCGGCGTACCATCCTCAGACCGATGGCAAGTCGGAACGAACAATACAGACTCTCGAAGATATGCTGAGGGCATGTGTGTTAGAGCAGGGCGGATCATAGGAAAAATACTTGCCTTTGGTGGAGTTTGCATATAATAACAGTTATCATAGCAGCATTGGGATGGCTCCCTATGAAGCCCTTTACGGTCGGAAATGCCGTACTCCATTATACTGGAATGAGAATGGCGATGCCATTCATTTGGGGCCCGAGCTGATTCAAAAGATGAACGAACAAGTTGCCTTAATCCGAGAGAAGATAAAGATTGCCCAAGACCGACAAAAGAGCTATTACGACAATCGGCATAGCCTGCTTGAGTTTCAAGTGGGCGATTGGGTGTTCTTGAGGATTTCACCGACTAAGGGCGTAGGTCGGATTTTGAAGAGCCAAAAGCTTAATCCGAAATACATTAGACACTACCAAATACTGGAGCGGATCGGTGAAGTTGCTTACCGACTGGATCTTCCCCAGTCGTTGACTAACATTCACAACGTGTTTCACGTATGTCAGCTTCACGCCTACATTCCGTGTGACACAATGATTGTACCGAGTGACTCCATTGAATTGAAAGAAAACTTGACGGTGGAAGCTATACCGATCGGAATTGAGGAGTATCAAACGAAACGGTTAAGGAGCAAGGAGGTGCCGTTGGTGAAGGTGAAATGGCAGAATTTGAATTAGATAAACTACACTTGGGAATTAGGATCGGATATGAGGAGGATGTACCCCAATCTTTTTCAATCGGGACACTGATTTCGGGGACGAAATCCCCTTTTAGGAGGGGTGGATGTAACATTCTTGGTATTTTAATAAAAATTATGAGAGTGGAAAATATTAGCCAATGTTTTAGAGACTTATTTAATATTTGATCTGCTTGACCGAGGTCAAGGAATCCAGTGTTGGGTCGGTCTCAATTGTGAGGACCAAACGGTGTTGAAGATCGGTTGTGTTGGGAAGAATGGACAAAGATGTGCTATCCTGTGACTGATGCTCATCTGGTGTGCTTGGAGTGGTCTTGGATTAACCAGTGTGAGGAGAACGCCTAGCTCGGAATCATAATCCGAATCGACCTCTTGGATGGTGGAGGCAAGCGGATGTGCATAACAAAGAGGTGGGGACGGTAAAGTGTCTGACCTCTTAGGAGATGGCTCGGATTACTGAGGTGTGGACCCTATGCTTGGACACCGGTTGGACGGTATCCAACTCGGGTCGATATTCTTACGAAGTAACAGACAACTACAAATAAGTAAACATAGAGAAAGCAAATAAGCATAGTGGGTCGGAATTTATAAAAGAATCCAATGAGATGAAATTGATCAAAAACTTTTAATGAGAATGTAAACAAAATAGGGAAACGGCTGTCTTGCCCCTGGACTTTATATAAAAAGGAAATTCCCTCTCTCTCTCTCTCCATTATTGATAAATCACTTCCTCTTCTTAATCTGTTCTCCTCCTCCTTCGTCTTCTCTCCTCTCGTTGCTGAATTGCATGTACCAAGGGAGGATTCCATTCGTGTGAAAGCTTCAATCGAACCTCATTCCTGTGATCGTGGCCTCAAAGTGAGTCCACTGATTCGTTTTATTGTGGCTTCTTATCCCTTTCATTTCTCTGGTAGCCAAGGGCTATGCATGGCTATATTCAAGCCCGTTCTCCACTCCTTAGGTGGGTATGAGCTCAAATGTGGCTTAAGAGCTGAGGGGTTGAGGTAATGGGTGTTGCATTCTGACCCGTAGGTGGTAGATTAGATAGCGAAAGGCAGAGTGACGGGCCTAAGACTACGAATCCAGTACTCAGAAGGGATCGACACCGAGAGCAGATCATCGAAGCATAGAATCGAGGTAAGGGGATGTTTGGGTTATGATTAACTAGAATAGGATCTGTTTCCTATCTGAGCCACTGAACACTACGAGTAAGGTAAGAAAGTGTGCTCGAATATTGTGGTGTACCTATGTTGTGCATGTGTAGCCATATATATATATATGTGTATCGATTAGCGGAAGATCGGGTGTGTAGTGGAGTTAACCTTGTCATGAGCTTGGTATATTTAATGCTGAGAGAATGTGGATCATTTATGTGTAGATGTATGTGTGTATACCTTGCAATAGCATGAAATACGTAATGCTTGAGATAATCAGTATGTTATATTGAAGGGCTTGACGAGTCGGTCGCCTTACGCTGTGAGCACTGGTCAGTTTCTGACAGTTGCAAGCGATAATCAGAATGATATGTTTATGCTTATGTGATTGAATGTGATTATGTGGTGGAGGACGACCAACGGTATGAACTACCCTATTTTGGCTTCAGTGGTCAAGTCGGACCCAGTTAAGATACCCAGAGGTCTTTGACCCAGTGGTTGAAAGGGGAGCCAAGTCGGGCTCGGTGAACCAAGTCGGGTTTACGGGATGTCAAGTCGGACTCCCAGCTGAAGGTCGATCCTTTTAGTATCTGGATACTAGGTGTCAAATTTTATCTGAGAGTCAGTTGTGATAATTGATGAATTATTGGTTGTGATGTGCATAATTGCTGAGTGACATTTGTTACATTTACCGAGTAAAATTATTAATATTGTCGGGTGACTTATGTTATGTTTCCGAGTGAAGTTTGTCATATTGGTCGAGCGTGATTTATAAAGTCATGAGAATGTAGCTAGACGGAGCTTATTTATATTTATAACTTGTTGATATTGTTCTATGTTAATTATGATGCCAAACACTCACCCTTGCTGTTGTTTTCAATTTAGTAACCAGTGACAGGGAGGAAGCCGGAGCCATAGAGCAGCGCCAAGGGGGAGATCGATGCCAAGGCCTGAATGATTTTGAGTAGCTGTTGAATATAACTATGTATAAGGAATTTTCCGAGAGTGTAATGTTGCATGTATGCTGACTTAAATTAAATCTGGTGTGAAATGACATTGTGTTGTGCTTAGTTTACGTTTCACAAGTTTGCAGTGACAGATTTTATCGAGCGAGACTTACCCGAGTCGATTCATCCATGGTTGAGTGGGGGCCCGCCAGCTTAATGTTTGCTTACCACTAGGTGAAGTTTCCACCCATGTCCGAGTGAGATTGGTTGGGAGAGAGTTCCGAGTGATGAGGATTTGGAGGTGTCCGAGTGAAAATTTGAGCTCCTTTCGAGGAAAGTAAGAGTAGGGTATTCACCAAGTGAAGGCATTCAGAGAGGCTATAACCGAGTGGTGGAGGTTAAATTATCGATGTAAGAGTTGGGTCTGAGCGAAATTGTCTGGGTAAAGAGCAGCACAGAGTCAAGTGAGGAATGTACGAGTAACTGGAAGTTGAGCGTTTCCCGAGTGAAACCCTTGAGCCGAGTGAAACATTTTGCCGAGTGAAATCCCATATGGATCCGCGTGTGCGTTTGTTCACCCAGTCTCTAGGTGTGGCATTCGCTCAAGCGTCTCGCTGCCTCGCTTAGGAAAGGAATGTGTCTCTCGCTCAAGCGGATTTGGCTTTGCTTCAGCGAAGACTTTTGATCTCACTCAAGCGAATCCGGTTTCGCTCAAGCGAGTGGGCTTTGACTTCATATTTCTCTTCTTACGTACTTTAACTAAAATTCTTTTTCTTATTTTATTTAATTAATTAAATCGCTACTGTTTATTACTTTAAATAAGTGTATTGAAAAATTAGATAGCATTTTGAAACAGGGCTTGATTAATTATTTGTAAACGCAAAAAATTTATTGTAAAGTTAATCCAATGAATATAAACATATGTAAAATGACCTAGGATGTTACACAAATCATGCATGCATAACATCACTCTTTTACTGGTACCAAACCGCTATCGCCCATATGTAGCATTAGTCACCCCGTGACTTGCGGATTCATAACATGGCCTCACTTGCCAAAAGTGCTATGGTCCCCTCCCGAACACACATCGAGAGAGACGTGCCCTATACGGACACCGAGGTCACTTGCTCACTATAGAGCCACCCACTCATTGGGCCCGCCACATATGGTGCCTCACCACCAAACTATGGGCAGCTTCATGATTCCAAGAATCAGTAGGGAACAACATAAAATTTTTACTTATGCATTGGGCCTCCCTCCCACTAGGCCCGCTTATTGGAACCCCTAACGTTCCATATAGACAAAGAATGATATGCCATGAATGCAAATGTCAATCAATGCATTTTTCATATATGCATCCTATAATGTCACTTCATAATCAATAACTCACCACCATCACTTAGTGGATTTCAATATTCCCATCATTCTCAACCATCACCAATTGTCATTGGATTTCATACGTATCAATAGTTAGTGGCAATCATCATTTATCAACTCACATATCATGGAATGTTCAACATCATTACAATTAACATAATTATGGCCTCATTAGCAAGAGTCAAATTCAACATCACAATCATCATCCCAACAACATATGCCATATAACACCAATCACTCTAAATGCATTCAAATTCACATGAACATCAAGAATATTCATCTAAGCCATAATATGATAATACAATTATACATACACATCAGTAATGAATGAAATCATGCATTTAGAATTGTTACCCCCTCCTACCTCAAGAGAAGTAGAAATCAATACGGTCTGAAGGTTTTGCCTCATTGATGGGGTTGTTTCCTACATTATACAATGTACCACACAATTATTTTCTATTCAAACTATAACACCCTGACCCCTTTTCAGAAATGAACGACTCTCCCCACAGACCAACACGAGACCTTTCCAATGTGCTTTTGTCCTCACTTACACACTTCCTGAGAACTTCCCAAGAGGTTAACCATCCCAGAATTACTCCAAGTTATGCACCGGCGATCACTCCCGCCCTCAACAGCGTCGGGATGTCACACAAACCACCAAGACTCAAGTGCTCATATTGAATTACTTGGTGTTTTATACCATTTCAATCTCAACCCTCATTTATCTCATTTCATCCACCATAACCACCATGGGTTTGTTGCACATAATTATTCATTATATAATTTAAGCTACACCCATTAATGGGTTCCCATATTAATTGGTTCCCAACCACCATTATCAATCATCTAATCCTATTAATGGCCATCCACCATCAATGTTACCATCACACCTCATGAAATACATTATCCCGACATCATTAAATACTCAACTATTTACATTTCATATTTCTCCTAAATTATAGGGTTAGGGTTTCATTAAAAACCTAACAACCATCATCAATGTTCATCATCTTCCATCACAATCAATGTTATTTTCGTATACCTATAAAAGCCCTCATAGAACTCACATTAAATGCACCCACCATAGGGTTTCACATCATTAATGCCTTCCATTAATAACCCATATGCATTAAACTCTCTCTTGACATCCATTACCCAAAACCTAGGGCTAGAGATCAAGAAAAATGGTGAGGAAACCTTACCTCAAGCCAAGAAAAGTGAGCTCCAAGAGAGTGAGAAAGAGGACACAAAAATTGAGAGGGAGAGGGAGAGCTTCCAAACAACTCAAGTTCTCCTTGCTTGATGAAGAAAGATGAAGATGAAATGGGAGTAAATGGGCATACACCAATTAATGGGTTTTGAGAGAAAGAAGAAGATGAGTGGGAGATAAAGTATGAAGAGGAAGTGAGTATGAGAGGAGAAGAAGAGGCAACATGGAGTGATGAGGAAAAGAAGAAGTTTCAGTGTTTTAATTGGACCCATCACTTAAAGTTCTCTGTTTTAAATCAAACAGGATCTCCGTTTGGGCTTAATATTTATTCAAAAAATTTTCCGAATTTAAATTCGATCCCCAATAATATTCTTAACAGCCCTGACCAACGGTACCTCAATCGGATATACTTGGTCCGACACTCATATTTTAATCGGGTATTATTTTCAACTCTTTAAGCCATAATAAATCATGAATAATTATAAAAATTCTCAATTTAATTATTTCTAAATTTTGGGACATTAATTAACTCATATGTAATTGTCCACTAATTTATTCCTCTCAATTAATCATTTTTATAAATTTTGGGATGTTACACACTCACCCCCTGTATTATGGTTTTAGTGACTGTCGGCAGGTTATGGATGCACGCCACGGAGGCAAGCGCTAAATGAGGCCAGAGCTAAGAGAAAGTTAATGTAATAAGGGTTATATATGTGTTTATATATATATATATATATTGATTTGTGGGAATGTATAATTACATTACTTTGTGGTTGTGGTGTGCGATTCGAATTAATGTTTACAGATGTGATGTTATCCAGTAGCATGGAGCTACTTAAGTAATTGATTGATTATGTATGTGTGGTCATGATGTTATACATGAGTAGATGTAAGGCATAGAGCCATTGTGTGATTGCATGAAATTGGCTAGCATTATGATGTGAAGCTGTTTGATGATTAATTGCATGAGGATGAATTTATAGTTGGAATGTGATGAGTATGATAATGTAATTGATGCCTTGATGTATGATACTTATCTGTAGGGATTTTCTGCTTATGATTACTAAGTAGTGCATTCTGAAGTTTATGGCACAGAGCCATTTATGTTTGAGAATTGATATGGGCAGGTCTTGTTGGTGTATGTAAATTATGTGTGATGTGGTTATAGAATTAGTTAATGAATTGATGAATTAAATGAATTGTTGCATAAGTGGAAATTAGATGTCTCATGTGAAAATTAGGAACCCGATGGGTTATTTTATGATCCGGTAGGATTTGGGACCCCCGGAGGGGATCAATAGGATCCCTAGGTCATTTGGAAGCTATCGTATAGGCCTCGGGCCATTTAGGGTCCATTGAGGTTGTTTGGTGCAATGGTTTTGCACATAAGTAACTCGCGCATATGTTGGAATTTCAGTGAACGCATGATGCCAACAGTTCCGGAATAGGAAAATAAGTGGCCCGTGAAGTTTCATGGCAATCAAATCTAAAACGGACCAATTAGGTAGGTTGAAAGTTGGCCGATTGGCCTAAAATGTGTAGCAGCAGCAGGTGCTGCTACTTATGCTCTGACGCTGAGCGTCAGCCTGGCGCATAGTGCCAGGGCTGTGAACAGAGTCTGACGCGTAGCGTCAGGCCCCTATTCTAGCTTTTGTGTTTCGTTAGTCTTAATGGCCTTTTGGGGTTTCTATGGGTTATATAGTTCATGTTTTGGTGCTTTTACTAAAATTGATTATTTTATGAATATTGAACCATTTAATTAATTAATTTGTGAAAAATTTATTGTAAATTTTATTTAAACGTTTAAAAATAAATGTAAAATGACATAGGACGTCACAAAACATACAAAAGAAATGGGAAAAGATTTCTAAAAACTAAGGATGGAAGGTAAACGATGGAAGATGGTTGAAGGGAATTTAGGGAAACAAAATGGATTATGGAAGAAGGGTTTGGACGCCACCTTCGGAAAGAATAAGTCCCTCGCCACCCTACAGGATGAAAGCCTAGGGATAAGAGCTTGCTAGAAGGTTGAAGGCCACTCTAGCCTAAGGAGAAAATTTACATTCAAAATCTCACAAAAGTGTGTATCATTCAAATTCTAATGTTTTAAGAGTACAAGGGAAATGCAAGCCTTATATAGGCAAGGGGAATGCACTCTACTAATGGGCTTCTTCTATTTCCTAGGCTCAAAAGTAACTAAATTAGGAAAGGTGGCCAACTACAAGGCCCAAAAAGAAAGTACAAGCCCAAAAGTGGCACAATGACCATGCAAGGCCCATATCCTAAATATGTGAAGCCCTAGAATATAGTTAAAAACTTATGTCTCATAAATATTATATGAAAAATATGAAAAGGCCTTCAAGTGGTCCTCCTTGGGCTTAGGCCCATGAAAAGTAGTGAGAAAGGTAGCTAGGGTTTGTTGGGTGATAATTTTGGCTTTCTTTGTTCTTACCCTTTCAAGGGTCCTCTACAAAGCTCCATACCCTTGCCTAGGGTTGTGTTGAGATTTTCCCTCCTTATGTCCTTATCATGCCCCCCTTCTTCAAAAAGCATTTGACCTCAAATCCTGTAGATTTAAAGGTAAATCAACAATAAACTTTCAAGGGAAAACAAAATAAGTCTTGAATGAATAATAGGAAAATTGGGGATTAGATTATCAACCAAGATCAAAAACTATCCTTTTTATCTGTGACATGATCAAAACAAAATAATCATCATAAAATGCAATGGGATATTCCCATAAAAATGCATATACAAATGTATGGAGTATGTCAAGCATCTTAATAGTGACTTTATTGATGTGAATTAAGATAGATGTATGAGATAACATAGATGTATGATCATGTGATACTTTTTGGTACAAGGGCAGATTACAAAGCCTACATGAAAATGATACCCCAAAAGGATCATAGGATGTCATAGAATATAAACTAGGAGCTATATATGGCAAATTATGCATAGAAACAACTAGTTCATGATATAATCTTTTATGAAAATGAATGACATGATCATAGATAAGATGTGATTGAAAATTATAGAATGGACATGTGAAAAGATGGACAAAGTGATAACCCTATAAAAATCCTACTAATGACCAACGAAAAACAGAATGGTCATACATTTTTCAAAAATTCAGCACGTTCAGTAATTGTTGTTGCCAATAGCGAATGACCAAAAAAAAATTCTTCAATTCGAATGACCAAAATTATGCACTGCACGTTAAAAGATTGTAACGCTAATTGCAAGGCACAGCAATTAGGAAAGCCAAGACTGAATAGAATAAGCAAGATATTTTTGAATTGAGCATATACAACTATTGCTAATACAGCCAAAATCAAATGACCAAGGTTCAATTTGGGCACGTACAACAATGGAATATATACAGCAATTGAAAAATTAAAGCCAAAAACCGAATGACCACAAATTTCCAAAATTCTGCTCGAACAGTGATTGCCAAAATCAATCACAATGACCATAAAATTTACAAACTCAATGCGTATTACAAATTGACCAACAAATTGCACCTTTTCGAATTGACGTGTACAGCAATTGGTACAAGACAAAAACCGAATAGAATGACTACAATTTCAATTTCAGCGTGCATAGTATTTGCTAACACCAAATGACCAATACACCTTCAAAATTAAGACCGAATGACCACAACTTTGACGCGTAGTGCAATTCACGTAAGAAATTAACGTTAAGTGCAAAGCTATTACGCTAATTGCTTATATCATACTATGCATTTTACATCCGCGCAAGACAAATAGACGGAAAGCACAAGAACACATTCTGGACCAAAAATATGCAACAAACAATATGCTAAAATGAGTTTGTAATGTTCCTATTGTGCTGGACTAAATCAGAATTAATTCCCAGAATCAAATCTATAGAGTGAAATCTAACAATCTTAAAATTGGGCTAACACACATCACCTTAAAATGAGGCAATGAACAATGAAATTGGAGCTTTCAATACTAATTAAAGAGTGATTTTAAATGGTACAAGAACAACACAAGCTTCAAACAGAATTTGAACAAAATCCTTAGAACAATTAAGAAAGCTCCAATGCACACCACCTACTAAATTGGCTCTAAAAATTTAACAACAAATCCTATACATATTTCTACCAAAACCAAGTCCTATTAGGTGCAAAAAAGGCTGAAAAACTACAAAATTACTACAAGATACAAATCTGAAAATGACCCTAAAACTGCAAGAAAGAATTGAAGGAAATTAAGAAAGAAAGGCAAGATTCAACATATTTTTGGATTTTTATGATTTTATAACATGTAAAACAATGTAAGAGATGACTAAAATGGATTAAAAGGAACAAGAAACAATGCAGCCAACCATGGAATTTTTGAATTTTAGAGAAGAAAAAGGTAGAATAAGAACCTCCAAGCTCAAAGATACCAAATGATGAAGGAAGACCTTTTAAAGTGGGTGGATCTTGGTTCTGTTTCCCTAAATCTTGCTTCTTCTTTGATGAATTCTTGGATAGCCAATGAATGGATATCAAAGCCGAATATGAAACATACAAAAGAAATGGGAAAAGATTTCTAAGAACTAAGGATGGAAGGTAAAGGATGGAAGGATGGTCGAATGGAATTGAAGGAAAGGAAATGGATTATGGAAGAAAGGTTTAGACGCTACCTGCAGAAAGGATAAGTCTCTCGCCACCCTACGGGATGAAAGCCTAGGGATAAGAGGTTTCTAGAAGGTTGAAGGCTACTCTAGCCTAAGGAGAGAGTTTACACTCAAAATCTCACAAAAATGTGTATCATTCAAATTCTAATGTTGTAAGAGTACAAGGGAAATGCAAGCCTTATATAGACAAGGGGAATGCACTCTACTAATGAGCTTCTCCTATTTCCTAGGCCCAAAAGTAACTAAACTAGGAAAGGTGGTCAACTACAAGGCCCAAAATGAAAGTACAAGCCCAAAAGTGGCCCAATGACCATGCAAGGCCCAAATCCTATTTCTAAAATATGTGAAGCCCTAGAATACACTTAAGAAACCCACGTCTCATAAATATTGCATGAAAAATATGAAAAGGTCTTCAAGTGGTCCTCCTTGGGCTTAGGCCCATGAAAAGTAGTTAGAAAGGTAGCTAGGGTTTACTGGGTGATGATTTTGGCTTTCTTTGTCCTTGCCCTTGTTAAGAGTCCTATATAAAGCTCCATACCCTTGTCTAGGGTTGTGCTGGGAGCTTTCCTACTCATGTCCTCATCAGAAACCCAATTAATTCAAGGGGAATGCATGCAAGAAATTTCGGCCAAGAGGGTTCCGAACACAAATTTTCCTATCATTATCCAAATTCACTTTTTTTAACAAGACCTTTTGTAATAGATTTTCATCATGAACCCTTAAAAGGAAATTTGCTTTTGGTAACCCAATATGATAAGAACTCTAGGGGAGTTCTTATACACCCATTGCATGTAACATCTAAGAGTAGAAGACGGGAGAACTCCTTTTACCTTAATAGTGCTTCACAGCCAAAAGTGAGTGATGGTGCCTCTATGATTTGCTTCCTTGTTCCTTTGTTCCAAAATCTTTAGATATAAGGAAAATGAAGGGTTTTTAGAGGTTAATGGTGGCTGAGCTTAGGTAATGATGGACAATGATGATGTGGTGAAAGAAAATGATGAAACAAGGTGGTGGTGAGTGGTGGAAACGATGAAGAGAAAGAGTAAGGGAGATGATGGCTCCTTAGTCAAAATGGCAAGGGATCTTAGAGGGAATCAACATGCATGTCTTGGCCAAGTGAGGGAAGGAGAAGGAGATAAAGCTCTCATGCAATGAGATGAAGAACTAAGTGTTGGAATTTGGTAAGTTTTAGAGAGACCAGGGGGTGTTTCAGCCGTAGTAAAATAGGAGAAGAAGAAAGTGAAATAATTTTCTCCTTGTATGGCAAGTTAGTTAGAGAGAGAGTTAGTGAAATCTTCAACCAATCAAAACTTGACAAAAATGGGATTTTGTGTAAAATTCTCATAGGTTAGTGCTTTTAATGGAAAGTTGATGTATTGTTGAATAATACAGGTTCTTGGCCCAGAAATTTTGTTTTGTTCCTTTAGTATTTAGGAAAAGTGCTCAACATCAACGTTTTAGATCTTTTTCTCCCCTTTAAAACGAGATAAAGAACATCAAAATCCAATAACGAGAGTGGGACATATGCCCCAAATATTGAAAGTTATTTGGGCTAGTTACGAACTTTTGTTTAGCACCTTGAAATAAAAACTAGGAAAAATTGGCTAAGAATTAATTTTTGGTGTCTTCATAAGAGTTGTAAGTATTTTTGTTAAGAAAATAACAAAAAAAGAATTTTTCAATTCCGACATTGGACGAGGGAGATATGCCAAAAATACTAACAAGTGTTCAATTGAATCATGTAAATTATAAATCTGTACAATGTTTTGCAAACTGGGCTTGACGGGCTTAAAACTGGGCTTTGTGGTCAACATAAAAGTTGTAGAGGATTTTGATACAAAATAAAAGACATAAGAATTACTCAATTCTGAAAATTGTAGAGGGAGATATGCTAGAAATACTGAAGAGTGTGTAATTGTAACGAGAATTACTGGGCTTAGACTCTTAAAATTTAATTTAGGGACCTAAGTGTTTGGAATCGGACCTTGAGTTCTTCACGAGAATTACTATATGTTTTGAATACTTCGGGACTAGAATGACTCGGATCAGACACTCATGGCATTTTCTTGTCCAAAAATGGCGAAGCATGCAAAAAAAGGTCATCAGTCGGTGACTAAAATTTTTCTTTTTACTCACTAAGCAGATAAATTTTTCATTTACTCTAACTGGGTCCTACCACCATCCATTCACTTATCACTAAGGGTTCATCATTGACCTTTGGGTCCTATGTCTGACTCAAATTTTTCCTCAACCGGTAACATATTTTTCCGCATTGCCCATGATAGTGGTGCATATCTTATACATATATTTTATTAATCTATGTTAGTGGAACATTTGTTTACTACTTTTATGAATAAAATTTTACTTTTATTAAATATTTTCATCAATTAGATCCCCAAAATAGGTAAACACACGAAGCACTTAATTAAGTTGGCCGAAGCCCAACATCCCATTACAACAATACACAAAATAATTATCACATTTTGGTTCGAGGACTAATCATAGAAACGAGAGGTGTTACACTCTTCCTTTCTTTTGAAAATTTCATCATGAAATTTCACCTATTACTAGCTATAAACAAATGAGGATAAAGCATTCGCATCTCTTCCTTAAACTCCCAGGTAGCATCTCCTTCATTCGATGGACTCTATACCATCTTCACAAAGGGTATCTCATTTCCTCTCAGCTGTTTTAGATGTCTGTCCGTGATTTTCATTGGTTTTGCCTCATAGGTAAGATTTTCCTTAAGGGTAAACTGATCAAGACTTAGGACATGATCGAAACTTGTCATATATTTATGAAGTTGGGAAACATGAAAAACATTATGAAGGTTAGCCACTTCAAGGGGTAAAGTTACTCGATAAGCGTTTGATCCAACTCTCTCGATAATCTGGTACGGTTCTAAGTACTTAGGACTGAGCTGCTTAGTCTTCAGTGCTCTTCCTACTCCTATCACTAGGGTAATCCTCAGAAAAACATGATCCCCTTCCTCAAACTTGAGTGGTTTTCATCTTTTGTCATAATAGCTCTTTTGGTAATCTTAGGATATCTTCATAGTTGCATGAATTTCTTTGATTCGTTCTATGATCTTCTAGATGACTTCTGGCCTAACTTTAGCCTTCTCACCTGCCTTAAACCAACATAGAGGTCTACGACATTTCCTCCTATACAAAGCCTCCCAGGGAGCCATTCCAATATTGGCATGATAGTTGTTGTTGTAGGAAAACTCCACAAGCGGTAGATATTCATGCCAACTCCCTTCGTGTTCTAGCGCACACATCCATAGCAAATCTTCCAGGGCTCAGATTGGTCATTCAGATTGGTCGTTAGGCTGGGGGTGATATGCTGAACTCAGCTTTAAATGTGTGCCTAAGGCTTGTTATAGACTTTCCCAGAAATATAACGTGAAACAAGGATCTCGATCAAACACAATCATAGATGGTATTCCGTGTAGCCTAACTATCTCCTTAATGTAAATCTAGGTGAGCTTTTCCAGAGAGTATCTTGTGTTGATCGAAATAAGCTAAGCGGTCTTTGTGAGTCTATCCACTACTACACAAATCGCGTCATAGCTTATTGTGGTCTTAGGGAAACCAGTCACAAAATCCATGACAATCTCATCCTATTTCCACTTAGGAATCTCCAAAGGTTAAAGAGTCCCATAGGGTTATTATTGTTCTAATTTTACTTTTTGACAAATTAAACATTTTGCCACGTACTCAATGATATCTTTCTTCATCCCCTACCACCAGAACACATTTTTTAAGTCTTGATACAGCTTGGTCGACCCTAGGTGCACGCTATAGTTGCTTTTATGAGCCTCTTCCAGAATAAACTTTCTCAATTCAACGTTCTCAAGTACGCTCAGCCTTCCTTGATATCTAATCATCCTTTGTTTGTCCTTGACAAGTTCTTTCACTTTCATTTTCCCTTTCTTTTTTCCTAATTATTCTTGTAAAACTTCATCTAATGTTTGGGTTTCTCTCACTTGATGTAAAAACTCATTAGAGACCTTGAACATTCTCACCATCAAGCTTCTCATCCTGATCGTCATGGTGAGATTCAAATCGTGGAATTGTTCCACCAATTCTGGCTCTTTTGCCATTATGTGACAAGTGCAACGATTTTCTTCTATGAGCATCAGCTACTACATTAGCCTTCTCGGGATGATATCAGAGTTTGAAGTCGTAGTCCTTTATAAACTCTACCCACTTTCGCTGCCTCATATTGAACTCTTTTTGGTCAAAGGTATTTCAGGCTCTTGTGATCGCTGAAGACTTCAAACCTAGTCCCATATAGATAGTGCCTTCAGATCTTTAGTGCAAAAACAACTACAGCTAGCTCTAGATCATGCATTGGGTAGTTCATGTAACAGCCTTGATTTTTGAGAATAGGAAACTAGAGCCTCAGGACTCCTGAGGATACTCTGTTGAGCTTTTGGTAAGAAGCTTGAGGCTTTGGCCTGTTCCTCGAGTAGCTCAGTATAAGAAAAATAGCAAAAAGTGGAACTAGTTAAGATATTTAATATGAAGTATAAGAATGCCGAGAGAACGCAACGAGTGAGAGAAGCAACGATAAGAGAGTAATAATAACAACGTCCAACAATATTGTTTAATAATGCGTAACAACGATTATTTTGTTTAATTGGGTACTAGTTAATTTTGGTTAGTTGATAATTATTTCTTATCAATAATATTTTATAAATAATACTTAATCCTGATAATTAATATCTAATCTCAATCAATAATTATTTATTTGAAAATATATTATTTTATTTTAGATGATGAATACTTATTTATCCATTTAATTTGAAATTTTATGATATTATTTTATAATAATTATTTATTTAATGGTGATTATTTTAATTAAGTGTTAATTATTTGATAATTATTCAGTTGATAATTGTTTAGTTAGTAATTATTCCATGCTAATACTATTTAGTTTAACATATAATAATACTTTATTCTTAATAATTAATATTTAAAATTAATATTAATAAAATATATTATTTTGAAAATATATAAATATTTATAATCATATTTTTTTAAAAATATATTTAAAATTATTTATTTTATAATTACATTATATTTATAATTAATAATAAAATATTGTCAAGTTCCTCAGTATTGAATTGTGGGATCTAGCAGGAGGTCAGACCATGACCGTTCGACCCGAGACTAGTGATCTAGTAAGGAAACTAGTCGTGTTAGGATCGTTTCATAAAGAATCAAAGGTTTCTAGCTTGGCCTAACCAGCCCAATCAGAACCTTTAACGTCTCTTATGTTTGGCCGTTCATATACCTCGGGATATCTGATGGCGGCACGGTTAGTCCCTGGTGACTCCTTTCAACATTTTAGAAACTTTTCCTGAAAGGACCGAAGCTTGATTCAGACTCTATCATCCCTGTTTTTCCATAAATCAGTTTCCTCAGAAATTGCTTTGAAACCTGACCCGAATATCTTCAGTGTTTTGAACCCAACTTTCACATACGATCTTGGAATTGAACGATTTTGTTCTCAATCTCTTTGTTTTGAAAAGATCTCTAACCTCTGTTTCTAACCTCGAACTTTGATTCTCACTCTGTCAACCCCAAAATCAAAGATTAGCTGTGTTCGCCTCAAAATTCCATTGTTAGGACATTTTTCCCTATACCTGGTTCATAAAAAATTCATAACTCCCTCATACGACCTTCGATTTACACAAACTTGGTGTCAAAATTGAAGGCTAATTCTCTCCAGATTAGTACAGTTTAATGAATCTTTATGACCCCTTGGCTATTTCGTTTTAATGCTAGCTGTCTGTAGAAAAGTTCACATATCTCCCCGTCCGGTGTTTGAATCACTTCATTCTTTTTGCCATAGATCCATATCATAGATCTCTACAATGTTCATAAAGGGCATAAAACTCAATTCTCAAAGGAGAATTATTGGTGAATTTATTTCTAAGCCCCTAGCTGATTGAGGAGCTTCTGGAACATCCTGTCATAAATTGGGTATATCTCGGGCTTCCAATCTCTGATCGTCACGTATGATATATCAATTTAAAGAAAAAGAAGATCTACAACTTTCATGTTGGTAGTTTTCCTTAATTCTGACCCCATAAATTAATCCATATTTATTTTTAACGTCCTTGTTTTTCTAGTTCATAAAAGTTCTGCACGCTTTAATTCTTCGTGTAACAATTTAATTTTCCGGCCACCTTTGAGTGACACCTACCTTTCATGCATTCCCTCCACATGAAACCTAGCATCTACTTGGCAACGCCAGATCAACTCCTTCTCTAGCAAGTTGTGTCAACTTGCTCTTAAAGGACTAACAACTTTTTTGACAAGTTGTTCCTTGCTAAAAATAATTGAGAAACCATGCCATTTCCTTGAAATCTGCATACTGCTCTCTTCTTGCATGAACAATTCCCAAATTATTCATGCCATCATATGCTACATCATCATGACATCCATGCTTCCATACCATGATACCATGACTCATTAATTAAATTTTACCTTCATCTCATTTTTCTCATTCATAGCAACAACCCACCAACTTTCCTCCCCTCTTAAAATTTTTCTCCTTATTTTTAGCAACCCTTAGCCCCTTCATCCAGCCACCATTCATCATCCAAGAACCATCAAGATCCCTTTGCTCCTCACAGCCACACATCCACCACCACCACATCTCAAATTTTCACTTATTCCCCTTCCGTTCTCCATTAAAAATTATGGCCCATCTTGTTCTAAGATCTAGATTTTGCTTCATTTCTCTTATTAAGGATCATCATCAAGAGTTGAATCCACCTTGTTCCATCATTCCCCTTGGAGCCATGACCATCCAAGGCCATCAAGGGTGAGGTTTTGATTCTTTAAGTGTTGATTTTCCTTAGTCTTGTCAAAACAAAATTTTTCAAGTATGTGTAGTGGCTGTTTTCCCTTAGAATTGTGACCCCTTGCCCATTTTGAAATTGCATGTGTGTTTTCCTTAGGTTCAGAAACAATCCACTGCGATCAGTGAGCGGTACACCTCGTTTGGTGATTTTTTGGCAAGCCCATCTTCCCCCTTTCTCCAAACCAAAACTTCCCATTAAGGTAAAGGGGCTTTGCCTCATTTTATTGTGTTTTAAATAGTTCCATAATATCGCTTTAGTTTTCAAGAACCACCATTCAAATTTTGTCGCGATCCAGCGGTTAGATTTTAAACCGCAAAATTTTTCGTAACCGACCATTAAAACTATTACATTCTAAATTAATGGGTATTTTAAAAATTTAATTTGGCGTAACTTGACGTTCACGAGCTCGGAAAGATTTTATCGCAATGGGAGTCGTAACGGTAAATTTAGAAATTTTAGTGTTAGGCGGACTCGGTTTTATTCGATTTGGTTGTATTATTAAATTTTAAATTTTATGGTAAGGATATGTAAATTGTGATTTATTTCCCCGGTAAGCCCCATTCCTGGGAACTAAATTTATCGTTAGGCATCGCCAAAATTATTTTGATGATATCGTGCACTTCGTGAAAATTCCCCGATCAGACGGTTACACGTTTATTTGCTAATTTTCGAAAGCGACATCATTATTAAATTGTTATAAAGTTTTATAAGAATTAATTAAGTAAATAAGTTGATTTTGAAAAATAAATAATTTTACTTGAAAAAGTTTTATCAATAAGTGAGACGGTTTAGGCCCGAGTAAACTTTGTAAACTACATTAAAGAAATGGAAATAAAATAGATTTTTGAAGTACAATAAAATGGATATTAGAACTTAGAAAATTTTGAGACAAATTTTAGTGACCAACTTTAGTAACCATTGAAATAGAAATGAAAAAAAAGGGACTTTAGGAACTGAATTTGGGACAATATTTCATTGGGAAATAAAATTTTAGGTTTGAGCATTTTAATGGGCAAAATAAATAAAGTAGAAAAAGAAAAGAAATAAAAAGAAATTTTAAAGTTTAATTTGGAACAAGTTATATCAAGGACCTTAATAAATTAACTAGGATAAGAAATACATACTTAAATGAAATTTTAGGAGTCCAATAAATAGGTGTTAGGAGTCAAAAATTTTAGTAACTAATAAAACATATGAAAAAGGAACTTATGAAATATTTGTGTGTTACATGGCATAAATAATTAGTTAAGCAAGAATGATTTTAGGGTAGGTTATGTAAGAAATAAATATTTAAGTTATAGAACATTAATCGCTAACAAGGATAAAGGATATAGGAAGGATTTTAGAATTTAAACTTTGAACTAGTAATGAAAATAAGTGGATATGACTTATAAATTAAATAGTAATTTTAATGCCCAAATACAATTTGACTAAGTCCATAATATTGAAGTGGATTCTAGATCTCTAAGTAATAATTTGACATCATAAAGAAAGTAAACTCTAGTTGACTAAAAGAATGCAATTAAGGAAATAAATCTGTTAATATCATTAGAGACAGTGGGAGTAAAGAAAAGTATAAAAGTTAGTGACTAGAAATCTAGAAAGAATAGTGCTATGTAACATCCCAAAATTTAATTAAATGACCAATTGAGAGGAATAATTAGTGAATAATTACTTATGAGTTATTAAATGTCCCAAAATTTAGAAATAATTAAATTGGGAATTTTTATGATTATTCATAATTTTTTGTGGCTTAAAGAGCTAAAAATAACACCCGGTTAAAATATGAGTATCGGACCAAGTATCTCCAACTGAGGTATCGTTGGTCAGGACTGTTAAGAATATTATTGGGGATCCGAATATATATTTGAAATCATTTTTGATAAAGTATTGAGACCGAACGAAGATCCTATTGGTTATAAAACGATTAAACTTTAATGAACGGGTTAAATTTTAATTACAAAACTCTTTTTCCCTTCTCTCATTCACGTTGGCCCTCTTCTCCTAAAAGGTAAAGCTCTCTCTTTTCTCTTCATTCTCCATCTTCCACTAATCTCCTTCTTCCTCTTTAAAACCCTTGTGTGGTGTGTGCTTCCCCTTTCTCTATTTCGTTTCCTTCTTGCTTGAGTGGAGAAGCTTGTGGTGCATTGGAAGCTCTCCCTTCCACTCTTATTTTTGTGCTCACACTCTCCCTTTCTTGGAGCTCTATTCTCTTTGGCTTAAGGTAAGTTTCCTTTCTATTTTCTTGAGCTCTAGCCGTCGGTTATGCGTTATTATGGCTTTTAAGAGTGTAATGTATATGGGTTATGGAAAGGGAACCATTTATGATGCAAAACCCTAAGGTGGGGTGCATTTAATGTGAGTTTTATGAGGGCATGGAGGGGTGCACAAAATTGGCATTAAATGTGATGGGAAATGATGGACATTGATGATGGTTCTTGAGTTTTAATGAAACCTTAACCCTATAATTTGGGGGAAATGTGAAATGAGTGGATGGGTGTTTATTAATGTTGGGAGAATGTATTTAATGAGGTGAGATGGTAACATTGATGATGGATGGCCATTGATGAGGTTAGAGGGTTAATAATGATAGTTGGAAACCATTAATATAGAAACCCTTAGGTGGGTAAGGTCCTTAAATGCATAATAAGTGAATTGGAACACCAAGCCCTTGGTGGTTGTGGTAGATTAAATGAAATAAAAGAGGTTGGAAATCTAAAATGACATAAAAACTAAGTAATTAAATAAGAGCACTTGAATCTAGGTGGTTTGAATAGGAAATAATTGTATGGTACATTGTGTGATGTAGGAAACAACCTCATCGACGAGGCGGGACCTTCAGACCGCGTTGGTTTCTACTTCTCTTCAGGTAGGAGGGGATAACATTGCTAAATGCATGATTTCATCCATTAATAATGTGTACGTATGATTGTGTGATCATAATTTGGCTTGGATAGATATTCTTGATTTTCATGTGAATTTGAATGCATTTAGAATAATTGGTGTTATGTGGCATATATTATTAGGATGATGATTATGATGTTGAATTTGACTCATGTTAATGAGACTTATTGTGAATGGCCTTGAGACCATGAATAATTGATTACAATAATGTTGAACATCCCATGATTTGTAATTTGATAAATAATGATTGCCACTAACTATTGATGTGTATAAAATCCAATGACAATTGGTGATGGTTGAGAATAATGAGAATATTAAATTCCACTAAGTGATGGTAATGAGTTGTTGATTGTGGAGTGGTATTATAGGATGCATAGTGTGAGAAATGCATTTATTGGCATTTGCATCCATGGCATATCATTTGCTGTCAATGTGGAATGTTAGGGGTTCTAATAGGCGGGCCCAGTGGGAGGGGCCCAGTGCACGGGTAAAATTTATATGTTGTTCCCTAGTGATTCTTTGAATCACGAAGCTGCCCATAGAGTGGTGGCGAGGAACCCTATGTGGCGGGCCCAGTAGGTGGGCGGCTGTGTGATGAGCAAGTGACCTCGGTGTCTGACGGGGCACGACTCTCTCGATGTGTGTTCGGGAGGGGCCCGTAGTACTTTTGGAAAGTGAGGCCATGTTATGAATCTGCAAGTCACATGGTGACTAGTGCTACATATGGGCGATAGCGATTTGGTACCAGTAAAAGAGTGATATTATGCATGTAATTAATAAGATAAGTGTACATATTTACTGCTGTAATAGGGCATAGTAGCACACCTATGCTTTACCCTTATTTGATATGATGTTGTTTCCCACAGTCGGATCCGTGATTTGATAATGATTCCTTGTGCATATGCATTAGCCATAAGAGCATTTGCATATAGCCGGAGATGTGCCGAGTTGGTAGCCGATGGTGGCGATGGATGATTGATAAGTAAAGAGAAAATGAATATGGTATAACCTTAAGTGTGTGATGGTATATGATGATATTACCAATGATTTGATATATGTGTTGTGAATGTATTGATTGGAATATGTGTTATGTTGAGATAAAATAATGAGACATGTAAATGGACCTTATCATGCTCTTTGAGAAATGTGTATTGTTCACATGTATATATATATATATATATATATATATATATATATCATCATAATGTATAATTTTGATGCATTTGGTATATGTTACTCACTTTCTAGTTACCATTTTTAAAGGTTGATGTAGGTATGTTGGATATCCCACTCTTTTTGGAGGTTGAGTAATGGCGGAGGTAAATATGGAATGGAAGCTTGTAAGCCTTGACCGACATTCTTTTGTAAAACACTTGATATACGTATATGCCTCTTTTATTTCTTGAATATTGAATGGTGATATGTATTCATTTTGGGGGTCACTTGTGAAAATTAGGCCTTATATGTTTCGGAAGGCTAATTTTTGGTAGTGACCTTAACAATGATTGTTGTTAATTTTATACAATGGATTTACATGTTATATTGATGTGTGGTTGATGATACTTATGTGGATAGAATCAATGGATGGATGAATCGTTAGATTTTTGAAGTTATGTTTATGTGGTTTATGCATAATTAAGGAACTAATAGGGCTATATTGAGTTTTAGTGTGCTTGAACGCCATGGAATAGTTCCAATAGTTCCTATGCATGATTTAGAACTTGTAGAAACTAGAATGGGCCAATTCCATTAAGAATTGACCCTTGAGTTGCATAAAAATGCCTTAAGATGCTAAACACATTTATGTGCTTAAGTCTCTCATTTCTAAGAATTTTTAAGTGCGGCCATTGGCTACACGTCATAAATGATGTATATTAGTTGGTGTTAAAGTTTAGTGACCGTTGGATTTGATATGAGAAAGTTAGGGTGGCTGGAAGTTAGAAAATCATGAGTTTTCTACATTATGCAACAAGGACGCTGTCATGAATCGATTCATGACTTCCTTGAATCGATTCATGGGCTTTTGGAATGGCTCGAATCGATTCACATGACCCCTTGAATCGATTCAAGAGCTTCTAGAATGGCTTGAATCAATTCATACGAGCCTTGAATCGATTCAAGAGGTTCTGTTTGCACTGTTCATAATTTCCAACTTGCTTGAATCGATTTATACGAGGCTGAAATTAATTCAAGAGCCTCTGTTTTCACTGTTTTCAATTCCAAAACGTATGAATCGATTCATGAAGTGTTTGAATCAATTCATGGCCCTGTTTTCCCAAAAATGCATAAGTGTTGATGCATGTTTGGTATTGTTGAGCCATGGCATGATTATACAACAACATGTATGTATATTTACCATATTTGGCAATAATTTAGGGCACCTTTGAACCTCTTTTCATACCCCTCTACATTCCTTGAGATAACCTATACTTCCGCTATACCTTGTTGATGATCATGTGGTTGATTGTCCAAGGTACTCTTGATTTGACTTACATACCTTCTCATATCTTTATATATGGGATAAGTCTTTTAAATGGTCTGTAGTTAATTGTTGAAGTGTTATCTCGTGGTTTTCTTTTCATTCCTTAATCATTCTTCAATCGTGAAAAATTTACCCTCATTTTCATTAATTACAAGATTATGTAAGGTCGGTCGTTACATGCTAAGTTGACAATTATATATAAAGAATTAGTAACCCATTTCATGACAAGGGAATAAGATATTCGACTGTAGAGATTGATTGGATTAATAAAAGAAAATCGATGATAAGATCGCTTAGCAATGATTAAAGAATTCATAACTGGACATTAGAAAATTATATGAAATAAGGAAGTTTAACAAGTTAAAGTAAAGGAGGAACATCGGCGTCAACATTATTTGGCAAGACCTAAGCACTGGCTTAAATCACATACGAATAAATCAAGGATAAATTAACCCGATAGTAGTAAGAGTATGAGACAAAAGAAGACATTTGGACATCTTAAATAAACCGAATGGACACTTTAGAGGAATAAGTATGACTATACTGTTTAAAGGTTAAGTGGATAAAGAATATCTTTAATAAACTAAATTCGCCTAGATGATAGAATTGGTAGTTATAAGATCACTTAGTATCTATAGATAATTGATGGACAAAGAAAAGTATACTAGGAATATGACTTCATTAGTAATAAGAATGATTCGTTAGAAACGATAATCAAGACACGTAGACTGATAAATACAAGTACGAAACCAAAATTAATTTACTTATAAGAAGATATCCATGAGTATACCTATATGCGTGATTCCCTCACTGTAATAATATGTATAATAATTGTTGTGTAACGCTTGTATGCCAAATGTTGTGTTTGGCAACTGCTACGTAATTGTGTGCCTAAATGAATATGTATTAATTATATGTGATAAGTATGTGTAAATGTGATGAGTATGGGAGGATGACATGTGTATGGAATATGATGTTATATTTAACGAAGTGAATTGTGTGGTGAATAGCACTTGTATGATGCAATGAATGAATATATTGAAATAAACAGGAAAAGAATGAATGAAGAAATGTCTTGGTAGGGATCTTGAAATAAAGGAATTGTGAAAATGATGCGATGAGATTAGACAGGATTCAATGTGATGATGGGCGTTGTAGCGCCGATATACCCCTTGGTTTTCTGGAAATATGACATCTCATTTCACTTCTAAGTGTTAGGTAAGCCCATTATGGATTGAGGAATTTCGAGAAAGCAAAGAAAGAATTAATTGAAATAGACCCGACGTTAGAAATGAAATTGAGTCATTGAAATGACCCTACCGATGACTAGTGAAAAGAAATTGTTTGTTATGTGCATCATAGATGGAGCATAAGGGTGATGGACGAGAAACTTCCTAGAGCATAACAGTGAGGGGTACACTGGGGAACAACTAATGTTCTGACCCTGCGGGAGGTCTTGGTAGTATACCGGAGCGAGTGTCTAATGGTTCAGATTTGAGCCCGAGACTGGATAGCCCATGGCAAATCTGGTATACTTTGACTGCAAGCGAGTGTTTCCAGGACCATGGAGTGCTTGTTCTACAGAGATGTGATTGGCCATTGTGATAATAGGGGTCCTTACCCATTTGTGAAACCAGAATGAGGAGAGCTCCGGTCGCTCTAGTGGATAGGAAGGATAAGGCAGGACTATGATCTGAATTGTGTTGGGAATGATGAGGAAGAGATGGGCCTACATGCATCATGCTGATTAATAAAAAGATTAGAAATAACGAAATAAGCTCATGCATTGCATCATTGTATTGAGATTGTGATTGCTTGTTATTTGAATATGATTGTATAGATCTTATTAATTCTGAGAGGTGAATAAGAAAATAGGAATGGTCAGCTAAGATCAAGAGTAGTGAGATAACTTAGAATGTATCATAGGGACCCCAACGAGAGTGGGAAGGACTTGATCCTGGATTGTTTATGTTTTATGTGGGCAAGTGTTAATGAGACACCTTCCCGATTGTTGTGGAGGTGAAGACTCACCCTTATGCTAAATTTTTCCAGACACTGTGAGGATGGATACAAACTTTGCATCGAGGATCAGCGAGGCTCTTCTTGGACCGAGGACGAATAGAATATGTTAATTTTATTTGTATTTATGGGAGCCTGCGTGCCCTTTTACTTTTAGTATGTACAGTTACTGTTGTGACCATATATTGTATATGATTATGTTGTATATAAGGAATATCTGTTCCACCAAGTTTTCTTGTACACAAAAAAAACTTCCATATTTTTCTAAAACATGTAACCTCTCAGTTGACCAAGATAATCTAGTGGATAGGATTGTCCTAGTTAACCAAGGGTGTTACAGTTCACTTCATGAGTTCTTTGTTGACGCGATGCATATGCCACAACTTTCCTTTCTTGTATTAGAACACACCCTAATCCTTGTCCAGACGCATCGTAATATACCTCATACGACTTGGTGGGAATCAGGTCGAGTCAACATCAGTGCACTTGTAAGTCTCTTTCTAAGCTCCAGAAAGCTACTTTCACATTTATCGTTCCACTCAAAAGGTTGATCCTTACGGGTTAACTTGGTCTACAGTGCGACTATCTGGGAGACATTCTCAATAAATCTATGTAGTAACTAGTGAGACTTAAGAAACTATAGATCTCTGTGATATTCTTTGGTATTTCCCATTTTAACACTACCTCTATGTTTACGAGATCCATAACTATACCTTCTTTTGAGATGATTTGTCCTAGGAATTGCACTTCTGGTAGCCAAAACGCGTATTTCAATAGCTTCGTATACAATTTTCTTATGCGTAACGTGTTCAAGACAACTCTGAGATGCTCTTCATGCTCCTTTTGGATCTTAGAATATACTAGGATATCATCGATAAACATGACCACAAACTTATCAAGATAGAGGTGAAAGATACAGTTCATGTAGTCCATGAAGACAACAGGTGTATTCATTACTCCGAAGGGCATAACAAAATACTCGTAATGATTATAACGGGTTCGAAATACAGTCTTAGGGATGTCTTTCTTCTTCACACATATTTGATGATAACCCGATCTCGAGTTAATCTTGGAGAAAATAATTGTTCATCATAATTGATCCATCAAGTCGTCGATACTCGAAAATGGATATCAGTTCTTAATCATGACTTTGTTTAATTGGCGATAGCCTATACACAGTCACATGCTGCCATCCTTTTTCTTTACTAGCAATACTAGTGCTCCCCCACGGTAAGACACTAGGTCAAATCATCCTTTTTCTAGAAGATCTTTTAGCTGCTTATTGAGTTCATCCAACTCCTTCGGTGATATTCGATATGGAGTGATGGATATCGTTCCAGTACCAGGCACAATCTCAATGCTAAACTCGACTTCTTATTTTGGCGGTAATTCGGGTACATCATTTAGGAAAACTTCAAGAAATTCTTGAACAATCGGAAGCCGTTTAACTCCTGACTCTTCTTCACACCCAGTGTTAGCAAGAATTGTATACACTCACGCTCCTACTTGGAACATTGTTCCCTCTTGAGTGGCATCGAAAGACTCGTATTTCCCTAAACAAGGAATGCTCGAGGGATTTAGAACTCCATGAGATATAGACTTACTATGACACAATTAGAATGTAGTTGGCAGCAAGCCAATCTATTCCCAGAATAATATCCGAATTAATCAAAGGCAAACATATTAGATCCACTCGATAAGACCTCCCCTCGATAGTGAGAGGACATTTTAAACACATAGCAAAAGGGCGGATAGGTTTATTAGTAGTAGTAACAACAATCATTTCACAATGTAAGGAAGTCACAGACAATTTCAAATACTTCACACAACTTTTAGATATAAAGGAATAAGTAGCTCCAGAATCATACAACACATTCAGGAGTACCTCACCTATGAAGCATGTACCTTGCACCAAATCATTTTCACGTGCGACCTCTGCTCCATTCATGGTAAAGACTCTAGCATTTCCTCCACCTCTACCTGTCATACCATTTCCCAGCCTTGGTTGAGCTTTGCCACCATCTCAACGGTTCACATTTGCAACCCTTGGGCTGTTGTTAGCTGATGCACTCGTATCCGATCCTCCATTTCTATGACTTGTAGGTCGTCCTACTTTCCCTCTAGTCTCCCTCTTCGGGTTATTCACACTCTTCTCAGGACAGTATTAATTCTTATGCCCAGCCTTGCCATAGTTATAACAAGTCAGAACCTTTTTGTTATAGTTCTTAGCTAAGTGCGGTCCTCCACATTCATAACACCTTTTAGAAGAAATTATTGCTTTGAGTCCTCATGAAACCACTAAACTTACTAGAGTTTGGTTAGGGATAGGGCCTTCCTGGCCTAAAGTCCTTTCTTTATCGCTTGTCCAACATGCGCCTTTCTGCTCTATTGCTAAATATTCCCATTGGTTTCTGTCTAGACGTGTACTCATAAATCTAACACCGATCCACCAAAGTAGTAAACTGTATAATTTGCTGATAATAGATCGCCTGACGGATATCTTGGCATAAGCCTTTTTCAAACTTGGAACATCGTGATGCCTCTCTCATTCTGTGTGTAATACGGGTAACATTTTACTAGCTCATTAAACTTTGGGCTTACTTTCCCACCGTAATGTTTCCTTATCTTAGATTGAAAACTTCCCACTTTTTCTACCTCTTGATGTCCTCGGGGTAGTACCTGGCCAGAAACTCAGTCTTGAACCTCTCTTAAGTGATTGTAGTTCCATCGGTAGCTAACCTTACCCTTGTATGGGTCAATAGTGTTCAGTTTCTCTTATCAAACATGAAAACAACGTAGGTCACCTTGTCATTATCCTCACACCTCATAGCCTTAAAGATTTTCTCCACCTGCTCAATCCACTACTGAGCTCCCTCAAGGTCAAAACCTCATTTAAACTGTGTTAAATTATTCTTTTGAAAGTCAACGAGACCTTGGTTCTGCCTCGGAGTAGCATTGGGAGTAATAGCCCCCTGCCGTTTGAGTGCCTCAATAACCCTATTTAATAAGGCATTCATTGTAGTGTTGTTTTGGCGTGCTATGAAGACTAAAAAAGAAGGTAATTTTAGCATAAGGTTCATGAGTCTTCCCTTATTAAGAGACTCCACACATATCATGAAGCAATCAAGTCCTATCGAATGAGTCCTAGTGACTCTCAATCAATCATTTTGAGTATGAGGGAACTTGGCGGTCCATACCCCAAGTCTTGATGAATTGACCATGCTCTGATATCACCTTGTAATACCCTCGGTTAACTAGGATAGATTCCTTTATCGTAATATCCTACTTAACTAAAATGTTACTAATATTTGAGAAAAATTAAAGAGTTTTCTTTTGTTTGGTGATAATCAAAACATAATTTGGATAAACATAATCATAACATGGTCTAATTCTTCAAGTTTATCTCATACTCAAAAGAATGGGACACACAGGCTCCCAATATAGGTATATATACATATATAGTCATCAAAACATAAAAAGTTCAGACATCATTACCCATAATAATCTCGAAGTCAGGGGATAAGTCCTAGGTCTTCACACTCACACCTCAATATCCACTATTGTAAGTACTCAGGATCCTGCCCACGTTCTCCTTGACCTTCAGCTAATGAATCATAATAGGGAAAAACATGTACGTAACACTAGAGGGGTAAGTAAAATTCTCAATCCAAAAGATTCCATGCAAGGGCAAACCATAATAATTCTATATACTTACACAAGATAAATTGGGAGGTTATAACATAATATTTTTACATACTCACACAAGGTAAACTAGGGAAACATAGCAGTCACCTACGATGCACGGAAATGCTAGGGAACCATCATACCCTGTACTGAAACCGTCCCAGAAATGGGAAACGGTCGGAAACACGGCGGAAACGTTTCTATAAAACCACCCCTTGTGGGCCTCCTCGAAAACAGCCCAGAAACGGCTGGCCCACGTTTCCGAGGCATTTCTATTACGTAATATGTTTTCATTTTCCCTCTCTCCCTGTTAAACTATTCAAAACCCTTCCCCTCTCGAGCATCCCTTCCGCGCAACATCCCAACCCCACCGTCGTCTTCTCCGTTCGCCTTCGTTGTGCCTCGCCACCAGACCACCAGTCGTCTTCTCCGTTCATCTTCTCTGGCGCCTCTCTTCATTTTTGAGGTATGTTTTTCTTTCTCCGTTCTGCTCTGCTCTGCCTTTCATCTTTTCTCTCATCTTATCATCGTCTTCCTTCTCTGAACCGTTGGTAATGACAGGTTCCCTTCCCTTGTTCGTGTCTTTTTCCCCCTCTCCTATTTTTGTTTCCTCCTCTAACCAGTGACCCCAGACCTCCATGTGGTCCTCTCTATTTTTGTTTTTACTACTGTTGTTGGGTTAGTAATAAAACCTTATTGCTATTTTTGCTTCTAATTTGTTTGTAATTTTTGTTGTTGCTTTGGAATTGTTTGGTGTTGCTAGTCTGAATGATGATTTAATGATATTAATAATTTTGTTACTTTGCTTTGGAATTGGAATTTTGCTGCTGCTACTGAATAATGTTTGTAATTTTTGTTGTTGGCAATTTTTGTTGTATGGGAGAATTAGTAATTTGATGATGTTGGTTAGTTGAGTTAAATATTATTTTTCTACATTCTTGGCTATATTAATTCAGGTTTATTATGGATTTATCTAGTTTTGGTGGTAGTGGTAGTGGGACTGGTAGTAGTGGTAGTGGGACTGGGAGTGTTGGGTCATCTACGGTTGTTGATTAGGCACCGTTGTGGAAATATGTTACAAAATTAGGGAAAAGTGTTGATATTGAAGGTACTTGGAGGTTCCAATGTAACTTTTGCAATGAGGTGAAATAAGGTTCTTATTCTAGAGTAAGAGCCGACCTCCTTTTGATACCAAAACAAGGGATATCTATTTGTAAGAAGGTCCAACCTAATGACGTACGTGAGATGACAAAGTTGGAAGAAGAAGTTGAGATTAATAAAAAAAAATACAGCTCTTAGGGACATTCATTTGCCTTTCGGTGCTGGTGGATCCCAAATGCAGAATCCTCCTCCTACTAGTACTATCAGATCTAACAAAAGAAAATCTAGTATGGGTCCATTGGAGAAAGCATTTGATATGGATACAAGAACCCAACTTGATCAAGAGATTGCTAGGATGCTTTTCACTAGTGGTTTGCCATTTAACCTTACTAGGAACCCGCATTACCACAAGGCATTTACATTTGCTGCAAATCATAATTTGGGTGGTTATGTGCCTCCGAGTTATAACAAACTACGGACTACATTACTTAAATAGGAAAATGCCAATGTTGAGAGGTTATTGCAACCACTCAAAGCTACATGGCCAGAGAAAGGTGTGACAATTGTGACTGATCATTGGAGTGATCCATAAAGAGGACCCATTATTAATTTCATGGCAATTGGTGGGACTGGTCTTATGTTTCTGAAAGTAGTAAACTGTATGAGTGAGATTAAAACAAAGGAGTTTATTGCTAATTTAATGAAGGAAGTGATTGATGAGATTGGGGATCAAAATATAGTTTAGATCATAACTGATAATGCTGCAAAATGTAAAGGTGCAGGTGAAATAATTGAAGGAATTTACCCTTACATCTATTGGACAGCGTGTGTTGTTCATACTCTCAACCTTGCATTGAAGAATATTTATGCTGCAAAGAATGTAGAAAATAAAGCAAAGGTGTATGGTGAGTGTCATTGGATCACTGAAGTTCATGGTGATGCCATTCAAATAAAGAACTTTATCATGAACCATACTATGAGATTGTCCATGTATAACAAATTCACTCCTCTTAAATTGCTTTCTATGGCCGACACTTACTTTGCTTCTATCATTGTCATGCTTAAGAGGTTCAAGCTTATCAGGTGTGGTCTTAAAGCTATATAGTTTTGAGTGATGAGTGGGCGTCATACCGTGAAGATGACCAAGTCAAGACAAGGTTTGTGAGGGAGAAAGTGTTAAGGGAGTATTGGTAGAATCAAGTGACTTATATTCTTGATTTTATAGCATTAATTTATAGTATGATTCGAGCATGTGACACCGACAAATCATGTCTTCATTTGGTGTATGAGATATGGGATTCAATGATTGAGAAAGTCAAGATTGCAATATACAAGCATGAAGACAAACCTCTTGATAGCCATAGTGCTTTCTACAAAGTGGTGTATGATATTCTTGTAGCCCGTTAGGGAAAAAGTTCTATACCACTTCATTGTCTAGCCCATTCATTGAACCCAAGGTACTTTGTCCCTTAAGCTCATTCTTTATCAATGTCATATTTTTTATTCAATTTCTAAACTATGGCATTTTATCTATGTCTCAAGGTTTTATAACGAGGTTTGGCTTAGTGTGGATTCAGCCAGGGTTCCTCCTTATCAAGATGGAGAGGTCTCTCAAGAAAGGATAAAGTGTTTCTGAAGGCTCTATCCAAATGAAGATGATTATGATCAGATTTTGGATGAGTATGCTTCCTTTTCACTTAAGACAGGACATTTTAAAGATATTAATGCTCTTTCTAAGATGGGCAGCACTGATCCTAAGAAACGGTGGGCTAACTTTGGTGCTCAAACAAAATTGTTATAATCACTAGCTTTCAGGGTCCTTGGCCAACCCATTTCCTCTTCCTGTTCTGAATGTAATTGGAGCACATATTCTTTCATTCATTGATTTAGAAGAAACAAATTAACTCCTAAACATGTTGAGGATCTGGTATTTGTCCATAATAATCTTCATCTATTATCTAACAGTTCTGACCAATACCAAGATGAGAAGACTAAGATATGGGATGTTGGTGGAGATGAATTTGGAAACTTAGATGATTTGGGGTATTTGGAGTTTGCTACATTGTCCTTAGATGAGCCGGAATTGGAGAGTGTGCTTTTCTCTGAGCAAAATTAATTTATTAGTTATTTAGGATATTTTTGTATGAATGTTATTGTTTTTATGCATTTTGAAATGAACAACTTTATTTAGTAATGACATTATATGTAATATTTTATAATTTGATGACGTTTCCACACCATTTCTGTTTCTTGATTTTTTGGGTTTCAAGTTTCCCCGTCCCCGTTTCCATTTCCGTACCCGTGCTACATAGGCAGTCATAAGTATAAACACAACTCACAAGGGTTAGTCATAAATGTATGATATGTTATGCATGTGTTATTTTTCTTATGAATTATCTTAATTAAGTCCAATGATGCAACAAGTTCCAAAATCTCATCATCATTGTCATTACCTTTCCATAATACGTCTACTAGGAGGAATACACATTTATGCTAGAGCGACCGAAGCTCACCAAGTTCTTACAACCAACAAGAGTAAGGGCATTCTTGACCTAATCAATCATCGTGGATCCATCACATACTCATTGTGATCACAACTCAAACAGAACTGGCACTCCATGGTCTCAGTAATACTTGTCCTAGTCGAAGTACATCAGACTTGCTGCAGACTGTCAAGTCTCGGGCGCGACTTTGAACCATTGGATGCCTGACCCAGTTGTGCTCCTAAGATTCCATCAAGGAATGGGGACAAATATGTCATCTAGTGTACCCATCACTATGACTCTAGACTTCCCAATCAAACTCATCATTCAATCTTGGGTAACATATGCATTATGCATCTATCTCTTTTTGAATCTTTACTATTTAATAACCGAGTGTCCGATGGAACCTTCTACGCTTGGTAACCTTTCCCTTATTACGTTGAGGAATAACACATAACTCTGATAAATCTTAAAAACTAAAAATTTCTTTTTGTTTGTATGTCGAGCCTTAATTACTACCTAACACTTCATCTCAGGAGTATTGGGACTAAGGCTTTATTAAAACTAGATTGTTAAAACTTGCAAAACTTATTGACCTTTAACGTTGCATTTATTATTAAATTTAGATGTGTTTCAAGCTCAAGAATAATAGAATATAAAATATTTTATTTTACCAATTTACGGGGGAATATCGCCTTGTAGTATAACCTGATTCTAGACTCCATTCACTTTGGTGTTAGGTATTAAAACTTTAAGATTTAGACCATTAAAACTTAATATTTTTTACATGATCATGCATTCGAGTAAAAGTTAGGTATGTCAGGTAAATTTTATCGGCCATTTGAAGAACATCATCTTGCCACATTTAATTGCCACGAAACAATATCCTTTTGGCCTGAGATTTAAAAGTCATTTAGTTTCATTTCAAGACATAAAAAATCACATGTAACTAAATTGAATAATAATCCTTTCATGAAAATGAAATGCACATGAATATTCCTTACTTGTCGGTTTTATTTAAAAACTTGTTTTTCATAAAACTTTTCACCAGAAAAACCCGATTCAGACAATTCCAAAGCCAAAAGCAAATAACTTTTTAAGTACTTTGTTGATAAAGTGAAAGTTAAACTCCCATCTACCTAAAATTTTAGATTCCCACGAAATCCCCAAAACACGTTTTTTTTCCTACGCTTCACAATACAAAAATTCATAATTAAGGACAAGTATCACGTAAAGTTGTCATCATCCATTTTCTTTTCTTTAGGCCACAACCACACACTAAAATTCAACATCCATGTTTTGACCAAGTGAGGGAAGGAAAAGGAGATCAAGCCCTCATGTAAAGAGATGTAGAACTAAGTGTTGGAATTTGGCAAGTTTTAGAGAGAGACCAAGGGGGTGTTTTAGCCGTAGTATGTAACATCCCGAAATTTATTAAGATTATTAATTGAGGGGAATAAATAAAAAATAATTATATATAAGTTGATTCATGTTCTAAAAATTTGGAAATAATTAAATGGGGATTTATTATGGATATTCATAATTTATTGAGACTGAATAAGATAAAATTATACCCGATTAAAATATGGGTGTCGGACCAAGTATCTCTGATGGAGATGCTGTTGGTCAGGGCTGTGAAGAATATTATTGGGAATCTGAATATGTATTCAGAATAATTTTTGGATAAAGTATTGAGCCCGAACGGTGATCCTGTTTTTCATGAAACGATAAGATTTTAATGAGAGGCAAAAATTAAAACATAAAATCCACTCTCTTCTCCTCACTCTTATGTTGGCTTTCTAAAAGGCAAAGACACTTCCCTTCTTTTTCTTCCTCATTTTTCCTCTTCATCTTCTCCTTTCAAAAACCCTAAGTGGTGGTGTGCTTATATTCCCTATCCAATTTCGTTTTCTTCATTGGGCAAGGAGGAGGTGGTATTGTCTTGAAGCTCTCCCTTTCCTCTCCATTTTTGTCATCTTCTCCCCTCTCTTGGAAACCCATTGTGTTTGTTGGGTTGAGGTAAGCTCCTCACTATTCTTGTTATGTTTATGCCCTAGATTATGGGTTATTATGATTTTTGAGAGGGTCATGTGTGTGGGTTATGGATTAGGAGTCATTTTTATGCCAAGCCCTAAGGTGGGCTATGATAAATGTATGGTTTTGTGAGGGTGTACATGGGTACACGAAAATGGCATGATTAATGGTGGGAGAAGATGAGTGATAATGGTGATTGTTGAGTTTTAAATGGAACCTTAACTCTAGGAATTGGGGGAAATGAGTATGGATGCTATGGGAAATGATTTTTAAGTGTAAACCCATGATAAATTGTGTTTGGGTGTTGTTAATGATGATGGTATTTAATAATGGTTGGTTTGATGAGATCCTAGCCCTAAGAATTTGGGGAAAACGTATATGTTGTGACTAGGAGGGTTGAATTGAAAGTGAATGGATGATATTTGTAACACCCCGATTTTTTGGATTCGAATCCTGATGTAATCTAAATAATTAAAAAATAAAAATATGAATAAATTTTTCACGTTCAAAATAATTTCAAAACACCGCCATGACTACATCAAGACTCGAACCACAAAAAACCAAAGGGTGAGATTTGATAATCTATAACTAGATCGCTAAATAGTTTGCCCATAACGGTATACAAAATAACAGAGTTTATGACGGAAGAAGAATGTGTATACTGGGTATAGGCCTAGTCCCATATATGAGGATATGAGAAAAGGCTCGGTAAGGCATGTAATGGCATATCATAAGCCTAATAGACAACCATCATCTTTTCACATAATTTCATGAACATACAATGCCTAAGGTATATGTATATACATATCTATATGGTCATGCATCATACATCTCCAATATTCATAATCTATAATTGACCATATCATTTTAACCCTCGATTTATGTATTTTCAATACTTGTACGTACTTAGAATATTAGTAAATAAACATCCTACTATACACCCAATGGGTATAAATCCAATGCCTCAAATATTAATACATTATCCATATTTATATATACTCATAGTTCATCCATCAACATCGGTAATACCATTTTATACACAACACATTAAATTACAACCGCTGCCGGCCAAGACATTCTGTTACCACTATTTACCTTCACAAAAGCTTTTCTTTAAAAATATCCTCTTCCCATGACATCCCTGCATCAATACTAAAAAGTAGACCATATGGGAGAGTGAGTTATACATTTCAAATGATATGAATACAATTGAAATTATGTGCATATGCATATCAACATCATGTATGCTTTGTTAAACACATCAATGATCATCATACATTGTTAATTCAACAACATATACATATTTCATATTCATTAATCAAGTTATAGCAAAGCGGGCATATATACATCCATTCCAACGCCACAATGGGCCAACATCATTAGCATGGACCATTCAGGTCTTTTCTCAAAGCCACCATGGGCTAACATCATTATCATCAATCATAAATAATTCTTCCCTTCACTAATATTGGGCCATAGTAGTACACATTATCACATTCAATATCGTTTTGTTTTATTCATATCATTTATTAATTTTATGTGGTCTTTTAGGTACTCACTTACCCATCTCATCATCACTATACCATAATCTCAATCATCATCAACTTCTGGCATATCTCCATGCCATATGAAAATGCTCTTATGGATAATGCATATGCATAATGGAATAGACAACAAATACAGATCTGATTGTGGGATTATAAACACCAATTTTGGGATTTAAGTATGATCATCTAACCATACCTCTACTGCAGTAGTAAAATGTGTACACTTATCATCAAATTGCATGCATTTCACCAATCTTTTACTGGTACCAAACCGCATTGCCCATTTTGCAACACCTGGTCATTTTCACCATGACCGCGGTAACACATATTCAATATATGGTTTTGTGGGCCGGCCATGACTCATCCCATGGCGGTTGTGATCCAAAAGACCACTGGGGTCACCTGCTCATCAAGAGCCACCCCCCACAAGGGTCGGCCACATATAGCTCCCTGTAGCAATACATGGGCGGCTACGTGACTTACACACTGAGTCACAGGGGAAAATAAAATTTTGCTCGAGCACCAAGCCACCCTCCTACTGGGTCAGCCGAGGGAACTCCCCTAACGTTCCAACATCAGCGGCTATGATATGCCATGGATGCAATGCAATGCAAATCAAATGCATTTCTCACACTGTGCATCCTAAATGCCACTCATCAATCATCATTATCATAATCACCAACACCACCATACACACCTCAGTGGATATTATCATTGTTGGTTTTAGCCATTGTTTTCAAGTTTTATATGTGACATTTTCATCTCATTATATCATTTATTATAAATACAAGTCAACACTTGCAAACCACAATGGCATCACAAATCATCATTAACATCTAATTATCTTTTATCAATACCACTATATAATCATTTAGTGGATTTTCATATCATTATTCATTACCATTGTTTCATCACTGGTGTGGCAATGTAACAACTCATCAATACAATTTTAAACCACTTATACAAGATCACACTTGTATAAAGTACAATGCCATCTCACAAATTATCAATAATAACATTCATCTTTTTATTCAAGGAATGATCACAACATCATTTATTATCACACGATACCGATATCATCTCCGATTCATTGATTTATGACAAACACCTCGTTATTTACTCATTCTTTTATTGGTTTCATAATCACTCTAGGGTGTATCTCATAATCACCCATCAGATGCAGGGGACTCTCGCTTAAGCGAGAATCCATCTCACTTGAGCGAGATTGCCAATACACGCCCAAACTCAAGTTTTCACTCATAATCACATGGCACCACCTATCTTTTGTAAAATTTGGTCTAATCCAACATTATACCTGGATGAATTCATGCCCCTAGGCTTAACCCAATAAGCCATACCTCTCTATTTTCAAATCTAATGCATTTAACTAAATAAGTGGGTTTCAAAACAACTTTCATCATAAATAATCATATCAATATGCATAGTCATCATAATTATCACTTCTTATTTTAGTAATTCAACCATCCATGGTCTATATCATCAATTTACTCATGTCCAACAAAAGGTAGAGACCAACACTTATCATCATCTCACATATATATACATATATATTTGCATTTCCATAACATTTAACAAAAACCAAGCCATCATTCATCACATCATCAATGTAACATTTAACATAATGGCAAGGCAATGCATGAGTTCATACATATACATAGTTCACAATTATTCACTCATGCAACTTGAAATGTAAACTCCTCTCCTACCTCGAAAGAAGAACCGCAATCCAAATGCTCTGATTATTCCGCATCATCGTCCGGAACATAATCTACAATTTACACACGCATACATACACTCAATCATTAAGCCATCTCAAGGCATTTATCAAAATTTTAAGTATTTGACATCATCCCATAAGGTTCAATATTAAGTCTTAGACTTCTCTAAACACCAATTCACACGCTTGTGTTAGGCTTCGGAATTCCTTTCCCAAAACCAAGATTCTCTAAATCTTAAGGGCTAAACAAATCCAGCAACATCAACATCATGACCATATCCATAAGGCTTCCAAATCATCTCATGAATCACTCAACTGTCATCATAATTTATTCAAAATCATTATAAGCCTCTTGGCTCCATTCAAGACCATCATCAATTTAACAATTTCAAAATGGCATATATCAAGGCCTAAGACTTCATCAACTCAAGTATCCATTTCCTTAATCCACTATCAATGGTCTTCAACCATTATTATCATCATCATAGTTGCAAATACTTAAGGGATTTAAATCTTCTAATCACATACAAACATCTCTCAAACCTCAAGAATCAATACCAATGTTTCAAACATTCATTCCCCCATATAAAATCATCCTAAGGCATGAAAATCATTTAACTCACCAATTTGGTCAAAGCCCCAAAACTATCAACACTTAGGGTTTTTCTCTAAAATCACTCTACACTATTATTTCCATTCATTTGATTTTATCATAATAACCTCATTAACCTCTCAATCTCATAATCACAAAGCCATAAATCAAGGGTTTCATTTCCAAGCATTCAAGCCTAGGGTTCATTGTTTTCTTCAATAACCCAACTTCTAACATTACCATTTCAACTTAAATAACTTAAAAACCATAAATGAAATAGCAAGAAGGTAAGAAATCCTTACCTCACGTCTATGCCAATGCCCAAAACAAAATGGAGAAGAGGATGGAGAACCCTCCAAATAGTTGCCCCAAAATACCATATAAGCTCCATGAATCCATGCTCAAGTATTAATTTTTTGGCAAGAGATAAAGGTGGGAGAGGTGGTCACGGTTTTAAGCAAGAGGAGGTGAAGAAGGAGAAGAAAATAAAGAAGGAAGTGAAGAGGAAGAATGATGCACAGTTAAAGGGAGAAAGAGAGATTAGTTTTAGTGTAAATTGGGTATTACCCATTGGATAAAGTAATGCCTCATTTTACTTTTACCATTAGTCCATCATTTCCATTACCCATTGTGTAAAAGAAAGTATGAAATGCGTAGAATAGATACACAGTTATGAAAAGGGGAGAAGGATAATGTGGACATACCCAAGGAAGACCCTCACACTACATTGGAGAAAGGACTTGAAGCATATAGAGGTCCCCTCACAAGGGCCAAGACTAAACGGGCCAAAGAGAGCATTCATAAAGCCCTTTTCTCTTTTCTCTCTTCTAGTGGGCCTAAGCCCAATAAGGAACCTATGAGGACCTATGTGTACTTTACTTGTAATATACTTTCTAAATAGTTTCTCTAGGCTTATAGGATAGATTTGGGCCTTGCAAGGTCAAATGGGCCACTTTTGGGCCTTGTACTTTTCCTTTTGGGCCATGTATGGGCCACTTGCTTACCTTTTCTCTTAATGGGCCTTGGATTCATGACTAAGCCCATTTAGCTAGTCCTTGGCCGAAATTCCCATGGCCTATATAAGGACTTCTCCTTTTGTAATCAAGCACAATTAATTCATTTGCAAAATTTGAGAGCACTTAAGTGTTTCCTAGTGAGAGATTCTCCTCCTTCTCTCTAGAATTTGAGAGCTCTCTCAAGCTCTTATCCAAGGGGTTTCTCCCTCCCTTGGTGGTGAGTGGAGTTATCTTCCTCCATCTTAGGAAGTGGCCTCCAACCTTTCCCTCTCCCTTTTTCCAAGCCTTCCTCCATTGTCCATCCTTCTCTCCTTCCATTTCACTTCCTTTTCCCCTTGTTTTGGCGTCATATTCCTCTAGTTTTAGGCTTTAGTTTTCGGTTTTCATTGCCTTGGAGAAGAGTCCTCAAGCTCACATTGAAGGAAGATAGAAGAAAGAGCCCTAGATCCATATCTCTTCAAGAAAGTGGATGAAGAGCCCTACTTTCCTTTTTCATCTTGCTTGCATCAAAAACACAAAACTTGTCAAAAAAAATTTTAGTCACCTCCTATACTTCAATTTAGGAGAAGGTTGCATAATTTGCCTTAAGCAAGAAGCATTAATTGAACTTGTTAGTAACATTAGTGCATTTCGGTTTGGTATTATAAAATTGGTGTTGTTATCTTAAAATCTTGAGAGGCAAAAGAAAAGTATCAAAACAAAAGAAAAGTATCAAAAGAAAAGAAAAGTACCAAACAAGAAAAAGAGTGTTAAAGAGAAAGCCTCATTACAAAGTTGAATTTGAGACACCAAACATCATCACCAAAATTTTGAAATTACTAATACCAAAAGAGAATTGTTTCATTACTTGACATTTCTAAGACTTGTTCATTAAGACTTCTTTGCTTATTCTTGCAACTCTAGAGTTTCTAGGCTAGGTTATACCTTAAACTTTGTTTCTTGCATGTTTTTCTTGTTTGTCTTGTTTTGTCAATTTCAATTCTATTCCAAGTTAGCTTTCATTCTTTTGAACTTTTATTGCTTTTAGAGTCTTGTCATTCCAAGTTAATTGTTGAACTTTCATTCTATTCCATTTGAGTAGCCATTATTTCTTAAGCCTTTTTAGTTTGTCATTTTTGCTTCTTAAAGTTTTGTCTTGAGTTTGTATTCTTTTGGACTTCTAAGATCACTCCATTTCGCCATTAAGTGAGGGTAGCATATTGAAACACTTGAGATTGATGTGGAAATTGATTGAGCTTGATAATCTCTAAGAGAAGGCATACACTTGAGAGATACACTTTTATGAGGTTTTAAGTTTTCTTTGTGATTTCCATTAACCAAATCTTGTTTGGAGTTGTTGTCTTGTTCTTTGCTAGGTAAAGTTGGAGCTTATACATCAAGAAGGACTTTTGAAGACAATTGTAAAGGAGGCAAAAGCTTTGTAACTAGTAGAACTTAGGCAAAGTTTTTCAATTCTTAGGCTTTGTGTAGTAGGATTTTGTCTTGTATTTTGGACACAACAAGGACATTGGACTTTTTGGACATTATAATTTTCCCTTTTGCTTAGTAAATTTTCAAATTAGGGTAGTGCATGTGCATTTGATTGTTAACTACTCTTAGTTAATTGGTTAGAATTAGTTAGAAGTTACAACTATAATTAGTTAGTTAGTTGATAGTTAGTTGAGTGTCTTAACTAATTAGTTAGTGGTTGGAACTAATTCTAGTTGTCATAACTAATTGTTAGTTGGGTTAACTAATAGATAACCGAATTAGTTGATTAGTTATAGTGGTTAGACTTTGTTACAACTTCCATAACTAATTAACTACTTTTTAGTTAGGGTTGTTAAGATTTAGTTATTTAGTTGAACTAATTTTTCTTAGGTTAACTACTTCTTAAAACTGAATTTGGTTAGGCTTGTCTAGGGTTAGTTATTCACTAGTAACATCCTAGGACAAACATAATCAACTTAGGTTAAGGACAACTTAGGATTTCCATAAGCAACATAGGACTAACCTAGTTAAAGACAACCTAGGACATTGTTTTTCCCTTAGGATAGAAACCTAGTATTGATATTTTAGGATTGTTGAGGTGTTTCTTTCACTTGTATTGCATTCATCTTCCTCGACTAGCTTGTCTATACATACTTTGTTTTTGTCTTGAATTTCTTTGACAACATTAAAAGATGTCATCTAGTGATAGGGAGAACAAAACCATGCTTCATAACATAATGGATAGCTTAAACAATATTAATGCTAGGCTAACTAATCTTGAGCATAATGAACCCCCTAGAACTAGGCATAGACAAAGAAATCAAAGACATAACACTAGTGATAATGAGGAAGAAACAAGACAAAGAAGGCACCATGAACATAGAAAAGATGACATAGGCTTAAGAGAGGTAAAATTAGAAATTCCCCCATTCAATGGAAAGAGTGACATTGAAGCTTACTTAGAGTGGGAGATGAGGGTAGAACAAATATTCAACTCTCATCAAATAAAAGATGATAAAAAAGTTAGGATTGCAACTCTTTCTTTCCAAAATTATGCCCTAGTTTGGTGGACCCAAATTTGTAAGGAGAGAAAAAGAGACAACTTCCCTCCCATAGATGATTGGGTAGACTTAAAAGCTCTCCTTAGGAAAAGATATGTTCCTAACTATTATAGGGGTGAAATATTAGCAAAGCTTAATAGGCTCACACAAGGCTCCAAATGTGTAGAAGACTACTATAAAGCCTTAGAGATAGTCATGATTAGAGCCAATCTAGAAGAGGATGAGGAAACCCTAATGCATAGGTTCTTACATGGGCTTAATAAGAACATCAAAAATAGGGTAGAACTCCTTCCACATATGGATATAGAAGAGTTACTCCACCAATACACCAAAGTAGAAAACCAATTTAAGGAAAGAGAATCCTATAGTGGGGATAACAATAGAGCCTATAAGTCAAAATGGGTAGAAAATAAGGGTAGGTTTGAGAGAAACCCTAGAGAGAGAGAAGTGGGCGCTTCCTCCTCTAAACCCCAAAGCGAGTTACAGAAAAATGGCAAAGTCTTTAGGAATCAACATGATAAGCATGAACCATCATCAAAACCACAATCCTCTAGATCTTCTTCCATAAAATGTTTTAAGTGCCTTGGAAGAGGACACATTGCTTCGGACTGTCCAACAAAAAGAACAATGATTTTAAAAACTAATGGAACCTACTCAAGTTAATCAAAGTCTAATTCTGATTCTCACTATTCAAGTAATGACTCTAGTAGTGATTCCAGTGACAGTGAGCACATTCTAGGGGATGATGGTGAGTTGTACATGATTAGAAGATTGCTTGGTAGTCATGTAAAACTCGATGACACAACACAAAGAGAGAACATCTTTTATACAAGATGTTACATTAATGACAAATTATGTTCTCTCATTGTTGATAGTGGGAGTTGTGCAAATGTTGCAAGCCAAAGACTAGTCAAAAAGATAGGATTAGAGCTTATAGATCACCCAAGTCCCTACAAATTACAATGGTTAAATGAAAAAGGGGAAATGGTAGTCAATAAGCAAGTCCTAATAAATTTCACCATAGGCACATATAGAGATGAAGTCAAATGTGATGTAGTGCCTATGGAAGTAACCCATATACTATTAGGAAGGCCTTGGCAATTTGATAGGAAGGTCCTTCATGAGGGGTTCACTAACACCCTCACATTTAAACTAGATGGTAAGAAGATAGTACTACATCCTCTAACTCCACAACAAGTAGCAAAAGACCAAATCCAAATGAAAGCTAAGAGAGAAAAAGAGTTAGGATCTTCTTCCCATATAAGTTTAGAAAAACCAAAGAAAAACAAAAAAGACAATAAAGGGAAAGGAGTTATTGTCTATAATGACTCCCAACATAATCTCTTCGCAACAAAATATGATGTGAAACATGCCATGTTTTCACAAAAGCATTGCTTGATCATATATCCAAAAGATATCCCTAACACTTCCTTGTGTTCTATGGGCACCTCTCCTCCCCCCTTGCCTAAAGGGATCCAAAATATATTACAAGAATTTAAAGACCTCTTCCCAAAAGACATTCCAAAAGGGTTACCTCCTATTAGAGGCATTGAGCATCAAATAGACCTTATTCTTGGGGCTAGTTTGCCAAATAGACCTGCCTATAGATGCAACCCTAAGGAAAGTTTAGAAATAGAAAACCAAGTGAATGAACTACTTTCCAAAGGTTGGATTAGAGAAAGTTTAAGCCCTTGCGCATTACCGGTTTTACTTGTACCCAAGAAAGATGGTTCATGGAGAATGTGTACAGATTGTAGAGCCATTAATAACATCACCATCAAGTATAGGCATCCCATACCTAGACTTGATGACATGTTAGATGAGCTTAGTGGATCTACAATCTTCTCCAAGATTGATCTTAAAAGTGGCTACCACCAAATTAGAATAAAAGAAGGAGATGAATGGAAAGCCGCTTTTAAAACCAAGCTTGGCCTTTATGAGTGGTTAGTGATGCCTTTCGGCCTAACTAATGCACCAAGTACCTTCATGAGACTTATGAACCATGTTTTAAGGGATTTCATAGGGCATTTTGTTGTGGTATACTTTGATGACATTCTTGTGTACTCAAAGTCCATGACCTCTCATCTAATCCACCTAAGACAAGTTATGCTTGCCTTGAGAACAAACAATCTTTATGCTAACTTTGAAAAATGTTCTTTTGGCATGGATTCCATTGTCTTTCTTGGTTTTATAGTTAGTTCTAAAGGTGTTAAGGTAGATCACTCTAAGGTTAAAGCAATCCAAGATTGGCCTACACCTAAAAATGTGAGTGAAGTAAAAAGTTTCCATGGTCTCGCAAGTTTCTATCGGAGATTTATGAAAGATTTTTCAACCTTAGCCTCCCCTCTAAATGAGTTGGTTAAAAAGAATGTTTCTTTTGTGTGGGGGCCTAGGCAAGAAAAAGCCTTTCAAGATCTCAAAGATAGGCTCACTCATGCTCCAATTTTAAAACTTCCAAATTTTTCTAAAACTTTTGAGCTTGAGTGTGATGCATCAAATGTAGGCATAGGAGCTGTGCTTTTACAAGAAGGTCACCCCATAGCTTTCTTTAGTGAAAAACTTAATGGGGCCACTATTAACTACCCTACATATGATAAGGAATTCTATGCCTTAATTAGAGCCCTACAAACTTGGGAGCACTACTTAATCCCAAAAGAGTTTGTGATACATAGTGATCACAATCTTTGAAGTTCATAAAAGGGCAACATAAGTTAAACAAAAGACATGCTAAGTGGGTTGAGTATTTGGAACAATTTCCTTATGTCATCAAGTATAAGAATAGCAAAACCAATACTATGGCTGATGCTTTATCTAGGAGGCACTCTTTACTTACCTCTCTAGAAGCCAAAGTTATTGGGCTTGATGAAATTAGGTCTTTGTACCCAAATGATCTTGACTTTTCAAATATCTTTAACTCATCTTCCACTTCTACATCTCATAAGGGCTTCTATATTTTAGATGGCTATCTTTTTAAAGCCAATAGACTTTGTATTCCAAGAAGCTCTTTAAGAGATCTACTACTTAGGGAGAGTCATGAGGGAGGACTCATGGGTCATTTTGGAAGAGATAAGACTTTGTCTATATTACATGAACACTTCTATTGGCCCAAAATGAAAAAAAGATGTTCAAAAACATTACTCTAGGTGTATTGTTTGTAGAAAGGCTAAATCAAAACTATCACCTAGTGGTTTATATACTCCCTTGCCAACACCTAGTGCACCTTGGATTGATATATCCATGGACTTTGTGTTAGGCCTACCTAAGACCCAAAGGGGAATGGATTCTATCTTTGTGGTTGTGGATAGGTTTAGCAAGATGGCTCACTCCATCCCTTGCCATAAGGTTGATGATGCTAGTCATATTGCTAAGATCTTTTTTAAAGAGGTTGTGAGATTACATGGTGTACCCAAAACCATTGTTTCTGATAGGGACACCAAATTCCTAAGCCATTTTTGGAAAACTCTTTGGTCAAGGCTAGGAACACAACTCCTCTTTTCCACAACTTGTCATCCTCAAACGGATGGCCAAACAGAGGTAGTAAACAGGACCCTCTCACAACTTCTTAGGGTCTTAGTACATAAAAATATAAAATCATGGGATGAGTGTTTACCCCACATTGAGTTTGCATATAATAGGGTACAACACTCCACAACCAAGCATAGTCCATTTGAGGTTGTATATGGTTTTAACCCTCTTACACCCTTGGACCTTTTGCCCATTGAGGTTTCTGACTCTGTCCTTCATATGGATGGAGAGGCAAAGGCCCAATTTATCAAAGATTTTCATGAGAAGGTTAGACACCAAATACAAACTAAAAATGAACATTATGCTCGTTGTGTAAATAAACAAAGAAAGGAGATCACCTTTGAGGTTGGCGATTGGGTTTGGTTACACCTTCGAAAGGAACGCTTTCCTAACTTGAGAAAATCCAAACTCAACCCTAGAGGTGATGGGCCTTTCCAAATTCTCAAGAAAATTAATAATAATGCTTATGTCTTAGATCTACCAGGAGATTATGGTGTGAGTGCTTCTTTCAATATAACTGATTTGTCTCCCTTTGATATAGATGATGAGGATGATGCCTTTGATTTGAGGACAAATCCTTTTGAAGAGGGGGAGCATAATGTGGACATACCCAAGGAAGACCCTCACACTACATTGGAGAAAGGACTTGAAGCATATAGAGGTCCCCTCACAAGGGCCAAGACCAAACGGGCCAAAGAGAGCATTCATAAAGCCCTTTTCTCTTTTCTCTCTTCTAATGGGCCTAAGCCCAATAAGGAACCTATGAGGACCTATGTGTACTTTACTTGTAATATACTTTCTAAATAGTTTCTCTAGGCTTATAGGATAGATTTGGGCCTTGCAAGGTCAAATGGGCCACTTTTGGGCCTTGTACTTTTCCTTTTAGGCCATGTATGGGCCACTTGCTTACCTTTTTCTCTTAATGGGCCTTGGATTCATGACCAAGCCCATTTAGCTAGTCCTTGGCCAAAATTCCCATGGCCTATATAAGGACTTCTCCTTTTGTAATCAAGCACAATTAATTCATTTGCAAAATTTGAGAACACTTAAGTGTTTCCTAGTGAGAGATTCTCCTTCTTCTCTCTAGAATTTGAGAGCTCTCTCAAGCTCTTATCCAAGGGGTTTCTCCCTCCCTTGGTGGTGAGTGGAGTTATCTTCCTCCATCTTAGGAAGTGGCCTCCAACCTTTCCCTCTCCCTTTTTCCAAGCCTTCCTCCATTGTCCATCCTTCTCTCCTTCCATTTCACTTCCTTTTCCCCTTGTTTTGGCGTCACATTCCTCTAGTTTTAGGCTTTAGTTTTCGGTTTTCATTGCCTTGGAGAAGAGTCCTCAAGCTCACATTGAAGGAAGATAGAAGAAAGAGCCCTAGATCCATCTCTCTTCAAGAAAGTGGATGAAGAGCCTACATCAAAGGAGGAATTTTCATTTCTTTTAATTCCATTTGGCTCGTAATTTCCCCATTTAATAACATATGTCGAGTCCAATTAATTATCTCCTTAACACTAAAAATTATTTCAGCTATACCACCATAACCATAACAATTTTCCAAACATTCTAGACCCATCAATTATTTAATTTGATCAAGTGGGTCCCACATCATCTGTTGAATCATCTGATTCTGATAAATCTTAATTTACCGATAATTCACCTCTAGTGTCTAATTAATTCTCCCATTATTATTTGACCATACATAATTAATTACCATTATTCCATAAGTTGTTTTCTTTAAAATTTAGGGTGTTACAATATTTAATGTGAGTGTTGTTATTTATGATGATGGATAATGATGGTAATGGTGAATCATTGAGAATGAAACTCATGGATGAGTGGTGTTATAAAATGTGTAGAGATGAATATGAACACCAAATCCATGGTTGATGTGATGGATTAATGAAATTAAATTATGGTTGATGAGGTCTTAGACCATAATGAGTGCCATTTGGATATGTTGATTGATGATGGTTTAAAAGAGGCTAAGTTGGCTTATGTTGAATTTTGAATGGCAATGATAACATTTAGATGATTTATGCAATGATTTGATACATTTAAGATAATGGAAGTGTTATTGTTAATCTTAGGTATGGCTAACCTTTAAGACTTAGAAAATCTTAGTTTTAGGAAAAGAATTCTTGAAAACTAACACAATTATGTAAGTTGGTGCTTTGACTAGCTTAGGACTTGTTAATTTAAGCTTTATGATATGTTGATAAATGTTTAGAATTGTGATGATGCCTTGAGATAGCTTGATTGATTGAATACATATATATGTATGTATGTTGGTGTAGATTGTATTCCAAGCAATGTGGCGGAGCAACCGAAACATTTGAGGCATTGTTCTTCTCTCGAGGTAGGAGAAGAGTTTACATTTCAAATGCATGAGTTAAATAATTGATGATTATTGTATGTGATAGTACTCATGCTTGCCTTGCCATGTCTATATGGAAATGATATGCTAAATGGTATTTGATGAATGAAGTGAGTGGTAAATTGTTGGCTATTAAGAATGATATGTATATATATGTGATGATGGTGAATTTTTAGTGTCGCTTTATTAGGCATGGTTTAATTATTGATAGAAATCCATGAATGGATGAATTACTCAAAATGTGAAGTTGTGTTTGTGATGTTCAAGCCAAATTTAAGGGACTGGTAGGGCCATTTTGAGTTTTAGTGTGTTTGAGTGCCATGTAATAATTTCAATAGCGCCTATGCATGAATTATAACGTGTAGAAACTAAAATGGGTCACTTCCATTGAGAATTGACACTTATGTTGCACAAAAATACCTTAAAATGGGCTAAACGCATTTATGTGCATAAGTTTCTCATTTTTTAGAATTATTTAGTGCAGCCAGTGGCTACGAGTCATAAATGATGTATATAAGGTGGTGTTAAAGTTTGGTGGCCATTGGATTTGATATAAAAAAGTTATGGTGGTTGGAAGTTGGAAAATCATGATTTTTCTACATTATGCAGTAGGGATGCTGTCATGAATTGATTCATGACTCCTTTGAATCGATTCATGAGCCCCTGGAGCAGCTTGAATCGATTCACACACCCCTTAAATCGATTCAAGAGCTGCTGGAATGTCTTAAATCTATTCATATGAGCCTTGAATCGATTCAAGAGCTCCTGTTTTCACTGTTCACCATTTCCAACTTGCTTGAATCGATTCATACGAGCTTGAATCGATTCAAGAGCCTCTATTTTCACTATTTTGGGTTCCAATAACATATGAATCGATTCATGAAGTATCTGAATCAATTCATGACCCCATTTTCATGAAAAATTCATAAGTTTTGATGTTGTTTGGCATTGTCGAGTCATACACGCATATGCAATCTATGCGTGATGATATTATCATGTCCCTTGTATACCTTGGTTTTTGAGAGTTGCCAAGTTCTTGTTAATATCCAAAACCTTTTTACTATATGAAAAATGAAAGGTTGTATTAAGGGTATAAGATTATGGTATGTCTTAGTGGTGATTGATAAGGGCCAAGGGCCTTGACAAAGTGTGTGTGTGCCTACGTCTGTTATGAGGACATGTATGCTTCACCACTGTTGATATGTCATGATGTTTAATGGTAGGAGTTAAATGATGTAGTCGTATGAGACACCCTTGGTTAATGATAAGACTAATGAGGGGGATAATTGAATGACAATATGTTATTATAAGTGACGAATTGTGGATGATGAAAAGAGATAAGTGTTGTTGTAGGTGTATGTACGTTACCACACATGTTAAATGACGAATGTTGATGTCGAATAAAAGGGGATATTGTCATTGAACATACCCTTGATTAAATGGTGATTGTATTATTGATGATTACGATGCCATTGTGTTTGATACAAGTGTGAAACTGTATGTGTAATTTGAATTGTATCGGCAAGAATAACATGCTATGAATTTGAAATATGCTTATTAATATGCCTTGCTGGTTTCCATACGTGGATAAATGTTGTGATGATTGATATGCTTTTTGACTGCCATGCGTGGATTGATGTCAATTTGAACCCTTAGCCATTGTAATGCAAATTATATGAATGTTATGCCTTGGGGGGCTTTAAAATTGGTTGCGTACCACTAATTATCTTGTTAAACGTCAAATATAAATATGTACCCAAGTGAGTGGGTGAGAAATCCTTACGAGGTTGAGATTTGACATATGCATTGTTGCATTACTGCATTCATGGCATGCATGGCATAACATTATATATGTGGTTACGATCACAATCTTAAAAGTCTTGCGGGACTATATGAGAAAGAGTACCTTTGCGTGGGGGAAATGAATGAACGTGGTTGCGATCACGAGAATATTGAATTAAAAAGTCTTATGGGACTAGATGAGAATGAGTACCCTATGCGTGGGGGAATGAGTATGTGGTTGTGATCACATGACCAATTGAAATGATAAAGGTGGTTACGATCACCAATTTATTGAAATGATGAAAGTCTTGCAGGACTATATGAGGGGAGTACCCTATGCGTGGGGAAACTAATATGAGAATGATGAATGTGGTTACGATCATAATGATAAAGATCTTGTAGGATTCTATGAAATGGACCCTTGTGTGGGGGACACATGTTGATTGATTATAAGTGGTTACAATCACTTGAGAAACCATGTGTGCATGGGTGATATGAAATGGATCCATTGCATATGCATTAAATAGTTTGACATATGCATTAGCCATAGGTACATGGCATTTGAGATAAAGATGACCCCAAGAGAGATGATAACCTCTTGAGAGTAATAATGATCAAAGATGTAAAGATTTTATGACGCACAATCGTAATATCCCATGATGATAAGGGTAATGTGGATGTGTATGTGCTTGTTATGATTTGTGAATAATGAGGCTTGTATGCCTAAGATGATATCTTGATGATAGTTGATTATTGAATTGATGATTTTATTACAAAGCACACATGTTGTTCGTATGCAAGTACACAGGATCATAATATATTTATATTTATCATTTTGAATGTATAACTCATCCTCCCATGTTGTCTCCTTTTTAGTATTATGATGCAGGAATATCATAGGATGAGAGTGTGTTTTTGAGCTAAAGCTTTTGGAGAAAGTAAATGGTGGTAATGGAATGCCTTGGCCGGCAATGAATGTTAATTTGATGTGATGGCTGAATTGTATAAGATGATAGTTGATAATCATTGATTTATTGATATAGTATAGACGACAACGTATATGAAAGATGTATTGATATTTAGGGTATTGGGACTTATGCCCATTTTGATGGATGAAATGATGTTGGACATGTAGTGCTTTTGTATATGTACAAGTATTTATAACACATAAATTGAGGTCGAATTTCATGATAGGCAATGAATGATATTTGGATGCTTGTTTGGTTATGGCCTAATAAGCTTATGACATGTAATTACGTGCCTTGTCAAGCCTTTTCTCATATCTTCATATATGGGACTAGGCGTGTGCCCTGTATACACATTCTTCTTCCGCTGTAAACTCTAATATTTTTGTATACACATATGGGTAACGTATCTTATGATCCAGTTATAATTTCTTAAATCTCACTCTTCAGTTTTCTGCGGTTTGGGTCTTGATGTAATTGTTGAGGTATTTTGAAATTCTTTTAAACGCAAAAAATTTACTTGTATTTTTCTTACTTATTTATCTTAATTACATTTAGATTCGGGCCCAGGAAATCTGGGTGTGACAAGCTGGTATCAGAGCATTGATTGCTCATTGTCTGATCCTTGTGAATTAAATACTATCAAAGGATAATTTTCCTTATTGAATTGAGGTTGTTTGACATTGAAATGTGGTTGTTTATTATTGAAGCTTGTTGTACCTTGTCAGAGCATGTTTAGCTCAGTATTGAAGTTGTTAATTATTATTATCAGAGTGTGGTTGCTCTGCATCAAATTGATGCTATGGATGATTAGAGCATAATTTCTCATTGATGGTTTTAGTTGATTTATGGGATTGAGCCCATGTGAATAAATTGTTCAATGTGATTGATATGCTTGTTTGTGTAAGTCCGGCCAAGTTCCTTACACTATTTCCTTTTATTGACGAATACATTGTTATTATGCATTGATATTGATATATATTGAGTATGAATTGATTTGATGATGGATTTATGTCGTGTATTGATCACGGATATGATATGTTGGATATGAGTTGATGAGGTGGTAGACCACATATATTGAGACCTTGGTATATATATATTGAAATTGAATCTTTTGGTTAGGTCTCTCTTGTATAAATTATAAGGTGACTTATAGCCATGGTATGACTATTTAATGTGAGTGGTGTACATGCTAGAGTTGATTAAATGAATAATAGTTAAACAATTCCCTAATATGGGTATTTATAGGGTGAAATGATTGATTGTACTATTTGTGAAAGATGAATTTTATGTCTATAGGCATGAGAACCCTATATAATATGATGCAAGTGAATTGCCATGTCTTCTTAGATTGAGAACATGAATAAGTGATAAGATGATGAAATGTTAAATGGTGTATGCACTAGGTTGGGTTAGACTCAGATTGTATGAGAAACCTAAGTGGGTGATTGATTTAAATTATGACCATGAGGTATGGTACCTCGGCTTGACTTGGTATGATCATGTATGATCAAATCTTGTGGAATTCGACCCTATGATGGTCTAGGCTTTATATTATTTTGATAAATCATGCATAATGGTGTTTTATGTTATGGGTGTATTCCCCAATAGGTATTAGGTGAACCCCTTGGACTTTTTAAGTCCGATGAATTGTTAAACCTTTTAGTTAGTCGAGCCATAGTAAGATAAATTGGGTAATGAATTACCGAGGCTAGAGCCGATATGAGATGGAATGCGAATAATGAATATGACCCCTGAATAGTTGATGAATGATAATGTTGAATTTGGGGTATAATTTGGTATTGACTATGATATAAAATTTTATGGTATGACTTTGGGCTAAGTTGTGTACCCTTGATATTGTGATCATTAGATTAGCTATGGACTACGATATGACATTGGGAAGATATGTGTGATTTTTCATTGGTAAAGGAAATGGATCATGTCATTACCTCCCTTTTAATTTAAAAGGTGCTATATTGATGATAGAAATCATGTAGTGATGTGATACAATGTGAGTTATATGTCCAGCTTATGGACTTCGATTGTTATTTATGAGGAAATTTGCTAATATGGAAGCTTAATACACAATTAAGAATCTTATTATAATCTTGAGGTTGCATGCTTAAATGCGAGTTTGGTGACCGGTTTAGGCTTGAATGTATTTAAGGCCAATAATGTGTGGGTGAAATGAATGATTTTTAGGCTATTTGATTATGGTTTTTGGATAGATGAAGCCGATGATGGGGTATTTACCTTGTGATGACCTGAAGTCTATTATTAATACATCGATTAATGGTGATAGTGACTGATATTTGAAGACTTTTAAGGCATTATTCATGCCAGATTGTATATAGTGACAATATGATATGAATGTGTTTGGTTATGGACTTGTGTGAATCGTTAGTTGAGATGACCCCAAATTAGTTAATGGAAATGATGGTAAATTTTTCACGATTTTTAAAACAAATAAAGTGTGGAAGAAACTGCGAAATAAAGCTTTAACAAGTAACCCCGGATCAATTAAAAGAACCTATCCCATATCTGTTTAGTTTAAATTAAGAGTGCTCCTTGGACAATCGAACATAGGATCATTAACAAGGAATAACAGGAAACATAATTTAATTTGAGAGTTATTGAATTGTATAAAAAGTGGTTTAAATATACTCAATTTAATTGTTAAAATGCATTAAATACGCTTACATAGAGATACATGATCATGCAATGGTTAAATGGGACCCAACAGGCATTAAAACTCATGATTTTCCACCAAGACAACACCATGAATCGATTCAAGTCTAGGATGAATTGATTCATGAATGCTTCAGGGCCAAGAATTATGAAAAATAGGTGAATGAATCGATTCAGCCCCCAGGTGAATCAATTCATACATTCCAACAGGCAAAGACAGTGTAATTTCAGGCCTCTGAATCGATTCAGCCCCAGGGTGAATCGATTCACACGCTCTGCTTGCAATGGACAGTGTTCTGAATCAATTTAGGGCTTTAGGTGAATCGATTCAAGCCTTGTATGACAGCACCCTGCTGCAAATTATGCAGAAAACACACCTTTTTCCAACTTCTAACCACCCTATCTTCTTCAAATCAAATCCAATGGTCAGTAAATTTTGACACAAGCTAAAATATATTATTTGTGACATGTGGCCACTAGCCGTACTCAAAAATTCCTAAAAATGAGGGACTTGTGCGCATAAATGTGTTTAGTCTATTTTAAGGCATTTTGATGTAACTTAGGGGTCAATTTTTAATGGAATTGGCCCATTCTAATTTCAACAAGTCACAAATCATATACTTAAGCTATTGGAATCATCACATAGTATCCAAGATTCCTAAAATTCATTTTGACCCTATTGGTTCCTTAATTATGCATAATTTCCATATACAATCTTCACAATTCAATCAATTCATCAAGCAACATGCACTTCAATGCCATCAATTGGCTATGGAACTTCATAAACAACATTCATTCATCAATATGGCAAGCACAGTCATTGTAATTAGCATCAGCCAATATGAAGGTCACTACCAAAAATTGGCCTTTCAAAACATATAAGGCTCAATTTTCATAAGTGACCCTCAAAAGTATACATGTCATCATCCAATATTCATGAAACCAAATAAGCATATACATGTATCAAGTGTTTTACAAAAGAGATACCGGCCAAGGCTTACAAGCTTCCATTCTATATTTACCTCCTCCATGACTCAATCCTCCAAAAGAGTAGGATATCTAACATACCTAGATCAAACTTTAAAATGGCAACTAGGAGGTGAGTAACATGCACCAAATGAATCAAGTCATACATTATGATAATACATATACATGTGTGCATAACATCCATTTCTCAAGAAGTGTCATAAGCTTCATTCACATATCATGCCATTCCATTTCAACATCACACATATCCAATTCATTATATATATTCATAACATTCATATCTCAAGAAGCATCACAAGCCTCATTCTCATATCATGTCATCTCATCTCAACATAACAAATACTCAAGTCAATATATTCATGACACACATATCTAAATCATTGGCATTCTCAATAAAAGTCACCACACACTCAATGTTAGCATCACGTCTTCTTTCCTTTTTATTTATCAATCATCCATCGCTACCAAGGGCTACCAACTAGGCATATCTCCGGCTATATATAAATGCTCCTATGGCTAATGCATATGCACAAAGCAATCAATAGCGATTGCGGATCCGACTATAGGAAAAACAACATCATATCAAGTGTGGGTCAAGCATAGGTGTGCTACTATGCCCTTACTATAGTAGTAAAAGTGTACACTTATATCTCAAATCATGCATGCAATACATTACTCTTTTACTGGTACCAAACCGTTATCACCCACATGTAGCACTAGTCACCCCGTGACTTGCGGATTCAGCAATATGGAACCACTTGTCATAAGTGCTATGGGCCTCTCCCAGACACACATCAAGAGAGCCGTGCCCCGTTGGACACCGAGGTAACTTGCTCATCACAGAGCCACCTACCCACAAGGCCTACCACATAGGGTGCCTCGCTACCAATCTAAGGGCAGCTTCGTGATTCCTAGAATCACTAGGGAACAACATAATTTACCTGTGCACTTGGCCTCCCTCCCACTGGGCACGCCTATTAGAACCCCTAACATTCCACATAGACAGTGAATGATATGCCATGGATGCAAATGCCAATTAATGTATTTCTCACACTATGCATCCTAAATGCCACTCCACAATCACAATTGACCACCAACACTTAGTGGAACTCCATATACTCATAATTCTCAACCATCACCAATATTTATTGGATTTCATACACATAACTAGTTAGTGGCAATCACAATTCATCAATTCATATATCATGGGATGTTCAATAACATTGCAATTAATACAATCATGGTTCCAAGCCATGAACAACAACTCTCATTAATCATGAGTCATTTCAACATCATAATCATCATCCCATAAACATAAGCCATATAACACCATTCACTCTAAATGTATTTCAATCATCAAATCACTCATCCAAGCCAAATTAGCATAACACAACTATATACACACATCGCTAATGGATGAAATCAAGCATTTAGAGATGTTACCCCCTACCTCAAGAGAAGTAGAAATCAACGCGGTCCGAAGATCCTGCCTCGTCGATGGGGTTGTTTCCTATATTATAAAATATACCACATAATTAATTTTTATTCAACTACCAAGATTCAAGTGCTCATAATTAACTACTTGTTATTTTATACCATTTTAATTCTCAACCTCATTTATCTCATTTCCTCCACCATAACCACCATGGGTTAGGTGCCTAAATTTATTATTATGAATTTAAAGTTAAACTCATTCATGGGTTTCCATATTAATTGTTTCAAACAACCATTCTCAATCACTTAATCTCATTAATGGTCATCCACCATCAATGCTACAATATCACATCATTAAAAACACTCTCCTAACATCAATAAATATTCTCCTACCCATATTTCATATTTCCCCTAATTTACAAAGTTAGGGTTTCATCAAAACCCAACATCCATCATTTATGTTCATTATTTTCCACCATTTTCCATGCCATTTTCGTGTACCACATTATGGTCTCATAAAACTCATATTCAAAAGACCTAACCTAAGGGTTTCCCATCATAAATGCCTCTCTAAAGTAACCCACATGCAACCAAACACTATCCCAACAACCATAACCTATAACTTAGGGTTTAAGCTTAAGAAAATAGAAAGGAAGCCTTACCTCAAGAAAAAGGAAGTGACCTTCAAGAATGGGAGAGAAGGAAAATGAAAATGAGACAGTCTCCAACACAAGCTTCTCCTTCTTGCTTGATGAGGAGAACAAAAATGGTGAGTGAAAAGGAAGGTACACACCACACTTTGTAGGTTTCAAGCGGAAGAAGATGAGTAGAAGAGAATGAGGAAGTAGAAGAAAAAGGAAGGGTTCTGCCTTTGGGAAAATAAGAGTAGCATGAATTGCAAAGGAGAAGGGAGAAAAGAAAGTTTAGTGTTTTAATTTAACCCTTTTCATTACAACAAATAGGATCTTTGTTTGGGCTCAATATTTTATCTACAAATTATTCCAAATACATATTCGGACTCCCAATAATATTCTTAAGATCCCTGACCAATAGCACCTCAATCGGAGATACTTGGTCCGATACCCATATTTTAATCGGGTATAACTTCAACTCATAAAGCCCCAATAAATTATGAATAATCCCCAAAAATCTTAATTTAATTATTTTCAACATTTTGGGATATTAATTTACTCACATATAATTATTTAGCATTTATTCTTCATATTTAATCATTTATATAAAATTTAGGATGTTACATCACTAAGTCCCTTGTAAGTTGGTAATATTTGAGTAAGTGTAGTTCATGTGAGCGATAAGAATACGAGGTACTTGTCCTGATATGAATCTACATGCCCTAGGCATTATGGCAGCGTACACTTTTATGTCGACCTCATGTTTTCATGGTGACCATTACGAGATTAGGACGCCTTCTTGTATGTCGCATGCAACAATTCATAGGACGGGAAAGTGTAGGATTGTAACTGCTTATGGTGAATGTATTAAGTCTATCTAGTCGTACTGAGTATTTCCATGTGAGCTATGTTGGATGAGTTGTGATTAAGTATATGTGACTTACTTTGGATGCAGAAATTTTTATGATTGAGAAAAAGAAATGATGATGATCATGTCTTGTTGGACTTTAAGAAGTCAAATACTATAACATCCCAAAATTTATAAGAATAATTAATTGAGAGAAATAAATAGTAAATAATTATATATGAGTTGATTCATATCCCAAAAATTTGGAAATAATTAAATTGGGATTTATTATGGATATTCATAATTTATTAAGACTGAATGAGACCAAACTATACCCGATTAAAATATGGTGTCAGACTAAGTATCTCCGATTAAGGTACTGTTGGTCAGGACTATTAAGAATATTGTGGGGAATCCTAATGTATATTTGAAATAATTTTTAGATAAAGTATTGAGTCCGAACGAAGATCCTGTTTATCATAAAATAGAGAAGTTTAAGTGATAGGTTAAAAAGTTTAAATGAAAACCCTATTTTTCACTCTCTATCACACGACACCTCTCTTCTCCATGGCAAACACATTTCTTTCTTCTTCTTCCTCATTTCTCCTCTTCATCTTCTTCCTTTCAAACCCTAAGTATGATGGTGTGCCTTCTTCCTTCCTCCATTTTTGTTTTGTCCTTGGAGCTTGAAGGAGATGATGTTGGTTGGAAGCTCTCCTCCCTCTCGTTGTAATTTTGTGCTCCCTCTTCCTCTCTCGGATCCCACTCTTTTTTCTTGGCTTGAGGTAAGTTCCTTATCATTTATGTTGAGTTTATGCCCTATGTTATGGGTCTTTATCATTGGGGAATGTTTTGATGCATGAGGGTTGTTATGGGAACCATTAAATATGGAAACCCTAAGGTGGGATATGTTAAATATGAACTTTCATAGGCATTGAAAGGGGTACACAAAAATGACACTTAATGAGGTGAAAGATGATGGGTGTTAATAGTGATTGTTGAGTTTTAATGGAACCCTAACTTCAGGAATTGGGGAAATATAAAATATGAGTGAAATATATATTTAATGATGTTAAGAAATGTTATTGATGGGGAGAAATTAGCCATTGATGACGATTGATGATTATTAGTAATGGTTGTTAAGTTTTTGATGAAAACCTAACACTAAGAATTTGGGAAAATATATATTGTGACTAGGAGGGTTGAATTGAAAGTGAATAGATGATATTTAATATGAGTGTTGTTATTTATGATGAGGGATAATGATGGTAATGGTGAATCATTGAGAATGAAACTCATGGCTTAGTGTTGTTATGAAATGTATAAGAATGAATGTGAATATTAAGATTATAGTGATTGTGATGGACTAATAAAATTGTGATTTGATGAAGTCTTAGACTAAAATGAGTGCCATTTGAGTTTGTTGATTTATGATGGTTAATAGAGGCTTATGTTGAATTTTGGGTGACAATGATGACATTTGAATGGTTTATGTAGTATTAGATGCCTTTTGATAAAGGACGTGATATTGTTGATGTTGGGTGTGGCTTACCCTTAAGATTTAGAAAATCTTGGTTTTAGGAAAAGAATTCCCGAAACCTAACACAATTGTGTAAATTGGTGTTTTGATAAGTCTAGGACTTGATATTAAGCCTTGAAACATGTTTACAAATGTTTAGAATTGTGATGATGCCTTAGGATGGCTCATTGATTAAAATGCATGTACATATGTATGTTGGTGTAGATTGTATTCCAGGCGATATGGCGAAACATTCAGAACATGCGAATCATTACGGTTCTTCCCTCGAGGTTGGAGAGGAGTTTACATTTCAATGCATAAGTTGAATAGTTAATGATTAATGTATATGACAATGCCATGCTTGCCTTGCTATAGTTATGTGAGTTATGTGATGAATGACATGCTTGGCAATTTATTTATTTTGAGAATCGTATGTGTGATTGATAACAATGAAAGTTTTCAAGTCCCTTTTGATGGACATGATTGGATGGATGAATTGCTCAAAATGTGAAGTTGTGTTTATGATGTTCATCCAAAATTAAGGAACTGGTAGGGCTATAATGAGTTCTGGTATGTTTAGATGCCATAAAATAATTTCAATAGTGCCTACACGTGAATTATAACTCGTAGAAATTGGAATGGGTCAATTCCATTAAGAATTGACCATTGAGTTACACAAAAATGCTTCAAAATAGGCTAAACGCATTTATGCACATAAGTCTCTCATTTTTGGTAATTTTTGAGTGCGGCTAGTTGGCACACGTCATAAATTATGTATAATTGATGGTGTCAAAATTTGGTGGCCATTGGATTTGATATGAGAAAGTTAGGGTGTTTGAAAGTTGGAAAATTGTGTTTTTTTTACATTATGCTGCTAATATGCTGTTGGGAATCGATTCCCACCCTCTGTGAATCGACTCCCAGGATGCTATTTCCCCTTGGGTGTGTTCCAAAACCTTGGGAATCGATTCCCAAGACGCATGAATTGATTCCCAACCCCCTGGACACACATGAATCGATTACCAACTTGCTTGAATGGATTCATGGCCCTCTTTTTGGCCACTGTCAGGATTTTTCCAACTGATGCTTTTCCCTTGCTATTTTTGGCCTGTTTGGGTATCTTAATCACATTTTTGGCCTCTGACTTTTGCTTGAAAGTTATAGATAATTATGTTACGAAGGTGTGGAAATTGGTCTTACCTTAATTAGAGGTTTCTAAGTCCCGTTAGGGGTAAAACACCAGACCCACTACATTGTAAAACTCAAATTTAAGAGGGTTTTGAACCCAACTTTTTAGGATTGTCAATTTGGGATTAATAGGTGATATTTGTGACATGTCCTATTATTTTCCTTTAATTTATGGTGTCCCTTAGGCAAGGTGATGAACTTTATAATGCAAAAAAATGTGTGTGCCTATGTCGTGTTATGAAAATATGTATATCCCACCACTATTGATGTGATATAATAATTGATAACGAAAAAGTAAATGATGTGGTTATATGACACACCTTGTATAGTGATAAAACTAATGATAGGACAATTGAATGGCAATAAGCTGTTATAAAACGATGAATTAGAAATAATGTCGAGGATAATTGTAATCGGACGATACCACACATATTGAATGATGAATGTTGATGTTGAATAAAAAGGGATATTGTTGTTGAACATACCATTGAATAAGTAATGATTGTTATTATTGATGAGTGCGGTGCCATTATGATTAATGCAAGAATTGACTTGTATGTATGGGATGCAATGGTGATTATTGAATGTATGTTCTAAAATACCTTGTTGGTTTCCATGCGTGGATTAATGCTATGATGATTGATATGTTTCTGATTACCATATGTGGTTTGATGTAAATATGAATGTTGAGTCTTGAAGGGCCTTGTGATTAATTGTATGCCAATAATGAAAAAGCTAAATGGAAAATATACCCCTAAGTGAGAGGGTGAGAGATCCTTGCAAGGTTAAGGTTAACATATGCATCATTGCATTATTGCATTCATGGCATGCATGGCATAACATTGAATATGTGGTTATGATCACAATGATGAGAGTCTTGCGGGACATATGAGAGGGAGTACCCCATACGTGGTGGGAAACCAATATGTGAATGAATTAAAGTGGTTGCGATCACTAATATGGTAAGAAAGATGAATGTGGTTATGATCACGAGTTTATTAAAATGATAAAGATCCTACGGGATTCCATGAGATTGAGTATCCTATGCGTGGGGGAATGAGTTTGTGGTTTCGATCACATGACAGATTGAAATGATAAAGGTGGTTGCGATCACTAGTGTATTGAAATGACAATGATCTTACGGGACTATGAGGGTAGTACCCTATGCGTGGTAGGAAACCAGTATGAGAATGATTAAGATATGGTTACGATTACAATGAAAGATCCTGCAGGAATCTATGAAAATAGACCCTTGCATGGGGGAGTTTGATGAATTATAAGTGGTTGCGATCACTTGAGATACCATGTGCACATGGGTAATTGAAATGGATCCATTGCATATGCATTAAACAGTTGACATATACATTAGTCATGGGTACATGGAATTTGAGATAGAGATGACCAAAGAGTATACCTTCTTGAGAGAGTAATTTGAATAAAGATTTGATGACTTAATGATGATAATTGTGAATGCCCATAATGATGTAGGGCAATATGAATGTGTATCTGAATGTGTATGTGCTTGTGCTTGTGCTTGACATGAATTGTGAATAATAAGGCTTGTATGCCTAAGATGATACCTTGATGATGGTTATTAAATAAATTAATGATTTTATTATAAAGTACACATGTTATTTGTATGCATGTACACATGATCACAATGTATTTCCATTCGTCATTTTGAATGTATTACTCACTCTCCCATGTTGTCTCCTTTTTAGCATTGTGATGTAGGGTTATCATGGGATGGGAGTGTGTCATTTAACTGAAGCTTTTGGAGAAGGTAAATAGTGGTAATGGAATGTCTTGGCTGGCAACGATTGTTAATGTGATGTAATGAATGAATTGTGTATATTGATGTTGATAAATGGTGGCTTGTGGATATGTATATACTCATATTTTGTAATGCATATTTTGGATGTATGCTTCATATGTAAATGAATAATTAGATAGATACTTGTGGGATTGACCTTGGTAATGTGTACATTAATGATGATGATATTTGAATTGATACCATTTGGTGAGGGATGTCTCATGTAGAGGCTACTTACAATTCATGTTGCATGCATATGATATGTATATGGGTTGGTTGTGGCCTAATAGGCACATGTTATGTATTCACATGCCTTGTCAAGCCTTTTCTCATATCTTCATATATGCGACTAGACGGGTGCCCTGTATACGTATCCTTCTTCCGCTGTAAACTCTAGTATTTTTGTATACATATATAGGTGATGTATTCTACGATCCAATTTTAATTTCTCAAATCTCACCCTTCGGTTTTTTATGGTTTGGGTCTTGATGTAATTGTTGAGGTGTTTTGGAAATATTCTAAACGTGAAAAATTTACCAATATTTTTATTAGTTATTTAATTTGATTACATCAGGATTCGAGCCCGGGAAACCTTGGTGTGACAAGTTGGTATCAGAGCATCGATTGCTCATTATTTGATTGCTGTGATCCAAATACTAGTGGAGAGTAATTTCTCTTATGGAATTGAGGATGTTTGATATTGAAATGTGGTTGTTTATTATTGGAGCTTGTTATACCTTATTAGAGCATGACTGCTTAATATTGAGATATTGATGGTGATTAGTGGAGTATGGTACTCCTTATCAGAGTATATTTGCTCTATATGGACTTACGAATGTTATTGTCCAAGGTTGGGTTTATGATGCGGCGTTGGTTGCCCATTGTTGATTCCGTAAAAGTTAATGTTATTGAGCTATGGTTATTGATTATGGAAATATGCTCATTGATTAATGGAGTTACGTGATGCACTACTAGAGCATAATTGCTCATTGATGGTTTTAGTGTACTTATGGGATTGAGCACATGTGAATGGATTATTCAATATGATTGATATGTTTGTTTGTGTAAGTCCGGCCAAGTTCCTTACATTATTTCCTTCTATTGAGGAATACATTGTTATTATGCATTGACATTGATATATATTGAGTATGAATTGATTTGATGATGGATTTATGTTGTGTATTGATCACGGATATGGTATATTGGATATGAGTTGATGTGGTGGTAGACCAATCATGTTGAGACCTTGATATATATATTGAAAATTGAATTATTTTTTAGGTATCTTGTATGAATCATGCTTGTGGCTCCTAGCCAAGGTATGCTTGTTGAATGAAAAGGAACTCATGTGCTAGAGTTGATTGCATGAATGATAATGAGAGAATTCCCTGATATGGGTATATATATGAATTAAAATGATTGATAGTGCTATTTTTGAAGGATGAATTTCATATCCTTGGGCACGCAAACCCTATATGCATGATGCAAATAATTTGCTATATTTCCCTAAATTGAGAACATGAATAAGTGATAAGATGATAGAATATGAAAATTGTATATGCACTGGATTGTGGTTAGACTCGGCTTTTGTGTGTGAGAACCGAGTGAATGATTAATTTAATTATGACTCACCAGGTGTGGTGCCCTGGCTTGACTTGGTATGATCTTGCATGATCAAATCTTGTGGAATTCGACCCTATGGTGGTCTCGACTCTATGTCATTTTATGAACCCTATTTAATGAAATTTGGAGGTTGTGGGAGTATTCTACAATAGGTGCTAGGTAGCCCTTGGACTTTCTAAGTCCATTGATTAGACAAACTTTATGAATAGTAAATCTATAGTAAAATTGATTATATGATAAACTATGGAGGCTAGAGCTGTCGTTAGATGGAATATGAATAATGAATGTGATCCCCAGACAGTTAGTGAATAAATATGTTGAATTCGGAGTATGATTTGGTATCGGCTGTGAAATAAAATTTTATGGTATGACTTTAGGCTAAATTGTATGCCTTTGATATTGTGCTCATTGGAATAGCTATAGACTGTGATATGACATTATCATAACATTTATGATTTTGTATTGGTAAAGGAAATTTGACCTGGTCATACCCTTCCTTTTTGTTCAAAAAGGGATGTGTTAGTGATAGAAATGATGTCAAGATGTGATACGATACGGGTTATACGTCCAGCTTATGGATTTATGTTATGGTCAATGAGAAAGTTCACTCATGTGGAAGCTTGTTATGTGATTTGAACCCTATTATAGCCTTGAGGTTACTTAGTTAATACGAGTTCAATGACTCATATAGGCTTGAATTGATTTATGGCCAACAATGTGCAGATGAAACAAAGGATTATTAAGCTATTTGATCATGGCTTCTGGATGGATGAAGCCCGATGATAGGGTATTTACCATGTGATGACTAGAAGTCTATTGTTAATGTACCAAATTATGGTAATGATGACTGATATTTGATAAATGGTATGGTATGATTTAAGCCGAATCATGTGCAATGACGATGTGATATGGGTATTGTGGTTATGGACTGGTAATACTTGAGTAAGTGTGATTGATGTGAGCGATGAGAATACGAGGTACATTGTCCTGATATGACTCTACAAGCCATAGGCATGGTGGTAGCATACACTTTTGCGCTGACCTCATGTTTTTGTGGTAACCACTACGAGATTGGGACGTCTTCCTGTATGTCGGATGCAGTGATTCATAGGACAGGCAGGTGTAGGATTGTAGCTGCTTATGGTGAATGTACTGAGTTTATCTGGTTGTACTGAGTATGGGCATGTGAGCTATATTGGATGAGTTGTGATCAATGATATGTGACCCGCTTTGGATATAGGAGATTTTATGTTTTGGAAGAAGGAATGATGATGACCATGTCCTGTTGGACTTTGGGAAGTCCAATGCTATCTTATGATGACATTTTACCTCATTGGTGTACGGCCTGAAGTATGGCCTTACATTATATAAGTCGAGATTAAATTTCAAGGACGAAATTTCTTTTTAGGTGGGGTAGATTGTAACATCCTAAAATTTATAAGAATGATTAATTGAGAGGAATAAATAGTAAATAATTATATGAGTTGATTCATGTCTCAAAAATTTATAAATAATTAAATTGGGATTTATTATGGATATTCATAATTTATTAAGACTGAATAAGATGAAATTATACCCGATTAAAATATGGGTGTTGGACCAAGTATCTCTGATTGAGGTACTGTTGGTAAGGACTGTTAAGAATATTATGGGGAATCCGAATGTATATTCAGAATATTTTTAGATAAAGTATTAAGACAGAACGAAGATCCTGTTTATCATAAAACATAAAAGTTTAAGTGATAGGTTAAAAAGTTTAAATGAAAACCTCATTTTTCATTCTCTATCTCATGGCACCTCTCTTCTCCATGGCAAACATATTTCTTTCTTCTTCTTCCTTATTTCTCATCTTCATCTTCTTCCTCCTAAACCCTAAGTATGATGGTGTGCCTTTTTCCTTCCTCCATTTTTGTTTTCTCCTTGGAGCTTGAAGGAGATGATATTAGTTGGAAGCTCTCCTCCCTTTCCTTGTAATTTCGTGTTCCCTCTTCCTCTCTTGGCTTCCACTCTCTTTTCTTGGATTAAGTTAAGTTTTTCATCATTTATGTTGAGTTTATGCCTTAGGTTATGGGTCTTTGTCATTGGGGAATGTTTTGATGTATGAGGGTTGTTATTGGAACCATTAAATGTGGAAACCCTAAGGTGGGATATGTTAAATATGAACTATTATAGGCATTGAAAGGGGTACACGAAAATGGCACTAAATAAGGTTAAAGATGAAGGGTGTTAATGGTGATTATTGGGTTTTGATGGAACCCTAACTTTAGGAATTGGGGGAAATATAAAATATGAGTGGAATATATATTTAATGATGTTAAGAAATGTTATTGATGGGGAAACATTAGCCATTGATGATGATTGATGATTATTAGTAATGGTTGTTAGGTTTTTGATGAAACCCTAGCCCTAAAAATTTAAGAAAATGTATATATTATGACTAGAAGGATTGAATTAAAAGCGAATAGATGATATTTAATATGAATGTTGTTATTTATGATGAGGGATAATGATGGTAATGGTGAATCATTGAGAATGAAACTCATGGCTTAGTGTTGTTATGAAATGTGTGAGAATGAATGTGAACATTAAGATCATAGTGATTGTGATGGACTAATGAAATTGTGATTTGATGAAGTCTTAGACTAAGATGAGAGCCATTTGAGTTTGTTGATTTATGATGGTTAATGGAGGCTTCTGTTGAATTTGGGTGACAATGATGACATTTGAATGGTTTATATAGTATTGGATGCCTTTTGATAAAGGAGGTGATATTGTTGACGTTGGGTGTGGCTTCCCTTAAGATTTAGAAAATCTTGGTTTTAGGAAAAGAATTCACGAAACCTAACACAATTGTGTAAATTGGTGTTTTGATAAGTCTAGGACTTGATATTAAGCCTTGAAATATGTTTACAAATGTTTAGAATTGTGATGATGCCTTGGGATGGCTCATTGATTAAAATGTACATATGTATGTTGGTGTAGATTGTATTCCGGGCGATGTGGCAAAACGTTCAGAACATGCGAATCATTACGGTTCTTCCCTCGAGATAGGAGAGGAGTTTACATTTCAAATGCATGAGTTGAATAATTATGATTAATGTATATGACAATGCTCATGCTTGCCTTGCTATAGTTATGTTAGTTATGTGATGAATGACATGCTTGGCAATTTATTTATTTTGAGAATCATATGTGTGTTTGATGACAATGAAAGTTTTCAAGTCCCTTTGATAGACATGATTTATTTGTTAATGGAAATCCATGGATGGATGAATTGCTCAAAATATGAAGTTGTGTTTATGATGTTCATGCAAAATTATGGAACTGGTAGGGCTATAATGAGTTCTGGTATATATGGATGCCACTAAATAGTTTCAATAGCGTCTATGCGTGAATTATAACTCATAGAAACTGGAATGGGTCAATTCCATTAAGAATTGACCCTTGAGTTGCATAAAAATGCTTCAAAATGGGCTAAATGCATTTATGTGCATAAGTCTCTCGTTTTTAGGGATTTTTGAGTCCGGCCAGTTGCCACACGTCATATATTGTGTATAATTGATGGTGTCAAAATTTGGTGGCCATTGGATTTGATATGAGAAAGTTAGGGTGGTTGAAAGTTGGAAAATTGTGTTTTTTTTACATTATGCAGCTAATATACTGTTGGGAATTAATTCCCACCCTCTGTGAATTGATTCCCAGGCTGCTGTTTCCCCTTGGATGTGTTCCAAAACCTTGGGAATCGATTCCAAGGATGCATGAATTGATTCTCAACCCCCTGGACACATATGAATTGATTCCCAACTTGCTTGAATGGATTCATGGCCCTCTTTTTGGCCACTGTCAGGATTTTTCCAACTGCTACTTTTTCCTTGCTGTTTTTCTCCTGTTTTGGCATCTTAATGAAATTTTTGGCCTTCGACTTTTGCATAAAAGTTGTAGATAATTATGTTACGGAGTTGTGAAAATTGGTCTTACCTTAATTGAAGTTTTCTAACTCCCGTTAGGCGTAAAACACTAGACCTACTGCATTATAAAACTCAAATTTAAAAGGGTTTTGAACCCAACTTTTTATGATTGTCAATTTAAGACTAATGGGTGATATTTGTGACATGTCCCAATAGTTTTAAGATTAAAAATAAATTTTTCTCATATCACTTCTCATATCTTCAAATATGGGAAGTATGACTAATCAAAGGTTTGGAGTGCGATATTAAATGATTTTCCTGTAATTTGTGGTGTCCTTTAGGCAAGGTGATGAACTTTATAATGTGAAAAACATGTATGTGCCTATGTCATGTTATGAAAACATGTATATCCCACCACTATTGATGTGATATAATAATTGATAATGAAAAGTAAATGATGTGGTTATATGACATACCATGTATGGTGATGAAACTAATAAGGGGACAATGGAATGACAATGAGCTGTTATAGAATGATGAATTGGAAATAATGTTGATGATAATTGTAAGCGGACGATACCACACATATTGAATGATGAATGTTGACGTTGAATAAAAAGGGATATTGTTGTTGAACATACCCTTGAATAAGTAGTGATTGTTATTGTTGATGAGTACGGTGCCATTATGATTAATGCAAGTATTCACTTGTATGTATGGGATGCAATGGTGATTGCTAAATGTATGTTCTAAAATACCTTGTTGGTTTCCATGTATGGATTAATGCTATGATGATTGATATGCTTCTGATTACCAAGCGTGGTTTGATGTAAATGTGAATGTTGAGCCTTGAAGGGCCTTGTGATTAATTATATGCCAATAATGACAAAGCTAAATGGAAAATATACCCATAAGTGAGAGGGTGAGAGATCCTTGCGAGGTTAAGATTAACATGTGCATCATTGCATTATTGCATTCATGGCATGCATGGCATAGCATTGAATATATGGTTACGATCACAATAATGAGAGTCTTGCGGGACTATATGAGAGGGAGTACCCCATGCATGGAGGAAACCAATATGTGAATGAATAACAGTGGTTGCGATCACCGGTATCTTAAGAATGATGACGTGGTTGTAATCACGAGTATACTGAAATGATAAAGATCCTGCGGGATTCCATGAGATTGAGTACCCTATGCATGGGGGAATGAGTTTGTGGTTCACATAACAAATTGAAATGATAAAGTTAGTTGCGATCACTAGTGTATTTAAATGACAATGGTCTGGCGGGACTATGAGGGTAGTACCGATGAGTGGCGGGAAACTAGTATAAGAATGATTAAGATGTGGTTGTGATCACAATGAAAGATCTTACAGGAATCTATGAAAATGGACCCTTGCATGGGGGACATATGTTTGATGAATTATAAGTGGTTGTGATCACTTGAGATACCATGTGCGCATGGGTGATTGAAATGGATCCATTGCATATGCATTAAACAGTTGACATATGCATTAGCCATAGGTACATGGCATTTGAGATGGAGATGACTAAAGAGTAACGATACCTTCTTGAGAGAGTAATTTGAATAAAGGCTTGATGACTTAATGATGATAATTGTGAATGCCTATAATGATGTAGGGCAATATGAATGTGTATCTAAATGTGTATGTGTTTGTGCTTGTGCTTGACATGAATTATGAATAATGAGGTATTTTGGAAATATTCTAAATGTGAAAATTTACCCGTATTTTTATTAGTTATTTAATTTGATTACATCGGGATTCAAGCCCGGGAAACCAGGGTGTGACAGATACCATTTTATAAGGACATTATACCTTGTTGGTGTACGGCCTGAAGTATGGCCTTATGATTTATATGACGAGGTTAAATTTCGAGGACGAAATTTCTTTTAAGTGGGGTGGATTATAACATCCCGAAATTTATAAAGATGATTAATTGAGGGAATAAATAATAAATAATTATATATGAGTTGGTTCATGTTCTGAAAATTTAGAAATAATTAAATGGGGATTTATTATGGATATTCGTAGTTTATTGAGATTGGATGAGACAAAATTATACCCAATTAAAATATGGGTGTCGGACCATGTATCTCCGATGGAGATACCGTTGGTCGGGGCTTTTAAGAATATTATTGGGAATCTGAATATGTATTCATAATAATTTTTGGAAAAAGTATTGAGCCCGAATGGTGATCCTGTTTATCATAAAATGATAAGATTTTAATAAGAGGCAAAAATTAAAACATAAAATCTACTCTCTTCTCCTTACTCTCATGTTGGCTTTTGCTTTCTAAAGGGCAAAGACCCTTCCCTTCTTTTTCTTCCTCATTTCTCCTCTTCATCTTCTCATCATAAAAACCCTAAGTGGTGGTGTGTTGATGTTCCCTATCTAATTTTGTTTTCTTCATTGGGCAAGGAGGCGGTGGTATTGACTTGAAGCTCTCCCTCTCCTCTCTATTTTCATCATCTTCTCCCATCTCTTGGAAACCTATTGTGTTTGTTGGTTTTAGGTAAGCTCCTTACTATTCTTGTTAAGTTTATACCCTAGATTATGGGTTATTATGATTTTTGAGAGGGTCATGTGTGTGGGTTATGGATTAGGAGTCATTTTTATGCAAAGCCCTAAGGTGGGGTATGATAAATGTGTGGTTTTGTGAGGGTGTACATGGGTACACAAAAATGGCATGATTAGTGGTGGAAGAAGATGAGTGATAATGGTGAATTTTGAGTTTTAAATGGAACCCTAACTCTAGGAATTGGGGGAAATGAGTAGGGATGCTATGGGAAATGATTTTTAAGTGTAAACCTATGATAAAATGTGTTTGGGTGTTGTTAATGATGATGGTTGATGGTTATTAATAATGGTTGTTGTTTTGATGAGACCCTAGCCCTAAGAATTTCTAGAAAATGTATATGTTGTGACTAAGAGGGTTAATTTAAATATGAATGGATGATATTTAATGTGAGTGTTGTTATTTATGATGATGGATAATGATGGTAATGATGAATCATTGAGAATGAAACTCATGGATGAGTGGTGTTATGAAATGTGTAGAGATGAACGTGATCACCAAAGCCATGGTTGTTGTGATGGATTAATGAAACGAAATTGTGGTTGATGAGGTCTTGGACCATAATGAGTGCCATTTGGATATGTTGATTGATGATGGTTTAAACGAGGATAAGTTAGCTTATGTTGAATTTTGAATGGAAATGATAACATTTAGATGATTTATGCAATTATTGGATACATTTTAGATAATGAAGGTGATATTGTTAATCTTGGGTGTGGCTAACCCTTAAGACTTAGAAAATCTTGGTTTCAGGAAAAGAATTCCCGAAACCTAACACAATTGTGTAAGTTAGTGCTTTGACAAGCTTAGGACTTGTTAATTAAGCTTAATGATATGTTGATAAATGTTTAGAAATGTGATGATGCCTTGAGATGGCTTGATTGATTGAATACATATATATGTATGTATGTTGGTGTAGATTGTATTTCGAGCAATGTGGCAGAGCAACCAGAACATTTGAGGCATTAATCTTCTCTCGAGGTAGGAGAGGAGTTTATATTTCAAATGCATGAGTTAAATAATTGATGATTATTGTGTGCGATAGTACTCATGCTTGCCTTGCCATGTCTATATGGAAATGATATGATAAATGGTATTTGATGAATGAAGTGAGTGGAAAAATTGTTGGCTATTGAGAATGATATGTATATATATATATATGCAATGATGATGAATATTTAGTTGTCCCTTTGTTAGGCATGGTTTAATTATTGATAGAAATCCATGAATGGATGAATTACTCAAAATGTGAAGTTATGTTTGTGATGTTCATGCCAAATTTAAGGGACTGGAAGGGCGATTTTGAGTTTTAGTGTGTTTCAGTGCCATAGAATAATTCCAATAGCATCTATGCATGAATTATAACTTGTAGAAACTGGAATGGGCCACTTCCATTGAGAATTGACCCTTATGTTGCATAAAAATGCCTTAAAATGGGCTAAACACATTTATGTGTATAAGTTTCTCATTTTTGAGACTCTTTTAGTGCGGCTAGTGGCTACATATCATAAATGATGTATATTAGGTGGTGTTAAAGTTTGGTGACCATTGGATTTGATATGAAAAAGTTAGGGTGGTTGGAAGTTGGAAAATCATGATTTTTCTAAATTATGCAATAAGGATGCTGTCATGAATTAATTCATGACTCCTTTGAATCGATTCATGAGCCCCTGGAGCAGCTTGAATCGATTCACACAACCCTTGAATTGATTCAAGAGCTGGTGGAATGGCTTAAATCGATTCATATGAGCCATGAATCAATTCAAGAGCTCCTGTTTTCACTGTTCACCATTTCCACCTTGCTTGAATCGATTCATACGAGCTTGAATCGATTCAAGAGCCTCTGTTTTCACTGTTTTAAGTTACAAAAACATTTGAATCGATTCATGAAGTGTCTGAATCGATTCATGGCCCTGTTTTCATGAAAAATTCATAAGTTTTGATGTTGTTTGGCGTTGTTAAGTCATGACACGCATATACAACCGATAGAATATATTTTAAAGACATTTTAGCAATTGATGCGTGATGATATTGTCATGTTCTTTGTATACCTTGGTTTTTGAGAGTTGCCAAGTTCTTGTTAATATCCAAAACCCTTTTATTATACCAAAAATGAGAGATTGTATTAAGGGTATATGACTGTGGTGTGTCTTAATGGTGATTGATAAGGGCCAAGGGCCTTGACAAAGTATATGTGTGCCTACGTCATGTTATGAGGACATGGATGCTTCACCACTATTGATATGTCATGATGTTTAATGGTAGGAGGTAAATGATGTGCTCGTATGAAACACCCTTGGTGAATGATAAGACTAATTAGGGGGACAATTGAATGATAATATATTATTATAAGTGATGAATTATGGATGATGAAAAGAGATAAGTGTTGTTGTAGGTGTATGTAGTTTACCACATGTGTTAAATGATGAATGTTGACATCGAATGAAAGGGGATATTGTTGTTGAACATACCCTTGATTAAATGGTGATTGTATTATTGATGAATGTGATGCCATTGTGTTTGATACAAGTGTAAAACTGTATGTGTAATTTGAATTGTATCGGCAAGAATAAGGTGCTATGAATTTGAAATATGCTTATTAATATGCCTTGTTGGTTTCCATACGTGGATAAATGTTGTGATGATTGACATGTTTTTTGGCTACCATGCGTGGATTGATGTCAATTTGAACTCTTAGCCATTGTAATGCAAATTATATGAAGGTTATGCCTAGGGGGGCTTTGAAATTGGTTGCGTAGCACTAATTATCTTGCTAAACGTAAAATATAAATATGTACCTAAGTGAGTGGGTGAGAAATCCTTGCAAGGTTGAGCTTTGACATATGCATTGTTGTATTACTGCATTCATGGCATGCATGGCATAACATTATATATGTGGTTGTGATCATAATGTTGAAAGTCTTGCGGGACTATATGAGAAAGAGTACCTTGCATGAGGGAACTGAATGAACGTGGTTGCGATCACGAGAATATTGAATTGAAAAGTCTTACGGGGCTAGATGAGAATGAGTACCCTATGCGTGGGGGAATGAGTCCCTGGTTACGATTACATGACAGATTGAAATAATGAAGGTGGTTGTGATCACCAATATATTGAAATGATGAAAGTCTTGCGGGACTTTATGAGGGGAATACCCTATGTGTGGGGGAAACCAATATGAGAATGATGAATGTGGTTGCGATCATAACGATAAAGATCCTACAGGATTCTATGAAATTGACCCTTGCGTGGGGGACATATGTTGATTGATTATAAGTGGTTGTGATCACTTGAGAAACTATATGCGCATAGGTGATATGAAATGGATCCATTGCATATACATTAAATAGTTTGACATATGCATTAGTCATAGGTACATGCCATTTGAGATAGAGATGATCCCAAGAGAGATGATAACCTCTTGAGAGTAATAATGATCAAAGATGTAAAGATTTTATGACGAACAATCGTCATAGCCCATGATGATAAGGGTAATGTGGATGTGTATGTGCTTGCTATGATTTGTGAATAATAAGGCTTGTATGCCTAAGATGATATCTTGATGATAGTTGATTAATGAATTGATGATTTTATTGCAAAGCACACATGTTTGTATGCATGTACACATGGTCACAATATATTTATATGTCATTTTGAATGTATAACTCATTCTCCCATGTTGTCTCCTTTTTAGCATTGTGATGCAGGAATATCATAGGATGAGAGTGTGTTTTTGAGCTAAATCTTTTGGAAAAGGTAAATAATGGTAATGGAATACCTTAGCCGACAATGAATGTTAATTTAATATGATGACTGAATTATATAAGATGACAGTTCATAATCATTGATTTGATGATATAGTATAGACGGCAACGTATATGAAAGATGTATTCATATTTGGGGTATTAGGACTTATGCCCATTTTGTTGGATGAAATGATGTTGGACATGTAGTCCTTTTGTATATGTACAAGTATTGATAATACATAAACTGAGGTCGAATTTCATGATAGGCAATGAATGATATTTTGATACTTGTTTGGTTATGGCCTAATAGGCTTATGACATGTAATTGCGTGCCTTGTCGAGCCTTTTCTCATATCTTTATATATGGGACTAGGTGTGTGCCATGTATACACATTCTTTTTTCACTATAAACTCTAATATTTTTGTATACACATATGGGCAACGCATCTTGCGATCCAGTTATATTTTCTTAAATCTCACTCTTCAATTTTTTTCAGTTTGGATCTTGATGTAATTGTTGAGGTGTTTTAGAATTCTTTTAAACACGAAAAGTTTACTTGCATTTTTATTACTTATTTATCTTGATTACATTGAGATTCGGGCCTAGGAAATCGGGGTGTGACATAGTACAAATAAGAGAAGAAGAGAATGAAATAACTTTTTCTTTGTATGGAAAGTTACTTGGAGAGAAAATTAGTGAAATCTTAAGTCAATGGAAACATGATAAAACTGGGATTTGTGTAAAATTTTCATTTGTTAGTCCCTTTAATGGAAAGTTGATGTATCGGTTGAATAAGGTAGGTTCTTGGCCTAAAAAGTTCATTTCGCTCCTTTAGTATTTAGGAAAAGTGCTCAACATCAAAGTTTTAGATCTTATTCTCCACTTTAAAACAAGCTAAAGAACACCAAAATCCAATAACGGGAGTGGTACATATGCCCCAAACATTGAAAGTTATTTAGGGTAGTTACGAATTTTTGTTTAGCACCTTGAAATAAAAACTAGGAATAATTGGCTATGAATTAATTTTTGATGTCTTCATAAAAGTTGTAGGTATTTTTGTTAAGAAAATAACAAAAAATAATTATTTGATTCCGACATCGAACGAGAGAGATATGCCAAAAATACTAAGAAGTGTTTAGTTGAATTAGGTAAATTATAAATGAGTATAGTGTTTTGCAAACTGGGCTGGATGGGCTTAGCACTAAGCTTTGTGGTCAACATAAAAGTTGTAGAGGATTTTGATACAAAAAAATTAGGATAAGAATCGCTCGATTCTAATAATAGTAAAGGGAGATATGCCAGAAATACTGAAGGGTATACAATTTTAACGAGAATTATTAGGCTAAGACTCTTAAAATTTAATTTAGGGACCTGAGTGTTTGGAGTTAGACCTCAGGTTCTTCATTAGAATTGTTATATGTTTTGATACAAATACTTTGGGACTAGAATGACTCAGATTAGATAATCATGGCATTTGCTTAGCTAGAAACGACGAATCATACGAAAGAGGGTCATCGGGCGGCGACAAAAATTTTTCCTTTTACTCACTGAGTAGATAAAATTTTCATTTATTATGACTGGGTCCCACCACTATCTACTCACATATCACCAAGGATTCATCATTGATCTCTAGGTCCTATGTCTAACTCAAATTATTCCTTAATTAGTAACATTTTTCCGCATCACCCAAGATACTGGTGTATATCTTATACATATATTTTATTAATCTAAGTTAATGGAACATTTTAATACTATTTTTATGAATACAATTTTACTTCTATTAAATCTTTTCATCAATTAGATCCCCAAAATGGGCAAACACACGAAGCACATAATTAAGGTGGCATAAGCCTAACATCACATTACAACAATACATAAAATAATTATCACAGTTTGGTCCAAGGACCAATCACAAAAACAGGGGGTGTTACAATACAGATAAATATACATATGTTATGCACTAAATTAAATTTTTTAAAAAATTACATGTATAATTTGGCTAACCATGAGTGTAAAAACTTGATTTTCTTAAAAGGATAACTACTTGTAGGATTTAGGCTTTTTACAATTTATTTACCTTCCTCACTTAAATTGTATCTTTCCCTAATTTCGCATGTAGTCACGGTTTGGCCGGGAATCCAAGGAAGGTTTTGCACTTACATATGCCAAGATTCCAACTAAGATGTCAAAAAACTCCACTTACCTCAAATTCCTAAGCGATTTCTCTAGGCAATGTTCTGACTCTTTGTTTCTTCTTGTTCCTCGACCCCAACGACTCCTCCAAAACACACTCTAATTGTCTGAAACATAGCAACAAGAATATAGGCCCTAGAGAGATCTTGGCATGAGTATGGTGGAAACAAAATGGGAACTTAAGGCTTCTAGAACCACATGTAATTTACCTAACACAACTTGCATGTGATAGAGATAAATAATCATAGGAAAACAAACAAAGGGGGTTCTCGACCAAAGCATGAAAATTAGAGAACAATGCTTTCTAATTTTAAACCTTACATACATGGAAATTAATATAGAATCAAAGTTTTCCATGGTTCTTAAAACAACATGCACGGTACTATACATAACACATAAGTGATTGGCAACAAAATTTTAAAGAGAAAAAGGCTAAAAATCAAGGAAATGGCTAATGGGTCATTTGGCCATGGCTAGGGAATTTAGGGAGTAAGACTTTAAATCTTAACTATTGCATGTATGATATTTTTAGGCTAGATCTAAAGCATACATAACTTTCAAATTCACATGCAATACATGAAACATAACATGCATGCATCATAGAATAAAATCAAAAGGACAATGATCATTGAGCATTCGGCCTAGTGAAGGAAAATAAAAGGGAAAGGGTTTTTATCTTTGAACCATTTGCATGCATGCCAAGATTAGAGCAAAATCATGGCATGTGAGACGCCCAAACCCCCAAATAAAATAGGGGAAAATTTTTCACGTTTTTTAGAATATTAATAATCCAAATAATTAAAGTGGTGAAACATTTTTCACCAAACCCCTAGATCTAAAATGAACCACTCCCATATATGAAGATATGAGAGGGTGAAACTAAATATAAATTTTTCAATCAGAAGCAGCGGAAGAATTATTTAATTTGGTTTAATTAGTGGCTAATTGATTTTCAAGAGGAGCCCATTCATAAAAATATGGGATACAATTTATATAATCTAGAAGGCCTAAATATACTCCTCAATACCTTTAAAATAATATCTAAGGAAGAAATAATGCATAACATTTTAAAATTTAATTTAAAATAACAAAATGAGAATCAGGGGCATACTCGCTCAAGCGTGACTCAAGTCGCTTGAGCGAGCCAGTGTACCCACGCTTGGGCGAACGCTGAGCGACCTTGAGCGAGGGAGCGAAATAAGTATCAGGGCTCAACTCGCTTGAGCGAGCCCTGCCTCGCTTGAGCGAGACACGAAGGAATGCTTGAACGAAGGAAGCGAGACGCTTGAGCGAAGAAGGAGAGGAGTATCAGGTACCAATCTCGCTTGAGCGGTCCAAGGCTCGCTTGAGCGAGATCGCTCCAGAAACGTTGAGGACTCTCTGGCCGATTTTCGCTTGGGCGAGGCACCACTCGCCTGGGCGAAAATCGTCTAGAATCAAATCTCCTTCTCCCTCGCTTGAGCGCCCACTCCCACGCCTGAGCGAAGAATGTCCAGAAGCAAAACACTGATTCTGTGGCAATCTCGCTTGGGCGGAATGCAACTTCGCTTGGGCGAATTTGGGGCAGAAACGAATCCCCTGTTTCACAGCAAGCTCGCTCGAGCGAGAATGCCACTCGCTTGAGCGAGTTCTGCAGAAACTCAACAGCAACGAAAATTCACTTGAACAAAACACATGCAACATCAATTCCTTCTAATTTGGCCTCACCTAAGACCCTATCTTATTTCATTATGCATGTACCACTTCATATGATGCTACAATCCAAAACTACATGATTCTCATGTAATTAAACACCAACGACATCATCATGCTAAGATTAATTCATGCATATAATCCAAATTCAACATTGACTCACAACATTCATGAACTAGCATAAAAACACAGCATCCATTCATTGATCAAAGTCAAGCATCCAAATTCATTCTTTACATCTTTTGGGTCATGTGGGAAAATTGGCCTTATACAACATGTCCAATTCTCTCCCATGACCTCTAAAATCTATCAACATTATAAATTTTGAGTATATAAACAGCATATACTCTACAAAACAGATTTCATGCCGGCCAAGGCTTACGCATTCCTATCCATATTTTACCTTCTTCATACTCGGCCTCCAAAAGTTGTAGGATTTAAGTCATACCTACATCAACTTTAAAAATGGCAACGGGGAGGTGAGTAACATAATCCAAATGAATTAAAGTCATACATTATGATGAAATACATGTATACTTGCTCACATATCAATCATTACAACACATAATACATCATACACAATACATCTCATAATCTCAAGTATACATTCACAATTTCAATCATTTGGATTGCCAAACACACACATCGGGTTAGTATTCAACTCTTTCCCCTTTCAATTCTCAATCATCCGTTGCCACTATGGGCTTTCAACTAGGCATATCTCCAACTATATGCAAATGCTCTTAAAGCTAATGCATATGCACAAGAATTTCACATCAAAACAATGCGGATCCGACTGTGGGAAAAATACTATATCAATTCAATTGTGGGACAAGCATAGATGTGCTACTATGCCCCTACTGCAGTAGAAAAATTTGTGTACACATATATCTCCATTCATGCATGCTTACATCATCATAATTTTACTGGTACCAAACCGCTATCGCCCATCTGTAGCACTAGTCACCCTACGACTTGCGGATCAACATCGTGGCCTCAACTACCACAAGTGCTACGGGCCCCTCTCGAACACACATCAAGAGAGCCGTGTCCCGTCGGACACCAAGGTAAACTCGCTCACCATAGAGCCGCCCGCCCACTGGGCCCGCCACATAGGGTGCCTCGTCACCAAACTATGGACAGCTTCGTAACTCATAAACCGAGTCACAGGGGAAAAACCACAACACGCTCGTGCACCGAGCCGCCCTCCCACTGGGCCCGCCTAGTGGAACCCTTAATGTTCCACATAGACAGCTATGCTATGCCATGGATGCAATGCAAATGCGAATCAAGTGCATCCTCACACTATGCATCCTAGATGCCACTCCACATTCAATCATTCACCACCACCACTTGGTGGATTTCAATATTCACATCATTCTTATCCAATCCCAATTCTCTTTTGAACTTATTCTCATCAATAGTTAGTGGCACACACATTCCACAACTCATACACACATATTTGGGATATTCACATCACAATCTCAATTCACATGTGGTTTCAAACCATCATCCTACTTCATTAATATAGTATCATCACATCATTAATATTATCCCAAACACAATGTCACACAACAATCATCATTCTAAATGCATTCAAATCACACATATCATATCATCCATTCAAACAATCATTAACATAATCACATATACATATTTCCACATCAGCAATGGATGAAATCATACATTTAGAAAAGTTACCCCCTCCTACCTCAAGTGAAGTAGTAATCAACGTGGTTTGATGGTCCCGCTTCGTCAATGGGGTCACCTCCTACATCACAATACATTATACAATCAACTTTCTATTTACCCATCAAGACTCAAACACTTATACATATATCATTAACTTGATATTCATATTATTTTAACTCTCAAAACTCTTTTATTCCATTTTATCCACCATAACCACCATGGGTTAGGTGCTACCCTTTATTATTATGCATTTAACAACCAAACCCTTTCATGGGTGTCTCCATTAATGACTTCCCTCAACCAAATACCATCACCAAGAACACTTATGCATTATAATTCACATTTATTACCAACAATTAATACTCATCAACCTCCATTATACATTCCCCCAACTTATGAAATTAGAGTTTTCATCAAATTTCCAATCACCCACATAAATATTCTTCTCCTTTCGACCATAAATGTATCCACTTCATTACTTCACAAAGAAACCTTACTCTCATACCAATCCACACCAAACCCTTGCATTAAATACTCTCCTCAAGGACATCCATACACATGCATGGTTCCCAAAACTCATTATCATACAACCATGGCAAAAACCCAAGTAAATGGTGAGTATTCCTTACCTCACACCCAAAAACGAAAATGGGTTCAATGGAGGGAGAGAAAGCTGCAAAAATGGAGAGAGAGGGAGAAAACAGCAGCTCACAATCTCCTTCAAGCTCCACCAACGAAAATGAGAAGGAGAGGTGGAAGATGAACTCAATGTGTTAGGGTTTGGAGGAGGAAAGGAAGAGAATGGAGAAGATGGTGATGGAAAGAAGAAGAAAGTGAAGTGTAATGTCCACTTTCAGCATGCCTACGTGAATAGAGAAAGGAAAATTTGGGTTTTTGATTTATTTTAAATTCCCATTCATTAAAACTTCAGCGTTTTATAACTAACAGGTTCTCTGTTCGGGCTTAATACATCGTCTGAAAATTATTCTGAATACATATTCGGATTCCCAATATTATTCTCTACAGCCCTGACCAATATCATCTCATTCTGAGATACTTGGTCCGACACCCATATTCCAACCGGGCTTAATTTCAGCTTAATCGGTCTCCATAATTTTCTAACAGTTCCCAAAATTATCAATTTAATTATTCTCAATAGTTTGGGACATTAAATACTCCATATACCAATTCCTAATATTTATTCTGGTAATCAATTCTCTATTTAAAATTTGGGATGTTACAGCATGCATGGCTTCTAGGTTGTATCCATAAGCTTGAAGATGGGAGATGATGGCTATAAGCTTAGATAATGCAAGGGTGGAAACCTTTTCTTTTCAAAATCATATGTAAAGCACTAGCTTGACATGCAAGAAATTAAGAGTGAAAGCAAGTGGGAATAAAGCAAAGACCTCAAAGAGAATCATGCTAAAGCTCTCGGACTAATGTTGGGAATTCAAGGGATTAAGGTTTTTACCTTAGGAAACCAAGCATGCATAAAGGAACATGGGGTTTGGGGGCACGGTGGACATGGAGCTCTTCCTTAAGGTTGCATGCAAGAGGAGATGAATGATGCTTAAGCAAGATGGAGGTGTGGTGGTATGTTGTGGCTATGAGGTGCCCTGGGAGGTGGGGGGTCTTAGATGGAATAGATGGTGGAGGGAAATGATGGTAGCATATGATGGAGGAGGAGGAGGAGGAAATGAAGAGAGTTAAGGGGGCTTCTTGGTGGTGAGGGCCATTCGGCCTTAAAGGAAAAGAGAGAATGTTAGGGAATCCTACTCGGATATGGAGCGAAAAAATAAGGATTCCCATAGGATTTGAAAAACATTGTGTTTCAAAGCATTAGACAAAAGAAATTTATGCGTTTTAGGGTTACCTCTTGTAGAAACTTCGAAGCAGTATTAGCCTCTTCCTTTAGGAGTCCACACAAGTATTCCCACCAGAAATGCTACACCTTCCAAATGCTAGTTTGACGACGTGTAGCTCTTGCAACTTTTGTGTATTTGTGTCTCTTTTCGCTTAGCTGCCTATAAGCATCTTATGCTTTATTTATAGGCTTAGGTTTGACCTAATTTGCTCTCTCTAAAGAGTGGGCTCCTTACTCATTCTAAATTAGTTAGGTCCAATAGTTTTATTTTAGTCAAACTAAATTAAAAAACTAATTTTTGATGGGCTTACACTATGTGTGTGAACCTATAGATAAAATACTCAGTTATATTAATAATAAACTATTTTATTATTAATATAAAATAAGAGTGGCATCTAGCAATGCATCATTATGTCTGAATATTATTTAATATCAACATAACCTATAAGTAATAATTATTTTATATGTTTGTTCCTTTCGTCACGATATCCTAATTGGGCCCAAGGCATAGTCGTGTCATCCTTGTAAGACCCAATTTATTTTACTTGATATCAGAGTAGACTTTATCCGAATAAATATCCAATATTTATTCTTTCTAGCATGGCCATGTATTCCTTAGTCTCACTCCATCAATTGGCCTATAGATATCACTCTTGTCATATAAGAGAGACAAATCTCATCTACATCATTCATATCCCTCTGTATAATTTGTTCATTGCCTAATCACAACCTTTATAGTCCTCTTGTTACAGAAGACATTTGATTGTATTAAAATAACAAACTCCTTATGTAGGAATCGTAGTGACTTCAGGTCGAAGGACTACATATCATTATCACATTGAGAATCGTTTATGACATTCATGTAATGATCCATGCAACATTCTCATGGTGGGTCTGTCCAGTACATCATTACTCTTAATGTGTACCCGTGTGAAGACTTGATATCATCTATATCCATGATTTGTGAGATCAGATCATCAGTACACTCACACACTAGTCTTAATCTATTTACATGTCCCTGCGTAAATACTTGATTAGGGACATTTTAGGAATAACTCTCATATGACCTATTACTCCAAGGATAAATAAAGGTTGTTAAACTATTTAACAAAAAATGCCTTATACAAAATGATGCATCTTATATAGGCTTTTAGTGTATATTTCTAATAGAGGAAAGAAGGAAGAAAAAGCAAGAGTCAAAGAGGAGGAGGAAGTGGCCAAGAGAGGGGAGAAATAGAGAATGAGTGAGGAAAAGAAAAAAAGTAGCAAAAAAATGTTTAATTCAGAACTAGCTTTCGATAACGCATACGTTAAACCGGTAGCGGTTCTTGGAGCTGAGGATGAGCAATAGGAATTTTTAGAGGTCCTGAGGTCAGAAGAGTGTTTTGAGATTTTTTTTATTTGATTGAAAATCATTCCCTAAATTAATTCATAACGCATACGTTAAACCGGTAGCGGTTCTTGGAGCTGAGGATGAGCAATAGGAATTTTTAGAGGTCCTGAGGTCAGAAGAGTGTTTTGAGATTTTTTTTTATTTGATTGAAAATCATTCCCTAAATTAATTCCCAAAAAATTTTCAGAAACCGGTCAGAGCCTTGGCCCTTATGCTATATTAAAATATAGAGTACAATACGTGTACACACTTGCTTATCCATTTTTTGACGTAACTTTTCCTCTTGACATTGAAATTAAGCAGTTCTTGTCCTCAAATTCTTGTATTGAATCCTCTAAAATTTTCATGAATACCACCAATCTCAATTCTGAGCCCATTTATCCCTGTTTGCCAAATAAGTTATTGACCCATAATTACATTGATTCACCTGGGCACCTTTCAGTATTTTGGGTATAACTCTTTCCACAGTGTTTGGAATTGAACGATTTTTTTTTTGAATTTTTTGCATCAAAATTATCTACATTTCATATGAAGACCACAAAGGCCAATTCTAAACACATAAATAGTAGTTTTTGTTTCAAGTTGCTAGACTTAAAATTCATGTGGCAACTACACCTCCTTTCGTATATTTTTCTTATAACTCTTCCATTCATTGTCGAAATCAAATAATTCTTACCCTCGAATTTTCTTAACGAAATTATCTACAACTTTTATGATGACACCAAAAGCTAATTCACAACCAATTGTTCCAGTTTTTATTTGAAGTGGTTGTTCTAGTTTTGCATCCAGATTTGGCAGTCTTTCTTATTTTGGCCATAACTCTTGCTACGGATATCACAATTTAATGATCTTGGACTCGTTGGAAAGGGAAAAGAGATATTTGTAACTTTTATGTTTATCAATTTTCTAAATTCCCACTTGAAATAAAGCTAAAAATAACATCCTTTATCACCTAAAATTGCTTTAGCTTATCTTAAATTTTGTTCAAACACATGCACCATGCTATTTTAAATTCTGACCATTATTCCATCCCAGACTCTTTTTCATATTTCAAGTATTGCTATGTGAAATCACTTACATACTTCTCTTCCCCATGTACACTTGGCCACTTCTCATTGCTTGCATGATTTACATCAAATCACCAAGCTTCTAGAAATTTAAAACTCAATGACATTCCCTTTGTTCTCTCTTATTCACGGCAACATAATTCCACTCTCCTTATACTTTATTTAATTTTTTCTCTTCATCTCTCATTATCTCCCTATAAATACCTCACCAAGGCTTAGGCTTGATTTTATTCCTTTTGTTTCCAAATAGAAAAGGCAAAGCTCTCATTCCCTATTTTCTCACTTGGCCAAGAGGCCTCTCCCTTCTCTAGGGGTCTCTGAATAATTTTTCTATATACTCTTAGGCTCTGTCTTCCTCTTGTAACCTTGGCACTTTCCCCTCCTACCATTACCACTAAGTTTCAAGCTCTTCCTCCACCCCTTCTTTTTATGGCCGAACCACCTTCATCACGACAAGGGTGATCCTTTCCCTTTCAAGCCACTCAACAATAGCCTCCTTGCCTTCTCCTTAGGTCAGCTTTGGATCTCTTGAAGAAGCTAGGAAAGCAAGCAAGCAAACACTTCAAGGATGACTTTTCTTCACGTAAAGCACATTAAGGTAAAGAAGGAACTATTTATTAAATCGTGTTTAAAATATGTTGCATGCCTTGTTATCTTGGTTCTGATCTTGATCATGAAGGGTTTACATGCATGCATGGTGATTTTCTTGATGTTTTAAGCAAAGATCATGGTTGCTTGTAAAGTAAAGATTATAAAAATGAAAGCTTTGGCATTACATGGGTGATCCTCACATAAATATACACTTACATGTGACTCTTGTAATTTTTAGAAACTTTTGATGTGTTGGAAAATTTAGTGTTAAGAAAATACCTTACTTGTATGTTATGTTAATGCCATGGATGCTTAGTTTATGGTTTGAAAATTTGGTGATACTTGGTTAAGTGATTAAGGTGTGACTTTTTATATTTTTGGATGATGATGAAAATTAGACAAATCTAAATTTTTATGAAGAAATAGGCATTTCCATGAATTTTTAGGTGTTAAATGCTTATGTGGTTATTTTCTTAATGATATAAATTTTAGTGCATGATTAATATTGGTAACTTAATGTTTTTAATGGTGAAAAATTCTTGTGAAGTTATATTCATGATGCTTCCAAGTGGTATTAAAAAGTGAGAAATAAGGTTTAAAGAGAAAAGTTAAAGGTTTAAGGATAAAGAAAATTAATATATTTTACTGTATAAATGTTATACGAAAAGACTTGATTTTGGGTGTGTATGGACGTGTGATATAGTTTCTACCATGGATTTTTGTGCATAAAAAAATTGGATAAATGTGTTTATGTGAAATAAGAAAAAATAATCGGAAGTCCCGGTAGGGTCTGTAAAAGAAAATTCGGTGAATCAGGAACAACAAAAACATATAAATGTGAAGTATATGGTGGGCGGGTATCTTGCCTTTATATTGTAATTTATTGCCTTATTGTGGTACGTAATAATGTGTTGGGCATTTCCCAGGAGTGTGGAGGTGAAAGGAAAGAGCGTTACATAGTGGTTGTCATTAATTATGATTTATAAACTATTAAAATGAAGGAAAAAAGACGTATTAAGAGATTCGATAAAAAAATTCATTTTTGGGTAGTATTTTTAAATATTTTATGTTATAAATATGGCATTTTTAAAATTAAATACTTTTGGCTTTAGAATCACTTAAATCAGAGCTTTTTAGGAAAAAACAGTAAAAATGAAGTTTCCAACAAAAACCGATGAAGGAAATAAGTTAATAAAAATTTCAACAATTGATTTTCATTGATTTTTAGTCAAGAAGTTATTTTCTTATTCAAATGTTTATCCAATAAATTCGAGAAGGATTTAGGCTTGAAGCCAAGGGAAAACAAAGCTCTGTGGCCCGTTAATGCCACGGGACAATGTTTCACAAATCGGGTACAGAACTACAGAAATGGTATATTCAACTATACAATGTTTTATTCAAATTACTAATGAGTTTCTACTATTTCCAAAAATAGGAAGAAAGAGGAATTCATGGCTTGAGGATTTATAAGACAAAGTTCTATCACAAGGTAATGCAACGGGGTGGTGTTTACTGTATCGGTATACATAATCTGGTCATGAGTGACAATTTTTTATAAATGACTTCCCTTTTTCTAAATCATTGAATAAATGTATTTCTTGTAAGACCAAGACAATATCTGCTTCTTAAGTGAATTAAGTAATGGAACAAAATACTGATAATTTAGTTAATAGCTCACAATAACTATAATTGTACTATTTAATCTTTTCCCTTATCGCTAGCATTGAAGCATAATTATTGAGCGAGAGTTTTAAGAAAATTGTAAACTTAAACATACTATGCCTTAAAGAAAAGAAGACGCTAGTTTCTATACGTAACTTATGAAGTCATGTATACTATTTTCAATAGAAAAGATGAACCCCTTCTAAAAGTTTATAAGAGACCTTATAATAGATGACATTGGTGTGATTTTACTAGCAAGCTTTTCAAGAATTAAATCCATATAAAACAAAAGGATAACACGTTGGATTTTTGACTTCCACATTAAGGATAATGGACTACCAATGCAAGGACCCTACTCAGTGACAATGGATAAAAGTCAAGGCTAAACATAGAGCATTCATGCATCATTTGCATATGTTAGAAATAATGGTTGGATCATAGCCAAGAGCTTACATTGAAGGGTACACTGGAGAATGTGTCCATTCTGATTCCGTGACAGGATCTTGGGAGTACCACTAGGTCAGGCATCCAATGGTTCGATGTAGCACCTGAAGCCGGATAGTTTGTGGCAACCCAGAGGTACTTCAACTAAGACGAGTATTTATAGGGCCGTGTAGTGCAAGTTTTGCTTGCTTGTGATGACGAATGAGTGTGATGGATACATATTGTGTTGGACGTGTGCGTTATGTAACATCTCAAATTTTAGAGAAATAAAATTTTAATATGATGACAATTAATTATTTATGGTCCAATAAACATGGGAAAATTAATCAGACACTAATTGTGATTTATTAGTAAATTAAAATTTACTGAAACCTGACAATTTAACAAAAGATGTGAGACCTATTAAATAATTCTGGGCATTTGATAGGTCTAGAATATTGAGGAAATTATTATGGTTATGGTGGTATATTAAAATAATTTTGGGTGTTAAGGAGATATTTATTTGGACACGACATGTGTTAATAGTGTATGAAAATACGAGCCAACTGGAATTAAAAGAAAATGTAAAATCCCTTTTCTTCTCCTTATTTGACCGTGCACCATTTTTCGTTTCCCTTTACTTTTGTCAATTAGGTAATGGGATTTGTTGACCATTGGTAAAAGGAAAGGGTGGCAATGCATTGTCTGTAACATCCCGAGTTTTAAAATAGAGAATTAATTACCGGAATAAATATTAGAAATTGGTATGTGGAGTATTTAACATCCCAAACTATTGAGAATAATTAAACTGATGATTTTAAAGACTGTTAGAAAATTATGGAGACCGGTTAAGCTGGAATTAAGCCCGGTTGCGATATGGGGGTCGGACCAAGTATCTCGGATTGAGATGATATTGGTCAGGGCTATGGAGAATAATATCGGGAATCTGAATATGTATTCAGAATAATTTTTAGATGATGTTATAACACCCTAATTTTTAATAAATAAATAAACCCTAAAACAGGAAAAAAATTCAGAAAAAAAAAATAATTTTTAAATAAACCAGAATGGACCATAAAACAACCAGGTACGAATGTGGAACGGAAAGGAAGACAGGGGAATGAGGTCTTTTAGGATTAATCTCAGAATCCTCAATACCCCACGCATTCATCTGATTGCCCACTCTGAAAAACGTTCAATGCTGATGCATTTCATTATAAATCACACACAGCTCTTATTTGCTGACTCACGGTATAAGCCACTCGCCATGCTCATTAGCATATATATATATATACACATCTTTCAGACGGGGTATCATCACAACGATTCACAATTAATATCTATCACAATATCTGGGTGTTGCACGCATTAATAATCAATCACGCACAGATCACATATTTTAATCATCAACAACTGTCATGTTTCAATTATAGAGCAATATATAAAAGCAGTTCACCCTCAATCACCTATATCATATATATATATATATATATGTTACGCAGGGTTCATGTGCTAGGTTACAAAACATCCATCACAAATAACACTCGGCAGTAATGGTAACACTCCTATTTACAAGTATTCAGTCAGTATTCGCAGAATTATTAACATGCATTCGCAGACAGAGTCACACCATCACTAAACAGTTCACAAATACCACAATCCAGGAGTTGCATGCACCATTACACGATCATAGTACAGCTACCAACACATTTCACACATAACACATCACATGATAATCATTCAAGCCTCAATGAGTTACTACGCAATTGTTCTACTCGGCTCAACAACTCGCAAGGTTAATAAATTATCAGATTCAGAATCCCTAAGGGGTCACTATTTATCCAGTATCCCACGATGGGTACCCCACAAGATTCAAATATTGTTAGAAGGTCTAGTACCATTCACTCGGTTTTTCACACACCCAACCAAGATAGTATCCAAGTCAAACAGATGTTCTATTTCACATTCATTCGTTCATGGTCATGCCTAATTAACTGGGTCACTACTCCTATTGGTCCAGCATCTAGCCCATCACTCACTTGGTTTCCTCAATCGCCACCGAGACACAACCCCAATTTTAACCTATATCCGATCTCACCTTTACTCACTTACTACACACCCAGATTTTCAACTCAGGAACTACCACAATCCATCCCTTATACTGCAAATCACATACATCATGTACCATTCATTCATCACACCTTCAAATTCCTCAACAAGGCACAGGCATACAACCACACCATTCATAGTCAACATACACCAAATCCAATAGAAGTTCATAAGCACATATCATCACCCGAGTCATAATTGAACAGGCATCAACATACAATAGAATATCATAAGCAACTAGGACAAGCTGGCATAATACACTCAACCGCCCACTAACAGTAGGCAAACTTTGGCCATGGACCTTTTGGTCTGCTCTGATACCAAAATATAACACCCTAATTTTTAATAAATAAATAAACCCCAAAACAAGAAAAAAATTCAGAAAAAAAATTTAAAATAAACCAGAATGGACCATAAAACAACCAGGTATGAATGTGGAACGGAAAGGAAGACAGGGGAATGAAAAACCATTTACAGCGGAAGAGATAACCGCCTGAGCGAACCCATCAGGATTACACATACACTCGCTCGGGCGAGACTCCACGTCGCTTGAGCGAGACAGCCCACTCACTCGGGCGAGGTACCATTCGCTTGGACGATGCCACGACAAAAGCCTTCCAGCAGTACGCATTCGCTGGAGCGGATCCATCATACACTCGGTAAACGACTAAGTCCACTCGGAAGTTCATTCCTAAATCCATTCGGTATTCCATAACTTAACCTTTCAATTTTGTCCGTACAGCCACACCTATACTCTACTCAGAAACTGAAGGTTATCCACTCGGATTCCAGAACTCCTCCTTACTCGGAATATATCCTATTCAAACATCACTCAACGAATTCCATCCTTAACACAATCGGGTTACATTACACTTCCACTACTCGGTATACCCTCACATTCACTCGAAAAATCAGGTAGTTAAGTCCCACTCGGACTTACTCGAGACCCAACCACTCGGGATACCAATCCTCACTTACTCGGATTTTACATCATCCACCCGGACTACCAATACTTTACACTTAGGATCCAATCCACTCTAAACCACTATTCTAACTCCTCTCTCAGAAGGGAATCACTCAAGGTTTTCACTCGGGAAATACAAACTCTTCCGCATTCGGGATTTACTTATAATTTTCACTCGGAGTCACTTAACATGTTTACTCGAAAAAGCCACCCAGAAATCTTCACTCGGAACCACTAACTTGACATCATTTCACTCATCAACGACCCTCGAGTCATTTAGCAACACATCCCAGTCCGAAAACGCATCGAATCAGTACGAAGCACATACATATGAATACATGTTCTCAGAAACATAAATCTACCCACAAAACCAGTCTACCGACCCATAGACATGTAACCATATACTTGAAATACCCATTATCTTGATATTATGCATTTACCAACACTTACGATACCATACAAGTGACACCATGACTAATCGATCTTTATAAATGAATATATTTAATCGTCATTTTACATAAGAGCCGGCCAAGGCTACACGGATAGAACATAATAATGCAATACAAGTGCTCGACAGTCGGAGTGCACTACACTCGGACTTGAGACCCTATCATCATTTCCGAGTACGACCTGCACGCTGAAAAATGGTGTAGGGGTGAGCATCATAGATATTAAATGATAGATACCGACTCAGGTTGTCCCACAATTATACAGCAATATACGTATACACGCAATTATACATAGCAACGAGTAAAGTCAAGCACTATCAATCAACCAAGACACACATGGGACTCTTACCGATCGGAATTCGTCAGTTACCACTCGGCCAGGTGCACATACATAGCCAATAACATTAGTATAACAATAATCAACAACGTGATAATACCAACGAATCAGAACGCACGTATTCAACGCTTTTCGGTCAGAATCTAACAGTTTTCACTCGGCTATACACGCATGACATTTCAATAACATTAACACATATTCATGGAGCAAACTTCAATCAGCATCAATTGCGTATGCACACAGAATACTCTCTCGGTTATATCCATTCATCATCTCCTTAACATCATTACACGCATAGTCAAATTCCAGTCAGCATCAGCAATACATATACACAGATTGTTTCACTCGGATATACACATTCATCCTTTCATTAACATTATCACATGCATAATCAATTCCAAACAATATCAATCAGTCAATACACGCAGAGTAACTCACTCGGTTATAAACATTCATCATTTCCTTAACACCTTCGCATGCATAACCAATTCCAAACAATATCAACAGTTAATAGGCACATAGTATTTCACTCGGTTCCGCATCCGTGTGTATCGATTTAGACGTTGCAACGTAGGCTCCCAGCCTTTTTATATATATAGCTCTCAGCTATCAAATCAGCTCCCAGCTGCTTGGCCGTTTTACAGGTACCCAACCGTTTGCCCACAGGTGACACCAGCGCTCTCAGCGCCAACGGAGGTGCTCACAGGCAGCCTGAGTCCCACTCAAGGGCTACCTTGAGTCCCACTCAAGGATTTCATAGCGTCCCACGCTTTAAAAACCGATGGTAGTGTCCCACACCACGTGCTCTCAGCACAAAGGCATCCCATGCGCCACACGCAGATTCATCACATAACACAGAGTTCATATACATAGCCATACATGCATCTCATGCAATCGGCATTATGCATCATTAGCATTCAAACAGCACATGCATCTCATGCAATCAATGCTGGACATTAATAGGGCTCAACAACACATGCATCTCATGTAGTCAGTGTTACACATTTTCAGAACTCAATAGCATATGCATCTCATGCGACTGGTATAACACATCATCAGGACTCAAACAACATACATGCAATCGGTATGGTTCATTATCAGATTCACTGAGTCATATTTTATCACATGCAGTCAGCATTCTAAACTCATAACAACTTGCAGGTCATGTAAAACACACGGTAATCATCAACGTCACTTCAACACATTCCTTTCACACAATCGTTCAACCTTCACAGGCCATCTGCATACAACACTCAACTTTCACTCGTCATGCAACTGGGCAGTACACACTCGCATGCAACACAACACACAATCAGAACACGGAAACAGCAGGCATCAACACTTAGAACCCGTTCATAACCCATCCATTTAAGATAGAAGATACCCCCCTACCTGGACTGAAGCTCTCAGTCGGTCAACACGACGCTCAGTTCCAGAGGAACACTGAATCACTCTTAGCACATCTGCATGCAAGAGCAGGGGAGGCCCAAGACGTCCAGCTCTCGGCTCGCTCCCTGGAATGGCTCCATCACAATGCTGTGAACATCCAACCACCTTAAAGCTCCTCGAAGCGCAGATTTCCACTGGGACTTGGCAGCTTCGAGCAAGGAGAGGAAGTCGACGAAGGAGCCGCGGGGAAGAAGACTGGTTACATGCAGGAGGAAATGCACACCCGCACCCTCCCGGGCTCGTTGAGTCAAGAAGGAGGACCCCAATCCTCAGCCACCATTGCTGCGAGCTCACGGGAACAGAGCGCAGAGGAGGAAGAAGAAGATCAAAGAGTGAAGAAGAAGAAGAAGAAGAAGAGAATGGAAGAAGAGGAGTCTGCAGGGAAGAATGAATGATAGTGTACCTATATATGCATGTACGAAGAGAAGGAAGAGTGGGGTGGGAAAGCGTGCATAGCAGCAGCCCCCCCACACGCGTCACACACATAATCACATCTAATCAGTCATTGACAACCAATCACCATTAATCAGCCTTTCTTTTCTTAACTTAGATTAATCAAACCAATTATAATTAATAAATAATTCTTCCCTCACTATCAATTTATTATTTTAATGATTTATTTTCATTCGGCAACTAGCTATTAAATCGGGATGTTACAGTTCTCCCCCTCTCAAAAGAATTTCGTCCTTGAAATTCAATCGGTAACTTACCTTACATACATAACTCAGGAGATTGCTGTCTCAATCACGCACGCGACTATGCTTTCACAAGCATTCACCGCTCGGATCACAATTTCACTCGGTAGAGATTCACCACTCAAGCGGTTTACTGACCGCACCATAATTCCAGTTGGCAAACACAAAAGTCAGGCCCCACCTGATCACAACCTCATCGCAGAATTTAATATATATATATGGGGATTCAATTTCTAGAACGTACCATGTCCTTCATTTAACTTAGCCAATTTCGTAATAAGCAGTGGCACTTCCTAATTTCTTGGCCGCTCGGCCATATACTCTCAACACCATTCGGCATATTCACACCATCGGTTTCCTTGACTCGACGAGTTACTTCTGCATAATAATAAAATCACATAAGGCATAGGCTCGACATCGTGTCATGGGGAACACATCCTTAGAGGTTATTCAACCAGTTGGGAAAAATTCAGTCGATAAACAACACCACCGACTCCCAAAATACTCACTCCTGACCGATTTCTCTCGGACCAAACCCTCGGGTTTTCAAAACCTGTCTACAAAATCTCTCTCTTACACCAAAGGGAACACTCAAGGAATTTCCATGTGTTTCAATTAACACAATTTACCCTGATTTACTTCGCATATGCACTACACTAAATTCTGAAATCTTAGATTCCTACCCATGCTTCCGGCTAATTCCATGCTTTCATCCTGAGAGTTTCACTCGGTCCTCTTACACAAACATCACTCGGGGTTTGAGGGTAATTCTCACCTGGAAATTCTTCCACCTACCAGAAATTTACTCGTAACTCGAGCCTACCTCGAAACCAAACCTGAGTTCAAGCTCAACAATCCCAATCACTGACCTAAGTACGACTTCAATTAAATCCTTTACTCGGATATTTACTTCCTGTCGGAGCCCCCTTCACTCGGAAACTTGCACACTCTAAGTTCCATTTTCCGACCAGAAGGAATTTTCTCCTGGAAGATTACTCAGAATCATCTGAAAGACTCACCATCACCATAAGCAGTTACAGCTTCACCTGCCCGACTCATGAATTGCTGCATCCAACTTATAGGATGACGTCTCATTCCTATAGGGTTACAACAATTACATAGTCACTGCAACATGTACGCTGCCACATTACCTATGGCAGGAAGAGTCATCTCAGAGCAACATGCCTTACACGGACCAGACTCACCCAACTAATTCACCGGTAGTTAATGGCAGTTCACACACATAAGTAATACACCTACATCAACATCATGCATCACATAGGGTACATCACGCATCAACAATCATGAAAATTATCTATCACCTCTGTAAAACAGAATTAAGGCAATACAACAATCGGCTTCTAGCCAACACCGAGTAGATATCTCCTCTAAATCTTATTCCTCACAAAACCATGACTCGGATTAAATTCTTAACTCTCAGCTATATAATAACATCACTCACTCGGGTTCATGCAATTCACTCAGGATTAAGCAATTCACAATCACATATGCTATTATAACACACCACGAACTCAGCAACGGCACTAATGTACATACAGACACTCAGTCGGATTTCATACCAATTATTCATGGCTATATTATTGTCCACTACATCATGCACCATAACCACAACATCACATTGCACTTGGTAATAGCATCAACATATACATATGCCCATCCAATCAGATTTACCCAAATCAATTTCCAACTACATTAAGGGTTTCATTCACAGTATCATATTCACACATTCACATAGTTCACACTGAGCTCATTTATCCTCATAAGTGTACACACAGTCATTCAATCAGAAATTGTACCATAACATACATTCTCAATTATAACATTGCATCACACTTGGCAACAACATCAATACATGTATATTCACTCAGTCAGACCTCATTCATACAACATCATCAAGTCAGAAACTACTCAGGTCATTCAAATCCATACAAATCATGTCAACCTCAATAATAATGCTCTTATACACATGTATTCATGCAGTCGGCGAATCATATGCATACGATTTATTCACCAGGAGTCCCACTCTAATGCACTCGGTATTTGCCTTGAGTCCAACCCAAGGACTTTCATTAAGCATCCAATGCTCATGCTCCAAGCATGGCCTCGAGTCCAACTCGGAGGTCTTTAAGGATTAATCTTAAAATCCTCAATACCCCACGCATTCATCTAATTGCCCACTCTGAAAAACGTTCAATGCTGATGTATTTCATTATAAATCACACACAGCTCTTATTTGCTGACTCACGGTATAAGCCACTCGCCCTGCTCATTAGCATATATATATATACACATCTTTCAGACGGGGTATCATCACAACGATTCACAATTAATATCTATCATAATATCCGGGTGTTGCACGCATTAATAATCAATCACGCACAGATCATATATTTCAATCATCAACAACTATCATGTTTCAATTATAGAGCAATATATAAAAGCAGTTCACCCTCAATCACCTATATCATATATATATATATATGTTACGCAGGGTTCATGTGCTAGGTTACAAAACATCCGTCACAAATAGCACTCGGCAGTAACGGTAACACTCCTATTTACAAGTATTCAGTCAGTATTCGCAGAATTATTAACATGCATTCGCGGACAGAGTCACACCATCACTAAACAGTTCACAAATACCACAATCCAGGAGTTGCATGCACTATTACGCGATCATAGTACAGCTACCAACACATTTCACACATAACACATCACATGATAATCATTCAAGCCTCAATGAGTTACTACGCAATTGTTCTACTCGGCTCAACAACTCGCAAGGTTAATAAATTATCAGATTCAGAATCCCTAAGGGGTCACTATTTATCTAGTATCCCATCATGGGTACCCCACAAGATTCAAATATTGTTAGAAGGTCTAGTACCATTCACTCGGTTTTTCACACACCCAACCAAGACAGTATCCAAGTCAAACAGATGTTCTATTTCACATTCATTCGTTCATGGTCATGCCTAATTAACTGGGTCACTACTCCTATTGGTCCAACATCTAGCCCATCACTCACTTGGTTTCCTCAATCGCCACCGAGACACAACCTCAATTTTAACCTATATCCGATCTCACCCTTACTCACTTATTACACACCCAGATTTTCAACTCAGGAACTACCACAATCCATCCCTTATACTGCAAATCATATACATCATGTACCATTCATTCATCACACCTTCAAATTCCTCAACAAGGCACAGGCATACAACCACACCATTCATAGTCAACATACACCAAATCCAATAGAAGTTCATAAGAACATATCATCACCCGAGTCATAATTGAACAGGCATCAACATACAATAGAATATCATAAGCAACTAGGACAAGCTGGCATAATACACTCAACCGCCCACTAACAGTAGGAAAACTTTGGCCATGGACCTTTTGGTCTGCTCTGATACCAAAATATAACACCCTAATTTTTAATAAATAAATAAACCCCAAAACAGGAAAAAAATTTAGAAAAAAATAATGTTTAAATAAACCAGAATGGACCATAAAACAACCAGGTACGAATGTGGAACGGAAAGGAAGACAGGGGAATGAAAAACCATTTACAGCGGAAGAGATAACCGCCTGAGCGAACCCATCAGCATTACACACGCACTCGCTCGGGCGAGACTCCACGTCGCTTGAGCGAGACAGCCCACTCGCTCGGGCGAGGTACCATTCGCTTAGACGATGCCACGACAAAAGCCTTCCAGCAGTACGCATTCGCTGGAGCGGATCCATCATACACTCGGTAAACGACTAAGTCCACTCAGAAGTTCATTCCTAAATCCATTCGGTATTCCATAACTTAACCTTTTAATTTTACCGTACGGCCACACCTATACTCTACTCAGAAACTGAAGGTTATCCACTCGGATTCCAGAACTCCTCCTTACTCGGAATATATCCTATTCAAACATCACTCAACGAATTCCATCCTTAACATAATCGGGTTACATTACACTTCCACTACTCGGTATACCCTCACATTCACTCGAAAAATCAGGTAGTTAAGTCCCACTCAGACTTACTCGAGACCCAACCACTCGGGATACCAATCCTCACTTACTCAGATTTTACATCATCCACCCGGACTACCAATACTTTACACTTAGGATCCAATCCACTCTAAACCACTATTCTAACTCCTCTCTCAGAAGAGAATCACTCAAGGTTTTCACTCGGGAAATACAAACTCTTCCTCACTCGGGATTTACTTATAATTTTCACTTGGAGTCACTTAACATGTTCACTCGGAAAAGCCACCCAGAAATCTTCACTCGGAACCACTAACTTGATATCATTTCACTCATCAACGACCTTCGAGTCATTTAGCAACACATCCCAGTCGGAAAACTCATCGAATCAATACGAAGCATATACATATGAATACATGTTCTCAGAAACATAAATCTGCCCACAAAACCAGTCTACCGATCCATAGACATGTAACTATATACTCGGAATACCCATTATCTTGATATTATGCATTTACCAACACTTACGATACCATACAAGTGACACCATGACTAATCGATCTTTATAAATGAATATATTTAATCATCATTTTACATAAGAGCCGGCCAAGGCTACACGGACAGAACATAATAATGCAATACAAGTGCTCGACAGTCAGAGTGCACTACACTCGGACTTGAGACCCTATCATCATTTCCGAGTACGACCTGCACGCTGAAAAATGGTGTAGGGGTGAGCATCATAGATATTAAATGATAGATACCGACTCAAGTTGTCCCACAATTATACAGCAATATACGTATACACGCAATTATACATAGCAACGAGTAAAGTCAAGCACTATCAATCAACCAAGACACACATGGGACTCTTACCGATCGGAATTCGTCAGTTACCACTCGGCCAGGTGCACATACATAGCCAATAACATTAGTATAACAACAATCAACAACGTGATAATACCAACGAATCAGAACGCAAGTATTCAATGCTTTCCGGTCAGAATGTAACAGTTTTCACTCGGCTATACACGCATGACATTTCAATAACATTAACACATATTCATGGAGCAAACTTCAATCAACATCAATTGCGTATGCACACAGAATACTCTCTCGGTTATATCCATTCCAGTCAGCATCAGCAATACATATACACAGAGTGTTTCACTCGGATATACATATTCATCCTTTCATTAACATTATCACATGCATAATCAATTCCAAACAATATCAATCAGTCAATACACACAGAGTAACTCACTCGGTTATAAACATTCATCATTTCATTAACACCTTCGCATGCATAACCAATTCCAAACAATATCAACAGTTAATAGGCACATAGTATTTCACTCGGTTCCGCATTCGTGTGTATCGGTTTAGCGTTGCAACGTAGGCTCCCAGCCTTTTTATATATATAGCTCTCAGCTATCAAATCATCTCCCAGCTGCTTGGCCGTTTTACAGGTACCCAATCGTTTGCCCACAGGTGACACCAGCGCTCTCAGCGCCAACGGAGGTGTTCACAGGCAGCCCGAGTCCCACTCAAGGGCTACCTTGAGTCCCACTCAAGGATTTCATAGCGTCCCATGCTTCAAAAACCAATGGTAGTGTCCCACACTACGTGCTCTCAGCACAAACGTATCCCATGCGCCACACGCGGATTCATCACATAACACAGAGTTCATATACATAGCCATACATGCATCTCATGCAATCGGCATCATACATCATTAGCATTCAAACAGCATATGCATCTCATGCAATTAATGCTGGACATTAATAGGGCTCAACAACACATGCATCTCATGTAGTCGGTGTTACACATTTTCAGAACTCAATAGCATATGCATCTCATGTGACTGGTATAACACATCATCAAGACTCAAACAACATACATGCAATCGGTATGGTTCATTATCAGATTCATTGAGTCATATTTTATCACATGCAGTCAGCATTCTAAACTCATAACAACTTGCAGGTCATGTAAAACACACGGTAATCATCAACGTCACTTCAACACATTCCTTTCACACAATCGTTCAACCTTCACAGGCCATCCGCATACAACACTCAACTTTCACTCGTCATGCAACTGGGCAGTACACACTCGCATGCAACACAACACACAATCAGAACACGGAAATAGCAGGCATCAACACTCGGAACCCGTTCATAACCCATCCATTTAAGATAGAAGATACCCCCCTACCTGGACTGAAGCTCTCAGTCGGTCAACACGACGCTCAGTTCTAGAGGAACACTGAATCACTCTTAGCACATCTGCATGCAAGAGCAGGGGAGGCCCAAGACGTCCAGCTCTCGGCTCGCTCCCTGGAATGGCTCCATCACAATGCTGTGAACATCCAACCACCTTGAAGCTCCTCGAAGCAAGATTTCTACTGGGACTTGGCAGCTTCGAGCAAGGAGAGGAAGTCGACGAAGGAGCCGCGGGGAAGAAGACTGGTTGCATGCAGGAGGAAATGCACACCTGCACCCTCCCGGGCTCTTCGAGTCAAGAAGGAGGACCCCAATCCTTAGCCACCATTGCTGCGAGCTCACGGGAACAGAGCGCAGAGGAGGAAGAAGAAGATCAAAGAGTGAAGAAGAAGAAGAAGAAGAAGAGAACGGAAGAAGAGGAGTCTGCAGGGAAGAATGAATGATAGTGTACCCATATATGCATGTACGAAGAGAAGGAAGAGTGGGGTGGGAAAGCGTGCACAGCAGCAGCCCCCCCACACGCGTCACACACATAATCACATCTAATCAGTCATTGACAACCAATCACCATTAATCAGCCTTTCTTTTCTTAACTTAGATTAATTAAACCAATTATAATTAATAAATAATTCTCCCCTCACTTATCAATTTATTATTTTAATGATTTATTTTCATTCGGCAACTAGCTATTAAATCGGGATGTTACAGATGTATTGAGCCCGAACTAAGAACCTGTTAGTTATAAAACGATGAAGTTTTAATGAATAGGATTAAAAGTAAATCAAAAACCCTATTTTTCCCTTCCTATTCACGTATGCTGCTGAAGGTGTTGGGCATTTACACTTCATCCTTCTTCTCTTCATCATCTTCTCCATTCTCTCTTTTCTTTCTTTTAGAAACCCTAGCAAATTGGTTTCACCTTCCACTTCTCCTCATTTTCGTTTGAAGGGAGCTTGAAGGCAGCTTGAGGCTTGGAGTTCTTCTCCTCTTTCCCCTCCATTTTCATAGCTCTCTCTCCCTCTATTGAACCCATTTCATTTTTGGGTGTGAGGTAAGAAGTACTCACTAATTACTTGGGTTTTTGCCATGGTTATATAATGATATGAGTTTTGGGAACCATGCATGTAAATGAGTGTTCATTTAAGGTATTAAATGCAAGAGTTTAATGTGGGTTTCTATGAGAGTAAGGTTTTTTTATGAAGTAATGAAGTGGATGCATTTATGGTGGGAAGGAGAAGAGTACTTATGATGGTTGTTGGAATTTTTATGAAACCCTAACTTCATGAATTTAGGGGAAATGTATAATGGAGGTTGATGAGAATTTATTGTTGGTAATAAATGTGAGTTATGATGACTAAGGGTCATTGGTGATGGTATTTTGTTGGTGGAAGTTCTTAATAGAGAAACCCATGAAAGGGTTTGGTTGTTGAGTGCATAACAATATATGGTGGCACCTAACCCATGGTGGTTAAGGTGGATAAAATGAAATAAAAGAGGTTTGAGAGTTAAAATAATGCAAACATCAAGTTATTGATATATATATATATATATAAGTATTTAAGTCTTAATGGGTAAGTAGAAAATTGATTGTATAATGTGTTGTGATGTAGGAAGTGACCCCATTGACGAGGCGGGACCATCAAACCGCGTTGATCACTACTTCACTTGAGGTAGGAGGGGGTAACTATTCTAAATGCATGATTTCATCCATTGATGATGTGAAAATATGTATATATGATTACTTGATGATTGTTTGAATGAATGATATGGTGATGTTATGATTTGAATGCATTTAGAATGATGATTGTTATGTGGCATTGTGTTTGGGATAATATTGTGATGTGGTGATGATACTATGTTGATGAAGTATGATGATAGTTTGAAACCATGTGTGAATTGCAATTGTGATGTGAATATCCAAAAGATGTGTGTATGATTTATTGAATGTGTATGCCACTAACTATTGATGTGAATAAGTTCAAAAGAGAATTGGAATTGGATGAGAATGATGAGAATATTGAAATCCACCAAGTGGTGGTGGTGAATGATTGAATGTGGAGTGGCATCTAGGATGCACAGTGTGAGGATGCATTTGATTTACATTTGCATTGCATCCATGGCATATCATAGTTGTCTATGTGGAATATTAGGGGGTTCCACTAGGCGGGCCCAGTAGGAGGGCGGCTCAATGCACGAGTGTATTATGGTTTTCCCCTGTGACTCGGTGTATGAGTCACGAAGCTGTCCATAGTTTGGTGATGAGGCACCCTATGTGGCAGGCCCAGTGGGCGGGCGGCTCTATGGTGGGCGAGTTTACCTCGGTGTCCGACGGGACACGGCTCTCTCGATGTGTGTTTGGGAGGGGCCCGTAGCACTTGTGGTAGTTGAGGCCACGATGTTGATCCGCAAGTCACGGGGTGACTAGTGCTACAGATGGGCGAGAGCGATTTGGTACCAGTAAAATTATAAGGATGTAAGCATGCATAAATTGAGATATATGTGTACACAATTTTTTCTACTGCAGTAGGGGCATAGTAGCACACCTATGCTTGTCCCACAATTGAATTAATGTTGTATTTTTCCCACAGTCGGATCCGTATTGTTTGATGAGAAATTCTTGTGCATATGCATTAGCTTTAAGAGCATTAGCATATAGCTGGAGATATACCTAGTTGAAAACCCATGATGGCAATGGATGAATGAGAATTGAAAGGGGAGAGAATTGGATACTAACCCTATGTGTGTGTTTGGCAATCCAAATGAATGAAATTGTGAATGTATACTTGAGGTTATGAGGTGTATTATGTATGATGTATGATGTGGTGTAATGATTGCTATTTGGGGTGTCTCAACCTGGTATCAGAGCATTCATTTCTCTTGATACGATTATAAATGATGTTGTCCATGTGTTTATTGCTTGTGGCTGATTGATTTGTAAATTATGTGGGTGAATTATAACGGTTGTCATTGAAATGAGATTACTACGTGATTGTTGTTAAGCCCGGCCAGGCAGTTCCTTTCTCATATTTACCTACCAATTATGAAATGCATTATGATGATGCTTGTATCAAGGAAGTTAATGATGAATGATATGTATGCACCTTAAGTGAAGAAACTTTAAGTTTCTAATTATGTTTATGTTGTTGCATATAGATTGAGTGATGGTGTATAGGCGCAATGCTGATACAGCCGCCATGGCTGAAGCCTTTAATCGCTTTGCCGACATACTTGAACGCAACAACAACCTATTGGTCAGCCGAATCAAGGTCTTGACCAATTTCTTAAGCGGAAGCCTTCTGAATTTCATGGAGGCTATAAGCCAGAAGATGCTCATGTCTGGATCTGTGACTTAGAACGGATATTTGCTAGCATGGAATATACCGAAGCACAAAAGGTGGAATATGCAGTGTTCATGGTTCGGAATGAGGCTGAATCTTGGTGGATCCTTACCCGTGGGCGTATGATTGCTGCCCACACTCCTCTGAATTGGGAGAATTTTAAGGCGGAATTTCTTAGGAAGTATTTTCCTGAGAGTTATAAAAAGAAGAAAAAGCTTGAATTCATAGAGCTCAGGCGAGGAGGCATGTCGGTTGAAGAGTATGCTTCGAAATTTGAAGAACTATGTGTGTTTTATCCTCCCTTTCGGCAGGAGGGTACCGAAGCTTCGAAGTGTGTTAAATTTGAAAATGGACTGCGCCAAGAAATCAAGAAGGCAATTTGTCACTAAGAGATTAGGAGTTTTCCTACTCTTGTGGATAAATGTAGGATCTTTGAAGAAAATGACATTGCTCCAAGGAGTTACTCAGGGCATGATTACAAGTTGAAGGGCCAATCTTCTAGCTTCAAGAAGAAAGGCAACTTTAAGAACAATAGACGATTTGTACGAGGGTCCTCTTCTTTCAGAGGTGGACGAGTTGGCAGAAGGCATGGTGTTGTTGGTGGCCGAGGTGATGGCCAAGGACTTTGTTGTTTTAGATGTGGTGGAAATCATTTGGCTAGAGAATGCAACCATGAAGAAACTGTGGTGTGCTACAGATACAACCAACTGGGGCATATCCGCCCTGATTGTCCTTTGAATGTCGCGGATGTTGTGCCACGTGATAATGCAAACCGTGGAGGCTATGGTGCTTTTAGAGGCCGTGGTCATGGAAATGGTAATGGTGGAAGAAATAGCAACTGGAATGGTGGTAATGGTCGTGGTAATGGAAACGGCCGAGGTAATGCTAATGGTGGTCGGAATGGCCCAAATCGGGGTACTAATCAACAAATGGCTGGAAGAGTCTTTACCGTGACCGGTGAAGAAGCAGCACAAGCTGAAGATCTTGTCCAAAGTGAGTGCTAGATACATGGTAATATTGTTAATGTGATATTTGATTCGGGTGCTACGCACTCTTTTATTTCTGAAGATTGTGTGAGGCGCTTGCGGGTGCCTGTGAGTATGATGAAAGGTTCAATATTGGTGACTACACCGACCGGTGCTTGCTTAAGATCGGTGACTCGATGTGAGAATGTCGAGATGGACTTGGAGGGTAGGAAATTTGTTGTATCCCTCATGTGTTTACCTATGAAAGATCTGGATGTTATTCTAGGCATGGATTGGTTGTCCGCCAACAAGGTTTTGGTGGATTGTCATAGCAAGACGGTGATTTTCCCAATCTCTAACACTGAAGGCTTTGATGTGCGAGGTATCTCTCAACTTCTCATGATGTTCTGCTTGGTTGATGGGAATGGTGCGTCCCAATCTGGTGGAATTCCTATTGTTTTTGAATTTCCCGATGTGTTTCCGGAAGAGATTCCCGGATTACCTCCTCCACGAGAAGTGGAATTTTCTATCGATCTTATTCCGGGTGCGGAACCTGTTTCCCGAGCACCTTATCGAATGTCTCCTGTAGAGTTGACAGAATTAAAGAAGCAAGTGGAAGAATTACTTGCACGGGAGTTTATTCACCCAAGTGTGTCTCCTTGGGGTGCTCCTGTGTTGTTAGTAAAGAAGAAAGATGGGAGCATGAGACTGTGCGTTGATTATCGCCAACTGAACAAGCTAACCATTAAGAATAAATACCCTCTCCCGCATATTGACGATCTTTTGGATCAATTGAAGGGTGTTGTTATGTTTTTGAAGATCGATTTGCGTTCCGGATATCACCAAATTCGGGTGAAGGCCGAAGATATTCTGAAGACTGCTTTCCGAACGCGATATGGACACTATGAGTACGTAGTGATGCCATTTGGTGTGACGAATGCCCCTGCGATTTTCATGAGCTACATGAATCGCATCTTTCATGAATATCTGGACCAATTCATCGTAGTGTTTATTGATGATATTTTGGTGTACTCCGAAAGTCATGAAGAGCATGAAAGACATCTTCGTCTTGTGTTGACTATCCTTCATGAAAAGGAATTGTATGCGAAGCTCTCTAAGTGTGAATTTTGGCTGTCTGAGGTCCAATTTCTTGGACATGTTACTGTGGATAAATATAAAGTTGAAGCTGTGATGGCTTGGGAAAGACCAACGTCGGTGACGGAGATAAGAAGTTTTCTTGGTCTTGCCGATTACTATCGGAGATTCATTGAAGGGTTTTCCCATTTGGCGTTACCGCTAACAAAGTTGACTCGGAAGAACCAATCTTTCGTGTGGACCCGTGAATGTGAGGAAAGTTTCCAAGAGTTGAAGTTAAGGCTTACTACAGCACCAGTGTTAGCATTGCCCGATTTGATGGATGAATTTGTGGTATATTGCGATGCATCTAAGCTTGGTCTTGGATATGTGTTGATGCAAAAGGAGCGTGTGATAGCCTATGCGTCGAGGCAGTTGCGACCGCATGAGGTTAATTATCCCACACATGATCTTGAATTGGCGGCAGTGGTGTTTGCATTGAAGTTGTGGCGACACTACTTGTATGGCTCCAAGTTTGTGGTCTTTAGTGATCACAAAAGCCTTAAATACTTGTTTGACCAGAAGGAGTTGAATATGCGCCAAAGACGGTGGATGGAGTTCCTAAAAGACTATGAGTTTGAATTGAAGTATCACCCCGGCAAGGCAAATGTAGTTGCCGATGCTTTGGGCCGGAAGTCATTGCATGTCTCCATGATGATGGCAAAGGAAATGGAGTTGATAGAACAATTTAGAGATTTGAATATGGGCGTGGAGACTTATACTCCAAAGAAAATGGCATTGGAAATGTTGAAAGTTGCAAATGAATTTCTTGAATATGTGAAGGCACAATAACCCAAAGATGAGTATTTGATTGAGATGAAGAAGACCCAAGAGAAAGGGAAGAATTTGTTCATAGAGGAAGGTCAAGATGGTATTTGGCGTGTTAAGGGCCGAATTTATGTTCCCTCAAGTGGTGATGTAAGAAAACGTATACTTGAGGAAGCCCACAAAAGCATATTGAGTATTCATCCTGGTTCCACTAAGATGTATCAAGATTTAAAAAAGAATTTTTGGTGGCCCGGTATGAAGCGTGATGTGGCGAACTTTGTAGTGTCTTGCCTTGTTTGTCAAAAGGCGAAGGTCGAGCATCAGAGACCATCTAGTTATTTGAGACCGTTGGAGATCCCTGTTTGGAAATGGGATAGTATAGCTATGGATTTTGTTTCTGGATTACCCAGAACTCGTGCTGGGAACGATGCTATATGGGTGATTGTAGATCGATTGACAAAATGTGCTCACTTTCTGCCCATTAATATGAGGAGTTCTTTGGAGAAATTGGCACAAATGTATATAAAGGAGATTGTTAGGCTGCATGGTGTTCCGTCCAGCATTATATCCGACCGTGATCCTCGTTTTACTTCTCGGTTTTGGGGACGTTTGCATGATGAGTTGGGTTCTAAGTTGAAGCTTAGTTCTACTTATCACCCTCAAACCGATGGGTAATCGGAGAGAACTATACAAAGCCTGGAGGATTTGTTGAGAGCTTGTGTTTTTGAACACGGTGGATGTTGGGAGAGATTCCTCCCATTGATTGAATTTACATACAATAATAGCTTCCATTCCAGTATTAGTATGGCACCGTATGAGGCGTTGTATGGAAGGAAGTGTAGAACTCCCTTATGTTGGCTTGAAGTTGGTGAAAACTTAGCTTTAGGGCCGGATATCATTCAGGAGACTACCAAACAAATTAAGAAGATACAAGAGAATATACAGATTGATCAAGATAGGCAGAAGAGTTATTATGACAAGAGACATAAACCCCTTGAGTTTCAAGTGGGTGACCATGTGTTTTTGAAGGTCTCGCGCGACAAAGGCATTGGAAGGGCGTTGAAGAGTGGGAAGTTGAGCCCTAGATTTATTGGACCTTATGAGGTGTTGGAGCGGATTGGTGAGGTTGCTTATCAGATATCACTCCCTCCGCATCTTGCTAATCTACACAACGTGTTTCACGTGTCGCAGTTGAGGAAATATGTTCATGATCCTCTACACGTAATCCCTATGGACGAGATTGAGGTACGAGATGATCTATCTATTTCTCCTGTTTCTGTTTGCATTGTTGGACATTCTGTGAAGAAATTACGGAACAAGTTGGTACCTTTGGTGGAGGTCGCTTGGAAACATGGAAATACGAAAACGTTCACATGGGAACGCGAAGACGATATCAGAGAACGGTATCCCGACGCATTTGAATCCGGTATGAGAAATTTCGGGGACGAAATTTTCTTTTTGGTGGGGTAGATTGTAACATCCTGAATTTTAAAATAGAGAATTAATTACCGGAATAAATATTAGAAATCGGTATGTGGAGTATTTAACATCCCAAACTATTGAGAATAATTAAATTGATGATTTTAAAGACTGTTAGAAAATTATGGAGACCGGTTAAGCTGGAATTAAGCCCGGTTGCGATATGGGGGTCGGACCAAGTATCTTGGATTGAGATGATATTGGTCAGGGCTATGGAGAATAATATCGGGAATCCGAATATGTATTTGGAATAATTTTCAGATGATGTATTGAGCCCGAACTGAGAACCTGTTAGTTATAAAACGATGAAGTTTTAATGAATAGGATTAAAAGTAAATCAAAAACCCCATTTTTCCCTTCCTATTCACGTATGCTGCTGAAGGTGTTGGGCATTTACACTTCATCCTTCTTCTCTTCATCATCTTCTTCATTCTCTCTTTTCTTTCTTTCAAAAACCCTAGCAAATTGGTTTAACCTTCCACTTCTCCTCATTTTCGTTTGAAGGGAGCTTGAAGGCAGCTTGAGGCTTGGAGTTCCTCTCCTCTTTCCCCTCCATTTTCATAGCTCTCTCTCCCTCTATTGAACCCATTTCATTTTTGGGTGTGAGGTAAGAAATACTCACTAATTACTTGGGTTTTTGCCATGGTTATATGATGATATGAGTTTTAGGAACCATGCATGTAAATGAGTGTTCATTTAAGGTATTAAATGCAAGAGTTTAATGTAGGTTTCTATGAGAATAAGGTTTCTTTGGGAAGTAATGAAGTGGATACATTTATGGTGGGAAGGAGAAGAGTACTTATGATGGTTGTTGGAATTTTTATGAAACCCTAACTTCATGAATTTGGGGGAAATGTATAATGGAGGTTGATGAGCATTTATTGTTTGTAATAAATGTGAGTTATGATGAATAAGGGTCATTGGTGATGGTATTTTGTTGGTGGAAGTTCTTAATAGAGAAACCCATGAAAGGGTTTGGTTGTTGAATGCATAACAATATATGGTGGCACCTAACCCATGGTGGTTAAGGTGGATAAAATGAAATAAAAGAGGTTTGAGAGTTAAAATAATGCAAACATCAAGTTATTGATATATATATATAAGTATTTAAGTCTTAATGGGTAAGTAGAAAATTGATTGTATAATGTGTTGTGATGTAGGAAGTGACCCCATTGATGAGGCGGGACCATCAAACCGCATTGATCACTACTTCACTTGAGGTAGGAGGGGGTAACTATTCTAAATGCATGATTTCATCCATTGATGATGTGAAAATATGTATATATGATTACTTGATGATTGTTTGAATGGATGATATGGTGATGTTATGATTTGAATGCATTTAGAATGATGATTGTTATGTGGCATTGTGTTTGGGATAATATTGTGATGTGGTGATGATACTATGTTGATGAAGTATGATGATGGTTTGAAACTATGTGTGAATTGGAATTATGATGTGAATATCCCAAAGATGTGTGTATGATTTATTGAATGTGTATGCCACTAACTATTGATGTGAATAAGTTCAAAAGAGAATTGGAATTGGATGAGAATGATGAGAATATTGAAATCCACCAAGTGGTGGTGGTGAATGATTGAATGCGGAGTGGCATCTAGGATGCACAGTATGAGGATGCATTTGATTTGCATTTGCATTGCATCCATGGCATATCATAGCTGTCTATGTGGAATATTAGGGGGTTCCACTAGGCGGGCCCAGTGGGAGGGCGGCTCAGTGCACGAGCGTATTGTGGTTTTCCCTGTGACTCGGTGTATGAGTCACGAAGCTGTCCATAGTTTGGTGACGAGGCACCCTATGTGGCGGGCCCAGTGGGCGGGCGGCTCTATGGTGAGCGAGTTTACCTCGGTGTCCGACGGGACACGGCTCTCTCGATGTGTGTTCGGGAGGGGCCCGTAGCACTTGTGGTAGTTGATGCCACGATGTTGATCAGCAAGTCACGGGGTGACTAGTGCTACAGATGGGCGAGAGCGGTTTGGTACCAGTAAAATTATAAGGATGTAAGCATGCATAAATTGAGATATATGTGTACACAATTTTTTCTACTGCAGTAGGGGCATAGTAGCTCACCTATGCTTGTCCCACAATTGAATTAATGTTGTATTTTTCCCATGGTTGGATCCGTATTGTTTGATGAGAAATTCTTGTGCATATGCATTAGCTTTAAGAGCATTGGCATATAGCTGGAGATATGCCTAGTTGAAAGCCCATGGTGGCAATGGATGAATGAGAATTGAAAGGGGAAAGAATTGGATACTAACCCTATGTGTGTGTTTGGCAATCCAAATGAGTGAAATTGTGAATGTATACTTGAGGTTATGAGGTGTATTATGTATGATGTATGATGTGGTGTAATGATTGCCATTTGGGCAAGTATACATGTATTTCATCATAATGTATGACTTTAATTCACTTGGATTATGTTACTCACCTCCCCGTTGTTATTTTTAAAGTTGGTGTAGGTATGACTTAAATCCTACCATTTTGGAGGCCGAGTTTGAAGAAGGTAAATATGGAATAGGAAGTGCCTTGGCCGGCAATATCTAAATTTTGTGTAGCAAGAAATGTAATGAATACTTGCTTTGGTAATTTTCAGGTGATAGATGATTTTGGTGGTCATAGAGGAAAGTTGGATCTTAGTTTATGATCAATTTTTATCTATGACCCAAGAGATGTAACTATAATGAATGTATTGTATAGATACTTGTTTGAATGATGAATGGTTGAACTTGACTCAATTTGGTGAATGAATAATGAGAATTGCGAATGATGACTTTATGTGCTGTATAATTGAAGATATTTCATGGTTGTCATGCATAAGTAAGGAACTAGTAGGGTCAAAATGCGTTTTATGAGTTTTAAGTAGTGGGTGGTGGTTTCATTAGCTTAAACATATTAATTGTGACTTGTTGGAAGTGGAATGGCCCAATTTTATAGAGAAAAGACCCTTGAGTTGCACAAAAGTGCCTCAAAACGGGTAGAACGCACTTTTGCGCATATCTCCCTCGTTTCTGAGAATTTTTGAGTGCGGCTGGTGGCCACACATCACAAATAATATATTTTAGCTTGTGTCAAATTTTGATGATCATTGAATTTAAAATGAAAGAGATAGGGTGTCTAGAAGTTGGCAAAAATTAAAAGGGTCAAAAAGCTGCAGAATGGTACTTGCAGCAGAGGATTCCACTGGCAGTGGGTTTTTCCCACGGCCAGTGGGTTTCTCTGTTTTGGGAAATTTGAATTTCTGGGCATTGGGCAGCGAGATCCACGGCCAGTGGGTTTTTCCACTGCCAGTGGATCGTTTTGCCTCAAAACAGGGGAAAAATGATCGTTTGGGTGGTCTAGACAGTAGGATCCACGGCCAGTGGGAATTTCCCACGGCCAGTGGGTTTCTCCACTGTCAGAAAATTTCTAACTGCTCTATTTTTCTTGCTGTTTTTGGCCCATTTGGGTATCTTAGTTACGTTTTTGGCCTCCGACTTCTTCATGAAAGTTATAGATAATTATGTTACGGAGGTATGAAAATTGGTCTTACCTCAATTGGAGTTTTCAAACTCTCATGAGGCCTAAAATACCAAACCCACTACGTTGGAAAATTCAAGTTTAAGAGTGTTTAAAACCCAACTTTTTATGACTTTCAATTTGGGACTAATAGGTGATATTTGTGACATGTCCCACTAAATTCTAAGACTAAATATTCATATATTTGTCCTAATTTTAGAAATCAATTGAAGTATCCTTGAACCACATTTCATAATCATTTGTGCTTCTTGAATTAACGTATATTTCAACTATTCTTGTTGAAGATTATGTGATTGATTATCTAAATAGAACTCTTGTTTTAAAGTTATACACCCTCTCATATCTTCATATATGGGATGGGTTTCTTTAAAAGATCCAGGGTTACTTGTTGAAAACTTATTCCGCGTGCTTTCTTTTCCTAAATTATTTCCTCGTTAAATCGCGAAAAATTTACCCCTGCCATTTGGGGTGTCCCATTGTCCATTGGGTAATACCCAATTTTTGTTAAAAGTCCTATCTCTTTCTCTCAATTACGCTGAATTTCTTCTCCTTCCCCACTTCTTCATTTTTTTCTTCTTCCCCTTCTTAAGCACAAAAGCCGTCTACCCTTCTCCATACACATAAACCTTCATTTTCTTTGTAAAACTCTTGATTTATGAGCATCAAAAAGGACATTAAGGTAAATATCTTATGGGTTCTTCATCCAACACTCCTATTTTCATTTTTGGATTAGCTTGGAGCCTTGAGGTAAGGTTCTTAACTCATCTTGCTCCATTTATAGTTTTAGAGATGCTTAAGCTTGAAATGGTAGCATTAAGCATTATGGGTGTTGATGAACATGGTGAACCCTAGGCTTGAACACTTGAAATATGATTCTTGATTTTAGCTTAGTGTTATACAAATTATACAGAAATAAGGGTTATTGTACTTGTAATGGTTCAAGAAATTGATTAAGATTGTTGTTGGGTGATTTTTTATAAAACCTTAAGTATTAGTGTTTTAGGGTTTTTGGCCAAGTCGATAATGTTGATCATTTTGTGCCTATAGAATAATTTTATGTGAAGAAAATAAATTTTTGGAGGATTGGAATTAATTTTTGATGTTGATAAAGTTTTGAACTAAGTTAAATGTTATTATGGATAATGATATATGCATGTGGAACCCAAACCCTAGGTTAGATGACCATTGAGATTCATTGGTTGTTGTCTATAATTGATTTGGTACATTGGTGATGATGTTATTCTTGAAAATGATGCATAAAAAATTGTTGGAATTGATGTTTGCTTATTTAAATGTAAACCTTAGGAATTAGAATTTTGGACTTTTGGTAAAGTTTGAGAAATTAATGATTTTAGGCCATAAGAGTTATCTTGTAGGTGGGAATGGGATTTGGAATGATTAGCATTAATTATTGTTGTTGATGGTTAAGGAACCATGTTGAAATGTTACATGGTGGTCATTGGATTTTGATGAACCTTAATCCTAAAATTTGGGAAATAATATATATATTGTGGTTAAGGGAATTAATTTTAAGTATGAATGTATGAAACCTAGGTGTGGTGTTGATATTATGGTGTGAAATGACATTGGTAATGGTAAGTGACCATTGATGATGGAACTCATGGATGAGTGTTGCCATAAAATGTGTAGAAATAAATGTGAACACCAAAATCATGGTGGTTGTTATAGATTAATGAAATAAAATTATGGTTTGATGAGGTCTTAGACCAAGATAATTGTTATTTGGACTCTTTGATTGATGTTGGTTTAAAAGAGGCTAAAACGGTTTATGTTGAACCTTAGGTAGCAATGATGACATTTGGATGATTTATATAATATCGGATACGTTGTAGATGATGGATGTGATATTGTTGTTGTTGGGTATGGCTAACCCCTTAAGAGTTAGAAAATCTTGGTTTTGGGAAGGGAATTCCCAAAACCTAACACAATTGTATGAATTGGTATTTCGACGAGTGTAGAACTTATTATTAAGCTTTATGATATGTTAACAATTATATAGAATTGTGATGATGCCTTGAGATGGCTTATTGATTAAATGTATATTTGTGTGCGTGTATTGGTGTAGATTATATTCCGAACAATGAGGCGAGGCCGTCGAATTGCTCGAATTACTTCTCTTGAGATAGAAGAGGAGTTTATATTCTAAATGCATAATTTGAATAATTGATGATTAAAGTATATGATGTTGCTCATGTTTGCCTTGCTATAGTTATGTTGGAATTGTGTGATGATTGATATTGTGATGATGGTATGCGTGGCAAATATGTGATTGCATTTAGAATATATGTATATGGTGTGTCCTTGGTGGTGATTGATAGTGACTAGAGGTTTTAGCAAAAGTGTATGCCTAAGTCATATTGTGAAAACACTATTGATAAGATATGATAAATGATGATAAGGATTGAATGATGTGGTTATGTGACACACCCATGAGTGATGATGAAAATATTGAGATAGTGGTTGAATGTCATTGTGTTTGTTGCAAATTAATAAATTGGAAATGGTGTCTAAAAATTAAGATGGTTAAAGAGATTGTGAATGTCACACTAAAACTTGAAACAATGGAAAGATAATTGAAATTGAAATCCACTAAGAATTGGGTGTTGACAATGTATATGTTGGTGCATACTTATGTACTTGTCTTGCATGGATGTGATACTTCTATTGAGAAGTTGTATGAGACTAAACCTTGTTGATGGTTTAATTTTGAATTGGCAGATATGTTGATGATATATGTTTTTGGAACATGCTTGTTGATATGCCTTTTGACTCCTATGTATGGATTGATATTAATGAGACTCCTTGGCTATTATATTATGAACAAGTGAATTGATGCCTCAGAGGATTTTGTGATAAATTGTATGCAATGGAGAATATTATGATTTATTGCATGCCACTAACCCAAACGTTAAGTGTAAAATGTACCCTAAGTGAGAGGGTGAGGAATCCTTGTGAGGCTGAGGCTAGCATATGCATTCTTGTATTCATGGAATGCATGGCGTATCATATTATATGTGGTTGCGATCACACAACATGTTAAAATGATTGGGATCTTGTGAAAAATGACCCTTATGGGGGAACAAATATCCAAATGATTATATATGGTTGTGATCACTTGACATATTGGAATGATTGAGATCTTGCGAGATCTTGTGAAAAAGGACCCTTACGGGGAGAGAAATATTCAAATGTTTATGCGTAGTTGTGATCACGTGACATGTCAAAATGATTAAGATCTTGCAGGATCTTATGAAAAGAACCCTTGGGGGGGACAAATATACAAATGATTATATGTGGTTGCGATCACATTGACATCTCAAAATGATTGAGATATTGCGGGATCCTATAAAAGAGACCCTTGCGGGGGATAAACATTTGAGCAGTGGTTGCGATTACTTGATATATTGTGTACACATATGTTATAAGTTGGATCCATTGCTTATGCATTTCATGTTATGACATATGCATTAGCCATAGGAACATGGCATTTGAGTTGGAGATGGCCAAGAAAAATGGTAACCTAATAAGAGTGTGAATTGATTAAAGACGTAAAAACTTGATGTTGATACTCGTGATAGCCCATGATGATGAAGGGAAATATAAATGTGTATGTGTATTTGTATGTGCTGGCTATAAGTTGTAAACAATGAGACTTGTATGCCTATGATGATATCTTGATGATGGCTTGGTGATAAATTGATGATTATATTGCAAAGCACACATGTTGTTTATATGCATATATATATGTGATCATAATGTATTCGAATTCGTTATTTTGAATATATAACTCACTCTCCCATGTTGTCTCTTTTTTTAGCATTGTGATGCAAGATTGTCATAGGATGAAAATTATGTTTTGAATCAAATCTTTTGGGGAAGGTAAATAGTGGTAATGGAATGCCTTGGTCGACAACGATTGTCAAATGTGGTGTTATGAATCAATTGTATATGATAATGTTGATGATTATTGACTTTGTGGATATGTAAATGGCAATATAGATGGATGATGATGTTGATATCATTTTAAGGATTACATCTCTATCCTTTTGGTAATGTGTATTGGCCAATTCTTTTGTAAACAACCATATGAATATCAACAATGAAAGTTTTATAGCCCCTTTGATGGGAATGATGCATATGCTGATGGAAATCCATAGATGGCTAAATTATCAAAATGTGAGGTTATGATTACAATGGTTATGCATGAATTAGAAGTAGATTTAATGACTTAAATGATGTTTAGAGTTGGTATAAAAAGAGCTTAATGGATTAATGATATGTCCTTCTATGTCTTATGCCATAATGTGAGTGATCTTTGATGATTTTATGCATAAAAAGGACTATGCATTGCATGATCTAAGGTCCCAAAGTATGTTTTCTTTGAAAATTGGAAAAAGGTGGAACAGGGGGTGATCCACGGCTAGTGGAATGATTCCACGGCCAGGGGATCTCTCTGTCCTAAAAAACATGCAAAATTGGGCATGGAAACAGAACCATCCATGACCAATGGATTACAACCATGGCCAGTGGAGGCTTCTTCCTTGAAGTGGACCTTTCTTGCAAACTGGGGCATGGACACAGATCCAACCACTGCCAACAGAAGGATCTGACTTGAAATGGATTTTCTGGCACTGTGGCAGTGACAGCCACTGCTAGTGGAATGCAACCATTATAGTGGAATGCAATCACTGCTAGTGGAATGCTCAAATGTTAGATTTTTATACTTTTTTGCTCTTTTGGGTTAGGATTTTCACATCTTTGCTTCATGGCATGTTTATACAATTGAGCGTACATGTTTTCATTAGGCTTTGACAACCAACTTGGGTATTCTTGGACCACTTCTTATACCCATTCATACTTTTTAATTAACTTACATGTTCCACAAACCCTTGAATGGGGATTTTGAAATTGATTAACCAAAGAGGACATTTGTTTTAAACCACATACCTTCTTATATCATCATATATGGGATAGGTCTTTAAAAACGTCTGGGGTTAATTATTGAAGTTATATTTTGTGGTGTTCTTCTTCCAACGGTTGTTTTAAATTGAGAAAAAAATTTATCCTAATTTCCATTATCTAAATATTAATATCCTTAATTTTATTTACTAGATTAAGGGAATCACACGTTACTTACCCTTGGTTGATATGGGAACTTGGTGAGCTTCGGCCGCTCTGGTAAATATATGATGGATATTCCTCCTAGTTGACGTACTAAAGAAATAAGATTTATGATGATAAGATTTAGGCCCTATTTGTGTAACACCCTCTCCTTACTTGGTTCTCTTTATTAGGATTGGTTATCATTTGTATAAATTTTATTTCATGTTATTAGGTTTAGAAATATTTTAGGATTAGAATTTAGGACTTAGTTTCGGGCCTTACATGGCTATATTTTCCATTTTAGGCCTTGTCTAGGTACTAGCTTGCTTTAAGCCACTTTTGGGCCATGTAGTTTTAGTTTTTGGGCCTTGGGTGAAGCTTTTTCAAGCCCACCCAAGCCAAATCCGAATTTTTAGTTTCCTAGGAGGTATAAATACCTCATTTTCTTTATAATGCTTCATAAATTGAATTTTAGAAAGTTTTAGTTAGATAAGCTCTTACTTCTCTCTAGAAAAAGTAAAGCATAGCTTATTTCTCTTTGTTCTTATCCTTTGGCTTCCTCCTAAAGATGGTGAACCTCACTTTTCCTTATCTCCCTAGCCTTAAAGAGTGGCAGCAATCAATTCTCCTACACTAGTCTTCCATTCTTCTCCATTTCTCTTGTATTTTCAAGCCTAGATCTAGGTTTCTAAGCTTCAAAAACCTCCATTTCCTTCCACTCAAGGTCACAGCCTACACCATAACATGCCATTTCTGAATTCGTTTCATCACTTTAGAGTCATTTGCTTTGGATTTAAAGAAGGAAGAAGAGAGAGATCCATCTCTCCTTAGGATTTTCAACCAAAATCCTATAACATTTGGTATCTAGAGTCTAACTCTTATTCGTTTCTTTTCTTTAGATCTGCACTTTTGTATTAAGATTCTAAAATTTTAGTTTCTATAGTTACATTCTCCTTATCTCTAGCTTCAATTTGATATATCATATGTGAAATTCCACCAAAAATTTAAAAAGTTCTTACTTCTTCATTTTTTAGATCTACCTAGTTTGGCTTTGAATTTTGCAAAGTGCCTTCACATTTTTTGTTACTACACTATTATGAAATATAACCTCAAAGTTTTAAAAAAATTGAGCAAAATTTTTTTTAGGATAACACTATGACCTTAGGTGTCTTCTAGTGCAAGTAACCTTGTCTTTTACCTTCTTTTGTGCATTCTCTTTGCATCTTGTGGTTTTATTTTGTCCTATATATGATTTGAAATGTTAATTTTGTTTTGAATTGTTTCAAAACCATGTGGTTTTATGTGTGCATATTAAGTGTTTGTTGAATTGTTAGTGTGCCTTTAGCTTCCTTAGACAATGTCTTAGGTTAAGGAGCTTGTTTCTTGTGTTTCTAGGCATATCTTATTGCATTTCGCTATAGTTTGTGTTGCAGGACTCTTAAGCATTTTAAATACATCTTTTAAAGTGCTTTACAATCTCTTTTGTATTGGTGTAATCCACCTCTCTTTAAGGTGGATGTTGTCCTTATTAATTTGTAAGTTGTTAGAACTCCTTAGGCATGTTTTGTCTCTAGTTTAATTTCATTTTCCAGCACTTGTATGTCAATCTTTACATGTTGTTTTTGTGTTCATTTTAATGTTTTTGTGTCATAAAACATTGCCTTCTAATGCCTTACATCATTGGGAGAAGATGCTTGCATTGTGCCTTTGTTAGCTTCTTAGTTTAGTCCTTTTTTGTGTACTTTTTGGAACAATTTGCAATTCTATTTTGGTGTAGTATTTTTAGCAAAAAAAATAGGGAAAATATCAAAAAATAAGTGAAAAAAATTGTGAAAAGGAAAAAGCTTGAAAGGTCCACAATTGTGCATTTATTTTGGTCCTTTCTTGGCAAAAAGAGTGGAAAAAATAAGTGTTTAACCCCCTTGTAATAAAAAAAATTCCAACACCCTCATTTAATTTTTTGCAGTAGTTTAATTGTTTCACTTATGTTGTTTTGTGCACTTGCTTCAAAGGAAAAAGACTTCGGAACTATATGTTCCCTCCCGGTTCAAAGGGGACCCCATGGTACCCCCTCATCCCTTTAATTTAACAGATAATGATTCTCCATTATCCCACCAAAAGCGGTTATCTCCCTTACTGGACTTAGGCCTGGTTTCCCCTTTTTTCCTTTACTTTACTAGTGTATAAATACATCCTATAGACTCACATTGTAACCCAAGTGACACATATTAAGAATTAATAAACCTAATCCCTAAAGGAATTCTCTAGGGTTTCGTGCTAATACTCTGTGTGTGAATATTTTGCCTGAGCACGAGCTGTCGACAACTTTGAAGATAAGCATGAGCACGAGCTCTTGGCAATTTATGGTAATCCCAAACACAGGCTCTCGGTAATTTACGGTAAGCTCGAACATAGGCTCTCGGCAATTTACGGTAAGCCAGAACACGGGCTCTCGGTAATTTACGGCCAACCCGAACACGAGCTCTCAACAATTTATGGTAAGCCCGAACACGAGCTCTTGACAATTTATGGTAAGCCCAAACACGATTTCTCAGTAACATACGAAAAGCTCAAGCACGAGCCCTCGGCAACATACGAAAAGCTCGAGCACAAGCCTTCAACAACATACGAAAAGCCGGATCACGAGCCTCGGCAACATATGAAAAGCCCGAGCACGAGCCCTCGGTAAAATACGAAAAGCCCGAGCATGAGCCCTCGACAATATATGAAAAGCCCTAGCATAAGCCCTCGGCAATGTATGACAGGCCCGAGCATGAGCCCTCAATAGTATGATTCTAACATACGAGAGACCCGAGTAAATGCTTACTCGGTGACCGACTCTTATACGTTAAGAAAATGAGACCTGAGTAATATACGCTTACTCAGTGAACGACTCTTATACGTTAAGAAAATGAGAGACCCGAGTAATATACGCTTACTCGGTGAACGACTCTCATGCGTGCAACACGAAATACCCGAGTGTGATACGCTCACTCTGGATGAATCAAAATTATCTCCTTCCGAATAAGGGCAAATAAGGCCCTAAGACTCTGAGTAAGCGACTCAAGAGTAATGACAACCCATCACTCGGCAAATTCTTTACTAACGACAAAATCCCAATTACAATAGGTCCCAGAGCAATAAATTTCCAAGTGTCAAGCATGAGGCACCATGTCATTCCAGCTAAAAAGCAGATGTAATAATTCCAGTGAAAAAACTAGGAGAGCCATTCCTTAGAAGAACATCGTACGAAAAGGAAGAAATACCACTCGGACCATCACACCTTCGAAAAAGATATTTAAAGCTAGCAGTCAAATAGGAAGACCCATACCGGGTGAAAGAAGTCACTAGTAAATTAGCACACCGACTTGAAGAGTTAAAGAATATTATTAAGTGAATGCAACAAGGGTGCTCTTTTTCCTGCTTGGGGGGTTTTCCCCTACTGGGTTTTCCCTTGAGAGGTTTTTTAACAAGGCTTGCCAAAATAAGTAAAAATGTATTACCGTCGAATGTAATGTAGACACTCTTTTTCCTACTTGAGGGTTTTTGGTTAGTCTATGCACTATGAGCTTTATGTTTTTTCATTTGTATCATTTTTCTACTTATCAATAAAATAAGTATTTCAGTTTAAAATTGTTTTAAAACGTATTTATCCTTGTAGTAATAGGTCATATAAAAGTTATTCCTAAAATGTCCCTAGTCAAGTATTTACATGGGGACATGTAATTACATTGAGACTAGTGTGTGAGTGTACTGATGACCTGATCTCACAGACTATAGATATAGATGATATCAAGTCTTCACACAGGTACACATTAAGAGTAATGATGTACTGGACAGACCCACAATGACAACGTTGCATGGATCGTTACATGAATGTCATAAACGATTCTCTATGTGATAATGGTATATGTAGTCCTTCGACCTGAAGTCACTATGATTCCTACATGAAGAGTTTATTGTTTTAATACAATTAAACGTCTTCTGTAACAAGAGGACTATAAAGGTTGTGATTAGGCAATGAACAAATTATATAGAGGGATGTGAGTGATGTAGATGGGATTTGTCTCTCCTATATGACAAGAGTGATATCCATAGGCCACTTGATGGAGTAAGACTAAGAAAATGCATGGCTGTGTTAGAAAGAATAAATATTAGATATTTATTAGGATCAAGTCTACTCCGGTATCAAGTAAAATAAATTGGGCCGTACAAGGATGACGCGACCATGCCTTGGGCACAATTAGGATATCGCGACAAAAGGAACAAACATATTAAATAATTATCACTTATACATTATATTGATATTAAATAATATTCGGACATAATGATGCATTGCTAGATGCCGCTCTTATTTTATATTAGTAATAAAATAATTTATTATTAATATGACTAGGTATTTTACCTATAGGGTCACACACATAGAGTAAGCCCATCAGAAAATGTTTTGTTTTATTTTAGTTGGACTAAAATAAAGCTATTAGGCCTAACTCATTCAGAATGAGTAAGGAGCCCACTCTTTAGAGATAACAAATTAGGTTAAACCTAAGCCTATAAATAGAGCATAAGATGCTCATAGGCCGTTCACTAAAGTGAGACATAAATTCGCAAAAGTTGCAAGAGCTACACGCCATCAAACTAGCAGTTGGCAAGTGTTGCGATTCTGGTGGGAGTGCTCGTGTGGACTCCTAAAGGACGAGGCTACGACTGCTTCGGTGTTCTTCAAGAGGTAATCCAAAACAAATTTTTTTTGTGTTTGTTTTGTGCTTTGAAACACGACACTTTGCAAATCCTATGGAATCCCTATTTTTCACTGCTCATGTTCTAGGGATTCCCTAACATTTTTCCCACTGGGTTTTCCCCCAAGAGGTTTCTTACAAGGCCCGCCACGATAACAAATGAGACAAGTACGACTCGGCTCATCTCACGGAGAAACAACAAAAGTTCAAGACTAGAAATCGTTTGGTATACAACCAACTGGAATTGGTTACCCGATCCGCTCGGATTTGATCACTCGATATCGACTACAAACTCAGGATAAACCTTCACTTTACACCCGGCATGGGGATATCTTACCATAACACTTAGTTACTTCGCTTAACTCTACACTTGAAGCTCGTGACTAGGGGGCTCCTGTTCCCTCCCGGGTCAGAGGGGGCCCACGGTAGCCTCTCATCTCTTTAATTTAGCAGATAATGATTCTCCATTATCCCACCAGAAACGGTTATCTCCCTTACTGGACTTGGTCTGGTTTCCCCTTTTTTCCTTTACTTTACTAGTATATAAATACAGCCTATAAGTTCACATTGTAACCTAAGTGACATATATTAAGAATTAATAAACCTAATCCCTAAAGGAATTCTCTAGGGTTTTGTGCTAATACTCTATGTGTGAACACTATACAAAAAAATTTGGACTTATAAGCATTTAAGAATTTCTAGTTTGCACTTTTTGTGTGCCTTCTTTACTTGTTTCATTTAATTATTTGATTGTCTTCTTTGTCTCTTAGTTTGTCACATCATTATTCCACTCTTGTGTACCTTTGTTTTTTTAGCCTTTGTGTCTTGCCAAGTTCTTGTTTGTTACTTCTAAATTTGGTTTAGCTTCTAAATTTTACTTTTCTTGGTTGTCTCCTTTTTTCTCTAAGTTTTGTCACTTGATTATTTCACTTCTTGGCATTCTTTGAGATTAAGGATTGGTGAGAACATCATTCTTTATCTAGTTCATATGGTTTTATGGTGGGTGATGCATGGCAAGTTTACCCCATGTTCACTTGTAGTAAAATGAGTGTCGTTCCACTAGGGGACTATTGAAATTTGAAAACTTCAGTTCGAATAATTTAAGCGGGAAAAGAGTGGATTTTGATTGTGATGTTGCAAAATTAAAAACTAAATAGAGAAACAAGCGTAAATAACATTTAACTAAAAAGAAAACTTAGATAGAAAGAAAATGGGATTAGATTTCATCTATCTCACCCGGCTCAACCCTGAATGTATTCATACAAATGGTATTTAGAATGATAAATTTTTACGCAACAAATCAAAAGTCATTTGTTTTGATTCATCGAATATGAAATCCTAAGAAAACTCCTAAAACGTCGATCCCTTAATCATTTTAAGAAATTTTCCAGCCTTATAATCAATTGTTAAAAGCGTCCAACATGTTAGAAGCTATTCCTAACACTTGAGCGTATCGAGTATTTCATCTGGATCGGTTTTCCCAAATTGTTTTCCAGCAACTTAAGAAAACTGAATCAAGCAACTATTTATCCAATAGAATCAAGCAATAAGTATAGAATGAAATACAAAAACCAATAGATCAAAATACCATATATATAAATATAAAGCCAATGTATGTCGGGCTTGAATCGACTACATCCAATACCAAAAAGAGGTTTAGCTACTCATGGTAGCCATTACAAACCACAAAATCAGAGAAAAAAGAGAAGAAAACAGTTTCTACGGCCTTTGTAAGCTTTCACAATAGAGAAATAGAGAATCCATCCTTTTGCGCACTAAAAAACTCCCTTAAAAACTCAAGCTTTTTCCTTAAATATAAGTGGTCTCGCTCAAGCGAGAGCTACTTGCAAGTGCTGAGTGAGCTGGTTTTGTCTTTGAAGCCTCGTTCAAGCGAGCATAGTCTCGCTCAAGCGAGAAACATCATGATCATGCTGCTCTATTTTTGCTTGAGCGGAAAAGTCCCTCGGTCAAGTGATAACTACACATCTGGCTTTTGTAACATTCTCGCTCAAGTGAGATTCCATTTGATGCTCTTTGGATATTTTTTGCTTGAGCAAAACCTACCTCACTCAAGCGAATATCTTTAGTGTGCTCTCTATGTCTTTCCTGCTCAAGCGAGCAAAGCCACGCTTAAGCGAAAGGCTCCCCCAAGCAATACTGACTTCGCTTAAGCGAGATACTCCATTTTTTGCTTGAATTTTTACCACTTTAACTTATTCCTTTCTCTAATTCCCTGTTTACCTATATAAAAGTAATAAAACATAGATTAGATGTCGTCATAACTAACAAAACCAAGGCTAGGGAATATAATTTCAATTTCTTACTGATTTATCAATTAATTTGCTTTTAATTTGATAATTTCTCAGTATAGCTATCTAAATATTATAGAAAATTATCATACAATGGACACCTATTAAACTCTCCCCAACCTAGATTTTTGCTTTCCCTCTAGCAAAATTTCCTAAGTAACAAAACTATAATCAGTTATTGAAAATTAATCATACTGACTGAGGTAAAACAAATAACCTTTAAACATAACTTTATATACAAACACATGGTTCATGAAAATACAACAATACACATGTAGATCAAAGTAACTGAAAACTATAAAGACAAGGAATCCTCTTATGCTCACAGGTAAACATTTCAAACTCAACATCATTAATCATGCTTAAATCTAGATTGCCTATCATTTCTTATCATATTGCTATCAAAATAAATAACATGGATCCTAAGGTCTTCAAAAGGGTTTAATGAGACTAAGGTTACAAAAAAATCATTGGTTTTTCATGGATTCAAAATGCATACTATATAAAAAAAAGCATCTATACATCATCTCTTATTATTTTCAAGCATGCACTTTGTTCTTTTTCACTACATTTTCCTTTACCAAGATCTTTCTTCTCTTTCTTCTCATGTCCAATTTTAAATTTTCTATTTTTTAGGGTATTTCTTTTTCTTTTTCTTTTACAGCAGAATTTCATATTTTCTTATTTAATTGAACTTTTATAACCAACCAATAGCCCTATTTTCACTTGCACCTATGCTCTTTTCTATACAACATTTAAAAGGGGTAGGAATTTATTATTCATGCTTAGGTTCATAGAATAAGGTAACAAGAAATGAAATTTTTAGCTCAAAGGGCTAGAGAACAAAAAAGGGATAATTATATATACAGGTTGGCTATCTGGCCATGACTATTCCTAATTCTAACAAAATTGCCTTAGTCATTTCCATGCTGGTTTAAATGATGCATAATGATAGAAAATTGGGCAATAAAGATTGCATATAATTCAGTGATACCTCTCTTGGTGTTTAACAGATTATCTCAACTCACTTGACTTAAGGTTTTATTCCTTTATCCAAACAGTAACAAAGTTCAATTATTAAACAAGTTCTTACTTATATCCACATCCTCACTTTCATCAATTTTAAAATTCAGCCACAGTGTTTTTATTTTCGAAAGGATAATCCACTTAAGTAATTACCCTGAATCAGTTTTCTTGATTTGTTCATAACTAACTATATTCATTACTTACCAAAAATTTCCTAACTTCTTACTTATTGAATATCTATCAAAATGTTTCCATTATATTTATCAAACAAAAAACATATATAGCTATATCATATTACTAATTAGTAACGCGGTATTTCCAAAAAAGACATGATATAAACACAAGAAATCTAAAACATCAACTGCTAAATAATATAAGTATTAACTATGCGATCAACTATCCACATCATGCAAAAAGTAGTAAACCAGAAAATAAACCATAATTGTTTAAAAAAGCTATAAAATGCTAAAATAAAATATATGAAAATATAAAAACTGATAAACTTGTATGAGAGTGTCAGTCGCCTCTCATGACCCTGTCCAGCTGGTCCTCAAACTCCTCATCCCGCATCTCTTGAACTGCTCCTGATGCTCCACTCTCCTCAAATATGATGGGGCCAAATTCAGGTTTGTAATCACCAGGTCTTGCTGATGGTCCAGCTCTAGATACTCCACCCCCTGCAAAAGAAGGTTGGTCCCCAGGCCATGCAATGTAACCAGAAAAGTCATCTAAGGCCATCCAAAGGTTATGTTGACCTGAAGGGATACTGGAATAAAGACCATGGTGGGTATGGAGGAGGCTTTGGCGTGTGGCGCTCTGTTGAAGGTGGAAGTGCTGCTGCTGGATGTGAAGTTGACTGGTAGCCTCAAGAATACGAGCCTCCATGGTGGATTGACGTTGAGGCTGAGATGGGGTAGAATCTATGGTGACATCAACTGTTGACTCCTCTACTGGTGGTGGTGGTGGTCGTGGTGGCTGCTCTTGTCTTGGTGCTGGTGGTGTACAATACTGAGTGATGAAGCGACGATCAATGGATGGTCTGATGGAAAAAAGTTGCTAGATGTCAACTCTATTCACTGCATAGAAACTGGTGACAAAAATAGGAAAACCAAGACTGCCATTCACCTTTTGGCCTGAAGTTGTGGTCTTCACTTCTATCTTGAGGAATTTATGTATCTCATCTAAAATAATACGGGCTATGTCCACTGACATATCAGGATTCATAATGCATTTCAGAAGGTTACACTTCTAATATGTCAAATCTAATACATGTCCAGTGGGTGTCACATTGGCCAAAAGAAATGTTGCCCAAACCTGTGTAATAAATTTCATGTCCTTGCATTGGATTTGGAGAGGGTTTAACTATGGCACCTTTACTCCGATATAATAATATTAAAGATAACATTAAAAGTGAGGATAAATTTTTTCACGGTTTAGAATAAAATAAATAATAGATAAGGTACACCATAATATATGACTTCAATAACTAACCCCGGGCCATTTTAAAACATATCCCATATTTGAATATATGGGGAGCTACGAGATTTAAAACAACAGTTCTCCTTGGACAATCAATCACATGATCTTTCATACAAGGGATTGTGGAATGTATAAGTTATTTGGAAATGTAAATGGGTATGGGATTCATAGATACCCACATTGATTGCCAAAAATTTATGAAAAGGCGTACATTCAATTAGACAAACGTACCATGAGGTAAGGGATGCAAGGTCATACTTCATATACATCAAACAGTGCCCAAATTTATGGAAAATTATTCATTTGCAAATCATGAATCGATTCAGGGCTTGTATGAATCGATTCATGTGAAGTTGGAGCCATGAACAGTGAAAACAAAACCTCCTAAATCGATTCAAGACTCGTGTGAATCGATTCAGGTGAATTGGAAGTGTGAACAATGAAAATAGAACCTTTTGAATCTATTCAAGCCTCGTATGAATTGATTTAAGCCACTCCTGGAGCTAGGGCTAAGCAGCGGGTCGGATTTACCCGTTTAATCCGATTATCCAATCCAATCCAATTAAATTGGATAGGATTTTTTTGGTCATCGGATCAAATCCAATCCAATCCAACCAAGATCCAATTATAATCGGATCGCATATCGGATTTGACGTTTAAAAATTTGAGTACTTGATGAGTACCCAACCTATTTTTATATTATTTATTTTATTTAAATATAGATATATATTAATATTTTTTCTCACATACTCATGTTTTCCCTTTAGAGCAAATAAGGGAATACCCAATCCAAGGTTAAAAAAATAGAAATACTCAATCCACACCCATGTTAATAAAAAAATGGCATAACTACCTTGTTATTGTTGTCATTTTATTTTAAATTTAAATGTATTGTTAAAATAGATTTGATTTATATTTCTATTGATTATGTGTGTTATTAAACACTAGTAAGTACTATGTTGTGATGTTTGACATGGACTTTAAGATGTTAGTAGTTTTTTTATATTGTGGTTTCATAAAAAATATAACAAATTTTCTTTAATCGGATATCCAATTATCCAAACCAATTTAGATCGGATCGGATTGGATTGGATTTCAAAAAAAAAATTACAAAAATCCAATCCAATCCAATCTAATGAAATTTGATTGGATCGGATTATTTTTTGCGTGAAATCCAATCCAATCCGGTACTTGCTGACCCCTACCAGGAGCCTCTGAATCGATTCAAGGGATATGTGAATTGATTCAAGGAGCTCCAGTAGCTCATGAATCGATTCAGGAAAGTCTTGAAACGATTCATGACAGCAACTCCTACAGAATTTCACTTAAAAGCCAAATTTTTCAACTTCTAACTATCCTAACTTTTACATATCAAATCCAAACGCTACCAAATTTTGACACCACCAATTATACATCATTTATGACATGTGGCAACCGGCCGTACTCAAAAATTCTAAAAAATGAGAGACTTATGCGCATAAACACGTTTAGCCCATTTTTAAGCATTTTTGTGCAACTCAAGGGTCAATTCTTAATGAAATTGACCCATTCCAGTTTCTACAAGTCATAAACCATACATGGAAGCTATTGGCACTATCCTCATGTTATCAAATTCTCATAAAACTCTATTTGACTCTACTAGTTCCTCAATTATGCATAAAAGTCACATAAAACTCATCATATTCATGTTTCTACATTCAACCAACATTCTAACACATGATTTAACTTAATCATCATGCACATTCTAATTAAACCACATACATGATGCATCAATGCCATTAACATGGCCAACAAGTTCAATTTTCAGTAATCATCATGAATTGCATTGGTGATACAAAATGATCACAAGTTCTTTCCAATGATCCTAATGTATCAATCATCATTCTAAGGTATCAATCATCCATATCCAATCATCAACATACATACAAAATATCAACTATGGTGTGGCTATACAAAACAAGGCCATATACAGAATTTTCCAGGAGATGTATAAAACTATCAAAATCAAAACCATGCCAGCCAAGGCATCCATACCAATCTTTTCTCCATACCATACCTCATCTCTTGAAAAGTCCCTCCATGGTCAAGCCCTACAACACAAGAACTAAAAAGTAGACAACATGGAGAGTGAGTATACTTTCTCAATGATGAAAATCAACAAATTGTGATAATATAATATATATATAAGTGTAATTCAACATCTTCTCCAATCGAGGAGTTCAAATAACTAATAAAGCCACATACTTCATAACTTCCATTGAACACATATCTTCATATACAACAAGTCCACTAATAAGGACATCGCTAAGTAAAACTAAATCATCAATTCACAATATCAACACACCTATTATCACAATCCACAAGACACATAAAGAGGCCACACCAACGATCAATACATAATTAGTTAGTGTCCAAAAAAGATTTTATCTTTCAATTCACACTCTTAATAAGGTGTTATCATTCTTGATTTCCCTCAACTCAAATGCCATGTCCCTATGGCTAATGCATATGTCTTACTATATAATGTATATGCAACGGATCCATTTCAAAACATTTCACATAACCCATGCGCACATGGTTCCTCAAGTGATCGTAACCACTTATAATCAATCAAGAGTATGTCCCCCACGCAAGGGTCCATTTTCATAGAATCTCGTAGGATCTTTATCATTATGATTGTAACCACATTCATTATTCTCAAATTGGTTTCCCCCACGCATAGGGTACTCCCTCTCATATAGTCCCGCAAGACTTTCATCATTTCAATACATTGGTGATTGCAACCACCCTCATTCATTCACATATTGGTTCCCCCACGCATAGGGTACTCCCTCTCATAGTCCTGTAAGACTTCATTATGATCACAACCATATTCAAAATGTTATGTCATGCATGCTATGAATGCAATAATGCACATGCTAGCCTCATCTTCATAACTATTCCTCACCCTCTCAATTAAAGGTAAAATTTGCACTTAACTTCTTAGTTAGTGACGCACAATCATACATATATCATTCTCCAAGGCATACCACACACAATATTCAGGATTATACTAGCCAAGGATTCATACCAATGCCTATCCACACATGGAATTCAAGAGTATGGAAAACATTATGCATCCAACTCATATCCCCATGAAATGTATCAAACCAACATCCAATTATCAATAGGAGTCCATCTCAAATCATATCACACCCAAGAGGTTATACATCTATTTATGGAAGAACATGCAAACATACATCAATATATATACATTATCAACATACAATGTCTCATACATTTAGAAATACACTTCTCTCCTACCTCAAGAGAAGTACTCTTCCTGGTTTGATGGTCCCGCTTCACAAGAGTTATCAAATCCTACATTGAATACATATAGAATCACATCAACCACTCATTCAACATCATTTTCAAATTTCTTGCATATCACTAATGCATACATACATATGAGTCTTATTATATCAAAATTGTAATAAGTTTTCATTTTCATTTTCTCTTTCTCTTAGGTTTCGGGAATTCCTTCCCTTAAATCAAAAATCATTATAATTAAAGGCAACAACCTAACTAATTAGGTTACCCACACATACCAATTTCTCTCTCAACTCCTCAAGTGGGTTTTTCTTATTTATGGCTTCCAACCACCATCCTTAATCATCACCTATGGAAATCTCTCATCATTAATACATTCTCATCATCATTAATTTCCTATCTCACTCATATTCCATATTTCCCCCAAAATTAAGGGTTAGAGTTTTATCAAAAACCCAACAACCATCATAAATGTATATGATTCATCACTTCCAACCCATATTTTTATGTACCCCAATCAGTGCTCATACAACTCACATTTATTTCACCCTACCTTTGGGTTTTTATATTTAAAGCTCCCATTCAATCTCCACATACATTTAATACTCTCCCAAGCCATAATAACCCATAACCTAGGTCCAAGCACAATAAAAATGATGAGGAACTTACCTTAACCAAGAAATGAAAATGGGAACCAAGGCAAAGGAAAGGGTGACGAAAATTGAAGAAGAGAGGGAGGAGCTTCAAGCCACCATGGTCTCCTTCTTGCACAATGGAGAATGAAAATTGAAGATGGGAAGAGGCACCAACCTTGTCTAGGTTTTGGAGAGTGGAAGAAGATAAAGGTGAATAAGAGAAAGGAGAAGTGAAGGGAGTCCAAAGGTGTTTTACCAAGGGAAAGGGAGGTCACGAGAAATGAGAGTAAAATAGTGAGGTTTTCATTTAAGTTTTAAACCCATCACTTAAATTTCTCTGTTTTATAATAAACAGGATCTCAGTTCAGGCTCAATACTTTATCTAAAAATTATTCCAATTACATATTCAGATTCACAATAATATTCTTAACAGCCCTGACTAATGACATCTCAATCGGAGATACTTGGTCTGACACCCATATTTCAACTGGGTATTAAGTTCAGTACATCAAGCTTAATAAATTATGAAAATCATAATAAATCCCAATTAATCTATTTCCATACTTTTAGGCCATAAATCCTTCCATATATCATTATTTATTTCCCTTAAATGGGTTATTTATATAAAAATTGGGATGTTACAGTGACTACCTTGACCCATTTGAAATTGACAGCTTAGTAAACAAAGAGTCCTCTCTAAATCATCTGTGCAGAAGAAATCATTACGCTCTCAAAAAGAAATAATGGCATGAATCTCCCTCCTCTAAGGTCAATGGAGTACCCAGATGATCATTAATAGTATCTTTGTTGTGGGAGATCCATTTGCCTCTAACATAGGTCCTGTAGTCTCTGAAACTATCCTTTGGCCATGCATTGGCGTAGAACTCTGTCACAACATCAGGATCAAACTTAGGGCGGGGGTTAGCCATCCTCAGCCAACTACACCTCTCCAGGACATCTATAAATTCGTCACACTCTCCTCACCGTAAATTCACTTAGCGCTCCAGAATGAAGTTCCATTACTGAATTTCCTCGAAGCGCTTGGCCCGGTCTTTATCTCTAAACCGGGGTCACATAGGAGGGTTATCTTCAGAAGTATAAGAGTTGTTGCCCTTATCTTACCTAGTTGTCTCAAAGGTTATAGCAACGACTTGTTTAGTTTGGGCCATCCTACAAAATAATGGAAAACAATACCACATAAAAAGGGGTTACCATTAAACAATGGTCAATTAATGCTATGCCATAGAAATTTAAAAGAAAGGCACAAAATAAAACCATCCAGTTATCAATTGTTCAACATAAATTCAACATTATAAAAGCAATCATGTACTCATCTAAACAATTAACAATAGGACATCCTTGGGGAATAACTTTAAGCATTAGATTATAAGCATTGTGGAACATGAATGAAAAACTAGCATGACAGAGTGAAACAATTAGTAACTTGAGGGACCAAGCAACACAATTAGACTTTTCAAGTTATAAGGTAAATTACAAGCCAAAAAAAATAAGGTTGGAAAACATTCTATTCATTGGAGCATTATAACAAACAGTTGGTGTGCACATTTTGTTACTACAAATAATTCACTTATGGCATTCCCATTTGATTCTGAAGTTCCTCGACCTGTAGAAAAATGAAACTATTATAGCAATAGACAAAATTTTTAGATTTATTTATCTTTGAGAAATGTCTTCATCCTCTTCAGGGACTTCTGGTGGATTAAAAAAATGAAGAAGCTTGTATCATATGGCATTCCCTTGTGTTTAGAGTATCTAATAAATATCCTTTATGGGCCACTCATGAGGCCCCTCTTTTGTTGATCATGAAATTATATGCGGATGTAAGTCGACAAAGTAATATGGATCACTGTTGGATCTATGCTGTTAATTTTATATATTGTTAAAACAATTCTCAACCCTACTCTTTAGCTCTAGATAAAAGTCATTTTATATGTTGTTAATTTTCCTCTGAATGTCTTGATGCCTTGAACCTGGTCTGTGATTTCGATCCACACATTAATACGTTGCTTGGGGCATATTCACGCCACATGCGTGCTCCATCTAATTACAAAATAAAGAGCACCAAGGGTACACTCATCACAAAATTACAAAGAGTACATGTTTATGAATATTTTTAATTAAAATTTTAAATAAAAATTTTCCATTTTTTATTAGTATTGATCCGGTCTAGATACCGGCACCTGGGCAAGGGTGTAATTCACCATCCTCGCTGTACTACCGTTCCCGCAGGTACGCCTCTGGACTGTAAACCTGTATAAGGCATTCTCCTTGTACCGGTTTGTCTAGGTTTTTACCTTGTACACCAGAAAGCATCCAGTCACTTGACAGAAGGTACAAGGTACAACTGTAGGGGGAATTTGTGAGAGATACGGCTCTCCCCGCATCGTGTGTCAAAATCGTACACTGAGCAGTGTACTATTTGTCCCCTGGCTGAACTTGTCGATTCATTCTCCATGCTCACCTATAAATAGTCCATTCTCACACTCAGAAAATGTTATGTTGTTCTTACTCTCTATACACTGTTCTATTGCTTGAGCTCTCTTAACTTGAATCCTAATTCTAGTTACTGACTCGAGCATTGGAGAATCTTCACAGGTGACACCACCTTTTACCCCACTTCAACATGAAAGCTTAGTGAGAAAGATCTCCAAGACAACAAGACCGGTTTCTCCCACTAAGACACCGGATTAGAATACCAGATACCCACTATACCGGTGTGCAAATTCTCTTATCATTGACTTTTGTGGCTGGTCCACACTCCAGATTTTTGACCCCGGATCAGACCAGTTCAAGTATTTTCTTACTTTTTGTCAAATCAAATGGTATCTTAAGGGTAAGAATTTAATGGGTAGTGTTTATATAAGAAGATTTACTTGTATTAAATAAAAAATGAAAGTTTTAAAAGATCATTAATATTTTAGGTATTTCCCATATAATTTTCTATAAAATATTTATATTTTACAAGGCTAGATAAACACTTATAGTAAATTAGGTTTGTCATGCTTAAATATAAGAAGGTTAACATGTATTGATAATATTATAAATAATTTTTTTATTTTTAAAGGTTTAACTAATGTTGCTTAAGCACTAATTGGTCTAATTCGAAAACATCTTGCTTTGAATATGAATTGATAAAAGTAAAATTCATTAAAATAAAAATTTGATTAAATGTAAAATATTGAGTTGGTTTTATAGATTTTATTTATCTACTTGTTAATTGATTAAAATGGTCCTTTAAATTGTAATATAGGTGATTGAACACTTATAACATGTACTCTTTGTAATTTTGTGATGAGTGTACCTTTGGTGCTCTTTATTTTTTAATGATATTTTGAGTATTTAAAAAGCATACTTTCTAGAGCCTGAATTCTTGTTATTCCCTTCTATGTGGTTGTAGGCGTAAATCACTTGCTGTTGGTAAACTGACATTCCATAATAATAATAATAATAATAATAATAATAATAATAATAATAATAATAATAATAATAATAATAATAAACTCTTTTTACTTTTTGCTGAGTGGTGGATATATGCTTTACCTCTTGAAGAAGCTTTTATGTGGTTAATTACTTTTTGTGTTTTATAATTAATGTTTTACAAGTTTTCATTTTAGAGATTAGAATTACTGTTTTATAAATAGATGGTGGGCATGCTCAACATAGGGAGGCTATGGAGTGGAGTGAAGAATGTAAAAAGTATTTCTTAGAGATCTTAGTAGATAGGGTCAATAGAGATCCTAATGGTCATCGAACTTTTAAAACAACTAATTGGGAAGAAATGGATGAAATTATATTTATGAAATTTGTAAAAAGATATGGTGTTGATAAGTTAAAGGAAAAATACCATCGAATGCAAGGTGTGCATTCAAAATTCAGTGAGCTAATAAGTAAAATTGGTGTTACATGGGACTCTAATAACAATATTGTATCCGTTGAAAATGGAGTTTGGGATGAATTTTTTAAGGTACAAATTATGCTCTAAATTGTTAATTTTATTACCCTTTGATGACATAATATATTAATTAATTAATTAATTTAATATATTACAGTGAGATAAAATCTACAAATCTTTTAAGAAAAAGGTTGCAAGCTATACCCATTATTGAATATTGTCTTCAGTAGTTCCTCTGCAAATGGTGTTTTTCATAATGCTTCAACTGTAGCAACTCAAACTTTAGAAGAAGAACACAAAATTAAGGAAGAATATCTAGGCGTATATAGGGGTGGAATTGGAATAAGTGAGTGTAGGTGATGATGGTAGTAGAGGTGAGGCTAGTAGCAGAAGAAAACGTAATTATGTGTTGATTTGGAGTCTTTAGATTGTAGTAGAAGGGTTAAAAAAATTCTAAAAGGGATGAGATTGATGCATTGATGGACGCATGGTCCCAATCTATAGTTGCTAAAAAGGAAAGAGATATAGCCAAGGTTGAACGTTACAAATCACAACGCAATGAAGCTACTGAAGAATTTTCTATTACAAATTGCATGACTATATTAGATGAGTTACCTGATTTTGGCACTACTTCTTATAACAAGGCCATTGGGTATTTTGTTGACCCAAATTGGAGGAAGATGTTGCTACTTTGTCTAAAGATAGGACAAAGGGTTGGGTGGATGGTTTGGTTTGATGTTTTTGTGTTATATTAATTTTTAGGACTTATTTATAATAATCTTTAGGATTTTCTTCTTGACTTATGAACGTTGGCACGCGAGTTGAATTATTTATAATAATTTTTAGGATTTCCTACTTATGAATGTTTTATTAGTACATTGAAACATTAAGCATTATTATGTATATGATTATATTTACTTAGTTTATAACGCTGATTATGATAGAAATTTGTTGTTCTGTAGAGTTGGATATGGATATGCATGTTATGTCAGATTCATCAAATAAGTTATAGCTCAGATGAAGAATCTGATATGGACATGGAAATGGATATGATGTTCTTTTTATTCTTGAAGGAACATACTCATACCTTTGTTAATAGAATTCCTTGTAGGACGTCGATGCTTAGTGGAAAATAATATATGAGAGAAATATTGTGTGGAAACCCTTCACAATGCTATGAATCATTTCACATGAAGTCAAATGTGTTTTTAAATTTATGCGACAGTTTGAAGATGTTAAATCTATTACATAATTTAAGAAATATTAGCGTAGAGGAAGGTTTGGCAATGAGATTAAGAATTTTATGCCATGGCACTAGACAAAGGCTAGTCAATGATCGATTTCAACATTTAATTGGAACAACTCATGTTTGGTTTAAGTAGGTGTTAAGAGCATTAAAGACATTTGGTACAACGGTAATTAGACGTGTTGATCGAGGTGAAGTTCAACCAGAAATTCTAGGAAATCCTAAATGGTATCCGTACTTCAAGGTATAATATAATCACTACTTCCAACTTCTTTAATTTCATTCTAAATTAATTTAAATATAATTTTTTTATTTTAGAATTACATTGGTGCCATCGATGGAACTCATGTGGCAGCATGGGCACCAGCACGTAAACAGAAGTCTTTTTGTGGAAGGAAAGCAGTTCTTGTCACCCAAAATGTCATGGGTGTTTGCTCACATGATATGATGTTCACCTTTATGTATACTGGTTGGGAAAGAACAACTAATGATTCTCGCGTATTTGTAGAGGCGGTATATAGAACTGAAAACAGATTTCCTATACCTACCAATGGTATGACTCATTATTATGTGAAAATATATTACAATAGTAACATGATTTCATTAACTAACTTGTCTTCCTATTTTCTTTATAGATCATTTCTACGCTGTGGATAATGGTTATCCCAATGTAAAAGGGTTTTTGGCCCCTTATCGAGGTGAATGATACCATCGTTTGATTTCCAACGTGGTGGAGGAATGAGAGGAAAAGAAGAATTGTTCAATTGCATACACCCGTTAGTTCATAATGTTATAGAGCGCACGTTTGGTGTTCTTAAAGCTAGATTTCATATTTTGAAAGATATACCAAATTATCTGTTGTGGCGTCAAATGTTGATTCCATATGCATGTTGTATATTGCATAACTTTATTAGAATGAAAGATAGAGCTGATAATTTATTTACAATGTATGGTGAAGACTATATAGAACTTTCAAATGAAACTTTCACCATCATCCAAGAAGGTTTTGTTATAGACATGACTGATAACAATGCAATGATTCAATTACGAGAATCAATTGTTAACAACTTATGGAATAACTACAATGCGACTCGTCACCAAAGCCAAGAAATTTGAATCATTGTAACTATTTTGTAATATATTTAAAGACAAACTCATTTGCTCTCATTTTAATATTATTTTAAATTTTTGTCACAATTTTTATGTGATGCATATACTATACAATACTGTCATAATATATATATATATATATATATATAAGACATATCTCAATTAATTTGAATTAAAAAATGCTTGAAAAAATTTTGGAAAAAATTAGTGCACTTGAACAACTTTTCTAGTTTTCTGGTTTTCCAAATTAGAAAACTGTCACATCATCTAAATGGGTTTTCAAAACTTTTCTAGCCATTCTAGGAAATGAAAATTTTGGAAAACAAGCGGAAAGCTTTTCCCAGAAAATTATTATAGTTTTCTAGGAAACGTTTTTTACTTGTTTTCCAAAATTTTTATTTCCTGGAATAATTAGAAAAATTTTGTAAACTTGTTTAGATAATGTGACAGTTTTTCAATTTAGAAAACTAAAAAACTAAAAAAGTTGTTCAAGTGCACTCAGTTTTCCAAATTTTTTTTAAACATTCTTTAATTCAAATTAATTGAGATATGTCTTATATATATATTATTTATGACAATATTGTATGGTATATACATCACATAAAAATTATGAAAAATTTAAAGTAATATTAAAATAAGAGCAAATGAGTTTGTGTTTAAATATATTTTAAAAAAGTTACAAAGAATAATAAAAATATTATCATGATACATGTGACATCCCGACGCTATTAAGGGCAGGGAGTGATCGCCAGTGCATAGGCACGGACAAGGAGCGGCCCCTGGCAGGCTTCCGGTGGGAGGGACACATGAACGAACCGAATACATACTAGAATGAGAGGGATCCAAAGATTGTATAGCTATGGGACTGTACAGTCGAGGATAGCTTAAAGGAATGAATTCATACTACCTATACCAACAAATGCATTAGCCTTTTCGGTGGCCCATCACTTAAGGACTCCAAAGTTAAGCATTCTTAACTTGGAGTAATTCTGGGATGGGTGATCTCCTAGGAAGTTCCTGAGAAGTGTGTCTGTGAGGATAAAAACACACTAGAAAGGTCTTATGTTGGTCTGTGGGGAGAGTTGTTCATTCCTAAAAAGCGGCCGGGGCGTTACAATACATCATAAAAATCATACAAAATATTAAATCTTAAATTTAACAAAAAAAATAATTATGTAAATTGATAGGTATGGTGGGGTTGGTCTTTCCACTAATAACTAACTTAATATAGATAAGGTCTACACAACCCTTTACAATTTCTTTTGTTACGCAGGATTGTAGGAAAGCCAATTCAATATTTAAGGATGATAATACTAATTTAAATGAACAGTGCAAGTTATCGTGTTTCTAATTTTTGAAAACTTGTAGCAATAGAACTTTTCGAATTAGTAGCAATTTGTTTTATATTCTCATTTAGTTACAGCAGTCTTTATCTTGTAATTCAGTTACCGCCTTTTCTATTTTTTTACTTTTCTTAGAAAACCTTTTGTTCACACACAGAAAGTAGGCACAAAACCCTAGAGAATCTCCCTAGGGATTAGGTCTGTTAACTCTCTATAATGTGTCACTTAACCTCCTACGTATGTGTTTGTGGTACATTTATACTTAGGTCAAAACAGAGAAGGCCCAGGCCCGTTAGACTAAAAACAAATAGGATCTTTACTTTAGCTAAAATAAAAAAAAAGGTCAGGAGAACTTCGTGCGACCCTCCTGACCTCGGGGGAAACAGGAGCCCCTTAGCCATGAGCCTCAGACCTAAGGCCGGGTAAAATAGATAAGTGTGGTCGTGAGATGCTTCTTCCCTTTGGTGTAGGCTGAGGGGAGCTAGTCTTCGAATGGAGTAGATGAGCCGAGGGGATTTGATCTCCGAGTGGCGTGGATAAGTCAAGGGGAATTGATCTCCGAGTAGTGTAGATGAGTAGAGGGGAATTGATCTCTGAGAGGATAAGCCGAGGGGAATTGATCTCTAAGTGGCATGGATGAGCCGAGGGGAATTGATCTCCGAGTGATGTAGATGAGTCGAGGGGAATTTATCTTCGAGTGGTGTAGATGAGCCGAGGGGAATTGATCTCTGAGTGGTGTAGATGAGCCGAGGGAAATTGATCTTCGAGTGGTGACTTGGAGGAGGACCTATGATTTCTTGCCATGTGGTAGAGAGTTGATAGCCGTCATTTTCTATATTGAGGGGTGCACATGCTTGTAATGATTGCATCGTTTCTGAATCCCCATGCCATTAATGCATCGACTAAGGTGCGTCGCTTCACCCTAGATTGTCTTAAGGCGTCACGTCCGTTGATAAAAAAGCCTTCCATTTCCCCGCTGTTGGATTTAGATCCACGTCATTTTATTTGAAAAACTTCCTAAAATGCCATACTTTGTTTTCAAATTCCATTATTCTACTTTAAATGATTTTCCTAAAGCTTCACGTCTATTGGTCTTCGAACCCCTTCGTATTCCAACCACTGGGTTTGGCATGGAAAATGCTAATTCCCGTACCTATAAATGGATTTAGTTTTTCCCTTTCCTTCTATTTAAGCTTTCATTCTCTCACATCCATACCTTTCTTCACTTCTATCAGAGCTTTTGGCTTACTGGACTTCGTTTCTCCAAGTTCTATCTTCCTCTTCTCTTCTTAGTACACTCTGTCTTTTACCCGTCAGGTTAGTACCTTTCCTTCTCCCATTGCTTTTGTCTTGAGAGTGGTAATGGCATCTACTGTAGCGAGTTCCTATGAGTGGGTGAAAGATAAAGTGCTAGTCATTTCTTCTTCTCTTTAAAGTGAGAAGTCTATGGGCCAACTGTGGGAGGGGGAACGTTTAATCATTCCACTATCGCCCATAATATAGAGTGTGTTTACTGCTCTACCTATGATAGGGTTTGCCGTGAGGGTGCTAACCTGAGAGAGTTGGACTTCACCTTTGTGTATGAAACTTTCTTTCTAGGCTGCACATGTCTTTCCCTTTTTCGACTTCAAAGTTGGAGTGTTATATGCTTTAAACATCACCCCTACGCAATTGCATCCAAATTCATGGGCGTTTGTGAAGGACTTCAAATTGTTGTACGAGCACTTTGGCCGTGCTCCCTCTGTTCCCTTTTTCTTTTATTTCTTCAATGTCAAAATTCCCAAAGCAGAGGTGTCTGTGGTTTGGGTTTCTCTGAACGGTGTCGCCCACCGTAACTTAATCAGGGCTTTCGACCAATCCTATAGAAATTTCAAAATGAGTTTTTTCAAAATCCGAGTAGGGTTGGACCCTCATAGGGAGGATTTTCTACACTACCCTGACACTCAGCCTCGGTTTCCCCTCTACTGAACTCGTAATCCCATCCAATTTTGGGTGTCATGGGATGATCTGTCCTTGTCCGAGAGGGCGGATGTCAAGTTTCTCGTCGAGGACTTGAAGATGTATTTTAGTTCTTAGGCTCTGATTGCTTTATCCCCTTATCTGAGCGCCCTTGACACCTAGATCAATGAGTGTGATTTTAATTAAACTGCTTTATAAATCTTGTTGTCTGACTCTAGTTTTTCGCTGATTGCTTTTGTTTGTGCAGCTGATATGGCTCCCTACAATATCTCCATTAAGAACCAAAAGAAATGCTACCCGAGCAGTGATCCCAAGGCTGTCAGGAAAAAAACTGGCGGGAAGAAAGGGTTAAGGACGAGCTCTACGATCCCTACAAGTGATTCTCGGGGGTCAACAAAGGTGGTGATCGTCACCACACCCATCAACATAGTGCCTCCCTTTTCACAGATAGAAAGGTAAGTGGGTCAGACGTCGAAATCTTATTGCCAGGACAACTCGGTTAGAGAAGGAGCTGCATCGGGATTGGCCGGGCAGGAAAACCTGAGAGAGAACTACCCCAAGTCTCTGCGCCATACAGAAGAGCAAGCGGGAGGTTTTCCCCATACCATCGTGGTATCTGATAGCCCCGAGAAGGAAATGGGGTCTTTAAATCCCAGGACCGAGTGAAGCAGAGTTCCTCGGGGGTTATTTCAAGTGAAGACTTATCAGCTAAGAGGATTGCTGGTACCCTGCCCAGAGAGATGGAGCTGGAGGATCGGTGTTGGGAGCGCTTCGCCAATGGGTCTTTATGTGGCACCAATAACCCCGCCCACTCATTGTGGGATGTGCATTTCCCAGTTTCAGGCTTTGTGGATCGCACGGTAGTGTTTAAAGAGGATGAAAAGAAGTTTGAGGGGTTAACTACGATAGCTATGTGCCAGGCCGTAGAAATGTTCAACCTCCGTGCGACCTCAATGACTCGGTTTCTAGAGAAGCGCTTCATCGAGCAGGAGAAGGAATTGGTAGCGCTAAGAAAAAAATAGCTGCCCTGCAATATGAGAAGGACTCACTACAGAGCTAGTATGAATTTAACTTCTTGTAACACAAAGATGCTTTGAAGGCAGTCGAGGGTTTGGTAGATGACTTAAAGCATGTTGAGTCTGAACTGGCGGAGGCCTAGTCGGAGAGGAAACTGGTGGAGTCAAAGCTGGTTAGTGCCGAGGAGCAGTGTGCCAATCTTGGCAGACACTTAGGATGAGGTGGCTACTGAGGATGCCCCGGAGGCTAAGGGGGCTGTAGAGTCGACCGCAGCCCCCAAGTTGGGGCTAAACAACACCGAGGATGGAGCACAGCCAGATGGGACCAAGACTGATAAGCTCCAGAGTAGGGTTGGGGGTGATGTGACCCAAGATGAGAGTAACGCTCCCCAAGATGAGACTCCAGATGCCAATGCTGGCCCCTAAATGGCCAATAATTTCATCTTCTTGTCTTCTTGTTTTTCTATTTTTCTTATGATTGTAATGATTTACTTTTCATGAATGAAATGGATTGCTCATTTATCTTGATGTCTTTGTTTGCTATAGTTCACGTATGCTCTTACTTTCCAGATGTTATACACATAGTTACACGAATTTGTCAAGAGGGTGGATTCTTTTTTTGGATGCCGTGTTTTGCCGAAGGAATCGATTCCGCGCTCAGATTTTAGGTACTTAAACGTATTTTAAGTTTCATAACATATTGGCCGAGGGAATCAATTCCACACTCAGACTTTGGGTACTTAAACGTTTTTTAAGTTTCATAACATATTTGCTGAGTGGATCAATTCTGCGCTCAGACTTTAGGTACTTCAACGTATTTTAAGTTTCATAACGCATTGGCCGAGTGGATCGATTCCATGCTCGGACTTTGGGTACTTAAACGTATTTTAAGTTTCATAACGTATTAGCCGAGTGGATCGATTCCACACTCGGACTTTGGGTACTTAAACGTATTTTAAGTTTCATAACGTATTTACCGAGCGGATCGATTCCGCGCTCGGACTTTAGGTACATAAATGTATTTTAAGTTTCATAACGTATTTACCAAGGGAATTGATTCCACACTTAGAATTTGAGTGTGCGTTGCTTTTTGACTAAATGAGACTTTTATTGAAGGAACAGGAGCCTCGTTAAAACCTCTGGAGAGAGAAACCCTATGGGAAAAACCTCCCAGGTAGGAAAAGGAGTGCCTTAGAGTACAAAGTTTAACTGTAGTAAAATTTAAGGTGAGTGGCATTCCATATTCTTGGTATCTCTTTTCTAGACAATTCTTCTAGACGGTAGGCCCCTTTCCTCATGGCTTCTGTGACTCGGTAAGGGCCTTCCTAGGTGGCGGAGAATTTTTCCTCCTCTCGTGGCTTTCGGTTGTTGTCTGCCTGTATCTTTACATATGTGATGTCACGTTCTTCCAAACTAAGATCTAGGTCCTCTCATCTTCCATTGCTATTCAGGTCTTCATCATAGGTGAGACGTCGAATGGTGGGCTCCCCCAGCTCTACTAGTTGTTAGGGAATCCCTAGTGTATGAGCAGCAGAAATACAAGGATTCCCATAGGATTTGCAAAGCACCGTGTTTCAAAGCATAAGACAAACACACACAAAAATTGCGTTTTAGGATTACCTCTTGAAGAATATCGAAGCAATCGTAGCCTCGTCCTTTAGGAGTCCACACGAGTACTCCCACCAGAAATGCTACACCTTCCAAATGCTAGTTTGACAGCGTGTAGCTTTTGCAACTTTTGCGTATTTTGTGTCTCTTTTTGGGTAGGTGCCTATCAGCATCTTATGCCCTATTTATAGGCTTAGGTTTGACCTAATTTACTCTCTAAAGAGTGGGCTCTTTACTCATTCTAAATGAGTTAGGCCCAATAGTTTTATTTTAGTCCAACTAAAATAAAAAGCTATTTTCTAATGGGCTTACTCTATGTGTGTGACCCTATAGGTAAAATACTCGGTTATATTAATAATAAACTATTTTATTATTAATATAAAATAAGAGCGGCATCTAGCAATGCATCATTATGTCCGAATATTATTTATTATCAACATAGCCTATAAGTGATAATTATTTTATATGTTTGTTCCTTTTGTCACGATATCCTAAATGGGCCCAAGGCATGGTCGCGTCATCCTTGTACGGTCCAATTTATTTTACTTGATACCGGAGTAGACTTTATCTGAATAAATATCCAATATTTATTCTTTCTAGCATGACCATGCATTTCCTTAGTCTCACTCCATCAAGTGGCCTATAGATATCACTCCGGTCACATAGGAGAGACAAATCCCATCTATATCACTCACATCCCTCTGCACAGTTTGTTCACTGCCTAACTACAACCTTTATAGTCCTCTTGTTATAGAAGACATTTGATTGTATTAAAACAACAAACTCCTTATGTAGGAATCGTAGTGACTTCAGGTCAAAGGACTACATATACCATTATCACATTGAGAATCGTTTATGACATTCATGTAACGATCCATGCAACGTTCTCATGGTGGGTCTGTCCAGTACATCATTACTCTTAATATGTACGCGTGTGAAGACTTGATATTATTTATATCCATGATCTATGAGATCAGATCATCAGTACACTCACACACTAGTCTTAATGTATTTACATGTCCCCACGTAAATACTTGACTAGGGACATTTTAGGAATAACTCTCACATGACCTATTACTCCAAGGATAAATAAAGGTTGTTAAACTATTTAACAAAAATGACTTATTCAAAATGATGTGTCCTATATATGCTTTTAGTGCATATTTCCAGCAATCTCCCATTTGCACTTAGAGTCGATAAGGTTAATGCCCAATGACGTCTATAGTGCCCTTATGCTTTTACTACGTAAGCGGTTTTACTAGTGGGTTCCCAACAATTTTGTTGGTATGCACATTGCATATTTTCACATCTTCCAAAGATGGAACTATTTAAGTATATGCTTAGATTAATCCACTTCCTTATATTGTTCTATGGTTCCATTGTCATCACAGTGAAAACTCATAGGGTACAAAACATTTGGAATGATTAAATGTAAATTGACTTCTTTTGTAATTTAACATAGCAAAATACTTAGATTTGTTAGTAGAACCAACGATTGTTTCTTGCTTTGAACCTTTCAAGCATACATCGCAACCATCTTGACAACACATATATTTTGATTGCAATCTTAAGTCTTTCAAATTAATAAAAAATTGGCATTGATATAACCTTTACAACGAGCTCATCTTCCATTTATCAAGATTAAATCCTTAGTCCTTCTTAAGTGTTTAAGGATACTCTTGACTATAGAATGAGAATATTATTAGTTCTAGAAGAAGCATGTCTTCTGCATGAAATACTAGAACTATAATTGTGCAGTTACTAACCCTTTTATAGTCACAAGATTTATCTTCATTCTTCACTAAAGATTCTAGCTTCTAAAAGCTTACTTTAGTCCATAAATAGAACATTTGCAGTTCACATACCTTCCTAGATGTTTTAGGCATAAAAGGCCTTTAGTTTGTGTCACATACACATCCTCAAGATGATTTCCATCTTGACATTTATCTACCATATCTCATAATGGTGGTATACTGCTACAATAAGCAGGATCTAAATGGTTTTTAAGCTAATTGAATTTTGTCAATCTTGCTTTTAAAGGTACTTTTATTACCATCCATGTTTAGTTTTCCTTTTGAAAACCCACTTGCATCCTATAGGTTTTACCCTTTAGGTGCATCAACCAAGGTTCATACCTTGTTAATATACATGGAACCCATTTCAAATCCCATGGTCTTATGCCATGTCTTAGAATCTAAACTTGCATTGGCCTCTTCATAAGAAGCTTGGTCATTTAGCAATATGCCTCCTTCCTGATTTATAAGATATCCATATCTTTCAGGTTTGGTGATATATCCTATTTGATCTTACGCACGTCTTGTGCTACCAGAGCTAAGGATTTCACAACACTTTGTGATTTCTGCTCCAAGTCTATCCTTGACTTTTAAATGCTTTGTGATACTTGAATTTCTTCAAGTTCTACCATCCTCCCACTGATTCTTTAAGGGATGTACTCTTATTCAAGAATACAACATTCTAAGAAACAAGCCTTTTATTCTTAGATGGATTGTAGAATTGATAACCCTTAGCTTTCTTTGGGTATCTCATAGAAGACATTTATCTAATTTGGATCTAACCTTGTCAGAGTTGGATGCTCTATAGAAGCATCATAGTTCTAAATTATTAGTAAAGACATACTAGGTTTCTTCCTAGTCCATATCATATATGGTTTCTTTAAGAAAGTCTAAGATGGAACATGGTTAAGTGTAGAAATTTTGTTAATAAAGGAATGTTGAAGAAGTTAAAGATGTTTGATAATAATCAATAATCAAACTATGTCCAACAAGGTTTGAGTTTTCCCCATAGAGATGCTATTAAGGCATTCGATGAGGAATTAGTTAAGAGGTAATCTCTCACTCTATTAGATAGTTATCAAACTTGTAGCTTAAATTATTTGCTATATTGATTTAATCAAGAGCTATAATTGTCTTGCCAATTTGGTTTTTCACTTCATTATGAATTCTTTAAACTTTTCAAATACTTTCTAACTTATGTTACATAAATTCATACTCATTGACTTTTCAATTAGAATGTTGAAGTATTGAAAAACATATCTAGTTATTGTTCCAATAGGCCCACATACATCGTCATGTATTATATAATAGATTACTCATCTTTTCAATGAATGAGGTCTCAATTATCTCTCCAATAAATAAGATTTACATGTCTCAATTGATTCTAAAATCAAAAGAGTCCATATAACCATATTAATGGTATTTAGAAATGTGTTTCTTATTCATTTGCCTTAGGAGACAATACCATGTAAGTAAGGTTCAAAATCACTTATTTTAACCTACTTTGACAATTGTTATAGATGGGTGTTGAGATTTAGGATGTGGAATCCATTACTCAATTGTGCATCAACATCCATTTGAAGAAATAAAGTTATTTTATAATAAGAAAAACATTTCTTATCCAACAAGAAACAATATGCACAATGTCTAGTTCACTAACTATCCCAATAGGTAAAGATCTTATCTTTATTGTAGCAACTTTTGCTCAATTTTACACAGATTTCTCCACCCTTAGCAAATGATCTACTTTCTTGATCTTTCAAAATGTGAGATCTATTACTATTATCTGATACTAACGTTAGTGAAGTAAAATAACTTGACTTCTATAACATGACCTGTAGTGGAAGTCTTACTTCCCTTTCTTTTGAACTCCTTCAAGTTCTTTAGACAAATTATTTAAATGTCTTATTTTGGCTAAAACTGGAAACAATTTCCTTTCTTGATCACCTTTTAGACTTCTAGACTAACTTGGCCTTAATAAAGTCTGTATACGATCATATCATATATCTCCCATATATTTATATTACCTTTTACAACTCAGAGTTTATGCAGACTCCATAGGGTATTCAAGACCCAACCATAGATGATATATAAGCCAAACATGACACACTGCCGCTTCATCTTTAATGAAGATAATTCTCAAGTCTCAATACCTATCTAGGCATTTTTTTAGATAAAGTGTCCTTCCAAAGGACAGATTGCAACAAAACAATATTTGGTATATCATGGTTATTCTAAAACAAATTACATGCAAATCTATCACTTCTATTTAAAACATATTTAAATTTTGGTCATTAAATAAATATGTTGTCTCCCACTATTTTGATTCAAAACAAATACCCTCACTGAATCATTAAAATCCCATTGGAAGATTTTTCTAGTGGGCCAAGATCCATATTTGGCCTAGTGTTGAGTCAGCTTTGGCTGATCACCCAACCCTTGGTTATTTAGGTAGGAAACACATTTCCAATTGCATCTCATGCAACTCTTGGATGATTGAGTGGGTAACTCTTTACCCTTATTCATCTTATGAATTTAAGTTCAATCCTTACGCCTCTAAGTTATTTTTAATCCAATTGAAAAACTTAGTTAAGTTTAGGCCTAATAAAAACAATTTGGATATTACAATTATCCCATCGCGCCTTACTAATATAAATGATAGCACCCTGCTTTGGCAGGCCCACTATTTATTGACATTAGTCTCGACGAGTGTTACTTATTAGAAGGCGTTTAAACTTAATATTAACGCTTCTATGTTCTTCAATCTGATTAAAGTTACCTAGATAAGTCCAATAACAAATGGTAGGACAATCCAATTATCCATCATCCTTTACTAATATCAATAAAAGCACCCTGCTTTGGCAGAACCTACACTTTATTGAAACTAGCATTGATGACTATTGTTTATTAGAACGTGTTTTAGACTGTTCATACCTTTAGGCTTTTCCAATCCAATTGAAAAAGTCTATTTGAATAAAACTTAATAAGTTATACTTAGATAATCCAATTATCAACTCATGTCCTACTAAACATAAATAAAGGCACCCAACTATGACATGACCTGCACTTTATTTATATCAAGTTAGACATTTTTACTTATGGGAAGGTATGATTGTTGGGCTTGAGGGATTTCAATTTTCTTATTGTTCATTACCGACTTTCATTAAACGCTTTAACGCAAAATAAAACCCCAAAACATGCAATAAAAATTATGAGATAGTTATGGTCTTCCTAGAAAATAAAATAAAATAAATAAACCTAAAGGAACTATAGTGTCTTGACTTCGTGAATTCATACTTCTTGAAACCACCATCCTCCTGGAGTCACCACTCCTTTGTTCCTTTCAAGGTCATATCCACCAAGAGTCACCACTTTAGGTTTATTCTAGGTCTCCACCTTGTTGGCCTTTCCAAGATTACAATGTAATAAAGAAAACTTGTTTTACATACAAGTGAAGGGTTGAGAGAAGAAATTTAAGAATAGAGAAAGGCACAACACGCAGGCTGTATTTAAAATTAAATAAAAAAAATCTAAGACCATAACCATTCACCGCTGGACGTGTTAATTAATCAATTAATAGAGTAATCAATTTTATTTAAAATAAAATAAATTTTAAAACACATAATTAAACACGCGGGTCATAAAAACAAAACTACGTAAAGAAGTTTGGTGGCTCCGTTGACCGTTCAACAGACAGGGTCAAGGGGTGTTCCAACCCAAAAATTTAGTACTGTAATCAGGTTAGTTCCCAGGAAAGAGAGGTGGGTCTGGAGTGACCACTTAAGGACCAAGTCTTTCCTAGCCAGAATGTCCCACTGACCATTAACAGCTCAAAATATTTGGTTATGATTTCAAACAATTTGAAATCTTAAATTTTGAAACGGCCAAGGTTTAACTTTTAAACCTTATCTTTTGACCCTTACAATTATCCTAAAATAGGAATAGTTAAGGTTTAACTTTTAAACCTTATCTCTAAAGTCTCAACAATCATCCTATTTTTAGGAACGATCAAGGTTTAAATTTTAGACCTTATCTCTAGAGTTCAAGATATTTTATTTTTAATCCTATTAAATTTGATAAAGATCTTATCTTTAATTTGTAACTTTTACAAATCCTATCAAATTTATTAAGGATTAAATATTTGATTTTAAAATTATTAAATTTAATAAAGATCTTATCTTCTATTTGTAACAATTAGAAATCATATTAAATTTAATAAATATGAATCAATTTCTAACTCCTACAAATCACATTAATTTTAAAAAGATCACATATGATGCAAATCCTATTAAAATTAATAAGAATAAATTATTTAAATTTGTAACTCTTACAAATCATATTAATTTTAAAAAGATCACAAACGATGCAAATCCTATTAAAATTAATAAGAATATATTATTTAAATTTGTAACTCTTACAAACTTTAAATTTAACAAACAATTAACATTTGATTTGTAACTTTTATAAATCCAATTTAAAATATAATATTAAAATCAAATATTTTATTTGTAACATTTACAAATAAATAAAATACCATTACGGCTAGGTTTCAACTTTTGAATCCTAGTTTTCATTACGGCTAGGGTTTAACTCTTAAATTTTCTAAACACAATCTCACATGAACAATTCATATTAGAAAAGAGAAAGCATATAGACGTGCATTGCATACAACCCTTGATTTCAATTTAATTAAATAAACATAAAACATGCCTTATAATTAGAACACATATAAAACAATCACCATTGCAACACACAACATGTTCATATAATAAAGCACATCCCAAAAACATGTTCTTTAATTAAAATGTTGAGAAAAGCAATCAATGTACATAAAACAAAAATAAATTGATATTAGCTTTCAAAATGTGCAACCTTTGCAACATATCTCATAAAAATGCAACCTTTACATAATATCTCATTAAAAATGCAACCTTTATAAGATATCTAAAAAAAGATACAATCTTTGCAAAAGGATTCAACCTTTACAATTCTTTTCGTTAAAGAAATTTTATTTTATTTTTACATGTTCTTTAAACAAACATTTGCCCAAAACACGGTTTTGTAACCAGGCTCTGATACCACTGTTAGGGAATCCCTAGTGTATGAGCAGCGGAAATACAAGGATTCCCATAGGATTTGCAAAGCGCTGTGTTTCAAAGCATAAGACAAACACACACAAAAATTGTGTTTTAGGATTACCTCTTGAAGAATATCGAAGCAATCGTAGCCTCGTCCTTTAGGAGTCCACACGAGTACTCCCACCAGAAATGCTACACCTTCTAAATGCTAGTTTGACGGCGTGTAGCTTTTGCAACTTTTGCGTATTTTGTGTCTCTTTTTGGGTAGGTGCCTATCAACATCTTATGCCCTATTTATAGGCTTAGGTTTGACCTAATTTACTCTCTAAAGAGTGGGCTCCTTACTCATTCTAAATGAGTTAGGCCCAATAGTTTTATTTTAGTCCAACTAAAATAAAAAGCTATTTTCTAATGGGCTTACTCTATGTGTGTGACCCTATAGGTAAAATACCCGGTTATATTAATAATAAACTATTTTATTATTAATATAAAATAAGAGCGGCATCTAGCAATGCATCATTATTTCCGAATATTATTTATTATCAACATAGCCTATAAGTGATAATTATTTTATATGTTTGTTCCTTTTGTCACGATATCCTAATTGGGCCCAAGCCATGGTCGCGTCATCCTTGTACGGTCCAATTTATTTTACTTGATACCAGAGTAGACTTTATCCGAATAAATATCCAATATTTATTCTTTCTAGCATGGCCATGTATTTCCTTAGTCTCACTCCATCAATTGGCCTATAGATATCACTCATGTCATATAAGAGAGACAAATCTCATCTACATCATTCATATCCCTCTGCATAATTTGTTCATTGCCTAATCACAACCTTTATAGTCCTCTTGTTACAGAAGACATTTGATTGTATTAAAATAACAAACTCCTTATGTAGGAATCGTAGTGACTTCAGGTCAAAGGACTACATATCATTATCACATTAAGAATTGTTTATGACATTCATGTAACGATCCATGCAACATTCTCATGGTGGGTTTATCCAGTACATCATTACTCTTAATGTGTACCTGTGTGAAGACTTGATATCATCTATATCCATGATTTGTGAGATCAGATCATCAGTACACTCACACACTAGTCTTAATGTATTTACATGTCCCTACGTAAATACTTGATTAGGGACATTTTAGGACTAACTCTCATATGACCTATTACTCCAAGGATAAATAAAGGTTGTTAAACTATTTAACAAAAATGACTTATTCAAATGATGCGTCCTATATAGGCTTTTAGTAATATTTCCAGCACTAGTATCACAGCATCAGCCCCATAAGTGAGTTAGAATAAGGTTTCTTGGGTCGATAAGTAGGGGGTTGTGTGATATGCCCACAGGGCTCCGGGTAATTCTTCTTCCCATCATCCCTTGGCTTCTCTGAGTCATTTTTGAAGTTCCTGAAGGATTACCTTGTTCTTCGCTTCAGCCTGGCCGTTGGTTTGTGGATGTTCTACAAAAGAGAAATTTCATCTGATACCCAAGTTTTCATAAAATTCAACAAAACCTTTATCCATGAACTGGCGGCCGTTACCTGAGATGATTGTATGGGGTAGTTCGTGTATACAGATGATATGTTTCCAAGTAAAAGTCTAGAATTTGGATGCAGTAATAGTTGCAAGAGGTTCTAACTCAATCTATTTGGTGAAGAAATTAGCTGCCACTAGAAGGAATTTGACTTGTCCTTTTCCGGGCGGAAATGGGCCCAGGATGTCCATCCCCAGGTGTTGAAAGGCCAGGGGGCTAAGATTCCATGTAAGGGCTTGGGGTGAGTATGGATTTGCTTAGCATTGCATTGGTATAGATCACATTTCTTGACAAATTCAGAGCAATCGGCTCGTAAGGTCAGCCAAAAATATCCTGCTCGGAGGATTCGGGCAGCCAAAGGGCAAACTCCTTCGTGAAGGCCACAGATTCCCGAGTGAAGCTCTCGTATTACATAGTCAACTTGCTCTTCGTTCAGGCATTTCAGGAGGGGCATAATGAAGCCCCGTTTGTAGAGTTGTCCGTCCAGTAGGGTATAGTTGGCTGCTTACACCTGCAACTTTTTGGCCTGCTGATGATCTTTTGGAAGGATTCCCTATCTAAGAAAATTAACAATCGGGGTCATCCAAGTATTTTCCACCAAGATTTCACATACCTGGTTTATTTGTTAGGTCTCTTGAATAGTGGGCTCCTCCAAGATAATTTGGACAATTGTCTTGAGGTTCCCGGCTTTGACTATGCTGGTCAGCTTGGAGAGCAGGTCGGCGCATTCGTTCATTGCTCGGGGAACATGAACTATGTGGAAATGCTTGAGGTCCCGTGTTAATTCATTCACTCGAGCCAAGTACTTCACCAGGATTAGGTCTTTGGCCTGGTATGAACCTTCCACCTGTCGGACCACTAACTGAGAGTCGGTTTTTGACTAAACACACCGAGCCCCCAAGTCTATGGCGGTTCTCAAACCAGTGATGAGAGCCTTATACTCTGCCTGGTTATTACTGGCTTTGAATTGGAACCTAAGTGACTCCTCGACCACCAATCCAGTTGGAGACTCCAGTATGACCCCTGCTCCGCTGCCCTTCGTGTTGGAGGATCCATCTACAGAAAGAGTCCATAGGCCATGTGTGGCCTCATAATCATCCTTATCCTCTCCCAGCTCCACCAAGAAATCTGCTAGTACCTGGGATTTGATGGGACCCCTGGGTTCATATCGAATGTCATATTCAGATAACTCAACGGCCCAAGCGACCATCCTTCCTGCAAGGTCCAGCTTCTGAAGGATCTTTTCGAGCAGTTGGTCGGTCCTTACTACTACTTGATGGCTATAAAAATAAGGTCGAAGTCAGTGCGCTGCTATGACAAGGCTATATGCAAAATTTTCAACTCTTTCATACCACACTTCCGCCCCCTGCAATGTCTTGCTGGTGAAATAGTCCAGTCTCTAAATCAGGCCGTCTTCTTGGACCAAGACCGAGCTCACAGCCTCAGTACTAACAAAAAGGTAAAGGACCAGTTCTGATACCACGTCAGGTTGAGTTAGAATTGGTGGGGATGCAAGGTAGGCCTTCAAGTCTTGAAACACCTTCTCACACTCTGGTGTCCATTTGAACAAGTCCGTCATCTTCAATACTTTGTAGAAGGGCATGGATTTTTCAGCAAATTTTGAAAGGAAACGGGAGACAGCTGTGATCCGACCAGTGAGGCACTGGACCTTCTTGATATTTTGGGGGCTTTACATTTCAAGTACGGCGCTACATTGGTCTGGGTTGGCCTCAATGCCTTGGTAGGTGAGCATATACCCCGAGAACTTTTCCCCTTGGACCCCGAAGGAACACTTCTCCAGGTTCAGCCACATATTATGCTTGAGTAACTCAGAGAACGTCTCTTCCAGATCCCGCACATGTGTATCTGTCTACTTGGTTTTGACTACCATATCGTCTATATAGACCTCCATGTTTCTCCCTATTTTCCCAATAAAGATTTTGTCTACCAGCCTCTTGTAAATAGCTCCTGTATTTTTTAGGCCGAAAGGCATCACCCGGTAACAGTAATTCACCCCACCTGTGATGAATGTTGTCTTTTCCTCGTCTTTGGGGTCTATTCGGATTTGATTGTATCCTGAGTATCCATCCATGAAGCTTAAAATCCTGTACCCTGAAGTTTCATCCACCAAATGATCAATACTAGGTAAAGGATAGGGATCTTTAGGACATACCTTGTTCAGATCGGTGAAGTCAACACACATTGGCCATTTGCCATTTGATTTCTTTACCATGACCACGTTGGATAGCTAGGTGGGATATTTGACCTCTCTGATGAAATTGGAAGATACAAGCTTGCTTGTCTCTTCCTTGACTGCATTCCTCTGGTTGGGGCCCATTTTTTGAGGCTTCTAGGATATGGGCTTCACATCTGGTTCAATGTTGAGAGGGTGAAAAATGATGTTGGGATCGATACCTGGCATGTCTGTGGGGCTCCAGGAAAATAGGTCTATGTTTGCTTTCAACAGGTTGACGAGGGCTTCTTCAAAGACCGGGTCGAGTATTGCACTAATCTGAGTGAACTAATTCAGGGAAGGCTCGACTTGAACAAGCTTCAGGGACTCTACCAGCTGAGGTCTCTCATATTTTCTATCGTCACAAGGGTTAAACCTTTCTTCTATATCCTCATCAATTATAAAAGTCTCCTTGGGACGGAGGCTCTCGTAATAACATTCTTGGGTGACTTCCGAGTCCGCTCTGATGACTCCTACTCTTCTGTCTCTGAGTGGGAACTTTATGGTTAGGTGCATGGTAGAAACTACAGCCCCCAGGGCGTTGAAGGAAGATCGCACTAACAACGCATTGTAGGAGCTGGGAAAGTCAACAACCAGGAACTTGACTTTGACCGCACGACTATCTCTTCCCTTCCCCGAAAGTAGTCTTCAGGTCGATAAACCCTAAAACCTACACAGAGTCACTAGAAAAGCTGAGTAAGATACCATCATACCTTTTTAACCACCGAGTGGGGAAACTCATCCTCTGGTACGCTTTCTAGTGTAGGATGTCTGTTGAGCTTCCCTGATCTATGAGTACTCGCTCCACCACGAAGTCTTCAATTCCTATGGTGACCACCATTGGCTCGTCTCTATTGGGGCCATCTTCGGGGAAGTCTGACTTGTCAAAAGTGATAGCCACTGTGTCCGACTCCACCTGCAATAAATTTACCTGACCTGACCGGTCTGATCAACGTGCACGGGTGCTTGGGAATCCGCCTAAAATGGTATGAATGACCCTCCTTCTGTCTTTTCTTCCCTTTGTAGGTCGTAGGGACTGAGAGCATGGGGCTTGTGATCTTTCTCGGGTTTGGAGTTCAACCTGATCGGGGTGCTTCCTTCCTCTCTTCTGATTTCCTCCCTTTGGTTTATCATCCTTTCGAGCAACGAACCTTGCCAAGTGTCCCTGGCGAATTAAATGCTCTATCTAATTGCGGAGGGAGTGGCATTTTTTTGTCACGTGGCCAGGGGCTCGGAGGTACTCATAGTATTTAGTTATGTCTGACCCTTTCGGCCCCTCTCCCGGGGGCGGAAGTGGAAAAAGTCTGGTATTGTAAACCTCATGCATGATCCGATCGCGACGATCCTTTAACAATGTGAAGTTGGTATATCTAGGAGCATTGTAGGCGTCAATGTGCTTGTCCCAGCCTTGTCTAAGGCTTCTCCTTTTCTGGTCGGGCCAATGAGTGACCCGGTCAAAGGAAGTCAATCGATCGACTTCTCGTTCGTTTATGGCGATATATCGGGAAGCCCTCGCCCAAAAATCACCAATGTCTTGAGGGGGTTTCTTGGCCAGGGAATCAGAGAACTTACTCAGTCGTAGGCCAATTTGTATGGCATATAATGCCACTTCGGGATTGCGGTCCCAAATCTGGATGGCTTGCTTGAAAAAGCGGGCCATGTACTGCTTCAAGGTTTCATTCAGGAGCTAACGCAGATTCACCAGGCTGTGTGAAGTTTGCTGCATGGCTCTACTAGTGGAAAATTGGTTAATGAACTTCTTACTGAGGTCATAGAAATTGGTGATACTTTTTTAGGGAAGATGGGAGAACCAGCGGAGAGCCAACTTGGTCAAGGTAGTGGGGAAGGTTAGGTAAAAAGGAAAGTCTGATGGCCCAGTAACCAGCATGGTAGTGGGGTACATGGTGAGATGTTCTTCGAGATCTCCTCTACCGTCGTATTTTTCCATTGACAGAGGCTTGTAGTTTGGGGGAGTAGGAGTATCCATAATTTGATCGGACCATGGGTGGGCGGCGAAAGGGAGTTTAGGTTCATATCTCGTGGTTTCTCCTGTCTAGTAGGAAATACGGCTGGAAACTTTTTGCTGGGCGGTTCGGCCCTCATTGTTATTGGAGGCTTCTCGTTCACCGTCCCTTTACCCCTGAAGTTTTGCGTTCTCTTGCTACAGGTTGGCTACTGTCTTTTGGAGGGTTTCCACCATGTTTGTTAGCCGTTGGATTTGATCATCGTGATTGTACGACTCTAGGCGACGTCCACTGTCTTCCTCCCGTCGGGTGTTTCTGGTATTGACCATGGTTGAGACTAGGATAAGTGTTTTTGGTTGGAGAGAGTGGCGTAGGATCCATTTTACTAGGCCCTACAGTGGGCGCCAAAATGTTCACACACAGAAAGTGGGCACAAACCCTAGAGAATCTCCCTAGGGATTAGGTCTGTTAACTCTCTATAATGTGTCACTTAACCTCCCACGTATGTGTTCGTAGAACATTTATACTTAGGTCAAAACAGAGAGGGCCCAGACCTATTAGACTAAAAACAAATAGGATCTTTACTTTAGCTAAAATAAAAAAGAGGGTCTAGAGAACTTCGTGGGACATCTCGAGGGAACACCTTTTAAAAGAGTTTTATGATTTTCTTAAAAAATAGAAAATCAGTTTTCTATTTTTCTATAAAAAAATTAAATAATCTTTAAATAAATAATTTTTTTATTTTTTAAATTTTTTAAAAATAATTTTCTATTTTCCTAAAAAAACTTATAAACTAAACACAGCATAAGTATTTTAAAAAAGTCTCCCCAAACACACACTTTGACACCTACTAGTAGGAGAATGTCTTTCCTTACTTTACGAATATTCGGTCAGATTTAGTTCTGGACGATATAAAATTTTTGAACTGAGACAGACCAAATGCAACCATTTTCATCCATTTACTTTATCTGTTTTAGTCTATTTTTTTCTATCAAAACCCCCCAAATCATTTTTTTCCCTTTTCAATTAACGTGGGATTTGGTCGATTATGAAAATTTTGGACACCTCTACTATAAAAAAATATTACACTATTTTTTGCCAACACTAGTTTAAACTCTATTCTAGAGTAAATTACACAAGATGAAGCCTATATAAGAGGGAAATTGATTAATGAGCAAGATTTAAGTGATAAGTTTTTTAATTGATTCGTGCAGAAGAGTTCCAAAAACTTCAAGATATCACGTATTTATAAATCAAAAAGGCACAACGGTCAAAACATAATAGGTAACAAAATATTGAAGTTTCCTTAATTATAATTTATGCGTTTAAAACTTATTGGTTGCAAATATTTAACCATCACTTGTGTAAATCGATTGAAGCAAACCCACCTTGATAATTGATAGTAAAAATCAATTGTTTGTCAGTCACAACTCATCAATTGATTTGTTCAGTTGATTGATAAAATCGATCGACACATTAAAGATAAAAGAGTATGATTTTAAAGTTTGTTGGATACTTTACGTCTGTTGTCTATTTTAAAGTTGGTTGCAAAGTCCGTTGGTTTTAGGCATTGTTTCTTATAGGGCTTTGTGTTAGTATGTAAATAATACTTAATTATTTCATTAGTGTACAGCTATAGGTTAGTTAGTGGGTGGTTAGAGTTAGCTTTTCTGTTGGTAAGTCTGTATATAACTCATTCCTTTCTTTTTCCCAACATATGAAAGAATCACAATATTCTTTACTTCTTCCTCTCTCTCTGCCCCTTCTCTCTTTCGATTATTGTTTTTCTCTGCACTCTGGTTTAGCCATGGCAGGTTTGGCTATGAAGCTTGAGAGATCATGGATATGTGGTTCATTCAAGTTGTTGGAGAGTTCTAACATGGTATTAGAGCCCCTTTCCTAGGGGCTCTGCTGCACGTTTGGAACTCACAGTTTTTATATCGAGGCTTCGATTCTCAGTTATGGAGAGTTGATTTGTGCTTCGATTAGGTTTCTTGTGTTCATCCAAGGTTACTGATCTCACATCTTTGCTGATTTTCCTGCTGATTTCTTCTTCTCTCTGTTTTTTTTAATCGATTGATTCATTCATAAATCGGTTTATTCTTCTTTTGATTGAGTGCTTCTTCTGTTAATCTTCTCAATTAATGGCTAGTTCAATGATAGACATTGCAAGTCCTTATTATCTGCATGCAAATGAAAATCCTGGTGCTTCCATAGCTCCTTCTGCTTTGAGCGGAGCAAATTATCACTCCTGGTCCAGATCTGTAACGCTAAGGTTAAGATCCAAAAATAAGATAAAGTTCATTGATGGCATTTTGCCAAAACCCAGAGAAAATGATGTGATGTTTGATGCATGGGAAAGATGTAATAACATGGTGTTGTCCTGGCTTATACATTCCTTGGAACCATCGATAGCACAAAGTGTGCTTTGGATGGATAGCACAGCAGAAGTTTGGAAAGATTTGAAGAATAGGTATTACCAAGGCGATGTGTTTAGAATTTCTGAGTTGCAAGAGGAAATTTATACTTTAAAACGAGGACATTTATCAATTACTGAATACTACACAGAGCTGCAAATTGCTTGTACTTGTCAGCTTGTTCCTACTATTAAGAAGTATAGAGAAAATGACTATGTAATTCGGTTTCTAAAAGGACTAAACGAACAATACGCTGCTGTGAGATCTCAGATTATGCTCCTGGATCCATTGCCAGAAATCGAAAAAGTCTTTTCACTCCTTGTGCAGCAAGAAAGACAACTTGTTACCACTGTGACCGAGCCTCAAATCCTCAATACTACTGATCCAGGGAATGTTGTGAATAGTTCTCATATCTCACTTGTCCTAATGACTTTTAGTGGTGGACAGGGAAGAGGAAACTTTAGAGGAGACAGAGGCAAATTTGGAAATGCTGGTGGTCGTGGATCTCAAAGTAAAGGTCATAATTCAAAGATGTGTTCCTACTGTGGAAGGTCTGGTCACACAGTGGATACATGTTACAGGAAACATGGATTTTCACCTCATTATTTCAAGCAAAACTACCTTGTCAATCACTGTATCCATGAGGATTTTGATGAGGATGGTGATGACAAGATCAGTGTTCAGTCTTTAAAGGAAGTTAAAGATGCTTCTAGTCTGAGTTTTACTCCAGAACAGCACAAGGCACTACTTGCATTACTGCAAACTACCTCTCCATCTGTTAATCAAGTCACATACAATAATCAGAATAAGAACTTGAGCTTCCAATTATCAGGTTTTGTTTGTACCTTGGCCAATCTTTCCCATTCTAGCTCCTAGATCATTGATACAGGAGCCACTGTGCATGTTTGCAACAACCTGAACTTGTTTTATGCTCATAGAAATATTAAACCCATATTCTTGAGTTTGCCTAATGGTAACAAAATTATAGCTACAGTCTCTGGCACTATTTACTTTTCTAAAGATTTTTACTTAGTAGATGTTTTGTTTGTACCTTTATTTCATTTCAATTTAATTTCAGTATCCAAGCTTACAAATTCCTTGTCCTGTAAATTTATTTTTTCCTTGAATCATTGCCAGATCCAAGATTCCAACACCTTGAAGATGATTGGTGTAGCTGACCTAAGGTCTGACCTGTATTTGATGACTCCTGCCAATTCCAAAATGGATGTACCAGACTTCTCTCATAGTTAGTTTAATGGTTTCCATTCTTATGACAATAATCTTTGGCACCTCAGGTTTGGCCATCCCTCTCATGAAAAATTGCAATAACTCAAACACATATATCCCTTTATCCATTGTAATAAAACCACTACACCATGTGATTCTTGTTATTTTGGAAAACAAAAGAAATTACCTTTTTCTAATAGTAATACTGTAACAGTTGATACTTTTGAATTAATACATATAGATGTTTGGGGCCCCTTGGTTGTTCCATCAATTTTTGGTCACAGATTTGTCCTTACAATTATAGACAATACAAGTAGATTTACATGGCTATATTTCATGAAATCTAAATCTGAAGTAAGCACATTGATCCCACAGTTTGTTCAACTCATTGAAAATCAATTTCAAAAACATATTAGAGTTATTAGAACAAACAATGGAAGTGAGTTTTTAATGAAAGACTGGTATGCATCAAAAGGCAATATCCATCAAACATCCTGTATGGAAACCCCACAGCAAAATGGTAATGTGGAAAGAAAACACCAACATATTTTAGGCATAGCTAGGACATTAATGTTTCAATTATCTATTCCAAAAACTTTCTGGAATCATGTTGTAGCACATGCTGTATATTTAATTAATAGACTTCCAACTAGATTCTTAGAAAATAAAACACCTTACACTGTCTTGCACAATGGAAAAATATATAACATTTCAACCTTGAAGGTTTTTGGTTGCTTGGCTTTTACATCTACATTAGTTTCACATAGAACAAAGCTTGATTCCAGGTCAAGAAAAAGTATCTTTTTAGGCTATAAACAAGGTACTAAAGGCTATCTCCTTTATGATTTAAAATCCAGAGAAATTTTTTTGTCTAGGAATATTTCTTTTCATGAAAATGTATTTCCCATGACACCTTCTGTACCAACCCCTCAGTATAATAATTCACCCCAGGCCTATTTTGACCACCTTATTGCTTATGATGATGACCCACCTTACATCACACCTATTGCTCCTATTCACCAAGATAATATACCAAACACTCCTTCACCAATTGATACTCCACTTCAACAACATGCTACACCTGACCATTCCTCACCTGCACCCATAACCCAACCTAGAAGGTCCGACAGAGAGAGACGTTTTCCATCATATCTTCAGGATTTTCATCACACACTAGCAACTTCAGGTATCTCATCCAATCATCATGATGCAAGGTATCCCATATCTTCATTTCTTTCTTATGATTTTTTGAATCCTTCTTATAAGTATTTTTCTCTAACAATTTCTTCTATTCAAGAGCCTGCTACTTATTCTGAAGCCATTAAAAAGGTTTGTTGGCAAAATGAAATTAATGCTGAGTTGCAAGCTTTGGAGTCTAACCATACTTGGCAGCTTTCTCCTCTTCCTGCAGGACAGAAACTGATTAAATGTAAATGGGTCTTTAAGACCAAACTCAATGCAGATGGCTCTATTGAAAGGCACAAGGCTAGGTTTGTTGCCAAAGGATTTACACAAACTGAGGGAATCGATTTCTTAGAGACATTCAGCCCGGTTGTTAAGATGACTACCATCAGGCTTCTCCTCTCTCTAGCATCTGCAAAAAGTTGGCACCTTCATCAGCTGGATATAAACACAGCTTTTCTTCATGGCTCCTTGGATAAAGATGTGGACATGGAACCTCCCCAGGGTTTAACTTTGCCAGCACCTGATCTGGTCTGTAAACTTACTAAGTCCATTTATAGACTTAGACAAGCAAGTAGGCAATGGAACCTGAAACTTACTGAGGTGTTACTTTCTCATGGTTATACACAGTCCAAAGCAGATTATTCTCTCTTCACTAAGCAGTCTCCACAAGGTTTCACTGCCATTATTACATATGTGGATGACTTAGTTCTTACAGGCCAGGATCTCACTGAAGTAACTCACATGAAACAACTGTTACATGGTAAATTTGGCATCAAGGATCTTGGTTCCCTCAAATTTTTCTTAGGCTTTGAGGTTGCAAGGTCACAATCTGGAATTTTACTTTACCAGAGAAAGTATACTTTGGACTTACTCCAAGAGACAGGGCTACTTACTTCTAAGCCCAGTAATATTCCCATGGACTCAGGACTTACACTTGGTCTTCAATCAGGCTCTCCTCTCCCTGATCCCACATCTTACAGGAAGCTTATAGGCAAGCTGGTTTATCTCACCAATACTTGACCGGATTTATCATTTTCTATGAGCAAACTCAGCCAATTTTTATCTCACCCTACCACAGCTCATTATCAGGCTGCCTTGAAGGTTCTTTGATACCTCAAGCAATCTCCTGCAAAGGGTCTTTTTTTCCCTTCTTCCTCTGATTTCAAATTAACTGGGTATTCAGACTATGATTGGGCTTCATGCCCTGACAGCAGAAGGTCCGTTACAGGTTTCTATTTTTTCTTGGGTCAGTCCCTTATTTCTTGGAAGACCAAGAAACAACATACCATTTCCAGATCATCCTCTGAGGCAGAGTATAGGGCTCTTGCTCTAGCCACTTATGAGGCTTAATGACTTTTATCTTTACTGCATGACTTTGCTATCCCACATCCTTCACCTATCACTCTTTTTTATGATAATCAATCAGCTAGACATATTGCATATAATCCAATGTTTCATGAACGTACAAAACACATTGAGTTGGACTGTCACACTGTGAGGGATCAAATCCTGGCTGGCAACATCCACCTTCTTCCTATTCCTTCCAAGGAATAGTTGGTTGATGTACTGACCAAACCTCTTGCTATTGGCCCTTTCTCTTTTCCGATTTCCAAGCTTGGAATGCTTGATGTTCACATTCCAGCTTGAGGGGGGCTGTTAGTATGTAAATAATACTTAATTATTTCATTAGTGTACAACTGTAGGTTAGTTAGTGGGTGATTAGAGTTAGCTTTTCTGTTGGTAAGTCTGTATATAACTCATTCCTTTCTTTTTCCCAACATATGAATGAATCACAATATTCTTTACTTCTTCCTCTCTCTCTCTGCTCCTTCTCTCTTTCGATTATTGTTTTTCTCTGCACTCTGGTTTAGCCATGGCAGGTTTGGCTATGAAGCTTGAGAGATCATGGATATGTGGTTCATTCAAGTTGTTGGAGAGTTCTAACACTTTGGGAGTATGTGAAAATGGATAAAAATTTGTTGGATTATTGGTTAAGTATTGATTAATGATTGTAACCATGTAACAATTTCATCTAAATAAGTTTTGCTACTCTTCCAATGTATATAAGCTATCCTTGGCTAAAGTACATAATTTTTTGGTATTCTTCCTCCTTTCTATCTCTCTTTTACGTTTAATTGCTTTAAGTTTACATTTATTGATTTATGCTTTGTTTTATCCAATTTTTGGTTTAAGTTCTTTCTCTTTTTTGTATTTGTGCTTGTGGTGTTCTCTTGTGATCAAACTATTTTTAAAAAATCAACATTAAATATTTTTGTTTAACTACTAATTTGTTTTATTTTGTTCAATTTACTAATTTTTTTGTTGACGGTCTATTATGATTTATCTCTCAATTTTCCACTAATTTGTTCAGTTTAGTAGCTACTTCTTGTGTTCTTAATGATTCTATTTGAGTATTGGGTACTGCAGTTAATGCTTGTGTTAGAAATTTAACTTTAGTGTTGAAAGAAACACAAGAATACACAAGAAGAAGGGGGTTGAATTGTATGTCACAACAAGTTAAAGAAACTTTTTTTTTTTTTGGAATAAAAAGAAACTTTTCTTTTTTTTTGTCATAAAAGAAACTTTTCTTGAAACGGGAAAATTCAAACAACTTGTACTAGAGGCCCAAGTTTTCGTAAACAGTTTATCAAACAAATTTAGCAAATATTTTTTCCCACCAAAAAAAAAACTTAGCAAATTTTTTAAACTATAATAATATGAAGCTTGTGCCAGCAAATTTTAACAAAGTTCGTATATGAGAAAATTCAGAAAAATATAAATGAGAACCATAATTGTAGAGGATTAACAATTTTTATTTTAAAAAAGAAAGAACCATATGTAGCCAATGAAGTTTTAATAATAAAAAGCAAAATTATAGAAGAAAAATAAAAAATATAACATGTTGGTGCATGACGATAAAGTTTTATATTACTGGGATAAATTTTAAAGGAAAACAATTTGCTTACGAATTTTTCTTAAAGGAAGTAATATATATATATATATATATATATATATATATATATATATATATATATACGAATTTAAATTCAAACTTAATAATTAATCATTGTACAATAGTATATACACTTATCCACTATTTGCTAACTAATTGACAACCTATCCATTCCTGTGGTGTTTATGTTACGCTAAAAAAGTATTCCTATATTTATTTATTGATTTCATACAAGGACAAAAACCTTAACACCTACAGGGGAGGGAGGGAGAGTGTTTGATATCACATTTTCTCTCCTTTCTCCGATGCCCTCACAATTGGCGACGAAATGCAAGACATGAAGCTCGCCAAGAGAGGTTATAATTGTATCCCCAACTTTGGGTCAAAGTCAAAAACAATGCCATCATGCGGGTTAAGTTGGTGGGCCAAAGGGTGGAATAAGATAAAGGAATGGTCAAAACTTATGGCAGGGCAATGTAAGACATTCATTCGCTATTTCAATAAAAATCACGCCATTGGGTATACCAAGCAAAGGTCCTTCCATTATGATTCCTTTAGTTATGCTCGTAACTTTGATGATGGGATGAATGAATGCTACGATGATTATGCTTATGAATTTTCGTCTCGTTATGCTTTTGTCCCTGCTTCAGCCAAGTCCTCCATGGACCTGGGCAAGGGTGGTCCTTCATTCATATGAATATATATATATATATATATATATATATATATATATATATATATATATATATATATATATATATTGGAAAAGGTGTCTTTATTTTACAGTCAAGGATTCTAAAATCATAGTTTGGACAAAAACATGCAAGATACAATTTTGTTTAAATCATAATTTAAGTTTTTGACGAAGGTATAAGTTGTCCCGCAAGAGCTAAAGCGCTCCCAGAATTCACAACTTGTTGATCATTGTTAGGTGAGATTATTAATTATGAGCCATGGAGACTTCTCTCATTATGACCTAAAGTGACATTTTTCTAAGAAATTTCTTCTTTAATTTTCAAGCTAATTTTTTTTTATCTTACTCTTCTTTTTAAGGTAAACTATTTTGTTTTGTTTTTTGGATTATTTTTAAAATAAATTTTTAATATGTTATATTTATATATACGCTTTTAACTATATATTTTGTTATTGTTACACTAAAAGTATTGTTTTCAATTCATCTTGTCCCTTGAAGTTTCAATTTTTTTGTTTATTTGTTATTTTTCTATAACGTAATTTTTTATAAAAATAATATTAATATTATGAATTGATACAATTAATTAATTAATTAATTAGACTTTTAAATTGATTTGAAACATTTTAAATTGATACGTTAATATTAGTTTCATTTTCTTAATAATTTTAAATAATTATCATTAATGCATTAATAATAATTAAAATACCATCGCCATTTATTTGAAATATTTGTTAATTTTCTTGACACATGACGTGACTAGTTAAGACTTACTTTCATTTAGGAAAGTAACAAACATGAATATTGTTGGGAGAACGAGTATAAATTTTTTTTTTGTTACTATTTTTTTGTTACAGATAAAGACTATAATTTTAATACAAAGAGGGGTTTCACACAGTCTCGTTTTATAAAGTGTAAACTCAAAATTATATAGGAAAAACCACTATTTTGATCCTTTAAATTTGAATTTTATTTCAATTCTTAACTTTTTTTTTTCAATTTCATCTTTATCCTATGATTTTATTTTAAGTAAGTTTCTTTTGTCACTTTAAACTAATGTCATTAATGGAATAGACTTAATTGAAATAGATATCAAAGGATAAGGTACCAAATTAAAATAAAATAAGAAATGAAAGCATACAACCATGAAATATGTTTGGCATTTATATTTTTAAAATATGACATTGGTATTACTAATAGATGATTAGTTTAAGAAGTACATATATTCCACATAAGTAATATTTCATGTTCAATTTGTGATAAAAAAAATTCCTATATTAATATTTGGTAATGATCGCCATTACACACTCAACATTGGCAAGATTTTATAGAGCTTAGTGGTGATGTTTTTACAAATAATATTGTTTAATATTAAAATAGTTGGCATATGTGTGGTAATGGTTGAAGATATTATTACAATTAGATATTTAATTATATTTTAGTAAGATCAAGTCTCTTGGATCAATGATACTATGTATTAACAACCACGAACTCAAAAAAAAAAAAAAAACACTATTAGTGCAATGATATAGGAAGAAGACAACAAAAGTGAGAATAAAAATGCTCAAAGTAAAGATTCAATATGAATTATTGATATTGGACTACAATAAGTTCAAGGCAGCAAGGCTGAAAACTTAAAGCCAAAATGTGTACCAAATTACCCTGTAGTATTCGATAAGAAAAGTATCGTACACATATACTAATGTGTCTATGTTCAAGTACCAATTTTTAGAGATTCTTTTTATTTGAACTTTATAGTCCCTCTTAAACTAATAAAATAAGTAACGCAAGTTCTAAACACTAAATTTGAATAATGTCAAAAATCAATTAAATGAAATGAAAAACGCAATAGACAAAGATATGTAACGAAAGACTTCGATATGCAAAAGGCAGTTGCAATGATTCCTCTCATCCCTTGCTCTAGTAACATGTAGCAATTTCAATTCAAATTCGTAAAGGATAGTTGAAGATTGAATTCTTTAATTTCAACGAAATTCCAATTTCTTGACTAAATCCTTTTCCCTAATTAAGAACTCTAATTCCATAGTAATCCTTAATTAGACAAAGCATTAAAAGTAAAAATGCATAAGACCTCATGATTAACAATCACTATCTCTAGCACATCACCAACTATGTTGTTTTCTCGTATAGCAACCTCTAACCAAATTTTCAATTCCAATTTGAGATATCAAATCATCAATAAGTGGATAATGCATCAATTCAGTAAGAACATAAAAAAACAATCAATAAGAAGAATTGAACTTGAATTAAAATATACTACACTACTACAAAGAGTATAGGATGAGATTCCTCATCCCCTAACAAGAAAAATCTAACTACACATGTTAGAATCGGAAGAAAGAGTACAAGAGAAAAGAAATCTTGATGGGTTCAAAATGCTTTATCTTGTTCTCAATTAAGCTCCAAGTTTCAAGAGAAAATAAAAAATAAAGAGGGAGAGATTGTTATTGAGAGAGAAAATGATGAGAGGGTGTGAAATTCATGGGAAAAAATAATTCCCAATAAAAAAAGTGCCACGTTACACTTATTAAGTCGCGTGATTAGTAAGCACGTTGACTTTTTTACATAGATAAAAAAAAAACTAACAAGGACATTTGGACTTGCGTAGCCATGTTTTCAACTTTCATAACCATGTTGTAAATTACTCTTCATTTCTCTTGATTTCTTATTTTGGTGGGCTCCAACTTCCTTCCTACACATAAAATCACTTATTTTAATTCCTCGATGTGTTGAATAATATGCTTCTACAATAAAATCATAGACCTTTGAACTTAGATACACTTATATGCACACAACTATATATTTTTTTTATTCTTTCTCGAGAATTTTATTCATTGACATATTTTCAATGAAAAATACCATATTGTTTATTCTAAGTACGTAAGACACAAAATCCTAGAGAATTACTCTAGAAGAATTAGGCTTCTATTGCTCTAAATGTTACTTGAATTACAAAGGGGCCCTAAGGCTATATCTATACAACAATAAAATAAAAGGGTCTTGACTTAGGCCCATCTACGTAGAGATAATAACTATTATCTGCTAAAATCATAGAGAAACAAAATATCCAAGATGCTTTTCTAAAATAGTGAAAGAGGGTCCCTTTTTGATCCATGGAGGAACAGGATCCCCTTAGTCACGAGCTTGAGGCGACGAGCCGAGCCGAGTGACTAGATGTTAAGTTGAGGTGCTTTCGAGCCTACTAACATCGATTGGCCTTTTTCTGGGTGAGGAACTCTGAGTGAGATAGTATTCTGAGTAAGTCAAGCTTCCGAGTGAGGCAATACTCTGAGTGAGGTGGGATTCTATTCTAAATGAGGAATTCACAAAGTTCTCCAAGGGGATTTAAGAGAGGGACAAATGTCTAATGGTGGATAACCATCATTTCATTTCTCAATGTGATGATTGGATCCAGCTATGTTTGTAATGATGGGGCGTTTTGTATCCCTAGGCTCTTAAATGCGACCTTTGGGTTCGAGTGTGTCATTTCAAAGGTGAGAGGTTTACTTGCCATGTGTTGAAGGCGGTTGTCCTTCGAAGGGTCGTTGTGGCATCGTGACCATGAATATGGTCAGATTGTTCCTAACCGTTAGATCTCCTGCTTGGGAGTGACTCCTTCCTTGTATGTATAGTCCAAGCCTCTTTCATTTTCCATCTTTGCCGTTACAATTTCCCCCAAGTTTTTGCTTTTCTGCTCTAATTCTCTTTGGCTATTTCACTTCCTCATCTTTGGGTTGTGCTTTTCTTTAGAGGTTAGTTGTTCCCCTTCTTTACCTTGTTGTTGTGGTTTATGTTGTTTGTGGTTTCTCTTTATTTCTCTCTCTTTTATTTTTCTTCATTCAAGAAAATGGCCTCTTCTTCTAACTCCCTTTCATAGGTTAACGAGGAAGTTTTGTCGTTCACTTCCTCCATTAGTAATGAGGATGCCATTGCCCGTCTATGGCAAGAGGGGACCTTTAGCAGCTCCTCGTTGGCCTCTAATGTAGAGTGTCTGGGTTGTTCATCGGAGGAAATGGTTTGTCATTCTCGGACAAACCCTAGAGAGTTGGACTACACTTATATGTATGAAACCTTCTTCTCCTACCTTCATTTATCTGTTCCTTTTTCTGACTTCGAGAAAGGCATTCTAAATGCTTTGAACGTAACCCCAACTCAGCTCTATCTGAACAGATGGGCTTTTGTGAAATCTTTTGAAGTTTTGTGTGATTATTTTAGGTGGACTCCCTCAAATCCTATCTTTTCCTATTTTTTTCAAGCAAAATTCTTTAAGGCGGGGGTTCCAGTGGAGTGGGTTTCCCTAAGTGGTGTTTCTAGTCATCGTCTGATAGATGCATTCGACCAATCATATAAAAATTTTAAGGGTCTATTTTTCAAAATTCAGGTGAGTACAAATGTACCTGGGGTAGATTTTCTTCATTATCTAGATGGACATCCCACTTTTCCGTTATATTGGACTCAGCCACCTATTCAATAGCAGATAAACTGGGAGGATTTGTCTCACACTAAGCGTGATGAGGCAAATTTTTTTGCCAAAGATATGGGGCATTATTTTAGTTCCCAAGCACTGATCTCATTGTCTACTGACCTGCACTCTTTAGACTCCTGGATGTATAAGTATAGCTTTCTATAGGGTTTTATCTTAATCTCTTAGTTTATCATACCGATCTTTGCTGTTTCTTTTTAGCTGACATGGCCTTGGGCAAGATGTCCATTCAAGATTTGAAGAAATCTTACTAGAAGAATGGGCCAGCTAAAGAAGAAGCTTCTCTTACCCCGATGCCTCTGTATTTGTGGTTGCTTTTCCATTTTTCCTCTTTAGGTTCTAACCCTGAGACCTTTACTTAGGCTACTAAGAGGCAAAGGCTTCAACGAGAGTCTTCCCTGAGCGGTGTGGGATCTTCCCAAGGAGCGCCTCCACTAGAAACTCTTGTAATCCAAGTGACGGAGAGCTCCAGGTCCCTTAAGGTTCCTTTGGTCCCCTAAGATTGCATCACTGTCGAGCGTGTAGCAGCTCTCATTCTCTCCGACTACGACAACGCTTCCCGGGAATGAGAGCATTTCATGAATCAGAGCCTTGTTGCCATCAGGAACACTTCTCATTCCTTGTGAGATGATCGATTCCCTATCCTCTAGTTTATTAACTGAACCCTGATGTTTGATAAAGACAAGGTGAAGTACATGGTTTCCAACCTTGTGGCCATTTGTCGAGTCATGGAAATGTTCTGTCTCCGAGCGGTATCGATAGGTAGTTATTTGGACGGGTATATCTCTGCTCAAGATAAAACGGTGGTCACTCTAACCAACAAAAAGAAAGTCTTTGCTACCAAACTTCAGGAGGCTGAGGAAGTTGTGAATAAAATAGCCGAGTTGGAGGAGCGGTTGAAGGCTCGGGAGGCAACATTGGAAAAAACTGAGGTGTTATTAAAGAATGCCGAGGAAAATTTGGCTTGCTCTGAAGAAAAATTGGTAAGCTCTGAGGAGGCCCATAAGGAGGCCTATAAGGAGCTTGCTATAAAGAACATGGAGGTTGATGCATCTCTGAAGGCCATCTTTGGGTTTACCATTACCTTGTAAATATTTTAGTATTTTTTTAATTTGTTTAGGAATTTATTAGGTTTAGAAAATAATTTTTAGTTTGGGCCTTGCATGGTCATAATTTTTATTTTGGGCCACTTTTGTGCCTTGTATAGGTATATATTATTAGGGAATCCCTAGTGCATAAGCAGCAGAAATACAAGGATTCTCATTGGACTTACAAAACTTCGTGTTTCAAAGCATAAGACAAACATTAAATATTTTATTTAAGTGTTTTAGGATTACCTCTTGAAGAAAATCGAAGCAGTCATAGCCTCGTCCTTTAGGACTCCACATGAGTAATCCCACTAGAAACGCTACACCTTCCAAATGCTATTTTGACGGCGTGTAGCTTTTACAACTTTTGCATTTTGTGTCTCTTTTTGGTGAGCCGCTTATGAGCATCTTTATGCTCTATTTATAGGCTTAGGTTTAACCTAATTTACTCTCTCTAAAGAGTAAGCTCCTTACTCATTCTAAATGAGTTAGGCCCAATAGCTTTATTTTAGTCCAACTAAAATAAAAGCAATTTTCTGATGGGTTTACTCTATGTGTGTGACCCTATAGGTAAAATACTCGGTTATATTAATAATAAACTATTTTATTATTAATATAAAATAAGAGCGGCATCTAGCAATGCATCATTATTTCTGAATATTATTTATTATCAACATAGCCTATAAGTGATAATTATTTTATATGTTTGTTCCTTTTGTCACGATATCCTAATTGGGCCCAAGCCATGGTCGCGTCATCCTTGTACGGTCCAATTTATTTTACTTGATAACGGAGTAGACTTTATCCGAATAAATATCCAATATTTATTCTTTCTAGCATGACCATGCATTTCCTTAGTCTCACTCCATCAAGTGGCCTATAGATATCACTCTTGTCACATAGGAGAGACAAATCCCATCTACATCACTTACATCACTCTACATAATTTTTTCATTGCCTAATCACAACCTTTATAGTCCTCTTGTTACAGAAGACATTTGATTATATATAAACAACAAACTCCTTAGGTTGGAATCATAGTGACTTCAGGTCGAAGGAGTACATATATCATTATAACATTAAGAATCATTTATGACATTCATGAAATAATCCATGCAACGTTCTCATGGTGGGTCTGTCCAATACATCATTACTCTTAATGTGTACCCATCTGAAGACTTAATATCATCTATATCCATGATCTGTGAGATCATATCATTAGTACACTCACACTCTAGTCTTAATGTGTTTACATGTCCCCACGTAAACACTTGACTAGGGACATTTTAGGAATAACTCTCATATGACTTATTACTCCAAGAATAAATAAAGGCTATTAAACTATTTAACAAAAAATGCCTTATTTAAAATAATGCATCCTATATAGGCTCTTAGTGCATATTTCCAACATATATTTACTTTGAGCCACTTTTAGACCGTGTATTTTTAGATTTCAGGCCTTGGGTGAAGCTTTTACAAGCCCACTCAAGTCAACTTTGAATTTTCCCTTGCTAGGAGGTATATATACCTCATTCCTTTGTATTTCATTCATAACTTGAATTTTAAGTGAGTTTTAGTGAGATAGAATGTGACCTCTCTTTAGAATCTTGAGCACTTAGCTCTCTCCTTCTAGTTTCTTATCCTTTGGACTCCTCCCAAGATTGGTGAAACCACACTTAGACCTTATCTCTTCTCTCAAGAGTGGCGATTCTATAGATCCCTTCTAGTCTCTCAATTGTTCCATATTCTCTAGCATTAGATCTAGGTTTTCTTTACTTATTCCACTCTATATAAGTCACGGCCTACACATCTTTATCACAAATTCAACATTCGATACTTCATTTAGAGTGCTTGGCTTGGATCTAGAAGGAGCATTAAGAGGATGATTCATCTCTCTTCTTAGGAATTGAAGAAATTCCTACATGATTTGGCATCTAAAGTCTCTAACCTCTTGATTTCTTTTTCTTAGATCTACTTATTTTAAGTTCATATTCTGAAATTCTAGTTCTATATTTGTATTCTCCTCTTCATTAGCTTCAATTTGACTTATCATATGTGAAAATCCATGAAATTTTCAAAAAATCTGAAATCTAAGATTTTAGGTCTACTCCTTTTGCTTTTGGAATTTGGCAAACTTGCTTCATAAATATTGTTGTTGCATATATGTGTGTAATAACCTCAAATTTTCATGCAATTTGGAGAAAAAAATTTAGTCAAAGTTGTTGGCCTTGCCTTGTTGCTCAAGTTACCTTGTGTTTTTGCCTTTCTAGTGCCTCTTTCTTACATATTGTATCTCATTTGTGTCATTTTAGCATTTTAAAAATAAAATTTAAGTGTTGTACCTCTTTTAGTTTTCTAGATTTGTAGTTCTAGGTTTTGGAGTTTGTCTTTGAGTTTCTAAGTGATTTGCTTTGCTTTTGCCTTGGTGTGAAGTGCTGAATTCTTAGACACTTTATTATCATTTAGTAAAGTGTCTCACAAGCTCCTAGTTATGTCTTGACTCACCTTACTTTAAGGTGAAATTTGTTACTCATTATATCTTGTAGGTTATTAGCATTTTCCTAGGAAGTGTATCTAGTTTCATTTTTAATTTTTCAGCACCTTGTGTCAATCTTTTGCATGCTGTATTTTATTCCATTTTATTGTGTTTAATGTCATTTGACCTTGCCTTCCATTGCATTTAAGTGTTGGAAGATGATGCTTGCTTAAGTGTCACTTTGTTACCTTATTTTGTTATCATTTTTGTGTACTTTCTTGTAATTCTTTAATGCTGATTTTGGTGTAGTAAAATACCCACAAAATAGGGAAAATATCATTAAAAAAAAGTGAAAAAAATTATGCAAAAGAAAAAGGCTTGAAAGGTCCCTTTATTTGTGCATTAGTTTGGGTCCTTTCTTAGTAAAAGTGTCTTAAAAAAACTGCATAACCCCTAGCAAATAAAAAAAATTCCAACACCTTATATAATTTTTGTGCAGTATCATTAGTATTTGAAGAAAAAATCTTGTAAAAAGTATATAAAAAGATAGTGGACTTGCTTACATTCTAGAGTTTATAGTTTGTAAATTTTGAGTGTTTCCTTTATTCTTGCATTTAATTTTTGTTTGTCTTCTTGGCTCTTAGTTTGTCATATTTTCATCTCATTCTTGTTATGCCTTCCTTATTTATACCTTATCTTTCTTGTCACATCCTTGTTTCTCACTTTCTTAATTCCTTTGGTTTAGCAATCTAATTGTGTTTTTCTAGCTTGTCTTTTTGATCTCTTAGTTTTGTCATTAGAGTATTTCACTTTATTCACTTTTTTTGAGATGTGTCACCTGTGACATCATTTTTGGTTAGCATTTTAGAGTGATTGAGATTTGACTTGAGGATTGACCTAAGCACAATCAAGTATAGAGAGAATGGTTAGAGTGCAAACACCTTATGAGATTAAAGTGCAAACATCTTTTTCTTTTCTTTTATTTTTGTATACATATATTCTTGTGCTAATCTTTGCTTTGAGTTTCAAAGTTGTTTCCTTGTAGCTTGGTGACTTACCTTGGACTTGGTGGAACTTTGAAGACTTTGTACTTGGAGTGTACATTTTTGTAATAGCTTAGTAGTTACTTTGTGTCTTTTGTATTTCATTGTCTCCTTGTATTTTGAGAGCGTGTAAAAAAATAACATTATTTTAATTTATTTTTTCTTAGTCCTTGTATTTGGACTTTGTGGACTTTGGACATTAGACTTTTTAGACTTTGGATTCTTAATTAGTTGAACTAGGGTAATGTGATTAGGTATTAGTTTACTTTTATACACAATCACTAGTTTTGTTTAATTGCTTTCTTGGTTCGTGTAGTGCGCTTATTTGCATGCTAGGTCTAGTTTAATTTTTGCACATTTGACTAGTTTGTTTTACTTGTTTTCCTTACTTGTTTTCTTGTCTTGTTACTTGTTGTTTTTCTTTTTAGGATAGTGTCCCTTGAGTATCCGATTAGTATATCTTTCTCATTTATTTGCATATCTTGCATTCTAACATGTCATCATATAGTGAGAGAGATAGAGATCCTACCCCCTCATATACACCTTATCTTAGAAAAATTAAATAGCATGAATGCTTGACTAGATAACTTAGAGAATGAAGAGGAACAGGAGAGAACCATTAGGCATCATCATAGACATAGACATAAACAAAATGATGGAACTAGTGAAGTGGAAGATAGGAACCATAGGAGGCATCATAGGCGTCAAGAGGAGGTGGGGCTTAGAGAAGTCAAATTTGATGTACCCCTCTTCCATGGTAAAAGCGATGTAGAAGCCTATCTTGATTGGGAGATGAGAGTTGAACAACTATTCAACTTTCATCAAACTAAAAATAATAAAAAATTTAGAGTTGTCACCCTTGCTTTCCAAAATTATGCCTTTGTTCGGTGGACTCAACTTTGTAAAAAAAAAGATCATTTCCTACCCATTGATGAATGTGATGATTTGAAAGCCTTGTTAAGGAAACGGTATGTCTCTTCCTATTATAGGGGTGAGCTATTAGCCAAGCTCAATAAGCTATCCCAAGGTTCTAAAAGTGTTGAGGACTATTACAAGGCTTTGGAAATGGCTATGATTAGGGCCAATGTTAAAGAGGATGAAGAAATCCTCTTGCATAGATTTTTACATGGCCTTAATCATAATATAAAAAAGGAAGTAGAACTTCTACCTCATGTGGACATTAAGAAATTACTTCATCAATGCACATGAGTAGAAGTTCAACTCATGCAAGGAGCCTCTTACTACAAAAGGGATTCTAAAACCTTTAGGCCCAAGTGGAAGGGCAAAGCGAACTCCCCCTAAAAAAGAGAAGGTAGTTGGAGAAAGGGTAGGAAGAATAAAGTGGGTACTTCTTTACCAAGAATTAAAAGTGAGGTTCATAAGGATGGTCTATCCTCTAAACCCTCTTCCATTCTAGAACTATCCTTTCTAAGAATCCCCACTCTACCTTCATACCATCATCTTCTAGAACAAGTTTAATAAAATGTTTAAATGTTTAGGAAGAGGAAAAATTGCTTCTCAATGCCCAATAAAGAAAACAATGATTTAGAGGGCATTGATCACTACTCTAGCCAAGAGGACTCTTCCTCTTCATAAACTAGTGGTGGCTCAAGTAGTGATTCCTATAAGAGTGAACATGTTCTAGGTGATGAGGATGAGTTGTTTATGATTAGAAGGCTTCTAGGAAGCCATGTTAAGGAGGATGACACTAATCAAAAGTACAAGATATTACATTAACGAAAAGCTATCTTCTCTCATTGTGGATAGTGGGAGTTGTGTAACATCCCTAATTTTATATAGATGATTAAAATATTGGGAATAAATATTAAATAGTTAACCATGGAATCAATAAATTTCCCAAGATGTAGAAATGATTAAATTAAGAATTCTAGGGGTTATTCATAAATTATTGTGGCCTTATAAGCTGAAATTATACCCGATTAGAATATGGGTGTCGGACCAAGTATCTCTGATTGAGGTACCGTGGGTCAAGACTATTAAGAACATTATTAAGAGTCCGAATATATATTCGGAATAATTTTTAGATGAAGTATTGAGCCCAAATGAAGAGCTTGTTTATGGAAAACGATAAAGCTTTAATGAATGAGAGTCAAAATAAAACATAAACTCTCCTCATCTCCCTCTCATTTTCACGTGAATTACTCCCTCTTAGGCAAACACTCCTTCTTCATCTCTTCATCTCCCACTCATTATCTTCTTCTTCTTTCTATTCAAAAATCCATAAGTGTGGTGTGTGCCATTTTTTTTCTCTTCCATTTTCGTTTGGAGCTTGGAACTTGGAGGCTCTCTCTCTCACTCTCTCACTCTCTCTCTCTCTCTCTCTATTTTCGTGTTCTTTCTCACCCATTCTAGAAGCTCACTTCTTTTGGCTTAAGGTTAGGGTTTCTCTTCATTTTCATGAGCTTTAAGCCCTAACTTTTGGGTATTGGTTGTTGGGAGAGAGTTAATGCATAAGGGTTATGTTAGGAGAGACATTTATGATGAGAAACCCTAAGGTGGAGTGTATTTAATTTGGGTTTTAGGAGGGCCTTGGGTGGCACACGAAAATGACATGAGAATAATGGAAAATGATGAACATAAATGGTGGTTATTGGTTTTTTTATGAAACCCTAACTTTATAAATTAGGGAAATATGAGATGTGGGTAGATGAGCATTTATTATTGATGGTAGATGCTATTTATGATGTGTTGTGACCATTAATGATGGTAAATGGTTGGTAGAGTTCATTAATGTGGAAGCCCATGAATGGGTTTAGCCTTAAATGCATAACAATAAGATTGGGCACCTAACCCATGGTGGTTATGGTGGATTAAATGAGTAAGTAAAGATTGAGAATAATTGTGTGGTATGTTGTATAATGTAGAAAACGACCCCATCGACGAGGCGGGACCATCAGACCGCGTTGATTTCTACTTCTGTTGAGGTAGGAGGGGGTAACATTCTCTAAATGCTTGATTTCATCCATTAGTGATGTGTGTATATGATTGTGTTATGCTATTGGGCTTGGATGAATGAATTGATGACTACTTGATTGAAAATGCATTTAGAGTGAATGGTGTTATGTGGTTTATGTTTTTGGGATGATGAGTATGACGTTGAATTAACTCTTAAATAATGAGAGTTGTTGTGATAGTTTTGAACCATGAGTGTATTGATTACATTGTTGATGAACATCCTATAATATATAAATTAACGATTGGTGATTGCCACTAACTATTATGTATATGAAATCTAATGAATGTTGCTGACGGTTGATGATGATGAGAACCTAGAGTTCCACTAAAGTGTTGAGGATGAACTATTGATGATGGAGTGGCATTTAGGATGCATAGTGTGAGAATGCATTTGATCTGCATTGCATTTGCATCCATTGTATATCATTCGCTGCTTATATGGAATAATAGGGGTTCTAATAGGCAGGCCCAGTGGGAAGGCGACCCAGTACACGGGTAAATTGTTGATGTTCCCTAGTGATTCTGGGAATCACGAAGCTGCCCTCAGTTTGGTGATGAGGCACCCTATGTGGCAGGCCCAGTGGGCGGGCGGCTCTATGATGATCAAGTTACCTTGCTGTCTGATGGGGCACGACTCTCTCGATGTGTGTTCGGGAGAGGCCCGTAGCACTTATAACAAGTAAGGCCATGTTTTTGAATCCGCAAGTCACGGGGTGACTAGTGCTACAAATGGGCGATAGTGGTTTGGTACTTGTAAAATATGATATTAAGCATGCATGATTTGAGATATAAGTGTACACTTTTACTACTGTAGTAGGGGCATAGTAGCACGCCTATGCTTGACCCACATTTGATATGATATTGTTTCCCACAGTCGGATCCGCAATTGTTATTGATTCCTTTGTGCATATGCATTAACTATAAGAGCATTTGCATATAGCTGGAGATATGCCTAGTTAGTAGCCCATGGTGGCGATGGATGATTGTTAAATAAAGAGGAAGGAAGTGGTGATGCTAACATTGAATGTGTGATGACCCTTATTGAGAATGCCATGATAGTGATGTGTGAATTGTGAAATGTATTGATTTAGACATGTATGATATTAAATGAAATGAGATGATGTGAGAAAGAAGTTTATATTGCTTCTTGAGAAATACATGTTATGCATATATGTATTGATATCATCATAATGTATGATTTTGAATCATTTGGTATATGTTACTCGCCTCCTTTGTTGCCATTTTTAAAGCTTGATGTAGGTATCTTGAATACTCTACTTTTTGGAGGATTGAGTCATGGAGGAGGTAAATATGGAATGCAAGTTTGTAAGCCTTGGCCGACATTCCTTTTGTAAAACAACAATTATATGTATATGCTTATTTTATTTCATGAATATTAGTATGTATTCTTTTGGGGGTCACTTGTGAAAATTGGACCGTATGTGTTTCGAGAGGCCAATTTTTGGGTAGTGACCTTAATATTAGTTGATGTTGATATGGATATGCTGATTTAGCTTACCATATTGAGGAATGAATATTAATTATGAAGTTTCTTGGCCAATTGATGACAATAGTGTGCATGATGTTTGATTGATTGATTAATTTGTGAAGATTGCATATGGAGTTCATGCATAATTGAAGAACCAATAGGGTCAAAATGAGTTTTGTGAGTTTTGGATAGTGTGTGGTGGTTCCAATAGCTCAAACGTATGATTTGTGACTTGTGTAAGCTGGAATGGGATGATTATACCAAGAATGGACCCCTATGTTGCTCTAAATGCCTTGAAATGAGCCAAATGCGTTTATGCACATAAATTTCTCATTTCTAGGAATTTTGGAGCGCGGACGATGGCCACACGTCATAAATGGTGTGTTATAAATGGTGTTAAAATTTGGTAGTATTCTAATATCATTTGTATAGGTTTAGGTATGTGAGAAGTTCATTTTTCTACAAAATCTGCATAATTTCTGCAGAATAACAGGGCGTAATCGATTAGCCTCTGTTAACCAAGTGGCCTCAATTACTCAAGAGGGGGGTGAATTGAGTATTAAAAATTTTACTTTGAATGCTTTTGAAATTGATTCTTTAGTTACTATGTCTATTTAAGTTGATAAGCTTAATGGCAAGTGATAACAAATTATGCACAAGTCAAGATAATAAGTACTTAAAAAGTCTAAGTAATAATCAAGATATAGAATCAAATTAACCACAAAGCAATTTATGAAATTTTTAGAAAGATTAATAGAAGAATGTTACTTAAAGTCAAGTTCAACAATGTTAATCAAAATAGTTTGCAACTTAGTATAAAATGCACTTAGTCCAAGTTAATGAAACAATGAATCAAGCAAGCAACTTAAGTGCACAAATTAAATGAGTTTAGGGAAGAGAGATTTGCAAACCGATATATACGAGTTCCACCACGCCGGTGTACGTCTCGCCTCTAAGCAACCCACTTAGAGGATTTCCACTATTTGAGATTAGAGATACAACTTTGAGCAATCGCGACTTCCTAGTGTCCCATACTCAAGAATCCAATCCTCACAAGTACAAGGGCACTCCACCCAATCTCTCAATCTCTCAATTACAAGGTTGAAACCCCAACCCAAAGATTTTAAGATGTTTGGTGTTTGAGCATACAAGGAAACTCTCCAATAGAATGGATATACAAGTTAAAGCTTTCACAAAGTAATAACTCTCAAAGAGAGGATATGCAAAATAAGTACACAATATAATTTCCCCACAAATTAACTCTCAAGAATAACTTCAAGAAATATGCCAATCAAAGAATAAAGAGAGCAAGAAGAAGAGCAAGAGAACAGGGGGGGGGGTAAGAAAGCAAATGGAAATGCTTCAAATGCTTTGGTACAAATTGCAAATTCAATTGCCTTCCATATTTATAGTAGATGGAAGCCTGGTGATTGCAATTAAAATATTCACCCGAGGATAGTGTAGTATGGTTCCTTGTATCTTTAGCTTCTTTTGATGACATGGAGCAACATGGTCATTTTATGGTGGAGCAGTGTATTTAATTTTCATGACAAGGTGGAACAGTGGAGCGTATGTCTATTTTTAGTTACTTAAATTGCAACTTGCATAGTGGAGACCTGGAGAATGCAATCTGCTCAGAGAATGTTGGAACGCTGTATTTGGCTAATTCATAGTGTGATTCAGTTTGTCCAAGTGCGATGTAAGGCTGTCATATATTCAATAGAGATTCAAATTTAAATTCACATAATTCATTTGAATTAAGTAAACTTATCTGACTCATGGTGACGTAGTTTAATCATCTGAGAGTAGCATGATGTTTGAATTTGCTTTTTGGAACTTCTGATATTCAACTACATATCATAAACACATGTTGTAATTAATTCTGTAGCATCCTCGCTCAAGCGAGTTTAATTACGCTTAAGCGACACTTGCATCACGCTTTGCTCCATGCTCGCGCTTAAGCTCCATAGCTTCTTGCTCAAGAGAGTTTGTCCAGTGCTTAAGCGAGCTTCAATTGTAGCCCCTGATTCATTACTTTCAAGCCCGTACTTCCACGCCGACTCCAGCTTAGTCCCACGCTTAAGCGAGCCTTTAATTTTGGGATCCTGATGCTTCCTCGCTCAAGCTTGTACTTCACGCTCAAGCTTGCACTATTCACGTTTAAGCTTGCACTTGTTCATGCTCAAGCTTCCTCGACCACGCTCAAGCGTGTCTTTACTCGCGCTTAAGTGAGTAAACAATCATATTATCACGCTCAAGCGGCTCTTCTCGCGCTTAACAATTGTCTCCCTCGCTCAAGCGAGCTTCCTTCATGCTTGGGCGTGCCAAGCACCTGATTCTTACGCTTAATCCTTTCCATCCACGCTTAAGCGTGCTTTTAAGCATTTCATGCATAAGTATAGTGGTTTTTCTAGGATGATTTAATAACCATACGTCTTCAAGATTTTCAACCTTTGTTCCAACTATCTTGGCATTCATCATTTTATGATATCAAACCATAATTAATCATATTTCCATTTAACTGAGCCTTTCCAAATCTATGCTAAATGAGTAATAACTTATGGCTTTAATCCTTTGTTCTTTTGGCAATCATTTGTTTATCTTATCAATCATAATTGATTTGTGTATTTGAACTTAAATCTTCATTTGTTGTTTATTGTCAAAACCTACATCAACATATAAATACATTCTCCCCCTTTTTGATGATGACAACAAATGTTTGTCTCTTGGGATGTTAGTATTATAACAGTTCAAATACATTGCAAAAATGACTCCTCCTTACATATATAATAGATACCATTATAACATCATGATATTCTCTCCCCCTTTGTAAGATATTTTATGCCACTTAGAATGTATATATTTATTTTCTCCCCCTTTGGCATCATCAAAAAACATCTACGAATATATATATATATATATATATATATATATATATATATACCACTTTAAGAAAGATACATTTTGTAGAGATAGATACCATTTGCATATAAAACTCCCCCTAAAACATGCAACATATATCACAGAGTAATCCAAGGTATGTAAGCAATCATAATGATGTTTTCTCTTTCTTTTGGATAAGCAAAGTTAGAGGTTATACAGGATTAAAATTTTGCAATTTGCCAATGATTTTTATTGCACAATATAGTCAAGAAAATCAAAGTCATTTGCCATTTATTTTTGAGAACCATGTGGTACATAGAAGATTATCTTTGTGTCAAAAATATATTTACTGAAATGGGGACTCCGTGGGATCTCAAATAGGATAAATGATTTGTGAAGCATTAGGATGATTATGAAAACGTGATTGTCATTTTAATGAAAAGATTGACTTATATATTACAAAGTAAGTTACTATTTCCAAAGAAATGAAAATTTTATAAAAGGAGTAAGTGAAATACTTTAAGTCAAAGATTTTCAAAAGATTTTGTTCAAAGTGTAAGAAAGTGTGATAAAAGATGAGTCAATTTAATCAATTTCCAAAATTCCTAATTCCCTTCTAAGATTATCTTGTAAAAATATCTGCCAATTGTTTTGAAGTTTCAACATATTCAAGTACACAATCTCCTTTCAAAACATGGTCTCTTATAAAGTGATGTCTTATTTCAATGTGTTTAGTCCTAGAATGCATGACTGGATTTTTAAAGATATTTATTTCGCTAGTGTTATCACATTTAATAGGCACTTTGTTTAAAACAACATCAAAGTCAAGAAGTTGTTGTCTCATCCAAAGAATTTGAGCACAACAACTGCCAGCTGCTACATATTCTGCCTCAGCTGTCGATAACGCAACACTTACTTGCTTCTTGCTATGCCAAGAAACAAGGGAACTACCAAGTAAATGACATGTGCCACTGGTACTCTTTCTATCAAGTTTACAACTAGCAAAGTCAGAATCAGAATATCCTATGAGAATACATTCAACGCCTTTGGGATACCATAAACTAACATTTTGAGTACCCACAAGATATTTCAAAATTCTTTTTACAGCAGTGAGATGTGATTCTTTAGGACATGCTTGATATCTAGCACACATGCACACAGTAAACATAATATCAGGCCTACTAGCTGTTAAGTAAAATAAAGAACCAATCATACCTCGGTATTTAGTTATTTCAACGTCCTTACCCTTCTCATCTTTGTCTAAGTAGCAAGATGTACTTATGGGTGTAGCTATTTCGTTTGCTTTGTCCATTTCAAATCTTTTGAGTAGTTCTTTGCAATATTTTGTTTGACTAATGAAAGTCCCTTTATTTGTTTGTTTGATTTGTAATCCAAGGAAAAAGGTTAGTTCTCCCATCATGGACATTTCGAATTCATCTTGCATAATCTTGGCAAACTCTTGACAAAGAATTTCGTTAGTAGCACCAAATATTATGTCATCAACATAAACTTGTACCAAAAGAATGTCATTGTTTTTACGTTTTATAAATAGCGTAGTATCAACCTTTCCTCTTTCAAAATTATTTTCTAAGAGAAATTTACTAAGTCTTTCATACCAAGCTCTTGGAGCTTGTTTCAAACCATATAAAGCTTTTCTCAATTTAAAAACATGATTTGGAAATTTGTGATTTTCAAAACTAGGAGGTTGATCTACATAAGTTTCTTCTTGAATATAGCCATTTAGAAAAGCACTTTTGACATCCATTTGATAAAGCTTAAAATCCATACAACAAGCAAAAGCTAACAGTAATCTTATGGCTTCTAATCTAGCTACGGGAGCATACGTTTCTTCATAGTCTATTCCTTCTTCTTGATTATATCCTTTAGCAACTAATCTAGCTTTATTTCTTGTTATTATTCCATTTTCATCTAACTTATTTCTAAAAACCCATTTAGTACCTATTATTAGATGGTCATTGGGTCTTGGCACAAGTTCCCAAAGTTCATTTCTTTCAATTTGATTCAATTCTTCTTGCATGGCCAACATCCAATGTTCATCAATAATAGCTTCATTGATATTTTTGGGTTCTATTTGTGATACAAAAGCTAAGTGATTGCATGTATTTCTAATAGTGTTTCGAGTACTTACACCTTTTGTTATTTCTCCTATAATATTGTCCAAGGGGTGATTCTTTAAGGTGACCTATTCCTTTTGTTGAGGTTCGCCATTTTGTGTTGTATCTCCTTCATTTTTATTTCCTTCTTTGTCTTCCAAGTTCATTTCTTGGAAGGTACCTACAAGATCATCAATTTCCTTTCTCGGAGGATTTTGGTTAAGTTCATTAAATTTGACATGTATAGACTCTTCAATTGTACATGTTCGTTTGTTAAAGAGTTGATAAGCTTTACTAGTAGATGAATAACCTAAGAATATTGCTTCATCAGATTTTGCATCGAATTTGCCAAGATTATCCTTTCCATTATTTAAAACAAAGCATTTGTATCCAAATATATAAAAATAAGAAATATTTGGTTTTCTTCCTTTATAAAGCTCATAGGGGGTTTTCTTTAATATAGGCCTTATCAAACATCAGTTCATAACATGGCAAGCAGTATTTACCGTATCGGCCCAAAAATGTTTTGAAATGTTACTTTCATTTAACATAGTTCTTGCGAGCTCCGCTAAAGATCAATTTTTCCTTTCAACTACTCCATTTTGTTGTGGAGTTCTTGGAGCCGAAAAATTATGATCAATGCCAAATTTTTCACAAAACTTTTCAAAAGATTGGTTTTCAAATTCTCCCCCATGATTAGTTTGAATAGATGCAATTTTCAAATTTTGTTCATTTTGGATGATCTTGGCAAGTTTCTTAAATGCATGATATGCTTCATGTTTATGAGTAAGAAACAATGTCCATGTATATCTAGAATAATCGTCCACAATCACAAGACCATAATAGTTTCCACCAAAACTTTTAATTTTTGAAGGTCCAAACAAATCCATATGTAAAAGTTGTAAAGGTCTAGTTGTTGAAACAATATTTTTTTCTTGAAAAGAAACCTTTACTTGTTTTCCCTTTTGACAAGCGTCACAAAATTTATTTTCGAATTTCAATTTTGGTAAACCAATTACTAAATCTTTCGAAACAAGTTTATTTAAATGGTCTATATGAATGTGAACAATTCTTCTATGCCATAACCATGATTCATCCTCTTTAGTTATGAAGCATTGCACATCATTTGAAGCAAGACAATCAAGATTAATCATATAAATATTATCAATTCTTTGACCAACGAATTTTATTTCCTTGTTTAGCTTATTTTCAATTATGCAACCATTTGATTCAAAAATAATTTTATAGCCCTTATCACATAATTGACTAATGCTAAGCAAGTTATGTTTAAGTCCTTCAACATATAATACATTGTTTATAGAAGTGGAAGAGTTTTTACCAACATTTCCGATTCCTAGTATTCTTCCCTTCGTGTTATCTCCATAAGTAACGAATCCTTTATTTCGTGGAGTAAATGATATGAACTTACTTTTGTCTCCCATCATGTGTTTTGAACACCCACTATCCAAATACCAATGGGTGCTATTCGTTTTAAAGCATACCTACAAAACATGTCAAGTTAGAGAACTTGGTACCCATTTTATGTTGGGTCCTTGTAGGTTAGTTTGAGGTAATGTTCCTTTAGGAACCCATACTTTTCTCACAACCTTTGGCCCTAGTTTTCTAACACTACAATTAGATGCATTATGTCCTTTAAAACCGCAATGATTACATTTCATGAAAGGTGATGAAGTTTTACTAGGTGGTATAAAGAAGTTCTTATAATTCTTTTGTTTCTTAACGACATTGAAACCTAAACCCATTTTATCAAACATACACCGTTGTTTACCAAGTAAAACATTTAATTTGTCTCTACCATTTGTAAATTTTTCTAGAGTTCTATTCAAGTCCAAAACCTTAGTTTCTAGCATGTCACATTTCTTTATAAATTCACAAGGTTTAGTCCTAGAGCAGGCTTGAACATTTACTAACTCATTTTTCAAACATTCATTTTCTTTACAAACTTCCATAAGATGCATCTCAAGAGTGTCAATGGTTTTTCTAGATAATTTATGCTTATTAGACACTTTCATAAGTTTATCATACAATTCTTCAAGAGCATCAAGTAGTTCTTCCTTATCTAAGTCATGAAAGTTTACCTCATCTTCTTCATCTTGGTGATTGGCCATAAGACAGAGGTTTACTTCTTCATTTTCTGAATCGTCCGAGCTACTTATCTCATTTTCATCCCATGCGATATATGCTCTTCTCCTTTCTTTTCTTTCTTTGTTTTTCTTCTTTAGGTTTGGACAATGTATCTTGAAGTGTCCTTCCTTTCCACATTCAAAGCAAGTAGGTGAAGTAGAATTTTCTTTAGGATTAGATTTCTTACCTTGTGATTTGAAGTTCCTTTGGAAGCGTTTGCTCTTCATAAGCTTTCCAAAACGTTTCATGAATAGGCTTAACTCTTCATCCTCGTCAAGATCACTCTCGGATTCATCTTCAACAATTGAGGTGGCTTTGAGAGCTAGCCCTTTCTTCTTAGAGACTTTTTCTTCTTCCTCTGCTTGTTTCAAGTCTTTCAATTCTTGTTCTTGTTCTTGGAGTTTACCAAACAAAGTGGCAAGAGACATATCATTTATATTGGGAGATTGTTTGATGGCCGTAACAAGAGGTTGCCATTCCCTAGTAAGACTTTTTAGAACTTTGTGGATAAGTTCCTTGTTAGTATAAGATTTACCAAGTGTAATAAGATGATTAATAATCAAAGTAAATCTCTTTTGAAGTTCTAAAATAGATTCATTGGAATTCATTCTAAAACTTTCATATTGACTAGTTAAAGTACTAATCTTAGAGTCCTTAACATCGCTAGTTCCTTCATGAGTTACTTGAAGGGTATCCCACATATCCTTAGCAGATTTACATGTAACTACTCTAAAGAACTCATTGGGACCTAAGGCTAAAGTGATAAGATTTTTTGCTTTGTAATTATATTGTACATTCTTCTCTTCCTCACTAGTCCAATCATCCATAGGTTTTTCAACTTGTTTATCATCAACAGTATGCATAGGTACAAAAGGACCATTTTCAATAGCATTCCATACTTTCAAGTCAATTGATTGCACAAAAATTTTCATCCTTGCTTTCCAAAAAGCGTAGCCCTCACCATTGAAAGCGGGAGGTCTATTTGTGGCACCACCCTCGGGAAAAAGGTTTAGAGAATTTGAGGCCATTTGTTCTCTTGAAGTTATTAAGCTTGATCTACCAAGAGTCAAGCTCTGATACCACTTGTTAACCAAGTGGCCTCAATTATTCAAGAGGGGGGGGGGGTGTGAATTGAGTATTAAAAATTTTACTTTGAATGTTTTTGAAATTGATTCTTTAGTTACTATGTCTATTTAAGATGATAAGCTTAATGGCAAGTGATAACAAATTATGCACAAGTCAAGATAATAAGTACTTAAAAAGTCTAAGTAATAATCAAGATATAGAATCAAATTAACCACAAAGCAATTTATGAAATTTTTAGAAAGATTAATAGAAGAATGTTACTTAAAGTCAAGTTCAACAATGTTAATCAAAATAGTTTGCAACTTAGTATAACATGCACTTAGTCCAAGTTAATGAAACAATGAATCAAGCAAGCAACTTAAGTGCACGAATTAAATGAGTTTAGGGAAGAGAGATTTGCAAACCGATATATACGAGTTCCACCACGCCGGTGTACGTCTCGCCTCTAAGCAACCCACTTAGAGGATTTCCACTATTTGAGATTAGAGATACAACTTTGAGCAATCGCGACTTCCTAGTGTCCCATACTCAAGAATCCAATCCTCACAAGTACAAGGGTACTCCACCCAATCTCTCAATCTCTCAATTACAAGGTTGAAACCCCAACCCAAAGATTTTAAGATGTTTGGTGTTTGAGCATACAAGGAAACTCTCCAATAGAGTGGATATACAAGTTAAAGCTTTCATAAAGTAATAACCCTCAAAGAGAGGATATGCAAAATAAGTACACAATATAATTTCCCCACAAATTAACTCTCAAAAATAACTTCAAGAAATATGCCAATAAAAGAATAAAGAGAGCAAGAAGAAGAGCAATAGAACGGGGGGGGGGGGGGCAGAAAGCAAATAGAAATTCTTCAAATGCTTTGGTACAAATTGCAAATTCAATTGCCTTCCCTATTTATAGTAGATAGAAGCATGGTGATTGCAATTAAAATATTCACCCGAGGATAGTGTAGTATGGTTCCTTGTATCTTTAGCTTCCTTTGATGACATGGAGCAACATGGTCATTTTATGGTGAAGCAGTGTATTTAATTTTCACGACAAGGTGGAACAGTGGAGCGTATTTCTATTTTTAGTTACTTAAATTGCAACTTGCATAGTGGAGACCTGGAGAATGCAATCTGCTCAGAGAATGTTGGAACGCTATATTTGGCTAATTCATAGTGTGATTCAGTTTGTCTAAGTGCGATGCAAGGCTGTCATATATTCAATAGAGATTCAAATTTAAATTCACATAATTCATTTGAATTAAGTAAACTTATCTGACTCATGATGACGTAGTTTAATCATCTGAGAGTAGCATGATGTTTGAATTTTCTTTTTGGAACTTCTGATATTCAACTGCACATCATAAACACATGTTGTAATTAATTCTATAGCATCCTCGCTCAAGCGAGTTTAATTACGCTTAAGTGACACTTGCATCATGCTTTGCTCCATGCTCGCGCTTAAGCTCCATAGCTTCTCACTCAAGCGAGTTTGTCCAGCGCTTAAGCGAGCTTTAATTGTAGCCCCTGATTCATTACTTTCAAGCCCGTACTTCCACGCTGACTCCCGCTTAGTCCCACACTTAAGCGTGTGACACCCTGAGTTTTAGGGGTAAATTTTTCACAAAAATGATAACATTCCTGGATCTATAATTAAAAACACTCCCTTATATGAAGATAAGAGAGCTGGCCCCATGGCCAAGAAGAAAAGACAGGGAAGGCAAAGGAATTAAAACCATTCACACGGAAGCACCGACAGCGCCTGAGCGAACCACAATACAGCGCCCACTCGCTCAAGCGAGATCTGACTCCGCTTGAGCGAGACCGCGCAACTCGCTCGGGCGAACCACCATTCGCTTAAGCAAAACCGACCCCAAGCCTTCCAACATCACACACTCGCTAAAGCAAGAAGCCACACTCGGCAAATAATAATAATCTCACTCGGAATCTGAGACAACCATTCACTCGGAGTCAGGGGTTTCAATCGCTCGGTAATGACTCCACGCACATACACCTCATAACTTAGTTCCACATTTTATCCACTAAGGTACACACATGATCTACTCGGGAAAATACGGGTTATTCCACTTGGATTCCATAAAACCTCTCACTCGGGTTATTACCCAACCAAACACCACTCGGTGTGTTTCACCATAATTCAATTGGGAATGTACTTCACATTCATCACTCGGCACACCATTCATAAACCAACTCATCTTCTGAGTGGTATTCCACTCAGTAACTAACATCATTACCGACCAATACACATTCGGCCTCACACTCAGCATTCATGCCTATTCTCACTCGGAGAATCCCTTAACCATTAATTACTCAGAAATAGCCTACAAAATCAATTCCACTCGGAATGATCCAAACTCCTCAACACTCAGAGGAATTACCCAAGTAATTCACTCGGACATATGAAATACTTAACCACTTAGGGAAACCACTAAGTCAAGTCCCACTCGGACTCATTCCATACTTAAACACTCAGACCATATATTACCCTATTACTCGGAATAGGTACCCATATTCACTCGGGATACATTCATAATTCATACACTTAGAATATAATCAGTCCGAGTCATTACAACAACTCTCCTCTTGGAAAAGGATCACTCGGATTTCCACTCAGATTACTTGAATCACTCCCCACTCGGGGTTCACCATATATTCTTCACTCGGAATCCTCAAGAGCCATTATCACACAGTAAGAGGTTCACACATGAGTTACACTCGGATATGGAGTCCCATTCATAAGACTCACTCAGAAAAGCAACTAAGCCACATATATTCCACTCAGGATTCATCAACTTAGAGATATTCATACATCATCATTTCCTAGTCGGTAGGAAGCATCAAATCAACATAAATCCCTTGTATAGATATATTCTCTAATTCCAAGTCCGACTGCCAAACAGCCATACTCTTCCACCGATTCATAACCATGTTATCAACAGAACATATATGAATATACACGCGCATACACTTGGATTCTTATCTTTATACTTTCCATTCACCAACACATTCAATCGGTATGCATATAATACCATCACTCGAAGTATATATATATTAACGTGCACTCGGATCCCAATACATATATTTCATATTCATGATTATGTTCATCCACTCGGATTCTATACATATATATATTTGTATTCGTTATACAACATTAATATTATGAGCCGGCCAAGGCTTTAGTACATCAATGACACTCGGTACATTACATTATTCATACAGCCTCATCATAAATACCCATCACTCGGGTTTAAGGCCATCATAACATTCCAAACCGACCTGCAAACACTGAAAAATGGTGTAGGGGTGAGCATTACATATTAAATGACAGATATTGGCTCGGATTAATCATAGAATCCATAACATGCCATAACATACGCATCAATCAACACAACATTCACTGCCATTCAATATAGACAATCACAAACGTCTTCAATCGGGTTTCTTGCCCATTTCACTTGGTTATAAAGCCTACATCCTCATCAATAATATAATCCCTCAATCGGATTTCATCTCAAATCTTACCCAATACTATATCAACAATGTTCACACTCCGAGCCACGCTCAAGGAGTCTGCCTGAGCCCAGCTCTAGATCTTAAACATATTCATCACATGTTGTAATCTGATTGCCGATCGGTATACAAGTCCAACGCATTTCAGTGGCGAATTGGATGCATACGATTTCCTTCACTCGGCGTTCAACGCCAATGCACTCGGCATTTCATCAAGCGTCTCATTTCACGCTTAGTGCCCCAGGCACTGCCCGAGTCCAACCCGGGTCTTTCATCATATTCAATATTAGGACCCCGTCCTCTTCACTCGGGATTACAACCTTGTGGCACCCCGTAAGGTGTTCATATTCAATAACTCAATAACATGTATGCATATAAATTCAACTCATATTCATTCGATTGCCCACTCGGAAATCTGCGTTCAACATCATGTGCACTCGGCAATTCAACAACAATCAGGTGACTCGGCTTATACCACATGCATTCGGCAATCCTATGCCATCCACTCAGCAATCACCATACCATTCACTCGGCCATCACTATGCCATTCACTCGGATTATCCTTTATTCACTCGGATTTATCCTTTACAGTTAGAATTTCATGCTTTCCTCTATAAAACCTACTCGGCATTCATCATAACCGTCCCCATTCATTCATTTATCACAAGTATATGCATCAACAAACCTCACATGCATTCAAGGTACAACATACCCAGGGACAAGTAGAGGATCACACAAAGGACACAACATTCATCATGTGCATCTCATACATCTCAACATAAACATCATCAATAAACATCACACATCATATGAACGGGTATCATACATTACATAAATAATAAGCATCAATAGTCTGGGTTATTTACTCAATTACAGCATACCATACACATTAAAACACAACACAGTGACAATTTCACCCGGAAACCCGTCCATAACCTATTCATTTGAGATGCAAAGCCCCCCTTACCTGGAATGACGTTCCAGAAGTCACATGGCCACTCGGCCCAGCCACAACAGCTTCTGCTCGGCATTCCAACACTGGAAAGAGTCATCAAGACTCAACTCAGTCTTCACCCAGCTCAGTGAAGAACTCCAACGCTGTATCCATCACAAGAACAACATCAAGAGTCAGTCCTCACCAACAGTGGAGGACCACCATGCCTTCATGCATCATGCATGTCTTCATCCTCACAAGAGTAGCTCAACCTCGTCATCTGTGAACCATCATGCATCCACAAACTGAGGCATGCACACACACCCACCTGCTGCAGGCTCTCCGAACTGAGCCTCATACAACCCATCACATGGAGGAAGAAAGAGAGGAAGAAGGAGAAGTACCAAAACAGCAAGGTGCAACCTAGCTTACGCACATAGCCACAAGCTGTTTCATTCACCAAGCTGTTCCTTACACAGCCACACTCTTCCACTCGGTTCTACACCAAGCATGAGTGGAAGAAGATGATGAAGGAAAAGAGGAAGATGAAGATAAAGGAGACGAAGAAGACGAAGGAGAAGAAGAGTCTCCAGAGAGTTTTTAGAGAGAAGGGAGAGCATTTCTCTCTATCCTCCGAAAAGCCACCAAAGGGAAATGAAGGAAAAATGAGGAGAAAACGTGGAGCTGAAGCCCTATCATCTCAGCCCCCAACAGCGTCCCACTCTCATCATCTCAACATCCCATCCTCATTTAATGCAAGTCCATCAGCATTTAATGCCATTCCATCAACCATCATTGCACTTACGTGGATAAAGAGAGAGGGAGGGAACCGGGCCCATTAACCACCAAAGGTATATATTATTAATATTATTATAACACAATAAATTGCCTAATTGGTAATTAATCCTTAATTAACCATTAATCCCATCAATCCATAACCTTAATCTGACATTTATAATTAATTTAAAAATCTGGGATGTTACACTCTCCCCACCTTTTAGGAATTTTGTCCTCAAAATTCAATCAGGAACCTACCTCAATAACAACTCGGCATAACACTACTTACCACACATTGATTACATATTAATGCCTTCTAAGCATTCACCGACCAGTCAATTTTCTAATCGGAACAACTCCATCTCTCAAGTGGTTACCGACCATACCACAAGAAATTCTGAGATAGCCCACTCTTAACACCATCCACTCGGAAGTGTCACAACCGACTCAGAAATCATCCACTCGGGTATTCACTGCTCGGAAACATTCCAAATCGAGTAGTACACCAACATCCAGGCTTTACTTCACCTCAGAAAAGCTCCACCCTCTTAAGGGTATTTCATTCGGAACATCATAATTTCACTCAGCATAACTCTCATCTTGCTCGGAGCAGTCCGATGGACTCAAACCATACCCATAAGCAGCTACAGTCTCACTTGCCCGACCTATGAACTGCTGCATCCAACTTATAGGATAATGCTTCATTCCTATAGGGTCACAACAATTGCATAGAGTCAATGCAAAATGCACACTGCCACAATACCTATGGCATGTAGAGTCATACCGAAACAGCATCCTCACAATCTTTTCACTCATACCGACCAAAATCACTCGGATAATGCTGATCTATAAGCAACATATTTCCACTATTACGCACCAACACTGGTGCATCACATGCTAACAGTCGGAAAACATCAATCATTATCACAGTAAAATGCATATCATCAATAGATTTCTGACTCATACAGAGCATATATGCAGCCCTTTTATCTACTCTAGTACGAATCATATGATAATAATCATCAAATATCTATCACATTCACCATAAAATGGCATATCCACAATCGGTTTTCTGTTCAGACCAAGCAAATATCTCTTCTCTAAGCTTATTCATTACAATTCATTGGCCACAATTCAGATTTAAGCCTAATAGTTCACTACACATACTGAGATATACAACTCCGAGTAACAATTTTATTAATAATTCACTCGGTTTTCAACCATAAAACTGAGACAGCACCTAAACCAAACAGGTACCTTACCATATCAATTCCTCACAACATCCAACCACACATGATTAGGTTCAATCAATTGGGTTACCACACATCAAACCGAGACAAAAATCCCAATCAATCATGCATCAGGTTTTATATTCAATCACCTATATCATATTAAAATCCTCCAACTTAGGAATCTGCACTCATTCAATCTACATCAAGTATCATATAAGGGTTCACGTGCCAAGAATATAATTCACCCATCACAAATTGCACAAGTAATCACCCAATTTAAATTCTTCACAACCGACTCAACATTACTATTACATCCTCTCTCGGCCAACTCAAGCTGAAAAACACCACAAGAAATGATGACCACTCAGTCATACAGCACATAACCGCTTACACTCAGTAAGCAAACCTTGGCCATGGACCTTTCGGTCTGCTCTGATACCAGAATGTGACACCCTGAGTTTTAGGGGTAAATTTTTCGTAAAAATGATAACATTCCTGGATCTATAATTAAAAACACTCCCTTATATGAAGATAAGAGAGATGGCCCCATGGCCAAGAAGAAAAGACAGGGAAGGCAAAGGAATTAAAACCATTCACACGGAAGCACCGACAGCGCCTGAGCGAACCACAATACAGCGCCCACTCGCTCAAGCGAGATCTGACTCCGCTTGAGCGAGACCGCGCAACTCGCTCGGGCGAACCACCATTCGCTTAAGCAAAACCGACCCCAAGCCTTCCAACATCACACACTCGCTAAAGCAAGAAGCCACACTCGGCAAATAATAATAATCTCACTCGGAATCTGAGACAACCATTCACTCGGAGTCAGGGGTTTCAATCGCTCGGTAATGACTCCACGCACATACACCTCATAACTTAGTTCCACATTTTATCCACTAAGGTACACACATGATCTACTCGGGAAAATACGGGTTATTCCACTTGGATTCCATAAAACCTCTCACTCGGGTTATTACCCAACCAAACACCACTCGATGTGTTTCACCATAATTCAATTGGGAATGTACTTCACATTCATCACTCGGCACACCATTCATAAACCAACTCATCTTTTGAGTGGTATTCCACTCAGTAACTAACATCATTACCGACCAATACACATTCGGCCTCACACTCAGCATTCATGCCTATTCTCACTCGGAGAATCCCTTAACCATTAATTACTCAGAAATAGCCTACAAAATCAATTCCACTCGGAATGATCCAAACTCCTCAACACTCAGAGGAATTACCCAAGTAATTCACTCGGACATATGAAATACTTAACCACTTAGGGAAACCACTAAGTCAAGTCCCACTCGGACTCATTCCATACTTAAACACTCAGACCATATATTACCCTATTACTCGGAATAGGTACCCATATTCACTCGGGATACATTCATAATTCATACACTTAGAATATAATCAGTCCGAGTCATTACAACAACTCTCCTCTTGGAAAAGGATCACTCAGATTTCCACTCAGATTACTTGAATCACTCCCCACTCGGGGTTCACCATATATTCTTCACTCGGAATCCTCAAGAGCCATTATCACACAGTAAGAGGTTCACACATGAGTTACACTCGGATATGGAGTCCCATTCATAAGACTCACTCAGAAAAGCAACTAAGCCACATATATTCCACTCAGGATTCATCAACTTAGAGATATTCATACATCATCATTTCCTAGTCGGTAGGAAGCATCAAATCAACATAAATCCCTTGTATAGATATATTCTCTAATTCCAAGTCCGACTGCCAAACAGCCATACTCTTCCACCGATTCATAACCATGTTATCAACAGAACATATATGAATATACACGCGCATACACTTGGATTCTTATCTTTATACTTTCCATTCACCAACACATTCAATCGGTATGCATATAATACCATCACTCGAAGTATATATATATTAACGTGCACTCGGATCCCAATACATATATTTCATATTCATGATTATGTTCATCCACTCGGATTCTATACATATATATATTTGTATTCGTTATACAACATTAATATTATGAGCCGGCCAAGGCTTTAGTACATCAATGACACTCGGTACATTACATTATTCATACAGCCTCATCATAAATACCCATCACTCGGGTTTAAGGCCATCATAACATTCCAAACCGACCTGCAAACACTGAAAAATGGTGTAGGGGTGAGCATTACATATTAAATGACAGATATTGGCTCGGATTAATCATAGAATCCATAACATGCCATAACATATGCATCAATCAACACAACATTCACTGCCATTCAATATAGACAATCACAAACGTCTTCAATCGGGTTTCTTGCCCATTTCACTCGGTTATAAAGCCTACATTCTCATCAATAATATAATCCCTCAATCAGATTTCATCTCAAATCTTACCCAATACTATATCAACAATGTTCACACTCCGAGCCACGCTCAAGGAGTCTGCCTGAGCCCAGCTCTAGGTCTTAAACATATTCATCACATGTTGTAATCTGATTGCCGATCGGTATACAAGTCCAACGCATTCCAGTGGCGAATCGGATGCATACGATTTCCTTCACTCGGCGTTCAACGCCAATGCACTCGGCATTTCATCAAGCGTCTCATTTCACGCTTAGTGCCCCAGGCACTGCCCGAGTCCAACCCGGGTCTTTCATCATATTCAACATTAGGACCCCGTCCTCTTCACTCGGGATTACACCCTTGTGGCACCCCGTAAGGTGTTTATATTCAATAACTCAATAACACGTATGCATATAAATTCAACTCATATTCATTCGATTGCCCACTCGGAAATCTGCGTTCAACATCATGTGCACTCGGCAATTCAACAACGATCACGTGACTCGACTTATACCACATGCATTCGGCAATCCTATGCCATCCACTCAGCAATCACCATACCATTCACTCGGCCATCACTATGCCATTCACTCAGATTATCCTTTATTCACTCAAATTTATCCTTTACAGTAAGCATTTCATGCTTTCCTCTATAAAGCCTACTCGGCATTCATCATAACCGTCCCCATTCATTCATTTATCACAAGTATATGCATCAACAAACCTCACATGCATTCAAGGTACAACATACCCAGGGACAAGTAGAGGATCACACAAAGGACACAACATTCATCATGTACATCTCATACATCTCAACATAAACATCATCAATAAACATCACACATCATATGAATGGGTATCATACATTACATAAATAATAAGCATCAATAGTCCGGGTTATTTACTTAATTACAGCATACCATACATATTAAAACACAACACAGTGACAATTTCACCCGGAAACCCGTCTATAACCTATTCATTTGAGATGCAAAGCCCCCCTTACCTGGAATGACGTTCCAGAAGTCACATGGCCACTCGGCCCAGCCACAGCAGCTTCTGCTCGGCATTCCAACACTGGAAAGAGTCATCAAGACTCAACTTAGTCTTCACCCAGCTCAGTGAAGAACTCCAACGCTGTATCCATCACAAGAACAGCATCAAGAGTCAGTCCTCATCAACAGTAGAGGACCACCATGCCTTCATGCATCATGCATGTCTTTATCCTCACAAGAGTAGCTCAACCTCGTCATCTGTGAACCATCATACATCCACAAACTGAGGCATGCACACACACCCAGCTGCTGCAGGCTCTCCGAACTGAGCCTCATACAACCCATCACATGGAGGAAGAAAGAGAGGAAGAAGGAGAGGTACCAAAACAGCAAGGTGCAACCCAGCTTACACACACAGCCACAAGCTGTTTCACTCACCAAGCTGTTCCTTACACAGCCACACTCTTCCACTCGGTTCTACACCAAGCATGAGTGGAAGAAGATGATGAAGGAGAAGAGGAAGATGAAGATAAAGGAGACGAAGGAGACGAAGGAGAAGCAGAGTCTCCAGAGAGTTTTTAAAGAGAAGGGAGAGCATTTCTCTCTATCCTCCGAAAAGCCACCAAAGGGAAATGAAGGAAAAATAAGGAGAAAACGTGGAGCTAAAGCCCTATCATCTCTGCCCCCAACAATGTCCCACTTTCATCATCTCAACATCCCATCCTCATTTAATGCAAGTCCATCAGCATTTAATGCCATTCCATCAACCATCATTGGACTTACGTGGATAAAGAGAGAGGGAGGGAACCGGGCCCATTAACCACCAAAGGCATATATTATTAATATTATTATAACACAATAAATTGCCTAATTGGTAATTAATCCTTAATTAACCATTAATTCCATCAATCCATAACCTTAATCTGACATTTATAATTAATTTAAAAATCTGGGATGTTACAAAGCGAGCCTTTAATTTTGGGATCCTGATGCTTCCTCGCTCAAGCTTGTACTTCACGCTCAAGCTTGCACTATTCACGCTTAAGCTTGCACTTGTTCACGCTCAAGCTTCCTCGACCACGCTCAAGCGTGTCTTTACTCGCGCTTAAGCGAGCAAACAATCATATCATCATGCTCAAGCGGCTCTTCTCACGCTTAACAATTATCTCCCTCACTCAAGCGAGCTTCCTTCATGCTTTGGCGTGCCAAGCACCTAATTCTCACGCTTAATCCTTTCCATCCATGCTTAAGCGTGCTTTTAAGCATTTCATGCATAAGTATAGTGGTTTTTCTAGGATGATTTAATAACCATGCGTCTTCAAGATTTTCAACCTTTGTTCCAACTATCTTGGCATTCATCATTTTATGATATCAAACCATAATTAATTATATTTCCATTTAACTGAGCCTTTCCAAATCCATGCTAAATGAGTAATAACTTATGGCTTTAATCCTTTGTTCTTTTGGCAATCATTTATTTATCTTATCAATCATAATTGATTTGTGTATTTAAACTTAAATCTTCATTTGTTGTTTATTGTCAAAACCTATATCAACATATAAATACAACCTCTAAGGTGTAATCGATTACGAGGCCTTTGTCTTTAAGCTAATCGATTATACATTAGGTTGTTATCGATTATGGGTTAACCAGGACCAATGTAATCGATTAGGTTCTGGGTGGTAATCGATTAGAGGAACACCTGATGCATCAGCCGCTTGCTAATCGATTGTGGGCAAAATAGTAATCGATTATGGGTCCAATAGAAAACTTGTAATCGATTATTCTAAATTTTGTAATCAATTAGGTACAACACCTGGTTCGTTGTACCCTTCCAGGAGCTCTGTAATCGATTACTACTAACTCTCTAATCGATTAGCATAGATTTCAGGAACTTGGTAATCGATTAGGATTAACACTGTAATGGATTATGGGTCCAACAGAAACCTTGTAATTGATTAGCTAAGGTTCAGGTAAAGCCTCTGATTCAATGTACCATTTCCAGGAAGTCTGTAATCGATTACTCTTTGCTTGGTAATCGATTTGGACATTATAATCGATTATCCCCAATCCTTCAAAGCTTTGATTTCGTAAGGGATAGTCGATTATACTATTCAGAGAACAAAATGGTGTTATTAGATGTATGTTGCATACTCTGATACCTTCTCATATCTTTATATATGAGATAGGTCTCTGATAGATCCAGGGCATTGAATGATAGTTTCACCACTTATGTTTTCATAGATTAATAATACTAAAATCATGAAAAATTTACCCCTATTTTTGGGTCGTCTCAACCTGGTATCAGAGCATTGATTGCTCACTCTTTTTATATTACGGTTGATATTGAGCCCAGCCAGGCATTTCTTTTCCAATATTTACCTTCGAATTATGAATGCATTATGATGATACATAGGTAGATGATAATTGTTAATGATTGATAAATATTGAGGAAAGAAACACAAGGTTTCTAAATGTATTTGTGTTATGTGTCTAGATTGATCGATGGCGAATAGATGTAACATCGATGCAGCCGCTATGGCTGAAGCTTTTAACCGATTTGCCGATGTCCTTGAACGGTAACAACAACCCGTAGGTCAACCAAATCATGGTCTTGACCGATTCCTCAAGCGGAAGCCTTCTGAATTTCATGGAGGCTATAAACCGGAAGACGCTTATGTTTGGATCCATGATTTGGAATGAATATTTGCTAGCATTGAATGTTCTGAAGCTCAAAAGGTTGAGTATGTGGTATTTATGATCCATGACAAGGCCGAGTCTTGGTGGATTTTGACTCGTGGATGTATGGTCTCTGCTCACACTCCCTTGACATGGGAGAACTTCAAGGTGGAATTCCTTAGGAAGTATTTTTCGGATAGTTACAAGAACAAAAAGGAGCTTGAATTTATGGAGCTCAAGCAAGGAAGCCTGTCGGTGGAGGAATATGCCTCAAAATTTGAAGAGCTGTGTGTGTTTTACCCTCCTTTCCAAAAGGAAGGTACTGAAGCTTTGAAATGTGTTAAGTTTGAGAACAGATTACGCCAAGAGATCAAGAAGGCGATTTATCACCAAGAGATTAGGAGTTTCCCTACTGTTGTGAACAAGTGTAGAATTTTTGAAGAAAATGATATGGCTCCCAAGAGTTATTCGGGGCACGATCATAGACTGAAGGGCCAATCCTCTAGCTTGAAGAAGAGGAGTGATTTCAAGAAGAATAGACAATTTGTGCGTGGTTTCTCTTCTCTTAGAGGTGGACGCGGTGGTGGAAGACATGGTGCTTATGGTGGCCGAGATAATGGCCAAGGTCTTCGTTGTTTCTGGTGTGGTAGAAACCATTTGGCCCGTGATTGTGGTAATGAAGAGGCGGTGGTGTGCTATAGATGCAACCAACCGGGGCACATTCATCCTGATTGTCCCTTGAATGCCACGGATGTGGTAGCGCGTAATGATGCAAACCGTGGAGGCTATGGTGCTTTTAGAGGCTGTGGTCGTGGAATCAGTAGTGGGGGCCGTAATGGTGGTCGAAATGATGGCAATGGTCGTGGCAATGGCAATGGCCGTGGTAATGGTAATGGTGGCTGAAATGGTCACAATAATGGTGCTAATCAACAGACTACAGGAAGAGCTTCACCGTGACTAGTGAAGAGGCTACACAAGCTGGTGATCTTGTCCAAAGTAAGTGCCAAATCCTTGGTAGATGTGTTGATGTCTTATTTGATTCGGGTACAACACATTCATTCATTTCAGAAGATTGTGTGAGGCGATTGAAATTGCCAATAAACATGATGAGAGGCTCTATTTCGGTATCTACACCGACCGGTACTTATTTACGGGCGATCACTCGATGTGATGATATCGAGATAGTTCTTGAAAATAGGAAATTTATGGTGTCTCTTATTTGCTTACCCATGAAAGATTTAGAGGTTATTTTGGGAATGGATTGGTTATCTGCCAACAAGGTCTTGGTGGATTGTCCAAATCAAAGTGTCATCTTCCCTTCTCCAAATACCGAGCGCTTTGAAGTGCAAGGTATATCTCAACTTCTTGTTATGCTATGCATGGTGGATGGCGGAAATGCTATTCAATCCCTTGATATACCCATTGTATCCGAATTTTCGAATGTTTTCCCTGATGAGGTACCTGGTTTACCTCCTCCACGAGAGGTGGAGTTTTCTATTGATCTTGTTCCGGGTACGGAACCTATTTCTCAAGCACCATATCGGATGTCTCCTATGGAGTTAGCTGAGTTGAAGAAACAAGTTGAAGAATTATTAGAACGAGAATTTATTCGCCCAAGTGTGTCTCCTTGGGGTGCGCCTGTTTTATTGGTGAAAAAGAAGGATGGATGTATGAGGCTATGTGTGGATTATCGACAACTTAATAAGTCGACTGTCAAGAACCGATATCCCTTACCTCACATTGATGACCTTTTGGATCAATTAAAGGATGCTGTAGTATTCTCTAAGATCGACTTACGTTCCGAATATCACCAAATCCGGGTAAGGACTGATGACATTCTGAAGACTGCCTTTCGCACTCGTTATGGCCACTATGTGAAACATCCTTACTTAATTAAAAATAAGACCGAACAAGGAAAATTGTTCCCCAAAATAAAACCAACAGAACCAGGCATAATAGAAGAAGGTAAGGGAAGGTAAGGGAATAATACCCAATTCTAATGCAAACAGCGGTAGAAGGAGCGCCTAAGCGAACCCCAACACAACGCTCGCTCACTCAGGCGAGGGCCAACACGCTTGAGTGAGACAGCCCAACTCGCTCGGGCGAAACACCATTCGTGTAAGTGAAACCAATTAAAGACTTTCCTTTCCCCTCCTACTCGCTGGAGCGGACAATTAGTCGCTCAGGCGAGTAACTCCAATCGGGTTTTCCTTCACTCGGAATCAGAATCTAAGTTCACTCGGAAATGTCTTATTCTCATGACTCCCTTATGTATTCTCTCACTCACACCCATTTTATTATTGGGGATTCACAACTAAGACTCACTCGGAAGTTGACTCTTACAATCCTTTCACTCGGGAATGTTCTCCGCACCCATCTCTCGGGAATATAGTCTACATCACACTAAAGCTTTCTCACCAAGTCAGATTCTACCTAAGAATCGTATAACTTCACTCATTCAGAAATACTCTAATTTCCCGCCACTCGGAGGATAGATAAATTCCTCTACATGCAAAGGAACTTGCAAGACTGAAATCTACTCCCCATTATCTAGATCATACTCTCTCTCTAGTAAGTTTACTACAGCAGGCTTGCCCGAATTCGCATTGCCAATTCGATCCTCAGGGAACATTCACTCGGTTGATTTCCACTCGGAATCACCAAAAGACCCTTAGTCAGAAAATTGTATCAAGGGAAACCTTTCGCTCCATAACCCGTTGACCAATGTACACTACCCGAACATTCATACACAGCATAGGATGAACATACAGTATAATGTATATATATACAAATGTTTACATGCACATTGTCATATTCTTCACCCAAAAGTGTTTAGTTTAAGTATAATTAAACAAGGACCAAAATGTGAGCCGGCCAAGGCTATGACTGAACCTTATATACAGTATATACATATACACATATAATTCCATAGTACACAAACGCTTCACACGGTATGTAGCTTTCCCATCATTCGCCATCTCGTGCGATGTTCACTGAAAAATAGCCACAGTAGGGGTGAGCTTTTACATATAAAATGATAGTTAGTGACTCGGCATCAGCATTAGTACACACACACGTGTTCACTCGGGTTGCACTCAATTTAAATTAACGCCATACAGACTATGATATTTTCAATAACATACACTCACATACATATTACGTGAAGCTCATTTTCATTCATACAAAAGCATGCATCAACTCATTCGGAATTCATTCATATCACTCCCGAGTCATACGAGTCGTACTATTCTAATTAACGTTGTATCTATATGCATGCCTGCGGATTCGAGTTAGACAATGATTTTCAGTTACAGGTTCCCTTACTGGCCTCTCGTCCATTAGCCCTTCCCGCGTGGTACCGGCCTCCCAATGACGTCTCGAGACTTAACTCTAGCTCCTTCGGCTACCACGAGCTCTCACAGGATCTAGCCAAGGGTCTGTAGCTAGAGATCATTTCTTTGGGGTTCCTGACCTTCCACAGGTCACCCCGTTCCTATACATTCAGCTTATGTGTTTTATCAGTGAGCATCCTCGATTATCCGACACATTCCTCGTAACCATTAGAGTCATAACCGATCCAACATAGTTCCTACATTCACTCGTTAATCGTACCAGTATACACAACAATCAAACAATTCATGTTTATGATGTCCCAGATGAAATCAACCAACAGCCACACATACATATCCTCTCGGTATTAACAATAATAGGAACATGCATCACACGCGTTTATGTGTAAATAACTATCAGAACCCAGCACAATAACCTTGAACACATGCATATAAATGTATAACTTTTAACAGGACTCTACTATCACACATATGGTATCCAAGAATTAACGATCATGCATTGCACACAGTCATCATAAACACATTCGCACACACGTAAGGCAACACGTTCATCCGGTACCGTCCATAAACCATGCATTTAACATGCAAGCGCCCCCTACCTACTGGAGGGACTCGAGAAGCTCTTCTATTTCCCGACGTTTGGTCCGATGCTCTGTTTGCTTCGTTCAGTATTCTCACTCGTTCAGTCCCCCTTCGAACACAGTCGTACTCTGTAATCGGCTTGGGGACAGGAAGCTGTTCTTCTCCTATTTCGACGATCGTCATTTACCAACTGAAGGAAACTCCAAATCCTCTGCAACACCATCGTCGCGAGCTTGCAGAACAGAGAACAGAGGAGAAGAAGAACGAAGAAGAAGAAGAAAAGAGAATGAAAAGAAGAGAAGTAGAGGAAGAGGAATTAGAATGAACAACAGTAGTGGGCTCCCATATATATATGCACCGAAGAACGAAGGAAGTAGGGTGGGAAAACGTGAAGCAGCAGCTTCCACACGTGGGACATACACACACAAATCACAATCAATTAGTCATTAATCAAATTCTTAAGTTTAAAATTAACTAATAAGAAATTCATACTTGTGCAATTATTTTTAGTTTAGTGGCTTAATCTCATTCGGTAATTAATTTTTAAATCGGGATGTTACAATTCTCCCCCTCTCAAAGAATTTCGTCCTCGAAATTCAATCGGTGACTTACCTTAAATAAACAACTCGGGGTACTGCTGCCTTATGGCATCCTCGCGCTCCCATGTATAAGAGGAACACCCGTTTTGTTGCCATGCTACCTCAACCAGTTGTACATCCTTTCTCCTTAAGCGTTTTACCGACCGGTCCACAATTCTAGTCGGTATTGCTACCGTGGTCAAGTCCTCCTTGATCTCCACTTCATCATCCAGCATTTCATGAGTGGAATCGGGTAGATACTTCCTTAGTTGAGATACATGAAACACGTTATGCAATCAGGATAGGTGAGCTGGTAATGCAATTCGGTATGCCATGGAACCAACTCATTCTAACACTTCGTAGGGTCCAATATATCGGGGGTTCAACTTCCTATTTTTCAAGGCTCGCCCGACTCCTTTACTCAGTGAAATCTTTAGAAACACCCTATCCCTGACTGAAAACTCTAATGGTTTGGTTCGTTTATCATGGTAGCTTTTCTGCCTGTCCTGAGATACCCTCATCCTTTCCCTAATTACTTGGATCTATTTTGAGGTTTGTTTCACAATTTCCGGCCCCAATAGTAAACTTTCACCCGTTTCAGACCAACAGAGTGGGGTTCGGCATTTTCGACCATACAGTGCTTCATAGGGTGCCATACCAATACTGCTGTGGTGGCTATTATTATATATAAATTCGATTAAGGGAAGGTACTACTCCCAACTACTGTAACATCCCAATTTTGAGGATTAATACCGAATGAAAATAAACCATTAAGATTCTGATTGCTAAGAAGGAAAATTAATTATTAATCATAATCAACTTAATCTAAGAAATAGTGACAAATTAATTAAGCTTGGTTGGTAGGAGGTGGCTGCTTCCGATTGGGAGCCACGTGAGTGGGACTGCAATTCACGTTTTCCCATCCCACTCTCCCTCGTGCACGCATATGTTTATATATGTGCCTTTGGTCACTGAAGTTACGCATCTCCTTCAGACTCCCTCTCCTTCTCTTCTCTTCTTTTTCCTTCTTGTACTCTCTTCCCTCTTGCCCTTCGTCTTCCTTTCCCTGTTCATCGTTCTGTTCCTGAGAACGCGCGGTGATGATACTGCAGAAGACTTGGAGTTCCTTCGGCTGGTGAGGGATGATCGTCAGGGTGAAAGACGAACAGCCCTTGTTTCACAGTGCGACCACGACTAAGGAGGCCGAGCGAGTGTGAGCCTGGGCGAGGAGGCAATCAGACCAGCATCGAGAAACAGAGGAACCCTCGAACTTCCTTCAGTAGGTAGGGGGCGCTTGCATGTCAAATGCATGGTCCACGAATGGTACCGGATGAATGTACTGCTTAAGTGTATGCATGTGTCTGTCATGATTGTATATTACGCATGATTGTTATCCTTGGATTCCATGTGTATGATAAGTAGTTAGATAATAATTGCATGTAAACAAGATAGTGGTAATGTATTCTGTTAGCCTTTCTGATATAGCCGAGTGGGATGCATGGTTTTACCTCTGTTAATACTGTGAGAATATGAATGTGTGACTGTTAGTTGATTCGTCCGATGTTATTACCTTGATTGTTCAATCACTGTGCATATTGGTGTGATTAACGAAGTAAAAATAGAGACCATGTTGAATATGCTTCTACCTTGAGGATTACGAGGGAGGTATCAGTTGAGTGATGTTGCTTGTTGGTTAAACGCATAAGTTGCATATGTAGGAATGGGGTGACCCGTGGAAGGTCATGAGCCCCGAGGGAATGACTTCCAGCTACAGACCTTGGCTAGATCCTGAGAGAGCTCGTGGTAGCCGTAGGAGCTAGAGAGGAGTCTCGAGACGCCAATGGGAGGCCGGTACCACGCGGGAAGAGCTGATGGACGAGAGGTCAGTAAGGGGGGAACTGTAACTGAAAGTCATTACTCAAGTCGGATCCGCAGGCATGCATGTAGATATGATGTTGAGTAGGATGGTACGCGTGGCATGAGTTGGGTGTTATGAATGAATCCCGAGTGTGTGGATGCATGTGCATGTGTGATTAAAGATGAACTTTATGTAGTATGTATGTGAGTGTATGTTATTGATATTATTCTAATTTGCATGGCCTTAACTTAATCTGAATGCGACCGAGTGAATATAAGTGTGCGTACTGACACTGATACCGAGTCCTTGACTGTCATTTTCTATGAAAATCTCACCCCTACTATGGCTACATTTCAGTGAATATCCCTCGGAATGAAAGATGAAGGAGGTGCCGAGTGCGGAGCAGAGAAACCGAGTGCTATGGAATATATGTGAATATGTACATACTGTGTATAAGGTCTTGTCAAGCCTTGGCCGGCTCGTATTTTGACTTTAGCCTTTATATCAGAACTTGAACACTTTCGGGTAGAAGGAACATGTTAATGCGTTGTAACTATTTAAAATACTTCTCTATGTATATATTGTGTGTTTAGTTTATGCTGTAGGTGATGTCCGAGCGATGAACATGGATGTATAAGTATACTTCCCAGCATAGGAGGCCAGTATGACTATGAGTAGAAGTGGAGCTAAGTTGTTGTTGGGGAAAAGCGAGATGGCAAGTCATCCCGAGAGATGAGAGGTTGAATTGCCCGAGTGATCGAGGTTGCATAGTCTGGAGTAGGTGTTGGTACGAATCCTGTGAGAGATAATTGTGAGGCTTTCTGAGGAGAGAATAATTAACGATTCCGATTGAGAATCCACCGAGTAAGAGTTCACCGATTGGGGAATGACGCTTGAGACTCTAAGTGGATTTATTGTAAACAAATTAGTAAGTAGTTAGAGAACCCGAGCGAGTCTTGATTTAGTAGGAAAATTGGTGTAGGAAATATTATGGTTGCCGAGTGAAAAGTGAGTAGAATATACCGAGTGGCGTGATGGACTTGAAAGTTACCCCGAGTGAGAAGTCTTCATAGTTACCGAGTGAGCGGCTTGGGGAATCATTCTTGGATTGCTAATACGTATACGCTTATAAGCCGTTCGAGTGGAGCAGTTGAGTGTGATATGCTGTCAGGGTGAAACTGGCGGGTGTTAAGGTTAGCCCGAGTGGATTAGGAAGTGAACCTTCCCAAGTGAAGGCCGAGTGTGATAATTTACCGAGTGAACCATACAATAAAAACCGAGTGGAATGTCAGAATGCCGAGTGTAGCATCGCTTAAGCGTTTTCTTCCTTCGCTGTGCATGAATTCTTTCCTTGTCCTCTTTCCCTCCTTCCTCGTTGGACCCGGTTGTTAATTGAACAGATTATGTATGGTTCATTAACTTTAAAATCTAAAAAATTTCCCTGTTGATTCTATTTATTCATTTAATTAAAAATTAGGGTGTTACATTTTGGTATCAGAGCAGACCAAAAGGTCCAAGGCCAAGGTATGCTTGCCGAGTGTGAGCGGTTGTGTGTATTAGGACCGAATGGTCATCGTTATTGTGATATTTATTGAACCTGATTGATGCTGTGATATTGATTTGTGGATAGGAGGTTGTCTCTCCTGATCCGACTAATTGTGTAACCTATAGAAATGGCATAATGTGCTGAGTTACTGAATATTAGGCTGAGATACGGTCGGTAGTATGTGGCTTGGTGTACTTATCCTTGAAGGGGTGTTAATTTCAGGATAAGGGATGACGCATCGCCAAAGCATGGAGGCTATAGCCACAGTATTCCAACGCTTTGCGGACGTGTTTGAGAGGCAGGGCCAGCCTAGAGATGAGGATGGCCAAGTGCTGGACCGCTTCCTGAAGAGGAAGCTGAGTGAATTTCATGGAGGACGTAACCCAGAGGCAGCTTTTAAATGGACTCAAGAGCTGGAAAGGATTTTTGGGGGTCTTCACTGTACCTAGGCCCAGAAGGTAGAATGTGCAGTGTATATGCTGTAGGATGAAGCGGAGAATTGGTGGAAGATAGCCAGAAACCGATTCCCTGATGATGATGCTTAGCTGGCATGGAACGATTTCAAGACATGCTTCTTAGAGAAGTATTTCCCCAACACAGTAAGGAGTCGGAAGGAGTTGGAGTTTATGGAGTTGAAGCAGGGCTCCATGACTGTGGAAGAGTATGCGACTAGGTTCGAAGAGCTGTGCCTATTCTACCCACCTTTCCAACAACCAGGGACGGAGAGCTCCAAGTGCCTTAAATTTGAAAATGGGTTGAGATCAGATATTAAGAGGGCCTGCAGATATCAAGAGATCAGGAGTTTTCCTGCATTGGTGAACAAATGTAGGATATTTGAAGAAGATGACAAGGCCCACTCGGGCCAGAGCAGTAGAGCCAACCATTACTTGAGGCCTCAGCAGTCACGTTCCAAGAGGCCAAGAAACGTGGAGAGAAATAGACCCTTTACCAGATATCAAGATCGCAGTAACCAAGGGAGACAGATAAGTGGACGACCAAGGTACGGCAAGTGTTTTAGATGTGGGGGTGACCACTTTGCTCAGAATTACAATGGTACAGAGGTCAAGTGCTTTCATTGCCAGGAGAAGGGACACATCCGCCCCGACTGCCCCAACTTCGTCAAGCAAACCCCAATGCACGTCATGGAGGTTTCCAAGAGAGAAACCGAGGGAACGATAACCAAGGACCGAGCGGCAGAGGCAGCAGAGCCAGAGGGAATATGATGTTTGCCCCAAATAACCGGAAGAGAGACACCAATCAACCAACTGCTAGAAGAGTCTACGCCATCGGTGCTGAGGAAGCTGCACAGGCGAACAACTTAGTACAAAGTAAGTGCCTACTCGGTAAATATACACTTAATGTAATTTTTGATTCTGGAGCCACCCACTCCTTCGTAGCTGATGAGTGTGTGAGACGATTGCAATTACCGACTGTGGATATGGATCGGATTTTGGAAGTAACCAACCCGACTGGCCCTAAGGTGCTAACATCAACGATGTGTAAGGACGTAAGGTTTGTGTTGGACGATCGGAGTTTTACCTTCGATCTTGTGTGCGTACCTTTGAAGGACCTTGATATCGTGCTCGGCATGGATTGGCTTTCAGCCAACAAGGTGTTAGTGGATTGTAGAAACCAAAGGGTAATCTTCCCGAGGCAACACAATGAGGACGACACGGCATAAGGTATAGCTCAACTGTTTATGATGCTTTGTTTAACCGAGGGTGAAAGCAAAACCCAAGTGAACGAAATCCCGACTGTCTGTGAATTCCCAGAAGTGTTTCCCGAGGACGTACCGAGTATCCCTCCCAATAGAGAAGTCGAATTCTCTATAGACTTGGTTCCTGGAGCCGAGCCAGTCTCCAGTGCACCTTATAGAATGTCCCCAACTGAATTGGCCGAGATGATGGAGACTCAGACCAAAGGTAAGGATTTGTCCTTGACCAAGGGAACAGATGGAATCTTCCGAGTAAGAAACAGAATATACGTGCCGGGTGGAGGAGAATTGAGGAGAATGGTGCTTGATGAAGCTCACAAGAGCTTGTTAAGTATCCACCCGGGTACCACGAAGATGTACCATGACCTGAGAACACAGTTCTGGTGGCTCGGACTAAAGAGGGATGTGGCAGAATATGTAACTCGGTGTATTACCTGTCAAAAGTCGAAGGTCGAACACCAGAAGTCGTATGGTGCATTGCAGCCCCTGGAGATTCCCGTGTGGACATGGGACTCAATTGCTATGGACTTCATCATGGGGTTGCCAAGAAACCGAGCGGGCCATGATGCAATTTGGGTCATTATTGACCGACTGACGAAGAGTGCACACTTCCTGCCTGTGAACATGAAGTACCCAATGCATAGGTTAGCACAGATTTACATTCAAGAAATTGTCCGACTGCATGGTATACCGACTTCTATCGTATCAGATAGGGACCCTAGGTTCACGTCCCGGTTTTGGACCAGCCTGCACCAGGAATTGGGTACGAAGCTTTGGCTAAGTTCCGCTTACCACCCCCAATCGGATGGACAATCCGAACGGACTATTCAAAGCCTGGAAGACTTGCTAAGGGCGTGTGTGTTGGAGCACGGTGGGAATTGGGAGCAGTACCTTCCCTTGATCGAGTTTACATACAACAATAGTCACCACAACAGTATCGGTTTGGCACCCTACGAAGCACTTTATGGTCGAAGATGCTGAACCCCACTCTGCTGGTCGGAAACGGGTGAGAGTCTGCTATTGGGACCAGAAATTGTAAGGCAAACGTCAGAGCAGATCCGAGTGATAAGGGAAAGAATGAAGGCGTCTCAGGATAGGCAGAAGAGCTACCATGACAAACGAACCAAACCATTAGAGTTTTCAGTCGGAGACAGAGTGTTTTTGAAGACTTCACCGAGTAAAGGAGTCGGGCGAGCCTTGAAAGGTGGAAAGTTGAGCCCCCGATACATTGGACCCTATGAGGTGTTGGAGTGAGTCGGCTCCATGGCGTACTGGATCGCATTACCGCCCCACTTATCCCGATTGCATAACGTGTTTCATGTGTCTCAATTAAGGAAATATCTACATGACCCCAACCACACAATGCCTGATGATGAAGTAGAAATCAAGGAAAATCTGACCACTGTGACTATACCGATTAGAATCGTGGGCCGATCAGTAAAGCGTTTGAGGAGCAAGGACGTACAACTGGTTGAAGTAGAATGGCAGCAGGGCGGTACTACCTCTTGTACCTGGGAACGTGAAGACGCCATGAGGCAGCAGTACCCCGAGTTGTTTGCTAAGGTGAGTCGCCGAGTGAATTTCAGGGACGAAATTCTTTTGTGAGGGGGAGAACTATAACATCCCAATTTTGAGGATTAATACCGAATGAAAATAAACCATTAAGATTTTGATTGCTAAGAAGGAAAATTAATTATTAATCATAATCAACTTAATCTAAGAAATAGTGACAAATTAATTAAGCTTGGTTGGTAGGAGGTGGCTGCTTCCGATTGGGAGCCACGTGAGTGGGACTGCAATTCACGTTTTCCCATCCCACTCTCCCTCGTGCACGCATATGTTTATATATGTGCCTTTGGTCACTGAAGTTACACATCTCCTTCAGACTCCCTCTCCTTCTCTTCTCTTCTTTTTCCTTCTTGTACTCTCTTCCCTCTTGCCCTTCGTCTTCCTTTCCCTGTTCATCGTTCTGTTCCTGAGAACGCGCGGTGATGATACTACAGAAGACTTGGAGTTCCTTCAGCTGGTGAGGGACGATCGTCAGGGTGAAAGACGAACAACCCCTATTTCACGGTGCGACCATGACTAAGGAGGCCGAGCGAGTGTGAGCCTGGGCGAGGAGGCAATCAGACCAGCGTCGGGAAATAGAGGAACCCCTCGAACTTCTTACAGTAGGTAGGGGGCACTTGCATGTCAAATGCATGGTCCACGAATGGTACCGGATGAATGTACTGCTTAAGTGTATGCATGTGTCTGTCATGATTGTATATTACGCATGATTGTTGTCCTTGGATTCCATGTGTATGATAAGTAGTTAGATAATAATTGCATATGAACAAGATAGTGGTAATGTAGTCTGTTAGCCTTTCTGATATAGCCGAGTGCGATGCATGGTTTTACCTCTGTTAATAGTTGATTCGTCCGATGTTATTACCTTGATTGTTCAATCACTGTGCATGTTGGTGTGATTAACGAAGTAAAAATAGAGACCGTGTTGAATATGCTTCTACCTTGAGGATTACGAGGGAGGTATCAGTTGAGTGATGTTGCTTGCTGGTTAAACGCATAAGTTGCATATGTAGGAATGGGGTGACCCGTGGAAGGTCATGAGCCCCGAGGGAATGACATCCAGCTACAGACCTTGGCTAGATCCTGAGAGAGCTCGTGGCAGCCGTAGGAGCTAGAGAGGAGTCTCGAAACGCCAATGGGAGGCCGGTACCACGGGGGAAGAGCTGATGGACGAGAGGTCAGTAAGGGGGGAACTGTAACTGAAAGTCATTACTCAAGTCGGATCCGCAGGCATGCATGTAGATATGATGTTGAGTAGGATAGTACGCGTGGCATGAGTTGGGTGTTATGAATGAATCCCGAGTGTGTGGATGCATGTGCATGTGTGAGTAAAGACGAACTTTATGTAGTATGTATGTGAGTGTATGTTATTGATATTATTCTAATTTGCATGGCCTTAACTTAATCTGAATACGACCGAGTGAATATAAATGTGCGTACTGACACTGATACCGAGTCCTTGACTGTCATTTTCTATGAAAAGCTTACCCCTACTGTGGCTACATTTCAGTGAATATCCCTCGGAATGAAAGATGAAGGAGGAGCCGAGTGCGGAGCAGAGAAACCGAGTGCTATGGAATATATGTGAATATGTACATACTGTGTATAAGGTCTTGTCAAGCCTTGGCCGGCTCGTATTTTGACTTTAGCCTTTATATCAGAACTTGAACACTTTCAGGTAGAAGGAACATGTTAATGCATTGTAACTATTTAAAATACTTCTCTATGTATATATTGTGTGTTTAGTTTATGCTGTAGGTGATGTCCGAGCGATGAACATGGACGTATAAGTATACTTCCCAGCATAGGAGGCCAGTATGACTATGAGTAGAAGTGGAGCTAAGTTGTTGTTGGGGAAAAGTGAGATGGCATGTCATCCCGAGAGATGAGAGGTTGAATTGCCCGAGTGATCGAGGTCGTATAGTCTGGAGTAGGTGTTGGTGCGAATCCTGTGAGAGATAATTGTGAGGCTTTCTGAGGAGAGAATAATTAACGATTTCGATTGAGAATCCGCCGAGTAAGAGTTCACCGACTGGGGAATGACGCCTGAGACTCTAAGTGGATTTATTGTAAACAAATTAGTAAGTAGTTAGAGAACCCGAGCGAGTCTTGATTTAGTAGGAAAATTGGTGTAGGAAATATTATGGTTGCCGAGTGAAAAGTGAGTAGAATATCCCGAGTGGCGTGATGGACTTGAAAGTTACCCCGAGTGAGAAGTCTTCATAGTTGCCGAGTGAGCGGCTTGGGGAATCATTCTCGGATTGCTAATACGTATACGCTTATAAGCCGTTCGAGTGGAGCAGTTGAGTGTGATATGCTGTCCGGGTGAAACTGGCGGGTGTTAAGGTTAGCCCGAGTGGATTAGGAAGTGAACCTTCCCAAGTGAAGGCCGAGCGTGATAATTTACCGAGTAAACCATACAATAAAAACCGAGTGGAATGTCAGAATGCCGAGTGTAGCATCGCTTAAGCATTTTCTTCCTTCACTGTGCATGAATTCCTTCCTTGTCCCCTTTCCCTCCTTCCTCGTTGGACCCGGTTGTTAATTGAACAGATTATGTACGGTTCATTAACTTTAAAATCTAAAAAATTTCCCGGTTGATTCTATTTATTCATTTAATTAAAACTTAGGGTGTTACAACTACCACCATGCTCTAACACGCACACCCTTAATAAGTCCTCCATACTTTGTATCGTTCGCTTGGATTGTCCATCCGACTGGGGATGGTAGACGGAACTTAGCCAAAGTTTAGTGCCTAATTCTTTGTGAATGCTTGTCCAAAACTGGGACGTGAATCTAGGATCCCTATCCGATACGATAGAAGTCGGCACACCATGCAGTCAAACAATTTCGGGGATATAAATTTGGGCTAACTTCTGTAATGGATATCTTATGTTCACCGGCAGGAAGTGTGCAGTTTTCATCAATCGGTCAACAATGACCCAAATGGCATCATAACCCGCTCGGGGTTTTGGCAATCCCATTACAAAGTCCATAGCAATTGAGTCCCATTTCCATATGGGGATCTTAAGGGGTTGCAACGCACCATACGGTTTCTGGTGTTCGACCTTCGACTTCTGACAGGTGACACACCGAGCCACATATTCCGCTACGTTTCTCTTTAATCCGGGCCACCAGAATTGTAGTTTTAGATCGTGGTACATCTTCGTAGTACCCGGGTGGATACTTAACAGGCTCTTGTGGGCTTCATCGAGCACCATCCTCCTTAATTCACCTTCACTCGGCACATATATCCTATTTTTCACTCAGAAAATTCCATCCGATCCCTCGGTCAGAGACAAGTCCTTACCCTTGGCCTGAGTCTCCTTTATTTTAGCCAAGTAGGGATCTGACTTTTGCTGTTCAAATACCAGTCTCAGGAACTCATTGGCAATCTTCAACGTACCGAGCGTTATCCTCCAAGACGAAGGGACGTCAACATACAAATTCATGTCTCAGAATTCCTCCAATAACTCCACCTCCTTCACCATCAACACTGCCACATGGAGGGATTTCCGACTCAATGCGTCGGCTACAACATTCGCCTTACCCGGATGATACTTCAGCTCGAAGTCGTAATCCTTTAAAAACTCCGTCCATCTCCTCTGCCTCATGTTTAGTTCTTTCTAGTCGAATAAGTATTTGAGACTCTTGTGGTCGTTGTACACCTCAAATTTGGAACCATACAAGTAATGCCTCCATATCTTTAATGCAAATACCACAGCTGCTAACTCCAAGTCATGGGTCGGATAATGCTCTTCGTGCGGCCTCAATTGCCGAGAGGCATAAGCTATCACTCGGTCCTTCTGCATTAACACGCACCCCAGGCCGAGTCCCGATGTGTCACAGTAGACCATGAAATTCTCTTGCAAATTTGGCAATGCCAGCACTGGAGCGGCTGTCAACTTAGTCTTTAACTCTCAGAAACTGCTCTCACACTCGGAACTCCACGTGAAAGGGGCATTTTTCCGAGTCAACTTAGTCAGTGGCAACGCAAGCTTAGAAAAACCTTCAATAAATCTTCTATAATAGCCAGCTAAACCCATGAAGCTTCTTATCTCTGAGACCGACTTGGGTCTCTCCCATGCCATTACAGCTGCCACCTTCGAAGGATCTACCGAGACGCCTTCTTTAGAAATTACATGCCCGAGAAAGTGGATCTTATCCATCCAAAAATCACACTTTGAGAGTTTTGCAAACAGTTGTTTCTCCTTCAATATTTGAAGTACCGAACAGAGGTGTTCTTCATGCTCCTCAGGGGTCTTAGAATAGACTAAGATATCATCAATAAAAACTACTACGAATCGGTCTAAATATGGGTGGAAGATGCTGTTCATGTAATTCATGAATACAGCAGGGGCGTTTGTCACACCAAACGGCATTACTACATACTTGTAGTGGCCGTACCGAGTCCTGAAGGCAGTCTTAGGAATATCCGAGTCCTTCACCCGGATTTGGTGGTATCCCGATCATAAATCGATTTTTGAGAAGACTGTAGCACCGCGTAGTTGGTCAATTAAGTCGTCAATTTTGGGTAGCGGGTACCGGTGCTTAATCGTGAGTTTATTTAGCTATCGGTAGTCTATACATAGCCTCATGCTGCCATCATTCTTTTTAACAAGTAACACTGGTGCGCCCCATGGTGAGACACTCGCTCGAATAAACTGTTTTCCGAGTAACTCATCCACTTGCTTTTTCAACTCAGCTAATTCTGTTGGGGACATTCTATAAGGTGCACTGGAGACCGGCTCGGCTCTAGGAATCAAGTCTATAGAGAATTCAACTTCTCTGTTTGGAGGGACTCCCGGTACATCCTCTGGAAACACCTCGGGAAATTCACAAACAGTCAGAATATTGTTCACTCAGGCTCTACTCTCTCCCTCAGTTAAGCAAAGCATCATAAATATCTGAGCTATACCTTGTACCGCGTAGTCATCATTGATCTGCCTCAGAAAAATTATTCTTCGGTTCTGACAGTCCACCAATACCTTGTTGGCTGAAAGCCAATCCATGCCCAACACAATGTCAAGGTCTTTCAAAGGCACACATACCAAATCGAAGGTGAAACTCCGATCGCCCAACGTAAAGGTTACATCTTTACACATCATTGATGTCAACACTTTAACGTCGGTCAGATTAGCTACCTCCAAAGTCCGATTCATATACACAGTTGGTACTTTCAAATGTCTCACACAATCGTCAGCAATAAAGGAGTGGGTAGCTCCAGAATCAAAAACTACATTAAGTGTATATCTACCAAGTGAACACTTACTTTGCACCAAGTCATTCGCTTGTGCAGCTTTCTCAGCATTGATGGTGTAAACTCTCCCGGTAGCCGGTTGGTTGGCGTTTCTTTTCCTGTCGCTTGGGGCAAACATCATGTTTCCTCGAGTTCCATTGCCTCTGCCCCCAGCTCCACGGCCACCATTTCCATGGCCTCTCCCTCGAAAGCCTCCATGATGCACATTGGCGTTTGCTTGGTGTAATTGAGGACAGTCGGGGCGAATGTGCCCCTTCTCATTACAATGAAAACATATAACATCTTTTCTACTATCATAATTCTGAGCAAAGTGGTCGCCACCATATTTGAAATACTTGCCATATTTTGGACATCCACCAGTCTGACCCCCTTGGTTACCCCGACCTTTATATCTAGCGGAGGGTCCACTTCTTCCAACGTTACCTGATCTCTTGAAGCGTGACTGCTGAGGCCTCAAGGAGGGGTCTGCCTTACTGCTCTGGCCCGAGTGGGACTTGTCATCTTCTTCGCAAATCCTGCATTTATTCACCAGCACCGGGAAGCTTCTAATTTCCTGGTGTCTGAAAGCTCTTTTAATGTCCGATCTCAGTCCGTTCTCAAATTTAAGGTATTTGGAACTCTCAGTCCCGGGTTGTTGGAAGGGCGGATAAAACAGACACAACTCTTCAAATCTGGCTGCGTATTCTTCTACAGACATGGAACCCTGTTTCAGTTCCATAAATTCCAGTTCCTTCCGACTCCTCACCGTGTCGTGGAAATATTTTTCTAGAAAGCACGTTCTAAAATTCTCCCAGACTAGTTGGATGCCCACGTCAGTCAGTCGGTTTCTGGTGATTTTCCACCAATTTTCTGCTTCGTCTCGCAGCATGTACACTGCGCATTCAACTTTCTGGGCCTCAGTGCAATGAAGGCCCCTAAAAATTCTCTCCAAATCTTGAGTCCACTTGTAAGCTGCTTCGGAATTAAATCCCCCTTGAAACTCACTCGGCTTCCTCTTCAGGAAGCGATCTAGTACTTGGCCATCTTCGGTTAGAGGCTGGTTCTGCCTCTCGAACACGTCAGCAAAACGCTGGAAGGCCATGGCTATGGCTTCCATGCTATGACGATTTGCCATGACTTATCCTAAAATCAACACCCCTTTCAAGGATAAGTTTACAAAATCCGCTTACTACTGATCGGATTTCAGCCTAACATTCAACAACTATAATACATTATCATACAATCCCTTTAACATCACATAATTAATCGGACAGGATAGGAACAATCCTCTACCCTCAGAACAACATCTCATAAACACATGGCCATACAATGATACTTAATTAGGCATCAAAGCCCTCAGATATTACAAATAATTTATGACGACTTGTCATAGGGTACATTACCGCTTACTAGGAGTAAGCATACCTTGGCCTTGGACCTTTTAAGTCTGCTCTGATACCAAAATGAAACATCCTTACTTAATTAAAAATAAGACCGAACAAGGAAAATTTTTCCCCAAAATAAAACCAACGGAATCAGGCATAATAGAAGAAGGTAAGGGAAGGTAAGGGAATAAAACCCAATTCTAATGCAAACAGCGGGAGAAGGAGCGCCTAAGCGAACCCCAACAAAACGCTCGCTCGCTCAGGCGAGGGCCAACACGCTTGAGCGAGACAGCCCAACTCGCTCGGGTGAAACACCATTCGCATAAGCGAAACCAATTAAAGACTTTCCTTTCCCCTCCTACTCGCTAGAGCGGACACTTAGTCGCTGAGGCGAGTAACTCCACTCGGGTTTTCCTTCACTCGGAATCAGAATCTAAGTTCACTTGGAAATGTCTTATTCTCACGACTCCCTTGTGTATTCTCTCACTCACACCCATTTTATTATTGGGGATTCACAACTAAGACTCACTCGGAAGTTGACTCCTACAATCCCTTCACTCGGGAATGTTCTCCGCACCCATCTCTCAGGAATATAGTCTACATCACACTAAAGCTTTCTCACCAAGTCAGATTCTACCTAAGAATCATATAACTTCACTCATTCAGAAATACTCTAATTTCCCGCCACTCGGAGGATAGATAAATTCCTCTACATGCAAAGGACCTTGCAAGACTGAAATCTACTCCTCATTATCTAGATCATACTCTCTCTCTAGTAATTTTACTATAGCAGGCTTGCCCGAATTCACATTGCCAATTCGATCCTCAGGGAACATTCACTCGGTTGATTTCCACTCGGAATCACCAAAACACCCTTAGTCGAAAAATTGTATCAAGGGAAACCTTTCGCTCCATAACCCGTTGACCAATGTACACTACCCAAACATTCATACACAGCATAGGATGAACATACAGTATAATGTATATATATACAAACGTTTACATGCACATTGTCATATTCTTCACCCAAAAGTGTTTAGTTTAAGTATAATTAAACAAGGACCAAAATGTGAGCCGGCCAAGGCTATGAATGAACCTTATATACAGTATATACATATACACATATAATTCCACAGTACACAAACGCTTCACACGGTATGTAGCTTTCCCATCATTCGCCATCTCGTGCGATGTTCACTGAAAAATAGCCACAGTAGGGGTGAGCTTTTACATATAAAATGACAGTTAGTGACTCGGCATCAGCATTAGTACACACACACGTGTTCACTTGGGTTGCACTCAATTTAAATTAACGCCATGCAGACTACGATATTTTCAATAACATACACTCACATACATATTACGTGAAGCTCATTTTCATTCATACAAAAGCATGCATCAACTCATTCGGAATTCATTCATACCACTCCCGAGTCATACGACTCGTACTATTCTAATTAACGTTGTATCTACATGCATGCCTGCGGATCCGACTTAGACAATGATTTTCAGTTATAGGTTCCCTTACTGGCCTCTCGTCCATTAGCCCTTCCCGCGTGGTACCGGCCTCCCATTGACGTCTCGAGACTTAACTCTAGCTCCTTCGGCTACCACAAGCTCTCACAGGATCTAGCCAAGGGTCTGTAGCTAGAGATCATTTCTTTGGGGTTCCTGACCTTCCACAGGTCACCCCGTTCCTATACATGCAGCTTATGTGTTTTATCAGCGAGCATCCTCGATTATCCGACACATTCCTCGTAACCATTAGAGTCATAACCGATCCAACATAGTTCCTACATTCACTCGTTAATCGTACCAGTATACACAGTAATCAAACAGTTCATGTTTATGACGTCCCAGATGAAATCAACCAACAGCCACACATACATATCCTCTCGGTATTAACAATAATAGAAACATGCATCACACGTGTTTATGTGTAAATTACTATCAGAACCCAGCACAATAACCTTGAACACATGCATATAAATGTATAACTATTAACAGGACTCTACTATCACACATATGGTATCCAAGAATTAACGATCATGCATTGCACACAGTCATCATAAACACATTTGCACACACGTAAGGCAACACGTTCATCCGGTACCGTCCATAAACCATGCATTTGACATGCAAGCGCCCCCTACCTACTGGAGGGACTCGAGAAGCTCTTCTGTTTCCCGACGTTTGGTCCGATGCTCTGTTTGCTTCATTCAGTATTCTCACTCGTTCAGTCCCCCTTCGAACACAGTTGTACTCTACAATCGGCTTAGGGATAAGAAGCTGTTCTTCTCCTATTTCAATGATCGTCCTTCACCAACCGAAGAAAACTCCAAATCCTCTGCAACACCGTCGTCGCGAGCTTGCAGAACAGAGAACAAAGGAGAAGAAGAACGAAGAAGAGGAAGAAAAGAGAACGAAAAGAGGAGAAGTAGAGGAAGAGAAATTAGAATGAACAACAGTAGTGGGCTCCCATATATATATGCACCGAAGAACGAAGGAAGTAGGGTGGGAAAACGTGAAGCAGCAGCTTCCACACATGGGACATACACACATAAATCATAATCAATTAGTCATTAATCAAATTCTTAAGTTTAAAATTAACTAATAAGAAATTCATACTTGTGTAATTATTTTTAGTTTAGTGGCTTAATCTCATTCGGTAATTAATTTTTAAATCGGGATGTTACACTATGAATATGTAGTGATGCCATTCGGTGTGACTAATGCTTCTGCGATTTTCATGGATTACATGAATCGCATTTTCCATAACTATCTTGACAAATTTGTGGTGGTGTTTATCGATGACATCCCTGTCTATTCCAAGAGCCACGAAGAACATGGAGAACATCTTCGTCTTGTACTGAATATCCTTCGCGAGAAAGAGTTGTATGCGAAGCTCTCTTAGTATGAGTTTTGGTTATCTGAGGTCTAATTTCTTAGACATGTTATCTCCAAAGATAGTGTTGCTGTTGATCCATTAAAGATTGAAGCCGTGATAGCTTGGGAAAGACTGACGTCCGTGACCGAAATAAGGAGTTTTCTTGGTCTTGCCGGTTATTACCGGAGATTTATTAAGGGATTTTCCTGTTTGGCCTTACCATTGACGAAGCTGACCCGTAAGAATTAGCCATTTGTATGGAGTCTTGATTGTGAAAGGAGTTTCCAAGAGTTGAAAGTTAGACTCACTTCTGCTCCTGTGTTGGCTTTGTCGGACTTATTGGATGAGTTCATGGTGTATTGCGATGCTTCCAAGGTTGGTCTTGGTTGCATATTGATGCAAAAGGAGCGTGTGATAGCCTATGCATTGAGACAGTTACGACCGCATGAGGTTAATTACCCCACACATGATCTTGAATTGGCTGCGGTTGTCTTTGCATTGAAGTTGTGGCGACATTACTTATATGGTTCTAAGTTTGTGGTCTTTAGTGATCACAAGAGCCTTAAGTATTTGTTTGACTAGAAAGAACTTAATATGCGCCAACGACGATGGATGGAGTTCCTAAAAGACTATAAGTTTGAGTTGAGATACCACCCCAGGAAGGCAAATGTGGTTGCCGATGCTTTGAGTCGAAAGTCGTTGCATATTTCTATGATGATGACGAAAAAGATGGAGTTAATTGAACAATTTAGAAATTTGAATATGGGCGTAGAAACTTATACCCCCAAGAAAATGTCTCTTGAAATGTTGAAGGTCACGAATGAATTTCTTGAATATGTGATAGTACGACAACCCAATGATGAGTACCTAATTGAGATGAAGAAAACCTAAGAAAAAGGGAAGAATTTGTTTCTAGCGGAAGGCCCGGACGGCATTTGGCGTGTGAAGGGCCGAATTTATGTTCCCTCAAGTGGTAATGTGAGGAAATGCGTACTTGAGGAAGCTCACAAGAGTTTATTGAGCATTCATCCTGGTTCCACCAAGATGTATCAAGATTTGAAGAAGAATTTCTGGTGGCCTGGTATGAAGCGTGATATGGCGAATTTTGTTGCATCTTGCCTCGTTTGTTAAAAGGCTAAGGTCGAGCATCAAAGACCATCTGGTTATTTGAGACCATTGGAGATTCTTGTTTGAAAATGGGATAGCATAGCTATGGATTTTGTTTTTGGACTACCCAGAACTCATGCTGGAAATGATGCCATATGGGTGATTGTGGATCGGTTAACGAAGTGTGCTCACTTCTTGCCCTTAAATATGAAGAGTTCGTTGGAGAAATTAGCCCAGTTGTATATAAAGGAGATTGTTAGATTGCATGGTGTGCCGTCCATTATCATATCTGACCGTGATCCTCGGTTTACTTCTCGATTTTGGGGAAGTCTGCATAATGAGTTTGGTTCTAAGTTGAAACTTAGTTCCGCTTATCATCCTCAAACCGACGGACAGTCCGAAAGGACTATACAGAGCCTTGAAGATTTGTTGAGGGCTTGTGTTCTTGAGCACGGTGGATGTTGGGAGAAATTCTTACCGCTGCTTATATGGAATGTTAGGGGTTCTAATAGGCAATCCCAGTGGGAGGGCAGCCCAGTGCACGGGTAAATTGTTGATGTTCCCTAGTGATTTTGGGAATCACGAAGCTGCCCTTAGTTTGGTGACGAGGCACCCTATGTGGCAGGCCGAGTGGGCGGGTGGCTCTATGATGAACAAGTTACCTCGGTGTCCGACGGGGCACAGCTCTCTCGATGTGTGTTCGGGAGAGGCCTGTAGCACTTATGGCAAGTAAGGCCATGTTTTTGAATCCGCAAGTCATGGGGTGACTAGTGCTACAAATGGGCGATAGCACTTTGGTACCTATAAAATATGATGTTAAGCATGCATGATATGAGATATAAGTGTACACTTTTACTACTGCAGTAGGGGCATAGTAGCACGCCTATGCTTGACCCACATTTGATATGATATTGTTTCCCACAGTCGGATCCGTAATTGTTATTGACTCCTTTGTGCGTATGCATTAGCCATAAGAGCATTTGCATATAGCCGGAGATATGCCTAGTTAGTAGCCCGTGGTGGCGATGGATGATTGTTAAATAAAGCGGAAGGAAGTGGTGATGCTAACATTGAATGTGTGATGACCCTTATTGAGAATGCCATGATAGTGATGTGTGAATTGTGAAATGTATTGATTTGGACATGTATGATATTAAATGAAATGAGATGATGTGAGAAAGAAGTTTATATTGCTTCTTGAGAAATACATGTTATGCATATATGTATTGATATCATCATAATGTATGATTTTGAATCATTTGGTATATGTTACTCGCCTCCTTTGTTGCCATTTTTAAAGCTTGATGTAGGTATCTTGAATACTCTACTTTTTGGAGGATTGAGTCATGGAGGAGGTAAATATGGAATGGAAGTTTGTAAGCCTTGGCCGGCGTTCCTTTTGTAAACCAACAATTATATGTATATGCTTATTTTATTTCATGAATGTTAGTATGTATTCTTTTGGGGGTCACTTGTGAAAATTGGACCTTATGTGTTTTAAGAGGCCAATTTTTGGGTAGTGTCCTTAATATTGGTTATGTTGATATGGATATGTTGATTTAGCTTACCATATTGAGGAATGAATATTAATTATGAAGTTTCTTGGCCAATTGATGACAATAGTGTGCATGATGTTTGATTGATTGATTAATTTGTGAAGATTGCATATGGAGTTCATGCATAATTGAAGAACCAATAGGGTCAAAATGAGTTTTGTTAGTTTTGGATAGTATGTGGTGGTTCCAATAGCTGAAACGTATGATTTGTGACTTGTGTAAGCTGGATTGGGATGATTATACCAAGAATGGACCCCTATGTTGCTCTAAATGCCTTGAAATGAGCCAAATGCATTTATGCGCATAAATTCCTCGTTTCTAGGAATTTTTGAGCACGGCCGGTGGCCACACGTCATAAATGGTGTGTTATAAATGGTGTCAAAATTTGGTAGTATTCTAATATCATTTGCATAGGTTTAGGTATATGAGAAGTTTGTTTCTCTATGAAATCTACATAATTTTTGTAGAATGACAGGGCGTAATCGATTAGCCTCTAAGGTGTAATCGATTACGAGGCCTCTGTCTTTAAGCTAATCGATTATACATTAGGCTGTAATCGATTATGGGTTAACCAGGACCAATGTAATCGATTAGGTTCTGGGTGGTAATCGATTAGAGGAACACCTGATGCATCAGCCGCTTGCTAATCGATTGTGGGCAACATAGTAATCGATTATGGGTCCAATAGAAAACTTGTAATCGATTATTCTGAATTTTGTAATCAATTAGGTACAACACCTGGTTCGTTGTACCCTTCCAGGAGCTCTGTAATCAATTACTACTAACTCTCTAATCGATTAGCATAGATTCCAAGAACTTGGTAATTGATTAGGATTAACACTGTAATCGATTATGGGTCCAACAGATACCTTGTAATCGATTAGCTAAGGTTCAGTAATCGATTAGGTAAAGCCTCTGATTCAATGTACCATTTCTAGGAAGTCTGTAATCGATTACTCTTTGCTTGGTAATCGATTTGGACATTATAATCGATTATCCCCAATCCTTCAAAGCTTTGATTTCGTAAGGGATAGTCGATTATACTATTCGGAGAACGAAATGGTATTATTGGACGTATATTGCGTACTCTGATACCTTCTCATATCTTCATATATGAGATAAGTCTCTGATAGATCCAGGGCATTGAATGACAGTTTCACCATTTATGTTTTCATAGATTAATAATACTAAAATCGTGAAAAATTTACCCCTATTTTTGGGTCGTCTCAAGTTGTGCCAATGTGGCTAGCCAAAGACTAATCTATGTAACATCCCTCAATTCTCTGTAATAGGTCCCTGGACTAAAGTGCTTATTTTCTGTGTTGAATTTATGTGCAGTATATTAGCCTTTGATTTATATGCTTGTGGTATATTTTTAAAAAGAATTTAAGAACTAAAATGATTAATTGTAATTTAATTGATTAGAAAGATTCATTAATTTATTAGAAAAACTTAGTAATTAAATAATAAGGATATAAACTATATTATTTTAATTAAGTAAATTTTTATGTATTTTTACCGGTTCCGGCCAAGAGAATACCGGAGTGTTTGAGTTAAGCCATTTTTATCCTAGTATATTCATAACACCTTACCCTATGATTTTCATGAAGGGCTCGAGACCTGTTTCCCGTCGTTTGACCCTTCGAAAATTTATTTCGATAAAATCAAGTTTACCGTAAAAGCCAATCTGCGCACTTGTTCATATTTTGAGCATAACTTGTCCTTCAATTAATAGAATCGAGTCGTTCTAATCCTAAAATTTCTGTATCAAAATTTACTACAACTTTGATGTTGACCACAAAATCCCATTCTCACCCACTCAATCCCAGAATTTAAAATGCCACATTGCCTCACTTTTTCCTGTTACAGCTTGCACTATATATAGTAATTTACACTGTTCTTACTCGTATGATCATGAAATTAAATGATGTTTTCATCAAAATTTTCTAGACTCATTTCTCTACAACTTTCATGAAGGGTACGAAAGCAAATTCCCTACCTATTTGTCCTAGAAAATTATTTTTGATCACCAATTTAATTCTCGTTACAACCTGGGACAGTTTTCGTATTTAGGCCATATCTCCCTCGTCCAATATTTTATTTTCATGTACCATACCTTGTTTTAAAGAGGAGACATAGAGATACAACTTTCATATTTTGTATTTTTCCAAAATATCACCTTAACCTCTTCTAAAAATCGAGACAAGTTACTGCCCCTGATCATGACACCTCAGCCTATGCAAAACATGGTCCAATAGCATTACACCACCCAAGGACACTTGTTTCATCCTTGCTAACCCCTTCTACTACACTCTAGAAGCTGCCTTGGACACTTGGAGAGCATGCCAAGAACTTTGACCTCTCAATTCTTCCTCCATGCAAACCGTGAGCCCTTAGCCTCTAAGGAGAAACTTGCAAAAAAATTCTTGCTTCTCTAAACACTCCAATTCTTCTAAGTCATTAAGAAACAAATTCAGCCTTCCTTCTCTCCTCTCTAACTCCACGTGAATAACCATATTCATAATGACGTAGAATACCAAAATTTTTCCCTATGTTCCTCATGCAAAAGCATTAATCATCTCCTAAACACTTCACCATCTTTTAAATATCTAAAATAGAAACTTTTACTCACCTTCTCCTAAAAAAAATCATGTTACCAACTTGCCAAAAAGTCTCTATTTTTTCAATTATTTCTTGGAGTTGCACCTTGGAGGTCAAGAGGCCAAACTTTGCATTTTCAAGGAGCCAAAAACCTTGCACTCCTTTCTTCTCTTGACCGTGAGCACTACCTAAGGTAGAAGGGAGTATGTTCTCATTTTTGGACCCTTGATCTTGCATACATGGTGTAGTTTGAATCCCCCTAAGGTTCACACCTTGGTACCTCTCCCCAAAATCTTAAATTTAAACTTCTGATCATGAAAATAACTTGTTCAAACTAATATTTATTTTAGGAAGCACCATAGCTGCATCATGTTTAAATTTTTCTCTTGATCCTTGTTGAGTTTAAGTTATGAAATGTTGTGTTCTAATGATTTTGTGGCTGCAGCAAAATCGTGACCCATAGAAGGCACATGCATGTTCATTGTGTTAGCTATTTCTTAACAAATTCTTGTTTTCCTTGTGGCGAAAATTTACATAACTTGCTCCCTTAATTTTGCACAAGAATTGAACATTAAAAATGTGAGTTTTGATGGATAATAACTAATTATCAAATCTGGACATAATTAAATATTTGATGATAATTGTTTTATGTGCTTGATTTAGCAAGAATAAATTGAAAATATGCAAGAATCTTGGCTTTTAAAATGAAGTGGTATAGTTGTTGCCCCATGCATGTTGTGATTCTAAAATTAATGGTGAAATATGTATAAAATGTGATTTTGGAAAGAATTAAGAAAGAGCCCTGAGTATAGGCGCGAACAGTAATTAAAAATGGTTAAAAACATATTTATATGAGCAAAAAAGGGAAATTGGCCAAACTGCTGGGCGTGTATTTTTGTGATAAAAAATGTGAAATTTTGAGTATTAGAAAATTACCCAAATGAGGAAAATTTGATTGGAGATGTCCCTACGCGCACTTGTCCTTAAGTGTAATTTTTATGAAAGCTAAAATGACAAAATAAGGCTTCCAATACATTTTCATGCAGACCACTTTCTGGGAAAAATTGACATCAAATTTTATTTTATTTAGTTAGTAGTTAAAAAGCTAAACACTTTTGACTTTGAAATCACTCAATTTGGAGTTTTCTAGACAAAAATACGACAAAAACATGTTTTTGATAGAACGACAAGAAATAAGCAATTTTATGGTTTTTATTGTTTTGAAGAAGGTCATTCTCTTTAAATAAGTTTAAAGGTGACTTTTATTATTATTAGATAAAATGAAACAATTTGATTAAAGATTTTACTACTTTTTAAATTAAAGGCCAATATAGTAATTTTCATCGTAAATCAATATGACGGGACAATACCGTTAAATGGCCCAAAATGTCATCAGGAATACTAAATATTTTGTGTCTAATTCCTTTAAAGAGTATGAAATTTCCAATGTAGAAACTTATTTTAAAAGTACAAAATAAAAGAAGTTAGAGATTTACTTCATATATTTATTAAACGAATATTTTGCACTATTTCCTTTAAAAAGAACTTAGAAATAACTAGACGCTTAAAATCATGGAAATTTTTTAGGATCATTTTATGGCCTAGCCTCAGTGCTCCTAAAGAAAGATTGTTAATTGGCACCTAGGCTTTGGCACGTAAATTCCTCTAGCTAAAAAGATCCATAAGAATTGGTTTTGAACGCTTTAAGGACAAGGAGATTGAGAAATTAGGTTCCGTCTAGTACTCGGGCACTCTTATGGTAAGACGAATAGATTGCATATTGCATGTGGAGTATGAAGAGGGATGATAGACTGATCCCCTAGAGCATACAGTGATGAGTACATTGAAGAATACATCGTCTTGATCCCTGAGGGCGGTCTCAGGAGTATACCGAGGGCGGACCTCCAATGGCTCGAATTCGCGCCCAAGACCGGATAGCCCGTGGCAACCCTGGTATACTTTGACTCAGGACGAGTGTTACTATGACTGTGTGGTGCTCGTTCTGACGAGATGTGTTTTGGATCCATTATTGATAGGGCTGCATGTTCTTAGCCTTTTGTGAAAACAGAACGAGGCAAGCTTCGGTTACTTTAGTTGGACAGGGGGATAAGGTGGGATTGACGTGCACAGTGGATATTGATATGTTTAAAATTGATGAGTAGGAGTTAGGCCCAATTACATATTAGAATTTAATCAAGATAAATCATAATGAATCTAACACATGCATAACATGCCATAGTTGTATGACTAACTTTGTTGGCCTGTATTATCTCTGTGTATGCTTTTGAATTACTATGTGGCTGTGTTAATAAGTATTGTATGAATTCTCTATTTCTGTCTGATATATATTGTGTTAGAGTAAAGTCTGAACTCATGTTTAAGTAGTCTAAACCCCATATGATTTGTTAATAATGCACATCAAGACTCTTAGCTAAAATAAAGTCTGTATTATTTATTTGTCTAACAATTTTGTTGAAGTGTGTTAGGAATCTGTAGAGCTTCATTAGCAAAAGAAAGAGGGAGTTCGTAAAAATCAATTCGCTTCTGAAATGAAGAAGTCTGCACTCCTTCAAGCTTTACTGAATCAAGCCTCTCTTTGTGTCTTCAGACCACGAGAAGATTTGTGACTCTTTGAGTTCTTGAAAAGGATCTTTCTTTTCCAAATATGGAACTGCAAGAAATTTCTCATGTCTTCTCTGAAGCTATCATTAAAGAGGGCAATCAACAAAAAAGTTGAAGACTTTCTCACGTGTATCAAGAAAACTGCCTCACATGTCTCAAGGTGTCAGAAAAGCTGAACTTGATCAAAATGGATAGCCTAAGGTCAACTGCTATAGAGTGTACGTGCTTTCCTAAGTTAATAAGGAAAAAGGATCTTTTGCTGAAGACTTTCAAAGTTGCCTAGATAAGGAAACTTCTCTGAAGCATGTGTCTGCATTCACTGATAGTGCAATCCTCAAGAGCTAATATCCTTTAGAGCTAACCAATAGATATTTTTCAGAAGGCCTATAAATACAAGAAGCTTTTGAAAACAAGACAGACACGCTGCTTAACTTTATACTTGAACACTCACTTGTTTTCTCTCTAGAAACCAAAGTCTGAAAGACTTTCTCTAAAAGTTTCTAAGTCCTTGTATCCATTACATAAGTCCTCTTTATAGTTTTGCTTAGTGCAGATCGTGACTTATAGTAGTATGTAGCTCAGTGTACCGTGTAACCATTTCATATCTTTGTATGCTGAGTTATTTGATTGTAATGTTAAACACTTTTCTACCATCACTTTGTATTTTCTGGTATATTGCCAGAATTTGTTAGTGTTGGGAAACATTGTGGCCTGAAGAGGCTTTTAAAAGAATAATTGGGTTTTTAGCTAGGAGTAGCTAGTGTTAAGAATACTTGGGGATAAGCCAGAAGTGGCTGGAGTTAAGAATACTTATGCACTGGGCTAGAGTAAATTGTAAAGCATTTTATAATAGTGGAAATCCTTTGGGCTGAAAGGACTGGACTAGCTTTTGTGTTAGAAGTAAACCAGGATAAATTTCCACTATGCATTTTCCTTGTCCCTTTCTCTGGTCTGTTAAAAACTATTTTCTTCTTGAGTAGTCTATACGCGATTATTTTTGAAAAAGAGTTTAAGACTTATTTAACCCCTCCTTCTAAGTCTAACTCTGTACCATCATGTTGTATAATAATTACTGCTACCCTTGCATGTGAGTTACATGGGTTAAGAGCTTATACTCACCCCTCTTGTGTTGTGTCTGTGTTTTCTTCATTGTGGTCATCAGCTGAAGGACAAGGCGAGCGCAGGCAGGACCTGGACTACCTGTAGTAGTGGGTGCCGAGCTGTGGACGTAGAGAATTAGTACTTGCTGTTTGCGTCGAGATTGTTGTAGGCCCTGACATTTAGCTTTTATGTTATGTTATTATTATGTAGTTGTTTTATTGGGAGCCTGCGAACCCTGTGTCTTTTGAGTACTTTACTGTTATGAAGAATTGACCTATGTTATTACTATATTTTGAACTGTGTTAATGATCACCAAACAAAAAAAACTTCTATTTTTCTAATTAACTTGTGACTCCTTAATTAAGTAGGTCGTTCCAGTGTAGGAAATTGTCCTAGTTAATCTAGGGTGTCATAGGCCACAAACTTGGTTGTCAACTAATAAATCACCCTAGACCTTATAAATTGTAATGACTTAATGAAAAAGGTGAAATTTCAATTAACAAACAAGTCAATCTTGCTTTCTTCATAGGAACTTATCAAGATAGAGTGTTATGTGATGTAGTCCCTATGAAGGCTACATATATACTTTTGGGTAGACCTTAGCAATATAACAAACAGGTCACCCATGAGGGTTTCTCTAACACCCTCACCTTTCTCCATAATAATAAGAAGTTTGTGTAACATTCCTTAACGCCAAAGCAAGTCTTGGAGGATCAACTTCAAATAAAGTTGAAAAGGGATAGGGAGGTTGGTCCTTCCACCTCCTACCAACACTCTAAATCTAAACATGAGAAAGGTAAAGGAGTTGTCTCCCTTAATGACTCCATGAGGCATTCTTCTCTTATTGCCTCCAAACTTCATGTGAAGTGACTTTTGCTCCTTCACCCTTCTACATGCTTCATGACAATTACACTTCCTGCACCTCTTTATGCCTGATGGGCCCCTCTCCTTATTTTCCCATTGAAGTGTTCAATACTTTAGACGTTTGTTTTCCAACTTCTTATACTCACTATGGGATGCATGGAACCTTGTGTGTGAATAGTTTCCTTAGGATTACTTATAGTATGTATATAGTTGTTATAGGTTCTTTTAGGATAAAATTGTGTCTCTAGTCTTTTGAGTTAACCTTTCCTTATGTCTTGTATCATCTTTGCATTCCATGCATATTCGAGTTCCTAGTTTAAATGCCATTACATATTATGATCCTCTTAAGGTAGTTCATCATGTTCTTTTATATAATATGCCTTTGTTTACTTCTATTTTACATAATCATTTCTCTACACCTCATCCTCGTCCTCATTGAACATCATGTCATTCATATCTCTAGGATACATGAGGAATTATATGGGTTAGTTGGTGACCTCTTAAGGGATTTTCTCTGTGTTCTTTTAATCTATCTTTTATTTTATTCTCACAAAGGTAAAAAGGTTAGTATTTGACCCTGGTGGCAAATCTCATGTCTTTCCTTCTTTTGCCTTTGTTTTTCTTTTATTTTTATTTCCTTCTTCATTTTTATAGACTCATTTTTGTTTTCCTCTCTTGTAGGTTTATTATTTCTTGGAGCATTGCTTGAAGATCTTTAGGATTTGAGGGTAAATCCTTTTTAGGACGGGGAGCATGATGAGGACTTAGCCTATTGGGCCATCTTTGGGTTTACCATTACCTTGTAAATATTTTAGTATTTTTTAATTATTTAGGAATTAATTAGGTTTAGAAATAATTTTTAGTTTGGGCCTTGCATGGTCATAATTTTTAGTTTGGGCCTTGCATGGTCATAATTTTTATTTTGGGCCATTTTTGGGCCTTGTATAGGTATATATTTGCTTTAAGCCACTTTTAGGCTATGTATTTTTAGATTTGGGGCCTTGGGTGAAGCTTTTACAAGCCCACCCAAGTCAACTCTAAATTTTCCCTTGCTAAGAGGTATATATACCTCAGTTCCTTTGTATTTAACTTGAATTTTAAGTAAGTTTTAGTGAGATAAAGTGTGATCCCTTTTTAGAATCTTTAGCACTTAACTCTCTCCTTCTAGCTTCTTATTCTTTAGACTCTTCCCAAAGGTGGTGAAACCACACTTAGACCTTATCTCTCATCTTGAGAGTGGCGATTCCATAGATCCTCTCTAGCCTCTCCATTGTTCCATCTTCTCTAGCCTTAGATCTAGGTTTTCTTTGCTTATTCCACTCTATACAAGTCACGACCTACACATCTTTATCACAAATTCAACATTTGACACTTCATTCGGAGTGCTTGGTTTGGATCTAGAAGGAGCATTAAGAGGAAGATCCATCTCTTTTCTTAGGAATTGAAGAAATTTTACATCAGTTGCAAAGAAGTTTATGTCATGATTCGACCTATGCCATGAGTAGGTGTTGGCCTTGAACCCTTCTCTGGCCATTTCTTAGAAGAGATTAGATCTTTTCAAAGTGGTGGTAGATAGGAAAGTCATGGATCCTTCAGAATCGGATGGGGAAGATACTGTCGTTGACCCCCCTAAGGTGGAAGCTCTCGAGACTGACTATATGGCTCCTCCTAACAAACTTTTCTATGATTTTTCTGTCTTGTATTTTCTTCTTTTTTTGGCCAATGTAATTCTTTATTCGAATCAATGAAATAGCCCATGATTTCTGTTATTGCTTCGCTACTTCCATTTTCCACCCAGTATATTGATGATATTTCATTGTTAAGATTTAAGTACAGGAACAATTTATCTTTAGCTGTCCAGTCAAGGTTTTAGCATAATAACAATGAATTGTTGTTACTCCCGAGACTTTATTTAGGGTTTCAGGACTTAAAACGTAATCATAAAAGGAATTGTCGTTACCCCCGAGCGAGCGAGACTTTACTCGAAGTTTTAGGACTTTAAACATAATTAAAAAGAGAATTATCATTACCTCCGAGCGAGTGAGACTTCACTTAGAGTTTTAGGAGTTAAATATAATCGTAAGGAGAATTATCGTTACCCCTGAGCAAGTGAGACTTCACTCAGAGTTTTAGGACTTAAATCATATTCGTAACTTAGGGGAAATCATTGAGCTGAATCATTCTCGTATTATTGATTTTTGGGTGGGCCTCGTTAAAACCTCCTGAGAGAAAAACCTAATGGGAAAACCTCCCGGCTAGGAAAAAGTGTACCCTTATTACATTAACTGTGATAGATCTTCAAATGTGTGGCATTCTATGTCTAAGGGATACTTTTGTCTTCCAACTCTTCCTATCGGTATCCTTTTTGCCTACTACCTCCTTTACCCAATATGGGCCTTCCAAATGAGTTACAAACTTCCCATCTTTTCTTGTCTACTGATTGTTGTCTATCGTTCATAGAACTAAGTCTCCTTTCTGAAAGGGTCTTGGTTTGAGCATGATGTTCCATTTCTAGGTGGATTTTTGTTTAGAGGCCTGTATCTTTATGTACGCTATGTCTTGTTCTCCCAGGATAAGATCGAGGTCTTCTATTCTTCTATCGTTGTTTCCTGCTTCATCGTAAGAGAGTCTTCTGAGGGAGGGCTCCCTGAGTTCTACGGGGATCATGTCATCCACTCCTTAAGTGAGTAGGAATTATGTTTCTTGGGTTGTCGAGTGAGGAGTTATATGATAGGCCCGTAGGGCTCCGGGTAGCTTTTCCTTTTATCTTCCCTTTACTTATCCCAACCTTCATTTCAGTTCTTGCAGGATTACCTTGTTGGTAGCTTTAGCCTGACCGTTTGTTTGTGGGTGTTCGACACATGAAAACTTCCATTTTATGCCCAGGTTTTGACAGAATTTTATGAAATGTTTATCTGTGAATTACTACCCATTATTTGAAATGATGGTGCAAAGAAGTCTGTATCTGCATATGATGTTTCTCCATATGAAGTTTTATACCTTGGACGTTGAGATGGTAGCAAGGAGCTCGACTATAATCCACTTTATGAAAAGATCTATTGCTATCAATAGGTATTTTACTTGTCAATTCCCCGGGGGGAAAGGTCCCAGGATATTCATACCCTAGGTGTTGAAGGGCCAAGGAGAAAGGATCCTGTGTAACGGCTCAGGGTGACTATGTATTCTGTTAGTATTCTTTTGACAAGATTTAGAATTCTTGATGAAATCTAAATAATCCGATCATAGAGTGGGCCAGAAATATCCTACTTAGAGAACTTTGGCAGCTAGGGGTCGTACTCCCTCGTGGTGTCTGCAGATGCTCGAGTAAAGCTCTTGCATAATGTATTCCGCTTGTTCGTTTCTAAGGTATTTAAGAAGTGGTTGGGTGAACCCTCTTTTATAAAGTTATCCCTCTATCATGGTGTAATTGGCCGAATGTGTCTGTACCCTTTTGGCCTTCAAAGAATTCAAGGGGAGGTCCCCTTTGATCAGGAAGTCTATTATTAGGGTCATCCATATGTTGTCTCCAGGTGTAATAGTTATTTCATTCACCTATTCTACATCTTTGATGGTGGGTTCTTCCAAGGTAACTTGTATGTGAGTCTTAAAGTTTCTTGTCTTCTTGGTGCTGCCAAGCTTACAAAGGAGATCCGCTCTTTCATTTTCTGCTCTGGGAATGTGTACTATTTTAAATAACCTGAACTCTGTTATCAACATCTTAACCTAAGAGAGATATTTGGCAAGGGTAGGGTCATTTGCTTGGTAAGCCCTTCCACTTGTCAAGTGACCAGCTGTGAGTCAGTCTTCACATGTATACATCTGGATCTCAAGTCCAACGCTATTCGTAACCCTACTATGAGTGCTTCATATTCTGCCTGATTGTTGCTTACTTTAAACAATGATGGTTTAGAGTCTAACTTAGAAGAAGGGTTGAATAAGTCACAGACTCTTTTCGTAGAATGAACCTAATTAAACATAGATAATTAAACTTATAAAAGAAGAAAGGAGAAAGTAACACAAGAGGTTTATACCAGTTCACTTCTAACATAGAAGCTACATCCAATCCCTTCAAACTTGAGGGATTTCCACTATTGTAAATCTCCTTTACAATAATAGCACCAGAATAGTGCACTAAGTATTCTTGACTCCATCCACTTCTGGCTTAACCAAAGTATTCTTTCAAAAAGTCATTCATGGCTCAATAACCTAAGTATTCTTTCAAAAGCCTCTTCAGGCCAACAGTGTTTCCCACACTAAAAACTGAGGCTGGTAACACATCAGACTTTACAAAGTGAATTTTAAAATAGTGAAAGAGAGTATCTCATAGAACTTAGTATTTCAAGATATACAATGAAGAGATTATACACTAAGTTAAATAGACATAAGATCAAGGTCTGCTAGAGGCAAAACACACAAAGAAGATTTTTGTCTTTTAAGAGACTTAAAGACTGATTGCAAAGAAAGAGAAGGAAATAATCTTTTACAAAATGACTCTTGAAAGTTTTTTGCTTGTCTTTATATCTCTTACATCAATCTTTTGAAGAGTATTAATAGGAAGCAGATGGTAATCGTTGCTGCCTTTTGAAAGGAGATATATCCGTTGGAAATCCTATGAAGAAGTTGTGCTTAGAGCTTTAGGAGATACCAGACTTTTGTTGATCTAGCAAGGTGTTTGAAGAGTCTGATACCTGGGTTCTTTTGTTTTTGCATGAAAATAATTCCTTATGCAGGGTTGACAAATAAAGTTGTTTTCTTGCTTTATTTGATTGGAACAGAGAGAAGAAAATAAAGTTGTAATCCTCTGTAATTTAGCTGACACCTTGTGCTGACTTGTACTAGCTTTTTCTGCTTTTGCACAGAGGATTATGTTAGGATCTTCGAGCACTGAGTTAGCTGCTCTACTGATTTGTTTCTTGTTCTTTTTGGTGATAAGCACATTTATCTTGATAAGTGCATGAGTTTTAATGAATCATGAAAATAGATTTAAGAATGTTGAGATTTGACCTTTGGAGTAACCTTTTTCTCTGGGATTGATTGAGGATGCCCAGAAGTCTGATTCTTGATAATCATCAAAATAAGGGACTGACAAACTTTCATCAAGTTTTTTAAGGTCTAACAATTGTTAGATCAGACTTTTATTGATAGAAGTCCCCCTATCTTTTGGAACCTGTGTAGTTCCTGAAATACTTAGAGAACAGGTTAGATTATATAAGACCATACTTTACTTGACCAACCATTGATGTTTGTTATTAGTAAATCTAGGGTCTGATAATAACACATAATTTTGAGGTCTGATCAAGTAAAGGGTTATTGTTTCTTTTCAAATTAGACTTTTCTTCAACAAGCTCCCCCTATTTGTTAATAGCAAACATAAAGTCTTTTTCATAAATGAAGTGTATTAGCGAATCAGTATATAGTCATGCAAAACATCAGAGCAAGCATATTTTGGATATTCTTCAAATTTTCAAACAATTTGAATTTTTCAAAGTGAAAATAAAAACTTGTAAGTTTTTAAAGGCAATGAACAAAGCTTAAAAACCACTTTCAGATTCACTTGAATTAAGATATATTAAAGCAATAAAATATATTAGAGCAGATAAATTGGAATAGAGCATTCTTCATTGATAAATCAAAAACAACATATATCAGACTTGTCATTATCCAACACAAAAGATTTGATTTCTAACACATCTCCCCTGACACAAAAGACTTCTAACATATCTCCCCCTTTTGATATCAACAAAAGAGGGCCATCACAGAGAATCTAACAGCAAATCACGGGTGATGGAAAAACTGAAAAGAGGTGATGCTGTAGAGGGGATGAGAACAAAGTAAAAAGTCTAAATGACAAAAATAAAAGAGGAATTAAAACAAATGACAGAATGATGATAGAGAAAAAGAGGATTGTCATGAAAAGAATTAAAGGAGGAAGATCCTTCTTCTTGAATGGTCCATAGGTAATGGCACAAAAGAGCATCGGCATTAGATTCATTTGGATTGAGAGTAGAGATGATGCTGTGAAGGTTAGCTTTAGGAAGCTGGAGAGGTCTGAGAGGACTTTTATAGTGAGGCTTGTACTTGGAAGGCATAGGCTTCTTCAATCTTCCCAAGTTTGTCCATGTCTCCTTAACCTATATTTTATTTGGACAAACCAAGATATTTTTCCATGGAAGAGCAACGGGTCTGTTCTTAAGAGGATCAGAGTCAAGAGCAACAATTCCAAACCTCAAATCTCTAGCAATAGAGGCCTGTTCAGCTACTAAAACCTGATGCAAGGCAATGGGTAAAGGGTATGAACTAAGGGGGTTGTTGAGAGGGAAGGCTAACCATGGAAGGTTTAGGAAGGGGAACAATAGCAAGACAAGGGTTAGATGAAGTCTGGTTCAGAGATGGAGGAATAACAGATAAGGGAATGAGTTGTGGAATCTAAGAAGAGACAAAGATAGCATGAGAGATAGGGTGAGAGCAGCTTACTGAATCAGACCTTTCCTTTTTAGAAGATGACCCTAAGATAGTTGACGAGTCTAAATACTTTCTCTTGAGAGAGGCTTTGAAGCTGGCTTCATCACTTTGGTACTGTCCAACCAGTTCATAAAAGTGATTAATTCAATCTATGTGATTCCATTTCTTCACATTATATTCAGGAAATTTCTTCAGATACCTAGAAATGAAGGTTATGTAGTCAGTGAAGTTTGGATATCACACTTCATGAGTTCATCATGATGCGTCTTCATTGAAGTCTGATAATCAGACTTCATTTCATTGACCTTCCTCATCCATTTAGTTCTAGACCATCCATGCATAAATACCTCAACATGTAGGGTGGTATAGATGTTGATAATTTCTGACGTAAGCTGGTTGAGATTTATTGCTACTGAGGTGTTTTCTTTTGCAGCTATGAGGACTACTGCTATAAGGATACTTGTTAAGGGGTCACCTGAGGAATACAACTATGAGGACTACAGCTGAAAAGACAGATTTGAGTTGATTCTATTTCCTCATCAGACTCCTTTGAACTAGATAATCCTTTATCATCCCATGTTATTAGACCTTTTTGTTTCTTAGAAAACTTTCTCTTCTCTTTTCTAGCTTTCTTTTCTTTATTTAGAAAAGGGCATTCTACTTTCATATGACCTGGTTTCCTACAATTGAAACATTCTAGAACAGACTTGTCAGTTTTAAACTTAAATTGATTTTTACCTTTATAGTCTTTCTTTTGAAACTTGTTAAGTCTGAACTTCTTCTTCTTTAATACTCTGTGGAATCTCTTGGTGGCAAGGGCCAATTCATCATCAGTATCAGCTTCAGATTCATAAGAGTCTGAGTCAGAACTTGTGGATCCTTTAGCTTTTAGTGCCTTGGATTTTCTTAATTCATCAGACTTCAACATAATGCTCTTGGAAGAGGAAGGTTTGTTGTTTTCCTTTTGCTTCAGCTTCAATTCATGCACTCTAAGTACACCAAGCAATTCATCCAAGGAGAAAGTGCTTAGGTCCTTAGCTTTTTCAAGGGCTGAGCATTTTGCATCAAATCTTTCAGGAAAACTTCCAAGAAGTTTTACATTGATATATTCTATGGAAGCTATGGTTCCAAAGTCTTTGAGCTCATTTAGTAGAGTCTGAAATCTTCCAAACATTTGATCCACAGCTTCATGCTCCTCCATTTAGAAGTTGTCATATTGTTTGGTTAATAGTGTCTTTTTAGATCTTTTAACGTTGAAGGTACCTTTATAATTTCGTTGAAGAGTATCCCAGACTTCTTTTGCTGATTTGTAATTGAATACTTTGTTGTACTCTGATTTTCTTAGAGCACAAGTAAGTATGAATCTAGCCTTAGCATTTATTTCCATCTTTCTGATATCCACAGAGGTTCACTTATCTACAGACTTTGGCTTTCCTTCTCCATCAACAGGGGCATCATAATCACCATTTATGATGATTGTCCATAGACTATATGATAGCCAACCGCAAGCGCACGGGATATCGAGGTAACAAAAAGATATCGTTCCCACAAGGTTTGTGCGCAAGTACTTATAACGGCGATTCAATTATCTAGTGGAATTAATTAAAATGAGTTACCCAAATGATTATGAACAGTAAATTAGAGAACAAAAAATTCAACGTCCTTTGTAAAAGAAAATCTGAGCAAGTTTGGGAAATTGAATTAAAGGTAAATCTTAGGGAAATAAGGGTTCATATGCCAGTATCAAAATTAAAAATTACTCGCCTATCCAATTATACAATTTCATTCCGAAGGCAGATTCCCCTAAGTTAATTAATACCTTTATCTTGAAAGCCTATTAACATGCCTAATTCCCAAAGAACCATGTTCAATTTGTTAATTAGGCCCTTTACATTCTATGGAAATCCGATTAATTCCTCAAACAATTTCGCTACCATCGTTAATCAAAATCATAGGTTCAATTTAGGTATTTTCGAATTACATGCCAATCTCTCGATTACCTATATAATTTGTGATCAACTACGCCTATCTTTAAGTCTTGTAGAAGCATTAGGCATACATAAATTGAATAGAGATTGAAATCATATGAATTAGAATACGAAGAACAATTAATTGTAACATATAGGCATACTACATCCTTCGCCCCAAGAAAAGAGTTTAGTGTGCCATAAGGATTGTTGTCATCATGTCACACATCACAAAATCAATGCCAAACATAAAAGATATCAAAAGTGTAAACTAGGGATTCAAAAATTACAAATTAGTTCTTACTAGGATTGCTAATTCCTCTTCCTAAATCTACAGATTCGATTGTCCTTGATGAATTTGACTCTTGATTCCCAATGAAATCTTCCCAAACAGTTCTTCAAAATCTCCCAAAAAGTGTGTCAAAATCTGTCTATGAAGAAGTTCCCTTCAAATCCCCTAGAGTGCCCATTTAAATCCCTAAACAATTGAAAGATTTGGGCCTCATAGGGGACAACCACGACCAGTGGTTCAGGTTCTGTTCCTTTTTATACCATAAATTCGCATTTTCTATAACAAACAGGGACAACCACGGCTAGTGGTCGGTCCTGACCTACTTTGCTTTGCTCTACAGTGCCAACCACTGGCAATGGTTGTAACCATGGCCAGTGTTTGTGATGCTGATGATGTTTTGCCCTTAAACAGAGCCAACCACGGCCAGTGGTGGGTTCTGCCACCAATTTCCTCTTTTCCAATGCTAACCATAGCCAGTGGTTGGCCACCACTAGTAGTGGTTGATGCATAATCTCAGAGGATTATATTCTTTTAGCAAGCACACCAATCATTAAATTTGTAATATATTTGATTGTTCCATAAGGATTGAGGTAATTACTATAACCTAGGACTAGTACAAGCTGAACCAGAACAATACAGGGTAAAATTCATTCTATTTATACTTTTCTACACTTTCTGTGTTTTTGTAATTTTGAAAACAATATAAAATATGAAGTGTAATTAATGGAAGATAGGTTAGGATTACTTTAGCTCATAATTTCATCAAGAAACATACAATTAAGGTTCAATCAAGCTTCAGACTCAAGAGGACAACTTCACAGATGGTTAATCCTTAATTCCTTAGGTGATTAACACTAATTCCTAAGCATTAAACCCTAATCCCTTAGGTGTTTAGTGGCAGAGAAATCTAATACGAAATTAGGGATTGAACCCTAGCTATTCACCTAATTGCTAGGCCTGAATTAGCTAGGAAGCCAAAAGTTACCTAAGGTTTCAACCATGATTCCTCATTGGTGAGATGCTTCAATTAGGTCTAGATTTATCAATCCAGCAGTGTAGATCCACTTCTCAGCTTGTTCTCCTCATGCCTCAGAAGATGATTTCCTCAATACATATTCAAGACTCCATTGGAAGCTTCAACAATCCCAACCCTAGGGGTTTAGCAACCCATGGAAGTGGAATCAGCAAAAGAAGGAATGTAGAGAGCCATGGAAGAGAGAGTTTAGTGAGAGAAAAGGTTTAGAGAGAGATTGAAAATCAGAAAATAAGAGTAGTGTTATTGCTTCTATGTCAAGTTACAAAGGAATTACAAATAAATAGGTTTATGCCTTGAACTAACTAACTAACTAAGCTTAATCACGCAATTTCCCCAGAGGGGCTTACAAGTAAATAATTAGAAATTACATAACTGAATAAATAACTGTTTCTGGTTTCCTTCCTAGCTGCGCATAGAAACGCCCACGTACCAGCATATGTACACTGGGATTCTGTATGAGTGGGAACTTCATGCCTTATGTTAACCTGATCTGCGTGTAGGTACGCTAGGGTCCAGCGTATGTACGCTGGCCTACTGACTTGGTAAATTAGATTTTATTTTTGGGCGTATGTACGCTCTCCTACTAGCGTATGTACACTGGGCCACTGGTCTGATGGTTTTTGGTTCTGTTTCTGGGCATATGTACGCCAGGGGACTAGTGTATGTACGTTGGCCTTCTGTCTTTGGCATTTTAATCTTCTTTCTTCACGCGTTGGTACGCTCTATTCCAGCATATATACGCTGGCTCACTGGATGATGGTATTGGGATGAGTGTATGATACACTGAGTTGGGCGTACATACGCTGAACTCCTAGACTTGGACCCTGTCAAACACAAGTAAACAAATGCCTAGCATATGTACGTTGGCTTTGTAACGTATATACGCTGGGCTAATGAATTTTAGAATAAACTTCCTTCCTTATATGTTTATCTTTTTATCCATTTTCTTGCATAATTTACTACATATTTTAATTAAATAAGTGAAACCGAAAAAATGACAAAACATTACTTAAACAATGCCAAACTCAACAATACTTAATGGATTAAGTTAAATTAAAGATAAAATTATTAAGTCTTTTCAAGACTTATCACATCCCCAAACTTAAAGCTTGCTTATTGTTAGTCCTCAAATTTACTGTTATTTTCATAATAAAAAGTGTGTTTATTTTAAATAAAATTAGTTTAAATTGTAATAAATTTATGTTTTTAATTCAATAAATGGATGTTATTGGAAATAATCTGCCTTGATCAATTTTCTCTAGTTTTGCAGTGAAAAATTAAAGAAAATCAAGAGAAAATTGAAGAACTAAAAAGCTGACGCGTAGCATCAACACCACGCGTAGCGTGGGAAATTTTGATGCTGACGCTACGTGTCACAGCCACGCGTGGCATCAGAGCTACGTGGACTGCATTTCAAGGTGGATAAGCACTCAGCCAATTGACCCATTATTGGCTAATCCACCAGCAGCTAATGTCCAAGCCGAATTAGGAGACAAGGCCATACATGTCTGGGCATTATTGAATAAAAATTCTTAATCATGGCCACTTAATCACGTGTTTAATGGGGGCTGACTCAGGAACCTGACGTTATGTGTCAGGCTGACGTTACATGTCAGGACCCTTCTTCAGCCCAATAAATAAGCCACTTCCAAGGCATTCAAAGCATCTCATCTGAGAATTCAAAGCTTCTTTTCTCTCTTTTCACTCAAGTTTAAGTATTCTTTTATGAGTTTGTAAGGTTAGAGTGATTTCTAGATACTTGAGAATGTTGTGTAGTATTATAAGCTCTTGTATCGTGAAGTGTTTCCAAATCCTCGTAATGTCAAACTCTATAAGTGTTGTTTTTACTTTTACCATGTGTAACTAAATTGTTTATGTTGGGATTTGGTGAATCAATCTATTATATGATGTTGTAATTATGACCTCTACATATTTATGATTCAAGTACATGTCAGTATTTTAATCTTTTATTAGTATGAACGTCAAACGGGAGAATGATTTTCATGCGTATTGAAACTTGTTTTATTAGTGTGAATGTCAAACGGGAGAATGATTATTCATGCTGTATTAAAATCCATTTTAATGAAAGTAAAAGTTGAAATACCCTTAATATGCCAATTACTAGGAATAGAGTTGGTGATTATTGTTGCTATAAGGCCAATACTTAATACAAGTTTTTACTGAGAAAGCTCATGAGGGATCGGACTTTACGGTGACTACTTAGAATTTATATCACGAGGGATCGGTTATAATGATTTTAAGCTGCAATAACATGAACTTGATAATTAAATATGTATGTTTGTAATTATTTCATTATATTTTAGTGCGAGGATCCTAATTCCAACATAATTTGTCAATCTATGTTTTTACCTCAAGTATCTGAATTCTTCTGAATTACATCTTAACTTTCTAGATAGATTTTATCTTTATCATCCTTTTACCTCATGAACAAATCAATCGTCAAATTTTATGAATATTGTATAAATTGTTTATAAAGCATTCTTTTGTGAATAAGTTTTGATAAATTTACCATAGTAAATAAGAATTACTGTGAATTACTAGAACTTTCAATCTCAGTGGGACGATATCTAAATTTGAAAACTACAAACGATTGGTGCGCTTGCCATTTAAAGACCCAACAGTATTCAGGGTTTGACAAGTTTTCTGGCACATTGCCGGGGATTGAATTGATTCAGTAAAATAGTAAATTTTTAATTACTGTGGTAAAATTTTTTTAACTTAGTTAAATTTTCCATTTTATTTTATTTTTACTTATTCATTTATTTATTTACTTTTTCTTATCATTGTTATACTAACTTTCTTTGTCTAGTTTGTGCATGCAAACCCGATCTACTACAAGGAAAATTTATTTTGATCTTGAGATCGAAAAGTTTGTTAAGAAAATCAAGTCTTTGAAATCTAAAATACAAACTAATTCTTCTACTTCTACTTCTAAAAATTTTGAAAATTCTAATATGGCTGCTAAACAAAGGAGAACATTGGGATGGTTTGCTGCAATCAATGGTCCACCCCGAGTTTCAAGAATATTCCAAGGACCTATTGCTGCAGTGGAGATTAAACCTGCCACTTTAAATATTATTCAAAACAATCAATTTGCTGGCTTAAATCATGAAGAACCGTATGAGCATTTAACTGTCTTTTATAAATTATGTAGCACAATTGGTTTTGAACCCAATCAAGAAGAATCTGTTTATATGAGATTGTTTCCTTTTTCTTTGATTGGAAAAGCTAAAGAATGGTTTAAATCTTGTCCACCCGGTAGTTTTGCAAACTGGTCCGATGTTGAGAAAAAAATTTTGGAAAGATTTTATGCCCCTTCAAGATATTTTGAAGCAATGACAGCCATACATTCTTTTTTATAAAATCATGATGAATCACTTGGTGAAGCATAGGAAAGATTCAAAGCGCTTCTTAGGAAATGTCCAAATCATAATTTGGATGACGTTGAAAAGGTAAGGATCGTTTATCATGGTTTATTACCTCAGTTCAAGATGATGTTAGATGCTTGTGCAGGTGGTTCACTAATGAATAAAACTATGGAGGAAATAATAAAGATATTGGAATCAATGTCTATTAGTGACTGACAAGCAAAACATGAAAGAGGTAATGCACCAAGGAAGCCAGGTATGCTCAAATTGGGAGTGAATGATGCAGTATTGGCTCAGCAAAAATTGTTGACTCAACAAATTGAGGCTATGAGCAAACAATTGGAGAAAATTCAAATTGCTCAAGTATCATCACCACCTCCTGCTCAATTGAAACAATGTGTACATTGCATGGGTGAACAACCATGTGGTTATTGTGCCCCTGATAGAAATGAACAAGAGCAAGCCAATTTTTTGAACCATCAAAGAATACCATTAGGTAACTTTCCTATCAATTATGGTAATTCTTTTCCTAACAATTATCCGTAGGGATGGCAGAATCAGAATTTTAGTATTGGACCTTCCAACCGACCTCCTAACAATCAATTTAAGCAACAACAACAATCACAAGCTGACAATGCAAGATTGACAAGGATTGAGGAATCCATCCAACAGTTATTGTAGTTTGTGGAAACAAATGAAGCTGCTCGAAAAGCATTAGACTTACAAATGGGTCAGCTAGCAAAAGAAATAGCTGAATTGAAAACTTTTGGTTTTACTGAAAACACTCAGAACCCAAGGGATCAATGTAATGTTGTTTTCTTGAATGTTGTAAAAATTGATTGTAAAGAAAATTATGAAAAGAAAAAGAATAAGGAAGAAGAAAAAGAAAAAGAAAGTGGGCAAGAGAAAGAAGAAGAGAAAAAAGAAAAAATGAAAAAATTGAAAAAGAAAAAAATATTCAAGAGTCTGTGGAAGTAGAACATGAAACAATTTGTAAGGAGGTCTTACAATTTGACACACCAGAAAAATTTAAAGATCCGGGGAGTTTCATCATTCCCATTTCCATTGGAAATATCAACATCAGGAATGCTTTATTAGATTTAGGGGCTAACATCAATCTAATGCCCCTAGGTTTGATGAAGCATATTGGTGATCTAGAACTAAAAGAAACTAAGACAAACTTACAATTTGCGGATTGCTCTAACAAAAGACCAATTGGGATGGTGGAAAATGTATTAGTAAAAGTCAACAAGTACTACTTCAAAGTTGGCTTTGTGGTACTGGATATGAAGGAGGATATTGAGATCCCCCTGATCCTTGGAAGACCTTTCATGAAGACTGCATGGGTAATGGTTGATGTTGAAAAAGAGATAATTGCAGTCAGAATTCGTGAAGAGGAGGTAAACTTCAATGCCCATCTCAAGATAGATGTTGAGAACAAAGTTTACCTATTAACTGAACAAGGTAAATCTCATCCCAATTCTTTAAATTTAACTGATTACTTACATGATGAAAGACAGGTAATCAAGCATCGGAGAAGAAGGAGGAAGAAAAAGACAGGTGATTCCTCAACCAAAATTGAGAAACCACCCGATTAATCTGAGGTAATGTCAAGCTAGAAACAGTAAATCAAGCTATTATTTCTTTGTTAATTTTTATTTATGCAAAAAAAAGAAAAAAATTAAAAATATGTGTTTTATAAAAATTTAATTTTAATTTGATTTTTAATAAAAAATGTTTTTAAAACTGAAAGGAAAAAGGTTTTTGAAAATTAAAATTTGAAAATTTGAAAAAAAACAGAACCCCACGCGTAGCGTCCCACTGATGCGTAGCGTGGAGGTAAAAATTTCAACCTGACGCGTAATGTCAAGGCCCATGTTCAGTTTTTAAAACTGAACCAGAGAGGCCCAATTTAGGTTTTAAAAACCTAAATTTCCCTCTCTACCATAGAAACCCTACTTCTCAAAATTCCAAACCTCTCAAGCAATCTTAATCTTCAACATTTTCTTCATCTCTCAAGGATTTCAAGTAAGTGATCTTCTCCATTTCCTTGGTTCATTTAATTTTCAATTTTCAATTTTAGAAGTGCATGCGGTTAGGGATAGGATTAAATAACCACTGGGATTGATTGCTGTTAGAAATAGGTCAATAAATGGATTGAATATGGTTTGGAGGGGTTGTTGCTGCGCAACCCCTATTTTGCAGTTTCTGAACCTCCAAGCCCACGCATAACGTCCCAGAGTGAGGCATGAACTATGACCCCACGCGTAGCATCCCAGTGACGCGTAGCGTGGGAAGAACAACCTGGCACGTAGCGTCCCACCCACGCGTAGCGTCAAGCCCCTATTTTGTTTTTTCTAAAATTTTAGGTTTTATTTATTTGTTTTCTGTTTTTTAAAATTTTGAGAAGTGAAAAATAAAAATTTTGTTCCTTTTTTATTTTGTTTATTTGTTTTCCTTTTAAATTAATAAAATTTCTTAGTTTATATTGTTTGTTATACTTTCTTGTATAAAAATAAATTAAAATTCTATTTGTAAAAATTTAAAATTAAAATCTATTTGTTGTTGAATTGTATTTCTTAAAAAAGAAAATTTTGTTTTAAATGTATGTTATGTGAATTATAATTTTCTAAGTTTGTATATAAAATTGCATGTTGTGTAAATTTTATTTCTTTCATAAAATTATACTATATGTGTATTATACTTAAAAAATCCAAAACTATGCATGTTAATTTTTTTTATGTTTTGCATGATTAATTTTTTTAAAATATAAAAATAAAAAATATGTATAATTTAGTTTAAATTATAAAAAAACAAAAATTGTGTGATGAGTGTTTTATTTTTGTATAAATGTGTGATTTATTTTCTTTTGCAGATGACACCTAAGAAATCAGTTCCCATCACTGGTCCCAAGAGACAAGGATGACCACATGGAGGACTGATGGTGTTATCTTATATTTTCTGCACTTTTACCATTTTTACATTTTATTTAGTTTTTGGTTTGATATTTGGTATATTTTGATTTTGGGATTATATTATGATTTATTTTTATTTGTGTGGTTTGATTTTTATTTTGTATGGTTAATTTTATTTTCTTTATTTTTTGTGAAAAATACATTTTAAAAAATTTATGGGTTTAAAGTTTTGAACATAGGCCAATTCTAAAATGAGAAAAATCTTTTTATAACTAAGGCATTTAGGTAAAACTGATTACAATGAGCTTATCAATTATTAAGCTAATTTTGAAAACCCGGTGAGATGAGAGACCTTTAAACACTGAAGGGTTTCGACATAACTTCTTTCAAATTAATTTTGCTTAATTCTTTGACTTGTGTTGTTGTACAGAGGATCCAAGAGCATGATCAAGGTAAATTCTTTGGTAAACACAAGAAACTAGGGCCAAAAAGCCTACCATGGTAAAAATATATTTATCCTTTGAAAGCCAATTTTGAGACTTAAAATAGTTTCCTTGGTACCCTTAACTCTTAATTAATCTTTACCATTCCCTTTACTTGATTGAATAAAAGAGCATAAAATAATTTAAAAGAAAAATATTTTGAGTGTTCTTACAAAAATGGGGAGTGAAAAATTAACAACTTGATTCTTTTAAAAAAATCAAAATTGTACATATAAATGAAAAATGAAAAGAAATATATGCAAAATCAAAAATAGTGAAAAGAATCAAGTTGACGGTATTTATCATCATCAAAAGGGAAGTAAGAATTTTTAGGTCGAAAATGCTCTTTTATTATTTCAGGTGTTTGAAATCCAAGAAAAACCATAATTTCTTGTAACCCAAGCCTCATTAACACCTTTAAAAAGACCTTGTGACTTTTGTGTGACTCTGTATAAATGACCATTGACAAGATGAAAATCAAAATTGAATTTGTTTGATTTTACGATCGATTGAGATTGACAGGTACCTTTTCACAGAGATAAACACTTGTGAGATAAACCTTGAAATAAGCTTGATTTATTGGTATGACATTGTAAAATTTTTATCTTTAAGCCTTAGTTACATAAGATTCCCATTTTTATTGGTAAAATTATAAATCTATTTTTGCAGTAAATTTTCAGACTTAACTTTATTTTGATTTTTCTTTCTTTTGCTCGAAGGAGAGCAAGGTCTCAAGTTGGGGGTATTTGTTAGTCCTCAAATTTACTGTTATTTTCATAATAAAAAGTGTGTTTATTTTAAATAAAATTAGTTTAAATTGTAATAAATTTATGTTTTTAATTCAATAAATGGATGTTATTGGAAATAATCCGCCTTGATCAATTTTCTCTAGTTTTGTAGTGAAAAATTAAAGAAAATCAAGAGAAAATTGAAGAACTCGAAAGCTGACGCGTAGCATTAAAACCACACGTAGCATGGGAAATTTTGATGTTGACGCTACGTGTCACAGCCATGCGTAGCGTCAGAGCTACATGGACTCCATTTCTAGGTGGACAAGCACTCAGCCAATTGACCCATTATTGGCTAATCCACCAGCAGCTAATGTCCAAGCTGAATTAGGAGACAAGGCCACACATGTCTGGGCATTGTTGATAAAAAAATTCTTAATCATGGCCACTTAATCACGTGTTTAATGGGGACTGACTCAGGAACCTGACGCTACGCGTCAGGACCCTTCTTCAGCCCTATAAATAGGCCACTTCCAAGGCATTCAAAGCATCCCATCTGAGGATTTAGAGCTTCTTTTCTCTCCTTTCACTCGAGTTTGAGTGTTCTTTTATGAGTTTGTAAGGTTAGAGTGATTTCTAGATACTTGAGAGTGTTGGATAGTATTGTGAGCTCTTGTATTGTGAAGTGTTTCCGAATCCTCATAATGTCAAACTCTGTAAGTGTTGTTTTTACTTTTACCATGTATAACTAAATTGTTTATGTTGAAATTTGGTGAATCAATCTATTATATGATGTTGTAATTATGACCTCTATATATTTACGATTCAAGTACATGTCAGTATTTCAATCTTTTATTAGTATGAATGTCAGATGGGAGAATGATTTTCATGCGTATTGAAACTTGTTTTATTAGTGTGAATGTCAAATGGGAGAATTATTATTCATGCCGTATTAAAATCTGTTTTATTAAAAGTAAAAGTTGAAATACCCTTAATATGTCAATTACTAGGAATAGAGTTACTGATTATTGTTGCTATAAGGCCAGTACTTAATGCAAGTTTTTACTGAGAAAGCTCACGAGGGATCGGACTTTACAGTGACTACTTAGAATTTATATCACGAGGGATCGGTTATAATGATTTTAAGCTGCAATAACATGAACTTGATAATTAAATATGTATGTTTGTAATTATTTCATTATATTTTAGTGCGAGGATCCTAATTCCAACATAATTTGTCAATCTGTGTTTTTACCTCAAGTATCTGAATTCTTCTGAATTACATCTCAACTTTCTAGATGGATTTTATCTTTATCACCTTTTTACCTCATGAACAAATCAATCGTCAAATTTTGTGAATATTGTATAAATTGTTTATAAAGCATTCTTTTGTGAATAAGTTTTGATAAATTTACCATAGTAAATAAGAATTAATGTGAAATACTAGAACTTTCAATCTCAATGGAACGATATCTAAATTTGAAAACTACAAACGATTGGTGCGCTTACAAATTAAAGACCCAACAGTATTCAGGGTTTAACCTTTGTCCTCAAGCAAGGACTCGGATTAAATAATACCTTTCTCTCGAAAGCCTATTAACGTGCCATTCCCAAAGAACCACGTTTAAGTTGTTAATTAGGCCCTTTACGTTCTATGGAAATCCGATTAAATCCTAAAACAATTTCGCCTATCGTCATAAATCAAAATCATAGGTTTAATTTAGGTATTTTCAAATTACATGCCAATCTCTCGATTACCCATATAATTTACGATCATTTACACTTATCTCTAAGTCTTGCAGAAGCATTAGGCATACATAAATTGAATAGAGATTGAAATCATATGAATTGGAATACGAAGAACAATTAATTGTAACACATAGGCATACTACATCCTTCGCCCCAAGAAAAGAGTTTAGTGTGCCATAAGGATTGTTGTCATCATGTTACACATCACAAAATCAATGCCAAACATAAATGATATCAAAAGTGTAAACTAAGGATTCAAAAATTACAAATTAGTTCTCACTAGGATTCCTAATTCCTTCTCCCGAATCTGTAGATTCGATTGTCCTTGATGAATTTGACTCTTGATTCCCAATGAAATCTTCACAAAGAGTTCTTCAAAATCTCCCAAAAGGTATGTCAAAATCTGTCTATGAATAAGTTTCCCTCAAATCCCCTAGATTGCCCATTTAAATCCCTAAATAATTGAAAGATTTGGGCCTTATAGGGGACAACCACGGCCAATGGTTTGGGTTCTGTTCCTTTTTAAACCATAATTTCGTATTTTCTATAACAAACAGGGATGACCACGGCCAATGGTGGGTAACCATGGCCAGTGGTGGGTTTTGACTTGCTTTGCTTTACTTTACAGTGCCAACCACTGGCAGTGGTGGCAACCATAGCCAGTGGTGGTGATGTTGATGATGTTTTGCACTTAAACAAAGCCAACCACAGCCAATGGTGGGTAACCACGACCAGTGGTGGGTTCTGCCCTCAATTTCCTCTTTTCCAGTGCTAACCACAGCCAGTGGTTGGCCACCGCTGGTAGTTGTTTCCTCCAAGCTTGCCAATATGCACTCCTAAGGGTCTGAAAGGTCTCTTCTTTCATCCATTTTGCCATTTCTCCTCAAAATAGACTTAGAACATCATTAATCTTGTAAAAATAGGAACAACCAAGCAGTAATAGCGGAAAAGAATCAAAATCAAGGGAATCAGGTAGAAACAATATGCAAAAACCCTAAAAACTAGACCTAAAAATAACCAACCACATGTTTGTAGTGGAAAATGCCTGGTCCAAACCACTACCAATGGTGGCAATGCATAGCCAGTGGTTGTCACTATTCTGTGTAACATCCCAAATTTTATATAAATTAATTAAATGTGAGGAATAAATACTAAATAATTCTATATGAGTTGATTTATGTCTCGAAAATTTGGAAATAATTAAATTAGGATTTATTATGAATATTTATAATTTATTGAGATTTAAGGAGCCGAAACTATACCCGGTTGAAATATGGGTGTCGAACCAAGTATCTCTGATTGAGATACCATTGGTCAGGGCTGTTAAGAATATTAATGGGAATCCGAATTTATATTCGGATTAATTTTTGGATATAGTATTGAGCCCGAACAGAGATCCTATTTATTATAAAATGGAAAGATTTTAATGAAAATGGGTGTATTTTAATTTCTTCTCTCCCATTTTCTTTATTTTTTTTGTTGGCTTCTCTCTCTCTCTCTCCCATCTACCTTGCTTTTCTTCTTCTCCTCCCTTCTTCTTTACCCATGACCGTTCATCTCCTCCTCCCCTCCATAAATCATTTTCCCACCCAAAAGCTTGGGTTTTCATGGCTCCATGAAGCATGGATGACACATTGGAGCAAGGACTTGGTTGTCTTCTCTTCTTGTACACCCATTTTCGTTTTTGGTGGAGCATGGATTTGAGGTAAAGATTTCTTGCCTCCTTGGTGTTCCATTTATGGTTTTTGAATTATAGAGGTATTGTAATGGGAGGTTAGATGTTGTTTTGATGAACTGAGGTGTGTAGAACCAAAACCCTAGGTTGGGTAATCCTTGGGGATTCATTATTGTTGTTAATAATGAATGGGATACTTTGATGCTAGTCTATGGATGCATGTAAATGGCTAAAATTGATGATTTTGGGTTATTGATGGAAACCCTAGAAATTAGGATTTTGGGGCTTTGGGAAATTAATGAGAAAATTATGAGTTATTGGTATTGGAATGATTATATATACATGAGAATGAGTAATATTGATTAATGATGTTGGGAGGATACTTGTTGATGATAAGGGATGACATTAATGGAGGTATGTGGTTAATGGTGATGGTTGAAAGTCATTAGTATGGGAACCTATAGATGGGTATGGCCTTTAAATGAATAATAATAAGTTAGAAAACCAAAACCATGATGGTTGTGATGGGGTAAACAAATGAAATAAGATTGTGATTTGATGAAGTCTTAGGCCTTGATATATGCCATTTAGAAATTGTTAACTAGTGATGGTCTTAGATGGAGTCAAGAGGCTTATAATAGATTTGAATGAATTGTGGTAATGATTGAATGTATTATGGATGAAGGATATGATCTTGTTGTTATTGGGTGTGGTTAGCCCTTGAGAAACCTAGAGAATCTTGGCTTTGGGAAAGGAATTCCCGAAGCCTAACATAAGCGTATGAATTGGAGTTTAGACAAGTCTAGGACTTGATAACGAGTTTTAAGAGATGATGCCTTATGATAGCTTATTAATGGCATGTATATATGTGTTTGTTGATAGGATTGTGTTCTGAGCGATGATATGGAATAATCGGAGCGTTTGCGTTGCGGTTCTTCTCTCAGGTAGAAGAAGAGTTTACATTCCAAATGCATGAGTTATATAATTGATGATTAATGTATGTGTGGTTACTCATGCTTGCCTTGCCATAGTTGTATTAGTTATATGATGAATAACATTGTTTGGAAATCTATTGATTTTGAGAACGATATGTACGGTTGATGACAATGAAAGTTTTCAAGTCCCTTGATGGGCATGATTTATTTGTTGGTGGAAATCCGTAGATAGGTGAATTGTTAAATTTATGGGTTATGTTCATAAGGTTTATGCATAATTGAGGAACTAATAGAGCTAAATAGAGTTTTATGAGAATGGAATGGCATGTGATAGTTCCAATAGCCCATATATGTAGTTTATGACTTGTAGGAATTGGAATGGGCCAATTCCAATGAGAATAGGTCCTTAAGTTGCACAAAAGTGCCTCGAAATGGGTAAAACGTATTTGTGCTCATAAATCTCTCATTTTTAGGAATTTTTGAGTGAGTCTAGTGGCTACACGTCACAAATGATGTATATAAGTTGGTGTTAAAATTTGGTAGGCATTAGAGTTCATATGAAAAAGTTAAGGGGTTAGAAGTTCAAAAATATGGCTTTTTCTACATAAAAAGGGGTCTGTGCTGTCATGAATCGATTCAAAACAGTGTTTGAATCGATTCAGAACTCCGTGGAATCACTATTCCTTAATTTCACATGCTTGAATCGATTCATACGAAGGCTTGAATCAATTCAAGACTCTCTGGAATTACTGTTCCCCAATTTCTTAATGCTTGAATCAATTCATATATGTTTGAATCGATTCAAGGCCCTCTTTTTGTCAATTTTTGGACTTCAAACACGCATGAATCGATTCATGCAAAGCTTGAATCGATTCAAAGACCTGTTATGGCCACTGTTATGCTATTTATTCAACTGCTCTATTTTCTTTGCTATTTTTGGCCCATTTGGGAATCTTAATGACGTTTTTGGCCTCTGACTTCTTCATGAAAGTTGTAGATAATTATGTTATGCAGGTGTGAGAATCAGTCTCACTTTAATTGGAGTTTTCTAACTCTCATTAGGTGCAAAACACCAGACCCACTACTTTGTTAAATTCAGATTTAAGAGGGTTTTGAACCCAAATTTTTATGGTTATCAAAGTGGGACTAATAGGTGATATTTATGACATGTCCCTCTATTTTTGAGACTAAAAGTAAACCTTTCTCATGTCTCAATGTTGAAAATTGTCATGGGCTCATTATTGCCTAAAACCCCTTTTTACTATATAAAGACAAGTGATTTCATTAGGGGTATATGTGTGGTGTGTCTTAGTGGTGATTGGGGAATGGCTTAAGGCCATGGCAAGGTATATGTACGCCTATGCTATGTTATGAAAACATGTATGCTTCCCCTCTACGGATATATTATGAATTATGATGGAAAGTAAGTGATATGGTTACATAACACACCTTGTATGATGATGAAATTAATGAGAGGACAATTGAATGGCAAAAAGTATATAAATCAATGGAATTGAAATAGTGTCGATGATGACTAAAAGTTAAGGATACCACATATATTGAATGAAAAATGATGTTGTTGAATGAAAAGGGACGTTGTTGTTGAACATGCCCTTGAATAAGCAGTGTTTGCTATTTTTGATGAGCGTGGTGCCAATATGATTAATGCAAGTATTGACTTGTATGTATGAGATACAATGATGATTGTTGAATGTATGTTTTGAAATATCTTATTGGTTTCTATGCGTGGATAAATGCTATGATGATTGATATACTATGATTCCCATGTGCGGATTTATGAAAATGGGAATGTTGTGCCTTGAGGAGCCTTGTGGTTGTTTGTATGCTAATGCTAAGAAAACTAAATATATAATATACCCATAATTGAGAGGGTGAGAAATCCTTACGAGGTTAAGGTTTGGCATATGCATCATTGCATTTTGCATTCATGGCATAGCATAGCATTGATTATGTGGTTGCGATCACAGTGAATAACCTTGCGGGGTTCCATGAAGGGAGTACCCCTTGCGAGGCGGGAAACCGACGTGATGATATGTGTGAAATGAATAACCTTGCAGGGTTCCACGAAGGGAGTACCCGACGTGACAATGTTATGATATTTGATAAATGAATAACCTTGCGGGGTTCCACGAAGGGAGTACCCGATGTGATGATGTTATGATATTTGATGAAATGAATAACCTTGCAGGGTTCCACGAAGGGAGTACCCGACGTGATGATGATATGATATTTATGAAATGAATAACCTTGCGGTTCCACGAAGGGAGTACCCGACGTGATGGTGTTATGATATTTGATAAATGAATAACCTTGCGGGGTTCCACGAAGGGAGTACCCGATATGACGATGTTATGATATTTGATAAATAAATAACCTTACGGGGTTCCATGAAGGGAGTACCCGACGTGATGATGTTATGATATTTGATGAAATGAATAACCCTGCGGGGTTCCACGAAGGGAGTACCCGACATGATGATGATATGATATTTGTGAAATGAATAACCTTGCGGGGTTCCACGAAGGGAGTACCCGACGTGACGATGTTATGATATTTGATAAATGAATAACCTTGCGGGGTTCCACGAAGGGAGTACCTGACGTGTTGATGTGATGATATTTGGTGAAATGAATAACCTTACGGGGTTCCACAAAGGGAGTACCCAACGTGATGATGATATGATATTTGTGAAATGATGACCTTGCGGGGTTCCATGAAGGTAGTACCCAACGTGATGATGTTATGATACTTGATAAATGAATAACCTTGCGGAGTTCTACGAAGAGAGTACCCGACATGATGAGGTTATGATATTTGATAAATGAATAACCTTGCGATGTTCCACGAAGGGAGTATCCAACGTGATGATGATATAATATTTGTGAAATGAATAACCTTGCGGGGTTCCATGAAGGGAGTACCCCTTGCGAGACGGGAAACCGACATGATTACAATTGATATGTAGATTTGTGAAATGAATGATATGGTGGTTGCGTTCACCTGATGGTAAGAAATGGATCCATTGCATATGCATTAAATAGTTGAAATATGGATTAGCCATAGGTACATGGCATTTGAGATTAAGATGACCAAAAGAGATAACTAACCCCTTGCGAGGAGGAATTGAGTAAAGATTTAATAAATTGATGATGATGATTTGTGAATGCCCTTGATGATAAGTGGCAATGTGATGGTGTATGTGCTTGTGCTTGCTTACGATATGATTTTTGATTTATGAGACATGTATGCCTACTTATGAGAATATAATTATAATCAATGATGAATTAGTGATTTATATGTAAAGCACACATGTTTGTTGTATGCATGTACACATAATCACAATGTATTTATATTCGTCATTTTGAATGTATAACTCACTCTCCCATGTGGTCTCCTTTTTAGCATTGTGATGCAGGGTTATCATAGGCCGAGATAAGACTTTGAATTGAAGTTTTGGCGAAGGTAAATAGTGGTAATGGAAGTGCCTTGACCGGCATCAATTGCGAATTTTAACGTATTGAATTAAGTTGTACATAAGGATGATGATTTAGAGAGTTAAATAAGTATGTGTAACAAACTTATGTATTCATGAACGTAGACTATATGTTTAGTACGTAAGTGATGATTAGATTGATACCATCTGGTGATGGATGTCTCATGTATAGACTATTTATGATTGATGATATATATAATTATGATTCAAGTACATAGTCGATTGTGTCCTAATAGGCTTATATTATGAAAATGTATAACTTCATATATGGGACTAGGCATATGTCTGGTATACACATTCTTCTTCTGTTGTAAACTCTATTATTTTGTATACTATTATGGGCAATTTAGTTATCAATCCAGTTGCATTATTATAAATTCTCACTCTTCAGTTTTCTGTGGTTTGGGTCTTGGTGTGATATCAGACTTATTTTGAAAACGCGAAAAAATTTACCCACATTTTATTAATTATTTAGATCGATCACATCGGGATTCGAGTCCAGAAAACCGGGGTGTGACATTCTGTGTCATAAAACAAAATGCAAAACACCAAGTTTGGCACACATTCATCTAATTTAAATTAGGACATGTATCATGGTAATAAAAAATTATGCCTTACTCCACAACCTAACAAACCATTTAGTTCTTGTTTATTTATTTTTCTCTTTATTTGATTTGTTTTTCTTTTTTATTTATCTTTACTAACTAAAACATTCAAACAAAACATAGAGATATAAACAATTATGGGGTTACCTCCCCACAAGTGCTAAGTTTAACGTCTTCAGCCGGACGCCTTACCCATTTAGATTTACGAATCTGATGCATCAAGCAAATCCAAAGCACTTGCTTGATGAATGGGCTCGCCTGTCAAGTAGTGCTTAACTGTTTGCCTATTTACTTTAAATAGTCCAGACTTTTCGCTCCATAACTCCACAGTGCCAAAGGGAAATACTTTCAAGACTCTAAACGGTCCTGACCATCGGGACCTCAGTTTACTTGGGAATAACCTCAATCTGGAGTTAAATAACAAGACCATATCACCTAGACCGAATGTCCTCCGAAGGATGTGACGATCATGCCAACGTTTTGTTTTTTCCTTATAAATTCTAGCATTCTCGTACGCATCCAAACGGAGTTCCTCTAGTTCATTTAGCTCCAATAACCTGCGCTCACCTACAACCTTATGATCAAGATTAAGCATTTTAATCATCCAAAACAATTTATACTCAAGTTCAACAGGCAAATGACAAGGCTTTCCATATACTAGTTTGAAAGGTGTGGTTCCAATAGGGGTTTTATATACGGTTTGATACACCCATAAGAAATCGTCTAATTTAATAGACCAATCCTTATGGGATGTATTGACCACCTTTTGGAGAATATTTTTTATCTCCCTATTGGAAACCTCAACTTGCTCACTAGTTTGAGGGTGATAAGGTGTGGCAACCTTATGCCTCACTCCATATTTCTTCAAAAGGGTCTGAAAAGTTTTCTCAATAAAATGAGACCCTCTATCACTAATTATGCATTTGGGGACCCCAAACCTCAGAAAAATAATCCTTCTGAAAAGCTTCATAACAGTTTTGGCATCCGAATTAGGTGAAGCAATGGCTTCCACCCATTTAAACACGTAATCTGCTGCTACTAAAATAATATGATTTTTGAAAGAGGAGGGAAAGGGTCCCATGAAATCAACCCCTCACACATCAAACAACTCAACCTCTAAAATGCTATTAACTGGAATTTCATGCCTCTTACCTATATTACCTGTTCGTTGGCAAGCATCGCAAGTCAGGATATACTTACGCACATCCTTAAAAAGGTGTGGCCAGTAGAACCCAGCTTGCAACACTTTCGAGGCGGTCTTGGATGTACTCATATTGCCTCCACAAGAAAAAGAGTGGCAATGGTTCATTCATCCTCCAGAACACACCTCCTAATCAAACCATCTCCATATTGTTTGAAAAGGAGAGGCTCATCCCAATAGTAATGCTTAACATCTGTAAAAAAACTTCTCTTTCTTCTGAAAACCAAGGTCAGGGGGTAAAATGCCACATGCAAGAAAATTAACAAAATCCGCATACCAAGGCACTTGTTGGACACTAAGACTCCATAGTTTCTCATCCAGAAAAGACTCATTGTTAGGAACAACATCACCCAACTTATCTTTTTCAGTTGACAACCTAGATAGGTGGTCAGCAATAAGGTTCTTAGTACCCTTTTTATCTTTTATCTCTAAGTCAAATTCTTGCAAAATAAAAATCCACCTAATTAGCCTAGGCTTTGCTTCTTTTTTATGTAAAAGGTACTTGATGACAGAATGGTCAGTATATACAGTAACATACGAGCCTACTAAGTATGATCTAAACTTATCAAAAGCAAAGACAATAGCCAATAATTCTTTTTCAGTGGTAGCATAGTTTACCTACGCTTTATCAAGTGTACGACTAGCATAATGGATCACATACAGCTTTTTATCCTTCCGCTGCCCAAGCACAGCCCCCACTGCGTGATCACTAACATCACACATCAACTCGAATGGGAGTTCCTAATCAGGGAGTTGTACCACAGGAGTAGAAATCAAAGCTTGTTTAGTCCTGCAAAAATTCTCAAGACAAGATGAGTCAAAAAGAAAAGGCACATCCTTACCTAAAAGATTAGTCAAAGGCTTGGTGATCTTGTTGAAGTCTTTAATGAACCATCGGTAAAACCCGGCATGCCCAAGAAAGCTTCGAATGCCTTTCACATTGGCCGGTTGGGGCAATTTTTCAATCACCTCCACCTTGGCCTTATCCACCTCAATTCCTCTCTCAGACACCAGGTGTCCAAGAACTACTATGCCTTCTATTACCATGAAATGGCATTTCTCCCAATTTAAGACCAAATTGGTCTCCTCACAGCGCTGCAAGACTTGGCACAAATTAGTTAAACAATTATCAAAATCCAAACCATGCATAGAAAAGTCATCCATGAAAACTTCCATCATATTCTCAATCAAATCAGAAAAGATGGCCTGCAAACACCTTTGAAAAGTCACAGGTGCATTACACAGGCCAAATGGCATTCTCGTATATGCATATGTCCCATAAGGGCAAGTGAAGTAGTTTTCTCTTGATCAGATGTATGGATGGGGATTTGATAAAAACCTGAGTACCTATCCAAATAACAGAAATAAGAGTGCTTAGCAAGCCTCTCAAGCATCTGATCAATAAAAGGAAGAGGGAAATGATCTTTCTTTGTGGCGCTATTTAGCTTTCTATAATCAATGCACATACGCCACCAGAAACTATCCTAGTAGAAATTAGTTCCTGTTTATCATTTTTCACAACAGTTATCCCTCCCTTTTTAGGCACCACATGAATTGGACTTACCTACTTACTACTAGCAATGGGATATATGACACCAGCATCAAGCAATTTCAAAATTTCCTTCTTAACCACTTCTTGCATTTTTGGATTTAGTCTCCTAAGTGGTTCTACTGTGGGCCTACTCTTATCCTCTACAGTTATCCTATGCATGCAAAAGGAAGGGCTAATCCCCTTTATATCATCCATTATATAACCAATAACCTTCCTATACAACCTAAGTTGTTTCAAAAGCTTCTCAGTTTCATATGAATTCAAGTCAGCATTTACAATGACAGGATATGTAGAGTTGGGTCCAAGAAATTCATACCTCAGTGAAGCCGGTAAAGGCTTCAATTCAATAGTTGAGCTTACCGCTTTCTCACATATGACTTCAGTATCATGTGTAAGCGGGGTGCTCTCTTCCAAACAATCTGATGTTCCTGTAGGCTCAATTAATAAACCAGATTCAAATGGATCCTTAGGAAAAGTTTCTTCCTTCACCACTTGGTTAATAAAATCCACACGGCAAACATCATCAAAAGGTTTCTTTAAAGAATCTTTCAAACTAAAATCTACCTTTTGGTCTCCAACAGTCAGGGATAATTTTCCATTTTTAACATCTAGTACCGCACCCGCGGTTGCCAAAAATGGTCTGCCTAGAATAATAGGGATCATAGAATCCTCATCTATTTCCAAGATAATAAAGTCGGCAGGAATAAAAAATTTATCTACTTTAATAGGTACATCTTCTAAAATACCTATAAGATATTTAACAGACCTATCCGCTATTTGTAATGACATCCTAGTAGGTTTCAGTTCACCCAGTCCCAATTTCTCAACAATAGAAAATGGCATTAAACTAACGCTAGCTCCTAAGTCACATAATGCTCTATCAATAGCCATGTCACCAATCATGTAAAGGATAAAGAAACTACCTGGATCCTGAAGCTTGGGTGGTAGCTTCTTTTGGATCAAAGCACTGTATTCCTCAGTGAGTGCTACTATACCATCCTCTTCTAATTTCCTTTATTGGGTAAGATATCCTTCAGGAACTTCACATATGTCGGCATTTGTTGCAAGGCATCTGTAAAAGGAACATTAACATAAAGCTTCTTAAGAACTTCAAGAAATTTACCAAATTGTTTATCAAGCTTGGCCTTGGCCAAGCGCTGAGGATATGGAACTGGAGGCTGATATGGTTTCACCACCTCCTTCTTTTCACTTTGTTTCTCTTCTTTAATTTTGGGATGAGAGGGAGACTCTTTTCCCTTCTTCTTTTTCTTGGCCTCCTCTTCAGTCAAATCAACCAGACCATCATACTATGTACCACTCCTAAGAGTGATAGCCATGGTGTGATTGGATGGTCTCGTTTTGGGCTTTCCAAGAAAGGTTCCTGGCATTCTCTAAGAGGATGAGGCCTACTGAGCAATCTGGTTCTCCAACATTTTATCATGGGTGGCAAGAGTGTCCAGCTTGGAGGTTAGCTTCTTAATAGCATCGGAGAACTCATTATTTTATTTTAACTGGGTGGTCACAAAGGTCTACATTAAGGACTCTAGCTTAGATTCCTTATGGTTGTTAGAAATTACTCAAATTGCCTTAATAGGGAGGTGGTCGGCTTTGGAAACCAGGTGGTCCTTATGGTTGTCTGAGATTACTTCCATAATTTTCACCATAGTTCCCAATAGCATCCACCTAATGCATTTCTGGCTTAACATTCTGAGTCACTCCAAGTTGACATCCTGAAATATTATGACCTGAAACACCACATAACTCACAAACAAGATTAAAAGTACATGTTCCTAATTTATCAAATTTAATAGATAATGCTTCTACTTTAGCAGTTAGTAAAGAGAGAACATTAATAGAGTACTTACCTGAATTTCTTGGTAAACTCCTTTCTAAAGACTACTGGTACGTGTTTTGGGCAGCCTCCTCAATGAGATTATAACCTTCTTCCATGTTCTTACTCATGAAGGCACCGCTAGCTGCGGCATCCAAGGTTACCTTTTGGTTCGGAGTGAGTCCATTATAGAATATGTGCAATGTCAACCAGCCTTCAATACCATGGTGTGGGTATTCTCAGAGCATTTCTTTATACCTCTCCCAGGCATCATATAGAGTTTCATCATCTTTCTGAGTGAAAGTGATGATTTGCTTCCTCAACTGGTCTATTTTTCTCCTTGGATAATATTTGTTGAGGAAGGCATGAGACAGCTATTCCCATGTAGTGATTGACCCCTCCGAAAATGCATACAACCAAGCTCTGGCCTTGTCCTTAAAGAAAATAGGAAAAACCTTAGCCGGATTGCATCGTTAGAGACCCTATTTACCTTAAGCGTGTTACAGTACTCAAGGAAAATCTGAAGATGCAAGTTGGGATCCTCGGATGACAATCCTCCAAATTGACTTTATTGAACCATCAGAGCAAGGATGGCTTCAACTCAAAATTATTCACCTCAATGTTTGGTCTAGTGATGCTAGACCTTCGGCCTATCGCATTAGCCGCTGCAAAATCACGGAGTGCTCTGTTGTCTTGATTTTCCATTTGTGTTTGGCTTGTTGAACATGAAGGTTGGTGCCTGTTTTGTTCAATGTGTGTCCTAAGAGTTTTGATCTTTCAAAGGGTTCTTTCAATCTCAGGATTAAATATATGCTCAAAGCTATCGCTTTTTCACATAAAGGGGCCTGCATAAATTTATAAACAACAAAGAAAAACAAGCGTAATTCTGTAGAAAAATTTAAATAAAACTGAAAAATGAAAAAACTCTAGACTAGTCTAATCAAACACCGCTTAGCCAAATTTGGGGAAAACACAATCCCCGGCAACGGCGCCAAAAACTTGATAGCCAACCGCAAGTGCACGAGGTATCGAAGTAATAAAAAGATATCGCTCCCACAAGGATTGTGCCCAAGTACTAGTTATAACGGTGATTCAATTATCTAGTGGAATTGATTAAAATGAGTTACCCAAATGATTATAAACAGTAAATCAAAGAACAAAAAATTCAACGTCGTTTGTAAAAGAAAATCTAAGCAAGTTTGGGAAATTGAATCAAAGGTAAATCTTAGGTGATAAGGGTTCATTTACCGGTATCAAAAATTAAAAGTTACTCGCCTATCCAACTATACAATTTTGTTCCTGAGGCAGATTCCCTTAAGTACCTTTCTCTCGAAAGCCTATTAACGTGCCTAATTCCCAAAGAACCACGTTCAATTTATTAATTAGGCCCTTTACATTCTATGGAAATTCGATTAATTCCTCAAACAATTTCGCTTACCATTGTAAATCAAAATCATAGGTTCAATTTAGGTATTTTTGAATTACATGCCAATCACTTGATTACCCATATAATTTACGATCATCTACACTTATCTCTAAGTCTTGTAGAAGCATTAGGCATACATAAATTGAATAGAGATTGAAATCATATGAATTAGAATACGAAGAACAATTAATTGTAACACACAGGCATACTACATCCTTAGCCCCAAGAAAAGAGTTTAGTATGCCATAAAGATTGTTGTCATCATGTCACACATCACAAAATCAATGCCAAACATAAAAGATATCAAAAGTGTAAACTAGGGATTCAGAAACTACAAATTAGTTCTCACTAGGATTGTTAATTCCTCCTTCCAAATCTACAGATTCGATTATCCTTGATGAATTTAACTCTTGATTCCCAATGAAATCTTCCTAAAGAGTTCTTTAAAATCTCCCAAAAGGTGTGTCAAAATCTATCTATAAAGAAGTTCCCTTCAAATCCCCTAGAATGCCCATTTAAATTCCTTAATAATTGAAAGATTTGGCCTCGTACGGCCAGTGGTTCGGGTTCTGTTCCTTTTTAAACCATAAATTCGCATTTTTTATAACAAACAGGGACGACCACAGCCAGTGGTGGGTGTAACATCCCAATTTTTATATAAATATTCAATTAAAGGGAAATAAATTACAATTATTTATGTATGGAAAGATTAATGCCCCAAAAATATAGAAATGAATTAAATTGAGTATAATATGATTTTTCATAAATTACTAAGCTTCATGAGCTAAAATTTATACCCGGTTAAAATATGGGTGTCGGTCCAAGTATCTCTGATTGAGATGCTATTGGTCAAGGCTGTAGATAATATTATTGGGAATCCAAATATGTATTCGGAATAATTTTTAGATCAAGTATTGAGCCCGAACAGAGATCCTGTTTATTATAAAACGGAAAAACATTAAATAATGGACCCAATATTAAAACAAAATCCCACTCTCCTTTCTCAATTCACGTTACTCTTCTTCTCTTAAGGCAAACCCACATTGTTATTTCCTCTCATTTCTATACTCTCCTTTTTTTATCTTCTTCTTCTCCAAAAACCTAGACCAAGAGAGGTGCCCCCTTTCCCTTCTCCATTTTCGTTCTTCAAGGTGCAAGGAGAAGACCATGGAAGCTTAAAGTTCTTCCTTCTCTTCTCCTATTTTCGTGCTCTCTCCCACTCCTTTGGCACCCATTCCTTTTTCTTGGTTTGAGGTAAACTCTTCATAATTTTTATGGTGCTAAAGCCCTAGGTTATGTGTTGTAATGGTTGGGAGAGTGTTTAAATATATATGGGTGTTGAAGGAATCCATTAGGTTCATAAACCCTAAAGAGAGAAGAAATAAATATGAGTTTTTATGGGCATAGAAAGGGGTACACGAAAATGGTGTTCGAGGATGATGAATATTGATATGTATTTATGATATGGTTGGGTTTAAGGTGAAACCCTAACCTTTGATTTTGGGGGAAAGATGAAATATGGACGAGATTAGCATTTAATGATGATTTATGATGATGGTTGGAAGCCATAAATGAAAAACTCACCCAAGGTGTTAGTGAGAAATTAATGTGTGTGGGTAACCTAGTTATTGGGGTTATTATTTTAATTATAATGGGTTTTAATTTAAGGGAAGGAATTCCCGAAGCCTAATGAGGTAAATGAATGGGGCCTATAAATAATTTCTACATAATGAGAATCATGTGTATATGTATATATATTGATAATAATGATTGAATAAATGATTGATATGGCCCTACAACTGATTGATGTGGGATTTGATAACACTTGTGAGGCGGGATCATCAAACCCCGAAGTGTACTTCTCTTGAGGTAGGAGAGTGTGCTTTCTAAATGTGTGATGCCTTGTGTGATGATAATATATGTATTGATGCAGTGTTGTAAGTTTTCCTTGAATTGACATAGTGCTTCATCTGTGTGCTATAAAATAGAGATTGAATCTTATGATGATTGACTGAAAAATGATACTTTGAAGAGGTTATGAGTTGTATAGTGGATAATGACATACTATTGTTTCCATGTTTGGGATTGAAGAATATTTGAAACCCTTGGTTATGATAACTTTTGAGTATTGTGAATTATATGCCTTGGGAGATTAAAGTGTATGAGTGATTAAATACCACTAGCTATGAGAATGAATATGAACCTACCCTAGATGATAGGGTGAAATATTCCTTACGAAGCCAAAGCATGCATGAGCATTATTGCATATATAGCACGACATGCATAAGCACATTTATGATGTAAATAACCTTGCGGGGTTCAACGAAGGGAGTGCCCCTTGCGAGGCGGGAAACCGATGTGATGACATTTATGATGTAAATAACCTTGCGGGGTTCCACGAGGGGAGTACCCCTTGCGAGGTGGGAAACTGATGTGATGATATTTATGATGTAAATAACCTTACGGGGTTCCACGAAGGGAGTACCCAATATGACGACGATATGAAATTTGCGAAATGAATGACCTTGCGGGGTTCCATGAAGGGAGTACCCCTTGCGAGGTGGGAAACTGACGTGATGATAATTGATGTGAGTAGTTACGATCACTGTTGGAATGAAATCGGATCTGTTCATATGCATTCTTAAACACCAACATATGCATTAGCCATAGAAGCATGGCATTAAGGGATACCCTATTAGAATGTTATGTGAGGTGTATGTAAAAATCCTCTTTTGGTCACTAACTATACTTATGTGGTTGATTTGTTGTGACCTTTTATAAATATCATGAATATGACATTTAGTGTAGTGTAATCATGAATTGATGATATGGCTTAATTGGTATGAATTGATGATGGACTTGTTATCCATGTAAATGTATGAATATATGTGTTCAATGGATTTCACGAAATGGGTGGTTTCATTATATAATGAACTCCTGAATAGGAGAAGGTGTTTTATTGCATTCATATGTATATTATCATATTTTATAGGATTTTTCATCATTGAGAAAGTATACTTACTCTCTATGTGGTCTATCTTTTTAGCTCGTGTTGTAGGGCTTGACTATGGAGTGAGGCACCTCATGTATGGAGGAAATGGTGTGAAGAAGGTTTATTTGGGTAATGATGCCTTGGCCGGTGATGATTTTGATTTTATGACTTATATGTATTCTTTTAAGTCATATATGTATATACAATGATATTTAGTATGGCTATGATATGTTTTGAGTAACTTGTGAAAATGAAGAATAGATGATGATGTATTATGACCCTTATTGAACTGTAATTTGATGATTGATGGTATTGATGTGCTTGATGGTGTTTGTATGGATTGAATTATGCAGTCTATATATGATAATCATGTATAATTAAGGAACCAATAGGGTCAAAATGAATTTTATAAGTCTTAGATGGTGTGTGATAGTTCCAATAGCTAAAATATAGGATTTGTGACTCGTAGAATCTGGAATGAATCAATTCCATTGAGAGTAGACCCTTAAGTTGCATGAAAATGCCTCAAAATGGGTAAAATGCATTTATGCGCATAAATCCTTCATTTCGGGGAATTTCCAAGTGCGGCTGGTTGCCATACGTCACAAATGATGTATTTTAATTGGTGTTAAAATTTGGTAGCAATTGGAATTTGTATGAAAAAGTTACAGAGGTTAGAAGTTGAAAAACCAAATTTTTCTACATAATTTCTGAGGTGAATTGATTCAACACAGTGCTTGAATCGATTCAAACGTCTCTATTTTCACTGTTCATGAATTCCAGAATAGCTAGAATCGATTCACACCTGGGCTTGAATCAATTCATCCTTCTCTGTTTTTCCTGTTCCTGGCCTGATCACTCACATGAATCAATTCACACCCTTAGGGAATCGATTCATAGCACTGATTCATGAAAAATTACATATTTTTAGGTGCGGTTTGGCATTAAATGGACATGGTACCTTTCTATACTTGTTTTAAACACTTCTTTGACATAAATTAACATTCTTTACAAGTGTTCTTGATGATTTCACCAAATAAATCCTTATTTTTGAATCAAGTTACGTATTCTGCTATTTATTAAATCTCATACCTTCTTATATCTTCATATATGAGTTAGGTCTTCATATAGATCCGGGATTGACTTCTCAAAATAAAATTGTGGTGTTCTTTATCCACCTTTCAAGATTTAAAGACGCGAAAAATTTACCCTCAACCTTATTATCCGAATGCTTAATATTAATGATTTATTTACTGGATTAAGGGTGCCACAGTGGGTAACCATGGCCACTGGTGGGTTCTGACTTGCTTTGCTTTGCTACACAGTGCCAACCACTGGTAGTGGTGGCAACCACGACCAGTGGTGGTGATGTTGATGATATTTTACCCTTAAACAAAGCCAACCACAGCCAGTGGTGGGTAACCATGGCCAGTGGTAGGTTCTGCCACCAATTTCCTCTTTTCCAATGCTAACCACGGCCAGTGGTTGGCTACCACTGGCAGTTGTTTCCTCCAACCTTGCCAATATGCACTCCCAAGGATCTCAAAGGTCTCTTCTTTCATCCACTTTGCCATTTATCCTTAAAATAGACCTAGAACATCATTTATCCTGCAAAAATAGGAACAACCAAGCAATAATAGCGAAAAGGAATCAAAATCAAGGGAATCAGGCAGAAACAATATGCAAAAACCCTAAAAACTAGACCTAAAAATAACCAAAAACAACACACAATGCTCACTTATCAGTATACTAGGTGAATTTCATGAACATTTCCATTCTATCCTTCTAGTATAGGTAGTTTTCTCCAAAGAAGGCTGGAGGTCTGTTGATTGAAGATCTTTCTGTGATCAGCTGATTTCCTTAAGCAGTTGCCAAAGATCCTTATCCTTTTCACTTGAGGAAGTGATCAACCCAAAGAAAGATCTTTGATAGCAATTGATGGTTCAGAGTCTAACTTAGAAGGGAATTGAATAAGTCACAGACTCTTTTTGTGGAATAAACCAAATTAAACACAAATAATCAGACTTATAAAAGTAGAAAGGAGAAAGCAACACATGAGGTTTACATTGGTTCACTTTTAACACAAAAGCTACGTCCAGTCCCTTCAAACTTGAAAGATTTCCACTATTGTAAAATCTCCTTTACAATAACAGCACCAGATCAGTGAACCAAGTATTCTTAACTCCAGCCACTTCTGGCTTAACCCAAGTATTCTTTCAACTAGCCACTCCGGGCTTAATAACCCTAGTATTCTTTCAAAAGCCTCTTCAGGCCAACAGTGTTTCGCACACTAAAAACTGAGGCTGGTAACTCACCAGACTTTACAAAGTGAATTTTGAAATAGTAAAAAAGAGTATCTCACAAAACTTAGTGTTTCAAGATATACAATGAAGAGATTATACATTAACTTGAATATACACATGATCAAGGTCTGCTAGAGGCAAAACACACAAAGAAGATCTTTGTCTTTTAAGAGACATAAAGACTGATTGCAAAGAAAGAGAAGGCAATGATCTTTTACAAAATGACTCTTGTAAGTTTTTTGCTTATCTTTATATCTCTTGCATCCATCTTCTGAAGAGTATTTATAGGAAGCAAATGGTAATCGTGTTAGGGAATCCCTAGTACATGAGCAGCGGAAATATAAGGATTTCTATAGGATTTGCAAAGCGCCGTGTTTCAAAGCACAAGACAAACACATATAAAAATATTCGTTTTAGGATTACCTCTTGAAGAACACTGAAGCAGTCGTAGCCTCGTCCTTTAGGAGTCCACACGAGCACTCCCACCAGAATTGCAACACTTGCCAAATGCTAGTTTGACAGCGTGTAGCTCTTGCAACTTTTTCGAATTTATGTGTCACTTTTATGAACGGCCTATGAGCATCTTATGCTCTATTTATAGGCTTAGGTTTGACCTAATTTGTTCTCTCTAAAAAGTGGGCTCCTTACTCATTCTAAATAAGTTAGGTCCAATAGCTTTATTTTAGTCCAACTAAAATAAAACAAAACATTTTCTGATGGGCTTACTCTATGTGTGTGACCCTATAGGTAAAATACCCGGTCATATTAATAATAAATTATTTTATTATTAATATAAAATAAGAGCGGTATCTAGCAATGCATCATTATCTCCGAATATTATTTAATATCAACATAACCTATAAGTTATAATTATTTTATATGTTTGTTCCTTTTTTCACGATATCCTAATTGGGCCCAAGGCATGGTCGCGTCATCCTTGTACGGCCCAATTTATTTTATTTGATACCGGAGTAGACTTGATCTGAATAAATATCTAATATTTATTCTTTCTAGCATGGCCATGTGTTTCCTTAGTCTTACTCCATCAAGTGGCCTAGATATCACTCCTGTCACATAGGAGAGACAAATCTCATCTACATCACTCACATCCCTCTTCATAATTTGTTCATTGCATAATCAAAACCTTTATAGTACTCTTGTCACAGAAGAAGTTTAATTGTATTAAAACAACAAACTCCTCATGTAGGAATCGTAGTGACTTCAGGTCGAAGGACTACATATACCATTATCACATTGAGAATCGTTTATGACATTCATGTAACGATCCATGCAACGTTCTCATGTTGGGTCTGTCCAGTACATCATTACTCTTAATGTGTACCCTGTGAAGACTTGATATCATCTATATCTATGATCTGTAAGATCAGGTCATCAGTACACTCACACACTAGTCTCAATGTATTTACATGTCCCTATGTGAATACTTGACTGGGGACATTTTAGGAATAACTTTCATATGATGTTGGCTTATTTTGATCCATTAGGAATACGTCTCCTTCTTAAGTTACAAGAAATCCATATCTTTCAGGTTGTTGACGTATTCTACCTGATCTACGCAAGTCTTATGCTACTGGAGCTGGTGTTATCACAACATTTTGTGGGTCTTGCTCCATTTCCACAATTGGCTCTTCAATGCCTTGTGAGTCTTGAATTTCTTCAAGTTCTACTTTCCTTCCACTGATTCTTGTAGAGATGAATTCCCTTTCTAAGAATACAGCATTCCGAGCAACAAACACTTTGCCCTCGGTAGGATTGTAAAAATAATAACCCTTAGTTTTTTTTGGGTATCCCACAAAAGACATTTATCTGACTTGGGCCCGAGTTTATCAGAACTTTGACGCTTAACATAAGCTTCACAGCCCCAAATCTTAAGAAAAGACATACTAGGTCGTTTCCTAGTCCATATCTCATATGGTGTCTTTATGACAGCCTTTGATGGAACACGGTTAAGTGTGAAAGTTGCTGTCAACAAAGCATGTCCCCAGAATGAGTTAGGGAGGTCAGTTTGACTCATCATTGATTGAACCATGTCCATCAAGGTTCTATTTCTTTGTTTAGAAACCCCATTCCATTCTGGTGTTCTAGGGGGAGTAGGTTGAGATATAATCCCACACTCTTTAAGATATTCATCAAACTCTAAGCTCAAATATTCACCACCTCGATCGGATCAAAGTACTTTAATTGTCTTGCCAAGTTGGTTCTCTACTTCATGTTTAAACTCCTTGAACTTTTCAAAGGATTCTGATTTATGTTTCATGAGAAACACAAATCCATATCTACTAAAATCATCAGTAAAAGTGATGAAGTAACTAAAACCTCCCCTAGCCATTATCCCTATGGGCCCATATACATCACTATGTATCAAGCCAAGAAGATCACTCACCCTTTCACCTTTCCTGATAAATGGGGTCTTAGTCATCTTCCCCAATAAACAAGATTTGTATGTATCTATTGATTCAAAATCAAAAGATTCTAAATATCCATCTTGATGGAGTTTAGAAATGCGTTTCTCATTTATATGTCCTAGGCGACAATGCCAAAGATAAGTTGGGTTTAAATCATTTGTTTTAACCCTTTTAGTATTAACGTTATAGATAGAGGTTTCGAGATCTAGAACATAAAGTCCATTACTCAAATTTGCACAATAATAAAACATGTCATTTAAATAAACATAACAACTATTGTTCTTTATTATAAAGGAAAACCTTTTCTTATCAAGACAAGAAACAGAAATAATGTTTTTCCTTATTGCCGAAAAAAAATAACAATTGTCCAATTCAAGGACTAACCCTGAGGGCAAGGATAAAAAATAAGTCCCTACAGCTAATGCAGCAACTCTTGCTCCATTTCCAACACGTAGGTCTACCTCCCCCTTTATCAACTGCCTACTCCTTCTTAGATCCTGCACATTAAGACAAATATGAGATCCACATCCAGTATCTAATACCCATGATGTTGAAGTTGACATGTTAATTTCTATAACAAAAATACTTGAAGTGGAAGTCTCACTTCCCTTCTTCTTAAGCTCTTCTAGGTACTTTGGACAGTTTCTCTTCCAGTGTCCCTTTTGTCCACAATGATGACATTTACCTTCCTTAGCCACCCCGCCCACAGGTTTTAAGGCTGATGTACTTGGCTTATCCTTGCCTTTCCAAATTTTCTTGCCATTTCTTGCAACAGCCTTTCCTTTGCCTTTATACATACCCTTTCCTTTACCTTTGCCAGAATTAACCATCATTATGGCCTTGCCCTTTCCTTTAGAAATATTGGGCTCAATAGTCCTCAACATATTGAGTAGCTCTGGTAATATTTTGTCCAATGCATTTATGTTATAATTCATGATAAATAGCTTAAAATTATCAGGTAATGATTTCAAAATGAGATTGGTAGCTAACTTCTAAGGGAAGGGGAATCCTAGCCTAGCTAGATTCTCCAAGTACCCAATCATTTTGAGCACATGAGGTCCTACAGAACCTCCCTCTTCAAGTCTATAGCTAAATAGGGTTGAGGATGTTGGTGTATGCACTACGAGCTATTAATGTATCAATTTTAACTTATTAATAAAATTAGTATTTTCAGTTTTAGATAAATTCTATTTATCCTGGAATAATAGGTCATATGAGAATTATTCCTAAAACGTCCCTAATCAAGTATTTACATGGGGACATGTAAATACATTAAGATTAGTGTGTGAATGTACTGATGATTTGATCTCACAAATCATGGATATATGATATCAAGACTTTACACTGGTACACATTAAGAGTAATGTTGTACTGGACAGACCCACCATGAGAACGTTGCATGGATCATTACATGAGTGTCATAAACGGTTCTCAATGTGATAATGGTATGTAGTCCTTCGACCTGAAGTCACTATGATTCCTACATAAGGAGTTTATTGTTTTAATACAATCAAACGTTATCTATAATAAGATGACCATAAAGATTGTGATTAGGCAATAGATAAATTATACAGAGGGATGTGAGTGACGTAGATGGAATTTGTCTCTCCTATGTGACAGGAGTGATATCTATGGGCCACTTGATGGAGTGAGACTAATAAAATGCATGTCCATGCTAGGACGAATAAATATTAGATATTTATTCTATAAAGTCTACTATGGTATCAAGTAAAATGAATTGGGCCATACAAGGATGACGACGACCATGCCTTGGGCCCAATTAGATATCGTGACAAAAGGAATAGATATATAAAATAATTATCACTTATAGGTCATGTCGATGATAAATAATATTCGGACATAATGATGTATTGCTAGATACCGCTCTTATTTTATATTAATAATAAAATAGTTTATTATTAATATAACCGAATATTTTACCTATAGGGTCACACACATAGAGTAAGCCCACCAGAGGATAGTTTTATTTTAGTTAGACTGAAAATAAAACTATTTGGGCCTAACTCATTTAGAATGAGTCAGGAGCCCAATGTTTAATGAGAGCTCAGGTCAAGACCTAAGCCTATATATAGAGCATGAGATGCTCATAGGCTGGGGCTCAGAAATTAGATTACACTAAAATTCCGTACTAGCATTCGGATCATTAGTTTTCTGGTGGGAGTGCTCGTGTGGACTCCTAAGGGCGAAGCTACAATTGCTTCGATCGAGGATCTTGTTCTGCGTCTACAAGAGGTAAACCCTAATTAAAATTTTAATTTAGCATAATGCTTTGAGACATACGTGTTTGCAATCTTTTCTTAGGAATCCTTTGTGTTTCCGCTGCCTGACCCTAATAGGATTCCTAACAGAGGAAACTTCATATCTTTCTTGGTCAGCTTGACCTTGATATAGCTTCTTTAGGTTTTCGATCATATCAAAAGCCTCCATGTGCTCATGTTTCTTCTGAAGCTCAGGAGACATGGTAGCCAACATAAGGCATTGGACATCTAAAGCATCATCCTAATGCTTCTTATAAGCATCCTTGTCAGCTTTAGAGGCGTTTGCAGCGGGTGGTTCCAGAATTGGACTTTCCAAGACATACTACTTTTACTCTTATTTGAGGACAATCCTCAAGTTTCTATACCAGTCAAGGAAGTTAGAACCAGACAATTTTTCCTTGTCTAGGATTGATCGCAATAAAAGGTTCGAAGGTATGTTTGACGTCATGGTTATCTAAAACAGAAAATATGTAGTAAGTATCATTTTCAAAGCATATTTAAATTATGGTTATTTAAATTAAATATGTCTCCCACTATTTTGATTCAAAACAAAATACCCTCCAAGAATCAGAAAATCCCGTTGGAAGATTTTCTAGTGGGCTAAGATCCATATTTTGCCAAGTGTTAAGTCAGCTTTGGCTGATCACCTAATACTTGGTTATTTAGGTAGGAAACTTTTTCCAATTGTATCTTTATACAACTCTTAGTCATTGGGTTAAGTAAGCATTACTGATTATTCATCTTATGAATATTTAGCCCAATGTTTACGCCTCTAAGTTATATTCAATCCAATTGAAAACTTAGTTAAGTTAAAGCCCAATAAAACAATTTGGATATTACCATTATCCTATCGCGTCTTACCAATATAAATGATAGTTCCTTGCTTGGCAGACCCACTATTTATTGACATTAGTGTTGACGAGTGTACTTATTGGAAGGCGTTTATAACTTAATATTATTTTGAGGGATTTTAATTTATTTTAAAATTACCATCTTTGTTAAACGCTTTAACGCAATAAAATTATCCCCAAAGCATGGAAACGAAATTGTGAGATGGTTATGGTCTTCCTAGAAGAAAAATAAATAAATAGATAAACCTAGAGGAACTATATTGCCATGGCTTCATGAAGTCCTACTTCTTGAATCCATCATCCTCTTAGAGTCACCACTCCTTGGTTTTCTTCTAAGTCTATACTTTGTTGGCCCGATCAAGATTACATGATTAAATAGAAACTCGCTTTATATATGAGTGAAGGGTTGAGAAAAGAAATACAATAGAATAGAGAGAGGCACAACACGCAGGCTGTATTTAAATAAAATAACTAAGACCATAGCCATTCACCATGCAACGTGTTAATTAATTGATTATAACCCATTTAAAAGCATTAAAAGAGTAATTAATTTTTATAACAGGTAATTAAACACGTGGGGTCGGTAATAAGGCGTTACGTAGAGAATGTACGAGGGTCCCGCTAGGAAAGAGAGGTGGGTTCGGTGTGACCGCTTAAGTACCAAGTCTTTCCTAGCCAGAACGTCCCTTTGACCATTAACAGCTTTAAAATTTCGGGTAGGGTTTCAACCATTTTAAAACCCTAATTCCTTATTGTGAATGTTTCATAACACAGCCATCAAGGCACATGGAGGCAGCACCGTCTAGGGTTTCAAAACCTAGAATTCAACTTGCGCCAATGCCAACATGCAATGCCTTTCCATGACGGCCGTCTAGGCTTTAACTCTTGAACCCTAGATTAAGGAACGGCCAAGGTTTAACACTTAAACCTTATCATTCAATGCCCCATAACATGAACCATTCATGTTCGAAGATCAACTCAATTGATTCATAATTTGTACGATGACTATCAAATGAGTAAAAACACATATCAAATACGAAAATTGCATAAACTCATACATCATACAAATTTAAATGGCAACAAGATGCATACTAAAATTGAGAAACTCTATAACATGCATCATATACAATTTACAAAGAATAACTCAAAAACATATGTATCATGCTAAAATAGAGGTCATACCATATACATGATTAATAATTGTAATAATATGCATCATATGCGATAACCCAAAATAGCAACATAATCATGCTTGTTCATTTTTGAATCTGAGTTTCACAAAACATTTTTGTAAAACAAAAAAATGCAAAGCTTCAAACAAGAGACGATTTTGCAAATCATATTTTCTAAAAGCTCTTGCAAACGAAAACATATCATCATGAAACACAAACAAATGCCCAAACCACGGTTTTTACAACCAGGCTCTGATACCACTGTTAGGGAATCCCTAGTACATGAGCAATGGAAATACAAGGATTTTCATAGGATTTGCAAAGCGCCGTGTTTCAAAGCACAAGACAAACACACAAAAAAATTCGCTTTAGGATTACCTCTTGAAGAACACTGAAGCAGTCATAGCCTCGTCCTTTAGGAGTCCACACGAGCATCCCACCAGAATCGCAACACTTGCTAAATGCTAGTTTGACGACATGTAGCTTTTGCAACGTTTTCGAATTTGTGTCTCACTTTTGTGAACGGCCTATGAGCATCTTATGCTCTATTTATAGGCTTAGGTTTACCTAATATATTCTCTCTAAAGAATGAGCTCCTTACTCATTCTAAATAAGTTAGGCCCAATAGCTTTATTTTAGACTAACTAAAATAAAACAAAACATTTTCTGATGGGCTTACTCTATGTGTGTGACCCTATAGGTAAATACCCGGTCATATTAATAATAAATTATTTTATTATTAATATAAAATAAGAGCAGCATCTAGCAATGCATCATTATGTCTGAATATTATTTAATTTCAACATAACCTATAAGTGATAATTATTTTATATGTTTGTTCCTTTTGTCACGATATCCTAATTGGGCCCAAGGCATGGTCGCGTCATCCTTGTACGGCCCAATTTATTTTACTTGATACCGGAGTAGACTTGATCTAAATAAATATCTAATATTTATTCTTTCTAGCATGGCCATGCGTTTCCTTAGTCTTACTCCATCAAGTGGCCTATAGATATCACTCCTCTCACATAGGAGAGACAAATCCCATCTACATCACTTACATCCCTCTGCATAATTTGTTCATTGCCTAATCACAACCTTTATAGTCCTCTTGTTATAGATGTTTAATTGTATTAAAACAACAAAATCCTCATGTAGGAATCGTAGTGACTTCAGGTCCAAGGACTACATATACCATTATCACATTGAGAATCGTTTATGACATTCATGTAACAATCCATCCAACGTTCTCATAGTGGGTCTATCCAGTACATCATTACTCTTAATGTGTACCTGTATGAAGACTTGATATCATCTATATCTATGATCTATGAGATCAGGTCATCAGTACACTCACACACTAGTCTCAATGTATTTACATGTCCCCATGTGAATACTTGACTAGGGATATTTTAGGAATAACTTTCATATGACCTATTACTCCAAGGATAAATACGTTTTTAAATAATTTTAAACTAAAATACTTATTTTATTGATAAGCAGAAAATGATACAAATGAAATAGCATAAAAGCTCATAGTGCATACACCAACAAAATAGTTGCTGCCTTTTGAAAGGAGATATATCCGTTGGAAATCCTGTTAAGGAGTTTTGCTTGGAGCTTTGGGAGATACCAGACTTTTGTTGATCTAGCAAGGTGTTTGAAGAGTCTGATACCTGGGTTCTTCTATTTTTGCATGAAAATAATTCCTTATGCAGCATTGACAAATAAAGTTGTTTTCTTACTTTATTTGATTGGAACAGAGAGAAGAATATAAAGTTGTAATCCTCTGTAATTTAGCTAACACCTTATGCTGACTTATACCAGCTTTTTCTATTTCTACCAGAGAATTATATTGGGATCTTTGAGCACTGAGTTAGCTACTCTGCTGATTTGTTTCTTGTTCTTTTTGGTGTTAAGCATATTTATCTTGATAAGTGCATGAGTTCTAAGGCATCATGAAAATAGATTTAAGAACATTGAGATTTGGCCTTTGGAGTAACCTTCTTCTCTGAGATTCATTGGGGATGCCCAAAAGTCTAATTCCTGATAATCCTCAAAATAAGGGGCCGAGCAAACTTTCATCAGACTTTTTGAGGTCTAACAATTGTTAGATCAGATTTTTGTTGATAAAAGCTCCTCCTATCTTTTACAACCTGTGTAGTTCCTGAAATACTTAGATAACAAGTTAGATTACATGAGACCAAACTTCATTTGACCAACCATTGATGTTTGTTATTAACAAATCCAGAGTTTGATAATTACGCGTAATTTTGAGGTCTAATCAAGTAAAGACTTATTGTTTCTTTTCAAATCAGACTTTTATTCAACAAACAAGAATCTCAACTCTTCTATGGCTAGTCTGGTTAGCAACTCAAGTATAATTTCTACTCCATTTCCTCTTTCATTCGATGACCCATTTACTGAAAAGGTCCACAGCATGTTCTGTGTCATACTTCTCCTTGTCTCTCTCAGCTCTACTACGAAGTCTGCTAGAAATTGTGCCTTTATGGCTCCTTAGGGTTCATACCAAATTCCATACTCAAAGAGTTCTACATCCCACGTGACTATTCTTCCAGCAAGCTCTGGTTTATGAAGGATTTTGCTAATGGGTTGGTCAGTCCTGACAATGATTTGGTGGTTATGGAAATAAGGTCTCAACTTCTGTGCAACCACCACCAAGCTATATGCAAACTTTTCTACCCTCTGATATCTTACTTTTGCTCCCTATAAGGTTTTGCTCGTGAAATACACCGATCGCTAGATAAGCCCTGTTTCTTGCACTTAGGCTATGTTGATGATGTTTTCTTTAACTGAGAGGTAAATGATGAGCTCCGCTCTTAGGGTTGACTTGGTCAGTATTGGGGGTGAAGCCAGATAGGCTTTTTACTCTTCGAAAGCTTTTTTGCATTCCTGGGTCCATTAGAAAGTGTCTATTTTCTTCAGAACTTGGTAAAATGGCATGAACGTTTCTATGAATTTGGTGAGGAAATAGGAGAGAGATGCAATCTACTGGGTGAGGCGTTGTACCTCTTTGATGTTTTATTGGCTTTGCATCTCCAAGATGGCTCAGCATTAGTCAAGGTTGGCCTCTATGCCTCTGTGAGTAAGCATATATCCTAGGAATATACCACCCTTGACTCCAAATGATCATTTGTCTGGATTGAGGCACATGTTGTGCCTCTTTAGCTCAGCGAATGTTTATTTTAGGTCTTTGGTATGGTTGCTTGCCTTTTTTTTCTTCATGACCATGTCATCCACATATACCTCCATGTTTCTACCAATATTCTTAGTAAAGATATTCTCTACTAACTATTGGTATGTGGCACCAGCATTTTTCAGCCTGAAGGGCATTACCTAGTAGTATTAATTTGTTCCCATTGTGATAAAGGCGGTCTTCTCTTTGTCATTTGGGTTCATTCGTATTTGATTATATCCCGAGTATCCATCAATGAAACTCAATACCTGATACCCTAAAGTACCATCTACCAAATGATCAATGTTAGGTAAAGGGTAAGGGTCTTTAGGATATACCTTATTGAGATCGATGAAGTCCATGCACATTCTTCATTTGTCATTTTCTATTTTTACCATGACCATATTAGACAGTTAGGTTAGGTATTTAACTTCTCAGATAAAATTAGCTACCAGGAGTTTATCTATTTCCTCTTTCACCTCTACTTTCTATTGAATCCAAGTTTACATTGCTTCTACGCCACTAGTCTCGCTTCTGGGTCTACATTCAGTGAGTGGCATATGACACTTAGGTCAATACCTAGCATATCTGAGGGGTTCCATGCAAAGAGTTTAAAATTTTCCCTTGGGAGTTTGACCAAGGATTCTTCTAAGCTTTGATCCAATATTGCATTGACTCGGGTGCACTAACTCGGATTGAACCCTACCTACAACAACTTCAAGGATTCTACTGGATGGGGGCATTCATGTTTTGTCTCGTCTCTAGGGTTGAACCTTGTCTCAATGTCTTCTTCTATAATGAAAGTTTCTCTAAGTCAAAGACTTTCATGGTAGTATTCCTGAACAATTTCTGGATCAGCACAAATGACTCCAATGCGTCCATCACTGAGCGGGAAGTTCATGGTAAGGTTAAGGGTAGAAACAATCGCGCCAAGTGTATTGAGTCTTGAGCATCCTAGAATAGCGTTGCATAAGTTGGGAATGTCAACAACTAAGTACTTGACAATGATTGCCTTGTTGCCTTCTGCCGACCCGAAGATCGCATTCAGCTTTACATAACCCATGACCTAAATTGGGTCTCCTGTGAAACTAAGCAGTGCTCATTTATACCTTCTAAGCCAAGTTAGGGGTAGCTAGAGTTGTTTTTAGGCCTTCTAATGGAGGATATCTGTAGAGCTTCCCTGATCCATCAGCACTCTCCCCATGATACATTTTACTATCTCCATTGTGACCACCATTAGCTCATCTTTGTTCGGAACATCCATGGGGAGGTCTAAGTTATCAAAAGTGATGGCTTTAGTTCTCAGAAGACAATATATAGAGTTAACTTGTCTTGCCTCGCGTAGGGTGTCAGTTTTGCTTTCACGAAAACCCCCAACAATAGTATGAATAATTCTTTTTCCATCAACTTTCATGTCCTCTAGTCTGCGGAATCGAGAACGTTCATGTTCTTATTTAAGGTGCTTGCATGGCTGCAATTCCACTTGCCTTGGGGATTCTCTTCCTCTCTTCCGCTAGGATTCCCGTGGTACTTCTTTTTAATCAACAAATTTCTCCAAATATCCTTGTCAGATGAGGTGCTCAATTTGGTTTTTGAGCGACCAATAATCTTCTATGTTGTGGCCAAAGGTTCTATGAAACTCACAGAACTTAGTCCTATCTGAGCCTTTCACCTACTCCCTGGGTGGGGGAAGTTTGAGTAGCTTGGTGCTATAGACTTCCTGCATGATCTTGTTCCGCATGTTGTTTAGAGGTGTGAATGTGTCGTACTCCAGGTTGGGATAGACTGCCTGCTTATGTTCTTTATTTGGTTTAGGGCTCTTCTGTCGTGACTCCGCCCTCACGATCCCTTGCTCAAAATTTTTCACCCTTTCGGCTTCTTGTTCTTCCATGTTTATATACTGGGCTACACGTGCCTAAAATCATCCATGTTAAAAGGGGGTTTCATGGCTAAGAAGTCAGAAAACTTACCTAGGTATAATCTGATCTAGATTGCATGGAAGGCCACTTCTGAGCTCAGATCTCGCATTTGAATGACTTGCTCGTTAAAGCGAGCCATGAACTGTTTAAGCGTCTCCCCTCTGCTTTGTTTCAAAATAACCAAACTGTGTGAGGTTTATTGCACCAATCGGTTGGAGGCAAATGATTTGTCTCTAAAACACATCATTTAGGTTGTATTTTATAGGCATTTTTAGGATTAATTGAATAAAATCCCCCTAAATCCCTATCATATTTTGTTCTTTCCCTCCTTTGCTACTTGGTTTGCTAGTTTTGCAGAATTTACAAGTTTTAAGACTATTATTAGATCAAATATGGAAAGCTATGCATTACGAAGCGACCGTGTGCCAAAATAATTGAAAAACAAAGAAAAAATGAGCCCAAGACAGAGAACTCTATGGCCTGGCCCTTATGGGAACTAGGGCCATGGAGTGAAAAACCTAAAATTTGAAGAGGAAGCTCCAGAGTGAACCACGGTTGTGGTTCAAGATTGACATTAGTATGTTACATTTTTCACTTTATATAAGATGGGCTCTATTTTGGGGGACTCACTCTCTACACTCTAGAGGCACCTTGTACAGGCATAAGCGGTGATCTAAGAGGACTCTTTCAAGGATTCTCAAGGAGGAGAACGCGAGGGGAATGAAGAATTGAAGACTCTGCACATCTTGTGGTTGGTTTAAGATTCTTGGTTTTTCCTTTTGTTTGAACCTTTATAATCCTTGTTTTCTAAGTTGTATGGATTCAATGAACCTTTGTAATTATTTGTTTACCATGAGTGGCTAGAATCCTTATTCTTGGGATTTATGGGGTGATTTATGATGTATTGATGTAATCCTTATTGCTTTATCAATGAAATCTTTGTTTATCTTTAATTCTTGATGGCCTTATTCGTTCATTGATCTAGACATAGGCACGAGTTGTGTTGAATTAATTTTAGGGAAGGACTGAAAAGTGAACTTAATTAATTTAATTCAAGAATTGAACCTAAGATTGAATATTAGGAGGGACTAAAAAGTAAACTTTATTTAAATTTTTTGAGAACCAGAGTTTTTCATAATAATTGAACTTTGAAGGGACTGAAAGTGAACCTTTTTAATTATTGTGTTAGCTCAAGATTTCCATTATTCTTTACTACTCTATTTTCAAATTAAATGATGATTTGTTTGATTTCTGAGGAATCAAACAAAGCTCTGAAAGAGAAGAGTTAGAACCTTAGGAAGTTGGTCCTAGTGAACTTGAGAGTAAAAGATAAAGTAAAATCCTTAAACATCTTTACAAAGCAATTCATTACCTGAAAATCCCAAGATACATTTAATTAATTTCATTCTTGGAGAACTTCTGATTTGCACTATTAATTACTCTATTTTTAATTCTTTTGTACAAAATTCTTTATTCTTGCTTGTTTAGATAAATAGGATTATTATTCTGTGTACTTGAGAACACGGTCCCTGTGGATATGATATTTTTTATATTACACGACAACCCCGTACGCTTGCGGAATGTCAGCAAATTGGGTTAAGAACTTCTTTGTCAATTTTGCAAAACAAGACCCACTCCATGAAGGAATGTGTGAAACCCAATGAAGAGCAAAGTTGGTGAGGATTTTAGGGAATGTTCTGTAGAGTAGGGCGTTAGATTGCTCTTGAGATGAGTAGGTTAGTGGTGAACATAGTGAAGTGTTCCTTTGGGTCACCTCTCCTGTCGTATTTTTCATCGTTGGAGGTTTGTAGTGTGCTGGTGTTGGGACTACCATTATCTCTTCTGTGAACGGGTATGTAGCATAGGGGACTAGGGGTTTAGATCTATCCATTTTTATCTAGTGGTCTAGGTGTTTTGATAACTAGAGGCCTCTCTCTCCTCTGATCGATGGTTTCTCAAGTCCTTGTTCTCCTTCCTAAGTTCCTCCACCGTGTGCTACAACATTTTGAGAAGAGTCAAAAATCCTTCTAGTTGGTTGTCCCTATCTTGTTATTCTTGATTCTCTTAGTGGTTTCCATTATCTCGTCGGCTGGGATTGCTGCGTGTGGTCACCATTGTCATATTCTTTGGAACCATTCCTTCTCTGTGTGGTGTGGGAACCATTTTTTTGAGCCCTACAATGGGTGCCAAAATGTTCACTTTGAATACGCAAGACACAAAATCCTAGAGAATTACTCTAGGAGAATTAGGGTTCTATTGCTTAAAATGTCACTTGAATTACAAATAGGTCCTAAGACTATAGTTATACAATGGTAAAATAAAAAGGGTCTTGACTTAGGCTCATCTACTGAGAAATAACAACTATTATCTACTAAAATCATGGAGAAATAGAATACCCATGATGCTTTTCTAAAATAGTGGAAGGGAGTCCTATGGGGCCCCCTCCTAATCCAGGGGGAACACTATTGAAGTTCATAATTCATAGACATAACAAGTTGGTTAGTTAAAAGATAAATAATATAAAGATTTAATTAATCTTATCATAGTTGTATATCTACACATACAATTAAGGATAACTTTAAAAAATAGAAATGGCATAAGGGGCGTTGGAAAGAATAGAAAAGATAAAATGATCGTGTTTATGATTTGGGAAACACAATTTCCATTTGACTTCTTAACTGCCAAGAAGAACATAGGAGAAGAAAGAGGTTGAGAATATAATTAAGGGAGAAAGAGAACAGGAAAAATCATGTAATGTGTAGAACTCACACGTAAACTTTGTGATATGTTGATTATCTCCTATTATTCTTTATTATCTAAATCAATTGAGTTTAAGAAAATTTTCTTTCAATTAGTGTGTTATATCTTGTTCAAATTTTCATTTTTGTATGTTTTACTATGGTTGTTCATTAACACATAATTTTTGATTCGATGTTAAACCATAATTGTTGTAACACTTTACCATTGCATGATGGTGGTAGGCGTAGTTGCCTTAATTGTTGTAATTATTATGCTTTGTAAATGTAAATCACATTACATGTAGAAGTAGAGGTGGTGAAAATACCTATTTTCTGTGGGTAATTTATGAGTTACTTGTATATTTACTAAATGAGTAAACATTAGTATTACATTACTCATTCCGTGGATAATCACATGATTATTAATATTTATTTTTATTAAATATACTTATATATTTAGGTTTTTATTATTTTATAATGAAATAAATAAAAATTTAATATTTTTTCATGATAATACTTTTAATTTATGAAATTATAATGTATTATATTATATTATATTATATTATATTATATTATACTAAAATAATATTATATTTAAAACGTTATACCATATTTTCTTTCTTATTATTAGTTTAAATATTGATAAATATTCATGGGTGTCCATCCCTTGCCTATAAGTACTTGTTATTGGTCTCAAACTCACAGACATAGGCATAGGTAACAGTAACATACTACCTACACTCGTCCTGTTATGATCCATAGCTAGATATTATTTGCCAATAACTCTCCTCATCAATTGTTTTAAAGCAAATTAATTTACATTATATTATACTAAAATAATATTATATTTAAAACATTATACCATATTTTTTTTCTTATTATTAGTTTTAATAAATATTAAATATTGATAAATATCCATGGGTGTCCATTCCCCCTGTCTATGAGTACTTATTACTCGTCTCAAACTCACAGGCATAGGTTACAGTAACATACTACCGACACCCATCTTATTATGATCCCTAGCTAGAAGTTATTTGTTATACCCCCTTATATACACGAGATATATATAAAAAAACTTTTAGAAAGATATACATATTTATCACTCTTTATCTCGCGTATACAAGGACGTATATACATATGATTTCCTTTGAATTTTCAAAGTAAAAAGTTTCATTATTATTCAGAATGATAAAATGAACTTTTAGAAAATCATAAGTGATCAAAGATTACAGTATCATATTCAAAGAATAAGGTTTATTAAAGTTTAACCTTTTGATGTAGGCTCTTCATGCACTTTCTTGAAGAGAGATGGATCTAGGGCTCTTTCTCCTATCTTCCTTCAAAGCAAGCTTGAGAACTTCTTCTTCAAGGCAAGGGAAACCGAAAGCTAAAGCCTAAAACTAGAGGAGAGTGACGTAAAAACAAAGGAAAAGGGAGTGGAAATGGAAGGAGAGAAGGTGGACAATGGAGGAAGGCTTGGAAAAAGGGAAAGGGAAAGGTTGGAGGCCACTTCCTAAGGTGGAGGAAGATAACTCCACTCACCACCAAGGGAGGGAGAAACCCCTTGGATAAGAGCTTGAGAGAGCTCTCAAATTCTAGAGAGAAGAAGGAGAATCTCTCACTAGGAAACACTTAAGTGCTCTCAAATTTTGCAAATGAATTAATGGTGCTTGATTACAAAAGGAGAAGCCCTTATATAGGCCATGGGAATTTCGGCCAAGGACTAGCTAGATGGGCTTGGTCATGGATCCAAGGCCCATTAAGAGAAAAGATGAACAAATGGCCTATACATGGCCCAAAAGGGAAAGTACAAGGCTCAAAAGTGGCCCATTTGACCTTGTAAGGCCCAAAGCTATCCTATAAGCCTAGAGAAACTATTTAGAAAGTATATTACAAGTAAAGTACATATATATCCTCGTAGGTTCCTTATTGGGCTTAGGCCCACTAGAAGAGAGAAAAGAGAAAAGGGCTTTATGGATGCTCTCTTTGGCCCGTTTGGTCTTTGCCCTTGTGAGGGGACCTCTATATGCTTCAAGTCCTTTCTCCAATGTAGTGTGAGGGTCTTCCTTGGGTATGTCCACATTATGCTCCCCCTCTTCAAAAGGATTTGTCCTCAAATCAAAGGCATCATCCTCATCATCTATATCAAAGGGAGACAAATCAGTTATATTAAAAGAAGCACTCACACCATAATCTCCTGGTAGATCTAGGACATAAGCATTATTATTAATTTTCTTGAGAATTTGAAAAGGCCCATCACCTCTAGGGTTGAGTTTAGATTTTCTCAAATTGGGAAAGCGTTCCTTTCGAAGGTGTAACCATACCCAATCTCCAACCTCAAAGGTGATCTCCTTTCTTTGTTTATTTACACAACGAGCATAATGTTCATTTTTAGTTTGTATTTGGTGTCTAACCTTCTCATGAAAATCTTTGATAAATTGGGCCTTTGCCTCTCCATCCATATGAAGGACAGAATCAGAAACCTCAATGGGCAAAAGGTCCAAGGGTGTGAGAGGGTTAAAACCATATACAACCTCAAATGGACTATGCTTGGTTGTGGAGTGTTGTACCCTATTATATGCAAACTCAATGTGGGGTAAACACTCATCCCAAGATTTCACATTTTTGTGTACTAAGACCCTAAGAAGTTGTGAGAGGGTCCTGTTTACTACCTCTGTTTGGCCATTCGTTTGAGGATGACAAGTTGTGGAGAAGAGGAATTGTATTCCTAGCCTTGACCAAAGAGTTTTCCAAAAATGGCTTAGGAATTTGGTGTCCCTATCAGAAACAATGGTTTTGGGTACACCATGTAATCGCACAACCTCTTTAAAGAAGATCTTAGCAATATGACTAGCATCATCAACCTTATGGCAAGGGATGAAGTGAGCCATCTTGCTAAACCTATCCACAACCACAAAGATAGAATCCATTCCCCTTTGGGTCTTAGGCAGGCCTAACACAAAGTCCATTGATATATCAATCCAAGGTGCACTAGGTGTTGGCAAGGGAGTATATAAACCACTAGGTGAAAGTTTTGATTTAGCCTTTCTACAAACAATACACCTAGAGCAATGTTTTTGAACATCCTTTTTCATTTTGGGCCAATAAAAGTGTTCATGTAAGATAGACAAAGTCTTATCTCTTCCAAAATGACCCATGAGTCCTCCCTCATGACTCTCTCTAAGTAGGAGATCTCTTAAAGAGCTTCGTGGAATACAAAGTCTATTGGCTTTAAAAAGATAGCCATCTAAAATGTAGAAGCCCTTATGAGATGTAGAAGTGGAAGATGAGTTAAAGATATTTGAAAAGTCAAGATCATTTGGGTACAAAGACCTAATTTCATCAAGCCCAATAACTTTGGCTCCTAGAGAGGTAAGTAAAGAGTGCCCCCTAGATAAAGCATCAGCCACAGTATTGGTTTTGCCATTTTTATACTTGATGACATAAGGAAATTGTTCCAAATACTCAACCCACTTAGCATGCCTTTTGTTTAACTTATGTTGCCCTTTGATGAATTTCAAAGATTGGTGATCACTATGTATCACAAACTCTTTTGGGATTAAGTAGTGTTCCCAAGTTTGTAGGGCTCTAATTAAGACATAAAATTCCTTATCGTATGTGGGATAGTTAATAGTGGCCCCATTAAGTTTTTCACTAAAGAAAGCAATGGGGTGACCTTCTTGTAAAAGCACAGCTCCTATGCCCACATTTGATGCATCACACTCAAGCTCAAAGGTTTTAGAAAAATTTAGAAGTTTTAAAATTGGAGCATGAGTTAGCCTATCTTTGAGATCTTGAAAGGCTTTTTCTTGCCTAGGCCCCCACACAAAAGAAACATTCTTTTTAACCAACTCATTTAAAGGGGAGGCTAAGGTTGAAAAATCTTTCACAAATCTCCTATAGAAACTTGCGAGACCATGGAAACTTCTTACTTCACTCACATTTTTAGGTGTAGGACAATCTTGGATTGCCTTAACCTTAGAGTGATCTACCTCAACACCTCTAGAACTAACTACAAAACCAAGAAAGACAATGGAATCCATGCCAAAAGAACATTTTTCAAAGTTAGCATAAAGATTGTTTGTTCTCAAGGCAAGCATAACTTGTCTTAGGTGGATTAGATGAGAGGTCATGGACTTTGAGTACACAAGAATGTCATCAAAGTATACCACAACAAAATGCCCTATGAAATCCCTTAAAACATGGTTCATAAGTCTCATGAAGGTACTTGGTGCATTAGTTAGGCCGAAAGGCATTACTAACCACTCATAAAGGCCAAGCTTGGTTTTAAAAGCGGCTTTCCATTCATCTCCTTCTTTTATTCTAATTTGGTGATAGCCACTTTTAAGATCAATCTTGGAGAAGATTGTAGATCCACTAAGCTCATCTAACATGTCATCAAGTCTAGGTATGGGATGCCTATACTTGATGGTGATGTTATTAATGGCTCTACAATCCGTACACATTCTCCATGAACCATCTTTCTTGGGTACAAGTAAAACCGGTAATGTGCAAGGGCTTAAACTTTCTCTAATCCAACCTTTGGAAAGTAGTTCATTCACTTGTTTTTCTATTTCTAAACTTTCCTTAGGGTTGCATCTATAGGCAGGTCTATTTGGCAAACTAGCCCCACGTATAAGGTCTATTTGATGCTCAATTCCCCTAATAGGAGGTAACCCTTTTGGAATGTCTTTTGGGAAGAGGTCGTTAAATTCTTGCAAGATATTTTGGATCCCTTTTGGGCAAGGGGGGAGGAGAGGTGCCCATTGAACACAAGGAAGTGTTAGGGATATCTTTTGGATATATGATCAAGCAATGTTTTTATGAAAACATGGCATGTTTCACATCATATTTTGTTGCGAAGAGATTAGGTTGGGAGTCATTATAGACAATAACTCCTTTCCCTTTATTGTCTTTTTTGTTTTTCTTTGGTTTTTCTAAACTCACATGGAAAGAAGATCCTAACTCTTTTTCTCTCTTAGCTTTCATTTGGATTTGATCTTTGGCTACTTGTTGTGGAGTTAGAGGATGTAATACTATCTTCTTACCATCTAGTTTAAATGTGAGGGTGTTAGTGAACCCCTCATGAAGGACCTTCCTATCAAATTGCCAAGGCCTTCCTAATAGTATATGAGTTGCTTCCATAGGTACTACATCACATTTGACTTCATCTCTATATGTGCCTATGGTGAAATTGATTAGGACTTGCTTATTGACTACCATTTCCCCTTTTTCATTTAACCATTGTAATTTGTAGGGACTTGGATGGTCTATAAGCTCTAATCCCATCTTTTTTACTAGTCTTTGGCTTGCAACATTTGCACAACTCCCACTATCCACAATGAGAGAACATAATTTATCATTAATGTAACATCTTGTATAAAAGATGTTCTCTCTTTGTGTTGTATCATCGAGTTTTACATGACTACCAAGCAACCTTCTAATCATGTACAACTCACCATCATCCCCTAAAATATGCTCACTGTCACTGGAATCACTACTAGAGTCATCACTTGAATAGTGAGAATCAGAATTAGACTCTGATTCACTTGAGTAGGTTCCATTGGTTTTTAAAATCATTGTTCTTTTTGTTGGACAGTCTGAAGCAATGTGTCCTCTTCCAAGGCACTTAAAACATTTTATGGAAGAAGATCTAGAGGATTGTGGTTTTGATGATGGTTCATGCTTATCATGTTGATTGCGAAAGACTTTGCCATTTTTGTGTAACTCACTTTGGGGTTTAGAGGAGGAAGCGCCCACTTCTCTCTCTCTAGGGTTTCTCTCAAACTTACCCTTATTTTCTACCCATTTTGACTTATAGGCTCTATTGTTATCCCCACTATAGGATTCTCTTTCCTTAAATTGGTTTTCTACTTTGGTGCATTGGTGGAGTAACTCTTCTATATCCACATGTGGAAGAAGTTCCACCCTATTTTTGATGTTCCTATTAAGCCCATGTAAGAACCTATGCATTAGGGTTTCCTCATCCTCTTCTAGATTGGCTCTAATCATGGCTATCTCTAAGGCTTTATAGTAATCTTCTACACATTTGGAGCCTTGGGTGAGCCTATTAAGCTTTGCTAATAGTTCACCCCTATAATAGTTAGGAACATATCTTTTTCTAAGGAGAGCTTTTAAGTCTACCCAATCATCTATGGGGGGGAAGTTGTCTCTTTTTCTCTCCTTACAAATTTGGGTCCACCAAACTAGGGCATAATTTTGGAAAGAAAGAGTTGCAATCCTAACTTTTTTATCATCTTTTATTTGATGAGAGTTGAATATTTGTTCTACCCTCATCTCCCACTCTAAGTAAGCTTCAATGTCACTTTTTCCATTGAATGGGGGAATTTCTAATTTTACCTCTCTTAAGCCTATGTCATCCCTCCTATGGTCATGGTGCCTTCTTTGTCTTGTTTCTTCCTCATTATCACTAGTGTTATGTCTTTGATTTCGTTGTCTATGCCTAGTTCTAGGGGGTTCATTATGCTCAAGATTGTTTAGCCTAGCATTAATGGTGTTTAAGCTATCCATTATGTTATGAAGCATGCTTTTGTTTTCCCTATCACTAGATGACATCTTTTAATGTTGTCAAAGAAATTCAAGACAAGAACAAAGTATGTATAGACAAGCTAGTCGAGGAAGATGAATGCAATATAAGTGAAAAAAACACTTCAACAAACCTAAAATATCAATACTAGGTTTCTATTCTAAAGGAAAAACAATGTCCTAGGTTGTCTTTAACTAGGTTAGTCCTATGTTGCTTATGGAAATCCTAAGTTGTCCTTAACCTAAGTTGATTATGGTTGTCCTAGGATGTTGCTAGTGATTAACTAACCCTAGACAAGCCTAACCAAATTCGGTTTTAAGAAGTAGTTAACCTAACAAAATTAGTTCAACTAACTAACCAAGTCTTAACAACCCTAACCAAAAGTAGTTAATTAGTTATGGAAGTTGTAACCACTATAACTACCTAACTAAATTCGGTTATGTATTAGTTAACCCAACTAACAATTAGTTATGACAACTAGAATTAGTTCCAACCACTAACTAATTAGTTAAGACACTCAACTAACTACCAACTAACTAACTAATTATAGTTGTAACTTCTAACTAACTCTAACCAATTAACTAAAAGTAGTTAACAAACAAATGCACATGCACTATCCTAATTTGAAATTTACCAAGCAAAAGGAAAGTTATAATGTCCAAAAAGTCCAATGTCCTTGTTGTGTCCAAAATACAAGACAAAATCCTACTACACAAAGCCTAAGAATTGAAAAACTTTGCCTAAGTTCTACTAGTTACAAAGCTTTTGCCTCCTTTACAAGTGTCTTCACAAGTCCTTCTTGATGTATGAGCTCCACTTTACCTAGCAAAAGAACACAAGGCAACAACTCCAAACAAGATTTGGTTAATAGAAATCACAAAGAGACTTTAAACCTCACAAAAGTGTATCTCTCAAGTGTATGCCTTCTCTTAGAGATTATCAAGCTCAATCAATTTCCACACCAATCTCAAGTGTTTCAATATGCTACCCTCACTTAATGGCAAAATGGAGTGATCTTAGAAGTCCAAAAGAATACAAACTCAAGACAAAACTTTAAGAAGCAAAAATGACAAACTAAAAAGGCTCAAGAAATAAAGGCTACTCAAATGGAATAGAATGAAGGATCAACAATTAACTTGGAATGACAAGACTCTAAAAGCAAATAAAAGTTCAAAAGAATGAAAGCTAACTTGGAATAGAATTGAAATTGACAAAACAAGACAAACAAGAAAATAAATGCAAGAAACAAAGTTTAAGGTATAACCTAGCCTAGAAACTCTAAACTTGCAAGAATAAGCAAGGAAATGAACAAGTCTTAGAAATGTCAAGTAATGAAGTACTTTTCTTTTGGTATTAGTAATTTCGAAATTTGGTGATGATGTTTTGGTGTGTCTAATTCAACTTAGCAATGAGGCTTTCTTTTCAATACTCTTTTCCTTGTTTGGTACCTTTCTTTTCTTTTGATACTTTTCTTTTCTTTTGATACTTTTCTTTTCTTTTGCCTCTCAAGAGTTCAAGATAACAACACCAATTTTATAATACCAAAACCGAATTGCACAAATGGTTCAACTAGTTCAATTAATGCTTCTTGCTTAAGGTAAACTATGCAACCTTCTCCCAAATTGATGTATAGGAGGTGACTAAATTTTTTTTTTTTTGACAAGTTTTGTTTTTGATGCAAGCAAGATGACAATAGGAATGTAAAAGAGATATCCTAATAGTGCAACAAAATTAAACCTAGAATCAAACTAAGAATAGAAACTAATAATCCTAAAAATTGAGTTGACTTTGGAGTGTCTTTAATGTGAGACCTCCTAACAAGAATGGAACCTTTGTAGGAGCTAATCAAGATGCTTGAATTGCCCCTATATCACACGGTTTTGCACACTAAAAAGGAGAAACAATTAACTTCCTAGAACTCTAGAAAAGGTTCCACATGGCACTTAACTAACTTCCTAAATTGGCTCTAACTAACAACTAACAATTAACTAACATGTAACAACAACCTAACCACCTAATAACCGAATTTAACATGTGCCAATTCTGAAATTTTAGAGACCAAAACAGAATGGTAACAATAACCAACCGAAAATGACCCTCCAATATGCAAAAAATTGAAACCACAAAGAAACTAGCACAAAAACTCAAAAGAACCAAGACTTTTTATGATTTTTCTATGTTAACATGGCATGAATAAGGCATATGAATGACTAAGAAACAGAATTCCAGCCAGCAAAAGAAGTGAAAAACGAAAATTAAAATGGAAGAGAAGAAGAAAAGAACCTCCCAAGGCTCAATGATACCACATGATGTAGGCTCTTCATGCACTTTCTTGAAGAGAGATGGATCTAGGGCTCTTTCTCCTATCTTCCTTCAAAGCAAGCTTGAGAACTTCTTCTTCAAGGCAAGGGAAACCGAAAGCTAAAGCCTAAAACTAGAGGAGAGTGACGCAAAAACAAAGGAAAAGAGAGTGGAAATGGAAGGAGAGAAGGTGGACAATGGAGGAAGGCTTGGAAAAAGGGAGAGGGAAAGGTTGGAGGCCACTTCCTAAGGTGGAGGAAGATAACTCCACTCACCACCAAGGGAGGGAGAAACCCCTTGGATAAGAGCTTGAGAGAGCTCTCAAATTCTAGAGAGAAGGAGGAGAATCTCTCACTAGAAACACTTAAGTGCTCTCAAATTTTGTAAATGAATTAATGGTGCTTGATTACAAAAGGAGAAGCCCTTATATAGGCCATGAGAATTTCGGCCAAGGACTAGCTAGATGGGCTTGGTCATGGATCCAAGGCCCATTAAGAGAAAAGATGAACAAATGGCCTATACATGGCCCAAAAGGGAAAGTACAAGGCCCAAAAGTGGCCCATTTGACCTTGTAAGGCCCAAAGCTATCCTATAAGCCTAGAGAAACTATTTAGAAAGTATATTACAAGTAAAGTACATATAGATCCTCGTAGGTTCCTTATTGGGCTTAGGCCCACTAGAAGAGAGAAAAGAGAAAAGGGCTTTATGGATGCTCTCTTTGGCCCGTTTGGTCTTTGCCCTTGTGAGGGGACCTCTATATGCTTCAAGTCCTTTCTCCAATGTAGTGTGAGGGTCTTCCTTGGGTATGTCCACATTACCTTTACCTTGAATTACAATCATCCAACTTAATATTGTATTAAGATAAACTAAAACTAAAGATTTAATACCTCTACTTCGATTGTAACCAATCATTTCCTTATCTTCAAACCATGTGATTTTGAATCCTACTCTTGTCACATCTCTTCTCCTACCCGATTGAGGATGAGACCAATTTACCCTCTTGTAATTTCATCCTTTCATCTTGAACTGCTAGCTATATATCATATAACATATATTTTGGACACAGAAATTCAAACAAGAAGGAGTGAGAAACAAAATATAATACTTTACAGATAAGACATAAGCATAAGAGTTTTCACAATCTAATATAATAATTTCAAACACAATCATACACATAATCAATTATGAATGTAGAGTTTTCATAACATAACAATTATACTTTCATTCACAATCACCCACATAGAATGTCACAATCACATGAATGTCATGCAATGTTTTTGATACTACCATCTCATTCATTCTATGCATGTGGGACCTTAAAGTTTTAGTTTGCACTGGGCCAACTAGGAGTTTATACTGTTCCATAATTCTGGATAATAATAACATAAATGCCTTTGTAGCATATGAACAGCTCAACTAGCGTGGAAACACTTAGAGACTAGTCAGACTGAGAAGGTTTTTATTGTGAAAGTACCCGACACTTGGGAGCGACCCCAGGTCCCCTGAAGCACCCTTCCACACCCTCTCATCCCAAGGTTCGCATTTGAACCTCCTCTAATGTATCATCGGTTTCTATAATCTGTCCTCAGGCAATATCACATCTCATTTCTCTTTAATGATTCATGATGCATGAACTACTCGCATATTTAGTTGGTTAAGACTTTTAGAAACTCAATTATTAAATACCATAAAGGCTCACAAATCATCTCAATAATAAACTGTACGTTCCCATAAGTTCTTCTTTGAACTTCTGTTATACAGAAACAAAATTTAGTACAGTCTTCAAATTCAGATCTCACCAAAATTAAGTTTCCAAGTCTTAAATATCTCAAAACGTTCTCTTTAAAAACTTCATATATTTACATAATCTTTCCCAATTTAAATCTTAACTAGATTGAGTTTAGAAATCTCGACTATAATAAAATATCCTTTAGTTATTTCATTAGGGAAAACCAATTTAAATTTATAATTTCTAAAAGAAAATATTTTTTTAAATCATTAACTAAGAATACTTAAAACTAAAATTTTCTTTAAATCAAGAATTAATTATCTCAACCTCTAATTTTCATAAAATAGCTTCTTTTTAATACTAGATTTTATTCTAGAGATTAAAAATAAAGTTAATGAAAATAATTTCTAAGAAGAAATAAAAGACTAAAATAATGATAAAATACTTTCTCTTAGAATAAAAATTTAAAGAGTAAGGTAAGAAAAATTTTACTGAGTTTTAACTTTCCGTTATGCTTGCTAAATGCTCAAACTCCATATCACAAGGTAATCATTCATCAATCACAATCAAGTATTGTAATATCATCAATCACAATCAAATATCATCAAATCACAAAGATTATTAATCATAGTCTAGTATTATAAATCACAATATCATTAATCAAAATCAAATATTATTAATTATAATCAAATCAAATCAACTAAATATCAGTCATAAATATAATTCAAAATTTAATAGTTATTTAGATTAATAAGATTAATTTTAAGTCTTTATAGTCCATTCATGTAGGTCCATGTAGTCCAATCCTCGTATAGGTATATAGTTTAGTCCATACAGGTCATAATAGTCCAAGTCCTTACATAGGTTCAGTCTATTTCGCATAGGTTATCCAGGTATTTGCATAGGTATTCAGATCAAGTTACACAAGATACTTAATTTAAAATTTATTATAAATTTTTAAGTTAAATAGTTATTATTTTAAAATAATAATATTATTAAATTTTAAAGGAGTATGAGACTCCTCTCATTATTCTTATGTCTTTTCATATTATATTCCTATCTCACTCCCCTTACCTCTTGTATACTGATTCGTTATTGAAAATCCGTACGCGCCTCGTCTCCAAGTTCTAAAACATACCAATTTCATTTTAATATAGTTACAAGATGAAAATTAAGATTACTACTTAAAGCAGAAATGGTAAATTTTGAATAGTGAATAGTGAATATTGAATAATGAATCATAAATAGTAACAGTAAATAGTAAAACATGAATAGTAATGGTAAATAGTAAATCGTAAATAGTAACGGTAAATAGTAAATCGAAAATAGTAATGGTAAATAGTAAATTGTGAATAGTAACAGTAAATAGTAAAAGTGAATAGTAATTTACTATTTGAATAGTAATTTACTATTGAAATAGTAATTTACTATTGAAATAGTATTTTACTATTCAGAATAGTAACTTAAAATAATATTATTTCTAGTATAATAATAGATTTCTAAAAACGATATGAAAATAACCCTAAAAAATATAAAAGAGAGGTATTCTTACCTAAGGATTTTAGTAGAACCTTCTTCCAAAAAAAATTATTTCTCTCTCTTACTTCCACCACTATCTCACATGCACTACTATATTAAAAGAACTTAATCTGAAATTGTGAATTCTAAAGAAGAATTCCTTCGGTATTTATAGGAAGGAAAATTACTATGTATTTCATTATTTTAATATAAAAGTACTGTATATTTTTTGAAAATTCAATCCTGGTTACTATACATCTTTTGAAAATTTCATACATGCACAGTGTTTTGTATAGTAAATATCGGCTAAATTATTAAGCCAAATAGTAACCTTTCACTCGGTATATTTTAAATATTCAAAATCAGTCCTTTTTGAAATTTAACGATATTATATCAGTCCTCACTAATTTTATAATAAGTAATATAAAGTTTAAATTTTAAAAATCTAAAATTTTCTGTTAATAAAAATTTATTGGTACGTTTTTGATTTTTTTACGATTGGTAAAAATCAAGATTTTACTCAAACCGATAATTTTTAGATAAATCTACTTGAAATGGATTTTAGAAAATTTTCTTATAATTTAAATTCACTTTCTTGTAAATATTTTTAATTATAAGTAACTTTATATGAATTTAAAATTATTTAAAATATTATTTTATTAAAATATTTCAAAAGATTCATAAAAATTCCAGAAAATCATAAATATTATGTAGATCAAAAAGTTCTAAAGAACCATAGTCTAATTCCTTCAAAATTTTATTTTAAAATTCTAATAAGAGTTAAATCATAAATATGTAAAAACATAAATATAAAAACATAAAATAAAAGTTGTGAATAATAAATATATTTAAAATTCTTAATATAATTTCATTAATCAATGAATACTAATTAAGTCATTTTAAAATTCTCATTCAAATACATAAATATTATTATTATTTTATTTTATTTTATTTTAAAAACAAATAATTAAATATAAATACCAAAATTTCATAAAAAAATGATAATAATAAACTAACTAATAGTAAGTATTTCTCATTAAAGATATATTAATATCTATTTTCTATTTGTGTTGAAAATGGGATGTTACATTATTTGCTCTCCTCATCAATTGTTTTACACCAAATTGGCTAATGTTTTTATTTATAGTAAATATGTAAATTAAATATTGTTTTTGTTTTGTTATTTTAAAATATTATATGATTTATACCTAGATGAAAGAGCATGATTAACCAAAACATAATTATACATGAGGTTAAATGACAAAGTAACTAACAACATATATACATATACACGTGAGAGAGAGTGTGTGTTATGACTTGATAATACAAATTAAGATTATTGAAAAATCATGTTTTTAATTCTCATTAATCACACTTTGGGATCAACCCTATAGTGAGGGGTTTGAAAATTATGTTCAAATCTTAGATTTTAACACTTTCATTGTAAATCTATCTTTTGTTTTTCATTCTAAAGAAACGATAATTTTTTTCCAATGAATAATATGTCATCAATAAGGATGTTGACATAATACTAGACACAACAAGACCAATGGATGAACCACAATTCGAAAATTAGAAAAAAATAACACTCAAAATGAGAGTAAACATCAGAACGCTCAAGCCCAAATAAAATAATTAAACCCAAAAAAGTAAATGTCATGCTACTTTTAAATCTACATTTTAATAGTAACTCCAATTATACTAGAATACAATATTATAGTTGGATTATTACCTAATCAAGCCAAACCATTGCTCACCTTTGATTTTGATATGAGGACGTGATAGTGCACTTTAGACAAAGACAAAAATCAATTTTGTAATGTCAAACAATTTTAAATCTACATTCTAATTCCTCCCCCTCCCCCACATCGTCTTAATTGGTTTTTGCAATGTCAAACAATTAACAAAACAAAGCTGGAAATTACCAATTCTGGCTTGTAGCTATATACAAGTATTATGCTTCACATAATGTTTAAAAAGACAACATTGCACGGTTGATGGTCTTCAAATCATTTACCAACACCTAGGTTGGGTTCATGTTTTATGTTAACCATAAATATTCTCCTTTAAGAGATAGTTCTATTCAAGTTTTGGTCACAACTAAAATTTTGTCCTCCCAGATAAAACCTGAAATTTTAACAACAATCTTTATTTAAGTTATCAACTGAAATTTTTCCTACAATCTTTATCTGAGTTATCAACTAAGCCATAATCGATTTGTCAAATTAAATTCATTTGAAAGTATAATAATCTTACAAGTTGCATAAAAGGGGAAAAAATGCTCTTAGAAATGCTAACCAATATTAGTTTCTTTTTGAACCACCCATTACCAATTGTTGAAAAAGGTTTATTGTCAATTCATCTTTATCCTTAGTTTCAAACTTGACAAATGGGGGTGTTGAAAAAAATGAGAAATTGTATTCTTACATGTACATGTATGAAAAAAGAAATATAGAGAGAAACCGGGTGAAACCTGTAACAAGATATATATTTTTTTTGGTACGAAATTTTAGGAAGAGGGTTGGGGTTACTCACAATCCAAGGGCAGGGCATCAGATTCATGATCCCCTGAGGCCTGGCCCTGTGGCAGCCCAGCAAGCAAAGGCCTTATCCACAGATACATATTATTGAATTGTTGTATGAATAATATATAATATATCTTAATAATAAAAGTGACCCCACAGCACTGCAACAGAAGCAATTTTTTGAATCAAAACTCATCACACAAGATGGAGGTTCTGCCACATAAATACACAACTTTCATGGATCCCCACCATCACTGCCCAACCTAAAAGAACCACGCATAAAAGGTTTGCATTCACAGTCCTACCAAAAAGCACATGCAATAATAATAAAGAAGAGATTAAACCAAATCATGCACCTCAAAAGCCAAGAAAACAACGGTACTTGCCTCCCACCATGGATCGTGTATGCATACTGTTGTCTAGAAAACCTTGAGACAGAAAATGACAATGCTGACTTTGAAACAGGCTAGGCTCCACAACCAAATTCAATCAACTACAGTACATTTTTGCACTAAAATTATTTGAATGTGTGCGTTGGGCCTTGGGAGTTCCACAGGGAATCCAATTTAAGAATAACTTATAGCTATCTTTTGCTTAACCTGGGAATGATACATCAAATGTTTTACTCATCAACATTTGATATAACAAAACAACTATTGTTTACTGAGTGACATTTTCTGTTTCATTTCCTACTCCCACGTATTCAGAACGTCTGTTGAAGCAACAAACATCAATTTCATCCATCTTCTTAAAAAGGAATTGTAATACATCAATTTGTCACGATCAATCATCGCACATTCAGGATTAGAATACCAAAAATTTGCAGGAATTTCAAGTCAAAGCAAAAGCATTAATCAATGGATTCATGTGAATTCAAGTATATATACCGTGGATACCTTTCAATCATGTCCCTATTGTTTCCCTCATCCAAGGTAAATCAGGGTTAAGAGAAGATGGCATGCCAATATGGGCATCAGAAGAAACTGAAAATTTCCCCTTATTTGACCACTGCCAAATTTTGGAAACAGAATAGCTCTCCCCTTTACTGACACTTCTAATACTTTTTGATTCAACATCCCCTTCAACCCGAAGCTTCTCCAAGTTCTCAGTTCCTTTCACATCGCGGCCTTGTCTGTGCTGGCTCAAGGCTATCCGGAGGTCTGAATTGCCAAGCACATATTGGTAAGATCCCATGGAGTAACATCTCCTTGCATCCAAATTACTACTACTAGTCTCTCCTCCACAAGTCTCCTCCACTGCCTCCACATCAAGCCTTCTGAATTTACCAAGCCTTACAGGGAAAACCCCTTTCTCCACAGTCTCTTCAATTTCAACCGTTTTCTGTCTCGCAACGAATTCGTTTTCTCCATTGCAGGGGCAGCCGTCATCATCCCTCAAATCATCAAAATCAAACATTGGATTTTCAATGGAAAAGCCAGGAGTGAGGAGTGTTCCCCGACAAAGTGGGCATGAGGAGTTTGACAGAAGCCAGGTGTCTATACAACTGATATGAAAAGCATGGCTGCACATAGGGAGCAATCTGAGCTTATCCTTTTCAGAAAACTCACAGAGACAAACAGCACAATCAAATGGCTCCTTCAAACCCTTTATCTCCTTGTAGTGGAAAACAGGAAGGGCATCAATGAAAGCCTGGTCCAGACCAGAGTCATGCAGATGGAAAAGCTGCTGAAGCTGTCTCTGAAGAGCATCAGAGGAGGAAATTTCCTGCTGCCTATTGGACTGTGCAGATGCTGAGGAAGATGGGTTCTTTATGAGAAATCTAACAAGCAGATGGAGCACACCAGAAATGAAGAACAGAACAGCCAGAATCACTATGATGAAAAGAATAGCAGGACTAATTCTAGCAGCAGCAGATGATGACATTGATTCTTTGTGGAAAGCACCTGAAAAGGGGGGTGAAGGTGAAGAAGGCAAAACCGGTGGAGGGTAGCTACTCCAGTAACCATCTTTTTGTTGGATTTGATGTTGAATCCAAGCCATCTTCAAATGGGTATGGTCAAAGGACCACTTACTATACATCCTTTCCCAAATCCCAAAAGTCATAAACGTGGACCCATAAGGCATGCCCTTGCTCAACTCCTCCTCGTACTATGACTCTCCTAGTAACATTTTCAGACACTACACACAACCAAAAAGTGAAACACTTGCAACTCCCATTTCACAACCCTCACATACCACAGAAAATAAATGTATTATAGGTGGTTTTGGACAAATGTGCACTAGAACTCTTTTTATTATATATTATTGGGTAAATCATTACAAATGAAAGGTAAATATAGAGGCAGTGATGGAGCAATAAATAACAGGAGAGAAACCAAACCAACATGTGATGTGTCTTTTTTTATGGAAAAAAAAACATGATACTTATAATAACAACAACAATAATCATATCTGGAACTTAACTCACCCAACTAGTTTCTGGGGGGTCCATTGTTTGAAAAAGCTATGAAATGAAACTCTGAAACTGATGGGTTAAAGACTTGCAGGTGCCGGAATGAACCCTAAGGTGCAGTCCTTATGAGTTGCTTAAGCCTTAAATAGAGGTAACACTCCGAGAAAAAAGAAAGTGAAGTGTGAAACGCCTTTCTCTTGGCTCTTTCTCTCTCGTCCTTGTCGCGTTTGGGCACAGCCAAAGAGAGAGAGAAGCAGCACTTTCCAAAGTGGGAGGTAAAGGATGACAAAAACGAACACTTGTATTTTAATCTCAGACGCAATAATGGCGCGTGGGAATCAGTTCGTTAATTGTATTTTCTTTGATCGTTCCTCCTGCTAAATACCAAATATGAAGTGTGCGGACATTTTAAAAAATTAGGGTAGGTGAGTTTTCAACATGTTTTTAAATTAAAAATTTTTATTTTTGTTTTATTAATATGTGTTTTTAAAATATTTGTTAGTATTTAAAAAAAATAGATTAATTTTTTTGAGAAGTAGAAATTGTTAAAAATGATTTTTTTAAAATAAAATCTTTTTAATATAGAATTAAAATATGTTCACTTATCTACTAAACTTATTGGTTAGTTATTGTACTTTTACTATCAAATATTTGAATGGTTGGGAGTAACTTGACCGGTTAACTTCCTTAAGAATTATGAAATTTTAAGGATACAACTGAAAAGTATATAGGTGGCAAAATGAGCTTATAAGTCAAGTTAGCCCATTTTACATTAGGTTAGGGCTTTTTTCGGGTCAATCTTATAAAGCTGATAAAAATTTAAGTTTTGATTTTAGATGCCCAATCCATCTATTTGTACATGTAGGCCAAGCGGGTCGTATAATTATTTAAGGGAAATATTAAGGTCGTTTGATTTGTGTTGGATATGAGTTTTTTTTTTTTTTTGTCAAACTAACTAAGCTCAAATTTTATTTGAGATTCAATTTTATATGCCTAAGTTAGAATGACACCCATGCAGGTTTGGGCAGGGAACTTTAGATATCTATATTTTAAAAATTACTTTTAACCATCCCTATATATGTGTTTCAAAATTAGCCGCCTATCCTCATTCCCGCATGGGGAACAACTTCAATTCTCATACTCGTACCTTCTAGGTACGTAATTACCCGTACCTAACTCATTGCCCATATTTTAATTAAATAAATCATCACTTTATATTATTATTACAAAGCATGACAAGTAAAATAACTTCCTAACATAGATGTTGGTGCCTCGAAGAAAAGGAAATTCGCATGAAGCTATGAATCGATGAATAAATATTTGAATATTAAAACCTAATATCTATTTTTTTTATAATTAATAAATGATTAAGTGATAGGGTAATATACAAAATAGTTGTAATTTAGTGGATTATTAAGTATTAACACTTAGTCGTGTAAATAGTAAAATAGAAAACTCAATAGCTACTATAACACAAAAAGTTTGCTTTATTAATATTAGTTGTTAACTAAGTGACCTCAATTACTCAAAAGGGGGGTGAACTGAGTATTAAAAATTTTCTTTGGAATGCTTTTGAAATTGATTCTTTAATAAATATACTTGATGAAGATGATAAATTTAATCACAAGTAATAGCAATTTATACACAAGACAAATTAACAAGTACTTAATATATGACAAATAAATTTACTTGATAGTTAAACGGTTGTTTCAAATAAAATTAACAATTTATAAACTCAATAAATTAGACAAGCAATTTAAGTACACAAATTTAAAAGAGTTTAGGAAAGAGAGATTTGCAAACCGATATATATGAATTCCACCACACCGGTGTACGTCTCACCTCCAAGCAACCCACTTGGAGGATTTCCACTATTAGAGATTAGAGATACAACTTTGAACAATCGCGGCTTCCTAGTGTCCCACACTCAAGAACCCAATTCTCACAAGTACAAGGGCACCTCACCCAATCTCACAATTACAAGGTTGAAACCCAACCCAAGTTCTGGGAGTTTTGGTGTTTAGGATTACAAGGGTAACTCTCCAAATAGAGTAGATATACAAATTTAAGCATAAAATAATTTTCCTCACAGGCTAACTCTCAAAAATTAATTATAAGGAAATGAGATAGAGAGCTAATTTTGCCAATATTAGAACAGAGAGCTACAGAGGAAGAAATGAGAAGGAATTGCTTGCTGAGAAAAACTGACGCTTGAAACCTTCATTTCCTTCTCTATTTATTGGCCAAGGAATACGCTCCGTCTGAATAAAATATATTTCTTCAGTGCAGTGGTTTCATAAAATGCGTAATGCAGTCCCTAAAAATCCGTAGTGCCTTAAGACATTCCTGCTTTTCATGCATGATTCCATCCATGATTTCGTGTAGGAATTGATTCATTTAGTTGAAAACTGCGTCAAAATGTCACATGAATTGATTCTTGAAGTGGGGAATTGATTCCAATAGCGAATGAATCGATTCTTGAGTAGATGAATCGATTCCTGGGTGAAAGAGGAATTGATTCTTGTTAACATGAATCGATTCCTGGTGGCCATTCTACACGTGAATCATTTCCTGGTGTCAATGAATCGATTCTTGGGTGCTTCATAACATAGGAATCGATTCCTGGGGCTGATCCTCTTTATTTTTCAAGTGTTGTGTGTTTTAGTACATATGGGTCCATTTTTTATGATGTCTTGCATGCTTTTAGAACATCAATTTTTGATTTCTTAAATGTTTATCCTTCAAATATATGCATTACTAATTTCTTGAACATTTTGTTTGTCATAATCAAAACCTGTTTCAACATATAAACACATTCTCCCCCTTTTTGATGATGACAACAAATGTTCATCTCTTGGGGTGTTAGTTTGATAATCACGATTTAAGTTCATAAGCTCCCCTTTACAAATATAATCACATACCTCTCATTTTTCCTTTTTTACAAGTACTGTTAAATACCACTTGTTGATTTTAGAAAAAATTATTACTTATTAAACTCCCCCTTAATCATGTAATGGATAATACTCCCCCTTAATCATGTAATGGATAATACTCCCCCTTAATCATGCAATTTTATCTTCTCCCCTTTGGCATCATCAAAAATGCAAGATATTAATAAGATAATATTTTATTAAGAGATTTAAAAGGAGTACATAAATTAAGGAAAGCATAATCATATCATGAACAACTCTAAGGATTAAAAAAAATCTAATGTTGGAGATTTGTTGGGACAAGTCATCATATCGATCATTCATAGTATTCTCTACTTGATCAAAGCGTGCATTCATGTTGGTCTCTATAGTGTCCAAACGAGCATTCATCGCATCAAAGCGAGTGTCAATATGAGAGGTTAACCTATTGAAGAAAGCGTCATTAAAATTTGTAGCAGGTTGAGAAGGTGCTTGTTCTTAAGGTTGATCTTCATTATCATTACTATGTTGTGCATGTGGGGGTGAGTATTGTCAAGCGTCATCTTGGTTATACCAACCCATTTTGGAGAGATGAGTGCCTCTAATTTTACCTTTGTGACCAACTATTTTTTTTACCTCATTTGAAAGGTCGACGTTGAAGTGCTTAAGGAGCTTGGTAATTAGGACAGCATAAGGGAGTTTAGTGAGAGTCTTGGAATCAATCATGTGGTTTCGAATAAGCTTGATCCAATTGATTTCTTTTTCATGAAGCATAGCCTAAAGAATAAGAGTTTGGGTTTCACTCACTCTAGTATTATTGGATCCCTTAGGAAGAATGATCTTAACCAAGCAATAATGGAGAAGACGATGATCGATGTTTAATTGCCCTACAATGCTTTTAGAGACAGAAGATATACCAAGAAAAGAATGAGCATCAATAAGATTATAAGCCCAATCAGGAGAAGGGTTAGCTCCAAAGAAATTAACATTGTTGATTGGAAGTTTTCCAACCAAATGAAGGACATTATCATCAAGAGAAATAGTTACCCCTTTGATTTTTACGATGCAGCGTCCATTTGAGATTCTCAAGGTTGAGTAGAAGGCTCGAATCAACTCGGGGTAGAAAAAGTTTTCTTCAAGTGCAACAAATTCTACTAGATTTTGTTGCCTAAGGACATTTAGAACAACAAAATCATGTTCTTCGAAGAGTGGAACATCAAGCTAATGAGGGGGTATGAGAAGTTTTTCAGAGTAGTTTTCAAGATATTTCTCAAGTTGGTGTTGATTATCAAACAACCTTGAGAGGTCATTGATGTTGGAGGATGAGGAACCAATATTTCCTCTTCTTTTCTTTCTATTTTGAGATGAGGAGGCCATGTATTTTAGAAAGAAAAGAGAAGAAACAAAGAGTTTTAGAGGAATTTTTAGAGAGTGTGAACAAGAAATGCGAAGTAGTGTGGCAAGATTATGCGAAAATCAGGCTGTTCTTAGACAGGATTTGATGGGGGAATCCATTCATTCAGGGAGGAATCGATTCATCTAGTGGAATTTCACCAATTTTGTGCCCAAGGTCACGTGGGAATCGATTCACCTTTATGGGAATCGATTCCTTCCTTTTATCATGCGCAGATTTGAAGCGAGAAAGGGAGTCAGAATCATGGGAAAAAGTTATTGTCTTATTCACGTAGATGCTTGGAAAGATGCCCCTTGGAATTCTTCAATTTATGTGAAGTCATGAGAAAGCTATGGATTTGTCTTCTTGTCTTAAGAAAACATGTGAGTTTGAAGAGAATCTTGAAGAATTGGAAGCATCAGGAGATGAATTATGTAGAAGAGTTCATAAGAAAGCTTTGCCTTTTGCCATATTAATTTGAATTCAATCAGAATACCTTCGAAGGCTTTTAAAGAGAATTTTGAAAAATGGTAAGCAATTTTAAGAATCAGTATTCTTTTATCAAAATTAATAATATATTAAAAAATATCAAAAAATTCAAAGATATTAAATATTTTTAAGTGATCTTTTCAAAGTTTTAAAAAAATGCTTATCAAAATATTAATTAAAGATATTGTTTGTTTTTAAAAGAAATAAGTTCAAGAATTAATCTTTAAAAAATTTATGATAATTGACAAAACGTTCATATGAAATAAATTTTAAACATAGTTTGAAATTTCTAAAATTCCTAATTCTCGTCTAATATTTATAAATTGCTCCTCAGGGTTTAGTAAAAATATCAGCTAGTTGTTTAGCTGTTTCAACATATTCAAGAATGCAATCCCCTTTCAAAACATGATCTCGTATAAAATGATGCCGAATCTCAATATGCTTAGTTTGAGAGTGCATAAAGGGATTTTTGGAGATGTTAATCACGCTAGTGTTGTCACACTTAATGGGTATTTGATCTAAGACAACACCAAAATCAAGAAGTTGTTGTCTCATCCATAGGATTTGAGCACAACAACTCCCAGCTACAACATATTCTGCCTCAGCTGTTGATAAAGCGACGCTGACTTGTTTCTTATTATGCCAAGAAACAAAAGAACTACCAAGAAAATGACAAGTACCACTCGTACTTTTTCTATCTAATTTACAACCCGCAAAATCAGAATCAGAATAACCAATCAATGTGCATTCGGCACCTTTGGGGTACCATATGCCAACATTTTGAGTGCCAACTAAATATTTCACAATTCTTTTGACTGCAGTTAAATGACATTCCTTGGGACATGCTTGAAATCTAGCACACATGCACACAGCAAACATGATATCAGGCCTACTCGCAGTTAAGTAAAGCAAGGATCCAATCATACCTCAGTATTTTGTGATCTCAACATCTTTACCCTTCTCATCTTTGTCTAGGTAGCATGATGTGCTCATAGGTGTTGCTATTTTGTTAGCCTTGTCCATTTCAAACCTTTTGAGAAGTTCCTTACAATATTTGGATTGACTTATGAATGTCCCTTCTTTGGTTTATTTGATTTGTAGTCCAAGAAAAAAGGCAAGTTCTCCCATCATAGACATTTCAAATTCATCCTGCATAATCTTGGCAAACTCTTTGCAAAGAAGTTCATTAGTTGCACCAAATATTATGTCATCGACATAAACTTGTATCAAAAGAATATCTTTATTTTTGTGCTTTATAAATAGTGTAGTATCAACCTTTCCTCTTTCAAAATCATTTTCTAAAAGAAATTTACTTAGTCTTTCATACCAAGCTCTTGGAGCTTATTTTAAACCATACAAAGCTTTTCTCAATTTGAAAACATGATTTAGAAATTTGTAATTTCCAAAACCATGAGGTTGATCTACATATACTTCTTCTTGAATGTATCCATTTAGAAAGGCGCTTTTGACATCCATTTGATAAAGTTTAAAGTCCATGCAACAAGCAAAAGCTAACAGCAGTCTAATTGCTTCTAGTCTAGCTATGAGAGTAAATGTTTCTTCATAATCTATCCCTTCTTGTTGATTATAACCTTTAACAACTAGCCTAGCTTTATTTCTAGTTATAATTCCATTTTCATTAAGTTTATTCCTAAAAACCCATTTAGTGCTTATTACTTGGTGATCATTGGGTCTTGGCACAAGTTCCCAAACTTGGTTTCTTTCAAATTGATTTAACTCTTCTTGCATAGCCAACATCCAATGTTCATCAATAATAGCCTCATTAATGGTTTTAGGTTCAATTTGAGAGACAAAGGCTAAATGATTACAAGCACTTCTAATAGCATTACGAGTACTTATGCCCTTTGTTATTTCACCTATAATGTTGTCCAAAGGATGATCTTTTGAAGTGATCCACTCCTTTTGTTGAGGTTCCTCATTTGGGGTTGCTTCTCCTTTGTTGTTGACTTTTTCTTCTTCTTTATTATCCAATGTCATCTCTTGGAAGGTACCTACAAGATCATCAACAACTTCCTTTCTCAGAGGAATTTGGTTAACTTCATCAAATTTAACATGAATGGACTCTTCGATAGTACAAGTTCATTTGTTAAAGAGTTGATATGCTTTGCTAGTAGATGAATAACCTAGAAATATTGCCTCATCAGATTTTGCATCAAACTTCCCCAGATTATCCTTTCCATTGTTTAACACAAAACATTTACATCCAAATACATGAAAATAGGAAATATTTGGTTTTCTACCTTTGTAAAGTTCATAGGGGGTTTTCCTTAAAATATGCCTTATCAAACATCTATTCATTACATGACAAGTGATATTTACTGCATCGGCCCAAAAATATTTCACAATATTGTTGTCATTAATCATAGTTCTTGCGAGCTCCACTAAAGATCAATTTTTCCTTTCAGCTACTCTATTTTGTTGTGGAGTTCTAGGAGCCAAAAAATTATGTTCAATTCCAAATTTTTCATAAAACTTTTTGAAAGGTTAATTTTCAAATTCTCCCCCATGAATGGTTCTAATGGATGCGATTTTCAAATTTTGTTTGTTTTGGATAATCTTAGCAAGTTTCTTAAATGCTTGATATGCTTCATTTTTATGATTAAGAAATAATGTTCATGTATATCTAGAGTAATCATCCACAATCACAACACCATAGTAATTTCCACCAAAGCTTTTTACCTTAGAAGGTCCAAATAAATCCATATATAAAAGTTGTAAAGGTCTGTTTGTTGAAACAATATTTTTTGCTTGAAAAGAAACCTTTACTTGTTTTCCTTTTTGACATGCGCCATAAAATTTGTTTTCAAATTTCAGCTTTGGTAAACCAATTACTAAATCTTTTGAAACAAGTTTGTTTAAATGGTCATATGAATATGGGTAATTCTTCTATGCCATAGTCATGATTCATCCTCTTTAGTTATGAAGCATTGCACATCATTTGAAGCAAGACAATCAAGATTAATCATATAGATGTTATCAACTCTTTGACTAATAAATTTTATTTCCTTGTTTAGTTTATTTTCAATTATGCAACAATTTGATTCAAAAACAATTTTATAGCCTTTATCATATAATTGACTAATACTAAGCAAGTTATGTTTAAGTCCTTCAACATATAATACATCATTTATAGAAGTGGAAGAGTTTTTACCAACATTTTCGATTCCTAATATTCTTCCCTTCGTGTTGTCTCTATATGTAACAAATCCTTTATTTTATGGAGTAAATGATATAAATTTACTTTTATCTCCCGTCATGTGTTTAGAACACCCACTATCCAAGTACCAATGGGTGTTACTTACTTTAAAGCATACCTACAAAACAAGTCAAGTTAGAGAACTTGGTACCCATTTTATGTTGGGTCCTTGTAGGTTAGTTTGTGAAAATGTTCCTTTAGGAACCTATACTTTTCTTACAACCTTTGGTCCTAATTTTCTAACATTACAATTAGAGGCACTATGTCCTTTAAAACCACAATGATTACATTTCATAAAAGGTGAAGATGATTTACTAGGTGGTACAAAGAAATTCTTGCAATGTTTCTCTTTCTTGTAAATACTAGATCTTGAGTTTAATCCTAATCCAGTTTTATCAAACATGTAACATTGTTTTCCAAGTAAAGCATTTAAATTATCTCTACCGTTTGTAAATTTGTCAAGAGTTTTGTTCAAGTCTAAAACTTTCTTTTCTAATACATCATATTTCTTGACAAATTCACATGGTTTGATTTTAGAGCATGCTTGATTATCTACAACTTTCTTTTTCAAGATCTCATTTTCTTTTACTTGTTCAATAAGATGCATCTTAAGAGTTTCTATGGTTTTTCTTGATAATTTATACTTGTTTGATATTTTAACAAATTTGTCATATAATTCTTCAAAGGCATCAAGTCATTCATCTTTATCTAAGTCATGGAAGTTTACCTCATTTTCTTCATCTTGATGGTCGGCCATAAGACATAGGTTGGCTTCTTCATTTTCTGATTCGTCCAAACTACTTACATCGTTTGCATCCCATGCTATGTATGCTCTTCTCTTTCCTTTTTAATTTTTGTTTTTCTTTTTAAGATTTGGATAATCCACCTTGAAGTGTCCTTCCTTACCACATTCAAAACAAGTAGGTGAAGAATTATTATCTTTAGAAGTAGATTTCTTACCTTTGGAAGTGAAGTTCTTTTGGAATCGTTTATTTCTCATAAATTTTCTAAAACGCTTCACAAATAGGCCTATCTCATCATCATCATTATCTAGGTCACTTTTGGATTCATTCTCCTTGATTGAAGTGGCTTTAAGAGCTAGTCCCTTTTTCTTAAAGGACCTTTCTTCTTCCTCCGCAATCTTTAAATCTTTTAGTTCTTGCTCTTGTTCTTGAAGCTTACCAAATAGTGTAGCAAGAGACATCTCATTTATGTTGGGAGATTGCTTGATGGCAGTAACAAGAGGTTGCGATTCCATAGTAAGACTTTTTAGAACTTTATGGATGAGCTCCTTGTTAGTATAAGATTTACCAAGAGTAATAAGATGATTAATAATCAAAGTAAATCTCTTTTGAAGTTTTAAAATAGTTTCACTGGAATTCATTCTAAAGCTTTCATATTGACTAGTCAAGGTACTGATTTTAGAGTCTTTAACATCACTAGTTCCTTCATGAGTAACTTGAAGGGTATCCCACATTTCTTTTGCAGATTAACATGTTACAACTCTAAAAAATTCGTCACGACCTAAGGCAAGAGTAATAAGATTTTTGGCTTTGTAATTGTATTGAACTTTCTTTTCTGCATCACTTGTCCAATCATCCATGGGTTTTTCAATTTGTCTACCATCAACAGTATGTATAGGTATAAAAGAACCATTTTCAATAGCATTCCATATTTTTAAATCAATTGATTGAACAAAGATTTTCATTCTTTCTTTCCAAAAAGCGTAACCCTCACTATTGAAACTGGGAGGTCTATTTGTGGCACCACCCTCGGGAAAAACGTTAAGAGAAATAGAGGCCATCTTGTTCTCTTGAAGCTGTTAAGCTTGATCTACCAAGAGTCAAACTTTGATACCACTTGTTAACCAAGTGGCCTCAATTACTCAAGAGGGAGGGTGAATTGAGTATTAAAAATTTTCTATGGAAGGCTTTTGAAATTGATTCTTTAATAAATATACTTGATGAAGATGATAAATTTAATCATAAGTAATAATAATTTGTACACAAGACAAATTAACAAGTACTTAATATATGGCAAATAAATTTACTTAATAGTTAAATGGTTATTTCAAATAAAATTAACAATTTATAAACTCAACAAATTAGGCAAGCAATTTGAGTTCAAAAATTTAAAAGAGTTTCAGAAAGAGAGATTTACAAATCGATATATACGAGTTCCACCACACCGGTGTACGTCTCGCCTCCAAGCAACCCACTTGGAGGATTTCCACTATTGGAGATTAGAGATACAACTTTGAACAATCGTGGATTCCTAGTGTCCCACACTCAAGAACCCAATTCTCACAAGTACAAGGGCACCCCACCCAATCTCTCAATCTCACAATTACAAGGTTGAAACCCAACCCAAGTTCTAAGAGTTTTGGTGTTTAGGATTACAAGGGTAACTCTCCAAATAAAGTGGATATACAAATTTAGACACAAAATAATTTTCCTCACAGGCTAACTCTTAAAAATTAATTACAAGGAAATGAGACAGAGAGCTAATTTTGCCAATATTAGAACAGAGAGCTACAGAGGAAGAAATGAGAAGGAATTGCTTGCTGAGAAAAACTGACGCTTGAAACCTTTATTTCCTTCTCTATTTATAGGCCAAGGAATACACTCCGTCTGAATAAAATATTTTTCTTTGGTGCAGTGGTTTCATAAAATGCGTAATGTAGTCCCTGAAAATCCGTAGTGCCTTAAAACATTCCTGCTTTTCATGCGTGATTCCATCCATAATTTCATGCAGGAATTGATTCATTTAGTTGAAAACTGCGTCAAAAATATCACATGAACTGATTCCTGAAGTGGGGAATTGATTCCCATAGCGAATGAATCGATTCTTGAGTAGATGAATCGATTCCTGGGTGAAAGGGGAATCGATTCCTGTTAACAATGAATCGATTCCTGGGTGCTTCATAATGTGGGAATCGATTCCTAGGGCTGATCCTCTTTATTTTTCATGTGTTATGCATTTTGGTACATATGGGTCCATTTTTTATGATGTCTTGCATGCTTTTGGAACATCAATTCTTGATTTCTTGAATGTTTATCCTTCAAATATATGCATTACTAATTTCTTGAACATTTTGTTTGTCATAATTGAAACCTGTTTCAACATATAAACACATTAGTAATATACTAGTTTTTTGTTTTACTTTTATTTTTAAAATTTAAAAGTTAACAAAGGTATATAAAAAATAAAAATTATAGGTATATAGGAAAGGTGTAGGGCGGGGTGACTAGTATAATACTCATCTCCATACTCATACCCGTAAAGTAATTCCTCATCCTCATTAAGAGGGTAACCCTCCCCATTATGGATAATTGATTGTCATCCTCATGCCTAAGCTCATTTATTTTGTGGGTTCAGGTGGTGACTGATCTCTTCACTTACTTGTATACACCTTAATTCCCTAACTTATAAGTATCTTAATGAGTGAGATAACTAGCTCAAGATAAATTATAAAATATTTTGAAAATCATATTATCTCTATTATTAATTATATATCAAGAACCTAATTATTATATAATAATTACCGAATGAAAATTTTAATATATCCTCTATTTATTAATTAGATTTTTTTCTCTATTTTTTCTTCATTTATTCCTTTGTGATGATAAAATGATATGTTCGTGGAAAAGTAACATTTAATATTTAACACCCTAGGTTGTATGTATGTTGTTACATATGTGGTGTGAGATACAGACCTTAGCTAGGTCAGTGTCAAGAATTTTTATGAATAATGAGACTGTGTGTTGAATTTATATGAGCTATAGGTGAATAGAGACTTTGAGAAAAAGGAAAGTTATAGAGTTAGGCTTATTGGCCAGAGTTGGTGATTTAAATAATCCTCCTAAGATTTATCAAAATTTCAAAATCTATTTTCTATGGTTCCGTTTATCTCGGGTGCAGAAAATTTTGTGCACGTTCCGTAGATTTTAGCATAACTTTGTGTCCTAACGTCAAAATTTTGTGAACGGTTCTTATCTTAAATTTTTTGTAACAAAATTCTCTACAACTCTCGTGAGACACCTAAGCCCAGTTCCAAACCCATTAGTCCCAAATTGCAAAATGGTTCGCTAACTAGTAGCCACATAATCCACTTGAACACCTTTTAATATTTTAGGTACAACTTTCTCTATAGTTATCGGAATCGAGTGATTCTTTTCTTGAAATTTTCATCATGGAATTCCCTACAATTCTTATGAAGACCACAAAGGCTGATTTTGTACATAAACTTCCCAATTTTTATTTTAAAATGTTGATCTTGGAATTCATATGGCATCTAAACCTCTTTGGTATTTTGACCATAACTTTTGCTATATTTATTGAAATTGAGTGATCTTTAGCTCATTGGAAAGAAGAGAAAAAAATATACAACTTTTATGTTTATCATTTTACCTAGTTTGTAAAGGCACTCATTCTTATTTTAGTGTCAAAAGAACAACAAAAATCTGCCACCCAAGACAACTTATGTATCTATGTCCAATTTGCACTAGACTTTGTGCCAGGTTTTATCACTTCTTCACTACCACTTTTCTGCTCCTCAACATGTCTCTACCTCTCCATACTCTTTTGGCCCACACTTAAGCCAATTTCTGTCTCTTTTCACATCATATTTTTACCTCCTACTACTCACACTTTACCTCACATCATACCATCTCTCATTTCTAATGCCACTCACATACAAGTCTCATATTCACTTCTCCATAAACCATCACCAAATACCTCCCCTCCTTTTAAACTCTCCAATCATTTCACATTTCTTCCTCCCAAGTCTCTACCTGTTAGGGAATCTCTAGTGCATGAGCAGCGGAAATACAAGGATTCCTATAGGATTGCAAAGCGCTGTGTTTCAAAGCATAAGACAAACACAAAAGAAATATTGCGTTTTAGGATTACCTTTTGAAGAAAATCAAGTCGAAGCAGTCATAGCCTCATCCTTTAGGAGTTTACACGGGTACTCCCACCAGAAATGCTACACCTTCCAAATGCTAGTTTGACGGCGTGTAGCTTTTACAACTTTTACGTATTTTGTGTCTCTTTTTGGTTAGCCGCCTATGAGCATCTTATGCTCTATTTATAGGCTTAGGTTTGACCTAATTTGCTCTCTAAAGAGTGGGCTCCTTACTTATTCTAAATGAGTTAGGCCCAATAGTTTTATTTTAGTCCAGCTAAAATAAAAAGCTATTTTCTGATGAGCTTACTCTATGTGTGTGACCCTATAGGTAAAATACTCGGTTATATTAATAATAAACTATTTTATTATTAATATAAAATAAGAGCAGCATCTAGCAATGCATCGTTATGTGTGAATATTATTTAATATCAACATAACCTATAAGTGATAATTATTTTATATGTTTGTTTCTTTTGTCACGATATCCTAATTGGTTGATAGCCAACCGCAAGCGCACGGGGTATCGCGTAATAAAAAGTTATAGTTCCCACAAGGATTATTCCCAAGTACCAACTCACAATGATTTAATTATCTAGACGATTCATTTCAAAGTAAAAGGTGCAGTAAAATTAACCAAGAACTAAAAACTATTGGAAGAAAACTAAAATAGAAATCCTTCTTTTCAAATCAAGATAAAAAAGGCTCTTGGGAATCAGTAGGTTTATATGCCATGTACCAAATCTAAAATTACCCCTTTCTTTGTTATTCAATTTCTATTCCTAAGGCAGATTCCCCCTAGCTAATTAGTGAATTCCTCTCGAAACCTCACTAACGTACCTAATTATCAAAGAACCGCATTCAATTTGTTAATTAGGTCCTTTAGGTTCTATGAAAATCCCATTATTCCTCAAAGAGTTTTGCTTACTTTCGTAACCCAAATCCCTAGGTCCAATTTCATGCGTTCTAACGATATGCCAATCTCTCAATCATCCATATTGTTTAAATTCATCTAACCTTATGTCTAAGCCATTAGAAGCATTAAGACCTCATGAAATTGAATAGTAAATAGAAATCCAATAACAAAAGAAAATACAGTAACCTAATTTGATACATACATATTTCCCCCCAAATCCCAAGAATAGGAAATTAGTTCCTCATGGAAGAGGTTACCAATCCATAAATTACAAGAGTTTGTCCCATCATTCAGAAAATAACGATTACAAAAACAAAGGATTAAAGGTAGAAGAAGAGTTCTCACTAATCTTCCAATCTCTTGCCCCAAGCTTGAACCCTTGATCTTTCCTCTTGTTTTCTTTCTCCAAATCTTCAAGAAGAATCCTCAAACTTTTCGCCCAAAAAACTGTCTTGTCTATTCTCTATCTCCCCCTTTTCTTTTGCCTACTTTCTTCACTTAAAATTTGATGAAAACCGAAAGTAACTGCTGCAGCGTGTAAAATCCACTGGCAGTGGATTGCACTGTGTTACACCCAAACGATATTAATTAAGAAAACTGGGCAGAAACCACTGGTAGTGGGAAAATCCACGGCCAGTGGGTTTTTAGGCAGTGTAATCCCTGGTGAGTGGGAATTCCCACTGGCAGTGGTTTTCTCTGGCCCCATTTTTCTTCTTCTCCTAGTGTATTCCACGACTAGTGGGAATTCCCACTAGTAGTAGATTTCTCTGTGTCTTGGCAAACATGTAATTTTAGGGTGTTTCTGGGTTCTGGAGCACTTCCTTTGGTACATTCTTCTTTCATTGTTGGCCTAACTTCAATCTTGGATCTTGGACAAGCTGAAACTCTTCTTAGTTGCATCATCCCATTCAAAATCTTCTAAATCATTTGCTAGTAGACTTATTCAATGAAGGTTTCTGCAAAAACAACTACCCAAGTAACATGTGTGGAAGTAAAAGAATAACCATGACAGCTAGGGAAAAATAAGGTGAAAATAAACTAAAATTAAAACTAAATGGACCCTAAAACTAATGCAAACTAGACTCCTATCAGGCCCAAGGCATGGTTGTGTCATCCTTGTACGGCCCAATTTATTTTACTTGATATCAGAGTAGACTTTATCCGAATAAATATCCAATATTTATTCTTTCTAGCATGGCCATGCATTTCCTTAGTCTCACTTCACCAAGTGGCCTATAGATATCACTCCTGTCATATAGGAGAGACAAATCCCATCTACATCACTCACATCCCTCTGCATAATTTGTTTATTTCCTAATCACAATCTTTATAGTCCTCTTATTACAGAAGACGTTTGATTGTATTAAAATAACAAACTCCTTATATAGGAATCATAGTGACTTCAGGTCAAAGGACTACATATACTATTATCACATTGAGAATCGTTTATGACATTCATGTAATGATCCATGCAACGTTCTCATGGTGGGTCTGTCCAGTACATTATTACTCTTAATGTGTACCTGTGTGAAGACTTGATATCATCTATATCCATGATCTATAAGATCAAATCATCAGTACACTCATATACTAGCCTTAATGTATTTACATGTCCCCACGTAAATACTTGACTAGAGACATTTTAGCAATAACTCTCATATGACCTATTACTCCAAGGATAAATAAAGGCTGTTAAACTATTTAACAAAAAATACCTTATACAAAATGATATGTCCTATATAGGCTCTTAGTGCATATTTCCAACACTACCACCACCTAGAAACTTCTCTCAAGCTCTCTACTATCTTTCTCTTCTTTACCTATGGCCTCTTCCCTCTCTTGTACACCATGTTTTTCATCTCTTCATCATCATCATCACCATAACCACAATACTTCACTATCGGGTTCTCTTTTCTCATATCAAGTATACCACTATTTCCCTTCTCCTACTCCATCATAATCTTCAATTGTGGCCACCAAAACACCACAAAACCACCATATTATCATCACTTCACCATAAGGTCACCATGCATGCAAAACTTGGCTTTTGAAAACTCTTTTTTCTTTAACACCATCATCCACCTAAGACCACCACCAAGGTTTCATCACCTTCACCTTGCTCAAATCCCACTTATCTCCTCTTGCATGCAACCGTAAAGAGGAGTTTTACCTCTACCGTGCCCAAAATTCCTCTTGTCTCTTCATGCATGCTTCATTTCTTAAGGTAAAACTCTTATCTTATAATTTTCTTGCTTGACCGAGGACATCCATGCAATTCCCTTCAAGATTCTTGCTTTATTCTCCTTTATTTTCACTCTTGGTTTCATGTGTGACAAATTAGTATTTTACACATGATTTTAAAAGTTAGAAACCTCCACCATTGCATTATCAAAGTTTAAGACCACCACCTAAAGGCCATGCATGTCATGGTTTTGCTATAATCTTGGCTTGCTTGCAAAGTTTCTAAGGTAAAACCTTTGATCCACCTTGGTTCCCTTGAATTTCTCTATGGCTGAGAGCACCCTAATGTGGCGCCTCTTAGTCTTATATAAACAAATATAATAGATATGACACAATAAGTATGGGAATAAATTTTTCACGTTTTAAAGTTCATCACCTTGCCTGAAAGACACCATGAATTAAAAGAAAAAGATTTAACATTGCGCCTTGGATCTTTGATTAGTCACATTTCCCATATATGAAGATATGAGAAGCAATATGAAAAAAGTTCATTTTTAGTCTTACAAATAGTAGGACAGGTCATAAATATCACCAATTAGTCTCAAATTGAAAATCATAAAAGGTTAGGTTTAGACCCCTCTTAAATTTGAGTTTTACATGTAGTAGGTCCAGTGTTTTATGCCTAATAAGAGTTACAAAACTCCAATTAAGGTAATTATAATTTGTACGCATCCGTAACATAATTACCTATAATTGTTATGAAGAAGTCGGAGGCCAAAAATGTCATTAAGGTGCCCAAAAGAACCAAAAATAGCAAAGGAAAAACAACAGTTGAAAAAATCTAACAGTGGCCATTCCATTGGCCGTGGGAAATTCCCATAGGTCGTAGGACCATTCCCCAGGTCATGGAATGCATTACCCAGGAGCCTAAAAATTCACATTTTCAAAACAGAACATTCCACTGGCCATGAAATGCACTGTGTCCATGACCCAAAATGCACAATTTCACAAACAGAATGATCTATTGGCCGTCGAAAAATTCCACAGGTCGTGGATCACACCTTGTTACTTAAAAATCCATTTTCCAAAGGGCTTTACATTGGCACTTAGAACCTTGAACTTTCTTGGACATTTTTGACACAAATCAAGCATTCATTTTCATAGCATTTGACCTAGAATCAAACCTAACATCTAGGCTTTGTATAACATCATTTCTTACACAAAATTAAATCATCAAGCATGCATTAATCATGAATCATCATCAATACATATGCATGCATAAGGGCCTCCATGTCCAACATCATTTCATATTTATAATTCATCAATTCCTCATTGACGTGAATATCATCACCATCACAATGGCATATAATTACATTTACCCAAGCATGATGCAGTGTTAGATACAAAAGAATGGCCAATACACATTAAGAAGCCCCAAAAATGGGGGTGAATTTTTCACGATTTTAAAATCATTAATTAATGAAGAAATGAAGTGGTAAAGCTTTAATCAACACCCTAGATTTATAAAGAACCTATTAAAAATGATTCATGAGGATCTCTTAATCAGAGACAATGGAAAAATCATTTATATTAATATTATATGATTGAATTTAAAGAAGAGGGAATTTATGAGATTTAGTTGTTCAAAATATGTTAAATACACCTGTACGATGATGCAGGAAGAAGCTTTGATGCAAAGGAAAACTAAGATAATTAAAGCAATCATGTTTGGAGAATCAGGGGGCATTTCGCTTAAGCAAATGCTCCACTTGCTTGAGCGAGTTCAACAGCCCATGCATAGGCAGAACCAGCAAACGCGCCTGAGCGAAGGGAGAAAATGCATCAGGTACAAATCTCGCTTGAGCGAGCTTAGCTCGCCTAAGTGAGATCATTTCAGTGGCTAATTGGCCTCTCTTTTGCTTGAGCAAGACATCTTCCCCCAAGCGAAATAGCTCCAGTACCCTCTCCTATCCTAGCTCGCTTGAGCGAGCCTCAAAGCACTGACCATTTCACTCAAGCAAAAATAGTCCAGTGGCATTCCATCCAGCGCTCGCTCGGGCGAGGCCTTGTATAACACCCCTGATTTTCTGTACTCGAATCCCGATGTGATCGTTATAATTAATAAAAATGCGAATAAATTTTTCGCGTTTGAAAAACATTTCCAAGACACCACCATGATCACATCAAGACCTAAATCACAGAAAACCAAAAAGTGAGATTAAATAACCTAAAGCTGGATCGATAGATAAATTGCCCATAACGGTATACGAAAATAATAGAGTTTACAGCGGAAGAATGTGTATACCGGGCACATGCCTAGTCCTATATATGACGATATGAGAAAAGACTAGGCAAGCATGCAAACCTATTACTTTATCACATTCATGCATATTCCGCAATCGCATGCATTGCCTAAGATAAATATATATATATATATATATATACATATACATCTACATTCGGGGATATTCACCCGACTATCTCAATCATCAATGAACATCATTCAATTGGAATCCTTCTAATACATATCAAATCATCTCTCATATTCTACATATATATTCACCTTCCACAATTCAAGGGATTATCTTTATACATATCCAAAATCTCTCAATTATCTATATTCTCATAAACAACTCATTCACTATACAAGAATCCATAAATGATGCCGGCCAAGGCACTTCCTCTACCACTATTTACCTTCACCCCAGCTTTAATTAAAATCCGAACTCATCCCATGGCAACCTGCATCACAATGCTAAAAAGGAGACCACATGGGAGAGTGAGTTATACATTCAAAATGACGAATAATATATATATTGTGATCATGTGTATATGCATACAAACATCATGTGTGCTTTGCTATCAAATCATCAAATTATCATTCATTCATTATCTCATTATCACATTAGGCATACAAGCCTCATGAATCGCAATTCATATCATAAATAAGCATAACATATACACAATCACAAACACCATCATTATGCCACTTATCAACAAGGGCACTCATAATCATTATCATCATTAATTCATTATGGCTTTGCTCAATACCTCCTCGCAAGGGGTTTCTCATCACTCGTGGTCATCCCATCTCAAATGCCATGGTCTTAAAGCTAATGCATATGTCAACTGTTTAATGCATATGCAACGGATCCGATTTCAAATTCAATAATAATCATAATCACTTAATTTATCATCATCACTCAAAGATACACTCTTCGTGGCACCCCGCAAGGTAATTTATTCAACAACAATAGGATAACGTCCTCTTCACTCCGGGATATACCCTTCGTGGCACCCCGCAAGGTGATATATACAACCATATGATCAACATCATCTTCACTCTAGGATTTACACATCGTGGCACCCTGCAAGGTGATATATTCAACAATAATTACGATAACATCGTCTTCACTCCGGGATATACCCTTCGTGGCACCCCGCAAGGTGATATATTCCATATCATTCAACAGCAATAGGACAACATCCTCTTCACTCAGGGATTTACCCTTCGTGGCACCCTTCAAGGTGATATATTCAACATTATTCAACAACAATAGGACAACGTCCTCTTCACTCAGGGATATACCCTTCGTGGCACCCTGTAAGGTGATTTATTCAACATTATTCAACAATAATAGGACAACGTCCTCTTCACTCAGGGATATACCCTTCGTGGCACCCCATAAGGTGATATATTCAACAATAATGCATATCAATGCCATGCTATGCCATGAATGCAACAATGCAGTAATGCATGTGCTCAACAACCTCGCAAGGATATCTCACCCTCTCACTTAGGGATATATTTCAATTTTGGCATCTTAATAATTATTCATAATCATTTATAAAGCCCCTCAAGGCACATCGTTCATATAAATGGGCATCTCAATGGCCACAACATCAATTCATAACAATCCACACATGGATGTCAAAGGGCATAGCAAACATCATAATATTAATTCATACATGTAACAACAAGGTATTTTCGGAACATATATATGTATATAGCAATCATCATTGCCTCACACACGTACAAGTCAATTACTTGTATTCACCACAAGGGTGTCATAATATTTCTCATTATTCATCAGTGTCACTATATGTTCATTCGGTGGTTTCCAACCTATTATTCATCACCGTTATCTCATAATTAAGATGGCAACACAACAATCCATTTTATCATGTCATAGTCATATATATATATATATATATATATATATATATATCTTTATACATCCCTCAAGTATCAAATAATATAAGGGAAAAAGGCCTAAAACCATCAGGACCAAGAAAAGAAAGGTCAACATAATCAAAACCGAGAGAAAAGAAGGGAAAATACTAACAGCGTTCACTCGCTAGAGCGAGGCACATATTCGCTTGAGTGAGACAGCCCATCTCGCTTGAGCGCCTCAGCTCGCTTGGGTGAAATCAAGCCAGTATCTAGTTCCCAGGTTGCTCGCTTGGGCGAGACACTACACCCCCAGCCAATCGCTCGGGCGAAATAGCTCCAGTAGCTAATTTTACACTCACTCGCTTGAGCAAGGTAGCCACTCGCTTGAGCGAGAATCATTCAATACCAGCACAACTCATAACTTAACTTGGGCGAAAACTCCTTGCCCAGCACATAACTCCCAGGGCCAAGCATATACTCACTCACTCAGCAATTCTCCCAGCACTCGGGTTCCTGTTGACAAAATACCCCAAAACCGACCCATCATTCATTTGGCTTTTACTCGATAAAATTTATCCAGATCTGAGTCATCTCACACTTGGCTTCTCACTTGGCATGACAATCTAGACCGACCCATCTTTCATTCGGTCCCCCACTCAGCAAACTTAATCCAAAGCCGACTCACCCTCTCAATCAGACTTTCACTTGGCAATTTCATTCTAAATCCAAGTCATCTCAATTAGTCTTACACTCGGTAATTTCATTCTAAATCCGAGTCATCACTCGATCGATCCTCACTCGGCAATTCATACCAAAACCGACTCATCTCCTAATCGGTCCTCACTCGGTGAACTATTTCAAAACCGACTCTTCTCTCTTATGGTCTTTCACTCGGCAAATTAATTCAAGGACCGACCATCACTCACTCGGTCCTCCACTTGACAAAATCAATCCAGACCGAGTCCTCTCTCGCTCAGACTTCCACTCGGTAATTCATTTCAAAAACCGACTTCCTTTCATTTTCACCCGAGAGAATTTATTCCAGAATACTGCTGGACAACAAACCATATATCCCTACTTGGTGGCATCCCCACTCGGAATTACACACACGGAGGGGCTCCACTCGGAATGAGTTACTTGGAACTCAGAAATTCCCTCTCGGAACTCTATTGCTCAGAATATCACACAAGGAGACCTCTCACACGGAATTATATCCACTCCCTCACTCAGAAAGTCCCGCCTTGGCATATCCCACTCGGAATTTCACTCGAAAATTCACCACAATCATGAAATTATTTTCTAAGGTTCCCACTCAAGTGGAATTTCATCCAGAGTCCTACTTACTCACCATACACTCATCACACTCGGTCAAAAGCATAACCATACCAGTCACTCACTTGAGTGAGCACCATCCCAGTATCAGACTTCCCACTTTCGCTCAAGCCACTCACACACGCTTGGGAAAAAAAGGTCCAGTGACAATTCCTCTCTAACTCGCTCAAGCGCGGCCATGCCCGCTTGAGCGAGATTCGCCCAGCAACTCCCCTAATTGCATAATATGTATCTTGCTGAAGCGAAAACCTCACCCGCCTGGGCGAAATTGGTCCAGAGACCATTTCACCAATACAGGGGATCCTCGCCTGAGCGAGATCCCTTCTCGCTTGAGTGAGACCATCAGTATTTAGTCAGAAAACAAAAGTTCTCACAGTTAAACACATGAAATCCCATCCATGACCAATATACTCCCTTCCGACACGTTATATATATAACAGGTGAGGCATATACAACTTATTCTAAGCATTTTTACTCGGAAATCTTAATTATAAGCCAAATTTGGACTTATCCAACATTTCATACACATCATAACAGTCATACATGACCTGTTCACACATTCATACTTATAAATCTTCATTCCCAACTTATTAATAATGTAAGATTCGAATTCATCATCAACAAATATACAAATATTCATACATTGCCACAATAATTTCACATATATCACATCATTCGCAATCATCATTAACTTGCCATTCATACCACCTCAATAAATACATGGCAAGGCAAGCATGAGTGTCCATCACATATATCAATCACTATTGATTTACTCATGCAATTTGAATGTTAACTCCTCTCCTACCTCGAGGGAAGAGCTGAAACGGTTCCAATGCTCCGAATGCTCTATTGCATCACCCGGAATACAATCTACATACCACATGCCAGTATATTCACATAATTAATAACCACCATAATTTTAAATACTTGTTAGCTTATCATAAAGCTCAACCCCAAGTCCTAAACTTGATAAATGTCAACCTATGCAATTTGTGTTAGGCTTCGGGAATTCCTTTCCCAAAGCCAAGATCCTCTAGATCTTAAGGCTAACTAAACTCAATAACATCATCATCTCATCCATTCCATAATGCAATCCCATATTACATCGATCCTTCAAACATCATCATTATCATCGTCTATTATCATACCTAATGATACCTATTAATCACCACAAATGGTTCCATATCATTTTAAGCAACATTTAATCTTAAACATCATCCATTCTCTTCAATTTAACCTCCTAATTCACAACATATCCATTTTCCCAAATTCTTAGGGCTAGGGTTTCCATCAAAACCCAATAACATTCTCCAATGTTCATTAATCACCATTAATGGCCATCATTCATCTTTAATATCATTCTTTATCATCATTAAACATACATTCTATTCATATTTCACACTTTCCCTAATTTATTAAAGTTAGGGTTTCACTAAAACCCAACAACACCAGAAATGCTCATTCATTTTCTGTAACATCCCTATTTTTAGAAACAGTTTTACCCTTGTAATTTTTGAATTATGGAAGGTTTATAAGTAAGAATAAGTCAATATATACCCTGTTGATGGTCTGTGGTATCTCAGAAATGTCATTTTTATGCATAAAAATGGAATTTATATAGACCATTAATGAAATTATGCAAATTCCGAGTGAAAAGGGCTCTGTTCCGAGTAACAGAGAGGAATTCCAAGTGAATAATTATAAATTCCGAGTGAAGGATGGAATTCTGAGTCAGTGTCATGTTTTCTGAGTAAAACATGACTGAGAGGGCTACCACCGAGTGGAGTCCTGACCTGAGAAGCAATTCTGAGTGAAGTGTGTTCAAGAGAACCACTTCTGGGTGAAATTCCGAGTCAAAACACCCTAGAATGACTCGTTTTCGAGTCATACCTTGCCAAATGCTTCTTTTTCTGAAGGGAACTTCTTTGATTGCAGTATTCCGAGTGAAAGAGTACATATATACTTATGTTTATATTGATTTGATGCTTCCTACCGACTGGAATATGTTGTTGAATTATTTAGGAAGGATTCCGAATGGTTTCGTATGTGTATGATTAGGAAACCGAGTGGAAAATGGTAGAAACCGAGTGAGTCTATGGGTATGACTCCTCTCCCGAGTGAGATATACTCTACTGGACTAGTTCCGAGTGGAGATTGGTTAATTGTGGATGAGAACCTTACTGAGTGTCTTAAGTATATAAGCCAATTCCGAGTGAGACTTACTGAGATGACTCGGATTGGTTTGAAATTACCGAGTGAGACTGACTACAAGCATACACGGCTTTAGGATGAATTAACCAAGTGAGAACCATCAGAAACAACTCAGATTTGGGATATAATACCGAGTGAAAGGCCAAGTAAGATAGGAGTCAGCACTGATTGATTTTACCGAGTGAGAAAGCAAGTGTTGAGTCAGTTTTAAAAGAATTCCGAGGTAGGTGTTCATCAAAACCGACCTCTTCGTAGCCACACAACAACCTTTCTTTCCACACCACAATACCGACCTCTTTCACAGACGGTGTCCATCAAATCCCTCACATACCGTCCTCTACTTCTTTACTCCACACCGCCCCTCACCTAAAAACCGACCTCACTCCATAACCGACCTCTTCAAATCCTCCAACACCGAACACCTTTTAACTCCACTCAGATCACTTTATATATTTTAATATGTCACTAATCCCATTAATGCAAAGCTGACAGTGAAATGAGTCAAAAGTTTCCATTATCTCCACTAACAGTTCACCAACAGCCCACTCACAAAAAGTTGTCCCCCACTTGTCTCCTTTCTCATTATTAAATCAACACAGAACTCATTGCAAGTCTGAAACTTTCAGACCCAAGAGAACTTAGCAAAAACGCTCTCTATTTCTTCTTCTTCGCACAAAGTTCTTTCTCTCTTTTCTTTTCCCTCTCACTCGGATCTGAAGCAGGACAGTGAAGGGAACATTTTATCCTCGTCCAGGAACTCCATTAAGGTAAGGGGGTATATTCTCGGGTATTCTGGGAAAATTCGAGTGAAAGGAAAGGGTTAAGGTACCTTTGGTCCTCACCTTTCTAGGACAGATTCGGGAATTGTATGAATTAAAATGCTTTAATTGTTATATATCTGTTAAATATGTATATACCTTTATGAATATGTTCAATTGGCTGTGTTGTTCGTTATAATTCATGATTCAATGAATTCGTTCGATTATCAGTATTGATTATTATGAATTTTGATGATTAAGTGAGTATGTTTGATGCTGAACTGTGAAAATATTAAGTATCATGGGTATTTATGTAAGTTCCAGTGAAGAATTATAAATAGATGTTGGAATCAATGATAACAAGCTCGGTTTTACTTCACTCCAGTTGGTTTTACATCAATCTGATCAATTTTACACTAATCCAACCGGTTTTTGCGTTAATCCGACCAGTTTTACATTAATCCAATCAGTTTTATATAAATCCAATCAGTTTTATATAAATCCAATCGGTTTTACATGATTTCATTCGGTAAATCATTATATATTTCAGACAGAACCCTTTTCTTACTTGAAAAACTTTTTCTTAATCATTTTTACTCGGAATTATAGTTATTTCAATCAGAAAACATAATTATTTTCACTCAGAACTCTTTTCAATAATTTCACTCGGAAAACAACCTTATTTCAATCAGAAAACTTTTCCCAGTCTGCTTTCACTCGGACAACATCTTCCCAGTTTAATTTTACTCGGAAAACTCTTCCTCAAACATATTTCACTCGGAACATATCTTAATTTCACCCAGAAAACTTCTTTCAGACTGATTCCACTCGGAATCAGATTTTATTTCACTTGGAGACTCATTTTCACTCGGATTCACAAACATTTTTACTCAGAAAACTCCTTTCAGACTAATTCCACTCAGAATCCTATTTTATTTCACTCAGATACTTATTTTCACTCGGACTCACAAACATTTTTACTCAGAAAACTCCTTTCAGACTGATGTCACTCGGAATCATATTTTATCTCACTCAGAAATTCATTTTCATTCAGAATTTAAGGTATTTCACTTAGAAAATCCTTTCCAGTATCTATTTCACCTGGAATTAAACCATTTTACTCTGAAAATCATTTTTACTCAGATTCAAACTCATTTTTACTCGGAATCAGACCTGTTTCAGTCGGAAAATAGCTTTCCAGTATAATTTCACTCTGATTTTTAACCAGTTCACTTAGAAAACCTCTCTCAGTATGATTCCACTCGGAATCATGCTTATTCCACTCGGAATTACCCTTGTCCTACTCGGAAAAACCTTGTTTTTCATACTTTTCACTTGAATTTTTATTTAGAAACTCTTTCTTAATTCTTTCTAAATTATTAGGACGTTACACTTATTATTATCGTTCTTATTTCTATTATTATTACTATTGTTACTAATATTATGAATCTTATTATTATTATTATTGTTATTCTTACTATTATTAATTAGTATTATTATTATTACTTTAGATATAAGTAATTAAATAAGGAATATATTATTTTACTCTTTACAAAGTATAATTTCAACCCATAAATAGTTGATATACTTTCTCAAATACAACAATAAAATGACTTACCACGTCTAAATAATTGATGAGATTCAAGAGCTTATGAATATGTGTGATGAGACTGGAAACACATAAATACCCAAAGAATCAAAAGACAAAAGAATGCATTCCGCATCATGAAAATATTTTTCTAAAAGAAGAAAATCTAGAGCATACACTTGGTACAGTGGAGGACATTCACGTTCGATCCCCAAGAGGATCTTGGGAGTACAACTGGAACGGAAACCCAATGGCATCAGAGTCGCGCCTGAGAGCCGGGTGAGACGATGCAATTCTAGTGTACTTTGACTAAATGACGGAGTGTAACTATGATCGTAGGGATCCAAGTTCCAAGAATATATAAATCAATGATGAGAACCAATGAGTTCATTTGTACCTTATGGGAACTTGGGCGGACCCTGATCGCTCTAGAATGGAATGGAGATATTCCAAAGAATGAGATGAAGAAATGATTTATTGGGCCCACATGCATCATGAGACTTAACCAAAGATAAATCATAATAAATTCAACTCATGCATTCCATGACAACATGCTTGATTGTTATAATTATGAATATGCTAATTGTATGATTTATGTGATATTGTATGTTAACTGGATTATGTCCGCACCGGATTAACCATCAGGGTCTTGGGTTATACTCACCTTTACTGTTGACAATTTTCAGAGGAATTAGGAAATCAAGAACCCGAGTATGAAGAACAGCAATATGCTGAACCCACTGAGAACGATCGTTAAAGATAGAATTTATATAGATTGAATATTTATTAATGATAATCAGACACCGGATGACTGTATAATATTTAAGGGTGTCTGTGTGCCCCATTCTGTTATGAGTATAATTATTTGTAAGTTTGTGAATGACTATGTGATATATTCACTATTTGCTTCCACTGATCTGCCATCTTTTTATTAAAAAAAAATATTCACTTTTTATGAAAACTGTTAACACTCTTAGTTAAATAGGATGATCCTATAAAAGGGTTGTCTTATCTAACCGAGGGTGTTACATTGGTGGTATCAGAGCATAGTCGATTCATTAAACTTGGGAAGTGGACCATTAGGTTTCCACGTACTCTGATAGAAATATTGAATAGTCCATAACACTCCTAAGACTAAATTTCCTATGTGGAATACTCCACATAACATATACCCTAAATACTTTTGTTGATATTCTTTCAGCAAATTCCTAATGGCTCGCCGAAATAACGATCATGTAATGGAGGATCTTCTTACTAGAATTGTGGAGGTAATAGAACGCCAAGAGTTACCTCATTCTTCTACTAGGAAAAGCCAAGGATTAGCTAACTTCTAGAGGAATAATCCTACTCAATTCAAAGAAGGCTTTGATCCAGAAGGAGCACAATTATGGATTGAACATCTTGAAAAGATTTTTGCTGCTATGCGATGCCCTGATGAGGATAGAATAACTTTTGCTGTCTTCATGATGGTTGGAGAAGTAGAGCACTGGTGGACTCATGCCAGAATTAGATTAGCAACTGAAGGACATGTCATTACTTGCGGACGATTCAAGACAGAGTTTCTCGCTAAATATTTCCCTGAAGACATAAGGAGGCAGAAAGAGCAGGAGTTCTTTAATCTGAAACAAGGCAATATGACTGTAGGGGAGTACGCTGCTAAGTTTGATGAGTTGGCAAAATGTTGTCCCTACTACACCCACATGGGAGAAGCGTCAAGATGTGCAAAATTTGAAGCAGGGTTACGACAAGAAATTCGCCAAGCTATATGTTGTCAACAAATTACTCAATTTACTACTTTGGTTGACAGATGCCGCATCTTTGAGAATACCTCTAATCTTCGATGACCTGGAACGTCTAATCATGGGCCAGAACGACGTATGCTAGACAGACCACAAAGGAGGGATTTTCGAGCAAATCGACCCTACTCTCGACCACCTTATTCAGCCAACCAAAATTCTTCAAGGGATCAGGGGAACCAAAGAGGTAAAGTCTGCACAATTTATGGACGGATTGGACATCGTGATGCTGACTGTTGGTACAGAAATAATAACAACCAACAACAAGTGACTCAAAGGCAGGCAATACGACCTACGGGTCAAGGAAGTGGAGGATCTGCTACAAACACCTCTACAAACAATGCCCCAAAGATGCAGAATGTTCACTGCGGCAACAACTTCAATCAGAACAATAATCCTAGAAGGCCTGGGAATGGCTCGACAGGAAGACAGGGAGGAAATGCCAGAGTTTTTACTATGACTGGTGCGGAAATATCACAAGGGAACGACCTTTTGCAAGGTACATGTTTTATAGGAAGCACTCTATTGAATGTATTATATGATTCAGGAGCCACTCACTCTTTCATATCTGAGAATTGTGTAAAACATTTAAAGCTTCCTACAACCTCTCTACCCAATCAGATGATTATCACAACTGCTGCTAATAAGCCCATTTGCCCTTCTTACATGTGTTCGAAATACCCACTCAACATCGAAGGGAAAGCTTATCAAGTAGATCTGATATGTTTGCCTTTGATTGATCTAGATATTGTTCTAGGAATGAATTGGCTTGCTGCCAACCATATTCTGATTGACTGTCATAATAGATCCATTTCTCTCGGGTCTACTACATCACACTGTGATCAAGACATTGTTTCTTGTCCTGTTAGCTCAGAAAAGGTAATTCCAGCAAAGGAAGTCCAACTATACATGATCCTTACTGAAACTGAAAGTAAGGCCACTCCTCGGATTGATCAGATTCCTGTTGTTCAAGATTCCCAGAAGTTTTTCCTGATGATATACATGAGCTACCTCCAGAACGAGAAATTGAGTTCAGTATTGACATTATACCAGGCGCGGGACCAATCTCTATTGCTCCTTACTGAATGTCACCCAAGGAACTCAGTGAACTTAAAGAGCAAATAGAAGAACTTTTAGAGAAAGGAATGATTAGACCCAGTGTCTCACCTTGGGGAGCACCAGTTCTTCTAGTCAAAAAGAAGGATGGCAGCATACGGTTATGTGTTGACTATCGTCAGTTGAATAAAGCTATGATCAAGAACCGATACCCTCTTCCAAGGATTGATGATTTGATGGACCAATTACGAGGAGCCACTATCTTCTCAAAGATTGATCTACGATCAGGCTATCATCAAATCAGGGTGAAGAAAGATGATGTACCCAAAACAGCATTCAGGACACGATATGGGCACTATGAGTATCTTGTTATGCCCTTTGGAGTTACCAATGCACCTGCAGTTTTTATGGGATACATGAATCGAATCTTCCATGAGTACTTGGACAAATTCGTAGTTGTATTCATTGACGACATTCTCATCTACTCCAAGAGCCATGAGGAACACGAGGAGCATCTCCGAATTGTTCTAAATACTTTGCGTGCAAGGCAATTGTACGCCAAGTTTTCAAAATGCGAATTCTGGTTGACAGAAGTGAAATTTTTAGGACATGTCATCTCTAAAGAGGGAATTGCTGTGGATTCTATAAAGGTAGAAGCCGTACTAAATTTGGAACAACCCAAGAATGTGACAGAAATTCGTAGTTTCCTTGGACTTGCTGGATACTATCGTCGATTCATCGAGAATTTCTCTCGAATTGCAGCACCTTTAACTAGATTGACTCGTAAAGATCAACCATTTGAATGGAACGATAAATGTGAAAGCAGTTTTACGGAGTTACGCCAACGACTCACTAGTGCACCTGTCTTGATTTTGCCAGATCCTGCCAAGCCCTATGAAGTGTATTGTGATGCGTCAAGACAAGGACTAGGATGTGTCCTAATGCAAGAAAAAAAGGTTGTTGCTTATGCTTCATGACATCTAAGACCACATGAAGTCAATTATCCTACACATGACTTGGAATTAGCTGTAGTTGTGTTTGCCTTGAAAATCTGGAGACACTACTTGTATGGCACATACTTTGAAGTCTTTAGTGATCATAAAAGATTGAAGTATCTATTCGACCAGAAAGAGTTGAATATGCGACAACGTAGATGGATGGAATTCATTAAGGATTATGATTTTGAACTCCGATATCACCCTGGAAAGGCAAATGTTGTGGCTGATGCACTCAGCAGAAAGGCTTTATGCCTATCATATATGATGACAAAGGAGTTGGAATTGATTGAACAGTTTCACGATTTGAACCTGGCAGTAACACCAAAAAGGGGAAGCCTTATGGTTGGAATGTTAAGAGTTTCAAATGATTTTCTAGAACAAGACAAAGAAGCTCAAGTCAATGATCAGGAATTACAAGATCTAGCAGAAAAGATAAAAGAAGGAGTCTCTGAATTTAGCAAGGATGAACATAGGGTGATCAGGTATCAACAGAGGCTTTGTATTCCAGTCAACACAGATCTTAAAAGATCCATCCTTGATGAAGCCCACAAAAGTAAATACAGTATCCACCCAGGATCGACCAAGATGTATCAGGATTTGAAGAAATTATTCTGGTGGCAAGGAATGAAAAAGGATATCGCTGAGTATGTGACAGCTTGCCTGATGTGTCAGAAGGTAAAGACGGAACAACAATGACCAAGTGGGACCCTTCAACCTTTAGAAATTCCAGAATGGAAATGGGATGAGATTGCTATGGACTTCGTGACCGGACTTCCCAGAACATCCGCTGGATATGATGCTATTTGGGTAATCGTGGATCGATTAACAAAGACCGCTCACTTCATTCCTATCAATATGAAGTACTCTCTAGAGAAACTCACCCAGATCTATATCAAGGAAATTGTACGATTACATGGAACACCCACTGCAATTGTGTCTGACCGAGACCCTCGTTTCACACCACAGTTTTGGAAGAGCCTGCAACAAGCTCTAGGAACTCGCCTAAAGTTAAGTTCCGCATATCATCCACAGACAGACAGACAATCAGAAAGGACAATCAAGACTCTTGAAGATCTGTTACGTCTTTGTGTCCTAGAACATGGGGGAAGTTGGCAAGAATATCTTCCACTTGTTGAGTTCACTTACAACAACAGCTACCATGCCAGCATCGGAATGGCCCCCTATGAAGCTTTGTATGGAAGAAAATGTCGTACACCTTTATGTTGGTATAAGATTGGTGAAAAGATGATAATTGGACCAGAGATTGTTCAGAAGACTACAGAACAAGTCCAAAAGATCCAAATGGCAATGAAGACTTCGCAAGATAGACAAAAGAGTTACTACGACAAACGTCGGAAGCCATTGGAATTTGAGGAGGGAGATCATGTATTTCTCAAAGTTACTCCTACCACTGGAGTAGGAAGAGCTTTGAAGGCCAAGAAGTTAAGCCCCAGATACGTAGGACCCTATTAAATTTTACAAAAGATAGGAACTCATGCGTACCGTATTGCTCTGCCACCCGAGCTAACAAATCTTCACAATGTCTTTCATGTTTCCCAACTCCGCAAATATGTACCACGCCCTGATCATGTTCTGAGTCCTGATCAATTTATTCTGAAGGAAAACCTTACCTTTGAAGCATCACCGGTTAAGATTGTTGACCGATGTCTCAAACAGCTAAGAGGCAAGGAAATCTCTTTGGTCAAGGTAGTTTGGAGTCAGACAGATGATGGGGATGCTACTTGGGAAATTGAGGAGAAAATGAGAGAATTGTACCCTCAATTGTTTTAACTTTGAATTTCAGGACGAAATTCCTAAAAGGGGAGGAGAATGTAACATCCCTGTTTTTAGAAATAGTTTTACCCTTGTAATTTTTGAATTATGGAAGGTTTGTAAGTAAGAATAAGTCAATATATACCCTGTTGATGGTCTGTGGTATCTAAGAAATGTCATTTTTGTGCATAAAAATGGAATTTATATAGACCATTAATGAAATTATGCAAATTCCGAGTGAAAAGGGCTCTGTTCTGAGTAACAGAGAGGAATTCCGAGTGAATAATTATAAATTCCGAGTGAAGGATGGAATTCCGAGTCAGTGTCATGTTTTCCGAGTAAAACATGACTGAGAGGGCTACCACCGAGTGGAGTCCTGACCTGAGAAGCAATTCTGAGTGAAGTGTGTTCAAGAGAACCACTTCTGGGTGAAATTCCGAGTCAAAACACCCTAGAATGACTCGTTTCTGAGTCATACCTTGCCAAATGCTTCTTTTTCCGAAGGGAACTTCTCTGATTGCAGTATTTCGAGTGAAAGAGTACATATATACTTATGTTTATGTTGATTTGATGCTTCCTACCGACTGGAATGTGTTGTTGAATTATTTGGGAAGGATTCCGAATGGTTTCGTATGTGTATGATTAGGAAACCGAGTGGAAAATGGTAGAAACCGAGTGAGTCTATGGGTATGACTCCTCTCCCGAGTGAGATATACTCTACTGGACTAGTTCCGAGTGGAGATTGGTTAATTGTGGATGAGAACCTTACTGAGTGTCTTAAGTATATAAGCCAATTCCGAGTGAGACTTACTGAGATGACTCGGATTAGTTTGAAATTACCGAGTGAGACTGACTACGAGCATACACGGTTTTAGGATGAATTAACCGAGTGAGAACCATCAGAAACAACTCGGATTTGGGATATAATACCGAGTGAAAGGCCAAGTAAGATAGGAGTCAGCACTGATTGATTTTACCGAGTGAGAAAGCAAGTGTTGAGTCGGTTTTAGAAGAATTCCGAGCTAGGTGTTCATCAAAACTGACCTTTTCGTAGCCACACAACAGCCTTTCTTTCCATACCACAATACTGACCTCTTTCACAGACGGTGTCCATCAAATCCCTCACATACCGTCCTCTACTTCTTTACTCCACACCGTCCCTCACCTAAAAACCGACCTCACTCCATAACCGACCTCTTCAAATCCTCCAACACCGAACACCTTTTAACTCCACTCAGATCACTTTATATATTTTAATATGTCACTAATCCCATTAATGCAAAGCTGACAGTGAAATGAGTCAAAAGTTTTCATTATCTCCACTAACAGTCCACCAACAGCCCACTCATAAAAAGTTATCCCCCACTTGTCTCCTTTCTCATTATTAAATCAACACAGAACTCATTGCAAGTCTGAAACTTTCAGACCCAAGAGAACTTAGCAAAAACGCTCTCTATTTCTTCTTCTTCGCACAAACTTCTTTCTCTCTTTTCTTTTCCCTCTCACTCGGATCTGAAGCAGGACAGTGAAGGGAACATTTTATCCTCGTCCAGGAACTCCATTAAGGTAAGGGGGTATATTCTCGGGTATTCTGGGAAAATTCGAGTGAAAGGAAAGGGTTAAGGTACCTTTGGTCCTCACCTTTCTAGGACAGATTCGGGAATTGTATGAATTAAAATGCTTTAATTGTTATATATCTATTAAATATGTATATACCTTTATGAATATGTTCAATTGGCTGTGTTGTTCGTTATAATTCATGATTCAATGAATTCGTTCCATTATCAGTATTGAATATTATGAATTTTGATGATTAAGTGAGTATGTTTGATGCTAAACTGTGAAAATATTAAGTATCATGGGTATTTATGTAAGTTCCAGTGAAGAATTATAAATAGATGTTGGAATCAATGATAACAAGCTCGGTTTTACTTCACTCCAGTTGGTTTTACATCAATCTGATCAGTTTTACACTAATCCGACCGGTTTTTGTGTTAATTCGACCAGTTTTACATTAATCCAATCAGTTTTATATAAATCCAATCAGTTTTATATAAATCCAATCGGTTTTACATGATTTCATTCGGTAAATCATTATATATTTCAGACAGAACCCTTTTCTTACTTGAAAAACTTTTTCTCAATCATTTTTACTCGGAATTATAGTTATTTCAATCAGAAAACATAATTATTTTCACTCAGAACTCTTTTCAGTAATTTCACTCGGAAAACAACCTTATTTCAATCAGAAAACTTTTCCCAGTCTGCTTTCACTCGGACAGCATCTTCCCAGTTTAATTTTACTCAGAAAACTCTTCCTCAAACATATTTCACTCGGAACATATCTTAATTTCACTCAGAAAACTTCTTTCAGACTGATTCCACTCGGAATCAGATTTTATTTCATTTGGAGACTCATTTTCACTCGGATTCATAAACATTTTTACTTAGAAAACTCCTTTCAGACTAATTCCACTTGGAATCCTATTTTATTTCACTCAGATACTTATTTTCACTCGGACTCACAAACATTTTTACTCAGAAAACTCCTTTCAGACTGATGTCACTTGGAATCATATTTTATCTCACTCAGAAATTCATTTTCATTCAGAATTTAAGGTATTTCACTTAGAAAATCCTTTCTAGTATCTATTTCACCTGGAATTAAACCATTTTACTCTGAAAATCATTTTTACTCAGATTCAAACTCATTTTTACTCGGAATCAGACCTGTTTCAGTCGGAAAACAGCTTTCCAGTACAATTTCACTCGGATTTTTAACCAGTTCACTTAGAAAACGTCTCTCAGTATGATTCCACTCGGAATCATGCTTATTCCACTCGGAATTACCCTTGTCCTACTCGGAAAAACCTTGTTTTTCATACTTTTCACTTGAATTTTTATTTAGAAACTCTTTCTTAATGCTTTCTAAATTATTAGGACGTTACACTTATTATTATCGTTCTTATTTCTATTATTATTACTATTGTTACTAATATTATGAATCTTATTATTATTATTATTGTTATTCTTACTATTATTAATTAGTATTATTATTATTACTTTAGATATAAGTAATTAAATAAGGAATATATTATTTTACTCTTTACAAAGTATAATTTCAACCCATAAATAGTTGATATACTTTCTCAAATACAACAATAAAATGACTTACCACATCTAAATAATTGATGAGATTCAAGAGCTTATGAATATGTGTGATAAGACTGGAAACACATAAATACCCAAAGAATCAAAAGACAAAAGAATGCATTCCGCATCATGAAAATATTTTTCTAAAAGAAGAAAATCTAGAGCATACACTTGGTACAGTGGAGGACATTCACGTTCGATCCCCAAGAGGATCCTGGGAGTACAACTGGAACGGAAACCCAATGGCATCAGAGTCGCGCCTGATAGCTGGGTGAGACGATGCAATTCTAGTGTACTTTGACTAAATGACGGAGTGTAACTATGATCGTAGGGATCCAAGTTCCAAGAATATATAAATCAATGATGAGAACCAATGAGTTCATTTGTACCTTATGGGAACTTGGGCGGACCCTGATCGCTCTAGAATGGAATGGAGATATTCCAAAGAATGAGATGAAGAAATGATTTATTGGGCCCACATGCATCATGAGACTTAACCAAAGATAAATCATAATAAATTCAACTCATGCATTCCATGACAACATGCTTGATTGTTATAATTATGAATATGCTAATTGTATGATTTATGTGATATTGTATGTTAACTGGATTATGTCCGCATCAGATTAACCATCAGGGTCTTGGGTTATACTTACCTTTACTGTTGACAATTTTCAGAGGAATTAGGAAATCAAGAACCCGAGTATGAAGAACAGCAATATGCTGAACCCACTGAGAACGATCGTTAAAGATAGAATTTATATAGATTGAATATTTATTAATGATAATCAGACACCGGATGACTGTATAATATTTAAGGGTGCCTGCGTGCCCCATTCTGTTATGAGTACAATTATTTGTAAGTTTGTGAATGACTATGTGATATATTCACTATTTGCTTCCACTGATCTGCCATCTTTTTATTAAAAAAAAATATTCACTTTTTATGAAAACTATTAACACTCTTAGTTAAATAGGATGATCCTATAAAAGGGTTGTCTTATCTAACCGAGGGTGTTACATTTTCCACTCACCCAAGTATTAACTCCATACACATATAATAACCCACCATTAATGCCATATTAACAATACCCCACCTTAGGGTTTCCTCAATAAATAGCTTCATTCATTACACCATTTGCATTAAACCTTCACCCAACAACCAAAACCCCAAACCTAGGGCATAAAGCTCATAAAAATGATAAGGAACTTACCTCACCTAAAGAAACAACATGAGCTTCCAATAGAGAGAGAGATCCACACGAAAATAGAGTGTGAGAAGGAGGAGGAGTTCCAGCACAAGCTTCTCCTTCAAGCTTCCATAAAAACGAAAATGGTGGAGGAGGGGAAGGCCACCATGCATTTTGGGTTTTAAAGAGGAGAAGAAGAAGAGGTGAGGAAAAGAGAATAATGAGGATGAGAAGAAGTAGCGTGAAGCATGAGAGGAAGAAGGGTTTATGTTTTTAATAGTCTCGCTTCACATTAAAATTTCACCGTTTTATAATAAACAGGCTCTCAGTTCAGGCTCAATACTAATTCCAAAAATTATTCCGAATATAGATTCGGATTCCCAATAATATTTTTAATAGCGCTGACCAGCGTTATCTCAATCGGAGATACTTGGTCCGACACTCATATTCTATTCGGGTATAATTTCATCTCCTTAAATCTCAATAATTTATAAATATCCTCAATAAATCCCAATTGTAATTATTCCAGTATTTTTAGGACACAAATCCACTCATATACCATTATTTATTATTTATTCTCATCAATTATCCATTTTTATAAAATTCAGGATGTTACACCTTGCCCGCCTGAGTGAAATATGGCCAGTAGCCACACCTCTGATTCAAGAGGATCTCGCTTGAGCAAGATTCACACTTGCTTGAGTGAGTTATGTAGTTCAGGCGAAAAACATGGGAATTTCACGTAACCTCACATACCAAATCTCATTTCATGCCATTTTAGCCTATAACCAATTGTTTATACACATCAAGATCAATTCCCATTCATTCAATGCATGATATTTAAATCATTTTTACATACACTTCATGAAATGCTGTAAGTTATAAAATACTTCATTCATTCATGGGATTCAATATTAACCAATCATCATAATTCATCCACATACATCATGTAGGTCATTAAGGAAAATTGGCCATACATATCAAGGTCCAATTTTCGTGCATGACCCTCAAAATCATCATTCAATCATCCAGATTACAAAATATACACATATCCATACTATGTGCTATACAAAATTCAGATTTTCCCGGCTAAGGCACTTCCTATACATCCATTTACCCCCTTCATCAAAATATACTTCAAAAGAGATTCACATCCCCTATAAATGTCCTGCATCACAAATCTAAAAAGTAGACAACATGGGAGAGTAAGTCATACATTCCAAAAGAATGAATATGAATACCATATGATCATGTGCATATGTATTAAAACATGTATACTTTGCATTCACGCATATTTCATCATCAACTATCATCAGATAATAGAAACATCTTCGTAAATCAAGCAAAGTATATAATCATACACATGATCTAGTCCTTCAACAATTTGGACTATTACATACCTCATCATTTTACTCAAATGATTATTTAGTATTCATATCTTTTATGTTGTCTTAATACATTTTCTTATCCACAACATAACCATCATCATATCTCATCACCTTTGGTATACTTCCTTGCTATATGCAAATGCTCTTAAGATAATGAATATGCACAAAGGATTATTTCGACAATTACAGATCTGACTGTGGGAATATAAACACCAATTGCGGGATTCAAGTATGATCATCTAACCATACCCCTACTACAGTAGTAAAATGTGTACACTTATCATCAAATTGCATGTATTTTCGTTAATCTTTTACTGGTACTAAACCGTTGCATCGCCCATAATGCAACACCTAACCATTTTCACCATGACCGTTGTAGACAACATAACCAACAATATAAGGTGTCGCGGGCCAACCATGAATCATATCATGGCAGCTGTGATCCCAAGGACCACCGGGGACACCTACTCATCAAGAGCCACCCCTATAAGGGTCAACCCCATGTGGCTCCCCGTAGCACAACATGGGAAGCTTTATCACTTACACACTGAGTCACAGGGGAAATAACAAATTGCTTGTGCACAAAGCTGCCCTCCCACTAGGCCAACTGGGGGAATCCCCTAAAATTTCGACACCGGCAGCTATGCAGTATACCATGGATATAAATGCCAATTATATGCATTTCTCACTCTATGCATCTTAATTATGCCACTTATCAATCATCATTATCATCACCACCAACATCACCACAAGGCTTTTAGTGGATTTACTATCGTTGGTTATTTCCATTAGTTTAAGTTTTCGTGTGGCATTCTCAATAATTCTCATTAACATAATTTAATTCCTTCATCAATCACAATAACATCAATCTTTCATTATCAATCAAGGTATGCTATTCATTCACACCATTCTCATTCAATCATCAATAACATTCATTCCACATTCATGGTGGATGTAAACATAACATCATATTCAAGGCTTACACTTGCCAAACAATTTAACACCACCATATAACACATCTCTTCTATTCTAAATGCACAAATACAAGTTGTCAAACATCATCACCAACATCATATACAACATTACAATTCATCATAACATTACAAGTAAGGCAAACATGCATATTGTCACATATGACAATCAAATACTATTCAATTCATGCATTCAGAACATAAAGACTCCTCTCCTACCTCAAGAGAAGAATTCTGATTGGTACGACGTACCCGCCTCATCATTCGAAATGGATCCTACATTAACATACATGTAAAATCCCAATCAATCAACCATTCAAGACACCACTTCAACTCTAATTAACCATTATTATATCTACAATTTCATAACATGTATAAAACATGTTATAACACCATTTTTCTTATTTGTTAGGTTTCAGAAATTCCTTCCCATCAAATCATACACATTGTATTTAAAGGCTACAAACAACTATAGCCTAACATTCACAAGAATGTCCCATCAATTAATACCTATATCCTTAATATTATGTATTTACTCTCAAACACATTATCCATCACACATTTATCATTTTCCCAAAATTTCCAAGTTAAGGTTTCACCTAAAACCCAACAACATTCATAAATACATCATAAATCTTCATCTCCTTCCAACAATAAGTTCATCTTCCTCATTTATTACCATTAAAGTTTGCATTTATGACAACCCACTCTAGGGTTTATACACTTATGGCTTCCATTAACACCCCACTTATATGCATTGTTCTCCCAAACCATAAAACTCATAACTAACGCATTAAATCCATAAAAAATGGTGAGAAAAGCTTACCTCACCCAAAAACAAAAATGGGTATCAAAGAGGGAGAGAGTGATGCGAAAATGGAAGAGGAAAAGGAGGACTTCAAGCTTCAAGCTCTTCAAAAACAAAAATAGGGGAATGGAATGGGTTACTACCTTTGCAAGGGTTTTAAAAGAGAAAGGTAGAAAGGAAGTGAAGAGAAAGAGAAGAAAATGTGTTTGCTAAAATGGTCTCCATAAGTGAACGAAAATGAGAAGGGAAAATGAAGGCTTTTGCTTTTAATTTTAATCCTTTCATTAATATTTCATCATTTTACCATAAACAGGATCTCTGTTCAGGCTCAATACTTTATCTAAAAATTATTCCGAATACATATTCGGACTCCCAATAATATTCTTAACAGCTCTGACCAATACCATCCTAATCGAAGATACTTGGTCTAACACCCATATTTTAATCGGGCTTAATTTTAGCTTATTCGGCTTCAATAAATCACTAACAGTCCCCAAAATATTAATTTAACTATTTCCAACATTTGGGACATTAAATAACCCACATACAACTATTTAATATTTATTTCCTTAATTAATCTTTTATTTTAAAATTTAGGGTGTTACACACATTACCAAAAGAATAGAGATGTGATCCTCAAAATAATATCAACATCATCATTCATTTACATTGTCACTTACATATCCATAAAGTCATTAATTATCAATATTGTCGGCCAAGGTATTCCTTTACAACTAATTACCTTCTTCAAAAGCTTTAATTCAAAACATAATCTCATCCCATAACAATCCTACATCACAATGCTAAAAAGAGATAACATGGAAGAGTGAGTTATACATTCAAAATGAAGATTTTGAATACATTATGATCATGTGTGCTTTACAATATAATCATCAATTTATCACCAAGCCTTCATCAAGATATCATCATAGGTATAAAAGTCTCATCAATTACAACTTATAGCAAGCACATAAACATACACATTCATATTGCCCTTCATCATCATAGGCTATCATAAGTATCAACATCAAGTTCTTACATCTTTCATCATAGATACTTTTATTCATCAATCTTTTAGGTTTTTAATTGCCCAATGTCTACCAAACATCTCAAGCTTATTCCCATCCTCATTCTGGCATATCATGATATCAGAACTACTTGCAAATGCTCTTAGGCTAATGCATATGCACAAGGAATCATAGTCGTCAAAGACTTGCTCAATTAACAGATCCGGCTGTGGGAATATAAAACATCAATGTGGGTATCAAGCATAGATATATATAACCATGCCCCTACTGCAGTAGTAAAATGTGTATATATATATTCATAAATATCAGCTTTATTGGTACCAAACCACATAACCCATCTTGCAACACCGATTATTTTCACCATAACCGTGGTAAATAACATAAACAACACAGTGGTGTTACGGGCCAACCATGAACCATGCCATGGTAGCTGTGATCCAAAGAACCACCAGGGTGCTCCTCAAAGAGCCAGCCCCATCAGGTCAACCACATGCATCTCTCTATAGTTAAGCATGTGCAGCTTTGTGACTCTACCACTGAGACACTAGGGTAAACAACAAAGCTCATGCACAGAGCCGCCTTACCACTAGGCCAACTGGAGGAACCCCTAACATTCCATACTAGTAGCTATGTAGATATTCCATGGATGCAATGCAGATACAGGTCATATGCAATCTCACACTATGTATCCTATCATGCCACTCATCAATCATCCATCATCAATCTCATCAATATCACCACCCATTTCTTAGTGGATTTCAATTTCAATTATCTTGCCATTATTTCAAGTTTTAGTGTGGCATTCACAATATCTTTAATTATCTTAATTTTTCAACATCATTTCCAATTCACTAATTGGAAACAAACACAATGGCATTATTGTCTCAATATTTTCATCACCACTCATGGGTGTGTCACACAACCACATTATTCAATTCTCATAATCAATTATCATATCTCATCAATAGTAGTGAAACATACATGGTTTTTACAATATGACATAGGCACACACTTTTGCTAATGTCTCAAATTACTATCAATCACCACCAAGGACAGACCACATACATATATTCTAAATGCAATCACATATTTGCTAAGTACATCATCATCACAATATCAGTCATCATATCATTTCAACATAACTATAGCAAGGCAAACATGAGCAACATGATATACATTAATAATCAATTATTCAAATCATGCATTTAGAATATAAACTCTTCCCCTACCTCAAGAGAAGTAATCCAAGCGATTCGACAGTCCCTCCTCGTCACTCGGAATAGGTCCTACATTAACATATATATAAATCTCAATCAATTAGTCTATCAAGACATTAATTTCAATTCTAAATATACACCATCATATTTAAAATTCTTAACATGTCTTAAACATGTTATAAACACCAATTTTTCTTATTTTGTTAGGTTTTGAGAATTCCATCCCATTAACCAAAATTCTTTAAAATTAAGTGGTTAACAACAAACTCCTAAGTCACCAACACACACCAAATACTACTTCTACTAACTTCACCAACTTAGTGCCTTCCACATTCTCTTAATTTCTCAAATTCCCAATATTCAATAATTAGTGTCAACTATTCCAAAATTCATTTCCATACCCAAAATTATTCTTAAGACAAATGAACTCCCAATTCATCAAGTTTTTCCAAAAGCCCTAATTTCTACATGTTAGGGTTTTTATCAACAATTGCCAAACATCAATCCCAACTATTTCTTTACATCATTTAGCATCTTCAAGACAACAACACTATATCCATATCATCATCAACAACAAAAAAATTCCCAATGGTCATCTACCCTAGGGTTTGGGTTCCACATGCATTCTTTCATCAAATCAACACTTAAACTTCCATTATAATATTTCAACAACCTCAAAACCACCAAGACATGCCATTGATATAGTGAAATCTTACCTCTTCTCCAAGCAAAATAATGAACACAAAAATAAGAGGAAAAGAAGAGAAGATAAGTTAAGCTTGGCCCTAATGTCCAATATAAGCTTCATAAATCCAAGCTTAGGTTTTAGTTTTGCAAGAAAATGGATTAAGAGGGGTGTGTCATGGTTTTGGGCTTGAGAGGATGAAAAAGAAGAAGAAGAATGCAAGTGAATGGAGGAAAAGAGGGTTGGCAACGAAAATTAGAGGAGAAGGAGAGAGAAAATTATAAAATTAGTTATTATTCAATGGGTAATGCATTGCCTCCTTTTGCTTTTACCGATGGTCAACAATTCCCTTTATCCAATAGGTAAAAGAGTAAATGAAAGTGGAAAAATTTGCACAGTGATGAGAAAAAGGAGAAAAGGGATTTTACAATTTCTTTTATTTCCATTTCGCTAGTATTTTCACCGTTTATTAACATATGCCGTGTCCGTATAGATATCTTCTCAACACTAAAAATTATTTTGAACATACCACCATAACCATAATAAATTCCTCATTATTCTAGACCCATCAAACACCCAAAATTTTTTAATGGGTCCTACATCTTTCGTTAAATTATCTGATTTTGGTAAATTAAAATTTACTAATGCAATTAATGTCTAATTAATTTTCCCACATATATTAGACCATAAATAGTTAATTATCATCATCTAATAAATTTATTTTCTTAAAAATTTAGGATGCTACATGTGACATGTTAGTATTTTACACATGATTTTAAAAGCTAGAAACCTTCATCTTTGCATCATCAAAGCTCACGACCACCACCTAAAGGCCATGCATGTCATGGTTTTGCTATAATCTTTGCTTGCATGCAAAGTTTCTAAGGTAAAACCTTTGATCCACCTTGGTTCCCTTGAATTTCTCTATGGCCGAGAGCACCCCATGACCTTTCTCCTCGAGTCTTGATTTTCTACTACATGCATGTTAAATCCATAGCCTTGCATGTAATCTAGAAACCATGGAATGTCTTGATCATGATTTATGTATACCATGCATATGAAAATTTGAAGTGAAAACTGATCTGGTCTTGATACCGGTCTATGGGTAGAAAGGTCATTCAACCTAAAAGCCATCATGTAAGACCGACATCACATGAGTTATCGAAACTCAACATTCCTAACACCGCGTATGAGACTCATGACGTAACACCGGTATGAGTTATTCTCTCAATACCAGAAGGTCAGACTTGACTTATATAATCGTGTGTTGAGGAAGTAACCTGCAAAGTGAGAGATGGAAAGGTATAAACGGTAGGTAGTGTCACTATTGAGTGTTGGCCTTTCTACATATAATTAGAATCACACTAACATCTCATACGGTAAACTCACCCACCAAAAATGACTCTTCCACTACTCTAAGATATATAAACTTATGAAGTGACAAAAGAAAGGTAGAACATTCTTACTATAAACTTATGCTCGAGCACTTTTATTCTCTCTAAATATCCTACTGACTTGAGCGTCGGAGTGTCCTTACAAGTGACACCCCGTTTCGCCCCATAACGCATAAGGTTGGTGATATTTGATTGAGGGATTACTCCAAGACTCGTATTACCCTTGTAACATCCTGAATTTTATAAAAATGAGTGATTAATGAGAATGGAAAATGGTTGAATATGAGGATGATATATGAGAATATGTATTGAATATTATGAAAGTATGTACATGTTTAATTTTAATGTTGTGATTGAGAAATATGTCTGGAAATTGAATGATTATCAGGGCTGTCATGAGTAGAAATGGGATAGAGGTATGGATGTATATATATATATGTAATATGAGAGTGAAAGATATGATTTAAATGTGTGATTAATAAGCTAGGGTGAGAATTTCTGAGTAAGAATGTTTAGAACTAGTTGGATGTACCCCATATGACGTATGTGATGTGTTGGATATGAATAAATTGGTTTTGAATGTGATTTCATATGCTGAGTGGTGAGAGCTTTCATTTTCTGTGTAAGTGTTGATATTCTCGCTCAGGCAAGAAGGGATCTCGCTCAGGCGAGGATCCCCTGTATTGGTGGAATGGTCTCTGGACCAAATTCGCCCAGGCGGGTGAGTTGTCCATTTAAGCGAGCAGTATATTACGCAGTTAGAGGAGTTACTGGACGAATCTCGCTCAAGCGGGCATGGCCGCGCTTGAGCGAGCTAGTGAGGAAATGGTCACTGGACATTTTCCGCCCAAGCGTGTGTGAGTGGCTTGAGCGAAATTGTGAGGTCTGATGCTGGATAGTGCTCACGCAAGTGTGACTGGTATGGTTATGTTTTGACCAAGTGTATGGAGAGCAAGTGGGACTCTAGACGAAATTCCACTTGAGTGAGGACTTAGAAAATAATACATGATTTGTGGTGAATTTCCGAGTGAAATTCTGAGTGACATATGTCCTAGTCTTTCCCTTCCGAGTGAATAAGGTATAATCTGAGCGGTTAAGATGTGAGTAAGTCTGAGTGGGACTTAATTTGGTAAATATCTTCGAGTAAGTAGAGGTCAGAGTAATTTCCAACTGGAACCAGATTGTGGGGGACCCCTTCTAAGGGAAGGGAGGTTTATGAAGTCATCGAGTGGAGTCCTGAATAGGGAACTTCTGAGTTCAGCATAACCTATTCCGAGTGAGTGACCTATTGGGCGAAAGGTCGGTCTCTGGAATATTTACCAAGTGGAATCTCATGTGAGTGAGGGCTCGGATTTGGAATGAGTTTACCGAGTGGTAGTTGTGTAAGAGGGGACTTGGTCTGGGCTGTTTTACCGAGTGAAGGACCATTTGAGAGAAGAGTCGGTTTTGAAATACTTCACCGAGTGAGAACTGATTATAAGTTGAGTCGGTGTTGAGATGAATGGCTGAGTGGTAGCCGATCGGGTGTTGAGTCAGTTTTGGGAATGAAATGCTGTGAGTGATGTTATATACACTCTGAGTGAATGTTAAGTATAAATTCCGAGTGAATAAGATTTCATGTATTTTAAGTGGCTAAGTGTTAAGTAATTCCGAGTGGCACTTGATTATGGAGTTTATTCCTGAGGAATGAATGGTTAAGGTATTCTCCGAGTGATAAGAGGTATGAATACCGAGTGGAAGACCCAATAAGTGGTGGGTCAGTTTTAGAGTGATTGCCGAGTGAAAGGCTGATTAAGAGATGACTCGAATTTAGATTGAAATTGCTGAGTGAGAGACTATATGAGTATGAGTCGGCCCTGAATGACTTGGTTGAATGGAAAGTGGATCGGTCTAGATTATTATGTCAAGAAGGAAGCCGAGTGTGAGATGACTCGGATCCGGATGAATTTTGCCGAGTGAAAACCGAATGAATGTTGGGTCGGTTTTGGGGGAAATTTTGTCAACAGAAACCCGAGTGCTGGGAAGGATGACTTCTTGTGGGATTCACCTAAGCGAATGGATACCTCGCTCAAGCGAACGAGTGTGGAAATAGATACTGGACAATTCTCGCCCGAGCGAGTGGCTAGTTGAAGGGGAACCTCGCTTGAGCGAATGCATTTGGGAATGCTTACTGGAACGTTTCCGCCCGAGCGAACTGAGACGCTCAAGCGAGATGGGGCTGTCTCGCTCAAGCGAATGTGGGTTTCGCTTGAGCAAGTGACACCCTGATAGTATTTTCCCCTCTTTTCTCTCGGTTTGAGTATGTTGGGCCTTCTTTTCTCGGTTCCGATGGCTTGGACTCTTTTCCCCTTACTTTGTTAGATACCCGAGGGGATGTAAAAGGATATTAATGTAAATATAACATGGCATGATGGATTATGGGGCTGCCATCTTAATTATGATGTAATGGTGAGATTTTTTTTAGGGGAAGCAAATATTAAAACATAAAACTCTCACTTTCTTTCCACTTTCACGTCACTTCTTCCTCTCCTCTCTTCACTCTTCTTCTTTGTCTTCTTCCCTTCTGCATCTCCTCTTTTCTTCTCTCCAAAAACTAAAGCTGTGTGGAGCTTTCTTACCCTCTCCCATTTTTATTTTCATGAAGGCTCAAAGGAGAAGCTCATGGTTGGATCTTCTTCCACTCTTCTCCTTTATTTTCATGCAGATCTCTCTTTTCCTTGGGAGCTCATGGCCAACTCTTGATGAGGTAAGTTCCTCACCATTCTTTATGAGTTTATGCCCTAGATTTTGGGTTCTTGGTTTTGGGGGAGTATTATGGCATATGGGTTATTGGGAGAGTATTAATGTGGAAACCCTAAGGTGGGGTGGCTTAAATGTGAGTCTTTATGAGTATCTAATAAGGCACTTAAGATTAATGTTGGAAGGTGATAAGAAATAAATGGGTATTAATGAGTGTTGTTGGGTTTTAGTGAAACCCTAACTCTAATAAATTGGGGAAAATGTGAAATATGAATAGAATGTGGGTTTATTGACATTGGAGAATGATATTAATGATGAGAGATGGCCATTGGTGATGATTCATGAACATGGGCAAATGTTGTTTGGGTTTTGAAGAAAACCCTAAGTGTGGTGATTTGGGAGTTTTTGGTTAAATAAGTGATTTTGATGATTTTTGATGTCTTAGAATAAATTGTAAGAAGGGAGTGAACCTTTAGAATCATTGGGATTGGTTAATGAGGTTAGTGATATTTTAGACTATGTTCATGAGGTTGTGTAAGATAATAAATGCTATAAGGATTTGTTAATTGATGATAGTCTTGATTGGGGCCAAGAGGCTTGTAATGAATTTGAATGAAATTTTATAATGAGGATATTTGAAGGGTTGAGGTGAATTGAAAATACATTATGGAATGGATGAGATAATGATGTTATTGGGTTTAGTTGGCCTTTTAAGATCTAAAGGATTGTGGCTTTGGGAAAGGAATTCCCGAAGCCTAATACAATTGCATAAGTTGGTGTTCATCAAGTCTAGGACTTGATGTTGGGCTTTACGATAAGCTAGCAAATGTTTAAGAATTATGAGGAATGCCTTGAGATGGCTTATTAATTATGTGTATGCATATGCATGTGGTATGTAGATTGTATTTCGGGTGATGCAATGGAGCATTTGGAGCATTGGAATCGTTTCGGCTCTTCCCTCAAGGTAGGAGAGGAGTTAACATTCAAATTGCATGAGTAAATTTAATAGTGATTGTTGTATGTGATGGATACTCATGCTTGCCTTGCCATGTATATGTATTGAATTAATTGAAATGGCAATTTGATAATTATTGAGAATTATTATGATACTTTTGTGATGGGTGCAAGTAATTGTCTTGTATGTGTGTGAGGCAATTATGATTGTTATATATGTATATGTAATTCGTAATACCTTGTTGCCACATGTGTGGATTAATATTATGATAATTGCTATGCCCTTTGATATCCATGTGTGGATTGTTATGAATGATGTTGTGGCCATTGAATGCCAATTATATGAATGATGTGTCTTGAAAGGCTAGTACATAATTTTATGGTTATTGAAAATGCCACATTAAAAACTTGAAAACAATGACTAAGAAACCAACAATGTCGAAATCCACTAAGGTGTATGGTGGTGTTGGTGATTATGATGATGATGTTTGATGAGTGGCATTTAGGATGCATAGAGTGAGACTGCATTTGCATTACATTGCATCCATGGCATATCATAGCTGTCTATGTGGAATATTAGGGGGTTCCACTAGGCGGGCCCAGTGGGAGGGCGGCTCAGTGCACGAGCGTATTGTGATTTCCCCCGTGACTCGGTGTATGAGTCACGAAGCTGTCCATAGTTTGGTGACGAGGCACCCTATATGGCGGGCCCAGTGGGCGGGCGGCTCTATGGTGAGCGAGTTTACCTCGGTGTCCGACGGGACACGGCTTTCTCGATGTGTGTTCGGGAGGGGCCCGTAGCACTTGTGGTGTTTGAGGCCACGATGTTGATCCGCAAGTCACAGGGTGACTAGTGCTACAAATGGGCGATAGCGGTTTGGTACTAGTAAAATTATGATGGTGTAAGCATGCATAAATTGAGATATATGTGTACATAATTTTTCTACTACAGTAGGGGCATAGTAGCACACCTATGCTTGTCCCACACCTGAATTAATGTTATATTCCCACAGTCGGATCCGCATTTATTGTTGTCTATTCCATTGTGCATATGCATTAGCCATAAGAGCATTTACATATAGCATGGTGATATGCCAGAATATGATGATGATTGATGATGAATGAGATGGTGGTGTGGTGTTGATGAGATGAGAAATTAATATACCGAAAGACCACATAAACGTAAGAAAAGACATGAATTAATGAAATGATGATGATAATTTGTGAATGCCCTTGTTGATAAGTGGCAGAGTGATGGTGTATATGATTGTGTATATGTTGTGCTTGTTTATGATATGAATTGCGGTTCATGAGGCTTGTATGCCTATTATAATAATGAAATGATGAATGAATGATAATGTAATGATTTTATAGCAAAGCACACATGATGTTTGTATGCATATACACATGATCACAATATATATATATTATTCATCATTTTGAATGTATAACTCACTCTCCCACGTGGTCTCCTTTTTAGCCTTGTGATGCAGGTTGCCATGGGGTGAGTTCGGATTTCTAGTCAAAGCTTTGGTGAAGGTAAATAGTGGTAATGGAAGTGCCTTGGCCGACATCCTTTATGGTTCTCGTGTAATGAATGGATTCTGAAAATGTAGGCGATTTTAATGAATTTGAACATGTATAGAATGACCCTTCGGAATTGTGAATCGTGGATATAAATGTAGTATGTAAGAGATGATTTGATGTGTATTAGAAGGATTAAAAATTGAAGGATGAGCATTGATGATTAATTCTTGAATGTAGTATGTGGTATGTGTAAGATAATTCTTGAATTTGTGGATGGTGAATAAATTTGTAGAATGTAAGAAATGATTTACAGTGTATTGGGAGGATTAAAATTAATTGATGTATATTGATGATAGCGAAGGCTGGGAGAAGACTCCCGTGTGTACATGTATATATATATAGTTATACCTTAGGCTTTGCATGCTTGTGGAATTAATTGTAGAATGATGATGGTTGTCTAATAGGCTTATAATATGCCATTGCGTGCTAGCCTAGCCTTTTCTCATATCGTCATATATGGGACTAGGCGTGTGCCCGGTATACTCATTCTTCTGCTGTATACTCTATTATTTTGTATACCTTTATGGGCAAACCATTTATCGATCCAGTTATAGATTACTAAATCTCACTCTTTGGTTTTCTGTGATTTGGGTCTTGATGTGGTCATGATGGTGTATTAGAAATGTTTTCAAACGCAAAAAATTTATTCGCAATTTTATTAATTATGACGATCACATTAGGATTTGAGTGCAGAAAATTAGGGGTGTTATAACCCTGCTGATATATAAGATATAATACCAGATCCCCACTAGACCAGTGTAAAATAGATACAGACAAATACACTTTGAGGGTCCGTTACCACACCATCTTGCTTACCCTGACCTAGACTAGTTTATTGGCATGCTCGGTAGGACTCTGTAAATTGATTCCCATGTTTGCATGAGTAAGAAAATCATCATGGAAGATAGCATGAATGTTCCTGAGGGTCATGTTAAGGATTTAACATTCTTGTAAACAAAACGTCTAGCCTTTGAAACCTCTGGTGCATCTGTAAAGCATATAGTCCCAATGGCAACTTTGACCCTAGGGATGAGGTTATCAAGCAACTCAAGAAGGAAATAGATGAGTTAAGACGTGAATGCATGACACATATAGAGAGGGGGAGTCCTCTTGGACATCACCAACCTATGGTATTGAGATAGGAGATGTCCTACACACCTCACTATTCAAGGATCCTCACTTACGACGAGGAGTAACAGTTGTAGTTCCATGTAGAACTTCAGACTCCACAAAGAAAGAACCCTCCCACTAGAACTCCTCCTTTTGGCTATAGGTTGAGCATTCATTTCTCTAGGAGGTTAATGAGTGTCCCTATTCCAAAGCACTTACAAACAACCCAACCTCTCTATATCGACAAGTATATAAGAGAAAGGGATCTATGCAAGCATCTTGACGCATACATTTATGAAGCTATGTGTCATATGTTTCCTTACACACTAATAATCTTGAACTAGTTTAGGGTTCTTTCTTCTGGGTCCATAGATTCTTGGGAGGAGATGTCTGAAGCATTTAGAGACCACTTTGTGATCTCTAGGGATATACCTAGGACCTCCCATACCCTGGCTCAGATCAAGCAGGGAGAGACAATCTTTGAAAGATTTCTTGAAGAGGTTCTATAAAAAGGAACCGATGGTCCCAGACCTTACTGAGGCTAGTCAGCTGCATATCATGATTCAGGCTTTGCAGCCTAAATCTCCCTTTTCCCTATCTTTGACAAAGAGACCATCCACTATGTTTAAAAAGTTCATATGTTAAGGTTCTAAGTATGCTGGTATAGAGATGCACTTGGAAGCGACGACTACACGAAGCAAACCCTATGCACAATAGCCCCAGGTGGAGAGAGAAAAAAAGAGGCAGAAGTAGAAGAAGATTCCTCAGAAGGAACGAGGTAGGAAGCAACAGCCTCTCCAACAAGACAAGAGAGGTACGACCTTCAGCCACTACGCCTCACTAAACACAAAACCATCCTAGATCCTGAGGGAGGTTAGTTGGGCATCATTCAATGTTTACAAGGTTAGAAAACCAGAACCCTGAAGAGGCCAGAAAACCCTAGAAAGTATTATAACTTCCATAAAAAGACTAGCCATTTAACTAATAAGTGTAAACAGTTGAAAGATGCTATCGAGGTCTTGATCAGAGAGGGAAAGCTAAAGTAGTACCTCTTCAAAAATAAGTCCCTAGACGAGCCTGAACGGATGAAGAAAAGGCACAAGGATCGGTCTCCTAACGTGGAGGATAACCGGGGTCCCAAGAGATTTATTATTGTTGAGAAACAAAAAGGATTCCTCATAGAGGTTGTTCAGGAGGAAGAGATACCTCTACCTCTGTAACAGGTTAGGCAAAAAGTGATTGACATGATCGTAGGAGGTTTCGTGGGAGGGGGCGTGTATATCACCGCATGAAAAAATCATCACTATAGGATTTTATCTATTCAAGGCAAGAAACAAGACAACCGTCCTTATAGAGACGGTGTGCAAACCCCTGTAATCTCTTTCTCTAATGATGACTTTAAACCCATAATCCTGGGAGAAGATGATGTTGTAGTGATTCTTGTTATGATTACCAACATAGATGTGAAGAGGATTCTTATGGATCAAGAAAGCTCATACGACGTCCTCTTCTATGATTATTTCAAGAGAATAGGTCTCATTAATGTAGATTTGTAGCCATATACGCAGCACTTGACGACCTTCAATGGAGCATAGTAACCCACTAGTAATATATTTTTATGTGTATCATACAACGAAATGAAGAGTTCAAGGAAAGAGAATCAAGTTTGTATAATATGAACTTAATGGAATAGTTGTGCCAAGTTTGAACACAGTGATTGTAGTATAGTAAAGATGTCGTTCCACTGAGGAGGTGATGGTTTGAAGATCTTAGTTCTTGAATTGAGTTTTGACAAAAGGTTTGGATTGTTTTTGTTATTCAAAAGATTGAATATAAAGTAAGTAGCAAGTATTTAATAATAATGACAGCAAAGTATTTGGGTGAAAATCAGATTTGGAAAACTGGGATTGGTTTCATCGCATCGCACCCTTCGTCAGCTAAGTAAATTTGCATGTATGTAAATTGAAATAATAATTTCTATGTCACAATCAAAGTCATTTGTATCGATCCCTCGACTACAAAATTCATAAGAATGATTTCAAACCACTGACCCCTCAGTCACTTTAAAAATCATTCCAGTATTACCGATCGATTGTTTTGACGTTCATTACGTTAGATGCCATCCCTGGTTAGCTACTCACAACGAGTATTTCATTCAGATCTGCTCTCAAAAGTTACTTCCCAGTATACTTAAGAAAACTTAAAACAAGAAAATAGTGATCAAGTATCTTCAGGCATTAATGGCAGAATGAAATACAGAAACTATCAAATCTCATTAGCATAAATGAAAACTTACAGCAGCATTACTTCAGGTTTGATTTAATTACAACCAATCCCAATAAGGGAATTAGTTACTCATGCCTTGCATTTTCACTTAAGAAAATTTGGAAATGAATACAGAGTGAAAAATGCAGGAAATATGTTTGATGATATGAAGGAGATGAAGTGATGATCCACCATCTCTTCAATCCCTGTTCTCTGCTTGATTTATAGGGATTATGCTTCAGCTTTTTTTCCCACTTGTGTAGAGCCCATGAAGAATCGTTAAGAGACATGCAGAAACACACCCAAGTGGTTGAGTTGGCATCGCACCATTGGTGAATAAAAAATTGCAAATCCCATGCTGCATAAATTACGCTTAAGCTTGATGTTCACGCTTAAGTATGGAAAGTTTTAATGCTCTTTGTTTGTCTCACACTTAATCCGCTTTCACCACGCTCAAGCGTGGCCTTCCTATATGCTTTACGCTTGATCCACGCTCACCTCACGCTCAGGCGTGCTCGGGCTCGCGCTCAAGCGGCCCCTTCTCACGCTTGAGCGTGAGAGGGTCCTGATACTGCATTTAATCATGCTCAAGATACATAAATCCATGTTCAAGCACACCATTGATGTCCAAGGTCACACTTGAGCAAGCTCAAGCTCGTGCTCAAGCGTGAGAGGGGGTTGTTGCTGTTTGTTGATCATGCTTAAGCATGTTGTGTGCCCCGCTCAAGCGTCCTTGGCTCGATGCTGATTCTTCTTGGTTTCTTCAAGGCTTTTTGGTACCTTCTTCAAATATTTTGACAAATCAAGCTTGTTTTACACAATGTGTTATTTACAACAAAAATCATGCTTAATTAAGTACTAATCTGGTTAAATTCTTTCAAAAATAAGTTTAATTGAAGTATTAAATCAATGTGAAATGACACTTATCAAACTCTCCCCAACCTAGATTTTTTCTTGTCCTCAAGTAAAAGAAATTTGGAAAGGAAATCAAGCATTCAATAAGATCAGATTCAGTTGCAGACAAAATTTTAAAAGACAATAATCTCAGTTTTTACTTAGGCAAATAACCTCCTTAATATCAATTCTTTGAAATGTAATGCACCATTAAATAGTTCACAAGGCAGGTAACCAGTTACTGTAAGAATAAGGAACTCTCATTATTTTTCACCAGGTGTGTGTGTCGGACATTCATCATGAGAACTGCCTAAGTGATATTGCCCGTTATTTCCAATCAAAATTAAATCATAAGATAAGTAAGGATCAAAAAGGTCTTGTCAGGGTTGTAATAAGGCTGGGCTGTCAAGAATTCTTGGTTTTTCTTAGATTCAAAGTGCATGCATGAAGAAGAGCATATGTTCTGAGATTTTCAAAGTTTTATGAGGCTTCTTCCTTTTTGTGCTACAGAATTCTTTATTTCTCTTTTTAGTTTTGTTTACATTTCTGGAGAACTTTATCATTTTTCAGCCTCCGTTTCTTTCATCACCCTTTGAAAAAGTATTTTATGCTCTTATCAAAATTAAGCATGCTGAAAAGGTAAGATTTTATTTCTCATGCTTGGGTTAGGGTGTTTGAATAAAATTTTTGGCTCAAAAATGTGTTATCAAAGAATAGGACATATTTTTTAGGGTAACTTTTTGGCTCTGGGATATTTTATCTTCAAAATTGCCTTTATCATTTCCTTGCTTAATATCTTATAAAAAGTTTTAATCAGAAAATTAGGCAATGCAATTTTAGCAAATTCTAATGAGACTCTCAGTGTTTAAGTTTCTCACTTCTTATCGGGTTATAAGGCTTACTTCCATATTCTAACAGAAAAGGGTTCAAGCATGTAAACAATCAAAAGTACATTCATTTCAATTCCCTAGTTCTTAATTCAACCATTTTGCCTTTTGAAAATCAGTGTTACTATCTAAAAATATTTTGTTGCTTAAAAACTTTTTTTGTTCAAAAAGTTAAATCTTGGTTGGGTTTTTCAAAACTGTTGTTTTTCAAACATGTATTTGTATCCAAACAGTCATAACACAAAATCACAGATAAATTTAAAAATTTCCAAAGTATGCTGCAGTAGTATCAAACTAAAAACCCAAAGTAAAACTATAAAATGTCAATCAGAAAGAAAAATTAAAGTAGTAGATTGAAGCAATTAAAAACTAAAGCAGTAAACTCATCACTCATCCTTAGAAGAATCATCCTCTGTCTCTTGTTCCCTTTTTGGAGGTCCTTGTAAAGAAGGTCCTGGCCTAGCTTGTGAAGTCTCACCCCCTCCCATAAAAGGAGGCCTGTCCCCAGGCCAAGCAATGAGGGCTTCAAATTGGACTGGATCCATCCAGGGGTTGGGTTATCCTGTAGGAATGCTATGGTATAAGCCATTATGAATATGCATCAAACCTCGATGATCAGCATTCTATTGTGCCAAAAGATGGCTAATTTGGATCTTTAGAAGGTGAATGCCCTGCAAAACCATGGCTGTTTCTGTGCTGAGAGGAGGAGCGGTAAGTTCTGGTCCTGCTGATGGTGGTGCTTGCTGTGGTGCTCCCTGAGGCTCTTATTGGGGTTCTTGGGTAGGCCTGTTGGTGCAGTATCTTTCTATGAAGCGCCTATCAATAGATGGTCTGATAGGCTTTGAGTTTTGTACCTGAATTCCATGAACTGCACACAGGTTAGTAATAAAAGCAGGAAATCCTAGACTTCCCTTAACCTTTTGTCCTTCTTGAGAGAATTTCTGCTCTGCTGTGGTAAATTTATGGATTTCATCTGAGATAATCTGTGCCAAATCAATGGTGATATCCTCCTGTAAAATACAATATAGCAGATAACATCTGGCATAAATCAAATCAGATACATGGGCATTTGGGGCCATATTTGCAAGTAAGAAGGAAGTCCAAACTTGAGAAGGGGTAGTCATATCACTTCTCAGGATACACAATAGCTGCTCTCCTTGGCCAGTTTGGAAGTGACGATTAGGGATGCAAATGGCTGCCTCTATATCTTGGGTAAAGATTTCCTGATTCCGTAGTCTTATTTCTCCATACTGACAGGTTTCTTCTTCCCCCAATTCCATGAGATTACCTAAGTAAGTGTTGATAGCATCTCTTCCATAGGAAAGCACATGTCCTCTGACATAGGTCTTCCGATCTCCTGCACCATCCTTGGTCCAGGCATTGGCATAAAATTCCCGGACAATCTCAGGATCATATGTGTCTCTGGGGTAGCAGATTTTTAGCCAATTTCGTCTTCTTATGACCTACAAGAAGGAATCGCATTCTCCAAGGGCCAATTCTACCTTTCTTTCTGCTATGAATGTCCAGTTAGAGATATCTTTATAGCGCCTACTTTTATCTTTATTTTTGAATTTTGGGCGCTGTCTTGGTCATCTGTCCTTGATCGTTTTCCTTTATTCTTCCTTGAAGACCTTGGTAGGGAAGGGGAACTTGGTGTGACTTGCTTGGTTCTGGCCATCTGCATAAAAGGCTCAACTTTATATGATGCTAATATGATAATAAGGGTGGCAAAGAAAAACCATAAGTGTGGCGTCCTGTGTCAAAATTTGTAGCCTATATAAATACCATTGCTCATTATGTATGATGTGGAACATGACCAATATACAAAGTAAGTTTGTGCAGGACTTTTTACAAACAGTTAACATGCACTAAAGAAGTTGGACAGCAGTAGCACTAATCCTCTTTTTAAACATCCCAGAAAATAATCAAACATGAAGCATCATGATAGTCATATAGTAGGAATAAGTATAAAGAAATTAGCAATACTTTTAATGCATGAATTCCTAAAAGGTTTTATCATTTCTTGCCAATAGTATAATGAAGATTAGAGAAAGAAGAGTTCAGTGAGTACCTTGGAGAATCAGAAATTGATGCAGAATAGAAACTACAATGACGCTTAAGGGGAATTCTGGATAGGATGTATTGAAAATGCTAGATTAAATTAAGAAAGAATAGGGCAAGTAATGAAAATGGAAGTGTAAGTTACAAAATTTTGAAAGTCAGGAGTGATAGTGGGCGGTTACATGAGTGAGGAGTTACAAAACGCTCTATTTATTAGCATCAGGGGCAATTTTCAATCCTCACGCTTGAGCATGGGTATGTCACGCTTAAGCGTGATCGTCCAGCAATGGTTAATTCAAGTGCGCTTGAATGTTCTGCTTCCACGCTTGAGCGTGGTTATCACCTGATGGTAATTGTTTCCTCGCTTAAGCGAGAGATGACCACGCTTGAGCGTATGAAGTTTGGAATAAGTTTCGCTTGGGCGCCACAGACACGCTTGAGCGTGATATACAAATTTGGTACCTGATGCTTTATTCAACTTCTCGCTTAAGCGTGAAGTTTATTGCTTTAAGCGTAGCAGTCTCTGTTTGTTTTTATAGGTCCTCTTGCTTAAGCGTAAAATATCACGCTTAAGCGAGATCGGGTTTGACTTGGAACTTCCTTTTAGTGATGCTATGCTTTTAGGCTTGACTCCTTCACTTAAGCGTGATATAGACAGTATGTGGCTTACCTTGGGCTCGCTTGAGCGTGGTGACCCCCCTGATGCTTTAACATTTCACGCTTAAGCTGGTAGGATTACACTTGAACGTGAGTTTTGAACAGAATGCCCACGCTTGAGCGTGACTTGTCACGCTTGAGCTTGTTCAAACCTGACACTTTTACTTCTTTTCTTGTTTTTGAGTCCCCTTGAATGTATTGAAGACACTTGTTTTTCTTTTTACTCTTGGATGATGGGTAATGAGTGATCTTAAAAAAAAATAAAATAAAAGAAAACTTTTAAACGAAAAGATTGCTCAAATTGAAACTAACAAGATTAAGAGAAAATGTAAAAGGTTGGGTTGCCTCCCAACAAACGCTTGTTTATCGTCTTTAGCTTGACGTGTTTGATCAAGGATCTGTCAGTTGAATGATGGTGGTGACCTTCTCCACCTCTCCTCCTAAATAAGGCTTGAGTCTTTGACCATTTACAATCCAGGTTCTCTCAGACTTAGGGTCTTATAATTCAATGGCCCCATAAGATCTTACTTCTTTCACAATGAATGGTCCTGACCATTTGGATTTTAGTTTGCCTGGAAACAATTTTATCTTTGAGTTGAAAAGGAGCATAGATTGTCCTAGGTAAAAATTCTTTTTCATAATGTGTCTGTCATGGGAAGCCTTTATTTTCTCCTTGTAGATCCTTGATGATTCATAGGCATCTATCCTCCATTCTTCTAACCTGTGCATCTGAATTTTTCTTTCTTGAGCTGATGCCTTTAGGTCATAATTAAGAGTTTTCATTGCCCAAAATTCCTTGTGTTCAAGCTCTACTGGAAGATCACAATTCTTTCCATACACCAACTGATAAGGTGAAAATCCAGTTGGTGCCTTGTAGGGTATTCTATATGCCCATAAAGCATCATCCAGCTTTAAGGACCAATCCTTCCTGTTCTGGCCAATTGTCTTTTCTAATATCCTCTTGATCTCTCTGTTGGATACTTCCACTTGGCCATTGGCTTGAGGGTGGTATGGAGAGGTTACTTTATGCTTTACCCCGTAGTGTTCTAGACATTTTTGAAGTTGAGTGTTGCAGAAATGAGAACCTCTGTCACTTATCAGTACCCTTAGAGTGCCAAACCTGCTAAAAATGTTCTTCTTGAGAAATTTGATAATAGTTTTGGCATCAGCTTTAACACAGGCCAAGGTTTCAACCCACTTTGATACATAATCCATTGCTACAACAATGTACTCATTAGAAAATGAGGTAGGTAGAGGTCCAACGAAGTCTATACCCTAACAATCGAAGACTTCTATTTCAAGAATGACAGTTAATGGCATTTTGTTCCTTTTTGATATGCTACTTGTTTTCTGACATACATCACAATGCTGCATAAAAACATTAGCATCTTTAAACAATGATGGCCAATAAAAACCTGATTGGAGAACTTTAGCTGTAGTTCTCTCCCCATTGAAGTGTCCTCCGTATGGGGAACTGTGATAGTGCCATAGTATGTTGCTGGCTTCTTGTCGAGATACACATCTCCTCAAAATGTGATCTGATCCAAGTTTAAACAAGTATGGATCATCCCATATAAACTGCTTCTCATCTTTCAGAAACTTTTTCTTTTGTTGCCATGAAAGATCCTCAGGCAACATCCCTACGGCTTTAAAGTTTGCCATGTCCGCAAACCATGGCCTTTCCTTTATCATCAGTAGCTTCTCATCAGGGAATTCTTCATTCACTTCTAGTTGTAGTAGTATGACTTCCTGGTTAACAAGGCAGGACAAATGATCTGTAATAAAATTTTCACTGCCCTTTTTGTCTTTGATTATTAGATTGAATTCTTGCATTAGCAAGATCCATCTAATTAGCCTGGGCTTAGAGTCAGGTTTATTCAGCAGATATTTAATAGTAGCGTGGTCAGTAAAAATAGTGATTTGGGAACCAATCAGATAAGGTCTAAATTTTTCCAGGCTATACACTATTGCTAAGAGATCTTTTTCTGTTGTTGCATAATTTGTTTAGGCAGGGTTCAAAACTTTTCTAGCATAGTGTATAACATGAAAAATTTTTGCCTTCCTTTGTCCTAATACGGCCCCAATAGCATAATCACTAGCATTGCACATCATTTCAAAATCTAGCTCCCAATCAGGAGCAACTATTACAGGTGCATAAGTTAATTTATGTTTTAAAGTTTCAAATGCATGCAGACAAGAACTATCAAAAATAAAGGGAGTGTCTTTGTTCAAGAGATTACTCAAAGGCTTTGCGATTTTGGAAAAGTCCTTGATGAACCTTCGATAAAATCCTGTATGGCTCAAGAAGCTTCTCACTCCTTTCACGTTCCCTGGTGGTGGCAGCTTCTCAATTACTTCCACTTTGGCTTTGTCCACTTCAATGCCTCTTTTGGAGATTTGATGTCCCAACACAATGCCTTCTGTGACCATGAAGTGATACTTTTCCCAATTTAAGACTAAATTGGTTTCCACACATCTTTTCAGTACTACGCACAAATTTTGCAAACATTGATCGAATGTGGACCAAAAATAGAGAAATCGTCCATGAAGACTTCAATGCATTTTTCACCAAATCTGAGAAAATGGCTAGCATACACCTTTGAAATGTTGCAGGAGCATTACATAACCCAAAGGGCATTTTTCTGTATGTAAATACCCCAAAAGGACATGTGAATGCAGTTTTCTCTTGATCTTCTGGTGCAACGGCTATTTGGTTGTATCCTGAGTATCCATCCAAAAAGCAATAATAGGCTTGTCCTGTAAGTTTTTCTAACATTTGGTCTATGAAGGGTAAAGGAAAATGATCTTTCCTGGTTGTAATGTTTAGTTTCCTGTAGTCAATGCACATCCTCCATCCAGTGACTGTTCTTGTGGGAATCAATTTGTTTTTGTCATTTTGTATGACAGTTACTCCTCCCTTCTTTGGAACAACCTCCCCTTTGACTACTTCTTTCATAGTTGGATTCAAACGTCTCTGCGGCTGGGCAATTGGTTTGAATTCTTGTTCCATGTAAATGCGATGCATACAGTAAGCTGGACTTATTCCTTTCAAGTCCTCTAGTTTCCAACCAATTGCTGTTGAGTGCTCCTTTAATACTTGAATCAATTGTTTTTCTTCTGATTCTGACAATTGCCTATTAATGATAATAGGTTTTTGACTATCTTTGTCAAGAAAAACGTACTTCAAATGTGAGGGTAACACCTTTAGCTCCACTTTTGTTGTTGTGACTTCTTTTGTTTCATCTGGCAGCTTCTTATAATGAATTTCTTTTTGGATGTCATGCTTATCATCTTTCAAGTCTTTTACCTCCTTGTCAGCCTCCATCATTTTTTCATTTGATTGAGCTGTTGTCATTAATTCCTTTAGTGGATCTTTGTTGAGCCATTCATTGGATTCCTCTTTGACATCTATTTCTTCAATATCGATCTTGAAGCATTGTTGTTTCTCCACTGGGTACTTCATTGCATCAAACACATTGAAGTTCACCTCCTCATCTTGTACTCTTACCTTTAGTTTTCCATCGTCCACATCAATAATTACTTTTGCTATTTTCATGAAAGGCCTTCCCAAAATAAGAGGTACTTCTGTATCTTCTTCAATGTCCATGATGACAAAATCTACAGGGAATATGAACTTGTCAACTCATACCAGCACATCCTCCGCTATGCCATATGGAAACTTCATGGATCGATCAGCAAGCTGGAGAGTCATTCGTGTTGGTTTCACCTCAAGATCCCCAATTCTTTTTACCATTGAGAGGGGCATTAGGTTAATGCTAGCTCCCAAGTCTAAGAGTGCTTTCCCTACTGGCAAAGTACCAATAGTTACTGGAATTGTGAAACTCCCTATGTCTTTTGTTTTCTGAGGTAATGCTTTCTGAATAATGGCACTGCATCCTGCTGCGAGTTCCACTGTTTCTTCAGAAAATCTTTTCTTCTTTGTTAATAGCTCCTTCATGAATTTTACGTACGTTGGCATTTGTTCCATGGCTTCCACAAAAGGTATGTTTATTTGTAACCTTTTGAAGATGTCCATGAATCTTGTAAATTGCCTCTCTTTGTCTATCTTTGAGGTGTTCTTTGGATATGGCAAACTTTTCAGTTGTGGTGCTGGGTCGTTTACCTTCTTCTTCCCTTCTTTTATTTCTTTCTTTTTTTCAACTTCATCCTCCTTCTTATGTACATCATCACTTTTTTTTTGTTTTTCTCTTCACCAACTTCCTCTCTTGTTTCTTTTTCATAATTTTTTTCTTCCACCTTTTCACTCTTTTTTTCTTGTTGTCCCATGACCTTTCCACTTCTTGTTGTGATTGCTTTGTATTGCTCCTTTGGATTTGGGTGGGTATTAGCTCTAAATTGAGAGTTATGATGATCTGCAATTTGATGAGCCAATTGCCCCACTTGAGTCTCCAGGTTTCTTATTGAAGCATCAGTGTTTTTCTGATTGGTGATTGAGACCTGCATGAATTTTTCTAGAGTGTCCTCTAGTTTTGATATTCTTTCTGTTAAGGAAGGACCTTATTGATAAGGTTGTTGTGTGTTGGAAGTGCTTGCCTCTTGCTTCTATCCACCATTTTGATTATTTCTCCATCCCTGTGAAAAATTGTTAGAATAAGGATTGTTATTGAAATTACCCTGCTTACCTTGACCATTCATATAGAGGATGGATTGGTCTCCTTGCTCTCCTTGACAGTGTCTATTTTGATGTTCTCCCCCATAAAAATCATATTTCAATTGTGATTGTTGATTGTTTGTAGAGGTTTGAATTACATGTAATTGCTACAGGAGTTTTGCCATTTGCTGTGTTAGAGCTTCAATTTGTTGAGTCAAAATTTTGTTTTGAGCTAAAATGGCATCTGTTGTATTCAGTTCCAATATTCCCTTCTTCTGGACTTGTGTTCTATCATGCTGGGCTTGGTAATCCATGGATGATAATGCTTCAATGATTCTTATAGCTTGTTCTGCGTCCACCGTTATCATAGTGCCTCCAGCTGCTGCATCCAGTATCATTTTAGTGTCTGCTTTGAGTCCATTGTAGAAGATATTAAGTTGGGCAATATCTTCCAAGCCATGATTTGGACATTTTCTCAAACGGGATTTGAAACGTTCCCATGCTTCACAGAAGGGTTCTTCTTGACCCTGTTTTTAATGTCTGATTTGGCTTTGATAAATCTCGATGGTGGAAAGAACCTGTGTAGGAATTTTTCTTCCACTATGTCCCAACTGTTCAAGCTTTGATTTGGGTGAGATTGGAGCCATTCCTTTGCTTTACCTGCTAAAGAAAAAGGAAATAGTCTTAGATATGCAGCTTCAATTATCTCCTGTTCAAAGCCTATTGTTCCTACTAATTCATAGAATGTGGCCAAGTGAGTATATGGATCTTCACTTGTCATTCCATGAAATTGGTAGGAACTAAAACTAACAAAAGCAGGTTTCATTTCTATAGCCCTTATTGTGTTTGGAATAGCAATGCTTGAGTAATGTCTGAGTGCTTGTTGTAAAGTGTAATCTCCCAGTGTTCTCCTTGGTGGATTTTGATTGTTGCTATTAACATCCATTGTATCAGAGGAAGTTTGTCCTGCGTGGAAGTTCTGCTTGGCTTTCTTGATTTTCTTGAGGAACCTATCTATTTCTGGATCAAATGCAAGTTGTTCTTTTGTGCCCTGTCCTCTCAAGATCATAAATCAAGTACTCAAAATAGCCAAGTTACCACACAATAAAAAAATTGAAAACAAATTTATTTACACTGTCTTTGTCAATTCAATGCTAAAATATTCAAACTTAAATCACCTCCCCGGCTATGGCGCCAAAACTTGGTGATATATTTTTATCTGTATCATACAAAGAAATGAAGAGTTCATGGAAAGAGAATCAAGTTTGTATAATATGAACTCAATGGAATGGTTGTGCCAAGTTTAAACACAGTGATTGTAGTATAGTAAAGATGTCGTTCCACTGAGGAGGTGTTGGTTTGAAGATCTTAGTTCTTGAATTGAGTTTTGACAAAAGGTTTGGATTATTTTTGTTATGCAAAAGATTGAATATAAAGTAAGTAGCAAGTATTGAATAATAATGACAGTAAAGTGTTTGGGTGAAAATCAGATTTGGAAATGACATTTATCACCCACTAAGTGATATCTGGATACTCGCATCCCGTTTGATGGCAAGCCAAGGGCCATAACGGTTAAATCAAGAATCCTAATCATCGATATGCAGTCCCTGTATAATGGAATCATAGGTCATCCTACTTTGAATGCCATGGAAGTCATCATGTCCACCCCATACTCCTCATCAAGTTTATCGACATAGATGACAAGGTGTCCTCTATCTCGGGTGATCAGGATATGACAAGGTGTTGTTACAACCTTAGCTTGAATATAGTGAAGCCGGAAGCCATCAATAAAAAATGTAAGCTGGACGATGAAAAAGTCGCAAATGGGTCTGTAAATCTTGTTAATCTTGACCTAAGGGCTGAGTTGAGGATAGACCTTCTAAACTTGTCCAAGTCAACCCCGGATGGAGGGTCAAAGGTGATTGTGTTATGGGATACCTCAGATAAAGTGACTCACATCAATGAGAAGCTTGAAGCCGGGATGGAGCAGTGGTTGCTGGCCCTGCTCAAGGAGTATAAAGATTTGTTTTCTCATATTGTTGTTGATATACGAGGTATGGACCCAAACTTCTACTGCTATAGGTTGTCCATGTCCCTTAAGACCAGACCAATTACCCAAAAGAAGAGGCGTTTAGGTTTTGAAAAGTAGAAGGTCATGTGTGAGCAGACTGAAGAGCTTCTCAAAGCCAAATTTATCAGGGAGATTTGGTATTCCTCATGGCTCATGAATGTTGTGATGGTCTAGAAATCCAATGAAAAGTGAAGGATGTACACTGACTATGTTAATTTGAATAAGTGCTGCCTTAAAGATTCTTATCCTTTACCCAATATATATAGGATGGTAGACAATTACTCCGGATAACAGTACCTGTCTTTCAGGGATGCTTATTCTGGTTACAACTAGATACCGATGTGGGGGGCAATCAGGAAAAGACAGTGTTCATCAATGACAGAGGTGTATTTTGCTATACTGTCATGCCATTTGGTCTAAAAAATACTAGATCTAGGTATCAGTGCATGATTAAAGGTATTCGAGGGCATTCATACTAAGTTAGTGAAGGTGTATATCGATGATATTATCGTCAAAACCCCTATTGAAGGAGATCATGTTGAAGATCTCCGTAAATTTTTTCAATGACTTCACCATTATAATATATGGCTCAACCCACTAAAGCACACTTTTGTTATCCTTGAGGGAAGATCTCTGGGATTCATGCTTACTCATAGAGGCATTGAGGCAAACCTAGACAAGTGTAGGGTAATTCAGGAGCTACAAAGTCCCAAGAACTTGTACGAGGTGTAGTCTCTCAATGGAAAGATAGAGATATTGGCTTATTTTATGCCAAGGATGGCACATCATTACCTCTTTACAAGATTCTAAAGAAAAATAAAAAGTACGAGTGAGAGGAATAAGTAGCTTTCCAAAGTTTAAAGGAAGTGTTGTCCAAACCTCATATTTTGATAAGGCCTAATCCTAGTGAACGTTTAATTCTTGTTTGTTTCAGATAAAGCATTAGGAGTTGCTCTAGTGAAGGAGACCTTAGAGGGACAGAGGCTGGTGTACTTCACTGGCAAGACATTATAGGGGGTAGATTGTCGCTTTCATAAGATTGAGAAAGAAGTCTTAGCTGTTATCTAGGCATCTCATCGTTTTGAGGTCGTATTTCTATGCACATCTAATAGTGGTACGAATAAATCTCTCTCTTCACACAATCTTGTTTAAGCCTGACCTAGCTGGTAGAATGATCAAATGGGTTGTGGAGCTACTTAAGTTCGACATCACTTATGAGCCTCAAAGTGCTACCAAAGCCCAAATGCTGGCTAATTTCATCATGGAGCTCTCAGGTTTAGACCTTGAAGAATGCTACTCCCATTGGATGATGTATGTTGATGGTTCATCTAATAATAAGGGATGTGGGGTCGGAGTTGTAGTGGAGAGTGACGAAGGAGTCTGTAACAACCTTGAATTTTAGGACAAGAACCCAGATCCTCATGGACTCCTGATGGTGTCCTGTTAAGCTTTCTGTAGAAGGCTTGTGGCTTCAGCCCGCTCCTTGAATTTTTTTAGTATGAGAAATAGTGAGAGATGAACCCAAGTAAGATGTAAGTGTGAGATAACAGTAATGAGAAGCCAAATAAAAGAGGATGAGTAAGGAATAGGTAACATAGTGCTATTGAGTGGTAATAATAATAAATAGTATTGTCTAATAAGCGATATTCTTTTAGTAATATTATTTAGTATTGGATGATAAACTGTTTTGTTTGATTAAGTGTTGATTAGTTTATTAATATTTAATTATAGTAGTAATTAATAATATTTTATAATAATTATTTTTATATTTAATTAATATTATTTTATATTTAATTCAAATATAAATATATATAATTATAATAATAATATTTAATATATATTACTTAATATTTGATTAATAATTATTTATTTATAAAGACAATATTTTATTTAATTCATAATTATTTATCTAATTATTTGATAATTATATTTAATAATAAAATATTGACAGGTCGTTAGTTTTAACTGTGAAACCTAGTAAACGATTAGATTTCGATGATTCATCCTGAGACTAATTATCCTATAGGGAAACTAGTCCTGTTAGGATCATCTTGTAGTAAATCAAGGATAACATGTTCGGTCCGACGGGTCTGACCCGTACCTAAGGTACCCTCCATGTTTGATTGTGCATATACTTCGGGATATCCGATCGCAGCATGGTCAATTTCTAATGAACTATTTTGATGTTTTAAACACTTCTTGTGAAGGTACCTAATCCTAATTCAGGCTCTATCGACCTCGTTTTCTAAGAAAAAGGTTAGTTAAATGAGAACCCTCAAATCCAGCTTAAACACCTTTAGTGTTTTGGGCCTAACTTTCTCATACGAAGTTGGAATCAAGCGATTCTTATCCTGGTTTCTTCGTTATGAAAAATTCTACAGCCTCTATTTCTAGCCTCGAACTCTGAATCGTACTCTTATCCTCAATTCAAGGAACCAAGTATTTGTACTCCAAAACCCAATTATTTAATTCCTTTAATCTGTACATGGTTTATTCGAAAAATCATATCTCCCTCATACGATGTCTGATTTGTGTTATTTTGGTTCCATAATTTCTATAACAAAATTATCTATGATTTTCATGAAGACCTTGAAGGCTGGATCTTGCTCATTCAGTATAGTTTTAACAATCTTTTCAGGTTTGATCTTGACATGCAACAACATGGTGTAGTTTTACAAAAACACGCATATCTCCCTCATACGATGCCGAACCCACTTCGTTCTTTTTCTATGGTTTTATATCCCAAAATCCTACAACTTTTATGGAGGGTTAAAAACCCAATTCCTAAAGCCTTGATCTCCATAAATTTATCTTTTCATCCCTTAATAATTAGGGTGCTTCGGGAGCACTTTAACTTGGTTCAGGCATAACTTGGGCTACTGTTATTGGATTTTGATGTATGATATATCAAATCGAAGAGGAAATAAATCTATACAACTTTCATGTTAGGAGTTTTTCCTAATTTTCATCCTACGAGTTATTGTATATTTTTTTAAAATAAGCTCCGGTTAAGGTAACTTGTTGCCCATCGGGTATCCAATTTTTGATACCTTAAATTATTTTTTCGACCATCGTTTTTCGACACCGTTGCTTCATGTGACACCCCCAAAAATAAGGGTAAATTTTTCACGATTTAAATAGCATTAAGATAAGAAATCACAAGAGATAAAGTTATCTTTCACTACCCTGGATCTATCAGAGACCCATCTCATATGTGAAGATATGAGAAGGTAAGTTAAGAGGAGTGACATTAAAGAATTCCTCAATTAAAAACAGCGGAAGGATTTGAGTAAGTTAATGTTATGTAATTAGGTTTAAAGAGGTCATCCACTTTTAAAATTAAGAAGTCCAATTTTTATGCCCAAAGTATTCAATTGATAATGCAGGGTCAAGATTTAATGTGAAGAAGAAAGAAAATAATTTGAACATTTCATTTTGGGCAATCAGGGCGTCCCTTGCTCAAGCGAGAACCCCACTCGCTTGAGCGAGTTCCATATAGGGCGCTTGGGTGAGCAACTCCACACGCTGAGCGAGAAGACCAAAGGAGAATCAGGGGCCAACTCGCTTGGGCGAGCCCCAACTCGCTTGAGCGAGACACACAAGATTCGCTTGGGCAGAGCCAGCGAGCGTGAGCGAAATTTGCCTAGAACCAAACCTACGCTCGCTCACTTGAGCGAGCACCATCCACAAGGCCATTCGCTCAAGCAGAATTCGGCCAGTAACTAAATTGCCCAACACTCGCTCAGGCGAGACCCTCCTCGCCGAAGCAAAAATCTTCCAGAGACCAACCCCTGATACCAGGGCCGTCTCGCTTGAGCGAGACATGCTCTCGCCTGGGCGAGAATTATCCAGAAACCAAAACACTGATGCTAGGACAATCTCGCTTGAGCGAGACCCACTCTCGCCTAAGCGAGAATTGTCCAGTGACAAGCGAGAATCCATCTCGCTTGAGCGAGATTATCAGCAAAAACGCAGAAAACAAATGGATCAATTAACACATCATACCAAAACTCATTTTACTGCAAACCACTTAATTTCATCACATCTCATTTATCCTATATAGTATTTAAAAACATGTTCCAACCTATCTTACTCATAATTCACCTTCTAATCCATGGATTCCATCCCAATCAAACTTACCACATAGCATAATCTAATAATTGCTGAGACATCCTAATTTAATAAATAAATAAATGCCTAACCGGGAAGATTTTTCCACAAAAACAGCCAATGGACAACCGGCATAGAAGAAGGAAGAGGAAGGCAAGGGAAAATAAAAGAACATTCATACGTATAGCAATCAGCGGGAGGGACAAGGCTTGAACCGATCCATTCGGTTCAGCGAAACACATCAGCGCCTGGGCGAATTCCATGACAACGCTGACTCGCAGGAGCTAAGTCTAATTCGCTGGGACGAACACAGGTACAAGGTAATTTCTCACTCGGGTTTGGGACATAGGTTCACCCGGTAAATCATCACGTTCATACCTCACTCAGGACTCTACACAGCTCCTCATATCATTCATATAGGTCACAAGTATAAACCACTCGGGAAATGACTCCCTCAATTCTACCACTCGGGATCCAGAACTCTTTCACACTCGGGATATTTAACTTCAACACAAACGGGAATGTATCGTACACCCGTCACTCGGTATATGATATCTTACTCAAGGAAAACATTAAGTAAGTCCCACTCGGACTCGCTCTAAGGCTCACCCACTCGGAATATTGAACCTCGTTCACTCGGGAGAGGATTTCCTAAAACACTCCAATTAGGACCATTATAACAACTCGTCCCTCGGAAGAGGAACACTCGGATTCCCACTCGGGATATTCAATCCCTTTCCCACTCGGGCTTACCCATGTTTCCACTCGGTAATATTTAGACCTATGATCACTCAGGAATTTCTCCCATTATGTCCCACACAGAATAGATTCAACAAAAGAGATCTCTCTCAGAATCCTCTTAAGTCTTCTCCACTTGGAAAAGGAGCCTAAACACTATAGTCTCACTCGGAATCATCAACTTGACATTATTTCACCCAACAGCCCCCAAATAACTCAACAACTCTTCACAATCAATACAGCGTATGTTACCCATATGGCCACACACATATATATATGCGAACATATACTCAGATACTTTTCATCCTCACATTATTCATTCACCAGCACTTATTACTCGAAGTAATTAACACCATAACCATATAAAGTATTTATATATATATATATATACGTGTACTTGTCTATAACTCTGATAGGCGTTGCTCATAACAAAGATATTAAATTATCATATCACATGAGAGCCGGCCAAGGCTATACTGACTAAACATAATAAATACAATATAAGCACTCAGCAGTCGGTTTGTGCCTCACTCGGGTTTGAGTCCTCCACACCATTTCCGACCGACCTGCACATACTGAAAAATGGTGTAGGGGTAAGCTTTTACATATAAAATGACAGTTAATGACTCGGCATCAGCATCAATACTTACCCTCACGTTCACTCAGGTTGCATTCAATTTGGATTTCAACCTTGTAGAATATAATGCTTTTAAAGACATGCAATTACATACATATTACAAAGATTCATTTCCAGTCATACGAAATATGCATCAACTCACTCAGAATTTACTCGTATCACTCCGAGCCATCCCACTCGTCCTATCCTAACCAACATTTCATCTACATGCATGCCTGCGGATCCGACTAAGCAATGATTTTCAGTTACAGGTTCCCTTACTGGCCTTTCGTCCTTTAGCCCTTCCTGCGTGGTACCGGCCTCCCATTGATGTCTCGAGACTTAACTCTAGCTCCTACGGCTACCACGGGCTCTCACAGGATCTAGCCAAGGGTCTGCGCCTGGAGATCATTTTGTTGGGACTCCTGACCCTCCACAGGTCATCCCATTCTTGTACATACAGTCTATATGCTTGAACAACGAGCGCCCTCAATTATCCGACTCTCTCCTTGTAACCATTAGCGCTACTTCCAATCCAACATATTTCTACATTCATTCATTCATCATACCATCATACACAGCATTCACACGATTAATGTTTACAATGTCTCAAATGAAATCAGCCAACAATCAAGCACACGTATTCTTTCAGTATTAACAATAAGGAGAACATGCATCACATGCGTTTATGTATAACCAACTGTCAGGATTCAACGCAACGATCCTGAATACATGCATGCAAATGTAAAACCATAATCAGGACTCTGCAATCACATACATGGAAGTCAAAGATTCACAATCACGCATTGCACATAGTTATCACAGACACATTCATACGCATGCACGGTAATGCGTTCACTCGGTACCGTTCATCGACCATGCATTTGACATGCAAGCGCCCCCTACCTGCTGTCAGGGTTCAGAGACTCTTCGAGTTACAATGCTGACCGATCGTCCCTTCTGTTACTTCTCCTCCAATAGCCTTCGAGCTCAGCGTCGATACTGGACCAGAGTTGCTCCTTCCTCCAACGGATTCGCCTCCCCCACGGTTCCAAGGCACTTCCCAGCACAGCCTTCCAACTGGGACACTAACGTCACCAAGTGGAAGAAGAAGAAGAGGAAGAAGGTGACGGAGAGGAAGAAGAGGACAGGGAGTGAAAACAGGACCGTGTCACTGTTCCTCCCAGAAAAGTTCTTATCTCTCTCTCTGTTCTTTTCAAGCGGACGACGCGAATGAGGATGAAGAAGAAGAGAATCAGTAGAAAAGAAGGGACTAGATGCGTGCCCGAAGGAAGATGTTCAGCGTGAATAAAAAATAAGGGGAAAGAGAGAGCTGAAGTTCTTTTATACCACCAGGGGCACGTACGTCCTTTCCCCTGGCATTATTATTATCATTATTTATTCAATTATTTCTAACCAATCAGCAATTACTCTAATTAACCACTAATCCTAACTCTGTAATTAACCCTTAATTAATGGCTTAATCTCAATCGGTAATTAAATTGAAAGTCAGGATGTTACAATTCTCCCCCTCTCAAAAGAATTTCGTCCTCGAAATTCAAACACATGCTTAGCCTCAATGAACCACTCGGAAAAATCACTGCCATACCACAACAAGCAATTACACATCTATGCATCTCAAGTATTCATCCACCGCTTAAATTCCAGTCGGTATAATTGGCTTCCAAAGCAATTTACCGACCGTTCCACCCAGGAAACCAAGACATCACTCTTAACACATTTCCACTCGGAAGTGTCACCGTTGACTCAGAATAACATTCCTTTCTTTCACTCAGACTTACCTCAATAAATAGATCGGAATACCACAGTCATGCTCCGACTGCAACTCTTATCTTCTCAACGTTTCTGACCGCCTCGTAATTTCTAATCGGCATAAATAAAACAACTCTTCATAGTCTTCAATACATTCGAAATTCCATTTCCCATATAGAGTTACCCCCATTCAACTCTGCCAGTTCACCCTTGCCATTGGCACTTTCCAGTTCTTTGGCCGCTCGGCCCTACACTCTCGACACTGATCGGCGTATTTACACCATCGGGTTCCCCGATTCAATGAGTCACTCGGCACGACCATGAACTCACACAAAGCATAGGTTCGATATTGTGTCACTTGGGACACATTCTAGATGTTATTCAACCAGTTGGGAAGAATCTAGTCAGTAAACAATTGATCCGGTCCCAACACCGGCCCCCAAGAGCATGGTTTTAATGCTTTGCCAGATCAGCATTTCAAACAGAAGAAGTACGTTTCAAATACCTTATAATTAATTTTATAACGGAGTACATACCGCCAGGGCACGTTACTCCGCCAAGGCACATTACTCCGCCAAGGCTTGTAACTCCGCCAGGGCACGTAACTCCGCCAAGGCATATAACTCCGCCAGGGCACGTAACTTCGCCAGTGCATGTTACTCCGCCAAAGCTTATTACTCCGCCAAGCCATAGGCTCAATACAGGCGGAATACTGAAATTCCTATATTGCGAAGCGAGCCCATACTTTAACCCCGGCACGAGGTTGACTCTGTCTTGAGAGGTTGAAAATGGGAATCACGCTGTCACGCATAAAAGGGAACAATGAATAAAATAATAAAGCATTAACGCTTTCCAAGCAAGTGGAAATACCCACTACAGTGATGGTGCTCGTGAACGACACAGGGACCCACTACCTTTCTTGCATTATTCCAGAAAACAAGGAACGGGTCCTACCAATAATGGAGCACCAGTAACAGGTATATAAACCTCAGCAAAAAGGTATAAGGGAGATCCCCTAATTCTGAACCTTACACTCATACTTGCATAACTCTCTCAGGTTTACTTTCTAAGTCTAATAGTATTCCATAATACTGACTTGAGCGTCGGAGAATAATTGCAGGTACAACCACCAATTATGTCAAGGCAAAGGAGGTCACTTCAGGCGGACTGCTACACCGCCACAAAGCGCACTGTACTACGCCCAGCGTACAAAAGCACTCCGTATTTGTATCTGTATAAGAACCTCCTCATACCAGATTTTATCCTACATGTACATTTTGAATTGTTCGACAATCACACCTTTACACCCCCTGTACAGAACAGTTTATTGGCACGCCCAGTGGGACCTGTAAATTTGGTAATCCCACTATCCTTGATTAGTTCCCATTGCGTTCATCATTAATGAAAAGACCAGGACCAGAAGTGCAGACGGAGGATTCACCTCCACGCAATCCTAGACGTCTCAACTTTGACAACGATGCTCACAAAAAGGCAACGCATGTTGACTCTCCAGATCCGAGAGATGACATGATCAGAATGCTGAGAGAAGAAATTGCAGAGCTTCGTCGTGAAAAGGCGAATCCCATGCATGAGAGAGCGGGTCCTGCAAACCAGCCGCGCCATGAATCGCATGCACAGGAGGAATCGAGTACTCCAAATTACTCTCGCATCCCTACTTACATGGAAGAGCAACGAAGCCTTCCACTGGTAAATGCTCAACATCATGAGGGAAGAAGAGCAGTTTCAAATGCATCCCCCTCGGGGTACAAGATGAGTATCCCATTTTCCAAAAGACTCATGAATGCGCATGTCCCCAGACATTTGCAAACTATGCAACCCATTTCCATAGGGAAATATACTGGGGAGACAGATCCTTCTAAGCATTTAGATGCTTACATCTATGAAGCTATGTTCTTAGGTGCAGAGGAAGATGTCATGTGCAGAATGTTCCCTAGAACCCTCACAGGTGAAGCTCTTAGCTGGTTCAAGAGTTTACCTTCAGGTTCCATTGATTCATGGGAAGATTTGGCCATAGCTTTTGGCAGTCACTTTGTAATCTCTAGGGATGCGCCTAGAACCTCCCATACCTTGGCTCAGATCAAGCAAGGTGACAAAGAGTCTCTAAAGGATTTCCTGAAAAGATTTTATAAAGAGGCGGCCATGGTCCCTGACTTGACAGAAGTGATCCAGTTGCATATCCTCATCGAGGCCATGCAGCCAAAATCTCCCTTTGCTTTGTCGTTGGCAAAAGGACCTCCATCCACTATGGAGGAGTTTCGCAGGAAAGCATCCAAGTACGTAGGTATTGAGATGCACTTGGAAGCCACTGCATCTCGCAATAAACCACCCCTTGCAGCTCCACACTATGACAAAGATAAAGAAAAATCATCCAGGAATGACAAGTTCCCTCAGAAAGATAAGGCAGGGAACCTACCCTTCAAACAGCAAGATAGACGTGTGTTCAATTTTGCTCATTATGCACCCCTGAACACGACATATGAACAAATCTTGCACGAAATAGGATGGACTACCCTCAACGTTTATGGGATTCAACGTCCACCTCCAATCAGACGCGGTGGGAACCCAAAGAAATATTGTGAGTTCCACGAGTCAGTTGGCCATACCACGGAGGAGTGCAAGCAACTGAAAAACGCCATCGAGGTGCTTATTCGTGAAGGCAAACTGAAACACTATTTGTTTAAGGGTAAATCTCATGATGAGCCAGAGAAGTTTGAGAAACGACCTCGTGATCGTTCTCCGGATCCTGATAACACTCGGGAGCCAAAACGCACAGCAACAACAGAAAAACAAAAGAGTGTTGTTCTGGAGTCCGCCCAAAGAGAACCAAGCCCTGAACCTAGATCGCGGGGCAAGAGGCAGGTGATAGATATGATTGCTGAAGGCTTCACCGGGGGCGGACCCTCAAACACCGGCAGGAAAAATCATCATCGAATGATCTTGTCTGTGCAAGGCAAGAGCAAAGAATATCGCCCATTTAGGAACGGGGTTCAGACTCCGCCTATAGCCTTCACAGACGACGATTTTGGCCCAACTATCCCTGAAGGAGATGACGCAGTAGTAATTATTGCAGTAATCGCTAATATGGATGTAAAACGCATCCTAATTGATCAGGGAAGTTCCTGCGACGTTATCTTTTATGACTGTTTTAAACGCATGGGCTTAACTGATGCAGATTTGCAGCCATATACGCAGGACCTTACAGCCTTCAATGGCGCCAAAGAGCCCACCAAAGGCTACTTGGACACAAGAATTACTTTTGATGGTGAACCTGGAGCAAGGACTGTGAAATCCAGGATTCTTGTCATTGATGTGAAATCTCCATACAATGGCATCATTGGGTGGCCTACCCTGAATGCCATGGAAGCCATCGTTTCAACCCCCACTTGCTAATCAAGTTCATTGACAAAGATAATCAAGTCTCATCGGTAAGGGGTGACCAAGAAATGGCTTGCTATTGCTACAATTTAAGTCTTAACATGGTGAAGCTTGAAGCCATGTCTAAGAAAAGAAAGTTAAATGAAGGGAGCAGTACGGCGGCGTCTATCAATTTGGTGGATCTTGACCCCAGGGCGGAGTCTTCTATAGACCCACTGAACCCTTTGAAACCAACTCCTAATGGCGGTTCCAAGTCTATTGTTTTGGGTAGCACCCCGGAACAGATTACAAACATCAATGACAAGCTTGAGGCTAACATGGAGGCAAAACTAATTGCACTTCTCCATGAGTATAAAGAAATTTTCGCATGGACTGCTGCAGACATGCCTGGCATGGATCCCAATTTTTGCTGTCACCGCCTGGTGGTGTACCCTGAAACTAAGCCCATAGCACAAAAGAAACGGCGTATGGGTCCTACTAAGCAAAAAGTTACTTGTGAACAAACAAAGGAACTCCTCAAGGCGGGGTTCATCAGGGAACTCCGTTACTCCTCCTAGTTGTCTAACATGGTCATGGTACAGAAAGCCAATGGCAAATGGCATATGTGCATAGACTATGTTGATTTGAATAAATGTTGTCCCAAGGATCCATACCCTCTCCCCAACATTGATAGATTGGTTGACGATTCCTCAGGATACAAGTATTTATCTTTTATGGATGCTTACTCCGGGTACAACCAAATTGTAATGTGTGAGGATGATCAAGAGAAGACAGCGTTTGTTAATGATAAAGGAGTCTTTTGCTACAACGTCATGCCATTTGGGTTAAAGAACGCCAGGGCAACCTACAAGCACATGATCAACAAAGTTTTTGAGGGTATGCACACGAAGCTGGTAGAGGTTTATATTGATGATATTATTGCCAAGACCCCGGAAGGAGGAGACCATGTTGAGGATCTACGCCTCATTTTTCAACGCCTACAACAATACGACATGAGACTCAACCCATTAAAGTGTACATTTGCAGTCCCTGGGGGCAGATTTTTGGGTTTCATGTTAACTCAAAGAGGTATAGAGGCTAATCCTGATAAATGTCGCGTAGTCCAAGAGCTGCAGAGCCCCAAAACATTGAAAGAGGTACAATCCCTCAACGGCAAAATCGCTGCTCTAGCACGATTCATGCCTAAAATGGCTCATCGCTCTCTTCCCTTGTACAAGATGCTAAAAAAAGACAAGAAATTTAGTTGGGGCCCAGAGCAAGAGGCAGCTTTCCAAAGCTTTAATGTCTTGGCCAGCCCCCCAATCCATGTAAGACCAAGTCCAGGTGAGCAACTCATTGTTTATTTGTCTGTTTCAGATGAAGCTTTAGCAGTAGCTCTGGTAAAGGAAACAGTTGAAGGCCAACGACCGGTATACTTTACTGGGAAAACATTGCATGGTGCAGAGTGCCGTTATCAGAAGATTGAAAAGGCAGCACTTGCAGTTGTTTGGGCTTCACGACGCCTAAGACCATACTTTCATGCCCATCCTATCTTGATTCGCATAGACTTGCCACTTCGCACTATACTGTTCAAACCAGACCTGGCTGGAAGAATGATCAAATGGGCCGTAGAACTCTCTGAATTCGACATATCCTACGAACCAAGAACTGCTATCAAGGCACAAGTCCTAGCAGACTTCGTAGTTGAATTAACAGGCTCTAGCCCGGATGCAAATCATTCACATTGGACAATATACGTTGATGGATCTTCAAATAGCAAAGGATATGGAGCAGGAATTGTTGTGGAAAGTGATGACGGGGTACACCTTGAAATTTCACTGCACTTCACCTTCACTACGTCTAACAATCAGGCAGAGTATGAAGCCTGCTTAGCCGGACTCAGAGCAGCGCAAGATATTGGGGCCAAAACTATCACCTTATGCAGTGATTCTCAATTAGTCATCTCGCAAATTCTTGGCGAGTATCAGGCTAAGGAACCTTTGCTGCAACAATATCTAGACTGTGTTAATGAGTTAAAGCAGCGCTTCGATGAAGTCACTTTCAAGCATGTACCCCGCGAAGAAAATACACGTGCTGATATCCTCTCCAGGTTGGCCAGCACAAAAAAGGCAGGATGCACAACTACGGTTGTACAAAGTACCTTAGCGGAGCCAAGCATTTCCTTTCCTTCCTCAGTGTGTATGATTAAAAGCCGCTCCTTTAATGACAATTCCTGGGTAGCACCGATAGTTCGATACCTTGTTAATGGACAATTACCCACGGATGATCTTGAACGATGGAAACTAAAGAAAGAAGCACCTTACTATACGCTCCTAGACGGACAGTTATACCGCCGAGGAATTTCTGTTCCTTACTTAGAAGAAGTCCATGAAGGGCAATGTGGACACCACCCAGGGGTACGTAGTCTAATGAGAAAAATACTCAGAGCTGGGTATTGGTGGCCCACCATGAAGCATGACTCTGCCTCATATGTTCAGAAGTGCGATCAATGTCAACAATTCGCAAATCTTCATCACACTCCGGCGGAAGAAATGTCATTTTCAATAACGCCTTGGCCTTTCTATCAATGGGGCATGAATATCCTAGGTCCATTCCCAACAGCGCCAGGCGGTATCAAATACTTGATAGTTGGTGTTGATTATTTCACCAAAAGGATTGAAGCAGAGGCAGTGGTGCACATTATATCAGCCAGGGCTCGTAGATTCGTATACGAAAATATCATTGCACGTTTCAGAGTCCCTGGACGCATAGTCACTGATAATGGCACCCAATTTACAGATCATAAGTTCACTGAACTCCTAGAAAATCTCAGCATTACACAGATTTTCTCTTCTGTGGAACATCCTCAAACCAATGGCCAAGCTGAAGTTGCCAACAGAGAAATCTTGAAAGGCCTTAAGAAACGCCTTGGTGAAGCTAAGGGAGATTGGGCAAATCAATTATGCCACGTTTTATGGGCATATCGAACAACTCCTCACTCCACCACAAATGAATCCCCATATCGGCTGACATATGGAGTCGAGGCTGTTATTCCCATTGAATTGGCAGCCCCTTCAGCTCGAATCCTCCACTTTAATGAAGAAGCCAATCAACAGAACCTCGCCCATGAGCTCGAGGTCTTGGCAGAATTAAGAGAGGAAGCCTTTGTGAGGGACCAAGCTGTTAAAGCAAAGGCCGCCAAATGGTATAACACTCGTGTTTCTGAACGCCGTTTCAAAGAGGGAGATTTGGTCTTGAGAAGGGCCAATATCGGCAACAAATTTGCACACCAAGGCAAATTGGCACCAACCTGGGAAGGTCCATACCAAATCATCGAAGTTTTGGGCAAAGGCACATACCGCCTAGAAAACTTAGATGGCACTCCGGTCAGGAATAAATGGAACATTTTAAATTTACGCATATATTACAGCTAGTTGGGTAATACGGTATGATCTCTCTCCTAACTTAAGGTTCTTCCCAAATGGGTTTTCCTTGAAAAGGTTCTGATGAGACATATCCCAACTCAGCTCTTTATGTAGTTCCATCATTAATAAAATTCCTTCCTACATTCAATCTTCATTCTAACTTTCAGTTAATTATCCATGGCAGAACTTGTTCCCATGCAGATAAGACACCGGCTCCAACAATTGAAGCATAAAAGCATAACTCTTTATTCCATAAAGATCATCCAACATGCAACAAAGCTTCACAAACGGAGTCAAAAAACTCCTTGGGGGGAAAGGATTGGTGTCACAGCTATATGCTGCACCATACCGACCCTAAGGTCCAAAAAACTCCTTGGGGGGAAAGGATTGGTGTCACAGCTATATGCTGCACCATACCGACCCTAAGGTCCAAAAAACTCCTTGGGGGGAAAGGATTGGTGTCACAGCTATATGCTGCACCATACCGACCCTAAGGTCCAAAAAACTCCTTGGGGGGAAAGGATTGGTGTCATAGCTATATGCTGCACCATACCGACCCCAAGGTCCAGCAGACTTCCTGTGGAAAGAATTAGTGTCACAACTTATGCTGCACCATACCAACCCTGGGTTCAACAACTTTTACTTGATCAGGAGATACACTCCAATTCAAATTCAAAGGGATGAACGCTCCATCCAAACTCTTACTCCGCCCAACTGCTAATGTTTTACGGAGTACACAATCAACAAAATCAAGCACTATCAACAAGTCCAAGTAAGCATAATACTTGTAAAAATCGTGCTTCATTGAAATTCTCAAGAGGCAACTCCGCCTCATTACAGAGTTCACTTCATTGAAATTCTTAAGAGGCTACTCCGCCTCATTACAGAATTCACTTCATTGAAATTCTTAAGAGGTTACTCCGCCTCATTACAGAATTTACTTCATTGAAATTCTTAAGAGGCTACTCCACCTCATTACAGAATTTACTTCATTAAAATTCTTCAGAGACTACTCCGCCTCATCACAGAATTTACTTCATTAAATTCCCAAAAACGTTATTCCACCTCGTTATACTTAATCATATTTCATTAAGTCCTCAAACGATTACTCTGCCTTATTAATAGCTTTCTACAAGGCACAAATCCTACGGACTCAGACATCGTTTATATGAACAAGTATAGATTTACAGAAAATATACTTTATTAAATATTGTCAAAGATTGATAAAGGATCCAGAGCCTATCCTGGAACAAGGCAATATTATTAAAGTGCAAAAAACAAAATTTACAAAGAAACCCCGGAGCCAATCTTTAAGAATCGGGTGGCACTCTTTCTTGGTGGACGGAGCTAGGCTGACACTCACTGGGTTTGGACAAACTTTGTGAGGGGGGCAAGTCCGCCAGAACATACTCTACATTAGGCACAGGAACATGACCCCCCTGAGCAGGCACCATCAATTCACCATTAATAAACTTATAATAAGGATGAATGCCTGCAGTGTTGAGAGCAACGCCTGGGTTACGATGACGGAGTTACCGAACAGCCATGCTGAAAGCATCATCAATTACCGCCTCAGCTGCATCCAAAGCCGATTGTAATTCCTTATCAAGTCGTTTATTGGCGGCATCTGAAGTGGCTTTTTCAGCTTGCAGCTCTTCAACCTGTTTTTCAAGGTTACTATATGCAGTGGCTGTTTGGTCCAACTCCGCAGCCCAGGCGTCTTCAGCAAGAGTCTTACTAATTTCAAAGGAAACCAGTCTCTGCTGAACTTCACTCACATCCTCGCCCAGTTTTTGGTTCTGCTGATTCAAATCTAAAACTTGTTATTTCAGCAGAACATTATCAGCCTTCACCTGGGTCAGCTCACCCACCTCTTCGCCCAGTTTCACATTCTGCTCTTTCAAACCCGAAACTTGCTTTTCCAGCAAGTCCTTATCAGCTCTCACCCGGGCCAACTCTTCCTCCAGCTTCTTCTTAACAGAGTCGGCGGTGTCAAGGTGTTTATCTTTAGCCTTGATCACCTCCGACAACTGTTCATTGTCATGCTCCAAGCTGCGAATTTTTTCAACAGAATCATGATATGATTCTTGAAACATGGCAGCCTCCACAGCTACTTCCGCAATATGGGGTACCGAAGCAAGGAAACCATCAATTTCAGCAAGATGCCACCTTGCAGCAGCAGTGGCATCTGCAACGTCCTCAAAGTCGATATCTGGGCGGAGGATAAAGTCTGGATCATGCCTCTCTGACTGGCGGGATCCCACATTTGTGAAATACAGGAAAGGGTTCAGACGAGACCCCATCAGAGGCAAAGAGACGGATCGCCTAGATGGCTCCCCTGGAACATTGACGAGGAAAACTGTTGTTCCTCGAGCAGTCAAGTCCAGGGCAGGACTCTCAGCTTGGCGAAGTGGAGAAGCTTGAATTCCCTCCGTCTTCTCTCCCATAACATCTTCTTCAAGGGCGCCCTCCACACCGCCCAGTTCAGCAGTGACAGCCACAGCTGATGGCTCTGGATTATCTTCCACTTCAATAGCAGCATCAGATGATGCCCCTTCCCCTACCTTCCCCTTGCCCTTGTTCTTCCTCTTTTGCAAGGGTTGGGGGTCCTCTTCCTCCACCTCGATAGTTTCTGGTTCCTGGCATTTTTTAGATCGCCTTTCAACATCAACTGCCGAGGGCCCTGCACCACCCTCCAACATCACTACATTGGTGGATGCAGGAAAAGGAAGAGTCCTCGTTAGAGCTGCAGCCAAATTCCTCCGAGGCTGCACGTTGTTTTCCACATCAATTTCCTGGCGACTCATACGAATTTGCTTAATACGCTCCATCCCAGGAAATTCAGCGATCTCTCCTGCAAAATAATATACATGAATACGATTAGAAGCTGCAGGAAAAAACAGAAGTAATATTCAAGCAACAAGTCTTAAAGCATTACTTAAATATCCTTCAGCATCCCGCCCAAGCAGCCTTCGACACAGAATCTGCTTATGGGCGGAGTTATACTCCTTCAGGGTCCGGAGTACTTCCACGGAGGTAGCTGACAAGGCACTCTCCTCAACTTCATAAGCTTGTTTGGTCAGGAGGAAGTGCTCGTGTGTCCATGCCACCGGGAATTTATCAATCCGCTCCCTACTCCGCCAAAAGACGGACTTGTTCTTCTTAACAGAAACCTTTACAAAGCTTATCCTAAAATGAAGTCCGCCTTCTTTGGCGGAGTCAGCAAACGCCTTAAAATTTACAATCTTCAGCTCCGCCCAAAGAGTTACAAAACCCATGCTGCCAGTTTTCGCATTTACTCGCCTCATGATGCGGCAAAAGGCAAAGAACAACGCCACAGTAGGCGTGAACTCCAGATGTTTAGCCAGCACTTCAAAGCTGCGGACTATTCCCCATCCATTAGGGTGCAGCTGAGAGGGGGCACAATCCAAGAACCTGAGTACGCCCATCTGGAATTTATTCAACGGGAATCGCACCCCCAACTGGGTAAACAGAATATCGTACATATATAAAGTACGCTCATCCTGAGGACGATGGCAAATACGTTCGAACGTCTTTGGCGACCGAACGATAAACCTCCTCTCAAATCTTTCATCCTTCCAGATTGGCACTGACAATTCCATTACCCCACCACTTGTTGTTGCATGACGAGAAGAAGCCTCTTTGACATCTTCCTCAACCCAACAATAGGGATCAGTCTCAAGCATCTTTGCCCAATCTAACCCATGTAGCACAACATTCTGACATTCTGCCATTGTTATCACTTTTGTTTGAGGAGTACCTCCTGCTACAAATGAATGTACAACATTACTAAAAAACTCCACGCTGCTGTAAAATGTTGCATCCCTCCCAGTATAGAAGCCCTCATCTTCACTCTCAATATCCGAAAACATAGGGTGAACAGATACCCTAGAGCACGACTCTGACTCTTTTCCTTTCATCCTCGTTTCAACAAACACACATATAAAGAAAACAGAACCAACCCAATAACAACAAAGACAGAGAATAAAGGAAGAAGAAAGTTACCTTAAAATCTCTGAAGAAGATGAACTGGCAACAACAAACGACTCGCGAGAAAGTAGCGTTCCAAAAGCAGTTTCAGCACAAAAACGCAGAGTAGAAGATGAAGCAAAACATTTCCTCTCCTAAGAGTTTACCTATTTATAGGCATGGCTTGGGGGGAAATAAACGAAACCTCAAAAATTTCAGAAATACGCTTATGGCCGTTGGATGAATCTCACTGATGATTCCTTTAATTCTGAAACCGATAGATGAATCTTAAGGCAGGAATTTCATGGGCCGTTTTTTCAAAATCCAAGGCCCATGGTAATAACCTCGAAAACATATCTCAACTGCCATCCCACGCATTTATGTCCCATCATTGGAATGGCAATCGTTACGAGGGCATACGTGGCAATGAGAGATTGAAGCGGCAAAACGCAGTTTCGAGACACTTTAATGACAGGCGTGGCAAGTAATGACAAAAACAATAAATGCATGAAAACACTTGTCCATAAATTCGGATCTAGCAAACACCGCCTAAACCCATGCCTATAAAAGCTAAACTTAAGTGTTATAGCTTATTAAAGTGACTCCGCCAGTCACTATAACAAGCTAGGGGGCAGATGATCCGGTCCCAACACCGGCCCCCAAGAGCATGGTTTTAATGCTCTGCCAGATCAGCATTTCAAACAGAAGAAGTACGTTTCAAATACCTTATAATTACTTTTATAACGGAGTACATACCGCCAGGGCACGTTACTCCGCCAAGGCACATTACTCCGTCAAGGCTTGTAACTCCGCCAGGGCACGTAACTCTGCCAAGGCATGTAACTCCGCCAGGGCACGTAACTTCGCCAGTGCACGTTACTCCGCCAAAACTTATTACTCCGCCAAGCCATAGGCTCAATACAGGCGGAATACTGAAATTCCCATATTGCGAAGCGAGCCCATACTTTAACCCCGGCACGAGGTTGACTCTGTCTTGAGAGGTTGAAAATGGGAATCACGCTGTCACGCATAAAAAGGAACAATGAATAAAATAATAAAGCATTAACGCTTTCCAAGCAAGTGGAAATACCCACTACAGTGATGGTGCTCGTGAACGACACAGGGACCCACTACCTTTCTTGCATTATGCCAGAAAATAAGGAACGGGTCCTACCAATAATGGAGCACCAGTAACAGGTATATAAACCTCAGCAAAAAGGTATAAGAGAGATCCCCTAATTCTGAACCTTACACTCATACTTGCATAACTCTCTCAGATTTGCTTTCTAAGTCTAATAGTATTCCATAATACTGACTTGAGCGTCGGAGAATAATTACAGGTACAACCACCAATTGTGTCAAGGCAAAGGAGGTCACTTCAGGCGGACTGCTACACCGCCACAAAGCGCACTGTACTACGCCCAGCGTACAAAAGCACTCCGTATTTGTATCTGTATAAGAACCTCCTCATACCAGATTTTATCCTACATGTACATTTTGAATTGTTCGACAATCACACCTTTACACCCCCTGTACAGAACAGTTCAACAACATTACCGATTCCCACCAATACTCACTTCCAACCGATTCATCTCAGATTAAACCCTCGGATTTTCAAAATCCGACCACAAAGTTCCTTCTTGAACCCAAATGAACACTCAAAAGAGTTCCTATGTGCTTCAATTAGCACAATTTGCCTGGATTTACCTCGCACAGGCACCACACTTGATCCTAAAATCTTAGATTTCTACCCATGCCTTCGGCTAATTCCATGCCTATAACCCGAGAATATCACTCGGATCACTCAATCAAAAGGGTTGTTCGGGGTTTGGAGGTAATCTTCACCCGGAAAACTTTCTCTTTACCAAATTTCCACTCGGAATTCAGGTTTGCTCCAATTATAAATCCGAGTTCAAACTCAGCAGCTCTAAGCATCAACTCGAACATAACCATGAATAAGTTTACCGCTCGGGCGTCTATTTCCCCCATCGGGTAATTGACTCGAAAGCTTGCACACTCGAAGTTCCATTTTCCGATCAGAAGTACTTTGCTCTTGGAGAAGATCACTCGGGGAAACATCACACGGGTATTAGGAATTCTACACTCGATACCTTTCCACTCGGAACCGTTCCATACGGTACCATCCACTCGGAAGTGGTACACTCCGAGACACTTCACCCGAAATTCACCCGACTCGGATATTTCACTTTGATTTTGCCTAACACAGAAGTGTCATTCGGACACAGCTTCTTATTAATGACCCAAACAATGTTTTACTCGGAACATCATAATTTTCACTCAGAAATTCATTCTCCCAGAAAGTTTCACGCAGAATTATTACTACTTTCTCGCAATCGGAATATACTAATCTTTTCCGATCAACTCCGCACCTTCCAATTTACCTTGGTTCAAGGTCCTGGTTTCCTAATTAAGCCCACAGTATCACTCGGTTAGCTTTATGAACTCCTATTCCAGTGGCAGACTTGATCACTTCCCTATCTCGATAACTAACCATCGTTTTAGTAGTTAATTCATACCCAATAACCTCTGATCCTCTCGGAGGTAACACAACAAGGTTAAACAAACCCTCTATCCACACTTTGATACATAAGCACATATCATTCACTTATTACCACTCTCATCTTCACTCGAAACAGTCCGATAGGCTCACCACCACCATAAGCAGTTACAGCCTCACTTGCCCGACTCATGAATTGTTGCATCCAGCTTATAAGATGATGTCTCATTCCTATAGGGTCACAACGATTACATAAAGTCACTACAACGTGTACGCTGCCACAATACCTGTGGTTTATAGAGTCGTCTCAGAACAGCATGCCTCACACTGACCAGACTCACTCAACTAATACTAATTCACACGGAAATTAATGACAATTCACACACATTGTAAGCAATACATCTACATCAACATCATCATTATGCACCACATAGGGTACATCACGCAACAGCAATCATGAAATCATTTATCACTTTTGTAAAATAGTACAGTGGTAATAGGCTTCCGACCCACACAGGAATCACACACCTCATCATTACTCATAAGTTAGCACAACTCTCCTGATGACAATCGTCAAGTAGCAGTTACTATCATCCTAAAATGGTATAATAACAGTCGGTTTCCAACCCTTACCGAGTAATTATCTCCTCCTTAGATCCTATCCACCTCAAAACCATACAATATCATATATATATATATATACACTTATGTACCAACAGTCAATAACATACACAATGTCATTCAATCAGAACATATTCAAGCATTATTTAATCGGAATCTATTCAGCCAGCTCTCGGCTATATTACTCACATTATCTATAATCACGTATAATCACAGCCATAGGCCCACTTTACACTCAGCGACAACATCAACACATATATATATTCAATCATCCAATCGGAATATTAAATTCACACTTGGCCATATAATTCATATCATTCACCACAGCATGTATTACAACCACAACATCATATTGCACCCGGCCATAACGTTAATATACATACATTCATCCAATCGGGTTCCACTCAATCATGTTATTCTAAATAACATTCCACATACTCACGCAATTCACATTGAGCTCAACAATAATCATAGTGTGCACACATTCATTTCACCCGGATCCGATTACCCATTTTATTGTTGCAACATAGGCTCCAAGCCTTTCCTCAGCTCCAAGCTGATTCGGCCATTTTACAGGTACCAAACCGTTTGCCCTCACGCGTAACACAATTGCTCCAAGCAACAACGGGAGTGTTACGGGCAGCCCCGAGTCCAACTCGGTAGGCTTGCCTTGAGTCCAACCCAAGGTCTTAAAGCGTCCAACGCTTAGTGCACTAGGCACTGCCCTAAGTCCAACCCAGGGTCTTTTATATATTTCAACACATATTCATCTGATTGCCAATCGGTATTAAGCGTCCAACGCTATATGCTCCAAGCATTTCAGTGGCGAATCGGATGAATATGGTCTTTTATCAGACGTCCAACACCAATGCACTGGGCATTCAGAATTAACACATGCATCCAATGCATCATATTACATAATCATACATGCACTCGACATTCAATATCAACACATGCATCCAATGCATCTCATCATTATTATTCATAACAGGGGTCAGCATAGCAGCAACACAACACATGCTATTTCATATAATATCCACTCGTGATTAACATAGCAGTTCCCCCGATTATGCACTTAGCATTCACACACGGGGACTATAAAGGACCACACAATGCATTCGGCATTGATCATACAAATGTCATGCATCTCAAGCATTTACTCACATCATCACCAATATCATCATACATCTCTTGAACGGAAATGATCATACTCCACACAATAATAAATATCATCATACATCCGGGTTTCACTCAAACAACATTTAATACAGCAACACAACACACTACAGTGCATAGATTCACTCGGAATTTCACAGCTTCATCACAGCATCACAGGCGTTTGTCATAGTAACTCACAACAAGCAAAACAGGGTAACAATACTACAGCATATCCTCTCGGTATTTTTGATGAAGTCAGCATGCATTTTCAACACAACATTCCAATGGAAATCAACAGATCGACTCACATATCATGCATTCGGAAATCATCATGGCATTCTCATTCATATACATTTGAACATGAAACTGCAAAAGGAACTCAGAGAGTCATCCCCTTTTAGCTCATGCACTCAGTAATAATGGTAACACTCTTATTTACAAGCATTCAGTCGGCATTCACAGAAATATTAACATGCACTCATGGACGGAGTCACACAACACTAAACAGTTTACAATACCATAAATCTAGGAGTTGTATGCATTATTACTTAATCACAGCACAACTATCAACCCATTTCACACATAACATATCACACGGAACTAAACAAACACTCGGCACTCATCCAACCCATTTCAACTACGCAATTGCTTTACTTGGCTCAACAACTCACAAGATTAATAAATTATTAGACTTAGAATTCCTAAGGGGTCACTATTTATCCAATATCCCACAATGGGTATCCCACAACATCCAAATATTATTATAAGGCCTAATACCATTCACTCGGTTTCCTCAACCAGCCACCGAAACACAACCCCAATTTTAACATATACCCGATCTCACCTTTACTCACTTATCACGCACCCAGATCTTCCACTTAGGAAACTACAACACATTTCTTACACCGCAAATCATATATATCATATACCATTCATTCATCACACATTCAAATTCCTCAACAAGGCACAGGCATACAACCACACCATCCATAGTCAAACATATACCAAATCCAATAGAAGATCATAAGCATATATCATCACACAAGTCATGATTGAACATGTATCAACACTTAATAGGATATCATAAGCAATTATGACAATCTGGCATAATGCACTCAACCGCCCACTAACAGTAGGCAAACCTTGGCCATGGACCTTTTGGTCTGCTCTGATACCAAAATGAGACATCCTAATTTAATAAATAAATAAATTCCAAACCGGTAAGATTTTTCCATAAAAATAGCCAATGGACAACCGGCATAGAAGAAGGAAGAGGAAGGCAAGGCAAAATAAAAGAACATTCACACGTATAGCAATCAGCGGGAGGGACAAGGCTTGAACCGATCCATTCGATTCAGCGAAACACATCAGCGCCTGGGCGAATTCCATGACAACGCTGACTTGCTGGAGCTAAGTCTAATTCGCTGGGACGAACACAGGTACAAGGTAATTTCTCACTCGGGTTTGGGACATAGGTTTACCCGGTAAATCATCACGTTCATACCTCACTCAGGACTCTACACAGCTCCTCATATCATTCATATAGGTCACAAGTATAAACCACTCGGGAAATGGCTCCCTCAATTCTACCACTCGGGATCCAGAACTCTTTCACACTCGGGATATTTAACTTTAACACAAACGGGAATGTAGCATACACCCGTCACTCGGTATATGATATCTTACTCAGGGAAAACATTAAGTAAGTCCCACTCGGACTCGCTCTAAGGCTCACCCACTCAGAATATGGAACCTCGTTCACTCGAGAGAGGATTTCCTAAAACACTCCAATCAGGACCATTATAACAACTCGTCCCTCGGAAGAGGAACACTCGGATTCCCACTCGGGATATTCAATCCCTTTCCCACTCGGGCTTACCCATGTTTCCACTCGGTAATATTTAGACCTATGATCACTCAGGAATTTCTCCCATTACGTCCCACACAGAATAGATTCAACAAAAGAGATCTCTCTCAGAATCCTCTTAAGTCTTCTCCACTCGGAAAAGGAGCCCAAACACTATAGTCTCACTTGGAATCATCAACTTGACACTATTTCACCTAACAGCCCCCAAATAACTCAACAACTCTTCACAATCAATACAGCGTACGTTACCCATATGGCCACACACACATATATATATATATATGCGAACATATACTCAGATACTTTTCATCCCCACATTATTCATTCACCAGCACTTATTACTCGAAGTAATTAACACCATAACCATATAAAGTATTTATATATATATATATGTGTACTTGTCTACAACTCTGATAGGCGTTGCTCATAACAAAGATATTAAATTATCATATTACATGAGAGCCGACCAAGGCTATACTGACTAAACATAATAAATACAATATAAGCACTCAGTAGTCGGTTTACGCCTCACTCGGGTTTGAGTCCTCCACACCATTTCCGACCGACCTGCATATACTGAAAAATGGTGTAGGGGTGAGCTTTTACATATAAAATGACAGTTAATGACTCGACATCAGCATCAATACTTACCCTCACGTTCACTCGGGTTGCATTCAATTTGGATTTCAACCATGTAGAATATAATGCTTTTAAAGACATGCAATTACATACATATTACAAAGATTCATTTCCAGTCATACGAAATATGCATCAACTCATTCAGAATTCACTCGTATCACTCCGAGCCATCCCACTCGTCCTATCCTAACCAACATTTCATCTACATGCATGCCTGCGGATCCGACTAAGCAATGATTTTCAGTTACAGGTTCCCTTACTGGCCTTTCGTCCTTTAGCCCTTCCCGCGTGGTACCGGCCTCCCATTGACGTCTCGAGACTTAACTCTAGCTCCTACGACTACCACGGGCTCTCACAGGATCTAGCCAAGGGTCTGCACCAGGAGATCATTTTGTTGGGACTCCTGACCCTCCACGGGTCATCCCATTCCTGTACATACAGTCTATATGCTTGAACAACGAGCGCCCTCAATTATCCGACTCTCTCCTTGTAACCGTTAGCGTTACTTCCGATCCAACATATTTCTACATTCATTCATTCATCGTACCATCATACACAACATTCACACGATTAATGTTTACAATGTCTTAAATGAAATCAGCCAACAATCATGCACACGTATTCTTTCAGTATTAACAATAAGGAGAACATGCATCACATGCGTTTATGTATAACCAACTGTCAGGATTCAACACAACGATCCTGAATACATGCATGCAAATGTAAAACCATAATCAGGACTCTGCAATCACCCACATGGCAGTCAAAGATTCACAATCATGCATTGCACATAGTTATCACAGACAAATTCATACGCATGCACGGTAATGCGTTCACTCGGTACCGTTCATCAACCATGCATTTGACATGCAAGCGCCCCCTACCTGCTGTCAGGGTTCAGAGACTCTTCGAGTTACAATGCTGACCGATCGTCCCTTCTGTTACTTCTCCTCCAACAGCCTTCGAGCTCAGCGTCGATACTGGACCAGAGTTGCTCCTTCCTCCAACGGATTCGCCTCCCTCATGGTTCCAAGGCACTTCCCAGCACAGCCTTCCAACTAGGACACTAACGTCACCAAGTGGAAGAAGAAGAAGAGGAAGAAGGTGACGGAGAGGAAGAAGAGGACAGGGAGTGAAAACAGGACCGTGTCACTGTTCCTCCCAGAAAAGTTCTTAACTCTCTCTCTGTTCTTTTCAAGCGGACGATGCGGATGAGGATGAAGAAGAAGAGAATCAGTAGAAAAGAAGGGACTAGATGCGTGCCCGAAGGAAGATGTTCAGCGTGAATAAAAAATGAGGGGAAAGAGAGAGCTGAAGTTCTTTTATACCACCAGGGGCACATGCGTCTTTTCACCTGGCATTATTATTATCATTATTTATTCAATTATTTCTAACCAATCAGCAATTACTCTAATTAACCACTAATCCTAACTTTGTAATTAACCCTTAATTAATGGCTTAATCTCAATCGGTAATTAAATTGAAAGTCGGGATGTTACAATTGCAATCTTTCATATAAACCATCATTCATTCATAAATTTCATCATATCAAAACTTCATTTCCAACATCCAAACCAAGCTAAGGTCATAAATGAAAATGATCTATAAACTTCAAACTCTCATTTTCCCACATGACCTTCTATAAGCATCATTGTCTATGCATTATCCACACAATTATTTATATTGCTATTGACTATACAAAATATGCAACATACTATATACATTACAAAAAGTTCCACACACCAAAGTCAAAATATTGCCGGCCAAGGCATTCTTTACCCAAAATAGGCTTCCTTCACACTTCTCCTCCATACAAAGCTCCATGTACAGCCCTACAACACAAGAGCTAAAAAGATATACCACATGGAGAGTGAGTATACTTTCTCAATGATGAAAATCGGACAATTAAGATAATATATGCATGAATGCAATACAAACATTCCTTCCTCCAAGGAAGTTCATTTAACACCAAATCATTCATTTATCAAATTCATTTGAACGCATATATCCATCAAATTTCTCAAGGTTATATCAACCAATATCACAATCATAGTTAGTAATTTAAAGAGAAGGGTTTCATCTACTCCTCACATAACCTCATCAACAGGGTATCTCTCTCTATGCCATGCTTTCATGGCTAATGCACATGCTAGTGTTTAGGATGCATATGCACGGATCCGATTTACATTTCCACGGGTGATCGCAACCACCATAATCATTCATTCATATTCATAGGTTTCCCGCCTCGCAAGGGGTACTCCCTCTAGCAGCCTCGCAAGGTGTTTTCTCGTGATCGCAACCACGTTCAACATTTCATAAAGGTTTCCTGCCTCACAAGGGGTACTCCCGCCTCATGATCGCAACCATGGGCATTCAATCTCAATGGTCCCGTAGGGCCTTTCATTTTAAACACCAGGTGATCACAACCACCGGTCCAATAATCACAGGAAATCGCAAGCCCTTTTATATTTCCAACATCAAGTGATCGCAACCACTTATCAACATCATCATGATATGCATGCCATGCCATGTATGCAATGCTCATGCATGCCTCAACCTCATTGAGATTATCCCACCCTCTCACCTAGGGTATATTCATATTCATCCATACAATTATCCATCAATTCATACATAAACATCAATCCTTATATTTAGGAACCATTTCAACCAAAGATTTTAGATACTCATCATGTCTTATATGAAATCAATAATACATCATCACATAATACGCCATTCATAGCCTCATTTAGGCTTCATCTTATAAACACTCATTTCAAAACACCATACATAATTCTTATCACATACACATGATATCACACCTATCCAAGAAAACATGACATATTACATTAATACATACATTATCATCACAATTCTCATGCATTTAGAAAATACACCCCTCTCCTACCTCAAGAGAAGTAGATTTCCAGGTTTGATGTTCCCGTTTCACCTGCGTTATCAAGTCCTACACCAATCATTATAGGACCACATCAATTATTCATTCAAAAGCCATTTCAATATACATATACATGTCTATGTACACATGATTCTTATCATGTGGAAGTTATTATAGGTTTATTCATTTGCTTACTTAGGCTTCGGGAATTCCTTCCCTTAAACCATCATTCATTATTATCAATGTAACAACTTAATTTGTTAGGTTACCCCATTTGCCAACCTTACCTTAATCCCATTCCAAGTGGGTTTTTATTTATGTTCTCCAACCATCATCTCTAATCATCATTAAATGCTTCTACCTCATCATTTATTATACTTCCCTCATGAATAAATGTTAACCCCTTCGATATTACACATTTCCCCCAAATCCAAAGTTAGGGTTTCCACCAAACCCACCAACCTTCATAAATACTCATTAATTTCCTTCTTCTCCCCACCATAAATACAACTACCTCATTAATTATTCATAAAGCTTACACTTAAGTCAACCCATCTTAGGGTTCCCACATTTAATGCTTCTCCTAATAACCCACATACATTAAATGCTTTCTTTACATTGAAGACACATAGTAATAGGTTTATATACTTGAAAAATAATTAGAACCCTACCTCAAATGAAGAAATGGAGAAGTTCCAAGAGTGGGGGATGATGACCACGAAAATAGGAGAGGAGGAAGGGAGTCCAAACTCCAAGTTTCTCCTTCTTGCTCTAAGAAATGAAAATGAGAGAGAGAGGTAGGTACCACCCTTTTGATTAGGGTTTTTAGAAGAAGAATGAGAAGGGAAAAGTGATAAGATGAAGAAGAAGGAGTAAGTTTGCTGAAAGAAGAGTGAGAATCACGGGAATGAGAGTGAAAAAGTGAGGTTTTGTTTTTATTTTTCATCTTTCACTTAAACTCTTTCATTTTTAAATAAACAGGCTCACTGTTCGGGCTCAATACTTATTCTAAAAATTATTCCGAATACATATTCGGATTCCCAACAATTTTATCTACAGCCCTGACCAACGGCATCTCAATCGGAGATACTTGGTCTGACACCCATATTTTATCCGAGTCAGTTTTCAACTTATCCGGTCACAATATCTGACTAACAGTTTTTGAAAATCTTATTTAAATTATATCTAGCATTTTGGGATATCAATTAACCCATATTTAATTATTCAATATTTATTTCCTTAATTTAACTTTCTATTTTAAAAATTCGGGGTATTACACTTCACACCACCACACAACATTTGCCCTCTCCATACTCTAATTCATGATAGCTCCCCTCCTTCTCCTTGTCTAATACGCTACTTCTTTAGCAAGAAGATAACATCAAATGATGTTATGCTATGACCTATGCCATGCCACCATAAAACCAACATGCCATGCCTTTGCCTCTTAATTGGCACGCTCTGTCCATTTCATTTGCATCATTAATGATTCAAAAATTTCAATCAGAGAAGCAAGTTCCAAAAAGACAATTTACTAAATTCTATTCCAATCTATTCTTTTTATTTCAATCCTATTTCTTCTCTTGGCAACACTATGCTTGGTTCTTTCTTCTCTTCATTCCAGCCCCTACTATAACAACCAAGACCTTCCCTTCTCAGCCCTTCTCAGCTATCACTAACCACCATAATCCAACCCTGCCATTTTCACAAGGCACATCCTTGTATAAAAGTCTATGTGTAGTATATATCAAAGTTTACACAGTCTTAAAACATCTTTATCATTTTACATACATAATGACATCAAAACCATATTTTTACATAGTTGCCAGCCAAGGCATTCCTACCACTATTTTACCTTCAAAACCACAAAAATGCCACTCTTAAAAGAAAGTCATTTGCCTATTATGGAACTTGCATCACAAGCCTAAAATGGTCCACATGGGAGAGTGAGTAACATATTCAAAATGATGGATACATTACAATTGTGATAACATATACATGTGCATATATAACATATATAGTCCAACACTTCCCAAAGGAAATCAATTCAACAATTACACAATTACATATACATTTGCCTATGAGTGAACCTACATCACAAGCCTAAAATAGTCCATACAGGAGAGTGAGTAACACATTCAAAATGATGGATACATTACAATTGTGATAATATATACATATGCATATATAATATATATAGTCCATATACTTCCCTAAAGGGAGTCGATTCGACAATTAAACAATACAACAACATATTCATTACATCACAAGCACATGTATAGATATATAATCATATGCATAACATTCTCACAAGTGTCAACTTAGAAATATATCAATATATATCAATCAACAATAATAGATGTTAGACCATTTCTCTTGCTTTCCCATCAATTCTTATTTACCACACATGGGCATCTCTTTCTTATTGGTATATCACTGAACCATATGCTAAACACATAGGTTCATCACAACAATATTAACAAAAATAATGCTAGTGCAAATCCGACTATGGAAATATAACAAAGTGTAGTAATTATACGTACGTGTTTATTACATATATACTATAGTATCATCAATAATAATGTGTACACATATTAACACAAATGTATATTTCTTTTTACCAGTACTGAATTACTTCATCCATATACGACATGAACAACCACCTAAGGTAACATGTAGTATAAACACCGTCATAATTGCCAATATATTGCGGACCTCCCTTGAACACTGTAGTATCCCTCAGTTAACCAAGACAATCTCATATAGAAGATCATCCTAGTTAATTAAAAGTGCTACTTAAAATTGTAAAATTGAGAAAGATTTTTTTTATAACAGAAAATAAAGCTGTATCATCACATTCATGATAATAGTTCATACATGATTCAACATTACTTTACATATTCTGAATGAAACAGGGGTGCACAGGCTCCAAAAAACAAAAGTGGATACAACTCAACTACTAAACATAAACAACCATACTGTCTTTATGACAACCCATCTAAGAACATAACCCACTACTACTGCTCCCCAAACTATTCTTCTCTGGTTAAAGAGGATAGCTGATACGAGTTATCTTTGTCGATAGGTCTTGATTCTCTCTAACTGGATCTCAATTCTCTCAGACTCTAGCTATAATAAGCATTTGAAGCAGCCCTCATAAGATCCCTCATTTCTAAACTCATCTTAGAGATATCCTCAAGCTCCTCATAGGTGTAGCTTTGGTAGACGTGATAGAGGAAGGTTGGGGATTGGTCCCATTTAGCTCAGGCTTGGAAACTTTCTGTAAGGGATGTTCCCTTCTTATCTCTTCTTCTTATTCTTCTTCTTTTATGAGGCCCTCTTCAAGATCTTCCTCTGGATCTTCCTCTAATTCTTCCATGTTAACTGGCTTTTCTGGTGCCCTCATTGGGGTCTCCTCATCTGTTGGGATGTACTTAGGAGTGGGTAAGGAGCAATGGGTACTACCCTAAGGGGCTCAGATTCTAGGTGAAGGCTCGTCCTACCGAGGGCTTGGTGCAGGTCCTCTTCTACAAGGCATCGAAAGTACTGGTATCCAAGATCACGGGGTGGATTGTCGCATCTCCTCATAGAGCTTTTGATTACTTCAACATCCTTGTCAAAGTGAGGCAAGTTTATTGGTGGTTTGGTGTCCCGAGCGTTGACTTCTGTGGGGTTCATCCCAGGAGCATTTGGGACTTCTTCCAAGATGACTGGTAGTCTCCTACTGAATATTGCACTGCCCATCCTTAATCTTTTCGAAGGTCTTCCTGCCATACTAAAAGAATAACAGTAAAGGTGAGATGCTAACTCATACTTGCTGGTCACACAACGGATGTTAATCATTTGTGACATCTCCCTAATCATTCCATTTGGCATCACACAATAGAAGAAGTATTCACAGCATTCATGGGATTTCCATCCTACCTTCACATATCCATTCTAAACAGGTATAAGTTTCCAGCTTAATTACTTATAGACATGCATCCCAGGGTTCATTATCAATCAATAGCTACTTATTAAGTTATTTTTTTTATTAAGTTATGATCATAAATTCTATAGTTAAATTAATATCATAATAATTTACTAGCAATTCATAGTGTTACACATGAACACATTACTCAACATAAATATTGTCGTCACACAATTCACAATCACTAGTCACATGTCGTTAGTCACCTAAGATGTTATCCATGAGTTGTGTGTTTTATGACTTTCTCATAAATCAATGTTCTCATGATGCGAATGAGGCCCAAAATCTCATTATCATAGGTTTCATCTCCTCACTACATCTATAGGGAGGAATACCAATCGTGTCTTTACTAGAGTGACTGGAGCTCACCAAGTTCCCAGAACAACCAAGGGTAAAGGAAACTTGTGTCCTAAAATAATACAAATCGATCACACCCTTATTATGATCACATTTGAATGGAACTGGCACCACACGGCCTTAGGAATACTCGTCCTAGTCAAAGTACACCTGGCTTGTCGTAGATTGCCCGACCTCGGGTGCTATGCTGAACCATTGGGGGGCTTGACCCGGTAGTACTCCCAAAATTTTCTCGTGGAATCACAACAATCATATCCTCTAGTGTACCCCTTTACTATATTTCTTTTCGCTACGATCCAACCCACTGCTTTTGACACATGTGCATGATGCATGAATACTTTATGTCTAGTCTTTTCTTTAACCATTATCACTGAGTAAGGTCCTTAAACACATAGGCACAAAACAATTAACATATATAATTCATAGCTTTCTCAATGCCACTATCTCATCACATATGTATATATACACATATAACACACCATACATATTCTAAATATATTTAATCATATATTTGTCATCATAAATCGATCGTCAACAATCCACATATACAAACAAGGGAAGCATATTCCATTCAAGGCAAATATGACATATATCTTCACATATATATTATCAATAATTTATGCAGCATGCATTTAGAATATGAAACTCAAACTCTTCCACCTTAAGAGAAGTAGTCTAGGAAGTTTGACGGTCATGCCTCGTCAATCGGACTAATTCCTACATTTAAATAAATGTAGAAACACATTAATTAATCTAGCCAACCTAGATTCTTAATCATAATCACATAATAAAATTTATATTTGGTCTTAAAAATTTTCTAATATTGTTTTAGGCCTATATCTTATTTTTACGTCAAGTTTTGGGAATTCTTTCCCCAAAAATCATCTTTTTCTAGTATTTTAAAGGCCAAAGCCCGAGCCAAAGGTAAGCCGATAAGTTAATAAATTTTATCTGAGCATTACGAGGCTTCCTAAATATTTTGTCTTTAATGTTTAGGAGTCTTGCCGATTTATCATAGAAAATTCCAGCCTATAGATCCACATATACTTTCGTATGTTCACCTTGATTTAAACTACTGATGTAGTTTTTAGGTGAACCCAGTTTTAAAATATCCACAACACATTTTTCTACCAATTTTATGAAGACATTGAAAACTAGATTGGAGTCGAAAAATCCCAATTTTTATTTTTGGCTACTATTTTGCACAGAACGCAATAACCATGTGCATGCTCTAGTATTTTTAACATATTTTAAGCTACATATATCTGATTGAAGCAACTTTGGTCTTAAAATTTTTGGAACAAATTTGACTATGACTTTTATAAAGATACCAAAAGCCAGTTTTGAGCCAAAAATTCCTATTTTATGCAACAATTCCACTAACCCGTAGCCATGTACACAGTCAAAAAGTGTTCATATTTTTGGCATAAGTTTTGCTCTAGTTATTAGATTTAGGTGTCATATAGCTTGTTAGAAAGAGGAAAGAAAAAAGAACAATTTTTGTATTCATGATTTCCCCAAAATCCCAATAGATTAGCAGTATGCAACCCATCAAAAGACTTATGAATTTGTCAAATTTAACATGCATCATGAAAGAAGTGAAGATGGATATATATGTAAGAAAAATGGATATGCATGTAAGAAAAGCAGACATGCATACAAAGAGGAAGAATGGTTTTAGCTTATCGATGCTGATTTCGTACTAATGGACGACTGAGAACCTCTGTTTTGACTTTTGATCGAGCCTCTGATCAAGCATTCAGTTAATCTCAATGAAACCTCCAAGCTCTACAACAATGACTATCATGCATGTGAATGGATTTTAAACAGAGAGAGAGGTTCGGTGATAGAGAAGGGGAAGAGTAGTTCAGTTTTAGTGTTGTGGTGGTGGAGAAGGTGTGGCTTTTGTGATAATGGAGAAGAGAAAAAATAAAGAGTGGAGATAGTAGAGAAAAAAAGATGAAGATGGTGAGGATGATGGTGAAATCAGAGAAAGTGAAGTGGAGAAAAAAGGAGAGAGTTTTGAGTTTTAAGGTGATGAGTGAATAAGGGAAAGAGAGAAGTTGAGAGAGGGCCGTGAGGTATAGAGAAAAAAGAGAGTGGAAAATGAGAGAAGGAATTAACCTAATTGATTTAGGTTGGCAAAGGGTAGCTTGGTCCTTTATCCTCTTTGGCCAACAACTGACCTAATCGTTCTTTCAATTTAGTCCATAAAATTACGAGATTAATTCCCTAATTTAATGGGTCATTCTAAAATTTCAAATATATTGACTATTAATTAATTAATTAATTATAACCCTTAAAAATAAATGAAATGCCCAATTTATTTTCCTAAAACTAATTAGTTAAAATTAGGATGTTACAACTTCAGCTGAGCCTTTTAGAAATGGAAAAAGAAATGCTGCAACACCTACTACTACATTGTAGTGAATTTTACAATTTCATACTTTTTCCTTTTCAATTCACTTACTACTTCTTCAGGTGATCCAAGCCATGTCATTTTAACAAGTAGATGGTAATTTTTTCATTGAATAAGGTGGCCATCATTGTATAAATAAGAGTGTTACAAGTACTCCCCTATTTCAAGGGGAGGTTATGACTCTTTTTCTTACCTTAAGGTTTTTTTCCACTAAGATTTCCTTAAGAATAACTCTGATGTTATTCACTAATAAAATGATATTTTTTGAAACACTTATTGTTTATTCTAAGTTTAAGTCTGGTTGATGCGTGATACTAATTAAGCTATTTTACATTTGAGTTTCGTCGATGTTTGGCAACAATCAAATGATCTAAGTTAATTTTGGCCGATATACAACAACGATTAACTGGGTAAAATTCTAAGTCTGGCTGATATAGACAACAGTTAGCAATCAAATGTTTAAAAAGATTCTGTTGTTAAGTTTGTCCTTTGGTGGAAACAATTGACAAAAGGCTAAGTTCAAGTATACAATTAGCCAAAATATGCATATTATTTGAGCTTGGCTTATGTACAACAATAATTGAAGAATTCAAACTGATATAAGTATGATATATGAAAGCCAAAATAACTTACAAAATTATAACTTCTCATTAATCAAAATAAACAGGTGTAATGCCAGATGTATACAAAAAGAATAATTAAATTGGCATTAAAGTTAGTATGGAAATTGATAAGGTTCCAAAAAAGAGCCAATGCCTATCTCGACACGAGGCATAAAAAGTTAGTAGGAGAAATAGCTAAGCAAGAGGGGATTCGCCCTTGTCTACATCCTTATTGTCATTTCTCAACTCTGCCAAGGGCCTTGTCAATATTATTGACATCTTCATTGTTATCTTCCTCTTAATCAAGAAAAGTCTTTTCATTCATCAAATCTAGGGATTGACTTAGGGAGTGGTAAAAGTTTTAAAGGAACCATGGGGACTTCATAATAATCCTTACCGATCATATTAAATAATTCTTCATCCCGTAATTCATAGTACATACCAAGACCATTATAGTTTAGCTTAGTACTAAGATTCTATTATTGAACCTAGAAAATGGTGTTAGAGAAAGCTTACTCTACCGCCTTCTCATAAATTTTAACCGCAAACTCCCTTTCATGTCTTTCCTTCATGAAAGTCTTCTTAAGGATGTCCATCTTGGAAACTTGGCAAACAAGGTTGCCCCTATCCTTCTAAAGCTTTTCATGCTCAGACTTAAACAAGTCAAGAGCCTCTAAAGCCGAGGTGGCCTTCCCCTTCTCTAAATCTAGTCCAAATTAAAGAGTCTCCATGACAACCCTTATTACTTGGTTATTTAGGTATTGTAGCCTTAACCAATGTGCCATGTTTTTGTATAAATAATACAAAATAGACGCACTCTTAAAAAAATGACTACATCACTCCCTTTGCAACAAATTCTACTTAGAAACTAAGCATCCCATCTTGCAGCTTGTCTGGAAAAGTGATTGTTAGGGGGCACCCCTATAATGGGTTTAATGAAGTGTAAATAACTCTTAGATCCATCTTTTAAGTCATTGAATTGTTAGTCAAGAATCATCGGGATTTCACTAAGAATCTTGTTGGAGCTAAGGTCAACATACGATGGCTAAGGCTTCGTTGGCTTATCCTTAACGACGACCTTTTCATCTTTGGGCTCCCACCTTGGTGTTGAGGATGTCACTAACATGAAGTAATCCAAGAAGGTGGAGGATTCTTTAAAGGGACTTCAAGGCCCTATGACAAGGTCAAGGGTTAAGAAGACCAAAAAGCTCTCACCGAGAATATGGTCCTATAGATGCCACTTCAAAAACCTAGATTATTTCTCTTGTACTATTTTAGTTAGTTATGCTTCCTTGTATTCTCATTATACCTTTGGGCTTGTATCACCATTGTATAGGGTTAAGCTTAGCCTAATAGGCCTTACTCTTACTTGTATTCCATTTAAAGGCCCATTAGTAAGTCTTGCCTAGGGTTAGTTTGAGTTTGGGCCATGTATGGGCCTTGATATTGTATGCGCCACCTTTAACCATAGTTAGGGTTGGGTAAGCTAGGTTAGGTTAGGTTAGCTTGGGTAGCAAGCTAGCGTGTCTTTAAATAAAGCTAGGATTTCATGTTGGACACTTTTGATCATCTAAAAGAAATTTATAGTTTTTGTGAGAAGTGTCTCTCTATTTAAACTTAAGAATCTTTTAGAGCTCTATGCATGATCTTGTCTTTGGATCACCTACAAAGTAGTGATCAGTCCCTAGGTTTATCCTCTCTAAGTGATGCCTAAACCCTCTCCCAACTTTTCCCACTTTTATATATTTTTATCTTAGTTTTGCATAGGATTTTCACCATTTCTCCTTCATATATGGTTTGGCCAAGTCACACATCATGGATGAGACCCAAGTTTAATGATGTTTGAAGATTAAAGAGTTATGAATTGCCTCTAAGATGGATCCACATGAAAAGTTTACAAGAAAGCCTACATCATTTGGTATTAGAGTTTAGACTCTTAGAGGTCTATTTCTTAGATCTAATCTTAATCTTTATGAATTTTTAAATTTTAATTGTAGATTTATACTCCTCTTATTTTCCTCTTTCTATCCATCTATAGATCTTATAATCCTATGAATATTCGTTTTTTCCCTCTAAAATTGAAAAAACTTGAAAATTTAGATTTACTTTGCTTCTTTTTGAATTTTTGAAATATAATCATGGGTTTATGTTCCTTGAGGTGACCAAAACATAACCTCTAAGTTTTATTCAATTTGGAGCAACTTTGACTTTGAAGCCAAAATTGTTCATCATCAATGTGGAGCCAAATGTGAGTTTCCTTGGGTTTTATTTGATTTCTTTTGTGTTTGATCCATCTTTCTACCTTTTGTTTTAAATTTTCAGTGTTTGTAAGTTACAAATTTAGAATTGAATATGTCTTGTTTCATTGTTATAGGAACCACATTTTGATGCACTTTAAGTATTTGTTGATTGAATTCTAATAGTAGTTATTTAGTTTTGTGTAGTACCTTGCCACTATTTGAGAGTGTTATAAGTGATTAAAATAATAATTATAATAAGTTACATACCTTACTTGTTGAGTTTAGGCATTAGTTTGCATTTTAGAGTTTGGTAGCTATCCTCTTTGTGTGCTAACTTTGTTGTGTACTCTAATTATTTCTTATCTTTGTTGTTTCTTAGTTTGTCACATACTAATCCATTTGAGTTTTACAATTGTTGTTTGTCCCTTTTTAGTTTGTCTTCTTCATTCCTTATTGTCATATTTTCACTACTTTTGGTTTATCTTTCCTAATTATGCATCTCACTACTAGAAAAGAATCATTTAGCGATCTTTTTTGTCGCAAACACTATACTTTCTGTTGCCAACATGTTTAGCGATAGAATTTACCACAAAAAGGTCATGGCAAAATATATGGTCTCTAAAACGTTTGGTGACGGGAAATGATCATCTGTCACTAATTTGCCACTACATTACCCCATCACCAAAAGGTTCTAGAAACATAAGATAAGGTGGTCTGCGATGAATATCATTAATCACTAAATTCAAATTTAGCTACAAAAAGTATTCTGTCATCATTTTTAGTTTAAATTTCAAAAAAATGTCAATAACTTCAATCGCAATGTTTGTAACATGTCCGTCACCACTAGGCGGAAATTCTTTCACTAATGAGGCATATTTTGGCCACAAATAGACTATCCGTGGCTAAGTCTGGTCAAAATATTCTGTCACCAAAATTGATATTTTCTTCGCTAGATAGGCATATTTTGGCCATGAATAAACTATCAGTGGCTAAGTCTGGTTAGAATGTTCCATTGCCAAAGTTGATATTTCATCATAGTTTTATATTCATTTGGCGACGACAATGTTATCCGTCATCAATTCTTTAACAGTTTTGTCCATCACAAATCAACAATATTTCCCTGACTAATTTTTTTAAAATTTATTTAACAAATTATATTTATTTCATTACATAATTTTATTTAGCTTTGTTTAATACATTCACTATAATATAATAACCAATGTAAATATCATCATAAAAAATTGAAAAAATACCAAAAAATGTTAAAAATTAATGTAGACAACCAAATAACATTAAAAATAATAAAACAATACAATTAGTTTTAAAAATAAAAACAAAGTGTCAAACAATGTATATAAATGAAAAATAAAAGTCAACGGTTATCTTGGGTATGCCGTTGTTATGGTTGTGGCTACTGTTGGACATGAAGACTATCAAGTGGGATATCGAGGCTACCAATAAGTGTTGTGAGGATGTCTGCATGATCCACGTATCTGGCATTCAAACTATGAATCTACTCATCATGCGCAACCATGTTGGTCCTCAGCTTGTCAATGACATTGTCCTATGAGGCCAACTCCTTGTTGAAATCTATGATGATTTAAACATACTTTGGCATATAGGAGATGAAGGATGTTGTTGGTTTGGACGCAAACTTTGAAGCTAGCTGCCTAATACCGAACAAGTATGCCTTCTTATTGACACCATCGACCACCTCAATGAACAAGGTGTTGTTAGAGATGGCGGAGCCTTAGCTCTATCCCTCTGCCCTCTCCTACTTTGCACTATCGAAGGTAGTTATAGCCTTTCGGCCTCAAACGCTTCCTACAATCAATATGTTTGAAAATATTAGTAATCCTTAAATAATTAAATAATGAATTTCTAATATAATTAAACACTTACAACAATCTGTCTGGCCTTGTCACTGACCCAAGCACCATTCTTCGTCTTCTTTATCCTCGTCATGACGTTGAAGGTGGTGAGGGTCCTATTAAGCTCAACAACCTATAAACAATAGTGGAAAAAAAGACAACAATTATTGAACTGGTAACAAGTAAGTGTTAATCAATGATAATTCTATATCAACATAACAACGTGTAGTAAACTTCTTCCGCTTGTTGTGAAAAAATAAATGGATCATAATGTGAATAATGACGAGTCTTCTTCACTTCAACCAAGCTAAACTAATTATCGATTTTAGTCCCCTGACCAAGCGAGTTATCGAACCATTCACACTTACAGAGTGTCAACTTTTTCTGTCGGTGCATCAATGTAATGTAATTTAATAATGTCAGTCAACAAGGTATAGAAATCATCTTCCAGTTGACCATTTGTTCCACGTGCGCACACTCCATAGTTTGTAGTTTCCATTCCCTTGTTCCAACGTTTCATGTTGAACTTATAACCATTCATATGGTAGATTTTCCATTTAATGACTTTTCTTTTAGGTCCCCAACATAAGGAAACTAACAAAGGATCATCGATTTCATTTGTTGGATCTAGAAATTATTACAACATAAAACATATTATAAAATTTGAATTTAATAATAAATTGATTAACTTATTTCAAAGTACTTACGTAGTTTTTTAACCGAGTCATGAACTATGAAGTTATTGTCTGATTTAACTCCTTATTTGTAATATTAGGCTCAACTTCTTTTAACAAGTGAGTATTGCTTACGTTGGATAAGAGACAAAGATACATAATTTTAGTTAGGTTATTTATGATATTATATATTTCTAGTTGAAGTAAATTATAATAGCTTACTCCAAAAATTGTTGAACTTCATCATAGTTACAATTGTATGGCCTTCCAATCTTTGTCTTCTAAAAAACATCAACTGATTTCCCTGTAGCATGGCCAGGATAATTAAAAATAGATATCTATAGCTCACTTAAAGAGCTTTTATCCATATCAACATTACATGGCACTCTTATCCTTCTTGTGTCTATCTTAGTTGAATGGTAGACAAAAGCAAAAGTGGATATTTCTTCCACCAAATACGCTACACATACTAATCCTTCAACACGTGCCTTATTTTTAACTTTTTCTTTTAAAGTTTGTAAATACCTAAGGTAACAAAATAGTTATCAAACTAGTTTTTTATATATTGAATGTAACCAACGTTTGAGTAAAATTAAAGAAAGCAATGTCATTAACACGTTCACCTCTCAAATGGATACATCCATCGATGTTGAACTGGACCACCAACTAATGCTTCACAAAGTAAGTGAATCAGTAGGTATTCTATTGAATTAAAAAAACTTTGTGGGAATTTCTAGTCTGACTTACATAGGATACTCAGAATCGACTCTTTCATTGTCAACAATCGATCCTTATGTAATGTTGTACATGTCAACTCGCAAAAGAACTGACTTAACTCAACAAGTGGTTTCCAAATTTTCCTGGGTAAAGCATCAAACACAATTGAAAGTAATCATTGCGTGAAAAGATGACAATCATGGCTCCTCATACCATGAAGTTTCACTTCTTTTATGACTACACATTGATAAGTCTTGAAAAGACTTAATAAATTCATCTTTAATTTAAATTAATCCATGTAATATTATTGAGTTTGGCATTATTATTTAATAAATTATCATTCTTTCTTGTTTTAATTATTTAATTCAAATATATTTAAATTGTGCAAGAAAATGGTTAAGAAGATAAGAACATAAAGAAATAAGTTTATTTAAGAGATTCATTAACCTAGCGTACTTACGCTAGAAAGCCAGCGTACATATGCTAGACAATTATATATTGTATTTTACAGGATCAGGTGCAAGACATCCAATGTACATACACTGGAATCCCAGCGTACGTACGCGCAGATCTAGTAAGATGTAAAGTACTTCGCTCAAGCGAATAAGGGTCACGCTTAAGCGAATAAGCGAATAAGCGTGAAGTTACCTGTATCAAGGAATTTATGTATCACGCTTAAGCGGACACGATCGTGCTCAAGCATGAGGTCACCCTGCATGCATCAATTTAACGTACCACGCTCAAGCGTGCATTACGCTTATGCGTGGTGTCTGTTTGCTCAGTTTATTATTCTCTTTCAATGTGAATTGCTACAGTGGTTACCTTTAATTATTTTATTTTATTAGTTGCCGACTATGTTTGTATTTTAGTAATTTAATTATGTATTATTATTAGTCATTTCCTTGTAATCATTTAATTAGTTTCTTTTTTTAACTGTTAAGCGGATTCCTTTGTATTTAATTAGAGTTAGTTAGTTAGTTTTGTCGTAGCTATATATATATATATATTTGTAAATACTCTAAAAACACAGAGAAGCAATAACACTAATTCATTTTCTGATTTTCAATCTCTCTCTAAACATTTTCCCTCTCTAAACTCTCTCTTCCATGGCTCTCCACATTCTACTTTCTGAAACCACTTCATTGGGTTGCTAAACTCGTATGGTTGGAATTGCTAAAGCTTCCAATGGAATCTTGAATCTACATTGAGGAAATTATCTTCTAAAACATGAAGAGAACAAGCTGAGAAGTGGATCTACACTGCTAGATTGACAAATCCAGACCTAATTGAAGAATTTCACCAGTGAAGAATCATGGTTGAAAGCTTAGGTAACTTCTAGCTTCTTAACTAATTCAGGCCTGGTAATTAGGTGAATAGTTAGGGTTCAATCCCTAATTTTGCATTAGATTTCTCTGTCACTGAACACCTAAGGGATTAGGGTTTAATGCTTAGGAATTAGTGTTAATTACCTAAGGAATTAGGGATTAAGCATCTGTGAATTGTCCTCTTGAGTCTAAAGCTTAACTGAACCTTAATTACATGTTTCTTGATAAAATTATAAGCTGAAGCAATCCTAACCTATCTTCCATTAATCACACTTCATCTCTTTGTTTCTGAAATTATAAAAACATAAAAATAATAGAAAAGCATAAACAAAATGAATTTTACCTTGTGTTCTGGTTCAGCTTGTACTAATCCTAGATTGTGGTAATTACCTCAATCCCTGTGGGACGATCAAATATATTACAAATTTAACGATTGGTGCGCTTTCCAAAAGAACATAATCCATTAGGATTTATGCATTAAGTTAATGGCGCCGTTGCCGGGGATTGTTGAGTAATATCAACAATGCTTGGACCGGTACTAGACTGAACCATTTAATTTTGTTTTTACATTTAGTAGCAGTTTAATTCTCATTTTTAGTATAGCAGTAGCTTGTGTTCTAGCAGTAGCAGTAGCATTGAAATTGATTCTGTGTCTAATATCTAGTGTATGCAGTCAAGGAACAGAGAAGAGTCATTCTTCTTTGATCCTGATATTGATTTGTTAGAACGTAAGCTTAGAAAAGAGAAAAGACAAAAATAAAAGTAAGAAATGGAACAAAGGAGAGTTACACTAGATGACTACTCTAGGCCTACTGAAGAAGGATCACAATCTAGCATCCTTAGGCCTCCAATTAAAGCTAATAATTTTGAACTTAAACCGGCTCTACTGTAGTTGGTTAGAAATGATCAATTCTGAGGAAGTGATGTTGAGGATCCAAATTTACATCTAGCAACCTTCCTCCAAATTTGTGATACAGTAAAAATGAATGGTGTCCCTGATGAGGCAATAAGATTGAGATTGTTTCCTTTTTCTCTAAGGGACTGTGCAAAAGCCTGGTTGTAGAGTTAACCGAGAGGCAGTATATCCACTTGAGAGGATTTACAAAAAAAATTTCTGATTAAATATTTCCCTTCTTCCAAGTATGCCAAGTGCACAGAAATCACTTGTTTCCAGTAGAGAGAGGGTGAATCTCTGATGGAAGTATGGGATAGGTACAAAGAGAGTTTGAGAAAATGTCCTCATTATAGGATCCCTAATGTGTAGCAAGTTACTATCTTTTATAATGGTGTAAGACCAGCTACTAGGGTCTTGATTGATGCCTCAGCTGGAGGTTCACTAACTACAAAAACTGTAGAAGAAGCTATAGAGCTGATTGATGTTATGGCTTCAAATGAATGCTTAGTTAGTGAAAGGATCCAAATACCTAAGAGAGAGATATTAGAATTAGAAGCACAGGATGGTTATTTGGCTCAAAGTAAGTTGATGACTCCGGCTTTGGAGAAATTAAGCGTTCAAATTTTAGAACTCCAAAAGCCTAGTCAAGTCTGCATGATGAGTTGTGATTTTTGTGGTGGAGACCATGAAAATGGCATGTGTGATCCAATTGTGCCTGCTGAACAAGTTAATTTCATGGGGCAACAATTTCAAAGAAATTACCCCTCTAATTCTTTTAATCCTAACTATAGGAACCACCCCAATTTTTCATGGCAAAAAGGTCCATATTTGAATCAAAACATGCCATAAACTCAAACCATAACTAGACCACAACAACCACCTCCCCTCCTTCTAATGAAAAGTCTGAACTTGAGAATGTTCTATCTCAGTTCACTTAGGCCACTCAAGCCAGCTTTAAAAATCAAGAAATGTCCATCCGGAATCTGGAAAATCAGGTTGGACAACTATCAAAATAGTTAGCTGAGAGACAGTCTGGCAATTTTCCTAGAGATACTGAGGTAAATCCTAGGGAACATTGCAAGGCAATAAACACAAAGAGTGAGAAAATTCTTCTCCCTACTTTAAGTCAGGAAAATAATTCAGAAAAAGAAAAAGAGCAGCAAAGAGAGCAAGTTAATGATAAAACTAAAAACCAAGTAGAAACAGAAAAAGAGGAAGAAAACCAAGTTCATTAAAAAAAAGAGTGATTTGATCTTGAAGGAAGCTGTCAAGCTAACTCCAAAGAAATTAAAAAAATGCTCCATTTCCATATAGATTTAAGAAACAGATAGAGGAGCAAAAGTTTGCTAAGTTCTTAGATGTGTTCAAGAAGCTTCATATAAATATTTCCTTTGTTGAGGCATTATAAGAGATGCCTTCATATGCTAAATTTTTGAAAGAACTTCTGTCTAAGAAGAGAAAGCTTAAGGAAGATGAAATGGTTGCCCTTACTCAAGAGTGTAATGCAATTATTCAGAAGAAACTCCCTCAAAAGCTAGAAGATCCTGGATCTTTTACAAAACCTTGTGCAATAGGGGATGTTCATGTTGGAAGTGCTTTATGTGACCTAGGAGCTAGTATAAACCTCATGCCTTTGTCCTTAATGAGGAAATTAGGAATTAATGACCTGCAACCAACTCGTATGTCTTTATAGTTGGCTAATAGGTCTATCAAATACCTTCATAGGATGCTGGAAGATCTGTTAGTTAAGGTAGATAAGTTTATCTTTCCAACAGATTTTATAATTTTGGATATGGAAGCTGATAGAGAGATTCCCTTAATCTTAGGGAGACCCTTCTTAGCTATTGGAAGAGCTTTAATTGATGTAGAGAAGGGAGAACTCATGCTGCGAGTTCAAGAGGAGCATGTAACTTTTAATGTCTTCAATGCTATGAAAAATCCAGTTGATAAAATGGATTATTTTATGCTTGAAGAAATCAAAAGTTACAAGACTCCTATGCTGTTAAAGGCTGAAAAAAAGGCTTTACAAGCCTTTCTTGAAGATGATTTTGACTCCGAGACTAAGGAGGATGACTCACATAATAAGTTTCTAAACCTACTAGAAGTATGTGAAGTAGGGGAAGTAGAAGATAAAAAGACAGAAAAATTAAATAATACTATACTTAAGAAAGGTAAGGAGGTGTTTGAAGAAAAACATGATTTGAAACCCTTGCCTTCTCATTTGAAATATGTTTTCTTGGGAAATAATGAATCACAACCAGTAATTATTAATGCTGAATTAAATGATGAGGATGTAGAAAAACTGATAGGGGTTTTAAGAAAACATGAATCTGCCATTGGTTGGAACATTTCTGATTTAAAGGGGATTAGTCCATCATTTTGTATACATAAAATTTTGATGGAGGATGACTATTCCCTAGTTGTTTAGCCACAAAGAAGGTTAAACCCTATAATGAAAGAGGCTCTGAGGAAAGAAGTGGTTAAACTCCTTGATGCAGGAATTATCTATCCTATCTCGGACAGCGCTTGGATCAGTCTGGTCCAAGTGGTGCCTAAGAAAGGAGGGATGACCACTGTTAAAAATGAAAAAGGTGAAGTCATTGCCACTAGACTAACTACAGGTTTGAGGATGTGTATAGACTATAGAAGGTTAATGACTCCACTAGAAAAGACCACTTTCCTCTACCATTTGTAGACCAAATGCTTGAGAGGTTGTCAGGTCATGAGTATTATTGCTTCCTTGATGGATATTCTGGTTACAACCAAATTGTGGTTGATCCAAACGATCAAGAGAAGATAGCCTTTACCTATCCATATAGAATCTTTGCATATAGGCACATGCCTTTTGGTTTGTGCAATTCACCAGCAACATTTCAAAGGTGTATGCTGGCAATTTTTAGGGACATGGTAGAGAAGTTCATTGAGGTATTCATGGATGACTTCTCTATTTTTAGAAACAGCTTTGATATATGCCTCAGCAACCTATCTAATGTTGTACATGTCAACTCGCAAAAGAACTGACTTAACTCAATAAGTGGTTTCCAAATGGTCCTGGGTAAAACATCAAACACAATTGAAAGTAATTGTTGCATGAAAAGATGACAATCATGGCTCCTCATACCATGAAGTTTCACTTCTTTTATGAGTACACATCGGGACAAATTTGATGTGTGATCATCAAGCAACCTTAACCCTTCAACCCATTTACACGTACAACCCTTTAGGGCTTGGTAAATCCATACTTCACTTTGAAACATCCTTAATTAATTAAAAATAAACCCAAAATGAGGGAAATTTTTTTTCCAAAATAAACCTCAAGGCAATCGGCACAGAAGAAAGAAGAGGAAGGCAAGGGAAAATAAAAGCCATTCATACATATAGCAATCAGCGGAAGGGACAAGGCTTAAACTAATCCATTTAGTCCAGCGTGAAACACAACAGCGCCTAAGCGAATCCCTCAAACAACGCTCACTCGCTCAAGCGAGATCCAACATGCTTGAGCGAGGCAAACCAACTCGCTCGGGCGGATAGCCCTTCGCTTAAGCGAAGCCAGCACAAAGGCCTTCCATCCACTCATACTTGCAGAAGCTAAGTCTAATTCGCTGGGGCGAACACAGGTATAAGGTAATTTCTCACTCGGATTTGGGACATAGGTTCACCCGGTATTTCATCACGCTCACACTTCACTCGGGAATTTACACGGCTCCTTATTTCATTCATATAGGTCACGAGTATAAACCACTCGGGAAATGACTCCCTCAATTCTACCACTCGGGATCCAGAACTCTTTCTCACTCAGAATATTTCCTAATCAAACATCACTCGGGGTATTTAACTTCAACACAATTGGGAATGTACCGTACACCCGTCGCTCGGTATATTTTCACATCTCTCACTCAGAGAACACACAGACCTTCCTTCACTCAGAAGGGGTCTCCACCATCCTACTCCACTCGGAATATTCATTCCAGATTCACTCGGCATATGATATCTTACTCACTTGGGGAAACATTAAGTGAGTCCCACTCGGACTTGCTCTAAGACTCACCCACTCAGGATTTGGGACCTCGTTCACTCAGATTATACTTATATCACATACTTAGATTATATTCCAATCTCAACCATTACAACAACTCTTTCCTCGGAAGAGGTTCACTCGGAAATACCCAAACACTATAGTCTCACTCAGAATCATCAACTTAACATTATTTCACCCATCAACAACCCTCAAATAATTTAACAACACATTCCAGTCGGAAAGACGCATCAAATCAACATAAAACACTTATATGTATGTATATATATTCATACACTCGGAATACTTAGCATTTTAACATTATTCATTCACCAACATCTATTATCCGATACGAGTACATGATATCAATATAAACCATATATATATATATATAAACACGTACTCGGATTCCAATACATATATACTCGCATTCATTATACAACATTGTTATATGAGCCGGCCAAGGCTTAACACTGACTAAATATAATATAAATATACAAGGCATGCACTCAACAGTCGGAGTGCACATCACTCAGACTTGAGTCCTTCACATCATTTCCCGACCGACCTGCACATACTGAAAAATGGTGTAGGGGTGAGCTTTTACATATAAAATGTTAGTTACTGACTCGGATTTAATTCCCAATTCTCAGTTATATAGTAACATCACTCATTCTGGTTCATGCAATTCAGTCAGGATTAAGTAATTCACACCATTCACAATAACATATACTCACAGTCATAACATCGCCTCACACTCGGCAACAGTACCAATGTACATATATTCACCTAGTCGAAATTCACCCCACTTATTCATGGTTATATTAATCATGCTATTCACAACAGCATTTACACATACAAATATATACACACAATCACATTGAGCTCATCAACAATATAAATATGCGCATTCACATTCAGTCGGAACTCATTCAGCCATTCAAAGCTATGTCAACCATGTCATTCTCAATAACAACGTTCCTACATATATGCATGCGGATCTGACTTAAATAGTGACCTCAATTACAGATTCCTTCCCTGCCTCTCGTCCATTAGCCCTTCCCACATGGTATCGGTCTTCCAAAGACGTCTCGAGACTTAACTCTAGCTCCCTCAGCTACCACGGGCCCTCACGGATCTAGCCAGGAATCTGTAGTTGAAAGTCATCTCACAGGGCTCCTGACCTTCCACGGGTCACCTTTTTTTCATATATGCAACCTCATGCAATTTCACAACAAGCATCCAAGCTTATCAAGTGTGTCTCACGCAGCCATTAAAAGATCACAATCGATTCAACACGGCATTTAGATTCACTCAGAAATCCACAGTTCCATTACAGCATCACATGCGTTTTCTCATAGTAACTCATAACAAGCAAATCAGGGTAACAATATTACAGTACACCACTCGACATTCTTAATGAAATCAGCATGCATTTCAACACAACATTCCAAATGGGGAATCAACGTATTAACTCATATCTCATGCATTCAGAATTTATCATGGCATTCTCATTCGCATACATTTAGACATAAAACTGCAAACAGAACTCAGCAAGTCACCCCCTTTTTAACTCATGCACTCGGCAATAATGATAACGCACACATGTATTCACTCTGCATTCTCATGTTCAACAACATGCATCTCAGAAATATTAACAAGCACTCAAGTATGGAATCACCACAACACTAGACAGACCACAACCATCCTAGACCCGTGCGTTGCAAGCACTCCTACTCGAACACGACACATCAATCAACACACTTAGACACAACACAATACATGAAAGCAAAACACCCGGAACCCATCCATAAACCATGCATTTGACATGCAAAGTGCCCCCTACCTGCTGTCGGGGTTCAGAGACTCTTCGAGTTGCAATGCTAACCGATCGCCCTTCTGTTACTCCTCCTCCAACAGCCTTCAAACTCAGCGTTGATTCTGGGCCAGGGTTGCTCCTTCCTCCAACGGATTCATCTCCCCAATAGCTCCAAGGCACTCCCCAGTACATCCTCCCAACTGGGGTACTAACAGCTCCAAGTGGAAGAAGAAGAAGAAGGGGAAGAAGGTGACGGAGAGGAAGAAGAAGACAGGGAGTGAAACAGAGCCGTATTGTTGTTCCTCCCAGAAAAGCTCTCGACTCTCTCAGTTCAAGTGGCGACGCGAATGAGAGTGAAGAAGAAGAGAAACAGGGGAAATGAGAGACCAGACGCACGCACAAGAGGAGCTGTCCAGCGTGAATAATGAGGGAAAGAGAGAGCTGAAGTTATCTTATACCATTAGGGGCACATGCGTCCTTTCGCCTGGCATTATTATTATTATTATTATCACTATTTATTCAATCATTTTCTAACCAATCAGCAATTAGTCCAATTAGTCATTAATCTTAATTTTACAATTAACCCTTAATTAATGGCTAAATCTCGATTAGTAAAAATCAGGATCTTACACACTTTGATTTCAACATCTTTGCACCTTCAATTTCCTTCAACTCTAACTCCTTTCTTGAACATAGTATTGGTAAATTCAAATGACTTTTCATCCTTTGTTCTTTTTTTAATATCCATAACTGTATCATATTCATGAATACATTCCTCTTCATGTGCATCACATTTATATTATGTCAGAGTAAATGTTCCCTAGTAAGGCAATTGTCAGAAGATACTTTTCTTGGTTCAATTGTGTTGCTTACCATATTCGAGTAACTTTTCTACCATTTTTTACTAAATAAAAGGATATTCTGAAACATGTTCCCATATTCTTTCACCTGAAAAATGGGGTAGTTATCCACCATTAACGATCTTGTTCCTCAAGAACGATTGTTTATTTTTCTTAAAGGGATGATCACATAACAAAGACTTTGTATGACAATTAAAGAATGCAACTTTATTGCTTTTAGGAATATGATGTTCGTCAGAATGTCCCATACAAACTGGATAAGCAAGTTTCCCAATTGTTAACCATCCAGACAATATACCATAAGCCAGAAAGTCATTTATCATCCATATCAAGGCAACTATCATGTTGAAGTTTTTCCTTCATGACACATCATACTTGTTGACACCATCATCCCACAACAACTTTAAATATTTAATCAAGGGTTGCATGTAAAAATCAATTTTTTCTTTTGGATTATCTGGACCGAGAACAAGTATGAAAAGGAACATCACATCCTGTTTCATGCATATTTCAGGAGGTAAATTGTAAGGAGTTAAAATAATTGGCCAACAAGAATAGGTTTTACCATATGCTCTAAATAGATTAAATCTATCCGAACATAAACCCTACTTAACATTACGGGGTTCGACAGCAAAATTAAGGTAGGTCCTATCAAAATGTTTCCATGTTTCTGTATCTAATGAATGACATAACACACATTCTTGTCTTTGATTTTCACAATGCCATAACATGTGCTTAGTTATTGCCAATGAGAAATACAAGCATTTTAGTCATGATATTATGGGAAAATACCGTATTTGTTTCACAGGTATCTTCTTTACCTCACCTTTCTATTTAATTATTTTGTAATGAGTTTTTCCACATTCAACACAATTCGTAACATTCTTAGTTGTATATTCACCCCAGAACAATATGCAAGAATCGATACATTCTTAGTTGTATATTCATAACATTCTTAGCTTGGTAAAGATTTACAAGTATTCGATTGTCACTTAGCAACGCATCACCCATAAACTCTATCATTTGATTAAAACAACCCTTGGGCATGTTATATTCTGACTTCAAACTCAAGGAAATCAATGATGTCGATAACTTATTATAGTAATCACATTATTTGTACAATGGAGCCTGAGCTGCAATTAACATGTCATAAAAGTATTTTGGCTCAAGATTTGGGTCTTTTTTCATGTCATTACCATTTGCTACCTGTGCATGTTCTTTTATATGTTGCCCAATAAAGGGTCATGCATGATCCATCACTAGTTGTTTGAATGAATTCAATCATCCCTATTACTCTCAACACTGTAATGCCTAAACTCAGGTACACAACCACCATTAGTGGTGACCTTGTTTCCCCATGAGAATGCTAGGTATAATAATGCTCATAGGAACCCTTTTTTATAAAGATGTGTCATCACATCAGTCTAGCCCTAAAACTTCCTATAATTACACTTCTTACATAAGAAATGTAACTTTTGGTAACGTTGGAAGCTGTAACATCTTAGATCTTTCAGGAAAGGTTTAGAGATGATAAACCCATAAGGGCTTGGTGTGTGATGATAACTGTTTATGTGAGGCTGCAGTCGGTACTGTATTGATTGATAATGATGGGTAATTGGGCTTCGATCGATGTTGATGTGGTTTTGTGGAAGGGCAGTGATGCCCAGATTTGTTAACGAGTATGATAAAATGATATTATTGATAATGATAGTCATGATAGTGAGGGCAAAGAATAACAACAATAACAATAACAATAACAATAACAATAACAATAATAATAAAAATAATAAACAAAATGATAATATAATGATGAATAGCGGTGTTAGAAACCATAATAAAGACGTTAATAATAATAACAATAACATCAATAAAAGAAAAATTCTTAGTTAGTTCTTGATCAATGTGCACGTCGGGAATTGTTCCTGGAACTAGAATGAGCAATAGGAAATTTTAGAGGCCTTGAGATGAAAAAAGTGCTTCGATACTTTGATATTTAATTAAATCTTTTTTAAGAGTGTCTTTTTGAAAATTATCGAGAGCTGGTTAGCACCTCAGTCCTTCCACTTTACCAAAGCCTAAGTGAAAAATGTGAACATGTACCTACCCGACTATTTTTGACATAACTCCATTTCCCGACGTCAAAATTTAGCGATTCTTATCCTTAATTTCTCGTATCAAAATCCTCTACAACTTTTATGTTGACCATAAAGCCCAGTTCTGACCCCATTGAATCTAGTTTGCCAAACAATTTGCTGACTCATAATTTCTTTGATCTAATTAGGCACCCTTCAGTATTTTGAGCATAACTCCCTCCACCGTTATTGAAATCAAATGATCATTTTTTGAAAATTTTATATCAAAATTATCTACATTTCAAATGAAGACTGCAAAGGCCAATTCCAAACACATAAATACTCGTTTTTGTTTTGATCTACCCGGTGTACGGGGTTAAAGTAGTTGACAAACGAACCGGTGTCAAATGTCCTTACTCTCTCTCACTATTTTACATCGTCTCAGTGGGAGTACGGTATTGTACACTTGGGTTCAGTAAGAACACCAAGTTCTTCATGTTAAGGTAAGATAAGTCAACTCTAACCATTGTCCTCGAAACCACACTGGAGGTTTACCTATAAAAAGGGACTCCCATGCTTAAGTCAATACGGTTATAATAGAGAAAATTATATTACAGGGATAAAGCGAGAAGGTAAGTTTGTTAGTAATAGATCATTATGGCTTATGGCTTAATGAATGAGCTCTTTATATAGTCTTCCCCTTAATCACAAGTTGGTGATTTAACTTGTGTCAGGGGACAGAGCCTGCAGCTTTTTGTAGATGCAAGTTGCCCACTTGCTACTTTTGGTCGGGGTCACTGCTATATTTTCCGTACTGAAAGATCTTAATTCCGGCATGCCTGGGGGTGAGTCTGATTCTGCCTGCGCCTTTTGCAAATACTTGGTATTTTTTAATAATATCCAAGGTAGCTAGTTTATAGGGTCGGTATTCACACTAGATCATTTGCCCCCTAGCTTGTTGTTGTAACTTAGTTACAATAATGAGCTAAGTTTCTAACCTTATTAGGATGAGGGTATCGACCGGGGTGACAGATGTCTAAAATTTTATGACTTTGACCCTTATGGTGATCCTATCTTTTGTTTGTCTGACCTGGCCTAATTTTTTTGACATCGTTTCACTTATTGTATTTATTGCATCTATTCGCCAAAAAAGTGACTTGGCACGTGGATCGCTGACTTGGCAACTTTTCATTGGTGCATTTCCTTCATGAACCTTTCTGTCAGAATGGTCACGTCGTTCAGAACTCAAACAACGCTGTCTCACTAGGCCGCGACGCTTCACCTTCTATTTCGTCCATGGGTCTGTCACATTTCAACTTCGACCCACACCATTTCGCCTTCTATAAAAGCTGGTGAATTTCAGCTGCTTCGCCTCTTATCCATTTCCTTGCTAAAACTCTGTCCGTTCGTAGTCTACCATTCTTCTTCACTCTGTCCTGGCCCATACTCGAAGAAGAGTCTGCACCATACCCACAGGTAGCCTCTAAAACCTTTCTTTTACTTGCCATGTCTACTTTTTCGTCTAACCACAACCAAGAACAAGATAGTTCTTGTGAAATTATTTCAAACCCTTCAATTTCTTGGCCACCTGAGGTCCCTCGCCAAGGACCTCGACTCACACAAATGGATATCCGCAGGTGGATGACTCCAACTAACCGGGGTAATCTGAATTCCCAAGAGCAGGAGTCTTCCACCTCTGGAGTTTGGGAACCATATTCACCTTTACCTGTCTTGTCTCCGGACCAGGGTGAAGATTCCAGCATAGTGCATGTAACACCCTAAGTTTTAAAGAAAACAATTTATGGAATAATGGTAGTTAATTATGTATGGTCCAATAATTATAGGAGAATTAATTTGACATTAGAAGTGAATTATCGGTAAATTAAGATTTACCAGATCCGGGTTATTTAACAGATGATATGGGACCTACTTGGTCAAATTAAATATTTGATGGGTCTAGAATGTTTAGAAAATTATTGTGATTATGGTGGTATAGCTGAAATAATTTTTAGAATTAAGGAAATAATTAATTGAACTCGACATATGTTATTAAACGAGGAATATACGAGCCAAATAGAATTAGAAGAAAACTAAAAATCCCATTTCCCTCTACACTTCAGCCGTCCACTTCTTTCTTCCCTTCCATATTGATTTTTATGCTTTTACCCAATGGATATAGGGTTTTAGGACACAATGGATAATGGGCTAACGGTGCATTATTTTGAACAATGGTTAAAGGAGTAACAAAATGCATTTTCTCTCCCCTCTCCTTTGATTTTTGGTGGGGACTTATTCTTCTTCTCTATATTCACTTTTCTCTTCTTCTCTTTCATCCTCCCAACCCCTAAACCGTGACTACCTTTCCTACTCTTATTTTTGCCAAAATCAAAGATCAAGCATGGATTTATAAAGCATTTATGGACATGGAAGCTTATGTTGGGCCATCTTCTTCGTCCCACTCTCATTTTTGTTTTGATTTGGAGCTTGGATGAGAGGTAAGACTTTGAACCCATTTTGCACCATTATTGATTTTTATGATGCTTAGGTTTGAAATATGGACATTAGGCTTTATGGATGTTAAGGAAAATGATGTAAACCTTAGGCATGATAACTTAAGAAATGATTTTGATTATGGTTTTATGAGTATATGAGAATGGGGGTTATGATATTCATATGGATTTTAGAAATGGGTTGAAGTTGTTGTTGGATGATTTGAGTGAAAACCCTAAGTATTGGAAATTGGGGGTTTTGGCCAAATTGATAAGTTAAATGATTTTAATGCCTTAGGATGATTTTATATGGGAATGAATGTTTGAAACATTGGTATTGATTCTTAAGGTTTGGGAGAAGTGTGTATCTGATTAGAGGAGTTGAATCCCTTGAATGTTGGCAACTATGATGATGATAATAATGGTTAAAGACCATTGGTAGTGGATTAAGGAAATGGATACTTGATTTGATGATGTGTTAGGCCTTGATATATGCCATTTAGAAATTGTTGATTGATGATGGTCTTGAATAGAGCCAAGAGGCTTATAATGAGTTTGAATAAATTATGATGATAGTTGAGTAATTCATGAGATGATTTAGAAGACTTATGGATAAGAGGTAATGATGTTGTTAGGTATAGTTAGCCCTTTTGAAACCTAGAGAATCTTGGTTTTGGGAAAGGAATTCCCGAAGCCTAACATAAGCGTGTGAATTGGAGTTTAGATAAGTCGAGGACTTAATAATGAGTTTTAAGAGATGATGGCTTATTAATGGTATGTATATATGTGTTTGTTGATAGGATTGTATTTCGAACGATGATGCGGAACGATCAAGGCAATTGCGTAGCGGTTCTTCTCTCGAGGTAGGAGAGGAGTTTGCATTTCAAATTGCGTGAGTGAATAATTGTTAATTATGTATATGTATGAACTCATGTATTGCCTTGCCATGAATGTGTTGAATATTGGGTTAATGATGCGATGAATGATGGCTTAGTTTTTGTTGAATATTATGGGAATATATAATGATGTGATGATAAGTGTTGGGTTGTCCTTCTGTTGGACATGAACTATTGTTAATAAAAATCTATGAATAGATAAATTACTTGAATTATGAAGTGATGTTATGATAATTAGGCACAATGACATATGTGATTGTAAGAAAATGTATGTTGAAACCTCCTTCATGTAGTTGATAAATTAGAATAAGAGTGGAGAGGTATAACTTGTTGAATTAGGACTAAAAGATGTGATTTAATGTGTGTATAGTATTGAATTGGGCCAATTTCGCATGAGATAGATAGTGGTATACAATGGAGAATGAAAAACTTAAGTTTTGGATGTATGATGGTAATCTCGCTCAAGCGAGAGTCCCCTACATCAGATGGATGGCCTCTGGCCTAATCTCACTCAGGCGAGAAGAGATCTCGCTTAAGCGAGACGTTTGTGGAATAGGTGGATGAGCTACTAGACGAATCTCGCTCAAGCGGGTATGGCCGCGCTTGAGCGAGCGAGAGAGGAAATGGTTCTGGATGGATCTCGCTCAAGCGAGTAGTGAGGCTGGTGGAGTCTCGCTCAAGCGATGCAAGTGTGAAATTGATGCTGGAGTATTTTCGCCTGAGCGAGTAGCTGGCCTTGGGAAGCCTCGCTCAAGTGAGTGTATGAGGAAAACGCCACTGGAGTAATCTCGCTCGAGTGAGAGTGGCCCGCTCAAGCGAGATCGGGGCCTAATACTTAGAAAACCTCTTCGCTCATGGAAACATTTAGGGTGCTCAAGCGACCCATCTTTGTCTCCCTCAAGCGAGTGACCGGTTGAGGGGCGCCTCGCTCAAGCGAGTGAGCGTGGAAACGCTACTGGGGGCATTTTGCTCACGCGAAAGGGCTTGCCCAAGCCAGCTATGTTGATCTTGGTCAAGCGAAGGTGAATCTCGCTTGAGTGAGTTGCCCAATTAAAAATTTTATATTATTTTCTTGTTTTGGCTGATATTTAATCCCTTCCTATTATGAAAAACTGAGGAAAATAATATGGGGGCATACAATGGTGGCATGTATGGTGGTATTCTATATCGATTTAGGTATTGGAAATCTTATATGTATATATGCCAAAGACATATTATGAACACATGGATGTTCACCACCAATAATATGATATGATGGGTACAAATGAAAGGATACATGATGGTGTTGTAAGATACATCCTTGATTGAATGTGAAATAGACGTGGGGATGATTAAATGACATAATAATTATTATAAATTGATGAATTGGAAATAATATCGATGATATGTAATGATAAACGATGTGTTGATCACTTCCTTAAGTAAAGGATATTTGTTACTATTGATGATTGTGAATGCCATTATATTTTATACAAGTGTGATCTAGTATAAGTGGTTCAAAATTGTATTGATGAGTTGTTGCATTGCCACACTAGTGATGAAACAATTGTAATGAAATGAAAATCCACTAAATGATTATGTGGTGGTATTGATGAAAGATTAATGAATGCTAATGATGATTTGTGATGTTTGTAATGCCATTGTGGTTGATTTCAAGTGTTGACTTGCATGTATAATATATGATATATCGAGATGAAAATTCCACACATAAAACTTAAAAACAATGGCTAAAACCAACAATGATAAAATCCACTAAGGTGTGTATAGTGGTGTTGGTGATTATTATGATGATGATTGATAAGTGGCATTTAGGATGCACAATGTGAGAAATGCATTTGATTTACATTGCATTGCATCCATGGCATATCATAGTCGCCGATGTTGGAACGTTAGGGGAGTTCCCTCGGCCGACCCAATGGGAGGGTGGCTCAGTGCACGAGCATTCTTATTTTTACCCTATGACTCGGTGTGTAAGTCACGAAGCCGCCCATGTATTGCTACGGGGAGCTACATGTGGCCGACCCTTGTGGGGGGTGGCTCTTGATGAGCAAGTGACCCCAGTGGTCCATTGGAGCACAGCCGCCATGATATGAGATATGGCCAGCCCACAACACCTTATATTGTTGATTATGTTGTTTACCGCGGTCATGGTGAAAATGGCCAAGTGTTGCATTATGGTTGATGCGGTTTGGTATCAGTAAAAATTAGTGATTATGCATGCATTATGATACATGTTACACATTATACTACTACAGTAGGGGCATGGTATGCGATCATGCTTGACCCATAATTTGGTGTTTATTCCCACAATCGGATCTGCATTTGTTGTCTATTCTATTGTGCATATGCATTAGCCATAAGAGCATTTGCATATAGCATAGAGATATACCAGAAAGTGATGATGATTGATGATGATTGAGATTGTGGTATGGTGTGGATGAGATGGGTAATTGAGTACCTAAAAGACCACATAAAAATTAATAAATGATATGAATAATACAAAACGTTATTGAATATGACGATGTGTATATTAGGGCCCAATATAATAAAGGGCATATTTATTATGATTTGATGATAATGATGTTAACCTATTGTGGCTTGAGAGAAGACCGGAATGGTTAATGATGATGATGTTGGCCCATTGTGGCGTTGTGATAGATGTGTATATTCTTGCTTTGCTATGACTTGATTAATGAATGTGAAATATATAAATGTTGTTGAATTAATAAGTTATGATGATCATTGATGTATTTAGCAGAGCATACATGATGTTGATATGCATATGCATATAATTTCAATTGTATTCATATCATGATTTGAAATGTATGACTCACTCTCCCATGTGGTCTACTTTTTAGTATTGATGTAGGAATGTCATGGGAAGAGGATATTTTTTTAAGTAAAGCTTTTGTGAAGGTAAAATAGTGGTAATGGAATACCTTGGCTGGTAGCATTTGTAATTTATTGAGTTATGTGTAAAATGGTATTACTGATATTGATGGATGAACTGTGAATATGTATAAGTATGGATGAGGCATTAATATTGGAGGCATTGGATTCATACCCATTTGGTGTATAGTAGGATGTTGATTTATTAATTTTCTATGTATGTACAAGCAGTAAAAATACATGAATCGAGGGTTGAAATGATATGGTTAAGTATAGAGTATGAATAATGGAGATGTATGATGCATGACCTCATGGATGTATACATTTATCTTAGGCATTGTATGTTCATGAAATTATGTGAAAAAATGATGGTTGTTTATTAGGCTTATGATACGCCATTACATGCTTTGCCGAGCCTTTTCTCATATCCTCATATATGGGACTAGGCGTATGCCTAGTATGCACATTCTTCTTCCATTGTAAACTTTGTTATTTTGTATACCGTTATGGGCAAACTATTTAATGATCCAGTTATAGATTATCAAATCTCACCCTTTGGTTTTCTGTGGTTCGAGTCTTAATGTAGTCGTGGTGGTGTTTTTGAAATTATTTCGAACGCGAAAAATTTATTCGTATTTTTATTGTTTAATTATTTAGATTACATCGGGATTCGAATCCAGAAATTCAGGGTGTTACAGTGCATTACTACGCTAATGATACTGACTTTTACTCCATTATCCCATTTTTAGCACACGTCGTAACTATGGACACCGTTGGTTCATCTGTACTGAGGAACGACCCCGATGATACCTTTATGACAGCCGACAAAGTAAACTGGCTAGCCCGGAAAGCTGAGGACCCGTACTTCTGGGTTTCCCAAGACGTACTCGTCGTCTACGGCTGCCTCGCCAAGCCTACGGACAGACTAGAGCTTGAGATCGAATACCATTGGCGTGCGCAGAAGTACTCCAACTCCTTTGCCCTCTTTGCCCCCATACTCACAGAGCGGATCTACCACATTCCAAGGGACTACTTCCTATTCTTCCATGATTACACAATAACCAAGGTGCAATAACCAAGGTGGGAGTTCAGTTCCCCCTAAATAAGTTCGAGATAGGGGTGTTGCATTTTTTGGACATCGCCCCCAATCAACTCCATCCCAATGGCTGGGCCCTAGTCCTTGCACTTGAAGTTCCTGGAAAGCACCTAGGCTTCACCCCTACTATCGCTATCTTCTTTCGGTTCACCCGTATGATGCACCGTCATGGTACTAGAATGGGTTTTTTGAACCTACGATGTCAGAACAACATCATCAATTTTAAAGCTTTTACAGAATCCTGCAAGATAGTCGGGGCCTCCTTCAAGAACTCCTTCTTGAAGCTCTTTGTTAATGGGATGGACCCCCCTTCTAGAAAGACAAGAAAGGTCGGTTCAAAATTCATACCGGCTGGACTAACAAACACTTTCTACTGGAGCGTATAGCTTACACCGTCGAGGACTCCTCCCTCTCTGAATCCTCTAGGGTCGTGGTCGACACCCTCCATAATCTCTCCCGAGGTGCTCCCCTCAAATGTCGCTCTCTTCTTGGCACTATAGAGACACGAAATGAGTACTTGACTTATTTGGGTATTTACCCTTTCTTTACTTTGCTTTTATTTAACTTTTGCACCGTGGTTTCACTAATAACTTATCTTCTTTTCAGGAAACATGAGAGCCGACGCTCTAGAAAACCTCCGCAAGCTGATGGAGGGTTTGGCAGCTGACGTTACTGCTGAAAACAACGTCACCCTAAAACTAAAAAAAGGCCACCGATCTCTATGTTCTGGGTGGGGTGATCACCATCAAAGATGCCCCCGACAACAGGAAAAAGGGGAAGAAGACTGATGGTGCTTCCAAGAGACAAGGGGTTGACCCTGCCCCTTAAATATTAGATAAGGGCAAGGGAGTGGCCACCGAGGTGCCCACTAAAGATGACATCCCTCCTCCTCTCCCCTCCCCTTTGGTATGGATGCTTTAAAGGCACTCCTTGTCAAGATCACTCCTTCCAACGTCAGCTTCAAGCTCCGATTCTGGCTCAAAGGAGGACTCAAACAGGATGATGTCATATTTGCCTTGGATACAGTAATGTGGTACCATATCAATACTCTCTCTACCATCTACTCTGCCACTATAGATGGCCCGTAGTTGGAGATGAACCGCCTGAAGGAAAAGAACTCGCACCTCTCTAAAGACTACAAGTAAGCTCATTAGAGGATTAAGACCCTCAATGAGGCAAATCAGGCTCTCCAATAGTCTAAGGAGGGCTTGAAGAAGGATAAGGATGGACTCCTTAGGAAGGTGGGCGAATTGGAGGGCCTCGTGACCAAACTTCAAAAGAAAAACAAAGAGCTATCCATGGCGGTCAAGGATAAGTAGGCTAAATATAAAGAAGATATGTTGTAATTTGCTCGTGTCGCCATAGATTCCTTTAGTCACATGGTTCATCAAGTTGTCTATCAGAACCGAGATACCCCTCTCAACCTGAACGGGATGGGCTTCTTCAACCGATTTCAGAATAGTGAGCTGGTAACCGAAATGGGCAGTTAGTCTACGTCCCTTCCGATGAGCCCTTCAAGTTCACCCTTTTGGCGGTGGAGGAAGATAACGTCCTTCTGGAGGAGAACCAAAATGTCGACGAAGCCGATGCCGGATCAGAGAGAGAAGAGGAAGAAGGTGGCCCCTCCAACCCTTAGATTTATTCTAGTATTTGCTCTGTTAGTGGGATGAGCTCCGCTATCTTTTTTGATAATCCATGATCTTTCTTGGCCGATGTGCCCTTTTTTTTGTAATCATGTTGATATTGGAATTGAATATTTTTCTATTGATACTGTCTTTATATTAATGCCTTTTAATTGCTCGTGTCAACCGATATCATGAAGTGGACTTCCATAATATTTTAGGTATTACCACTTCGTCGCGTATCGCTTTACTAATGTACTTAATCATTTTTAATATAACTGAACCACGCTGTGGTTTTCCAACCACTCCGTGTTTAATCATAACTTAATCACTCCGGGGTTTTCAACCACTCCGGGGTTTAAAATAAACAAAGCGCTCTTGGGGTTTTTCAACCACTCTAGGGTTTAAAATACATGAACTGCTCTTAGGGTTTTTCAACCACTCCGGGGTTCAAAATACATGAACCGCTCTTGGGGTTTTTTAACCACTCTGGGGGTTTAAAATACATGAACCACTCTGGGGTTTTTCAAACACTCCGAGGTTTTAAAATACATGAACCACTCTGGGGTTTATAATAACTAAACTAAAATGAAGCTAAGTAGCAATCGACCAATATTTCTAAACTTGTATTTTATTTCTGAATGAGCACCCCGACTGCATGCTTCATTAAAAACCTCCTAAGTAAACCTTGTGAGAAAAACCTTAGGTAAGGAAATAAGAGTACATGGCTTATGATGCCAGTTAGCTGAAATACATATGGAGATTCTTTACATTTCACTTATTCTTAAAGACTTCACCTTCTAGAGTTTCTAATAGATAAGCTCCTCCTGTGGTGACATCGTTCACTCGGTATGGGCCTTCCCATGTTGGTGCGAGCTTCCCTTGATACGCAAACCGATTTCTAACTGAAGCCCTTCTTAACACTAGATCTCCAGTATTGAATCTCCTTTTTTGTACTTTCTTGTTGTACTGTAGTGCAACCTTGGCTTTGATGGCCTGATCTTGGACAAAGACAGCATCTCTTACTTCGTATAGGGACTCGAGTTCGTCTTTCAACCGTTGTTCATTTTCTTCTTCATTGAACTGTTGGACTCTTAGGGAGATATAGTAAATTTCTACCAGTATAACTACGTCGACTCCATAGACCAATCGGAATAGGGATTCTCCTGTCGAGGAAGGGGCGTAGTCCGGTACGCCTAAAAGATGTGACATAGTTGATTTGCCTATTCCCTTTTCGCGTCTCCCAATTGCTTCTTCAATCCTTTAAGTATCTCCTTATTTGTGACTCTGGCTTGTTCGTTCATTTGTGGATGCTTTACTAACGAGAAAACTTGTTGGACTTGGAGTCCTTCTAGTAAACTCATAAACTTCAAGTCCGTGAATTGTGTTCCATTGTCTGTAATTACCCTGCCTGGGACGCCAAACCTGGTGATTATGTTCTCATACATGAATCTTCGAGTCCGGGCTACTATGATGTGCACCACTACTTCGGCCTCTATCCACTTAGTGAAGTAATCAACTCCCACGATCAGGTATTTGACCCCGCCTAGTGCTTTTGGGAATGGTCCCAAAATATCTATCCCTCATCGATAGAATGGCCATGGAACTGCTGAGGTAAATAGTTCCTCTACTGGGACGTAATGATCATTGTTATTCTTCTGGTAGGCATCATATCTCTGGACATACTCCATTGTGTCTTTTGTCATTGTGGGCCACTAATATCTAGCCCTGGCTATCTTCCTGGCTAAACTTTTTCCCTCGTAGTGATGACCACATGTTCCTTCATGCACTTCGGCCATTACTTCTCATATCTCTACCTTGTTTAAACATTTTTAAGTATGGGGATGATATCCCTCTTCGAAACAGATCTCCATCTACTAAAACATACTTCGACAACTCTTTCTTGAGCTTCTTTTTCTCTAAGGGATCGTTGGAAGTTATCCATTCACTAGATATCTAATGATGGGGACAACCCATGAGTTATCTGGGAATATATATGTAAATCCTAGCTGTAAAAAATAGGCAGAGTTCCCTCTCGAAAAGAAATCAAAAAATAGGTAAAAAAAAGACTAGGTAAAACTCGTCTAATAAGAAAGCCAATGAGATAGAAAAAAGAAATCGTCAATAAAGTTCAGGTTCAAATCCCATAGAGAATATGGATTATATTGTCTATAATTATAGACAAATGCAAGAATTTTGAAAGATTTGATCTCCAATTGGATTTGATTATATCAATAAAATAGAATACTAACTCCCATTTCTTATTTATTATTGAATTAACTGATAAACTTGCTTTATTATCAAACATTTCTATTTGATTTCAATATTTTTCAAAAAAAAATGGATATATTTTTATATGAGAATAAACCCTACTACTTCCGGTCCTTCATTTTTTATAAGAATAAAAAAATGAATTACAGTAAGACTAAAACCATTTATTCATTTTTTTATCTAATTTTAAATTTTCCATTACAATGAAAAAGATATCTATTTTTAGATAAATTTACAAAAAAAGGTTATGTTTTCATTTTTACTTTAGATAGGAAATAAGAAAAGGAGGGGAAGGGGGGAGAATTATGATATATAAGATATATTGTTAATATTTATTTACATTAATATCTCTTAGTATTAAAGAATATTCTTTGAATTAAGTTAATTTATATTATTCTAACGTTTGTATTTGTTACAAAAAAAACTTTTAGAATTCCCTAGACCCACGCGAGTAGTGGTGGACGAAGCGGAAGCAAGAATGTCGGCTTGAGTAACGCAAACATTGGTGTAGGTGTATTGGTTTTTTTTGGAAAGGGAGTGTGTGTGAGTTGCTAATTTCAAAGAATAGGTTGGATCCAACCAACTACACTTTTCGATTAATTCATTATAAAAAACAAGAAGTAGATGGATTAAAAAAATGGAGAAAACGATACAGATATGATATTTTATCCTATAATTCCATTAACTATCTGTTATGCTAGGTTCTCCCAAGGTGCTTTGAACGACCATAGTCGTCAATCCTACCTTCTTCGTACTGGCTAGGTGGGATAAAACATTGGCTCTAACATTATCTTCTCTTAGGACATGCTTGTACTCGATTTGAGTAAACTTTTCTTCCAACTCCTTCACTTTCGCTAAGTATTGCTGTAAGAGTGGATCCTTTGCTTGATAACTTCCATTAATTTGAGAGATTACCAACTGGGAATCACTACAATGTACCACACTTTTAGCTCCTACATCCGGTGCTGCTCTTAGTCCGGCTAGACAGGCTTCATACTCCGCCTGATTGTTTGACATTTTAAAATCAAATCTGAGGGAAATTTTTATACTAACCCCGTCTTCGCTCTCTATCACTACGCCTGCTCCACATCCTTTTGAATTTGAGGACCCATCCACAAACATGTTCCAATGCTCTTGTACTTACGAAGGGGATTCCCCCGTTAACTCTGTTACGAAATCAACTAGGACTTGAGCCTTTATAGCCGTTTTGGGCTCGAAGGAAATATCAAACTCTGAAAGCTCTATGGCCCATTTTGTCATCCTCCCTGCCAAGTCTAGTTTATACAAAATGGCTCATAGTGGTAGGTCAATCTGTACCACAATGGGATGGGTGTGGAAATACTACCTCAACCATCTAGACGTCCAAACCAATGCCAAGGCGGCCTTTTTAAGCTTTTGGTACCGCCCCTCAGATCCTTGCAACACTTTCCCCATAAAATAAATCAACCTCTGTCCTTACACAATTTCTTTTACTAGAACGGCCCCTAATTCTTATTCAGATACTGCCAAATACACAAACAGCTGCTCAGCTGGGTCTAGTTTTGTCAACACCGGAGGGTTTGCTAACACCTCCTTGAGACTCCAGAAAACTTCCTCTTGCTCTTCTCCCAATTCAAACTTTTTATTCTTCTTCAAGACTTTATACAGTGGCAATGCCCAGTGTGCCATTTTAGGCATGAACCGGGATGATGCAACCTATTTTCCATTTAACGACTAGACTTCCCTCACATTTGTTGGACTCTAGAGCTCCTTAATAATTTTTCACTTATCCGGATTAGTCTTTATTCTCCTCTGGGTCAGCATGAATCCTAGGAACCGCCCTGCTGGGACTACAAATGTACATTTCAGAGGATTTAACTGCATGTTATACATCTGTGTTCTTTGAAAGATCTTCCTCAAATCTTCCACATGATCTCCTCCTGTCGATATCTTTGCTATAATATCGTCCATATATACTTTGACTGTTTTGGACCTTATTCTGTCAAAGACTTTATTCATCATCCTTTCATACGTTGCTCCAGCGTTCTTAAGTCCAAACAACATTACAGTATAACAAAAATCTCCTTTGTCATTCATGAAAGGGGTCTTTTCTTCATCATCCTTCCACATCGAAATTTGGTTGTAACTGGAATATGCATCCATAAATGATAAGAACTGATACCCTGAAGAATCATCTACCATTTGGTCTATGCTTGGGAGTGGGTAAGGATCCTTTGGACAACACTTGTTTAAATTAGTGAAATCAGTACACATCCGTCCTTTTCCATTTGCTATTTTCACCATTATAACAATGGATACCCAAATCGAATACTGGACCTCCCTGATAAATCCTACCTTCAGTAATTCCTCTGTCTGTTCACAAGTGGTCTTCTATTTTTGAGTTGCCAGTTTGATTTTCTTTCGTGCAACTGCCCTCGAATCCGGGCACACTGCTAACTTATAACAACTGAAATTTTGATCTATCCCAGGCATGTCCCTTGCTGTCCATGCAAAGAGATGCTTGAATTCTCTTAAGAGCTTAACTAACTGTTCTTCCATGTCCTTCTTTAGACAATCATTCACTCCAGTTGTCTTGCTTGGGTCATCGTCCAATATTATCTTTTAGATTCCACCCTCTGTAGTCGGCCTCTGAGGATTCACTGGGTCTGTTATCATTTCTTCTCTTGGATCTAAGTCTATCAAATTCACTGACACAGACACTGATCCACCATCATTTAGAAGTATCTTCTTGACTATCTCTTTTGTTTTAGTCATTAAAATACTCAGGTTGTAGCAATACCTTGCCATCTGTTGATCCCCCCTCATTGAGGATACTTGATTGTCCTTGTCTATAAACTTAATCAATAAGTGTGGTGTCGAAACTATGGCTTCCAGAGCATTCAAGGATGGCCTGCCCAAAATTCCATTAAAAGGGACTTCACATCTATCACTAACACCCGAGTCTGGACAGCTTTCGACCCCGACTCTCCTTCGAATGTCAACCTGGTATCCAAGTATCCTTTGGTGGGCTGTTTAGCCCTATTGAAAGCTGTTAAATAATCATTATTTGTTAACCTCATCCTTTTGAAGCAATCATAAAAGATTGCACCACAAGAGCTTCCTTGGTCAACCAAGATTCTTCTGATTGTCTTGCTGTCTATCACTGCCTCGATAACCACTACGTCATCCCCCCTAAGTACAGTGGATTCGTAGTCTTCATCTGAAAATATGATCAATGGGGTTTACACTCCACCTCGGTACATTATTATTTGCTTTTGTTTGAATAGACATGATCATTCTCAAGTGATTCTTTCTAGCCAAATTGGATACTCCCCCTCCTGTAAATCCTCCTATAATTATATCGATTATATCTTTCCTCCCCAAACTTAGGGCTTCATCCATGATTCATCATCTTCTTCAATGTTGTCGATAACCGCCTTACCTTTGTCCAAGGCTTGCTTCTTAGAATCCTTGTTTTCCTCTTCTTCAGCCGGACCGGTGTCCCTTCTCTTGGGCGGCTCCTCCGCATGCTCTTCATACACCCTTTGCCGGAATAGGTACTGCTTCAGTTTCCCTTCTCTAATCAGAGTTTCAATTGCCTCCTTCAGCTGCCTGCATTCATTAGTATTATGACTGATCTACTCATGGAACTCACAATACTTCCCTGCATTGCCTGGTCTCTTCATAGGCATGGGCTTTCTAATCCCATTCACCATAAAACCTCTCATTCCTACTTCTCTTTGAATTTGGCTGGGCCGTACTGCTAAAGTTATAAACTGATTCAGGTTTACACTCCTACATTTCTTCTGCGTTTGAGGGGCCTCCCGCTCTCTGTTTCCTCTAAACTTCAGCCTTCTCCGTTCGTGAACTTGTGACCAGTCCTTTGTAACTGGGGATTTTCCTTTCGTAGCAGCCAGATGCATCTCTCTTCCTATGTACTTAGTTGCCTTTCTTCTAAATTCTTCCAAAGTTAAAGATACGACCCATTTTCCAAAGATAAAGCAAATGGTGACAACGGTTGTAAAGCTTCGACCGCTATGTGTAACTAAATCTGTTCAATCAACCCCGGCACTAATACAGCTTCTTTGTAAAATCTTTTCAAGAAATCTTTAAGACCTTCCTCTGGTCTTTGTTTTATCTTGGCTAGTGTGTGGGACGTCCAGAGAACATCCCTTGACATGACAAAATATTGCAAGAAAGCATGAGCCAAGTCATCCCAACAATCTATCGACCCGAAGGTAAGCTTTTGAACTACCCTAAAGCTTCAACGGATACCGTCCTAGGGAATATTCTACATATTACATTCTTCTCCACTCCCAAAAACAACAATTCATGAGCATATGCATCTAAGTGTCGTCTTGGGTCGGATTCCCTGTTATACTTCCCTGTTGACAGCGGTTTTAGGGTCTATAGGTGCCTTGGAATGGGTATTACCATCAATCTTTTGGTGAAGGGTATGTTGAACCGATATTCTTCACTTTGTCCTTGCAATAGACCTTTCCTTTGGTTATTCAACTATGTAGTCCGGTATGTCAATTCCTGCTCATTGTATGTTTATGCTTGTGAATATTCATGAGTATGGGAAGGTTCATGTTACCTCCGTTCTCCTACTGCATCATCTCTAAACCCCCTATTTTGTCTTAACTCTTGTATCTCTATCCGGAGTTGCCTGATAAGCTTATCTCGAGGATCTGGCTATGGTACAGCTTGTATCCTCCCCTGGGGTTGCTCCGTTCCAGGTGTCTCCATGATTCTGTCCCCGTATTCTAGGATCTGGGGTTCGACCCTCTGGGCGACGTTTTGGACATGTCCCTCAGGGGTTCCATTTCATTTGTTTGCTTCCATAACTTCTTTGTGATGCGGAACTTAGTTTACAGGTCCCACCAGGCGTGCCAATGATCTGACCGGTGTACGAGGTCAAAGTAGTTCACCAATGAACCGGTGTCAAATGTCCTTACTTTCTCTCACTATTTTACACCGTCTAAGTGGGAGTACGATATTGTACACTTGGGTTTAGTGGGAACACCAAGTTCTTCATGTTAAAGTAAGATAAGTCGATTCCAACCGTTGTCCTTGAAACCACACCAGAGGTATACCTACAAAAGGGACTTCGAGGCTTAAGTCAATAAGATTATAACGGAGAAAATTGCATTATAGGGATAAAACGAGAGGGTAAGTTTATCAGTAATAGATCAGTGTGTCCTATGGCTTAATGAATGAACTCTTTATATAGTCTTCCCCTTAATCAAAAGTTGGTGATTTGACCTGTGTCAGGGGACAGAGCTTGCTGCTTTTTAGAGATGCAAGTTGCCCACTTGCTACTTTTGGCCGGGGTCACTGCTATATTTTCTATACTGAAAGATCTTTATTCCAACATGTCTGGGGGTGAGTCCGGTTCTGCCTGTGCCTTTTACAAATACTTGGTATTTTTTAATAATATCTGGGGTAGCTAGTTTATAGGGCCGGTATCCACACCAGATCATGTTTCAAGTCGCTAGATTTGAAATTCGTGCAACAACTGCATCCCCTTTCATATTTTGCTTATAACGTTTTCATCCTTTATTAGAATCGAGCAATTCTTGTCCTTAAAATTTCTTAACAAATTATCTACAACTATTATAGAGACACCAAAAGCTAATTCTCAACCAAATTTTCCTAAATTTTATTTTAAGGTGTTGTACCTGTTTTGCATCCACATTTGGTGGTCTTTTGTATTTCGGCCATAACTCACGTTACAGGTATCAAAATTTGATGATCTTGGACTAGTTGGAAAGGGAAAAGAAAGATCTACAACTTTTATATTAACCATTTTGTCTAATTCTCGTCAGATCAAAAATTTATTTTTGTGACAAAGTTTAAGCAAATTTGATAAAAATATATGTCGCCATGCATGCCTATATTACACCACACCTTGACACCTCGTCTTCCACTTATTCATGCACTCTAAGAAGCTTCCACCTACACCCCCACGTGTCACTCTAGCATTCGCCATCTCCATCTATAAATATCCCTTCTCACCTTCACAATTTTGCTTATTCCTCTATTCAGTCTCCTTTTTGCCTCTCTCAACCAACCCTCTCTCTCACACACTCTTTCAAATTTTCCTATTTTCTTCTCCTCAAGGCCGAATGGCCTCCACCATAAGAAACTCCCTTATTCCTCTTATCTCCTTCTCCACCTTGTTCTATTAATTCCCCGTAACCACCACTAAGAGCGACCAACCCGAGACTACCACAAAGGCTTCAATGCCTCTATCTTGCTTCGATCTCTCTCACCTTATCTTGTATGCAACTGTGAGGAGTGGCTCCATCTCCACTGTGTGAAAAACATCCCTTGTCTTTTCATACATGCTTGATTTCCTAAGGTAAAACTACTCCTAAATTTTCTTGTTTAACCAAGAGCATTCCAAAGTCTTTCCCTCTTGGCCCTTGATGTTGTTTGCATGAATGTTGTATTTAATACCTTACATGTGATATTAGGATCCATGTGTGTGTGGATCATAATTTTTGTGTGCCTTGAATGCAATGCTTGAAGTGAAAAACTTTTATCCCTTAATTGTTTTCCCTTGGTTGAATGGCCCCCTTTACCATTCCCCTTGATTTTAGCCCTTTTCTCTTTTAGATTTTGTTGCCAATCACTTGTATGTTTAGTCTAGTACTTTGCATGTTGTTGTAGGTGCCTTGGAAGGCTTTTATTTTAGCTTAATTTGTCTTGCATATAAGATCTAAAAATTTAGAACATGACCTTTGCCTTTGTTTGCCTTGGCTGAGAGCTTCATGAAGCTATATTCCTTTGATTTATGCTCTTCATCACATGCATAATTTGGTTGATAAATTACATGTGGTTCTAGAAGCCTCTAGGTTTCATTTTGACACCACCCTCGCCACGACCATGTAAGTTCTAGGGCCATCATCCTTGTTGTTAAGTTTTTGACGCTTGGTGTAGGTTTCAGAGTTACCGTTGGAGCCGAGCAGCAAAAGAAATCGAAAGTTGGATTGCTTCCTGCGAGACTTACGTGAAGAACATTAAGTAAGAGGGAGTTTATTTGTTTAACCTTAGTTGTAACATGTGTATTTTCCTTTGTGTTATAATGAGTTTTGGCACTAATTAAAATATGTTTTATTGGGTAAAAATGTCTTGGTCATGTTGGACAAAATAGAGATATAACTCAATTAAAAAGCTTGCTGGAAAAATTAGAATAACTGTTAAATGAAAGGATGGGAAATGACGTAACAAGCCCATATAAGGGAAAATTAATAAATTGGGCATTAAGGAGTGTTTTTAATACAAGCAAAATTTTCTGAGGAAATTCGAAGTAATGATGGATAAAATTAAATTGATTAGTTTAGATGATATATCAACTAATCTGAATTATTATAGTTTGTGCTTGTGATGATGTGTGAAAAATTGCATAAATTATGTTGTATTCTATGAGTATTTATTATGTTGCCACTGAGAATTAGAATGAGGGAAATTGCGTCTGACTGAATTAACTAATGTGATGGATAACTTATAGTATTTGTTCTTGTACCTATAATAATATCGTAAAACTCTTTGAAACTGTGAAAAAAGTGTTACTGTGTGAGAACTTGTTTATATGTTACTGATAATTTGAGTAAGATTAAGTCATGGTTAATAATGCTAAGTTATCTTGTAAGTGATCTACGGAGATAGATTAAATTGTTTAGGTAAATGGAATTAAATGAGCTTAGGTCTCGGTAGGGTCTAGAATGGGTGGTTGCCTATGAAGCTAAGATGATGGGAATTTGCAATGTGTGATACTAGTATCTGAATTGATGTAGATATACCCCTGTAAATATTTATCATTATAGATTCATGCGACTCATGAGACTTTGTCCTTAATCGTCGAGTAAGGGAAGATTGAAATGTAACTAGATCGAAAAGTGATTCTAAAATGATATTTTAAAGTGTTTTACACTGATAAATGGAAATAAGAAGCATATTCAAGTTAAGTTTCTAAAATAACTAAATTATGATTTTTCATGGTAAAGATATTATAATTTTGACTAAACTAACAATTTTTACAAAAAAGGCTTTACCTCTAAGTTCAAAGAATATTTGAAAATATAACTACCTTCAAAAGTCCTAGTCCTTAGAAACAGAGGAATAAAGTTCTATATACAACCAATGTTGCAGGATAGCATTCACTAGAATGGTCCAGATATAAAACATCAGGCTTTGATATCTCTAGGGCTTAAACCCCAACCTCGAGTAGTACACGCTCCAAATAAGGATTGGGGATTTGAGGATAAGTATATACACATATATATGATTAAATATTTCAAAGATTTATTTTGTTAAAACTTTAACACGACATTAAAAATAAAGGACTTATCGAGGTAAGACCCTACCTAGTGACCATAAAAGTGAATATTTAATGTTGTGGATGTGCATCATACATGCATCTTGTACATTTGAAATTGCGTATCAAAACTCAATATTAGCACACACAGCAAGAGGTACGCTGAAGGACATGACGTGTTAAGATCCTGATTAGATCTCGGGGGTATAATCGAGCTGGTTCCCCCAATAGCTTAGAGTTGTGTATGAAGTCGGGCGATCCCGTAGGCCAACCAGGTATACCCTGACCATGGCGAATGTTACTATGGCCGTGTAGAACCAAGTTCCTATTGCTTTTTAGAGTGCTATCACATTTATAAGACGAGTAGACCGGTGTGTCCTTGTCCCCCTAACGTTCAATGAACTTGGTGAGCTCTAGTCGGTCTAGTACAAAAGCGTTGTGCTCAGTATAAGACTGAGGTAAGACAACTCTAATGAGTATGATGTTGGAAGGGCCCTCATATGCACTCATGAAACACTAAATAATGAGATAATCATAATACACCTGACTCATGCATAGCATCTTAAGTGACTAACAAGATTTGATGTGTGGTTGTGAATTGTGTGATGACCATATCTTTGAGTAAGTGATGCGTTTGTATGTGATGTTGTGAAGCTATGGTACTTCAACCATAAATTTTGTAGGTATGATTTAAAGGAGAACTAACCCAATAAACAGTCATTAAGTGATAGTGAACCTTAGGAGTATGTTATAAATAAGTAATAATAGAAATTCAGCTTGTTAAATAAGATGTATGAGTGTGGGGTGGATATGACTTGAGGAATGTTGAGAATGCTTGTATTGAATAACATGTTTGCTATGATAGTTGATTGTCATGCTGTGTGGAAATAGTAATCAATGCTTGAAAGAATGCAAGGAGTTTGGACTAGGATAATTATCAGTTGGATTAGTTAGAGACCCTTAGGAACCATGATAATAATTGTATACTATTCACTAGGAAACCACCAGGTATAGAAATATAATAGATAATGGATGATTAATTATGAAAATATGATTGGGGTTTAAGTAAATAATAAAAGTTTTCAGAGAATAGGTTGTCATTAAGAGGACAACAACTAAGAAACCGAATAGATAAGGAAAAGACATAATTGACTATTAGATATAACTGTATGTTAGCTCCCTTAAAGATGAGTTAGGGCTTCACTATGGAACCTTCACTCATAAATAGGTTATACACACATCAAAGATACTAAAAGTGGTAAAGTGGTATGAAGCTATGGTAGGGATGGTTTATTTAATGAATTGCCCATAAGTGAAATCTGTTAAGCGTGACAGGGTGTTTTATATGTTTTTCCAAAAAGGCTGGAGTAAGATAAACTCACCCCTCTTGTTTTATGGTTTCTATTTGTGTATATTTAAATATGAAGTCTAGGCTTACGAGGAACCTACCTGGGTATAAAGAAAGATCAATGTCAGAGTTGCACAATGGATATGGTGGACTCCTAACTTAGTAGAGTAGTGACTAGCTTAATTTATGTTTACATTTTATGGGAGCCTGTGTGCCCTTGTGCATTTAGAGTATGTAAGTTTCTGTTGAGACCATGTGATGTAAAAAGATGCTTTATTCGAGATCTGGATCCACCATTATTTCTTGTACCCAAAAAAAAAATTCCACACATTCTCTAAAAATTTGTAACCTCTTAGTTAAGTAAGATGACCTAGTGGAAGGGATCATCCTAGTTAACCAAGGGTGTTACAGAAGCAGTCTTAACAGTGGTAAATAGTATAAATTTGTTAACTTCAGCAACAAAATCCTCATAAAACACCTGCTTGAATCTAGTCTTTAGTCATTCACCTTTGATGGTGTAGGATATCCATCTATGCTAGAATTAAGGAAAAGTTATGATATCGTCAATCTCAAAACACATATGATGCCACCTTTACTCCTTTGTTATGGTAAAGCCCTAAATCCATTCAGGAATAATGAATTTCATTTGACATTGTTACTTGTCATTTGAAATTCAATCCTTAAACTTATCAAAAATTCAACAGTATTTCACATTAGTCTTAGAGTATATAAATTGATCTACTAATTAAACAAGATTGTAGTCAAGCACGTGCCTAGAGACAAATACAAAATGACCAAATTTCATGATAGGTTTCAAAGTACAACTAACAATAGTCAACTGAATAAAATTCATTATTCCTAAATTGTGGATAATTCAAGATTGAATAAGACAACACTCTCGTGTTGTTGTTGATAAGTCTTGAAAAGACTTAATAAAGTCATCTTTAATTTAACTTAATCCATTAAATATTGTTGAGTTTGGCATTATTAGGTAATAAAATGTCATTATTTCTTATTTTAATTATTTAATTCAAATGTGTTTAAATTGTGTAAGAAAATGGTTTAAAAGATAAGTATATAAAGAAATTTGTTTATTGAGAGATTCATTAACCTAGCGTACATACGTTAGAAAGCCAGTGTACATACGCTAGGCATTTATATGTTCTATTTTATAGGATCAGGTGCAGGAGATCCAGCGTATATACACTTGAATCCCAACGTACATACACACACAACTGAAGCAAATAAAGAGAAGAATTAGCAAGGAACGATCACGCTTAGGCGAAGGACTTGTTGGAAATATGCTCTAAAAGCCTATATAGGTCACATCATTTTGAATAAGTCATTTTTGTTAAATAGTTTAACAACCTTTATTTATCCTTGGAGTAATAGGTCATATGAGAGTTATTCCTAAAATGTCCCTAGTCAAGTATTTACGTGGGGACATGTTAATACATTAAGACTAGTGTGTGAGTGTACTGATGATCTGATCTCACAGATCATGGATATAAATGATATCAAGTCTTCACACGGGTACACATTAAGAGTAATGATGTACTGGACAGACCCACCATGAGAACGTTGCATGGGTCGTTACATGAATGTCATAAATGATTCTCAATGTGATAATGGTATATATAGTCCTTTGACCTGAAGTCACTACGATTCCTACATAAGGAGTTTATTATTTTAATACAATCAAACGTCTTCTATAATAAGAAGACTATAAAGGTTGTGGTTAGGCAATGTACAAATTATGCAGAGGGATGTGAGTGATGTAGATGGGATTTGTCTCTCCTATGTGACAGAAGTGATATCTATAGGCCACTTGATGGAGTGAGACTAAGGAAATGCATGGCCATGCTAGAAAGAATAAATATTGGATATTTATTTGGATAAAGTCTACTCTAGTATCAAGTAAAATAAATTGGACCATACAAGGATGACACGACCATGCCTTGGGCCCAATTAGGATATCATGACAAAAGGAACAAACATTTAAAATAATTATCACTTATAGGTTATGTTGTTAATAAATAATATTCGGACATAATGATGCATTGCTAGATGCCGCTCTTATTTTATATTAATAATAAAATAGTTTATTATTAATATAACCGAGTATTTTACCTATAGGGTCACACACATAGAGCAAGCCCATTAGAAAATAGCTTTTTATTTTAGTTGGACTAAAATAAGACTATTGGGCCTAACTTATTCAGAATGAGTAAGGAGCCCACTCTTTAGAGAGCAAATTAGGTCAAACCTAAGCCTATAAATAGAGCATAAGATGCTTATAGGCGGCTACCCTAAAGAGACACAAAAATACACAAAAGTTGTAAAAGCTACACGCCGTCAAACTAGCATTTGGAAGGTGTAGCATTTTTGGTGGGAGTACTCGTGTGGACTCCTAAAGGACAAGGCTACGATTGCTTCGATATTCTTCAAGAGGTAATCCTAAAACGCAATTTTTTTGTGTGTTTGTCTTATGCTTTGAAACACGGCGCTTTGCAAATCCTATGGGAATCCTTGTATTTCCGCTGCTCATACACTAGGGATTCCTAACAGTGGTATCAGAGCCAGGTTACAAAACCGTGTTTTGGGCAAACATTTGTTTAAAGAATATGTAAAAATAAAATTAAAATTTCTTTTATGAAAAGAATTATAAAGGTTGAATTCTTTTGCAAAGGTTGCATCTTTTATTAGATATGTTGCAAAGGTTGCATTTTTAATGAGATATTATGTAAAGGTTGCATTTTTATGAGATATGTTGCAAAGGTTGCACCTTTTGAAAGCTAATATCAATATATTTTGCTTTATGTATATTGATTTCTTTTCTCAACATTTTAATTAAAGAACATGTTTTTAGGATGTGCTTTATTATATGAACATGTTGTATGTTGCAATGGTGATTGTTTTATATGTGTTCTAATTATAAGGCATGTTTTATGTTTATTTAATTAAATTGAAATCAAGGGTTGTATGCAATGACGTCTATATGCTTTCTCTTTTCTAATATGAATTGTTCATGTGAGATTGTGTTTAGAAAGTTTAAGAGTTAAACCCTAGCCGTAATAAAAACTAAGATTCAAAAGTTGAAACCTAGCCGTAATGGTATTTTATTTATTTGTAAATGTTACAAATAAAATATTTGATTTTAATATTATATTTTAAATTCGATTTGTAAAAGTTACAAATCAAATTTTTAATTATTTGTTAAAATTAAAGTTTGTAAGAGTTACAAATTTAAATAATTTATTCTTATTAATTTTAATAGGATTTGCATTGTTTGTGATCCTTTTAAAATTAATGTGATTTGTAAGAGTTACAAATTTAAATAATTTATTCTTATTAATTTTAATAGGATTTGCATCATATGTGATCTTTTTAAAATTAATGTGATTTGTAGGAGTTACAAATTGATTCATATTTATTAAATTTAATATGATTTGTAATTGTTACAAATAGAAGATAAGATCTTTATTAAATTTTATAATTTTAAAATCAAATATTTAATCCTTAATAAATTTGATAGGATTTGTAAAAGTTACAAATTAAAGATAAGATCTTTATCAAATTTAATAGGATTCGAAACAAAATATGTTGAACTCTAGAGATAAGGTCTAAAATTTAAACCTTGATCGTTCCTAAAAATTAGGATGATTGTTGAGACTCTAGAGATAAGGTTTAAAAGTTAAACTTTGACTATTCCTATTTTAGGATAATTATAAGGGTCAAAAGATAAGATTTAAAAGTTAAATCTTGGTCGTTTCAAAATAAAAGATTTCAAATTGTTTGAAATCATAACCGAATATTTTAAGCTGTTAATGGTCAGTGGGACGTTCTGGCTAGGAAAGACTTGGTACTTAAGCGGTCACTCCGGACCCACCTCTCTTTCCTGGGAACTAACCTGATTACAGTACTAAATATTTGGGTTGGAACACCCCTTGACCCTGTCTGTTGAACGGTCAACAGAGCCGCCAAACTTCCTTGCGTAGTTTTCCTTTTATGACCCCGCGTGTTTAATTATGTGTTTTAAAATTTATTTTATTTTAAATACAATTGATTACTCTATTAATTGATTAATTAACATGTCCAACGGTGAATGGTTATGGTCTTAGATTTTTTTTATTTAATTTTAAATACAGCCTGCGTGCTGTGCCTTACTCTATTCTTAAATTTCTTCTCTCAACCCTTCACTCGTATGTAAAACGAGTTTTCTTTATTACATTATAATCTTGGAAAAGCCAACAAGGTGGAGACCTAGAAGAAACCTAGAGTGGTGATGGATATGACCTTGAAAGGAACAAAGGAGTGGTGACTCTAGGAGGATGGTGGTTTCAAGAAGTAGGACTTCATGAAGTCAAGACACCATAGTTCCTTTAGGTTTATTTTATTTTATTTTATTTTCTAGGAAGACCATAGCCATCTCACAATTTTTGATTGCATGTTTTGGGGTTTTATTTTGCGTTAAAGCGTTTAATGAAAGTTGGTAATGAACAATAAGAAAATTGAAATCCCTCAAGCCCGACAATCATACCTTCCAATAAGTAATAACGTCTGACTTGATATAAATAAAGTGCAGGTCACGTCATAGTTGGGTGCCTTTATTTATGTTTAGTAGGACATGATTGGATAATTGGATTATCCAAGAATTATTAAGTTTTATTCAAATAGACTTTTTTTCAATTAGATTGGAAAAGCCTAAAGGTATGAACAGTCTAAAACGCGTTCTAATAAACAACAGTCACCAATGCTAGTTTCAATAAAGTGTAGGTTCTGCAAAAGCAGGGTGCTTTTATTGATATTAGTAAAGGATGATGGATAATTGGATTATCCAACCATTTGTTATTGGACTTATCTAGGTAACTTTAATCATATTGAAGAACCTAGAAGCGTTAATATTAAGTTTAAACGCCTTCTAATAAGTAACACTCGTCGAGACTAATGTCAAAAAATAGTGGGTCTGCCAAAGCAGGGTGCTATCATTTATATTAGTAAGGCGCGATGGGATAATTGTAATATCCAAATTGTTTTTATTAGGCCTAAACTTAACTAAGTTTTTCAATTGGATTGAAAATAACTTAGAGGCGTAAGGATTGAGCTTAAATTCATAAGATGAATAAGGGTAAAGAGTTACTCACTCAATCATCCAAGAGTTGCATGAGATGCAATGAGAAATGTGTTTCCTACCTAAATAACCAAGGGTTGGGCGATCAGCCAAAGCTAACTCAACACTAGGCCAAATATGGATCTTGGCCCACTAGAAAAATCTTCCAATGGGATTTTTTTTATGATTCAATGAGGGTATTTGTTTTGAATCAAAATAGTAGGAGACAACATATTTATTTAATGACCAAAATTTAAATATGTTTTAAATAGAAGTGATAGATATGCATGTAATTTGTTTTAGAATAACCATGATATACCAAATATTGTTTTGTTGCAATCTATCCTTTGGAAGGACACTTTATCTAAAAAAAATGCCTAGATAGGTATTGAGACTTGAGAATTATCTTCATTAAAGATGAAGCGGTAGTGTGTCATGTTTGGCTTATATATCATCTATGGTTGGGTCTTGAATACCCTATGGAGTCTGCATAAACTCTGACCTGTAAAAGGCAATATGAATATATGGGAGATATACGATATGATCATATACAGACTTTATTAAGGCCAAGTTAGTCTGGAAGTCTAAAAGGTGATCAAGAAAGGAAATTGTTTCCAGTTTTAGCCAAAATAAGACATTGAAATAATTTGTCTAAAGAACTTGAAGAAGTTCAAAAGAAAGGGAAGTAAGACTTCCACTACAGGTCATGTTATAAAAGTCAAGTTATTTTACTTCACTAACATTAGTATCAGATACTAGTAGTAGATCTCAAATTTTGAAAGATCAAGGAATTAGATCACTTGTTAAGAGTGGAGAAATCTGTGTAAAATTGAGCAAAAGTTGCTACAATAAAGAGAAGATCTTTACCTATTGGGCTAGTTAGTGAACTAGACATTGTGCATATTGTTTCTTGTTAGACAAGAAATGTTTTTCTTATTATAAAATAACTTTATTTCTTCAAATGGATGTTGATGCACAATTGAGTAATGGATTCCACATCCTAAATCTTAAAACACCCATTTATAACAACTGCCAAAGTAGGTTAAAATAAGTGATTTTGAACCTTACTTACATGGTATTGTCTCCTAAGGCAAATGGATAAGAAACATTTTCTAAATACCATTAATGTGGTTATATGGACTCTTTTTGATTTTGGAATCAATGGAGACATGTAAATCTTATTTATTTGAAAGATAATTGAGACCTCATTCATTGAAAAGATGAGTAATCTATTATTTAATACATAACGATGTATGTGGGCCTATTGGAACAATAACTAAATATGTTTTTCAATACTTCAACATACTAATTGAAAAGTCAATGAGTATGGATTTATGTAACATAAGTTAGAAAGTCTTTGAAAAGATCAAAGAATTCATAATGAAGTGAAAAACTAAATTGACAAGACAATTAAAGCTCTTGATTAGATCAAGATAGCAAATAATTTGAGTTATAAGTTTGATAACTATCTAATAGAGTGAGAGATTACCTCTTAACTCATTCCTCATGGAATGCCTTAATAGCATCTCTACGGGGAAAAGTCAAACCTTGTTGGACATAGTTTGATTATTGATTATTATCAAACATCTCTAACTCCTTCAATGTTTCTCTATTAACAAAATTTCCATACTTAACCATGTTCCATCCTAGACTTTCTTAAAGAAACCATATATGATATGGACTAGGAAGAAACCTAGTATGTCTTTACTAATAATTTGGAACTATGATGCTTCTATAGAGCATCCAACTCTGACAAGGTCGGATCCAAATTAGATAAATGTCTTCTGTGAGATACCCAAAGAAATCTAAGGGTTATCAATTCTGCAATCCATCTGAGAATAAAAGGCTTGTTGCTTAGAATGTTGTATTCTTGAATAAGAGTACATCCCTTAAAGAATCAGCGGGAGGATGGTAGAACTTGAAGAAATTCAAGCATCACAAAGCATTTAAAAGTCAAGGATGGACTTGGAGCAGAAATCACAAAGTGTTGTGAAATCCTTAGCTCCGGTAGCACAAGACTTGTGTAAGATCAAATAGGATATGTCACCAAACCTGAAAGATATAGATATCTTATAAATCAGGAAGGAGGCATATTGCTAAATGACCAAGCTTCTTATGAAGAGGCCAATGCAAGTTTAGATTCTAAGACATGGCATAAGACCATGGGATTTGAAATGGGTTCCATGTATATTAACAAGGTATGAACCTTGGTTGACGCACCTAAAGGGTAAAACCTATAGGATGCAAGTGGGTTTTCAAAAGGAAAACTAAACATGGATGGTAATAAAAGTACCTTTAAAAGCAAGATTGACAAAATTCAATTAGCTTAAAAACCATTTAGATCCTGCTTCTTCTAGCAGTATACCACCATTATGAGATATGGTAGATAGATGTCAAGATAGAAATCATCTTGAGGATGTGTATGTGACACAACCTAAAGGCCTTTTATGCCTAAAACATCTAGGAAGGTATGTGAACTGCAAATGTTCTATTTATAGACTAAAGCAAGCTTTTAGAAGCTAGAATCTTCATTAAAGAATGAAGATAAATCTTATGACTATAAAAGGGTTAGTAACTACACAATTATAGTTCTAGTATTTCATGCAAAAGACATGCTTCTTCTAGAACTAATAATATTCTCATTCTATAGTCAAGAGTATCCTTAAACACTTAAGAAGGACTAAGGATTTAATCTTGATAAATGAAAGATGAGCTCGTTGTAAAGGTTACATCGATGTCAATTTTTGAGTAATTTAAAAGACTTAAGATTGCAATCAAAATATATGTGTTGTCAAGATGGTTACGATGTATGCCTGAAAGGTTCAAAGCAAGAAACAATCATTGGTTCTACTAACAAATCTAAGTATTTTGCTATGTTAAATTACAAAAGAAGTCAATTTACATTTAATCATTCCAAATGTTTTGTATCCTATGAGTTTCCACTGTGATGACAATGGAACCATAGAACAATATAAGGAAGTGGATTAATTTAAGCATATACTTAAATAGTTCCATCTTTGTAAGATGTGAAAATATGCAATGTGCATACCAACAAAATTGTTGGGAACCCACTAGTAAAACCGCTTACATAGTAAAAGCATAAAGGCACTGTAGACGTCGTTAGGAATTAACCTTATCGGCTCTAAGTGCAAGTGGGAGATTATTGGAAATATGCACTAAAAGCCTATATAGGTTACATCATTTTGAATAAGTCATTTTTGTTAAATAGTTTAACAACCTTTATTTATCCTTGGAGTAATAGGTCATATGAGAGTTATTCCTAAAATGTCCCTAGTCAAGTATTTACGTGGGGACATGTTAATACATTAAGACTAGTGTGTGAGTGTACTGATGATCTGATCTCACAGATCAAGGATATAAATGATATCAAGTCTTCACACGGGTACACATTAAGAGTAATGATGTACTGGACAGACCCACCATGAGAACGTTGTATGGGTCGTTACATGAATGTCATAAACGATTCTTAATGTGATAATGGTATATATAGTCCTTTGACCTGAAGTCACTACGATTCCTACATAAGGAGTTTATTGTTTTAATACAATCAAACGTCTTCTGTAATAAGAAGACTATAAAGGTTGTAGTTAGGCAATGTACAAATTATGCAGAGGGATGTGAGTGATGTAGATGGGATTTGTCTCTTCTATGTGATAGGAGTGATATCTATAGGCCACTTGATGGAGTGAGACTAAGGAAATGCATGGCCATGCTAGAAACAATAAATATTGGATATTTATTCAGATAAAGTCTACTCCGGTATCAAGTAAAATAAATTGGACCATACAAGGATGACACGACCATGCCTTGGGCCCAATTAGGATATCATGACAAAAGGAACAAACATATAAAATAATTATCACTTATAGGTTATGTTGTTAATAAATAATATTCAGACATAATGATGCATTGCTAGATGCCGCTCTTATTTTATATTAATAATAAAATAGTTTATTATTAATATAACCGAGTATTTTACCTATAGGGTCACACACATAGAGTAAGCCCATCAGAAAATAGCTTTTTATTTTAGTTGGACTAAAATAAGACTATTGGGCCTAACTTATTTAGAATGAGTAAGGAGCCCACTCTTTAGAGAGAAAATTAGGTCAAACCTAAGCCTATAAATAGAGTATAAGATGCTCATAGGCGGCTACCCTAAAGAGACACAAAAATACATAAAAGTGTCAAAAGCTACACGCCGTCAAACTAGCATTTGGAAGGTGTAGCATTTCTGGTGGGAGTACTCGTGTGGACTCCTAAAGGACGAGGCTATGATTGCTTCGATATTCTTCAAGAGGTAATCCTAAAACGCAATTTTTGTGTGTGTTTGTCTTATGCTTTGAAACACGGGGCTTTGCAAATCCTATGGGAATCCTTGTATTTCCGCTGCTCATACACTAGGGATTCCTAACAGGACTTCCATGCTTAAGCGTGAAGTATCTAAGTATCATGCTTAAACGAATGAGCATCATGCTCAAGCGAGAGGGCTATACGCTTAAGCGTGAAGGATCTATCTAATTCACATAAAAGGGAAGGAAGTCACAGCATCCATTAAAGCTTCGACCACGCTCAAGCGGACACGTTCACGCTCAAGCGTGAAGTCACAAAACACATTGAATAAAGTATCACGCTAAGCCCCCTTGGATCAAGCTTAAGCATGAATTCTCCTTGTCCAGTTTATACTTCTTCTTCAACGTCAAACTGTAATAGTTCTTTTAAATTATTTTGTTTCAGTTGTTGTTTATGTTGTATTTTAGTAACTTAAGTATTGTATGTAATTAGTTTAGTTATTTTAATTATTAGTTAAGTTTCCTTTGTAATTAATTAGAGTTAGTTAGTTAGTTAGTTAGTTTTAAGTTATCTATATATAGTGGTAGTTACTCTGTAAGAAAAAAAGGGAGGAGGGGGAACACATAGAAGCAATAACACAATTCATTTTTTCATTTCTAATCTCTCTAATTCTTATCTCTCTCTAAACTCTCTCGTCCATGTCTTTCCATATTCCTTTGACTGAATCCATTTCCATGGGTTCCTAAACCCCTAGGGTTGGGATTGTGGAAGCTTCCGATGGAATCTTAAAGCTGCATTGAGGAAATTATCTTTTGAAGCAAGAGGAGAACAAGTTGAGAAGTGGATCTACTCTGCTGAATTGACAAATTCAGATCCAAATGAAGAATCTCACCAGTGAGGAATCATGGTTGAGGCTTAGGTAACTTCTAACTTCCTAACTAATTCAGGTCTAGTAAGTAGGTGAATAGTTAGGGTCAATCCCCAATTTCACATTAGATTTCTCTGTCACTAAACACCTAAGGGATTAGGGTTTAATGCTTAGGAATTAGTGTTAGTCACCTAAGGAATTAGGGATTAACCAACTGTGAATTGTCCTCTTGCATCTGAAGCTTGATTAAACCTCAATTGCATGTTTCTTGATGAAGTTGTAAGATGAAGTAATCCTAACCTATCTTCCATTTAATACATTTCATCTTTTCTATTATTTCTGAAAATATAAAAACATAGAAAGTATAAAACAACAAAAACAGAATGAATTCTATCTTCTTGTGTTTTGGTTCAGGTTGTGCTAGTCCAAGATTACGGTAATTACCTCAATCCCTATGGGACGATCAAATATATTACAAACTTAATGATTGGTGCGCTTACTAAAAGAATAAATCCTCCAAGAGATATGCATCAAGTTTATGGCTCAGGATTTACACACCAAGTTAATGGCGTCGTTACCAGGGATTGTTGAACCATTTAATTTTGTTTTTGCATTTAGTAGTAGTTTAATTCTTGTTTTTAGTATAGAAGTAGTTTGTGTGTAGCTGTGAATTGTTTTTGGTGTTTAATATTTGGTGTATGCAGTTAATGAATAGAGGAGAGTCTTTCTTCTTTGATCCTGATATTGATTTGTTAGAGCGTAAGCTTAGAAAGGACAAAAAGCAAAAAGAACAACAAGAAATAGAACAGAGGAGAGTTACACTAGTTGACTACTCTAGGCCTACTGAAGAAGGATCGCAATCTAGCATCCTTAAGCCTCCGATTGCAGCTAATAATTTTGAACTTAAATCGGCTTTGCTACAGTTGGTTAGAAATGATCAATTCAGAAGAAGTGAGGTTGAGGATCCAAATTTGCATCTAGCAACCTTCCTCCAAATTTGTGATACAGTAAAGATGAATGGTATACCTGATGAGGCAATAAGATTAAGAATATTTCCTTTTTCTCTAAGGGACCGTGCAAAAGCCTGGTTATAGAGCCAACCAAGAGGAAGTATATCCACTTGAGAGGATTTACAAAGAAAATTTCTGATTAAATATTTCCCTCCTTCTAAGTATGCTAAGTTACACATAGAAATCACTTGTTTCCAGCAGAGAGAGGGTGAATTTCTAATGGAAGCATGGGATAGGTACAAAGAAAGCTTGAGGAAATATCCTCATCATGGGATCCCTGATGTGCAGTAAGTTACCATATTCTATAATGGTGTAAGACCAGCAACTAGGGTCTTGATTGATTCCTCAGCTGGAGTTTCACTAACTACAAAAACTATAGAAGAAGCTATAGAGTTTATTGATGTTATGGCTTCAAATGAATGTTTAGTTAGTGAAAGAAGCCAACTCCCTAAGAGAGGGATATTAGAATTAGAAGCACAAGATGCTTATTTGGCTCAAAGTAAGTTGATGACTCAGGCTATAGAGAAACTAAGTGTACAGATTTCAGAACTCCAAAAGCCTAATCAAGTTTGTATGATGAGCTGTGACTTTTATGGTGGAGACCATGAAAATGGCATGTGTGATCCAAATGTGCCTGCTGAGTAAGTTAATTTTATAAGGAAACAATTTCAAAGGAATTACCCTTCTAATTCCTTTGATCCTAACTATAGGAACCACCTCATCATGGGATCCCTGATGTGCAGCAAGTTACCATATTCTATAATGGTGTAAGACCAACAACTAGGGTCTTGATTGATGCCTCAGCTGGAGTTTCACTAACTACAAAAACTATAGAAGAAGCTATATAGTTTATTAATGTTATGGCTTCAAATGAATGTTTAGTTAGTGAAAGAAGCCAACTCCCTAAGAGAGGGATATTAGAATTAGAAGCACAAGATGCTTATTTGGCTCAAAGTAAGTTGATGACTCAGGCTTTAGAGAAACTAAGTGTATAGATTTCAGAACTCCAAAATCCTAGTCAAGTTTGTATGATGAGTTGTGACTTTTGTGGTAGAGACCATGAAAATGGCATGTGTGATCCAAATGTGCCTGCTGAGCAAGTTAATTTTATGGGGCAACAATTTTAAAGGAATTACCCTTCTAATTCCTTTGATCCTAACTATAGGAACCACCTCAATTTTTCATGGTAGAAAGGTCCACATTTGAATCAAAACATGCCACAAAATCAAACCACAACTAGATCACAACAACCATCTCTCCCTCCTCCTAAAGAAAAGTCTGAACTTGAGAATGTTCTATCTCAGTTCATTCAGGCCACTCAGGCCAGCTTTAAAAATCAAGAAGCGTCCATCCGAAATCTGGAAAATCTAGTTGGACAACTATCAAAATAGTTAGCTGAGAGACAGTCTGGCAATTTTCCTGGAGATACTGAGGTAAATCCTAAGGAACATTGCAAGGCAATAACCACAAGGATTGGGAAAATTCTTCTCCCTACTCTAAGTCAGGAAAATGGTTCAAAAAAAGATATAGAAAAAGAAAAAGAGTAGGAAAGTGAGTAGGTTAATGATAAAACTAAAAATAAAGTAGAAATAGAAAAGAGAAAGAAAATCAAGTTCATCAAAAGAAAAAGAAAGATTTGATCTTGGAGGAAGTTGTTAAGCTAACTCCTGACAAAATTAAAAAATGCTTCATTTCCACATAGATTTAAGAAACAAATAGAGGAGCAAAAGTTTGCTAAGTTTTTAGATGTGTTTAAAAAGCTTCACATAAATATTCCCTTCGCTAAGGCATTGCAAGAGATGCCATCATATGCTAAATTTTTTAAAGAACTTCTGTCTAAAAAGAGAAAGCTTAAGGGAGATGAAATGATTGCCCTTACTCAAGAGTGTAGTGCAATTATTTAGAAGAAACTCCCTCAAAAGATAAAAGATCCTGGATCTTTTACAATACCTTGTGTAATAGGGGATGTTCATGTGGGAAGTGCTTTATGTGACCTAGGAGCTAGTATAAACCTTATGCCCTTGTCCTTAATGAGGAAATTAGGAATTAATGACCTGCAACCAACTCATATATCCTTGCAGTTGGCTGATAGGTCTATTAAATATCCTCATGGGATGCTGGAAGATTTGTTAGTTAAGGTAGATAAGTTCATCTTTCTAGCAGATTTTATAGTTTTAGATATGGAAGCTGATAGAGAGATTCCCTTAATATTAGGGAGACCCTTCTTAGCTACTGGAAGAGCTTTAATTGATGTAGAGAAGGGAGAACTCATGCTGAGAGTTCAGGAGGAGCAAGCAACTTTTAATGTCTTTAATGCTATGAAACATCCATCTGAGAAGATGGATTGTTTTATGCTTAAAGAAATCAAAAGTTATAAGACTCCTATGCTGTTAAGAACTGAAGAAGAGGCTTTACAAGCCTTTCTTAAGGATGATTTTGACTCTGAGAATGAGGAGTTAGATGACTCACATAATGAGTTGCTGAACCTACTAGAAGCATGTGAAGTAGGGGAGTTAGAAAATGAAAAGAAAGAAAAAATGAATAATACTGAACTTGAGAAAGGTAAGGAGGTGTTTGAAGAAAAGCATGATTTGAAACCCTTGCCTTCTCATTTGAAATATGTTTTCTTAGGAAATAATGAATCACATCCTGTAATCATTAATGCTGCATTAAATAAGGAGGATATAGAAAAACTGATCGGGGTTTTAAGAAAACATGAATCTGCCATTGGTTGGAACATTTCTGATTTAAAGGGGATTAGTCCATCATTTTGTATGCATAAAATTTTGATGGAGGATGACTGTTCCCCAGTAGTTCAGCCACAAAGAAGATTAAACCCTATAATGAAAGAAACTGTAGGGAAAGAAATGGTTAAACTCCTTGATGTAGGGATTATCTATCCTATCTCGGACAGCGCTTGGATCAGTTTGGTCTAAGTGGTGCCTAAAAAAGGAGGGATAACCACTGTTAAAAATGAAAAAGGTGAAATCATTACCACTAGACCAACTACAGGTTGGAGAATATGCATAGATTATAGAAGGCTAAATGACTCCACTAGAAAAGACCACTTTCCTTTACCATTTATAGACCAAATGCTTGAGAGGCTGTTAGGTCATGAGTATTATTGCTTCCTTGATAGATATTCTGGCTACAACCAAATTGTGGTTGACCCAAAAGATCAAGAGAAGAGAGCCTTTACCTGTCCATATGGAATCTTTGCATATAGACGCATGCCTTTTGGTTTGTGTAATGCACCAGCAACCTTTCAAAGGTGTATGCTGGCAATTTTTAGGGACATGGTAGAGAAGTTCATTGAGATGTTTATGGGTGACTTCTCTGTGTTTGGAAACAACTTTGATATATACCTCAGTAACCTATCTAAGGTGCTGGTGAGATGTCAAGAGACCAATCTTGTCCTCAACTGGGAAAAGTGTCATTTTATGGTTAGAGGAGGGATAGTCCTTGGCCATAAAATCTCTGCTGAGGGCATTCAAGTAGATAGAGCCAAGATTGATATCATTGAAAAGCTTCCTCCTCCAATCAATGGGAAAGGAGTGAGGAGTTTCTTAGGATGTGCTGGCTTCTATAGGAGATTTATAAAGATTTTTCAAAAATAGCAAAGCCTTTGACTGATTTGCTGGTGAAAGATCATGCTTTTATTTTTTATGAAAACTGTGTCAAGGCTTTTGAAAATTTGAAACAAAGATTAATTTTAGATCCGATCCTTGCAGCACCTGATTGGTCTTTACCATTTGAACTCATGTGTGATGCAAGTGATTTTGATATAGGAGCTGTACTGGGGCAAAAAAAAGAAAGATTAACACATGTCATCTATTATGCTAGTAAGGTGCTGAATGAGAATCAAATAAACTACACTATTACTAAAAAAGAAATGCTTGCTGTGGTGTATGTATTTGATAAATTCAGAACTTACTTGATTGGTGCTAAGGTTATTGTCTATACACATCATTCAACAATCAAGTACTTGCTAGCTAAAAAAGAATCAAAGCCAAGATTGATCAGATGGGTTCTATTACTCCAAGAGTTTGATTTGGAAATTAGAGAAAAAAAGGGAGTAGAGAACTGAGTGGCTGATCAACTCTCTCATCTGGAAGGTGAAACAGATTCTATCTTGATAAAAGAAGAATTTCCATATGAGAGGCTAATGGCAATTACCACAGGGCCATGGTATGCTGATATGGCCAACTTTAAAAGTACCTCTATGGTACCAGAAGGGTGGACATCCTAAATGAAGAAAAAGTTCTTTTGTGATAGTAAAACTTTTCTATGGGATGATCTATTTCTTTATAAGATAGGAGTAGATGGAATTATCAAGAGATGTGTGCCTGAATCAGAGCAAGAAAGACTCTTATGGCATTGCCATGACTCCTATTATGGAAGACACCATGGTGTCTCCAGAATAAGAGCAAAGGTATTGCAATGTGGCTTTTATTGCCCAACAATTTTTTAGGATGCTAGAGTATATGTGCAAAGGTGTGATAAGTGCCAAAGAAGTGGAGGCCTCTCTACTAAAGCTGGCATGCCTTTGACAAATATTTTAGTTATGGAGTTATTTGATGTTTGGGGTATTGACTTCATAGGACCATTCCCAAAGTTATTCTCTAATAAGTATATCCTTGTTGCTGTGGATTATGTCTCCAAATGGGTTGAGGCAATCCCTACCAGGACCAATGATGCACATGTGGTGGTTAGGTTTATAAAGAAGAATATTTTCTCTAGATTTGGAGTCCCTAGAGTCCTTATTAGTGATGGAGGCTCATATTTCTGCAATAGAATTATGGAAAAAGCCCTAAGACATTATAAGGTACTGAATAAGGTGTCTACTCCATATCATCCACAAACTTGTGGGCAAGTTGAGCTTTCCAATAGAGAAATCTAGAGAATATTAGAGAAAGTGGTAGGGAAACCTAGGAAGGATTGGTCTGTAAGATTAGATGATGCATTGTGGGCCTATAGGACAGCATTTAAGACTCTAATTGGCATGTCACCTTATCAGTTGGTATATGGTAAGGCTTGCCATCTCCCTGTGGAGTTAGAGCATAAGGCATGGTGGGCCAAAAAGTTGTTAAACATGGATTGTGACTAATCTTAAGAGGAAAGAGTCCTAAAACTCCATGAACTTGAGGAGTTTAGACTCAATGCTTATCAGAGTGCCTCAATTTATAAAGAGAAAACTAAGAGGTGGCATGATAAGTGGATTAACAAAAAAAGTTTCAAAAGGATGACAAGGTCTTGTTGTTTAATTCTAGACTGAGACTCTTTCCAGGAAAACTTAGATCCAAATAGTCTGGACCTTTTATTGTGAATGAGGTTTTTCCTCATGGTGCAATTGAGTTGAAGGAACCAGCCACTGGAAGAACTTTTAAAGTAAATGGTCAAAGACTCAAGCTCTACTTTGGAGGAGAGGTTGATAGGCAGAAATCCTCCATGTTTTTACAGGCATCTTCTTAGGTGTCAAATGTCAAGCTAGTGACCTTAAAGAAGCGCTTGAGGGAGGCAACCCTACATTTTAATTGTCATAGTTTGTGTTTGGTGTTTTAAAACAATAAAAGAAAACAAAACAGGTGTGAATAAAGTGTGATTAAAATTGTAAAAATTTTGAATAAGGTTTGAGTGTATAAACTTTGAATTCTAGTGTACATATGCACTTTACCCAAATAATAAAATTTTGGATCAGGAAGTATGTGTACATACGTTCCAAACTGGGCATTGTTACGCATAATTAAATCAGCACCAGACCACCTTTGGCGTTCAAGCAAGAACCTTCACGCTTGAGCTAGCTCGGGGAGTCACAAGCGTGACTCTTTTGTTATGCCTCACGCTTGAGCGAGGGCTATGCATGCTTAAGCGTGATTGTGAAGTGTATGTCCTGATGTGCCATGCGCTTGAGCGAGGAAGTCCACGCTCTACGTGTTACCCCTGTACCGAATTACCGCTTGGGCGTGACTCTTTCACGTTTGAGCGTGACCTTTTCCCTATTCCTTTAGCGCTTAAGCTTACTTTTACTCACGCCTGAGCATGAGCTTCTTAGCTAGGACTGATGTTGAAAGAGTCCCATGCTTGAGCGTATTAAGGCGCACATGAGTGTGCTCAGGTTTGGAAACAGTTGGAAGCTTGTTTTTCTAAGTTGTCACTTAAGTGAAAGGTTGGGCGCCCAAGCGTGAAGAGCTCTAGATCCTAGTTACCTCGTCACGCTTGAGCATGGTCCTTCGGCCCTTGAGCGCGCCCCATGATGTTTTCTCCTCACTTAAGCGGTGATGCTCACGCTTGAGCATGCTCGTGACTCAACAAAAATTCCAGCTTTGTGCTTGAGTGAACTAGTGTTCGCTTGAGCGTGACTTATGGCTATGCCCTACGCTTAAGCGTGATAGTGCAAGCTTGACGTGGTTCAGACCTGTTGCCACCTTTGTGCTTTAATTTAGGCGTATGTACGCCCAAGATTCATTGTACCTACGTGTACCTCAGGCATTGGGTTCAGCAGTATAAAAGCCCTCTCAGCGGACAAACCTAAACTCTTTACGTTGGAAACTTGGGTTTTGAAGAAGAAAAGGCACAATCTTTGGATTCCTTTGAAAGTTAACATCTTTTCACTTCTTCATTTCAGTTAATAGTTAGAATTCTTATATTTTAGTGTTTCAATTTCAAATTTCTTGCATCCATCATATCTTTTCATCTCACATTTTTATTTTTCTATGGTTGTGTTGTTTATGTATTTGCACCCATTTAGGATCTATAAATACCATCCTTAACACTCATAATGTCCACGAGATCATAAAGACTTTTTAGTAAACCAGAAAGAGTAGCTGAAATAAAAAGTGTGAAGAAAACCCCAAAAGAGAAAGGAAAGGGGGTGGCTACTGTAAGAACTTCTGTTTCTCCACCACCTAAAAAGAGTAAAAGCCTTGAGGAGGAAAAGAACTCCAAGAGAAATGAAGATTTTGATGGGCATAGGTTTAGGGACTTCAAGGCTGCTCAAGAATATGAGAAAAAATTCAAAAACAAAGGAGTAATAAGGGAAAGGGCTCTGGTCCTTGATGAAGATAATTGCTCGGATATTGATGTAAAGGCTACTATGTTTGAAAGGGGATGGTAGTATTTTAATGAGAACTTAGGCAATGGTTATCAAGAACTCACTAGGGAATTTTATGCCAATCTAAGGGCCAATTCTATTGAGGATAAGTTTCCTTTTTCTTCCTTCTTGAGAGGTGTCACCATTCCTCTATCTGGTCACCTACTGAATAAGCTTTTGAAAATACCTATCTTAGATGGTGAAGGATGTCACTACACTTGGAAAGTGGATATCTTTCATAGGCTAAAAATAAGAATCTTAGGAAAGAAATTTTAGAGGAATGCTGTGAACAAGGAGCTGCATATATAACAAAAGTGAGTGGTGCACTAAAAAGTGTCAAGAAGAGTTGTTTGAATCATCTCCCCCTCTTATGGTGCCACTATGTCCTTTCATCCCTACAACCTATGGCTCATGCTACTGAGGTTGCCATTAAGAGATTGGTGTTGATTTACTGTTTAATGAAAGGCCTGTATGTTAACTTGGGTGAGTTAACACTGGAGGAGATGATGAAAGCCATTGAAAAAAATCTCCAAGTGCCACATTGCTCTGTTATCACTTTGTTGGCCCAAAAGAATCAAGCTAGGTTGAACTATGAAGAATTGACAAAGGTGAAGCCTGAAAGGATTATGGACAAGTACTGGGTGATAGACCATATTGACTACTTTATGCCTTAAGAGTCAAAGCGACAGAGACAACCCAAACCAATATCTTTTGCACCACCATCCTCAACAGGTCCAGGTACTTCTTTTGACCTCTTTATGGTAATGCAAGAACTTCAGGTCATGAAGAAGATGCAGCTAGGAACCTATGATCTGGTCCTGAACCATGATTTGATGCTAAGGAAGATTGCCACTACACTGAATGTAGACCACACTGAAGAAATGGGAGTTCCACCTGATAGAGACTTATGGTTGGCTTCCATTGGATTCACCATTCCCCCTGATGACACACTTTTAGCAACTGAATTTCCACCCCATCTTGAGCAAGACAATGATGAGCCTATGGATGAAGAAAATGAAGAAGAGGATGACTGATATTTTACTTTGCTTATATTTTTGTTATGTTATTTTCAGGTTGTAATAACTTTATTATAGTATCTTGTCTTGAACAATGTATTCCCTTTTCAGTTGTAATGAAATTATATTTTCCCTCTTAAGTTGTTGTTGTTATTCTTTTCTGATCTGTATTGTTTAATTCTTTCAACCATCGCTCACTAATTCCTTGCCATACAAGTAAAAAGGGAAGTAATCTATCCCTTAATCTCCTTAAGTTGTGAAGGTATTAACTGTGTTTAATTTAGATTCCATCTTAATTGTTTAAATCTTGCTGATTCTCAGGCATCAATTGGATAAATTAATTGATTCACATTGCTTTATTCATGATCCATGTCCATAACTATTTCAATCCTGTATTACTTGTATATTCATCATGCTAGTTAGCAATCTGAATTTATAATCTCGCATTAAGTTTGGGGACATGATTGGCTGATTACCCGTAATTCATTAGCTTTTGAACCTTTATTATTATTTATTTTTTGAGTGTGCCTGTATTCTTGCTTAGTGAGACAGAATTTGCTTCAGTGCTTGCTAATGATGATATGTTTGCTAATTGGAAATGATGAAGGTCTTCTTTGACAATTAGCCAGGGCCAAATTTAGCCATCCTAATCAATTTTAATTATCCTTTAACCCAATAATTATGTTTGAGCCTGAGACCTTTTCATTCTAATTATGTACCTAACTTTACAAGCCTATTTATTTGAGAAAAATCAAGTGAATTATCCCTGGATGTACCACTGATGAATTGCTGAGTCTTATCTTATTGCTAGGGACTAGCAAGTTCTAAGTTTAGGGATGAGTATTGCCTAACAGTAATTAAAGGACACACTCTGACCTTAATTATAAAGGAGGATTTTGAAAAATGAAAGGAAGAACAATAAAAGTAAAAAGAAAAGTGAAAAATTAGCAAAGCAAGTCTTATAAAGAAAAAGAAGAAAAATGGTATTAAAAAAAATGAAAGAAAGAAAGAAAGAAAGAGTCCAAAGGACTGAAAGAGAAGAAGGTGCAAAGCACCACAAGCAGTTGAGTTATTCTTCATTTGAGAAAAATAAAAGCAAAAGAGCTGGTTAGTAGAGACATTTAAGTTAAGATTGAGGCAAGGCATTAGTGGTCACATATTTTAACCCAACATTGACTAGAAAAACAAAAATGGAGCCTGTAGCCTAACCCCATTACAAGCTTAAAAAGCCCTTGCTAATCCAATTGTGCTAGCATATGTCATGATGTTTAGAACTATTGCAAGCCTATGTTGATTTGACAATTATGCAGGTGATGAGTACATGAAATTAACCTTATACACTGAGAGAAGAGTGAAACAGTAATCCTTGTGAGGAAAGCATCACTAGCTTGTTCCCAAAGGAAGTGTGAGTAATTATATCTTTAGAAGTTGTAGAAAGAAAGCATGAAGGGTATTCAATAATTATGGTATGAATTAAGTTAAGGAAATGTTGATTGTCTTGAGTAAGTGTAATTGATTTAATTAATCTGAGTCCTTGCTTAAGGACAAGTAAGCTTTAAGTTTGGGGATGCGATAAGTCTTGAAAAGACTTAATAAAATCATCTTTAATTTAACTTAATCCATTAAATATTGTTGAGTTTGGCATTATTAGGTAATAAATTGTCATTATTTCTTGTTTTAATTATTTAATTCAAATGTGTTTAAATTATGTAAGAAAATGGTTAAAAAGATAAGTGTATAAAGAAATTTGTTTATTGAGAGATTCATTAACCTAGCGTACATACACTATGAAGCCAGCGTACATACGCTAGACATTTATATGTTCCATTTTGCAGGATCAGGTGCAGGAGATCCAACTACATACACTGGAATCCCAGTGTATGTACGCGCACAACAGAAGTAAATAAAGAGAAGAATCAGCAAGGCATGATCATGCTCAGGCGAAGGACTTCCACGCTTAAGCGTGAAGTATCTAAGTATCACGCTTAAGTGAATGAGCATCACGCTCAAGCGAGAGGGCTATACGCTCAAGCATACAGGATCCATGCAATTCACGTAAAACGGAAAGAAGTCACAGCATCCATTAAAGCTTTGACCACGCTCAAGTGGACACGTTGGCGCTCAAGCGTGAAGTCACAAAATGCATAGAATAAAGTATCACGCTTAAGCGCCCTTGGATCAAGCTTAAGCGTGAATTCTCCTTGTCCAGTTTATACTTCTCCTTCAACATCAAACTGCAATAGTTCTTTTTATTTATTTTGTTTCAGTTGTTGTTTATGTTGTATTTTAGTAACTTAAGTATTGTATGTAACTAGTTTAGTTATTTTAATTATTAATTAAGTTTCCTTTGTAATTAATTAGAGTTAGTTAGTTAGTTAGTTTTAAGTTATCTATATATAGTGGTAGTTACTCTGTAATGAAAAAAAAGAGGAGGGGGAACACACAGAAGCAATAACACGATTTATTTTCTCATTTCTAATATCTCTCTAATTCTTATCTCTCTCTAAACTCTCTCGTCCATGTCTCTCCACATTCCTTCGACTGAGTCCTTTTCCATGGGTTCCTAAACCCCTAGGGTTGGGATTACTGAAGCTTCCGATGGAATCTCGAAGCCGCATTAAGGAAATTATCTTCTGAAGCAAGAGGAGAACAAGCTGAGAAGTGGATCTACTCTGCTGAATTGACAAATTCATATCCAAATGAAGAATCTCACTAGTGAGGAATCATGGTTGAGGCTTAGGTAACTTCTGGCTTCCTAACTAATTCAGGCCTAGTAAGTAGGTGAATAGTTAGGGTTCAATCCCCAATTTCACATTAGATTTCTCTGTCACTAAACACCTAAGGGATTAGGGTTTAATGCTTAGGAATTAGTGTTAGTCACCTAAGGAATTATGGATTAACCAACTGTGAATTGTCCTCTTGCATCTAAAGCTTGATTGAACCTCAATTGCATGTTTCTTGATGAAGTTGTAAGCTAAAGTAATCCTAACCTATCTTTCATTTAATACATTTCATCTTTTCTATTGTTTCTGAAAATATAAAAACATAGAAAGTATAAAGCAACAACAACAGAATGAATTCTATCTTCTTGTGTTTTGGTTCAGCTTATGCTAGTCCAAGATTACGGTAATTATCTCAATCCCTGTGGGACGATCAAATATATTACAAATTTAACGATTGGTGCGCTTGCCAAAAGAATAAATCCTCTAAGAGATATGCATCAAGTTAATGGCTCAGGATTTACACACCAAGTTATTCAATCTCTAATGGGATATTCTAAGGTTTCACTTGCATTTGAATACTAACTACAATTCACCTTAATAACTTGAAATTCAAGTTTGAATGTGCTAAAAGGTTTTATACCTTATTCAAATCTATATTGTCTCTACATGACCCTAGGAGGCTGTCGAATATTTGGCAGAGTCTCCCCTATAAACTAGACAGTTCCAAAATTTTAAAACGCCAAGCTACACTCAAAAGTTCCAGGACAGTTTAATATATACATATTATTGTTGATATATCAATAACACAAAAACATATTAATCAATCCATAATATAACCTAATGAGCTTTGCTCTTCAATAACAAATAACAAACACATACATCAATTACATGTTATCAACACACATTACCAGTACCTATTGAGCTCTGTTTTCCACTAGCAAATACCAATACATATTCATCAAGTACTAAATTACCAAAACACAACCAGTCCTAACTAGAGCTTTTCTCTCCACTAACAAACAACACACCAATCATGCAAACATATTATTTAGAATAAACAATAGTTTTAGGAACTTACTTCTCGGTAGTACTATAGTGCATGTCACTAAAGGAGATGCAAGGAACACAAAAATGTCATACCTATGTAAATATAACAAAAAAATAAGTATAGTTAGGGATTAAATTGAATATGCTTTGTGTACATATTGGAGCTAGGTCAGCAATTAAAATGCCACTTGGTCATATATATCTATCTTAGGTAGTCCCATTTTTAACTAAAAATTAGATATATACAAATTGTAAAAGAAAAAATGTGTCAAATATTTTTTTTTAACGAAAGGCATTGACAGAATATTTTCTAACTAGTTATCATTTTATAGTTTGTACTTCATTTAGCTTTATGATCTTGAAATGCATGCATTATTATGCATGTCTTGTCTATTGCTTAGGCCCACTTAAAAATTATATTTTCAAGTCTTTAAATTATTTTAATAAGTATATGTCAACATTTTCATTATGATTATGTTCATTTTAAAGACTTAATTTAAATTTTATATAATTTAAGTAACAAGTTATCATGTAGATACTCGAACTATTATAATTTTTTATATTTAATTTAAGGAATAAGTTATCATTTAGATACTTGAACTATCATTTAGAAACCTAGAGCTTCAAGAATTTTGTTATGGGGACTGACTTATACACATGCCATATCAAAGTTGACTTTAATATTAATTAAAGCAAAGATTCCAAATCTGATTTCTAGACATTAAGATTATTATTTCTTATCATTTTTTATTTTATTTTATTATAGTATAGTAATTAGTGTAACATCCTAGATTTTTTGGGAAAACCTCTAGCGTGATGAACCCGTAAGGGCTTGATGTGTAACGATAATTGCTTGTTTGTGAGGCTATGACCGATAATGTATTTATTGATGATGATAGTATTTAGGCTTCAGTCGATGGTGTTGTGGTTTTGTGTGAGGGCAGTTGTAACACACCGGGTTTTCTGGACTCGGATCCCGATGTCATCAAGATAATAATTAATAAAAATGCGAGAAAATTTTTCACGTTTGAAATAGTTTCTAAACACCATCTCGACTACATCAAGATTTCAAACCACAGAAAACTGAAGAGTGAGATTTATCAACCTATGACTGGATCAATAGCTAATTCGCCCATAACGGTATACAAAATAGTAGAGTTTATAGCGGGAGAAGAATGTGCATACCGGGCAAATGCCTAGTCCCATATATGGCGATATGAGAAAAGGCTCGGCAAGCATGCAATCACCTAATATCAACCTATTAGGTCATAACCCATTTATCGACTTACAACAGACACATGCATTGCCTAAGATATAAATATAAATATGCATATACGTCTGGGGTCATGCCCCAACTATCACCACTGTCCATATCTCATAATTGGCCTACTTATTCACCTATTGATATTAATCCAAACACCACTATCATCAATGTAAATTGTTCAAGTTCAATTCCTCAAGTACTCATCAAATCATCACTTTTGTACTATTATATAGGTTCACCATTTATGCATCCACGATTATCTTATACATGACCAAAATCACTAAATCATCAATATCATCATATACAATTTATTCATTACATTACAATTCACAAATGATGCCGGCCAAGGCATTTCCACTACCACTATTTACCTTCCCAAAACTTCAATTTAAAATCTGAACTCGTCCCATGGCAACCTGCATCATAATGCTAAAAAGGAGACCATATGGGAGAGTGAGTTATACATTCAAAATGACGAATATACATATATTGTGATTAAGTGTACATGCATTCTTTCATCATGTGTGCTTTGCTATAAAACCATCAATTCATTATTCAATCATCATCACATTGATATAATAGGTATACGAGCCTCATGAAACACAATTCACAATATAAGCAAGCACAAGCACATACATAATCACATTGCCACTTATCAACAAGGGCATTCACAAATTATCATCACAAATTCATTAAATCTTTACTCAATTCCTCCTCGCAAGGGGTTCCTCATTTCTCGTGGTCATCCCATCTCAAATGCCATGCACCTATGGCTAATGCATATGTCAACTGTTTAATGCATATGCAATAGATCCATTTCATTTCATTAGGTGATCACAACCACTGTATCATTCATTCACTTGGGTTTCTCGCCTCGTAAGGGGTACTCCCTCTAGCAGCCTCGCAAGGTGCTTTCTCGTGATCGCAACCACGTTCAACAATTCATAATGGTTTCCCGCCTCACAAAGGGTACTCCCGCCTCGTGATCGCAACCACGGGCATCATAGGAACTTGCAAGCCCTTTTTCATTTCAATAACCAAGTGATCGCAACCACCGGCTCAATATTATATCATCATCAAGTTGGTTTCCCGCCTCGCAAGGATATCTCACCCTCTCACATAGGGATATATTTTAATTTGACATTCTCAATCAATAACATATAATTATGTACAAGCCCCTCAAGGCATTTTATTCACATACTTAGCATCTCAATAGCTACAATCTCATTGCATAACAATCCACGCATGGAAGTAAACATAATGTCAATCATCGTAATATCCAAGGCATATCATTTGTTCCATAAATAAATGTATGTTTTTAACTTAATATATTTCATATGTATGTCATATCATATATGCAAATCGACACTTGCGATTAACCTCAATGGTGTTACAACATCTCATAATGTTCATCAACACTGACACATTTTCATTTAGTGGTTTCCATCTCATTGTTCATCAACGTTATCTCATATCTAGAATTGTAATACAATAATCCATCATCACAATCTTAGACCATATATACAGGATCACACTTGTATACATTACAATGACATTTCACAGTTCCTCGATAATAACGTTTGTCCTCATGTACAAGGAATAATCACATCATCGTTTATCATCGCATGATACCGATATCATCTCCAATGCATCAGTTTATAACAAACACCTCACCATTTAATCATTCTCACAATGGGTTCGTAATCACCCAAGGGTACATCTCATAACTCATCATCAAACCTTTATCACCGCTCTCACATATCTCATTCTTAGTGGTTAACATTTATGTTTTCCATTACTTATTATGGGTATAGATGGGTTATCTTGATGTTCTAATCATTATCAATGCCACCATATTATATCCTTACATTATACCCTTTATACAATCCTTCAGGTATCTCAAATTATAAAGGAAAGGGCTTAACACTAGAAAAATAAGGGAAAACCACTTAAATTTTCGTACTGGGCAACTCGCTTGAGCGAGATGGAAATGTGCCGCTTGAGCACGCCCGAAATTTCCTTGAGCGAAGGAGTTTTAGCATCAGACCCCGATCTCGCTTGAGCGAGTCCCTCACTCGCTTGAGCGAGACAAACATAGCTCGCTTGGGTGAGCCCCTTCGCGTCAGCGAAAACCATCTAGTAGCGTTTCCATGCTCGCTCGCTTGAGTGAGACTCCCTCACACTCGGTCACTCAGCCGAGCGAGGATCGTCCAGTATCAATTTCCACCAACGCTTGCTTGAGTGAGACACTTACTCTCTTAAGTGAGATTCGGCCAGAGACCATCCTCCCATTCCATACACGTCTCGCTTGAGCGAGGCACACCAGTGCCAGCCACTCGCTTGAGCGAAAAACATCCAGTATCATTTCCTCTCTCACTCGCTCAAGTGCGGGCACACCCGCTTAAGTGAGATTCGTCCAGTGTCTCTCCTGCTCACCTCACACTCATCTCGCTTGAGCGAGACGCTCACTCGCCTGGGCGAGATTGGGCCAGAGGCCATAATACTGGTACAGGGGATTCTCGCTTGAGCGAGAATCCATCTCGCTTGAGCGAGATTATCAGGACTTATACAGCAAACGTAAATCCTCACAACCTAATATATGAAATCCGATTCTGGGCCAACTTGATCACATCCAACATATCATATACATTATATGAGACATATAAAACTTGCTCACATATTCATACTCATAATTTCTCATTCCAAACTCATTAACCATATCAAAATTATACTTCTCATCATCAAACATATATATGTATATACTTCCATAACAATCATCACATACTCTCACACACCATTCACAATAATCATCAAATTACCATTCATATTATCTCACTAACTACATGGCATGGCAAGGCAAGCATGAGTACTAAATACATAAAATAATCACTACCAATCTACTCATGCAATTTGAATATAAACTTCTCTCCTACCTCGAGGGAAGAGCCGAAATCTGAATGCTCTGATTATTCCGCACCCTCGTCTAGAACACAATCTACACAACATACACACATTTGTATTTATTCAATTATGTGCCATATTAAGGTTCTCATTATGATTCTAAATAATTGCTCCTATATCATGAAGCTTAGTAATAAGTTCTAAACCTGTCATGGCATCTATTTATACTTTCACGTTAGGCTTCGGGAATTCCTTTCCCAAAACCAAGGTTCTCTAGATCTAAAAGGGCCAACTATACCCAACAACAACAATATCTCATTCAGTACATAATGTAATCCCAAATCACATCAATCCTTCAAATATCATCATTATCACTTAGAGCTCAACACAAGTTATCCTTGCTTCTCTTAAACCATCCTTAATTATCAAACTCTAATGACACAAATCATGGCCTATCAATTCACCAACCAATATGTATATCCCATTGATTCCATCATTAAGGGTTATCTACTATGTTCACCATTATTCATCATTATAATTAACAACACACATATTAAATATCACCCATTCACATTCAATTCAACCCTTCAAGCTATAATATATCCATTTTCCCTAAATTCTTAAGGCTAGGGTTTCATGAAAACCCAACAACCATTATCAATATTCATCAACTATTATGAATGGCTATCTCTCATCATTACCATCATTCTCTAACATCATTAAACATATATTCTACTCACATTTTACACTTCCCCCAATTTATTAAAATTAGGGTTTCACTAAAAACCATCACCATCATAAATGCCCATCAATTTTCTATCACCTTTCAACATTAATTTTGGGTACCATATTAAATGCTCATAAAAGCTTGCATTTAAGCCATCCCACCTTAGGGTTTGCATATTAATGAATTTATCCCATACCCTATTTACATTAAACACTCACCTAACAACCAAAACCCAAAACCTATGGCATAAGCTCATGAAAAATGATGAGGAACTTACCTCAACCAAGAAACAACCATGAGCTTCCAAGAAAGGGAAAGGGTCACACAAAAATAGAGTGGGAGAAGGAGAGCTCCAAGACACCATTATCATCTCCTCTAAGATTGAAGCACAATAAAGATGGAAGGAGAAAGGATGCACACAATTTTTCTTTCTTAGGTTTTGAAAGGAAAAGGAAGAAGATGAATAAAGAAGATAGAAGAAGAAGAAGCAAGTGCATATTGCCAAAGGGGCCAGAAAACTCACGTGAATTTGAGAGGGGAAATGGGGTTTTGTTTTAAGTTTTATTCCCTTCATTAGTAATTTCACCATTTTATGACAAACAGGATCTCCATTCGGGCTCAATACTATATCTAAAAATTATTCCAAATATATATTCGGATTCCTAATAATATTATTTACAGCCTTGACCAACGGCATCTCAATCGGAGATACTTGGTCCGACACCCATATTTTAACCTAGTAAAATTTTATCTCATTTAGTCTCAATAAATTAATAAATCTCAATTTATTTATTCCAATATTTCAGGGACACTCATTAACCCATTTATAATTATTTAATATTTATTCTGCATATTTACTCATTTTTATAAAAATTTAGGATGTTACAGCAGTGACACCCGAGTATGTGAACTAGTATGTTAAAATAACAATATTAATGGTGGCAGTCATAAAAATAAGGAAAAGAATAATAATAATAATAATAATAATAATAATAATAATAATAATAATAATAAATAAAATAAAATAAAAATAAAAATAAAAATAAAAATGATAAATATAATAATAAATAGTGGTATTAGAAATCATAACAAAGATGGTGGTAATAGTGATGATAACAATAATAATATCAATAAAAGAAAATTTTAACTAGTTTCTCGAACAGCATGCACACCGGGAATCGTGTTTGGAGCTGAGGTAAGCAATGGGAAGTGCTTGGAGACCCTAAGATGAAAAGAGTGTTCTAAGAATCCACTATTTGATTAAGAATTTTCCCTAAACTCTCTTTGAAAATTATCAAAAACTGGCTAGAGCCTTGACCCTTGCACCTTGTCAGGCATAGCAAAAAATGCGAACACGCACCTACCTACCCATTTTTGATGTAACTTTATCTCCCAATGTTGAAATTTAATGATTCTTGCTCTCAAATTCTTGTACTAAAATCCTCTACAATTTTCATGAAGACACCCAAGCCTAGTTCTGAACCAATCAATCCCAGTTTGCAAAAATAACCCATTGACCTATGATTGCGTTGATTCACCCAGACACCTTTCAGTATTTTGAGTATAACTTCTTCCATAGTGCTCAGAATTGAACAATTATTTTTTTGAATTTTTGTACAAAATTCTCTACATTTCATATGAAGACCATGAAGGCAAATTCTGAAAACACAAATTGCAATTTTTATTCTAAGTTGTTGGACTTGAAATCCGCACAATAACTACACCTTTTTCTTATTTTGCTTATAACTTCTTCATCCATTATCAAAATCAAATGATTCTTGTCCTAGAATTTTAATAACAAAATTATCTTCAACTCTTATGAAGACACCAAAAGATAATTCCCAACTAATTATTCTCAATTTTTATTTTAAGTGTCTATTCTAGTTTCGTATCCAGATTTGGTAGTCTTTCGTATTTTAGCCATAACTCTAGCTACGGGTATCAAAATTTAATGATCTTGCACTCGTTGGAAAGGGAAAAGAGATATCTACAACTTTTATGATGATTGTTTCAAGTAGTTATCATCAGAACCTATTCGCATTTTTATGGTAAAGTTAGTGCAAAAATCTATCACTAGGTAGCCATGTGTCACTCCCTTATACTTCATAATCCCATGCAAGCACCAGCCCTTAAGACCTCACCCTCTATGTGTCAACTCCAGCTTCTCCTCTTGTTTAGTAAGTTTTCTTCACCTTTAAATGGCCTTTCTTACCTCATCTTATTGTCTTTTCTTTTTATTTATTTCTCTTTCCCTTTTTACGGCCACTCTTTCTTTCTTTCCTACCCTTGCCTCTTTTTCTTTCTCTATTCTCCTTTTATGGAAGAACCTCCACCACCTCTTTAAGTCCATCTCAAAATTCTTTAAGTGCTTAAAACACACTCCCAATGGCTTCTCTTTAAGTTCTCCTCACCATAACTGAATACAACTCCTTCATTTATTATCATCTCCACCTAAGACCACCATAAAGCCACCATCAAGGTCACGACCAAACCTCCTCTTTTTAGGCCATGCATGTGGAAATTATGAGCACTCTTATAACTCTTGGAGGGAAAGGAAGAGCAAGCAAGAAAGGGACCACCTTCCATCCTCACATGAGCACTTTAAGGTAAAAGGAAATCTCTCCATTAAACCTTAATTTGGTCATGTTGTATGCATAAGGTCTTTGATTCTATTTTAGGTCATAAAATGTGTTGAGAAAAAGTCTGGATGAAGAAGTTTTTAAGTCCCTTTGGACCAGACCCTAGACTTTATATTCCTAAATTTGTTTATACTGATCATAAAGTATTTTCATTAAAAGGATAAAGTCTGTACTGTTTATAACACACTTTTGTGTATCTAAGCAATTCCAGGATATGGATATTAAGCTATGAAAACAAAGGGGGAGTATCAGTGTTCTAAAAGTCTGGTCAAATAACAAAAGTCTGATATAAGCATTCTATTCAAAGAGCTATTATCAACGCTCATAAATTCTATTTGGTGATGCATTGGGAGTAATGTTCTTATCATATTTGCATGCTTATCATCAAAGAAAATAAAGAACAAGATCAAAATAAGCAATGAATGTCAGCGTACCTACATCTGCATATACTGATCACCATTAGAGATTTCGTCAGAACATCTCAGAAAGCAACTTATCGCTCAATCAAGAATTAGTTTATGAGTGATTTGTGCATGGAAATCATGAGAAACTATTTTCATGAAAATGATGAAGAAATGAACCAGACCTCTCTCAAGCCTAATTCATCTTCAAGGTCTGGTACCAAGAAGCTTAAGGCAAAATACCTTCAAAGGATTTTCAACGACTATATCTCCTTTCAAGAAGTAGTAACGGTCATATCCTTCAGCCTCTATTTATACCAAATGAGTTTAAACTTCCAATAACAAGAGTTACAAACCCTTTAAGTATGCAAGAATTCTTATTGTCAGTATTCTTGTTTGTAAGACAAAGCCCTCTATGTTTTATTCTATTTTTTTAATAGATTTTGGTCTTATGTCATAACTTAGTGCAAAAATATCTCTTGTATATATGTAAAACACCAAGTTTCATGTACTATCTTTTATCCTTCTCACACTAAGTAAAAGTCAGGTGGATTGCCAGAACGTATTTATTGGAAAACACTGTGGCCTGAAGAGGCTTTCGAAAGAATACTTGGGTTGAGCCAGGAGCACCTTGTTGAAAGAATACTTGGGTTAAGCCAGGAGTGGTTGGAGTCTAGAATACTTGTGGCACTAGTCTGATGTTGTTATTGTAAAAGGAGTTTTTACAATAGTGGAAATCCTTCAAGTTAGAAGAGACTGGACGTGGCTTCTGTGTTGGAAGTGAACCAGTATAAACTCTTGTTAATTTCTCTCTTTCTTTATTTACTTGATTACTCATTTTATTTAGTTTAACTTTCCGTAAAAAAGAGTCTAAGACTTATTCAACCCCCCTTTAAGTCTGACTCTGAACCATCAAAATGTTTGTCTAACCTTAACAAAATAGACAATGCATGTTATAAACCTTAAGGATCCCTTTGAAAAAAATGGTTGCATGTAAGTGATGATCACATAAATGGGAGCTTTGACACTTGCATGGATAATCTATGACATGCATGTGATTTTCATGCTATTTTCATGATGTTGATGGTGTTGAAATTTTGAGTGTTAATAAAAGTTCCCTTGCATGTCATGTTGGTGTCATATGTGTATGCATGATAACTTATAATTTATAAACTTATATATAGGATTAAAAAGGGTGATCATGGTATTTTTCTTATGAAATTAAAAGAGTGGTGCAAATCTAAAATTTTGTGAAGGAATCTATCTTTGCATGTAATTTAAGTGTTAAATGCATGTGCGGTTATTTTTTTAAAACAAGGAATTTTTGGTGCATGTTGATATTAGTGTTTTGATGTTTTGAGATAAAAATAACTTGTGAAAATTATGGACATCATGCTGCCCAAATAAAAATAAGAGTAAGTAATAAAGTTTGAAAGGGAAAAATAAAGTTTCAAGCGAAAATGAATTAATGTGGTTACCGTATAAATGTTACAAGCAAAAGATCTAATTTTGAGTATATATGGATGTGTGAATGGTTGTTGATGTGTGATAAAATATTAGATAAATGTGTTTGTATGAAATACGAAACATGTATGGAAGTCCCGGTAGGGTCCGTAAGAGAAAAATTAGTAAATCGGGAATGACGAAACGTCTTCAATGCGAAGGATGTGGTGGACAGACACGCTGCCTTTATGATGTAATTTGTTGCTTTATTTAGGTATGTAACAATGTATTAGGTACTACCCAAGAGTATGGAGGTGAAAGGAAAGAGCGTTATATAGTGGTTGTCCTTAATCGCGGCTTATAACATATTTTAAAATGAAGGAAAATGACGTATTAAGAGATTTTACAAAAATTTTAGATTCTAAATAGTATTTTACTAATTTTTCATTTTATAAATATGGGATTTTGAAAATTAATCACTTTTGGCTTTGAAATCACTCAAATCAGAGTTTTCTAGTAAAAATACGGCAAGAACAAAGTTTTTGACAAAATCGAGGAAGAAAATAATTTAACAAACATTTCAGTATTTGATTCATTGTTAATATGCATATTTTAAGAAACTATTTTTATACAATGGGTTATTGAAATGAATTCAAAAGTTTGGGTTTAAGAATTGGAAGAAAACAAAGTTCTATGGCCTACTAATGTGACAGGATGACATTTTGCAAATCGGTCAAAGGTTTACAAAAATAATGTTTTGGCTACACAATGTTTTAGTCATTGCTAATAAACTCCAATTATTTCAAAAAGCAAGAGGTAAAAAGGAGCTTATGGGTTGAGGGATTGATAGGACAAAGTTCCATTACAAGATGATTTAACGGGACGATCTACCGTATCGGTACAATGAATCTTTCTTTCAAGAATGACAACTTTTCTATGTTAGCTTTTCTTATTTCTAAGCTATTGAATACATGGATTTCTTGTAAGACTGAGATGGTACTAGTTCCATAGTGAATTAGGAAATGGAACGGTATACCGACAATTTGGTTAACAGTTTACAGTAACTATAATTTCTTAATTTGATCTTTTTACCGTATCGCTAGAATAAAAGCATAACTATTAAATGAGAGTTTCTAGAGATTTCAAATTTAAAACATCTTATGCCTCAAAGAAGGAAAAGGCACTACTATTGCACATAACTTATGAAGTTATATACTATTTTCATTAGAAAAGATAAATATCTTGTAAAAGTTCAAAAGAAACTAAGTGAAAAGTGACAGTGATGTGATTCTAGTGATAAACTTTCAAGAATTGAGTACATAAGATATTGAGGATGATACGATGGACTTTGCCCTCTACATTAAGGACAACGGATTACCAATACAAGGACTCTACTCAGTGATAGTGGATAAAGGCAAGACTAAACCTAGAGCATTAATGCATCATTTGCATATGTTGAAAATTATAGGTTGGATCGTAGCCAGGAGCATATAGTGAAGGGTACACTGAAGAATGTGGACATTTCAATTTTGTAAGAAAATCTTAGGGGTAACACCGAGTCAAGCATCCAATGGCTCGGCGTAGTACCCAAGGCCGGACAGTCTGTGGCAAGCCAAGTGTACTTCAACTAGGACGAGCATTACTAGGGCTGTGTAGTTCCAGTTCCGCTTGAATGTGACTAAAAATAAGTGTGATGGATCCATATTATGTTGTATGTGTGCATCCCTTATCCTTGGTTAATGTGGGAACTTGGCAAGCTCCAGTCGCTCTGGCAAAATACGATTGGTATTCCTCCTAGTAGATGTACTGAGGAGATGAGATGTGTGATGATGAGATCTTGTGCCCCATTCACATCATGAGAATATCGATTAAATAAGAAACTCATAAAACACCTAACTCATGCATAGCAATTGAATGGCTAACAACATTTAATGTGTGCTTGTGAATTATGTGATGACTAGATCGGTGATTGAGAATTGTGTTGGTATATGATGTTGTTAATATGAGGTAACTTAATCATGAACTTATAAGTATAATTTAAAGGAGACTAACAACACTTGAAGTGTGATTGCCCTTATGAATCTAGTGATGAATATATTTATGAATTGTATGATGATTATGTATTAACTATATTTGTGATTAAGGACTATGTGGTATATGACAGTGTTGATTATATTTGTGACTTAGTATTGTGGGGTATATGATAGTGTTGACTTATGATAATCTGATCATGAACTTTATCAGTCTAATTTAAAAGAGAAATAACTTAAGAGGTATTCTTTAAGTGATGATGAACCTTAGGAAGTAAGCCCATGGATAAATAATGTTGAAAGCTTGAGTTGATGTTTAAATTGTATAAATGTGGGGTAAATGTCCTACAAATATGCATGTACTCTTTGTGTGGTATAATGTTAAATGAAATGGTTTAGGGTGTGACAAACAAGTAGGAGTAGTATCTCACCTTTATGGTTATTCCCTTAGCATAGCTGGTGGACCTGCAAAAAGATAATAGACTAGTGATATGTAATTGAGTGGAAAGCTTCCAGTCATTAAGAAGGAAACCTCAGATACTCCTGAGATGAACCACACAGAAGTCGATGTCCAGATTACCAAATGAAAAGGGAACCTAAGAAGAAGATAATGATGATAAAGACCCCAACCTCACCCACTTTAGGGCTTTAGATTCAAATTCTTATGGCTGAGTGCGGTGACAGTCCCCCCATACTTGCCGCCATATTCATGTTTGAGTGCCACGTAGTTTATTTTGCTTGCAATGGGTGTATATTATCCATAGACAAAACACATTATTGAAACGTTTTTAGTTCTTAACACTAGTGACAGATAGACTACTGTTATCATCAAATGCTTCAAAGTAGGGCCATGTTGGTGTATGTGCATTGCAATCCTAAATCTTTGGCCAAAGAAACATATAATGGTTGCCAATATCTTTAGACAACTCTTTCCAAACAAAGGCTTAGCCAAAGATACAATTACCCATTGTTAACCTCTATAGACAATGGAGGGAAATTGGGAACTTTGGCAACAAATATGGGATATCCATCATCAAAATCTGTATAAAAAAAGAGAAATAAAAAATATGGTAATAGATATATCAACATTCTCCGCTAACCTTTATAGACTATAGAGGAAAATGAAAAAATTTAACCATAGATATGGGATACGTCACCAAACTCTATATAATAAAGGGAGATAAAAAAATTATGGCAATAGGTATACTACTATCAACGCCAAATGCTTCAGACTAGGGAAATTTTTTATGCATGCATGTTGGAACCCCAAATCTTTGGCCACGGAGACATACAACCATCGCCAATATCTTTAGACAACTCTTTCCAAACAAAGGTTTAGTCACGAACACAATTACCTGTCGCTAACCTTTATAGGAAATGGAGGGGAATGAGGAACTTTGGCTACAAATATGGGATATTCATCACCAAACTCTGCATACAATGGAGGAGGAAATATGGCGACAAATATTAACATTTACCGTTAACCTCTGTAGACTATGGAGGGAAATAAAAAACTTTAGTCACAGATATGGGATATCCATCGCCAAACTCAACGAAAGGAAATAAAAAATTATGGTGACAGATATCAACATCCATGGCCAATCTCTTCAGACAATGAAGGGAAACAAAAAAATAGCCATGGATATAGATATCCATCGCCACACTCTTAAGGATAAATTTTTTTTGATGAATCCAAAGATGGACACAATGATCTAAAATATTTTGTTGCTAAATCCATTACTAAATTTATCGCTAACTATATTACCATTTCTATTTTATCGTTAATTATATTTTGTTGCTAAGTTTGTAGCAACTGGTGAAAGATTTCCTTATCGTTGCTAAATGCATGTAGCCAAAATTGATTTTCCTATTATTGTCTATTGTATGTCTTGATTGGACTCATTTGGTTTTGTCTTGTGTTTATCTTTCTCAAGACTCTAGGATAGCCTTGGGTAGGTTCTTGTGTTGGTATAGTTTTTAGTGTGATTAATTAGGACATGGCATAGTGTTCTACTTGATTACTTGTGCTAGAGAGAGTTTAATGGGAAAAGCACAAAAAGCCATTTTTAAGTGTATACATAAGTGGAATCTTCAGTGTAAACACTCATGTGAATGGTGAGGTCCTTTCTTTTTGGTCTTAGAACTTTGGTGTTTACTTAGATTGGTGCAAAGCTTTGTAGACCATTATATTAGAGAAAATTATCCTTGTAACACTTGAGTTTGGGGGACTTAATTTTTGTACATGTTTTTTTCCTTGTAATTGTAGACTCTTATTTCATTTGGTTTAATGTAAATTGTAGTAGCTTCTCATTTCCTTGTATTTTGGACTTGGAAATTGAACATTGGACTTTTGACTTTGCTTTTAAAAATTACTAGGGTAACTACACTTAGATTTAGTTTAATTACTTTCTAAAAGCTAGTTTGCTAGTTTGTTCCTTTAATCACATTCTAGTTTAGGCTAGTAATTTAGGTTTGGACTAAAATTCCATTCTTTTCCTCCCCTTTCTTTTTGTTAGGTTTTCTTAGTGTAAATTTTTTCTTAAGACATTTTAACCAACTAGTAAATATGTTTTAGTATAGCTTGCATAAAATTGAGTAAGAAAATCAATAAGAAGAAACATGTCAAGTAATAGAAGTAAGAATCCTACACCTTCCCACATGAGAGCCTTGATGGAACACCTTAATTTCATTTCTCTAAGGCTTAACAATATTGAAAATAACGAGAGAAAAAGCATCATAGGCTTAAAAATAAAGAAGAAAGAGAGCCTAGTGAGGAAGAAGGTGAGAGTGGTGGGCAAAGAAGAAGACATCATAGGGATAAGAGAAAACAAGAGAAAAGAAGGCATAATGACCATGATAGGTTAAGAAAAGTAAAGTTTGAGGTACCTCACTTCCACGGAAAAAGTGATGTTGAATGAATAAGAGATGAAAGTAGAATAATTGTTTAACTCTAACAACCTAAGTGATGATAAGAAGGTAAATGATGCTACTCTAGCCTTTTGAAATTATGCCCTTGTATGGTGGATCCAACATTCTAAAGATAGGAAAAAGATAAAATTGCCTCTTTTAAATGAGTGGGATGACCCCTGTGGCCTGCTAAGAAAATGATATATACACTCTTACTATAGAGGTGAGTTATTGACCAAGCTAAATAGACGTATAAGGCATAAAGAGTATGGAGGAATACTATAAGGCCTTTGAAATTTCTTTGATTAGGGCCAATGTAGAAGAAGATAAAAGACCCTAATGCATAAGTTTCTTCATGGTCTTAATGTAGCAATTAAGAGGAAGGTAGAGTTTTTGCCTCATGTTGACGTTGAGGAGCTCCTCCACCAATGTACCAAAGTGGTAAACCAATTGAGTGAGGGGAGGCCTCACAAAAGAGTAGACTAAGACCCTCTAAGTCCAAATCCAAATGGAAGGGACATGAAGGGAATGAAGTTTCCATTTCTAACCTAGGATCAAATTCGAAGTGTGCTACAAGGGTAGAGAGTAACTCCTCATTCCTTAAACCATCCATGGACATCAATCATACCTCCTAACCATCCACTTCTAGGGGAAGCTATATTAAGTATTTTAAATGCTTGGGGAGAGGTCACATAGCCTTAGGGGTGTCCAATTTCTCTATTATCCGTGTGAACCCGAGCTACCCGATTTTAAAGGTAAGAACGGGTCGGTTTGTAACGGGTTTTCGGGTAAAAAAAGGTCATTTAAATGGTTTATTATGACTAAAAATAGGCGGGTTCGGGTTAAAAAAATTAAACCCGATGATACCCATACTCAACCGACTGCTACTAGAAATATCATGCAGTTATTTCTCTTTATTGATTTCTAGATATATTGACAATACTTTCTTTAAGATTAGTCTTTGTGTAGTCAACCTGAAGTCATACATGAGTTTATCATCAAATTATCATATTCTAAATGCATGTGTTAGATTTGAATACTTAATAACTTTTAAGCTTTTTTCTGGTACTAGTACAATCTATGATTAGAAAAAAAACAATCTAATAGAATTACTTCCTACTGCTTCAATGCTATGTCATTTTCATATTCCATAAGGCTTTGGTTCTAAAACGTGAAATACATCATTTTTATATGTAAGTTTTTGCTAACATTATTTTATACGTAAAAAGTGGCAAAAAATAAAAATTAAATTTTCCGAAAAATCCGATTGAAAAAATCGAGAACCGCACTTAACCGAACCCGACCAAACCGATCAAAGTATTGGGTGAAAATGGATTATTATTTATGTTTCATGGATAACAACGGGTGGACTTAAAAGTAACTGAATCCGACTGAACCCGACCGATGGACACCCCTACATAGCCTTCTAATGCCTCATTAAATAAACCATGGTCTTAAGCGGACAAGGTATCTACTTAAACCATAAGGAATCTTCCTCATCTTCTAGTGATTGCTCAAGTAGTGAAATTTATGATAGTGAGTGTGTTATAGGGAAAAGGGTGAGCTTTATATAGTTATAAGGCTTTTAAGAAGCCAAACAAAGGATGATGATGATACCTAAAGAGAGACATCTTTTATTTAGGATTTAATATAAAAGGAAAGCTATGTTATCTCATTATGGATGGTGGTAGTTGTACTAATGTGGCTAGCCAAAGGTTATCAAAAAGACTTGGTATTGTAGTGAACGATCACCTTAGGCCTTATAAGTTGTGATGGCTAAATGAAAAATTGAGTTATTAGTTAATAAGCAAGTGTTGGTTTCCTTCTCAAAAGGAAATTACAAAAAACAAAGTTTGGTGTGATGTAGTGCCTATGAAAGCAACGCACATTTTGCTAGGGAGACCATGGCAATATGACAAGAAAATCATATATGATGGTTTCTTTAATAAGATTTCTATTATCCACAATAAGAAATTTACACTACTTCCCTTAAATCTTAAGCAAGTCTTTGAAGATTAATTTCAAATGAGGTTGAAAGAGAAAAAGAAGGTGAAAACTTTGACCTCCCATGAGAAAAAGAAGCCTGAGAATGGTAAGGGAAAAGATGTGATCACCCAAGAAGATGCTAAGAGGCATAACTCTTTGGTTTCATCGAAGTATAATGAGAGCCTTTCTCTTTCACTAAAAATTATAAATGTTATATTGAAAGAATACTCCTTGCACTTCTATATGCTTAAAGGGTAATTCTAGCCTGCCCTAAGGGGTATTATAACTTTTAAAGGAGTTTAGGGATATCTTTCTTAAAGACATTCCCCATGGGTAGATTGAGCACAAAACAAACTTAGTACTTGGTGCTAGTCTACCTTATAAACCTGCTTATAGGCGTAACCTATAAAAGAGTAAAGAAATAGAAAAACAAATTAAAGATCTTTTGACCAAGGGATGGATAAGAGAAAGCCTTAGTCTTTGTGCAGTTCCAATCTTACTTGTCAAAAAAAAAATAGTTCATGGTATATGGGTATAGATTATAGATTTATTAACAACATCACCATCAAGTATAGACATCTCATACCTTGACTTGATAATATGTTAGATGAACTTAATGGATCCACCATATGTTCTAGATTGGTCTTAAAAGTGGTTACTGTTAAATAAAGATCAAAGACGGAGATGAATGAAAAACTACTTTTAAAACCAAACTTAGATTATGTGAGTGGTTGATGATGCCTTTTGAATTAACCAATTCCCCAAGAAAATTCATGAGGCTTATGAACCATCTTCTTAAAGAGTTGATTAGAAAATTTGTAGTAGTTAACTTTGATGATATTTTCGTATGGACTCTCATCTAGGACACTTGTCACTTGTTATGTTTTACTTAAGGAAAAAGAACTTGTTTAGTAACCTTGAAAAGTGTTCCTTGGGCATGGATAACATAGTCTTTCTTGGAGTTTTGGTGAATCCTAAAGGGGCGCATGTTAATGAGGGAAAGCTTAAGGCTATCAAGGATTGGCCCACCCTTAAGAATGTAGGAGGAGTTAGATTTCATGGGCTTGTTAGTTTACACAGGAGGTTTGTGAAAGATTTCTCTATTTTGACATCACCTATCCATAAGTTGGTGAGAGTAAAATGTACCTTTTATTGGGGTCCCAAGCAAGAGAAAGTTTTCTAAGAGTTCAAGGAAAGGATTATTCAAGCTTGTATTCTAGCTTTTCCAAACCTTTTCAAAACCTTTGAGCTAGAGTGTTATGCCTCCCATATTTTGATATGTGTAGCTTTGCAACAAGAATGACACCTCATTGCTAACTTTAGTGATAAATTGTATGGGGTATCCCTTAATCATCTCATCTATGATAAGGAACTATATGCCTTGATTAGAGCCTTATAAACTTTGGAACATTACTTGATCCTAGAGGAGTTTTTCATTCATAGTGACCATGAGTCACTTAGGTACATCAAAGGGTAACATAAGTTTAATAAGAGGCATTCTAAGTAGGTTGAAAACTTGGAATAATTTCCCTATGTTATCAAGCACAAGAATGGGAAAACCAATATTGTGGTCGATGTCATATCTATAAGGTTTATCCTAATAGCTTTTCGTGGAGCTAAGGTGCATGGTTTAAAAGGACTTAGGGAATTATACCAAGAGGATATGGATTTCTCCACTATATTTCTTCTTGTGGTCCTACTTCCACACATGGATTCCATAAGTTAGATGGCTACTTATTCAAACAGAATAGGCTTTGTCGTTCTACGAGATCCATGAGAGAGATGTTACTTAAATAGGGTCATAAAGGAGGACTCATGGGGCAATTTAGGATGGATAAGACTTTGCCCACCCTTAGTGAGTACTTCTATTGGCCCCACATGAAAAGAGATCTGTAAAGACATTATTTTAGATGCTTAGCATGCAAAAGGGATAAACCTATAGTTTTACTTCAAGGAATTTACACTCCATTGCCTACACTTACATCCCTTTGGGTTGACATTAGCATGGACTTTATGCTTGGTTTGCCTAGAACCCAAAGGGGAATGGATTTCATCTTTGTTGTTGTGGATAAATTTACCAAGATGGCTCACTTCATCCTTTTTCACAAGGTTGATGATGTAAGTCATATTGTTAGGTTATTCTTTATAGAAATTGTAAGGCTTTATAGGATCCCTTAAACTATTGTTAGTGATAGGGATGTCAAGTTCCTTAGCTACTTTTAGTGGACTTTATGGGCTAAGGTAGGAACTAAGCTTATTTTCTCCATCACTTGTAACATCCCAGATTTTTCGGAAAAACCTTTAGTACAGTGAACCCTTAAAGGTTTAGTGTATGGTGATATTTACTTATATGTGAAGTTATGGCCGACGATGTAAGTTATATGTGTTGTTTGATGATGATGATGATGATATTTGGGCTTCGGTCAATGCTATGTCGATTTTGTGTGAGGGTAGTGACTCCCAGATATAGGAACCAGTGAATGATGATGATGATGATGATGATGATAATAATAATAATAATAATAATAATAATAATAATAATAATAACAACAACAACAACAACAATAGTGGTAATAATATTAGTAATAATAATTACAGTAATAAAAAGATTTCATTCAGAACTAGTTTCATATGACGTATATGTTATACCGGCAGCGGTGCTTGGAACTAAGGATGAGCAACGGAAATTTCTGAAGGTCCTGAGGTCAGAGAAGTGTTTTGGGATTTCATTATTTGATTGAAAATCATTCCCTAAATTAATTCCTAAAAATTTGTTAAGAACCGGTCAGAGCTTTGGCCCTTGTGCTATATTAAAACACAATGTAAAATATGAGTATACACTTGTCTTTCTATTTTTGACGTAACTTTTTCTCCCAACGTTGGAATTAAGTGGTTCTTGTCCTTAAATTCTCATATTGAAATTCTTTACAATGAAGACGATCAAGCCTAGTTCTGAGTCCATTCATCCCAGTTTTCAAAAATAGCCTACTGACCCATAATCGCGTTGATTCACCTGAACACCTTTTAGTATTTTGAGTACAACTTTTTCCACAATGCTCGGAATTGAATGATTCATTTTTTGAATTTTTCATATCAAAATTATCTGTATTTCATATGAAGACTATGAAGGCTAATTCTAAACAAAAAATACCAGTTTTTGTATTAAGTTACTAGACTTGAAATTTGAACGGTTATTGCACCCCCTTTTGTATTTTGCTTATAACTCCTTTCATCCATTATCGGAATCTAGCACTTTTTATCCTCAAATTTTCTTTAAAGAATTACCTACAACTCTTATGAAGACACCAAAAGTTAATTCCCAACTAATTGTTCCCACTTTTTATTTTAAGTGGTTGTTCCAATTTCACGTCCAGATTTGGTAGTCTTTCGTATTTTGGCCATAACTCTCTCTACGAGTATCCGAATTTGATGATTATGAACTCGTTGGAAAGGGAAAAAAAGGTATACAACTTTGATGTTTTTCATTTTTTCAAATTCCCATTCAAATTGTAGTTAAATATTTCGTTCTTTATCATCCAAAGTTGCATCAACTTTGTGCTTAATTTTGTTCAAACACATGCATCACTCTATTTTAAATTCTGACCATTATTCCATTCCATTCTTTTTTTCACATTTCAAGTTTGTCATATCAAGTCACTGACACACTTCTCTTCCCCATGTACATCAAATAACCAAAGCTTCTAGAAACTTAAAACAAGAAAACATTCTCATTGTTTCCTCTCTTTGTGTATGCACGACAGAACCACGCTCCCTTTGGCAAACCATTCAAATGCTTCCACTCACCTCTCATTAGCTCTTATAAAAACCCACCAAGGTACTTAATACTCTTATTTTTTCTTAAGCAAGATAGGCATTTTCTCTTCTCCCTTTCTTCACTTGGTTGAGAGGCCCGTCTCTTCTCTAGGGGTCTCTCAAAAATTTTTCCATACACACTTAATCTATCTCCTCTCTAAGAACCTTGGTCTCTTTCCTCTCTTACCATTTTTCCTAAGTTTCAAGCTCCACATTCATTTTTCTTCTTGTGGATGAACCGCCTCCATCACCACAAGGGTGATCTTTTTCTCTCTCAAGCCACTCAAAATAGCCTCATTGCCTTCTCCTTGGAGCATTCTTGGACCCTTTGAAAGAGCTAAGGAAAGCAAGTAAGCAAGCACACCAAGGACCCCTCCTTTCTCACGTGAAGCACACCTTGAGGTAAAGGGGGAACTCTCCATTAAATCTTATTTGAAGTTGTTGCATGCAATGGTATCTTGGTTTTGATTTTGATCATCAAAGGTTTACATGCATGCATGGTCGCTTCTTGGTGTTTTAAGCAAAGATCTCGGTTGTATGAAAGCTAATGGATATGAAAATGGGAACTTTGGCATTGTATGGATGATTCTTGCATAAATATGGACTTGCATGTGATTATTGTGGATTTAGGAAAGTATTGGTATGTTGAAAATGCAAGTGTTAAAAGGATATCTTCTTTGCATGTTATGTTAATGTCATGGATAATTGATTTGTAGTTTAAAAATTTTGTGAGACTTGATTATGTGGTTAAAGGTGTGATCTTGCTATTTCTAAATGATATTGAAAAATATACAATTCTGAAATTTTATAAAAAATGGTTTTTGCATGAATTGTTAGGTGTTAAATGCGTGTGTGGCTATATCTTTGATAATGTAAAATTTTGGTGCATGGTTGGTGTTGGTAACTTGATGTTTTGATGGTGAAAAATGCTTGTAAAGTTATGTTCATGATGCTGTCAAGTGATTTTATAAAGTGAGAAATAAGGTTTTAAAGAAAAAAAATAAAGTCTTGTGGATCAAGAAATTTTTTACCATATAAACGTTACACAAAAAAGACTTGATTTTGGGTGTATATGGACGTGTGACGTAGTTGCTGCCATGGCTGCTTGTGCATGAGAAAATATTGGATAAATGTGTTTGTGTGAAATAAGAAAAATGTATGGAAGTCCCGGCGGGGTCTATAAAGAAAAAATTGGTAAATCGGGTATGACGGAACGTATAACTGTGAAGTATGTGGTGGATGGGCACGCTGCCTTTATAACATAATTTGTTGCCTTATTTTGGTATGTAATAATGTGTTGGGTAGTGCCTAAGAGTGTGGAGGTAAAAGGAAAGAGAGTTATGTAGTGGTTGTCCTTAACACAATTTATAACGTATAGAAACGAAAGAAAAATGGCATACTAAGTGTTTTATAAAAATTTCAAATTCTAGACAGTATATCATTAATTTCTTACTTTATAAATATGGGATTTTTAAAAATAAACACTTTTGACTTTGGAATCACTTAAATCAGAATTTTTTAGTGAAAATACGGTAAAAACAAAGTTTTCGATAAAAATCGACAAAGGAAATAATTTAACAAAAATTTCAGCATTTGATTTTCATTGATTTCTAGTCAAGAAGATATTCTTATACAAAGGTTTATCAAAGTTTCGTGGCCCATTAATGCCAGGGGACGACGTTTCACAAATCGGTTAAAGAATTACAGAAACAGTATTTTTGACTATATAACATTTTATTCAAATTACTAGTGAGTATCTACTATTTCCAAAAATAAGAAGAAAAAGGAATTCGTGGCTTGAGGATGGATAAGATAAAGTTCCACCCCAAGATAATGCAATGGGACGATGTTTACTATATCAGTGTAAATAGTCTAGTTATGAGCTCCTTGTCCGTGCCAATACACCGGCGATCACTCCTCGCTCTCAACAGCGCCAGTATGTCACATGTGATTGTAACATCCTAAATTTTAAAATAGAGAATTAATTAAAGAAATAAATCTTGAATAATTGAGTATGAATTATTAAAATTCCAAAATATTAGAAGTAATTAAATTAAGATTTTCGGGGACTATTAGTAATTTATTAGAACCGAATAATCAGAAAACTGACCCAGTTAAAATATGAGTGTCAGACCAAGTATCTCTGATTGAGATATCGTTGGTCAGGGCTATAGATAATATCATTGGGAATCTAAATGTGTATTTGGAATAATTTTCAAAATAAGTATTGAGCCCGAACAGAGATCCTGTTTATGGTAAAACGGTAAATTTTATATAAAAGGGAATGGAATTAAAAATAAGACTCCATTTCCCACTCTCTTTTCACGTTCTCTTTCTCTTCTTTGGGCAAACATTATTCGCTTTTTCTTCTATCTTGTCCCACCCATCTTCTTCACCTTCTTCTTCTCCAAAAACCTAAAGAGAAACCTGGTGTCCCTTCCTCTTCTCCATTTTTGTTCTTCAAGGTGCAAGGATAAGACCATGAAAGCTTGAAGTTCTTCCCTCTCTTCTCCTATTTTTGTGATCTGTTCCACTCTTTTGGTACCCATCCTCTTTTCTTGGTTTAAGGTAAACTCATCGTTATTTTTATGATGTTAGAGCCCTAGGTTATGTATTGTAATGGTTGGGAGAGTATTAAATGCATGTGGGTAGTAAAAGGAAACATTAAATACATGAACCCTAAGGAGAGGAGAAATAAATGAAGACATTTATGAGAAATAAATAGAGTACACAAAAATGGGGTTGAAAGATGATGAATAATGATGTACATTTATGATGTTTGTTGGATTTTTAATAAAACCCTAACCTATAAATTTGGGGGAAAAGTGTAATGTGAATGGGGTTGGCATTTATTGAGGGAAGAGGTGTTACTAATGATGAGGCATTGCCATAAATGATGATTGGTGATGGTGGTTAGAAGCCATAAATGAAAAACCCACTTGAGGAGTTGGGTGTGAAAATGGCACATATGGGTAACTTAACTACTTAAGTTGTAGCTTTTGATAATAATGGATTTTGATTAAAGGGAAGGAATTCCTGAAGCCTAATTAGGAAAATGAATGAAGCTTGTAAATGAATTACCACATGATGAAGAGCCATGCATATGTAAAAGTATATATTAAGAATGATGCTTGAATGGATGATTAATGTGGTCCTATAATTGATTAATGTAGGATTTGACAATACTTGTAAGGCGAGATCATCAAACCCGGAGGTCTACTTCTCTTGAGGTAGGAGAGGGATGTATTTTCTAAATGTATGATGCCTTGTATGTTGATAATGTATATATTGATGCCAAATTGCATGTTTTCCTTGAATGGATATAGTGTCTTAGGTATGGCTTGATGAATATTTGAAATCCTTGACTAGGATTACCTTTGAGCATTATGAATAATATGTTTTGGAAGAATGATATGTATGATGAATTAAATGTTACTAACATTGTGATTGAGTACGAACTATACCCTTCTATATCCTTATGGGTACCCGACGTGATGACGATATGAAATTGTAATGAATGACCTTGCGGGGTCCCATGAAGGGAGTACTCCTTACGAGGTGGGAAACCGACATGATGATAATTAATGTAAGTGGTTGTGATCACTATTGGAATGAAATCAAATCCATGTATATGCATCTTTAAACACCAGGATGTGCATTAGCCATAGAAGCATGGCATTGAGTGATACCCCAATGAGGAAGTTGTGTAAAGTGTATGTGCAACCCTATTGATCACTAACAATATTTGTGTCTATTGGTTTGGTGTAACTCAAAGAAATTGTATGGATATGAGTGTTCTATGCATTGGATGATTGAATGATTCTAGTGTCACTTGAACTCCTTTTAGGGAGAAGATGTTAACTTACATTCACATGTATATTATCACTAATTGTTAGATTTTTCATCATTGAGAAAATATACTCACTCTCCACGTGGTCCATCTTTTTAGCTCTTGTGTTGTAGAGCTTGCCCATGGAGCTCATGTGTGGAGGAATAGTGTGAAGGAAGTCTTTTTGGGTAAAGAATGCCTTGGCCGGCAAATGTTTTAATTTTATGGCTTTTGTGTGGATTTTGGTAATGCATATAGATATAATGAATATTTTGTATAGCCATGAATTGATGTGGACAACTTGTATGGATGATGAATAGATAGTGATGATTTTGGAGGTCATGTTGGAAAATGAGACTTTTTGGTTGTGTGGCTCATTTTCGTTCATGACCTTACCTTTGTATGAACGATGAATATGGTGTGATTGACCTGTAATTTGATAAATGAATGAATGGTTTCATGACGGTCTAAATTTTGTAAAGTGCCCAAGTTGATAGACCTAGTTAGGATATAATTTATGAATTTGAATTGAGATCATAGAGTATGATCCATTGGGATATGTTTCAAATACTTAAAATGATGTATGATGCAGTGAGAATTGAGGAATGAATTGATACCTATCGATATTTTGTGTTTCATAGAGTATACATCATGATAAGCTTGATTGTGATGTGATCTAAAGAATTGAAATGGGATTTATGGAATATGATGTTTGGAACAAGTTCTAAATACTTAATAGGACGTAGGTGATGCATTGAACTTGTTTAATTTTGCTTTGAAGGAATTTTCATATGTTGAGTTGTTAAATTCCCATGTTTCTGCATTTTTACTGGTATTCTCACTCAAGCAAGATGGATTCTCGCTCAAGCGAGAATCCCCTATTTTGGTGTATGGCCACTGGCCAAATCTTGCTCAGGCGAAAGCGGGTCTCGCTCAAGCGAGACTGCCCATGCATTAGTTGTTGGCCACTGGAGTAAATTTGCCTGGGCGAGTAGGGCCTCGCCCGAGCGAGATCGAGGCACTTAGCTACTGGGCCATTTTTGCTTGAGCGAAAGGCCTTTGCATGTGGCACTCGCTCAAGCGAGTGAGCATATGTTAGATTCTGGACGATTCTCACCGACGCTCGCTTGCCTCGCCCAAGCAAATCTTGAGGATCTCGGTCAAACGGGATGGGGCTCGCTCAAGCGAGACGGCCCCTGATTCTTCTCTTCTTCTTTTTCGCTCAGCATGTGTTGTGGCTCGCCCAAGCGCCCCACTCAGTCTCGCTCAAGCAAGGGTGACTCTCGCTTGAGCGAGTTATGCTCTGATTCCCCAAATTGCATTGTTTTGGTTATTCTCCTTGTCCTTTGCACCAAATCTTCTACTTGTAACATCTTATAAATGCTCTAAGCATATTATGAGGTCATTAAACCTCATGATGTTTAACTACCTTGAATCCCATCATATAGCATTATTTTAACTAACTATTTCCATTGTTTTTAATTGAGAATTTCTTATTGATTATTTGTTAACTTACCTTCTCATATCTAAATATATGAGAAAGGTCTTTCTTAGATCTAGGGTATCGAGTTAAGCTTTACCACTTGACGTCTTCATTAATTAATGATGTTAACATCGTAAAAAGAAAAAAAATAAAAATAAAAATAAAAATTTACCCCCCATTTTTGGGGTGTTTCACTTTTCATCACTATTTCTTTGTGCTCCCATTACTTTATTCTTCGACAGCTCCCTTTTTCTTCTTCGGTAGCCCCATTCATCTTCTTTGGCAAGTTCCCTATTTCTTCAGTGAGTTCCCTTTCTTCTACAACAAGTTGCCGTTTTCTTCTTTCTTTTCTTCTTCGGTGAAGGTTTTGTTTCTGCTTTCTGGTCTCCGGTGAGCCTCCGACAAGTTGCAAGGAAAACGAACAGCCACTACACCTTTCTACAACAGCCCCACAACTATTACAACCTCTATTTTATCTTCTCTGAATTTTTTCTCTTACTGAAAATCACTTCCAACAATATCCCCATAACCCTCTATCAATGGCAAGTAGTGGACAGCAGCCTGTAAACACTTCTAGGACTCCTGAATCAGCTGCACAAGCTGAAATATTTAGGCCAACGGGGAAAAACATTGATGTTGCTTGGACTAAGAATTTTTTGAAGGACAAAAAGATCATAAAGTCGGTAACTTTTGTGTTTTATGGGAAAACCACCACTGGTGGTATAACTAGAGCCAAGTAACACCAATTGGGTATAATGGGGAATGTTGGGAAGTGTACCAAAACCCTCAAAAAAGTGAAACAACAATTGAGGGCAGCAGCTGTAAAAAAAAGTATGGATAAAATGGTTTACATGAATGAGTTTCAAAATGAAGATGAAGAAAAGAAAGAGGTTCAAGAAATAAGGACCCTTAAAAGAGGGAAGTAACCTGCAACTACAACTTCAAGTGAAGCTTCTATACCACCGTTAGGGCAGTCACAAAATGTCAAGGGGCCAATGGATTTATGGATGATGATGAACGATCCAGCAGCAACAATTAAATTGATAAAAAAATACCAAAAAAAACATTAAGGAGCATTGTGCTAAAGAGGCAAGAGTGATGACGATACAATACTTAAAGCGATTCCTTATCAAAAATGGAATTGCCTTTAATGTAGTGCGTATGAAAAGCTTCAAGCAAATGTTACAAGTTGTAGGATAATATGGTCCTAATTTAAAACCCCCGAGCTACCATGAGTATAGAGTTCCTCTCCTTAAGAAGGAGTTGGAATACACCAAAGGGTTGATGTAGAGCCATGAGATTTAGAGAGACAACCATGGGTGTTCCATCATGTCCAGTGGTTGGCAGATAGGAAAAGGGGGACATTGATTAATTTCTTAGTGAACACACCCACTGGAACTATATTTGTGAAGAGTGTTGATTCCTCTTCTTATATAAAGACTGGGGAGAAGGTTCATGAGTTGCTAGATAAGTTTGTGGAGGAGATCATAGAATTAAAAGTTGTCCCAATGATCATGGATAACAGAAGCAATTATAAGTTGGCTGGTAATTTGATTTGATTTTAACTTGATTTCATTAATTAAAAATTTAATTTAGGCATTGTATTGACTAAACTAAATAATGTATATTTTTAGGTAAGTTATTGATGGCCAAGAGACCATATTTATTTTGGACATCATGTGCTACAGATTGCCTAGATCTGATGTTTGAAGACATTAGCAAGCTTACAAGGATCAAGAGAGCCATAAACAAAGTCAAGCTTGTTAGTTACATCTACAACCATTCCTTGGCATTGAATCTATTGAGAAACTTCACTAATAGTACTAAATTTGTGAGGCATGGCATTACAAGGTTTGCTACAACCTTCTTGACATTGTAAAGGTTGTACAATTTGAAGACCAATCTTCGTAAGATATTCACATTAGATGAATGGTTGCAAAGCAAGGGTGCAAAAAAGGTGAAGGCTAAGAGAGTAATGAATACTGTTCTACTTCCTTTGTTTTAGGCTGATGTAGTTTATAGCCTCAAGGCTATAGGGCCTATTGTGCTTGTATTGAGATTGGTGGACAATGAGAAGAAACCCGCAATAGGTTACATTTAAAGCCATGGAGAGGGCCAAGGAAAGCATTTAAAATGCTTTTAAAGGAGATGGAAGCAAGTATAAGGAGATCTTTGAGATCATTGATAAGAGATGGGATTGTCAATTGCATCATTCTTTACATGCAGCAGGGTATTACCTCAATCCCCAATTCTACTTTTCAAATGCATCCATTGAGAGGGACAGGGAGGTAAAACGTAGCCTCGAGATGGTTATCGAGAGGTTATCTAAGATTACTCAAGATGAAGACATGGCTATAGTAGAATTGGGCAGTTACAGAATAGCTGATGAATTGTTTGGTTCAGCTGGGGCTATAAGACAAAGGAGTATTTTGGCCCCTGGTAAGTGTTTTCCTATTATGAAAGTTGTTTACTTTTCATAAAAATTAGCAACTAATAATAATCATATATCAGCCAAATGGTGGAAGACCTATGGGACACTTACTCCACACTTGCAAAACATTGCCATCAAGGTATTATCATTGACGTGTAGCTCAACTGGAGCATATTTGATCATGTAGGACCTAAATTTTCTACTATAGCTTATTAATATCTTTTAGTATTGTTTAGTTTCTCAACATTTTTTATCACAATAAAACATATTCATTCTAAGAAAAGATGTCAGCTTAAGCATCAAAAGTTAGAGGACTTGGTATTCATTAAATATAACCAGACTTTGAAGGACCACTTAGATGCAAACGACATCATTGATCCAATTGTCCTAAAGGAAGTTGATGATGACTACACTAATGAGTGTACCTTAGGATAATTGGGTGGTGATAAAGATGCTGATGAGGAGGATAAGTTGGTCTTTAGTAATGAAGAGAATGATGCCTTGACTTGGAAACAAATGGCACAAGCTGCCAGAGCCGAGGAGCCAAGGCATTACATAGGAGGAAGAAAATGAGAATAGGACAGAAAACATATTTTAGGCCTTCTTTAGCTAGAAAAAGAAAAGGAAAGCAAGTTGTTCAATAAGTAGAGGAAGAAGAATGTGATGATGAAGAAATGCAAGAAAAATATGAAGGAGGAGAAACATATAAAAGTGATTATAAGAGTTCAAGTGGAGGGGAAGAACCATTGGAACTTAGAGATGAAGATGAAGAATATGATTTTTAGAATTCTTAGTTGATACTGATTAATGTGACTTATGTTTCTTTTTTAAATGTTTCTTAAAACTGCCTTATGAGTTATGACACTTGAGTTCTAGTTTTGAATTATATTTAGAGTGGTTTTAATTATTATTGTGTTCGTTTTATGTTTTTCTACATATATATATATATATGTGTATGTGTGTGTATGTGTGTGTGTTTATCTGTTTATGTGTTTTATACCTGCGATAGTAGCAAATAGCGTCTATGATCTACTTCGCGACTCTACAATCCCAGTTTTGGGGTCAGCTGTGATACTCCGCAATTTAAGATTGACTATTATGCCCAAGGCTGGACAGTCTGTGGCAAGCCAGGTGTACTTTGACTAGGACAAGCATTTCTAGGGTTGTGTAGTGCCAGTTCCGCTTGAATATGATCACGAATAAGTATGATGGGTCCATATTGTGTTAGACATACGCGTCCTTTACCCTTGGTTGTTGCGGGAACTTGGCAAGCTCTGGTCACTGTAACATCCCAAATTTTGAGAAAATAAATTTCTTGGATAAAGATAATTAATTATTTATGGTACAACAATTATGGGAAAATTAATTAGATTTTAGAGGTGAAGTATCGGTAAATTGAGAATTTCCAGAATTGGATGATTTAACAGATGGTGTGGGACCTACTTGGTAAAATTGAATATTTGATGGGTCTATAGTACTTAGAAAATTATTGTGGTTATAGTGGTATAGTTGAAATAATTTCTAGTGTTGAGGAGATAATTAATTAGACACAGCGTAAGTTATTAAACGAGGAATATAGAGTCAAAATGGAATTAAAAGAAAATGAAAATTTCTCTTTTTTTCCCTTCTCATAACCGTGTAGCTTTTCTACACATTTTATACCCTCTTTTGCACAATGGGTAAGGGGGAAACTATTGACCAATGGTAAAAGCAAATTGGGGCATCCTTTTAACCATTGGGTAATGCCCAATTTTCACTAAATTCCTTTCCCCTTCTCTCTATTACCGTCCATTCTTCTTCTTCTCCCCCAACCATTATTTCTCTTCTTTTTCTCCTCCCTCTCAATCAAACCGTCCACCACCTACACAACTTCTATTTTCTTACCAAAATTAATGCTTGGACAAGGATTTATGAAGCTTGAATGGAACTTTGGGGCAAAAATCAAATGGGTTCCTCTTCTTCTCCTCCATTTTTCATTTTTATGAAAGCATGGGTCCTCAAGGTAAGATTTTCAATCCATCTGACTCTATTTATGATTTTGATGTTGTTATGCTTGAAATGGTGATGTTAGAAACTTTGGGTGTTGAAGAAAATGTTAAAACCCTAGGCTTGAATGGTTTGGGAAATGATTGTTATTTATGGTTTTGTGGTATAAATAGATGTGGGTTATTGTATCTATGATGAATCATGGAAATGGTGGATGTTGATGGTTGTTGGAAAATTTTAGAGAAAACCCTAAGTATGGATATTTTGGGGGTTTTGGCCAAATTGATGAGTTTGATGATTTTGGTGCCTTTGGAATGAGTTATATAAGGGAAATGAGATTTTAGAAATATTAGAATTGATTATGGATGTTAATCAAAATTTAAGCTAAGTTCATATTGTTGTGTATGATGATTTATGCATGTGAAACCTAAACATGGGTAGATGACCATTGGGACAATTGTGTGCTGTTTACATTAATTGGCACTTTGATGATAATATAATGTTTGTAATGATGTATAAGAATTGATGGAATTGATGATTGAAAATTCTTATGGAACCCTTAAGAATTGATAAAGTTAGGGCTTTTAACATAGATAGTGAAATTAGTGATGTGGTTGTCATGAGGATGGATATATGATGTTATTGATTACGATGATGATCGTAAGGGTATATGACCATAAGTGGTGGATAAATGAAATGAGGCTTGTGATTCAATGCGGTTTTAGGTCATAATGTGTGCCACTTGAATTTGTTGTTTGATGATGGCCTTAAATGAAGCTAAAAGGGCTTATGTTGGACTTGAATGATAGTGATGACAATTGGATGATTCACATGATGAGTTGGATGCCTTAAGGATAAAGGATGTAATATTGTGGTTGTTAGGTTTGGTTAGCCCTTTGAAACTTAAAGAATCATGGTTTTGGGAAAGGAATTCTCGAAGCCTAACACAAGCGTGTGAACTGGTGTTTAGACAAGTCTAAGACTTGATACAATCCCATAGGATGTTAACAATTTATTAGAATTATGATGATGCCTTATGATGGCTCATTGATTGAATGTATGTATGTGTAATGTGTAGATTGTAATAAGGCGGAACAATCAGAGCATTTGGATTGGAATTCTTCTCTCGAGGAAGGAGAGGCGTTTACATTTCAATTGCATGAGTTGAGTAATTGATGATGAAGCTATATGATTTATACTCATGCTTTCCTTTCCATGATTGTGTAATTATGATAAGTTGAGTGATTATTGTTGAATGATAAGATTGGCAAATTATTGGCCTTGAAAATGACATGAATATGCATGTGCAATGGCATTAAAAGTTTTGAGTCTCTTTGAAGGATATAATGTAGTTCTTGGTGAATAGTTAATGATAAAATGGAATATGTATGTGAGTATATAGATGCATGATCTATTGAGTTAAAACCTCATGTATGGGTGTGTTTAAGCATAATGGATGTTGGATTTGATGAATGGGGTCATGGGATATTGTTTTCTTAGAGTAAAAAGGCTGTTGGGAATGCATGAATCGATTCATGCTAGGGCTTGAATAGATTCAATGCATTCCATCTCCAAAAATAAGGACTTCCAGGGCTTTGAATCGATTCACACATTTGCTTGAATTGATTCAGAGGCCCTTGGATGGGCTTGAATTGATTCACACGAAGCCTTGAATCGATTCAAGACTCCCTGGAATTACTGTTCGTCAATTTCACCATGCTTGAATCGATTCATACAGGATTTGAATCAATTCAAGGACCCCTGTTTTATTGGTTGGTGCTCCAGAATTGCATGAATCGATTCAGGAAACCTTCCTGAATCAATTCATGGTACGTTTTTGGCTCATTAGCACTCTGTTTTGATGTTGTTTGATATGGTTGAGCCATGACATATTTATACATTCGATTGCACACATTTCTAATACATTTTAGCAATCGAAACGTGATAGCATTGTCATGTCCCTCACATACCTTGGTATTGAAAATGAATTGAACTTGTTATTATCCTAGTTTTGTTTCGTCATGCAATGATATGTGAATGTGTTAGGGGTATGTGGTTGTGATGTGTCTTAGTGGTGTTTGGGATTGAGTTATATATTGGCAAAATGTACATGTACCTAATATATATCATGAAAGGCATGAATATTCCACCACTAGTATATGACTTGGTGAGAAGATAATGAAAAGTAAATTATGTGGTTGTATGACACACCTCTGCATGATGATGAAGCTAATGAGGGATGATTGCATGACAAAGTAATTATTATAAATCGATGAATCGGAGATGATATCGATAATGAATAATGATGGATAATGATTATTGATCAATGCCTTGAATAAAAGGATGATTGTTATTATTGATGATTGTTGAGTGCCATTGTGAATGAATGCAAGTGTAATCTTGTGTATGTGTAGTTTGAATTATATGGATGGATTTTTGTGATACCACACTAATATATGAAATAATGGTAATGACCAAATGAGATGAAAACCCATTAAGAATTATGTGGTGATGTTGATGAATAAAAGATGAATACAGACATTAGGCATTCCTTTAATATTGATGAAAGATTGATGAATGTTATTGATGTATGTTATGCCATTATGAATGATTGCAAGTATTGACTTGCATATATGATATAAGTATGTTGAAATGAAATGCCACACGTAAGACTTGAAAACAATGGCTAAAACCAACAATGATAAAATCCACTAAAGATTGTATGGTGGTGTTGGTGTTGATGATGATGATCGATGAGTGGCATGATAGGATGCATAGTATGAGAATGCATTGATTGGAATTTGCATTCATGGCATATCATAGCCTCCGGTGTTGGAATGTTAGGGGATTCCCCCGGCCGGCCCAGTGGGAGGGCGACTCGGTGTACGAGTATTCTTATTTTTCCCCTGTGACTCGATGTGTAAGTCACAAAGCCGCCCATGTATAGCTACGGGGAGCTGCATGTGGCCGACCCTGTAGGGGGTGGCTCTTTGATGAGCAAGTGTCCCCGGTGGTCCTATGGATCACAGCCGCCATGGTATGAATCATGGCCAGCCCGCAACACCTTTATATTGATTATGATGTTTACCGCGATCATGGTGTAAATGGCCAGGTGTTGCAAGATGGGCGATACGGTTTGGTACCAGTAACAATTAGTGATTATGTATGCATTAAGAGATATGTGTACACATTATACTACAGCAGTAGGGGCATGGTATGTGATCATGCTTGAACCCATAATTTGGTGTTTATTTCCCATAATCGGATCTGTATTTGTTGTTATTATTCCATTGTGCATATGTATTAGCCTAAAAGCATTTGCATATAGCATGGAGATATGCCGAAAGGTGATAATGATTGATGATGATTAATGAGGATTGAGATTGAGATATGATGATGATAAGATGGGTAAATAAATACCTAAAAGACAACATGTAAAATATGAATACAACGAAAAGATATTGAATGCGATAATGTTGTATGTGATGGCCCAATGTGATGAAGGGCTTGTTGTCTATGGTTGACGATGATGATGTTGGCTCATTGTGGCATTGAGAAGAGACGTGTATATGTGTTTACTTTTCTATGAAATGATTGATGAATACGTTATATTTATACATTGGTGAAATGAGCAATGATAATGATTATTGATGATTTTAGCAAAGCATACATAATTTTGATATACATATACACATAATCTCAATTGTATTCATATTCGTCATTTGAAATGTATAACTCACTATCCCATGTTGTCCATTTTTAGCATTGATGCAGGAATATCATGGGATAAAGATATTTTAAAGTAGAGCTTTGGGAAGGTAAATAGTGGTAATGAAATGCCTTGACCGGTAGCGATTGTAATTCATTGTATTGTGAATAAAATGTATATGATAGTGTGAATAATTATAGATATTAGTGGATGTATTGTAAATGGCTAGATATGTGAATGATATATTGATATTTGGGGTATTGAGATTCATACCTATTTGATGAATATAGTGACATTGGACATGTAGCCCATTTTGGGAATGTATAAGTGTTGATGATACATGATATTGAGATAGAATTGAATGTGGTCATTTATGGAATATGGATATCGGAGATGTATGTTACATGACCATATAAATATATATATTTTAGGCAATGCATGTTTATTACTTATATGTAAGATGGATTATGACCTAATAAGCTTGTGTTGTATATTTACATGCTTTGCCGAGCCTTTTCTCATATCTTCATATATGGGACTAGGCGTATGCCCTGTATACATATTCTTCTTCCGTTGTAAACTCTATTATTTTTGTATACAATTATGGGCGGTTTATCTTGCGATCCAGTTATAAATTATTAAATCTCACTCTTCAGTTTTCTGTGGTTTGGATCTTGATGTAATCGTTAAGGTGCTTCAAAATTATTTCAAACGTAAAAAATTTACTCGTATTTTTATTAATTATTTATTTTGATTACGTCGGGATTCAGGTCCGAAAACCGTGGTGTGACAATCACTCTGGCAAATATACAATTGTTGTTCCTCCTAGTAGACGTACTGAGGAGATAAGAAATTGTGAAATGAGGTTTTGGGCCCTATTTGTGTCATGAGGACTTTGAATAATGGAAAAATCATAAGATACCTAACTCATGCATAGCATTTAAATGACTAACCACACTGATCTGTGGTGTGATTTATGTGATGGTTATGCTTGAGAATATGTGATGATTATGCTTGCAAGTTATATGACGATTATGCTTGTGAATTATGTGATGGTCATACGTGTGAATTATATGATAATTATGCTTATGGACTGTATGATAATTATGTTAAGAATAGTGCGATAACTATGCCTGTGACTGAGTGATATACTCGTATATGATGTTTTTAAATGGTGTTAATTTGATAACAATACCCATAAACATGATTTGACGTAGAGTTAGTCCCTCATGTAGCTACTGTTTGGGTATGGACCCCTGAAGGTAAGATTATGGCTATGTACCATCAGGAACTAGGGACACGAAATGAATGATGTGGGTGAAGATTCCCACAATTATGTATGTATTCCCTGTGTTATGTAAAACAAAATGGTTTGGGGAAACGTCAGCAATGACAAAAATCCCATGGTATGACAAACAAGTAGGAGTAGTATCTCACTTTTACTGTTACTCTTCTAGCATGACGAATAGACCCTTGAAAAGGCAGAAGACTAGTGTTATGACATACAAGAGGAGACTTCCAACCATCCCAGAAGAGATCCTAGAAGCTCCTGGAGTAAACCTCGTGAGGAGCGATGCTCGAGCCGATGAGCCACCAGTATAGCCACCTACTTATGAGAAGGATGTTGAAGTGATCGAGAGCATAGTGTGAAGATATGGAGACCCTCCTTGTCCTCTTGGATATGAGGCCTTCCAACACTTGGTAGAGAAATATTTATCTCCAGGACCTAGTGGGATGAGTCCCCATCCAAAGCCTGAACCTCCTGGGTTGGTAGTGTCAATTACTCATTCTCCTACTCCAAAGTACACCCCTGTGGCTAAAGAGACCCCGACGCAGGCACTAGTCGATCAAAGAGGAAGACTTAAAAGAAGACCTTGAAGAAGATGAAGCAGAACCCTCCTTGATAGATGGCTTACTGGCTCAAGCTGAGTGGGACTAATCTCTAGCCTTTCTCCACCACATTTATTATAGCTACACCTATGAAGAGCTTGGGGACCTCTCTAAGATAAGTCCGGCGATGAGAGACCTCATGAGGGCTGCCTCCGATGTATATTATAGTCAGAGCCCAAGGGAGCCGATGCCTAGTCTACGAGCGCCAAGCCTTACTGACGATGATGACTCACCTCAACCATCATCTTCTAGGGATGCTTAGTTAGGAGCAACGGTAATAGGATCCAGTTTTAGGATAGACGGCCGTAAAGACAATCCGGTTGTCTTCTTTTGTTCAGCAATTGAGTTGTATTCTTTTATGTTTTGGGAGCCTAAGTGCCCTTGCTTCATTTAGAGTATTTAAAGCAATGTTGAATCATATATGAAATATTGTTATGAATATGATGATGATCCACCTTTGTTTTATGCTTTTATACACAAAAGAAAATATTCCTAAATTTTACAACTTAAGTAGTACTCTTAGTTAACTAGTATAATCTATAGTGTGAGATTATCTTAGTTTTGAGGGATGCTACACCATTTGCCATCCACGAACAAATGGGAAAATATATATGGCACATAAGACCTTTTCTATCCTTCTTAGGGTCATTGTGAAAAAAGAATGTCAAATCTTAGGATGAGTGCCTACCACATGTTAAGTTTTCTTATAATAAGGTAGTGTACTTTGTCACTAAGCATAGTCCTTTTGAGTTCGTATATGGTTTTAAGCCTGTTACTCCACTTGATCTTATACCATTGGCTGTTTCCAATGATATTATCCATAGTGATGGTGAAGTTAAGGCTAAGTATGTTTAGGAGTTACATGAGAAGGTTAGGGACCAAATTGAGAAGAGGAATAAGCACTACCCTAGCATGGCCAATAAAGGAAGAAAAAGGTTTATTTTGATATTGAGGATCAGGTTAGACTTCATTTAAGAAAGAAAAGGTTCTCTTCTCTTAGGAAGTTTAAGCTTAGCCTTAGAGGTGATGGTCTTTTACAAATAGTGGAGAAGATCAATCATAATGCATACAAGCTAGATCTCCCTGATGATTATGGTGTGAGTGCATCTTTTAATGTTTGTGATTTTTCTCCTTGTTTAGTAGGTGACCTTGATAATGATGATGCCTTGGATTTGAGGCTAAATCCTCTTGAAGAGAAAGAGCATGATAAGGACCTCGCTAGGATGGAGGCAGCCAAGAATGTAAAGAATGCTTTAGAGGAACTTCAAGGCCTATGACTAGGTCAAGGGTTAAGAAGACCAAAAAGGCTTTCACTAAGCTTGAGGACCTTGTTAGACTTCAAGGTGGGCCTAAACCTATGGATGACGCTGTGACGACCTACTCTTATTCTCTTGCACCATTTTAGAGAGTTAGGGCTTCTTTGTATTTCAATGTATAATTGTGCTTGTATCATGATTGATTAGGGTTGGGCTTAGCCCAATGGGTCTTGATCTTGCTTTTATTCCATTTAGAGGCTCATTAGTTAGTCTTTCCTAGGTTTCATTTAAGTTTGGGCCATGTATGAGCCTTGATGTTGCATGGTCCTTGATGTTGTATACGCCATCTTTAACCATAGTTAGTGTTGGTCAAGCTGGCTTAGCTTAGCTTAGGTAACAAGCTAGCTTGTCTTTAAATAGATCTAGACATTTTTGATCATTTAAATGAAATTTATAGTTTTAATAAGAAATTTTTCTCTCTCTAAACTCAAGAGTCTCTTAGAGCTTTAAACATGATCTTATCTTTGGAGTACTTCCAAAGTTGTGATCAATCCCTAACATGAAAATCCCAAGACAAATACAAGGAAAAATGGCCTAAAGGTGGCCTTAGCAAAGACTCTAAGTCCTAAGCTAAGTGGATACTCATCAATTTCACTTTCAAAAGATGCCTTACATGGAAAATGAAGCATCACCTTTAACTAGAAAATGACAAATGGCAAGTTCAACTTCTTCACTTAAAAGGATCACCATAGAAACCACTCTGATGATATTTTAGATTGAGAACAACATATGAGCATATTGAATTCATGAAAATTTTTAGCTTTTAAGGAACAACCCAATAATAACCTAGAGGCATATGATCTAGGTATTATAAATGTCCTGATATCTTGATGCCTATTAAGGTATAAAAAGATAGCATAACCCATATACCAGAAACCAAGGTTGTACCGATATAACTGAGAGTACTATAGCTATATCGGGGGTATACCAAATTAAACCTGTAGGTGTGTGTCAGGAATTACTATGTTAGAATATTATTTTGCTATACTTTATGGTAAAGTACTAACACTTACGTCACGTTAATAAGCCATTCATTGACTCCTATAAATACTAAAAATTCATGACACATAAGGTACGTTAATATGATTTTATATTCTTAAGCTCTGGTATATCCTATATTGACTTAAATATCGAAGTGTTCTTGCAGGTAACAACATATTTCGCCCAAAAAACTTCATATTGGACATTGACAATAAGCTTTATTATTTCCCATTGAACTTAAGAAGAACATACTGAATCTCAACTAAATAATATTAGTTTTCTTTCTTAATATAACAACCTATAACTAATTTCAGTTTTTTTTAAAAAAATTATTAATATAATTAAAGTCATTTAATTTGTCTATCTATATTAGTTTTCTAAAAGTACCATCTTACTTTTAATTGTATTAAAAAATTTATTATTTTTCTATTTAATTAATATTTATTTTATTAATAATTAATAATAATATTTTTGTGAAAAATTAATTCGGCATAACAGTCTTTCATTCATGACTCTCGTGGTCCTAACCTATTCTTCCGAGGCAAAAGTTGGCCTTTCATAAAATGGACCTGAATGGCCCATGTTACTTGACCTGTTGACCATGTGTGGTCAAATAGATACTTGTCCACCCAAGAATTACTCACCAAACAACCTGATAAATTCGTAATTCACGAGTGTTTCCCATATACAGCTCCTGCCCGGTTATTAATAGAGACATACAAAATATTTTACAGAAATTCCTGGAACACATACAAGATATGTTTTTGTAAATCAAACTTGATAAATCAATGATTTTTCTTCTTCCTCTTTTATGGTATTAATCATAAGAGCAACTTGGTTCATGCTTGGCCTAGCCTCTGGGGAACCATTGACACATCTTACAGCCACCTGAAGCAAATTAACCAACCTTTCTTCACTTGCATACTCTGATAGTAATGACTTGTCAAAGACTTCTCCTGTCCATTCTTCCCTCACTACTGACTGAACCCAATCAGTCAAGTCAATCCCATTGATCTTCACCAACTTTCCAGTTAGCAGTTCAAGGAGAATAACACCAAAGCCATAAACATCTCCCTTTAAGATTTCTGATGCACCACCACTAACAATAGGACTGGCAAAAGGTGACCTTTCATTATCCATTCCCACAACACCATACTCACTTATACATGGCTCCATATTCTTCTTTAGCAAAATGTTTGAGGATTTTAGATTACCATGAACTATACCTTGTTGACCTACCTCTTGATGCATGAAGGCTAATGCCTCAGCAATTGTAGCCGCAATCCCAAGTCTGCTTGTCCAGTCTAAGGTTTTTGGAGTACCTAAAAAGCATATATTAGATTTCAAAACTAAGTTTGATATTTATCTGAAAAAGAGAAAAATTGGATATGATATCTCTTGTTCATTAAAGAAAGTTTAACATACATATAAAAATGTTCATTAAAAAATAAGATGGTCACCAACTACATATTTCAAAATTAATAATTATTAAATAAATTTTCTAAAGATTGATTTGAGCATTATTGGTCCTTCAAAATTTGGATGACATATTAACTACCAATTAGTTACTCAAGCGGACCAACTTGGTAATTAATCAATCTGTGGAGAGAACTTATTGTTGGTAACAACTTCATTGTTTTTAGAACCAATTTCACCGTTTCTAAAAATGAAAGGAAGATATGATGTTTACCATGTAGAAGTTTGAATAAACTCCCATTCTGCTGATATTCATAGGCCAAAAGCTTCTCTTGTTTGGAACAATAGAAAGCAAGAGGAGACAGTACATGAGGGTGCTTTACATGACTGAGTATCTGCATTCTTTGCTTGAAGTCAATACTGGAAATAGTCAAATCCTTGATCCTTTTTACAACCACCATTATCCCATTGTCAAGCATCACCTTATAGAGACTTCCATTCTTTCCTCTACCAATCAACTCCGCAGGGGCCTTCAGCAAGTCCTCCAACTTTAATTCATTTGCTGTTGGCCTTGAAAGAACCACAAGTGATTGTGAAACCATCCCACTTTCAGAAGTGGCTGAAAACTCAGATCTGCTTATCTCACCTTTGTTCTCTCTTAAAACATTGCTGGACTTTTCACTGCCACCATCATTTGCCACAACTGCCCCATTCAATGCCTCAATTTTATTTTCTCCCTTCTTTCTTCTGCACAGCTTTAAGACCACGAAGAGGATAACAACAATAGCCAATGCAGCATACCCTGAGTACATAAGAATCTGATCTTTAGAAAGACCCTTTGAATCTTCTGATGTCTGAGTATGATTAAGACTCTCAGACAGACCAGAACAAGTTTTTGGCAGTGGACCTCCACATAGATAAGGATTACCAAGGAAGCTATCAGCAGAGAAATGGCCTTGCACATCTGGAATTAGACCACTGAGATTGTTAAATGAGACATTGAATAGATCAAAATTGGAGAAATCAAAGGCCGGTATGTTTCCACTGAGATTGTTGTTCTGTGCTAGGAGCATATTCAGCCCTGAGATTCTGGACAACTCTGGCAAGGGCCCCGAAAACTTGTTGCTCGAAATGTCGAGCCTTTTCAAGTTGTTCAGCATGACAAGAGAGCTTGGAAGGTCTCCAGAAAGTTGGTTTCCACTTAGGTGTAGCCGAGTGAGCTGTGTGCAGCTTCCAATCTCAGTTGCTATCCCTCCATTGAGTTTGTTGCCATCAAGACTGAGAAAAGTGAGAGATGCGGCCAGGGGCTGCAAGTTGCAAAGCATGGCAAGATCAAGAGTTCCAGAAAGATTCAACCTCTCAAGTAACAACCTCTTTATTGACATGTTTTGAGCATCACAGTACACACCTTGCCATAGGTCCTTGCAGGGATCAGCGTCCTGTTTCCAACCCAAAGTGGAATTATGTTGAACGTTGTCACCACAGAGTTTTGTCATAAATTGTGTAAGTGTTCTCTTGACCTCATCTTCTACACAATTGGTCATATTTAGGAGGAAAAGGGATGTAATAAAGAAAACTACCCATATAGAAATCCTTTCCATATATTGGATTTGGTGCAAGAGTTTGTGAAATAATCAACTTAATTTGTGGCAAGATAATTTTACGAGATGGTTTGTTCTCAAATTGTCCATTGATTTTTTTTGCCGGAAATGGAACTGGTCTATATGACTGATACTACGATGACATTTGTTTTCTGGTTGGCGTGATTACCCTTCACTAACAAAAAGATTAATCATAATGAAATAAATATTTGAGAAGTAAAGGCCGGCAGGAAGAGAATTTGCAACTAGTATTGTCATTACCTTCTTAATTTCATTCATGTGGCATTGTATAATACGCTAACAAGGATATTGACATTATGAGCTTCTATTATGCTTCCTACACCAACATTTGGGCTTTGTGCTTGATAATTTCATGATTTTATTTTATTCGGCATTTGTTATGCGTATCTTTTTACATCTCTGTAAATTTTATCTTCGGGAATGAAATAAGACTTCCAGCTAAATTTATAGGAATAAAATTTTATTCTCGTCATGTAATAAATTTTTAAAATTATCCTCATTTAAAATATAAAGTTATTTAAACAAAATTTCACTGATAAAAAGAAGTTATAAAGGTTAAAAAAAATTAATTTAAAAAATATTTTTACGGAATCTTTTATTCCGAAAGGTAATTTTCATTACCTTCTGTCACGGGAATCTTTTAAACTTATCTGGAAATGTAAGCTTTAGAAATCGTTCCGTTTGATTAATCGCTGACGAAACTGTCTCATTCTACTTCTCGTCGGTATTGCTTGCTAATTAAAGGTTGCTGGTAGTGGGAATAAAAGCTAAACCTTTTTATGCAAAGGGCTTGGATATTAATTAGAATGGGGGGTGGGGGGATTTTGTAACCTAAAATTGTGTTTGAGTTATAAAAATGTTTTTTATTTTTATTTTTCAATCTTAATTATAAAATTATTATTCTGTTTTATGTTTCTAAAATTTTATATAATAAATATTGAAATTAATTTTTTTTATTTTCTATTTTTATTTTTTAAAAAACTTTTAAAATCAAAAAATACGATAACAGTTTTTCAATTAAAATTAAAAATAAGAAATTAAATAAAAAAATGTTTTTACAATTCAAACTAAGCTTAAAATTTGAACTGAAACTCACTTTTCACTGAATGTTTTTTCTTTTTGTCCTCTTTTCACTTAATGTATGAATTCTGATTAATCAAAGCCTGTCTGGCAAAAGCCAACCCATTGCAAGTGGCTTCGGGACTAGGTCCACGGAAAAGAGCAATAAAATAAAAGGAACACAAACTTGAAAAAACATAAATGATCTTTTAGATTCAAACAAAACTACAAATAAATAAAGGAAATGACATCGCGTGCCTCCTGCATCGGATTAAATCGATTTCAAAATAAAAAATTTATTTGGTTTAAATTAGATTAGTTAGAATAATTTTTTTAATTCAATCAAATTTGATATGATAAAATATGATTTGAATATTGAGTTATATTTCAATTTTTATATTGAAGGTTAAAAATAAATTTTATTTTATTAATAATCATTAATGTTAATATAGAATGTAAAACTAAAAATAGTAAAGAAATGAAAGAGACATAAAATTAAGCTTAAATTGAAGTTAAAAATAATAATGTTGTAAATACATTGAAATATTAAGATATATGTCTCATGAAAAATAATAAAAATATACAACTTTAAAAGTAAATTTGATAAATAATTAAGTAATATAATCTTATGAATATATAATTACACATTATTAATAAATTATTTTAATATTAATATAAAATAAAAGCGGCATCTAACAATGCATCATTATGTCCAAATATTAAATTCATTCCTTTTGTCATAATATCTAATTGGGCCCAAGGCATAATCATCTTGTATGACCCAATTCATTTTATTTGATATTGGAGTAGATTTTACCTAAATAAATATCCAATATTTATTCTTATTAACGTAGTCATGCATTTCTTTAGTCTCATTTCATCAAGCAGCTCATAGATATCTCTCCTATCACATGTCAGATAATCTACATCACTTACATCCCTCCATATAATTTGTTGATTGCCTAACCATAACCTTTATGGTAATCTTGTTACAGATAACGTTTGATTTTATTAAAACAACAAACTCTTTATGTAGAACTCATAGTGACTTCAAGTCAAATGACTACATATACTATTATCATATTGAGAACCATTTATGATACTCATTTAACAATTCATGTAACATTCTCATAGTGGGTTTGTTCATTGCATCATTACTCTTAATGTGCATCCGTGTGAAGACTTGATATCTTCTATATACATGATCTGTCAAATCAGATCATCAGTATAATACATGTCGTCATATAAATATTTAATTAGGGGCATTTTAAGAATAGTTCTCATATAACCTACTATTTTAAGGATAAACAAATTTAAAATAATTTTAATACTAAAAAGACTTATTTTATTGATAGGTATAAAATGATACATTAATAGCTCGTAGTATATGCACCACCAATAGTATAATAATAGTTCTATCTGTAACATCCTGCTTTAATAATAGTTCAATTATGTAATTTATGAAGCATGGAAGGTCTGTAAGTGTTAATCAATGAATAAAACACTTTATGGATGGTTTATAATACTCCAAAAATTCCATTTTTGGGTATAATTATAGAAACTACATAGACCTGTATTGATAAGATCCATTTTCCGGGTAAAATATGCCTTAGAAACGAATTTCCGAGTGAAAAAGGGGCTCTGTCCGAGTGAAGAATGAAAATTCCGAGTGACCAAGAGGAATTCCGAGTGGAAAATGGAAATACCGAGTGCAAATGGTGTTTTCCGAGTGGAACATGGTCAGGAGGACTTATTCCGAGTGAGATATTGTCTCACAGACTCACTGCTGAGTCAAGCATGTCAGAAAGACTCAATTCCGAGTCAAATATTGTCCAATGACTCAATTCTGAGTCATACATTGCTAGGCATTTCTATCTATGAATAAAGACTTATAAATGCCGAGTGAAAGTGTGTTTGCCGAGTAGAATATGGCCGAGTGAGCTTATTCCGAGTGAAACTCCTACAACCGAGACACTTATGTGTGAAGTGGAACTGATAGAACCACTTCTGGGTGAGAAAATCCGAGTGACTCACCTTGGGGTGACACACTGCCGAGTTAAATTACTTAGAAAGACTCGCTTCCGAGTCAAATGCCATCGAATGACTCATTTCCGAGTCAATCACTCCTGAAGGACTCGTTTCCGAGTCAAACACCACAGAAAGACTCATTTCCGAGTCAAGTGTCTTCTAGAGGCTCGTTTCCGAGTCGATCTTGATCAGACATTGCAATTCCGAATGAAGAATCACTGAGTGCCTTCATTCTGAGTGAATTACATAGAAAAATGCATTTCTGAGTGGCAAAATTCCGACTGGAGACACACGGTTTATTATTACTCAGATGTGTCAGTCTCTGGGATGAAACTCCGAGTGGAAAATCAATAGGGTGATGAGTCGGTTTTAGTGTAATTGCCGAGTGGAAGGCTAGCAAGAGATGACTCGGAATTGGAAAGATATACCCGAGTGAAAGACTAATTGAGATGACTCGGTTTTAGGAGAATATACCGACTGAGTCACCTCTAAGAAAGAGAAATCAGACCGACTGTTTAATAAGGAATCAATTCCGAGTGAGTGATAAGTGAGGACTCAGTTTCAGGATGTTCTACCGAGTGGATTAAGCTGTTTAAGTGAAAACCGAGTGAATGAAAGTCGGTTTTCGCTTGAGCGAAACCCCTCTGCCAGCGCATTGTATGGAACTCGCTCAAGCGAGTCGGTATCCGCTTGAGCGAGAGGGACTCGGATTTCCCTCTCTTCACAATACCGACCACTACCACTCGGTATATACATGGACCGAGTGGAATTCCAGTCGGCCAATAGGCTGACCGAGTGAAATTTCACTCGGAATTCACTGCCAGATTGACGTTGACTTCTGTTTTGTCCCTTCATGCATTTTTTTTTTATAAATCATCCTCCATTATGCGCACTCCAGTGGGTGGGCTACAGAAGTGGAGCTTGCTTTCAACCTAAACCACTCTTAATTCCCACTAAAAGCCCACTAGAAACCCACTTACGGAAAGTTGTCTCCCACCTTGCATTATTAAACACACACATTGATTCTGAAACTCCCAATCACTCTCCTCCATCAACACACCTTCGTATAGAATCAGGACAGCCAGGGGACTCTTTTCCAGTCAGCCAAAGATCATCAAATCAAGTAAGAGGGGACAGGGTTGTGAATATTTGTGAAAATGGATAGAATTGTATGCTGATTCTAGGATTCCAGAATTTATTCGTAACTTGTTGCTCATTTTTGAAATTGAAAACGTGTGAATTTGACTCTGACTTCTTCATGAAAGTTGTAGATCTTTTATGATATCTGAATTTTGAGACCTGAATCAAGTTATTTGAATAAGTATAGCAAAAGTTATAGCCAAAATACTACAGCATGTTCGTGTGGAAGATTTATCCTTTGTTTTGCATATATATTGATTTACTGGGAATTGTACGTGCATAATTAGCCTTGGATGTCTTCATGAAAGTTGTAGATAATTAAGTTGTGGATCTTTAGAAAGTCGTTTCACATTAAAATAATTTTTGTAGCTCAAGTTATGCTCATAATACTGAAGTATGTACAAGCTGTAAATCTGCGAACTTGAAATCCGTATCTTATTGTTAAAACTGGGCATTGTGTGGTAAGAATTAGTGATCAGTGTCTTCATGAAAGTTGTAAAGCTTTTTATTATGTAAATTTTGAGACCAGAACCGATTGATTTGAGTATGTGTAGCAAAAGTTATAGCCAAAATACTACTGTATGTCCGAGTGAAAGATTTGCTTCATGTTTAGTGCATATTTTGATATGTTGGGAATTATACATGCATAATCAGCCTTGGATGTCTTCATGAAAGGTGTAGATAATTAAGTTGTGGATTTTTAGAAAGTGGTTTCACATCAAAATAATTTTTGTAGCTCAAGTTATGCTCAAATTACTGAAGTATGTGCAAGCTGAAACTCTGAAATTCTGGAACTTTGAAAATCCGAATCTTGTTTTCAATACTGGGAATTTTGTGGAATGAATTAGTTGTTTGTGTCTTCATGAAAGTTGTATATAATTATGTTAAGAGTATTTTAGAACTTGTTTCATGTTAAAATCATTTGTTTAGCTTTAAAAACGTTGAAAATACTAATATATGTACGTTTTGAAAACTCACCTGGAGGCAGTGTTGTATTTTGTGGATGAATGGTATTTCTGCTTAGAATTTGAATTTATGATCTTCATGAAAATTGTAGATATTTGTGTTAAGATTAATTTAGAACTAGTTTCATGCAAAAATCATTTTTGTAACTCCAGAAACACTGAAATTACTAACATATGTACGTTTTGAAAAAAACTCACCTTGAGGCAGTGTGGTATTTCGTGAATAAGTAATATTTCTGTTCGGAATTTGAAACTGTGTTCTTCATGAAAGTTGTAGATAATTGTATTATTGAGCTATAGAAAGTGGAATCATCTAAAAAGGAGTTGATTTGCCCATGATATGACTGTTTTGCTAATGTATGTTGCTGTTGGGGATGCTAAAAGTCACTTAAAATGGCTATTTTGAAAGAAAATGATATTTTCTCTATGGATAGAAATTATTTATTAAATTATTGAGTGATCATGAATTATTATAAATGTTGATGAATATTACACAGTCTGTATATTGTGATGGTGAATAGTTATGAATGACATAATTAATATATATGTACATGAATGCCTTGTGGTTACTGACATATGTGGTTGAAACAGTAAATCCATGATTTTGTGAATTACTATGTGTATTGTGTCCCTTGAGGACTTGTATTATCCAAGAGGTTTTGGAAATGTGGATATCATGGTATGTTAAAAGAATTAAAGGCATTCATGCATCATAAGCATTCAGACGCACCATGGAATTTAGGGGTTCCATGATTGCCTACCCTGGTGGGGGGTTACTCTATGATGAGTTAAGCCCTATTTTTTTGTGTGCCATGGAGTGTAGGGATTCATGGATTATGCAAAAGTCCTACTTATGATATTGTGTACTTCGGTACTTAAGCGCCATAAAGTATAGGGATTCATGGTATATGCTAAAGCCCTATTTGTGTCTCTATGAGACTTTTACTGCAGTATTCCCACCAAGACCAAATGGATCCAGCATGACATCATTTGACTAATTAAAGATCTATTAATGGACTTGTTTGGCATATTCATCATATCATTATGAATTGTTAATTGTGTTTGTGCAATTTTATCTATTTTATATTTATTCTATATTCTGTCTCACTCTTACATTAATTTTTACAGTGAATGACACGCAGAATGCAGAGTGATGCCATGATGGATGTCTATTTGATTTATTACCTGAACTTTGATTTTATGGATTGTAATAAATATAATATGTCATGTACTATTATCTTCTCAATCGTTTCCTCTACTTAAATATTTTCTTGAATTTAATTATTCACGACTAGTATGTATGATAATTTTTCCGCTGTTATTAATTGTTACATAAACTCTTAATTAAATTTATAAATTTTAAAATGATCTTTCAAAAAAGTGAAAAATTTACTCAAAAATTTTAATCAACGTTTCGGGGCGTTACACTATCCAACTTCGAATAACAATTTACCTAAACAAAAGAATTTGTGTCCCTTTTGAAGTTTCAAAGCCCTAATTCCATTAACTAGTTCAATATTCATAATCCATCATCTATAATCTATAATATATAATATACAGCAATAACAACAATTAAAAATAACAGATTTTGAAAAATGAATACAAAAAAATGAAAAAAAATAGTACAAAATGAATAATTTAATATAACTCACTTGATAGCATTAGGAACAACCATCCTCTTGTTTTGTCATATGGTGTAGGGATGCCTTCAAAAACCTTTAACCTCCCCACGCTTTGTCTTATGAAGTATGATTCTACAAAAATACAAACATGACAAAACAAGCTTGCCCAATGGAAAGTCTCATTCCTATGGAAGCACAAGCAAAAGAAATAATTACTGGCATGAGTGATAGCCATTAAATGTTATAGAAGTTGGGTATCTGTGAGAGAACAACTTGGATAGCCCAAAAAATAAGTATGAAATATGCATCCGTAGATTCACATGCTGCTTTATTCACATTGTTTTGGAATTAACATAAAGAATAATGACTACAAAACAAGGAAAAGAAATGTAAAACATCAAAATCAAACCTCTTTTCCCTCAGTTATCTTAGTTTTCTAGTTTAGAAGGGCCAAAACCTTAAGAATAGCTTCAAGCAAAATTCTCTCTCCCAGTAGAATCACCAAACTCTCTCCCCAGTGAGCCTATAATTCAGATCATCTTCTCCCCCTAGTAAGAACACTTTTCTAATTAGGCTTAGAAGAACTCTCCCCAAAGGGCCCCAACATACTTTTCTCAATGAATCTACACATACCAGGTGGACCCCATATTTTCCCTTCCCAATCAAGGGGTAGTACCCCGAACCATCAATCCTTCCTCGGTGGAACTACACTTCCCAAACAAATCAAACTGGGGCATCTCCCCAGGTTCATTTCTTCTCACTTAAGGGGCAGTCCCCCAAGGTTCCGAGGCAGATAGTTCAAACTGGGGCATCACCCCAGGTTCATTCTCTTTCACCCAAAGAGACAGTACCCCGAATCACCAAATCCTTCCCCAGTAGAATTACACTTCCTAAACAACTCAAACTGGGGCATCTCCCCAAATTTCTTTTGTTCTAGTCAAGGGGTAGTTCCCCAAGATTCCTTCAAACCATCTCAAACTGGGGCTTCACCCCAGATCTATTCTCTTTCAGTCAAGGGGGGCAATTCCCCAAGATTCCTTCAAATCATGTCAAACTAGGGCATCACCCCAGATCTATTCTCTTTCATTCAAGGGGTAGTTCCCCAACAACCTTCAGTCATGTCAAACCGGGGCATCACCCCTGGTCCATTCTCTTTCCGCCAAAGGGCAGTTCCCCAAGATTCCTTCAAATCATGTCAAAATAGGGCATCACCCCAGATCTATTCTCTTTCAGTCAAGGGGCAGTTCCCCAAGGTTCTTTCAAATCATGGCATCTCCCCAGATTTCTTTTGTTCTAGTCAAGGGGGCGATTCCCCAAGATTCTTTCAAATCATGTCAAACTGGGGCATCACCCCAGGATCTATTCTCTTTCGTTCAAGGAGCAATTCCCCAAGAACCTTCAGTCATGTCAAACTGGGGCATCACCCCGAGCCTTTAGGTCCGGTGAGTTAATTCGGACGAGACGTCCTGTTAGCTCCCCCAATCTTTACACTTCCTGTCAACCGAGGGTCAACCCCAACCCTTTACCTTTCCAATCGCCTATGAAGGCACCCTTTACTTTTCCAGTCGCCTATGAAGGCACCCTTTACCTTTCCAGTCGCCTATGAAGGCACCCTTAACTTTCCCAGTCGCCTATGAAGGCACCATTTACTTTCCCAGTCGCCTATGAAGGCACCCTTTACTTTCCCAGTCGCCTATGAAGGCACCCTTTACCTTTCCAATCGCCTAAGAAGGCACCCTTTACTTTCTAGTCGCCTAAGAAGGCACCCTTTATTTTCCAGATGCCTAAGAAGGCACCCTTTACTTTCCCATTCGCCTATGAAGGCACCCTTTACCTTTCCAGTCGCCTATGAAGGCACCCTTTACTTTCCCAGTCGCCTATGAAGGCACCCTTTACTTTCCCAGTCGCCTATGAAGGCACTCTCTACCTTTCCAATCGCCTATGAAGGCACCCTTTACTTTCCCAGTCGCCTATGAAGGCACTCTTTACCTTTCTAATCGCCTATGAAGGCACTCTCTACCTTTCCAATTGCCTATGAAGGCACCCTTTACTTTCCCAGTCGCCTATGAAAGCACCCTTTACTTTCCCAGTCACCTATGAAGGCACCCTTTACCTTTCCAATCACCTGTGAAGGCACTCTCTACCTTTCCAGTCGCCTATGAAGGCACCCTTTACTTTCCAGTCGCCTATGAAGGCACCTTTTACTTTCCCAGTCGCCTATGAAGGCACCCTTTACATTCCAGTCGCCTATGAAGGCACCCTTTACCTTTCCAGTCGCCTATGAAGGCACCCTTTACCTTCCCAGTCGCCTATGAAGGCACCCTTTACATTCCAGTCGCCTATGAAGGCACCCTTTACCTTCCCAGTCCCCTATGAAGGCACCCTTTACCTTTCCAGTCGCCTATGAAGGCACCCTTTACCTTTCCAGTCGCCTATGAAGGCACCCTTTACTTTCCAGTCGCCTATGAAGGCACCCTTTACCTTTCCAATCGCCTATGAAGGCACCCCTTTACCTTTCCAGTCGCCTATGAAGGCACCCTCTACATTTTCAGTCGCCTAAGAAGGTACCCTTTACCTTCCCATCGCCGAACAAGGCACCATTTATTTCCAGTCTACCGGGGGTCAACCCCAATCCTCTCACCTCCTGTTAACTGGAAGACAATCCTTTCCGGTCAATTTAGGACTCAAAAAAAAAACAAAAAAAAAACAAAAAACAAAAAAAATAAAAAAAAGGAAAAAAGAGGGGAGTTTCAATTACAACCAAGGTTGAAGGCAAGAGAAAATAGGACGGCACCCATGAATGGTGTCATGGCCTCTACATCGGTTAGAATCAGATGCACCTGATTCAGTATTGATCTGTCCCCGACCGGAGTCTAGGATCCGGTGTCAGGACAGCCTCAAGAGTTGAAAGTTGAATGAGATTGAAGACCGGTTATGTGTATCCGGTCTCTGTGATCCGGTCTCTCAATGTGTGGAGGTCGGTCTTGTTGTCCTAGAGATCCTTCACATCGACCTCTCGCGTTGGTGTGGGCGACAGGTGGTGTCACCTGCAAAGATTCTCCAACGCTCAAGTTAGAAGAGTGTAAGATGAACTCTGTAATACTTAAGCAGTATAATAGTGAGAATGAGAGTAAGGACAACATAACCTTGTACATGTATTGCAACATGTTATTTATAGTTGAGCGTGGAAGATGAATCGTTGGGTGTAAGTGGGCCCACTGGTTCTGATAACGTGTATAAAGAGACAATCCAAGTGGCCCAGTATTAAGAGTGTGTCAGGAGGGTAGGTGAATTATCAGTGTACTTTTCTGTCACATGGATGGAGGATAATCACCTTTTCTGTAAATTCCACTGGTGATTGTACCCACTCCTGTCGGTGAATGAAAGGGACATATTCCGCTGTGTAGAGTGCCTTTCTTGTTATGACACTGTGACAGTCGGTTATCAGTGACCCGGTGTAGGAGGATGGATAAGTCACCCGGTGTCTCGGGTGTCACCTCGGACGACCGGTGTAAGAGAGGTTTGCCTAGTGTGTTGCAGACCGGATTGGTATTCTTGACACCAGTTGAACTCTAAGACGGCTATAATGACTTCACTTTAGGTAAGACCGGATCAACATGTTTACCGACTCGATCATTATCCTAGGATACCGATTGGCTTCCAGGACGGCTGAGACTACCTCTTGCTCTTAGGACCAGAATCCAGACCGGATAACCTTGGGGCCGGTATCTAGACCGGATCATGAAACATCCTAAGTTCAATTTGAGAATAAACCGAGACTAGGAAATTTTTTTTTCCCAAAATCGGAGTAGATGCAAGGGTAAAATGAGTAGCTGAGAGTTAAGGAGGGTAGAATTAGGAGAAGAAGGAGAGAAAAGGAGTACCAACCACCCACAAGGCAACCAGCGGAAGGTGCAGAACCTGAGCGATCCCAACAGTGCCGACTTGCTCAGGCGGGATTCAATATCGCTCAAGCGAGACAACACGACACGCTTGGGCGAAGTTCGCATAGCTTAAGCGTAACCTATCAGAGACCTTCCTTACGCTCACACTCGATGGGGCGAGCATTTAGCTGCTGAGGCGAGTAACTCCACTCGGTATCCCATCACTCGGATTTCAGAATCTATGTTCACTCAGAAAGGTCCTTACTCACGATTCATTCGGATTCCACACGTACATTTCACTCGGAATATTCTTCACGGTCTATTATCACTCAGGTATTCCACTCGATCTTCACTCAGCACACCTAATCCTTCTTACTCAAGTCCTCTCACTAAGTTAAGTCTCACCTAAGAATCTTCTAGCTTCCCATAAGTTTAATACAATGGGTTTCACCCAGAATCTTATAGGTCACTCTTCAGTCGGAAACACTCACTCGAAAGGTTCTCACTCGGAACATGTTGTCACTCTCCATTCGAGGAATTCCACACAGTTTATTTCTCTAAAGGTTTCAGATCAACCCCCCACTCGGAATTATACGACCTCATTCACCCGGAACTTCTAGACCTTTCATTACTCGGGGTAAAGTCACTATCTCGCTTCCCTCAGCAACAACTTAGTCCCATTTTTACCTAAGGTCATCCTAACCTCCCACGCTCAGCAGTACATATATAGGCATGTCACTCAGATTTCACGCACAACATAGAATAGACATACAGTATGACATAAGTATATATATAGGAATGTATATAAATAATTACAAACACATTGTCATACTCTCAACCCGAGAGAGTTCAAATTCTGATTTAAGGGACTAAGATCAAAATACGAGCCGGCCAAGGCTTAACCAAAACCTTATACACAGTAGCTACATATATACAGATATTTCCATAGTGCACAAGCATTCCACTCGGCGTGCAGCTTCACCTTCACTCGTTGTTCTGAGAGACATTCACTGAAAAATTATAGCCACAGTAGGGGTGAGCTTTTACATATAAAATGACAGTTAGTGACTCGGCATCAGCATCAATACATACACTCATATTCACTCAGGTTGTATTCAATTTGGATTTAAGCCATGCAGAATATGATATTTTCAAAGACATACAGTTACATACATATTACGTGAAGTTCATTTTCATTCGTACAAAAGCATGCATCAACTCATTCAGAATTTATTCGTATCACTCCGAGCCATACCACTCATACTATCCTAATCAACATTGCATCTACATGCATGCCTGCGGATCCGACTTAGGCAATGATTTTCAGTTACAGGTTCCCTTACTGGCCTCTCGTCCATTAGCCCTTCCCGTGTGGTACTGGCCTCCCATTGACGTCTCGAGACTTAACTCTAGCTCCTACGGCTACCACGAGCTCTCACAGGATCTAGCCAAGGGTCTGTAGCTGGAGATCATTTCTTTGGGGCTCCTGACCTTCCACGGGTCACCTCGTTCCTGTACATGCAGCCTATGTGCTTTAACAACAAGTGTCCTTGATCATCTGACTTATTCCCCGTAACCATTAGCGTCATAACCGATCCAACATAGCTTCTACATTCAATCATCTATCGTACCAGCATACACAGCAATCAAACAGTTCATGTTTACAACAACCCAGATGAAATCAGCCAACAGTCACACATACATATCCTCTCGGTATTAACAGTAATAAGAACATGCATCACACGCGTTTATGTACAAATGACTATCAGAATTCAGCATACCAACCCCGAATACATGCATATAAATGTATAACCATAATCAGGACTCTGCTATCACACATATGGTATTCAAAGATTAACAATCATGCATTGCACACAGTCATCATAGACACATTCGTACACATGCAAGGCAATACGTTCATCTGGTACCGTCCAAAAACCATGCATTTGACATGCAAGCGCCCCCTACCTTCTGAAGGGACTCGAGAAGCTCTTCTGTTTTCTAACGTTTAGTCTGATGCTCTGTTTGCCTCGTTCAGTCCCCCTCGCACAGTTGTACTCTGCAATCGGCTCGGGGATAGGAAGCTGTTCTTCCTCCGCTTCGATGATCGTCCTTCACCAACCGAAGAAGACTCTGACTCTTTTGCAGCACCGTCGTCGTGGGTTTCCAGAAACAGAGAACAAGGACAGGGGAGAAGAGAAGAGGACAAAGAACGAAGAAGAGAAGAAAAGAGAGAACGAAGCAGTAGAGGAAGAGGGAGTTTGAAGGGAAAAATAAATAGCCATAGTGACCTCGGGCATATATATGTGCACGAAGAAAAGAAGAGTGGGGTGGGAAAACGTGAATCGGCAGTTCCACTAAGCCACACGCACTAATCACAATCAACCAGTCATCACCATTAATCATAATTAATCAACCATTAATTTCTTAAGTGAGGTTAATTAAGTTAATTATAATTAACAAGAAATTTTCCACTTTGCAATTATTATTTTAATGGCTTACTTCCGTTCGGTAATTAATTTTTAAATCAGGATGTTACAATTCTCCCCCTCTTAAAAGAATTTCGTCCCCGAAATTCACTCGGTAACTCACCTTAGTAAACAACTCGGGGTACTGTTGCCTCATGGCATACTCGCGTTCCCAGGTGTAAGAGGTATTCCTGTCTTGTTGCCACTCCACTTCAACCAGTTGCACATCCTTGCTCCTCAAACACTTTACCGATCGGTCCATGATTCTAGTCGGTACAGTTACAGTGGTCAGATCTTCCTTGATTTCCACTCCATCATTCGGCATTGTGTGAGTAGAATCGGGTAGATACTTCCTTAGTTGAGACACATGAAACACATTATACAATCGGGATAGGTGAGTCGGTAATGCTATTTGGTATGCCATGGAACCGATCCGCTCAAGTACTTCGTAAGGTCCAATGTATCGGGGGCTCAACTTCCCACTTTTCAAGGCTCTTCTGACTCCTTTACTTGGTGAAATCTTTAGAAACACCCTATCTCCGACTGAAAACTCCAATGGTTTAGTCCGTTTATCATGGTAGCTTTTTTGCCTGTCCTGAGACGCCTTCATCTTTTCCCTTATTACTTGGATTTGTTCTGAGGTTTGTCTCATAATTTCCAGCCCCAATAGTAAGCTTTCACCCTTTTCCGACCAACAGAGAGGGGTTCAGCATTTTCGTCCATATAAGGCTTCATAAGGTGCCATATCAATACTGCTGTGGTGGCTATTGTTGTACGTAAATTCGATCAAGGGAAGGTATTGCTCCCAACACCCACCATGCTCCAACACACGCGCCCTCAGCAAGTCTTCTAAGCTTTGTATCGTTCGCTCGGATTGTCCATCCGATTGGGGGTGGTAGGCGGAACTTAGCCAAAGTTTCATACCTAATTCTTGGTGCAGGCTGGTCCAAAACCGCGACGTGAATCTAGGGTCCCTATCCGATACGATAGAAGTCGGCACACCGTGCAGTCGGACAATTTCGTAGATGTAAATCTGGGCTAACTTATGCAATGGGTATCTCATGTTCATAGGTAAGAAGTGTGCAGTCTTAGTCAATCGGTCAACAATGACCCAAATGGCATCATGACCCGCTCGGGTTTTAGGTAATCCCATGAAAAAGTCCATGGCGATTGAGTCCCATTTCCACACGGGGATCTCTAGGGGTTGCAATGCACCGTACGGCTTCTAGTGCTCGACTTTCGATTTCTGACAGGTGATACACCAAGCCACATATTCCGCTACATTTATCTTTAATCCGGGCCACCAGAATTGTAGTCTTAGATCATGGTACATCTTCGTGGCACCCGGGTGAATACTTAGCAGGCTCTTGTGGGCTTCATCAAGCACCATCCTTCTTGTTGTTCAAGTGGCCTCAATACTCAAGAGGGGGGGTGAATTGAGTTATAAAACTTTTGCTTGGAATACCTTTGAAATTGATTTCTATAACCAAGTTTATGAGATTATGCAAGTGAAAGCAAGTAACAATGATATGCAATGCACTACAAGAGGTAAGTATTGCTGAGGCAATTTAGCAAACACTTGGTGTGCAATGTATAAAGTATAGCAGATTAAGCAAGTTCAAGTATGTTCTTCTCAACCAAACAGTACCAATCAACAAATATGCAATGTATGGAAGTAAAAGAGTAAGGAAGAGAAGCTTGCAAACCGATGTAACGAGTTCCACCCAATCCGGTGTACGTCTCGCCTCTAAGCAACCCACTTAGAGGATTTTCCACTATTGTAGACTAGAGATACAACTTTGAGCAATTGCGGCTTCCTAGTGTCCCACACTCAAGAACCCAATCCTCACAAGTATAAGGGCAACCCACCCAATCTCTCAATCTCACAATATCCCAAAGGTTGAGTCCACAACCTTTGTAACCACTCAACCTAGAGTGAACAACCACTCAACCTAGAGTGAATAACTTGTGTGTTTGGAGTTTATGTTTACAATCAATATACTCTCTTAATAGAGCAGATATACAAATGAAAAGCTCTCCCAAATTCTAATCTCTCAAGATGAGAGGATATACAAGTGAAAGTACAATATGCAAGAAATAGGCTTACAAAGCACAAAATAGAGCTATGAATTGTTGCTACTTGGTTGTCTTTTTGTGCTTGTCTTCCTCTTCAATTTATAGAGCCAAGATAGCTGTTGAGGAGTGCCCTAGTCCATCTTAGCCGTTGCAGTTAGTGGAAATTTGAAGAATGGTGGAGACATGACCTGGTTTCCCACTTAAATCTGTTTTTCCACTAGCGTAATCGATTACACCCTCGCGTTGTAATCGATTAGCTTCAAGTCAGAGACTTCCTAATCGATTATTTCCCTTCCTCTAATCGATTAGCATCTTGTACCTGATGCATTTAATTTGTTTTCGCAGCATCCTAATCGATTAGCATGTCTTGCAATCGATTACCTTAAATTCCAGTGGCTTCCTAATCGATTGTATAGCTTCCATAATCGATTAGCCATCGTACCTGATGCACTTAGTTCCATTTTTGATTGTTGTAATCGATTAGTCTCTGGTGTATAATCGATTACCTTAAATTCCAGTGGCTTCCTAATCGATTGTTCAGCTCCCTAATCGATTAGCTTTCATACTTGATGCAATTTCTTCCAAAATAGAAAGCTCCTAATCGATTAGCATGTATGGCCTAATCGATTAGCTTTGCTGTTACTTCAATTTTGATTTCATGTTTTTGTTTTTGCATCGGTTTCTTCAAGAGTACTTGTCATTATCAAAATCCTTGCACATCTTTTGACCTGTTAACATATTCAAACACATTCTCCCCCTTTTTGATGATGACAACTATGTTCATCTCTTGAGGGTTGTTAGTTTAAATAATATAGACTTATCTTTTGCAAAAACAACTCTGCTACATTATCTCTTTTTCAAATAGCAGATGACCAATTTTAAAAATCAGAGTAATCACATTTAGCAGCCAATGTCTTATCTCATTTTATCTTTTGTCTATTATCTCTTATCTATAATTCTCCCCCTATCAAAAGGAATTTAACAAACAGATAATATTTTTCAAATTTTGTTAACAGAGCATCTATTATCCATATTCTTAGTATCAGAGCATATTCAAAATTGTAGTGTCAGAGCATCTATCAATATTATCCAAATTTTGTATCAGAGCATTATCCAACATATGAACATATATTCTTCTCCCCCTTTGTAATCATCAAAAATAATTAGAGCAGTGAAGAGAAATAATATAAACTGAAATAAGATACTTTTATTGAATTGAAAAGAAAATGGGAAATACAAGAGGTAAAATTATTCAGAATTCAGAAAATAACAAAGAGAAACCAACAGCTAAACAGAACATAACTAAAAATCTAATTATCCGGGTTGAAGAAGCGGATTTCTGTAATTTGGTGAGCCAGCTCTTCATAACGCTGCTGCATCATCTCAAAATGTTGCTGCTCGGTCATTGAAAACTCTTGGAGGGAGTTTTCAAGTCGATCGAAGCGGCGATCAAGATGGGCGTAGAGAGATGCAAATGGGTCAGCTTGTGGTACAGATGAAGAGGCTGATGGTGCAGCTTGTGGTTGAGGTGGAGGAGGAGGAGGAGCAGGTGCTTCTTCAACAGGAGCTTGGAAGGGAATGTTGGCATAAACGCCCTCCATTCGTGAATACCATGCTCCATTTGAGAAAACAAGACCCATTTTGGTGAGGTGATGGGTGCCAATGCAAGCTCTAGGGGGCACTTTCTCAGAGAGTTCCCCTGCTAAATCTACTCCACAGAATTTGAAAATTTTGGTGAGGAGGATACCATAGGGGAGCTTTTGCTGGTCCTTGGCAGGCGCATGTGGAATTTGATCAACTGAACCCAGTTGATCTCTTTGTGGTTCAGCATGGCCCACATTAAAAGGACATCATCCTCTTCAACTAGAGCATAGTTCCCACCACGGGGAACAATCATCTTGACCAAGAAGAAGTGGAGCAGGCGGTTGTTCATGGTCAAGTGGCCAACTAGTTTGTGGTTGCTCCTAGGGCGGTCAGCTTTCCATAAAGATTGGCGAGCAGTAAGAGCATTGAAGCCCCATTCATCCTCAGGTTCGCCTCCATCAAAGTCAGCGTTGTTGAGAGTCAGTTTAGAAATTTCCGCAAATTGGGCATTTGAGAGTTTGATGGTTATGTTTTTCACCTTGGATTCAACCATCCCATTGACAAGGCGGAGGTTGCAGTAGAATACTCTCATAAGCTCAGGATAGTATTCTTCTTCTTTGAGGGATAAGAAGGGGAAAAGGTTGTAGTGGTGGAGACTTTGGGTGAAGGTGAGGCTTGGGTTGTCAAAGGTGTCGGCAATGGTGTAGTGAGGAGTCATGATTTCCTTTTCAGAAAAGTTCTTCATGAAGTGTTGAAGATCTCTAGGGGAGGAGAAGAACCTTGAAAAATCAAGGGGGTTATGGGCTTGAGCAGTAGAGGACCTAGCTCTCTTGACATTCCTTGAGGTAGACATGGTGGAAAATGCAAAAAGAAGGAGATGAAGAGAGATGAGTGCTAGAGAGTTTTAGAGAGGTTTGGGAGAAAGGAGGTAGTGTGAGATGAGAAGGTGAATGAGGGGTTATTTATAGTTGAAAATTAGGTTTAGGAAGGAGGAAAGATAGTTTAGAAAGGAGTGAAGTGAGTTAAGAGAGGGAGAGTTTCGAGTGAGCCTAGGAAATTGGAGTTTTGACTCATCAGAACGCGTGATAATCGATTACGATACAGCTGGTAATCGATTAGATCAATGTTTCTGGGGAATTTCAAACGTTTCGAACAGAGGGTAATCGATTATAGGCTTAGGGTAATCGATTAGGTTAGAAACAGAAACGTCCTAATCGATTTGGGCAAGGTGGTAATCGATTATGAAGAAGAGGAAACGTTTTGAATTTGAAACAGAAGCTTCGTAATCGATTATGGATCATGGATAATCGATTATCTTAGAAACAGAATGATTGTAATCGATTATGGGTGAGTTCTAATCGATTATCTTGGAAACAGAATGATTGTAACTAATCGATTATCTTAGAAACAGAAGCTTAGTAATCGATTGGGATTAACAATGTAATCGATTATGGAGTCAAAAACTTCAAACATATCAAACAGCAAGGTTCCAAACATGAAATGTGATATATACCATGCATTATGCCATTCAACAAGGTTCTTATCAAAATGTTCAAACACAGTTGGGCATGTCAAGAATGCCTAACTCTCTTCTTATGTGAATGAATTGCTCTCTAGCCAAAGGTTTTGTGAAAATATCCGCTAGTTGCCTAGAGGTTTCTACATGTTCAAGTACACAATCCCCTTTTAACACATGATCTCTAATAAAGTGATGCCTAATCTCAATGTGTTTGGTTCTAGAGTGCATTACTGGATTCTTGGAGATGTTAATGGCACTTGTATTATCACATTTAATGGGGACTTTATTCAAGGAAATACCAAAATCAAGAAGTTGTTGTCTCATCCAAAGAATTTGAGCACAACAACTACCAGCTGCTACATATTCTGCCTCAGCTGTTGACAAAGCAACACTTGCTTGTTTCTTGCTATGCCAAGAAACAAGGGAACTACCAAGCAAATGGCATGTACCACTAGTGCTTTTTCTATCAAGCTTACACCCCGCAAAGTCGGAATCAGAATATCCTAAAAGATTACATTCAACTCCTTTGGGATACCATAAACCAACATTTTGAGTACCCACAAGATATTTCAAAATTCTTTTTACAGCAGTCAAATGTGATTCTTTAGGACATGCTTGATATCTAGCACACATACATACCGCAAACATAATATCAGGTCTACTCGCAGTTAAATATAGTAAGGATCCAATCATACCTCGATATTTGGTGATTTCAATGTCCTTACCCTTTTCGTCTTTGTCTAGATAGCAGGATGTGCTCATGGGTGTAGCTATCTCGTTTGCCTTGTCCATTCCAAACCTTTTAAGTAGTTCTTTACAGTATTTGGTTTGGCTAATGAACATTCCATCAATGGCTTGTTTTATTTGTAGTCCAAGGAAGAAGGTGAGTTCTCCCATCAAGGACATTTCAAACTCATTCTGCATAATCTTGGCAAATTCTTGACAAAGATTTTCATTAGTAGCACCAAATATTATGTCATCTATATAAATCTGTACCAAGAGGATGTCATTTTGTTTGCGTTTTATAAACAATGTAGTATCAACCTTTCCTCTTTCAAAGTTGTGTTCTAAAAGGAATTTGCTTAATCTTTCATACCAAGCTCTTGGAGCTTGCTTCAAACCATATAAGGCTTTTCTCAATTTGAAGACATGGTTTGGAAATATATGATTTTCGAAACCGGGAGGTTGATCTACATAAACTTCTTCTTGAATGTAGCCGTTTAAGAACGCACTTTTGACATCCATTTGATACAATTTGAAATCTATACAACATGCAAAAGCTAGCAATAATCTAATGGCTTCTAACCTAGCTACGGGAGTATATGTTTCTTCATAGTCTATTCCTTCTTCTTGGTTGTATCCCTTTGCAACTAGTCTAGCTTTGTTTCTAGTTATTATACCGTTTTCATCTAGCTTATTTCTAAAAACCCATTTGGTGCCTATTATTAGATGATTATTGGGTCTTGGCACAAGTTCCCAAACTTCATTTCTTTAAAATTTGTTTAACTCTTCTTGCATGGCCAACATCCAATGTTCATCAATAATGGCTTCATCAATATTTTTGGGTTCTATTTGGGATACAAAAGCCAAGTGATTGCATGCATTTCTAATGGCGTTTCGAGTACTTACCCCTTTGGTTATTTCTCCAATGATTTTGTCCAAGGGATGATCCTTCAAAGTTACCCAATCTTGTTGTCTCTCAATTTGTGTTGCACCTTCATCATTGTTGACTTCTTCTTCTTTGTCTTGCAAGTTCATTTCTTGGAAGGTACCTACAAGATCATCAACATCTTCCTTTCTCGGAGGGTTATGGCTATTTTCATCAAATTTGACATGAATAGATTCCTCAATGGTATTTGTTTGTTTGTTGAAAATTCTATAAGATTTACTTGATTGAGAATATCCTAGGAAGATTGCCTCATCAGATTTTGCATCAAACTTTCCTAGATTATCCTTTCCATTGTTGAGCACAAAACATTTACATCCAAAAATATGAAAGTATGCAATGTTGGGTTTTCTACCCTTGTAAAGCTCATAGGGGTTTTCTTTAAAATAGGCCTTATCAAACATCTATTCATAACATAACACGCGGTGTTTACCGCATCGGCCCAAAAATGTTTCGCAATATTGTTTTCATTTAGCATGGTTCTAGCAAGCTCCACTAAAGATCTATTCTTTCTTTCAACTACTCCATTTTGTTGTGGAGTTCTAGGAGCTGAAAAGTTGTGATTAATACCATGTTTTTCGCAAAACTTTTCAAAAGATTGATTTTCAAATTCTCCCCCATGATCGGTTCTAATGGATGCGATTTTTGAGTTTTGCTCATTTTGGATAATCTTTGCAAGTTTCTTGAATGCATGATATGCTTCATTTTTATGAGCAAGAAACAATGTCCATGTATATCTTGAATAGTCATCTACTATAACTAGACCATAGTAATTACCTCCAAAGATTTTGATTTTGGATGGTCCAAATAAGTCCATGTGCAAAAGTTGTAAAGGCCTTTGAGTAGAAACAATGTTTTTGGATTGAAAAGATGCCTTTACTTGTTTTCCCTTTTGACATGCATCACAAAATCTATTTTCAAATTTAAGCTTTGGTAGACCAATTACTAAATCTTTAGAAACAAGTTTGTTTAAGTGGTCTACATGTATATGAGCTATTCTTCTATGCCATAGCCATGTTTCATCCTCTTTTGAAATGAAGCATTGTTCATCATTTGTAGACAAACTATCCATATCAATCATGTAAATATTATCAATTCTTTGGCCTACAAACTTAATTTCCTTATTGGTCTTATGCTCAATTATGCAACAATTTGATTCAAATAAAACTCTATATCCTTTGTCACATAATTGACTTATGCTTAGTAAATTATGTTTGAGGCCTTCAACATACAATACATCACTTATGGATGTGGACGAGTTCTTACCAATATTTCCAATGCCTAGGATTCTTCCCTTAGTGTTGTCTCCATAGGTGACGCTTCCTTTTCGTTTGGGAGTGAATGATGTAAATTTGGTAATGTCTCCCGTCATATGCTTTGAACACCCGCTATCCAAATACCAATGGGTGTTGCTTGCCTTGAAGCATACCTACAAAACAAAATCATTTTAGAGAACTAGGTACCCATTTTATGTTGGGTCCTTTAAGGTTAGCTTGTGGAGATGTTCCTTTGGGAACCCACACCTTTCTTAAGACCTTTGGTCCTAGTTTCCTAACACTACACTTATAAGCACTATGTCCTTTGGTACCACAATGATTGCATTTCATAAAAGGTGAGGAGGATTTGCTTGGTGGTGCAAAGAAGTTTTTATAGTGCTTCTCCATTTTATGATTACTATGTTCTTGATCATATCCTAAGCCGGTTTTACTAAACATGCATTTTTGTTGCCCAAGAAGGATATTCAAATTATCTCTTCCATTAGTGAATTTCTCTAAGGTTTTGTTTAGATCTAGGACTTTATTTTCTAGATCAACACATTTCTTAGCAAAATTACAAGGTTTACTAATGGAACATACTTGAGCATTTTTCAATTCTTCTTTTAAACATTCATTCTCTTTGCAAACTTCCATAAGGTGCATCTCTAGAGTGTCACTAGTTTTCCTAGATGCTTTGAGTTTACTAGAGATTTTTGTGAATTTATCATATAATTCTTCAAATGCTTCTAACAGCTCATTTTTATCTAAGTCAAGAAGATTTACCTCATTATCTTCTTCTTGATGATTTGCCATTAAGCAAAGATTGGCTTGCTCATCTTCCGAGTCGTCGGAGCTGCTCACATCATTCTCATCCCAAGCAATATAGGCTCTTCTTCTTCTTTGTTTGTCCTTGCCCTTCTTTTTGAGGTTTGGACAATCGGCTTTAAAGTGCCCTTCCTTGCCACATTCAAAACAGTTGGGTGAGGGAGAGTTTTCTTTAGTGATAGGTTTCTTACCTGAGTTTTTGAAGCTTCTTTGAAAGCGTTTGCCTTTCATGAATTTCCCGAAGCGTTTCACAAATAGTCCAAATTCTTCTTCTTCATCAAGTTCACTTCCGGATTCTTCTTCTTCATTTGTGGAAGTAGCCTTGAGAGCAAGACCCTTTTTCTTGGAAGATTTTTCTTCCTCTTCCGCCATCTTTAATTCTTTCAGCTCTTGTTCTTGTTCCTGCAACTTACCAAATAGAGTGGCAAGAGACATTTCGTTTATGCTAGGAGATTGTTTGATGGCGGTAACTAGCGGTTGCCATTCTCTGTTAAGACTTTTCAACACTTTATGAATGAGTTCTTTGTTAGTGTAAGTCTTTCCAAGTGTAATGAGTTGATTAATGATGAGAGTAAATCTTTTTTGCATATCAACAATCGATTCATGAGAGTTTAATCTAAAGCATTCATATTGACTAGTAAGAGTACTAATCTTTGAGTCCTTTACATCATTAGTGCCTTCATGGGTTACTTGAAGAGTATCCCACATTTCTTTAGCAGTTTGGCATGTCATTATCCTAAAAAATTCATCTTGACCTAAAGACATAGTAATAAGATTTTTGGCCTTGTAGCCATATTGGACTTTCTTTTCTTCCTCGCTTGTCCATTCATCTATAGGTTTTTCAACATTCTTGCTATCTATAATATGCATCGGTATATAAGGACCATTTTCAATGGTATTCCAAATTCTCAAGTCAATTGATTGAATGAAGATTTTCATTCTTTCTTTCCAAAACGCATACCCTTCCCCATTGAAAGCGGGAGGTCTATTTATCGCACCACCCTCGGGAAAAACATTTTGAGAACTTGAGGCCTTTTAATCTCTTGAAGCTGTTAAGCTTGATCTACCAAGAGTCAAGCTCTGATACCACTTGTTGTTCAAGTGGCCTGAATACTCAAGAGGGGGGGTGAATTGAGTTATAAAACTTTTGCTTGGAATACCTTTGAAATTGATTTCTATAACCAAGTTTATGAGATTATGCAAGTGAAAGCAAGTAACAATGATATGCAATGCACTACAAGAGGTAAGTATTGCTGAGGCAATTTAGCAAACACTTGGTGTGCAATGTATAAAGTATAGCAGATTAAGCAAGTTCAAGTATGTTCTTCTCAACCAAACAGTACCAATCAACAAATATGCAATGTATGGAAGTAAAAGAGTAAGGAAGAGAAGCTTGCAAACCGATGTAACGAGTTCCACCCAATCCGGTGTACGTCTCGCCTCTAAGCAACCCACTTAGAGGATTTTCCACTATTGTAGACTAGAGATACAACTTTGAGCAATTGCGGCTTCCTAGTGTCCCACACTCAAGAACCCAATCCTCACAAGTATAAGGGCAACCCACCCAATCTCTCAATCTCACAATATCCCAAAGGTTGAGTCCACAACCTTTGTAACCACTCAACCTAGAGTGAACAACCACTCAACCTAGAGTGAATAACTTGTGTGTTTGGAGTTTATGTTTACAATCAATATACTCTCTTAATAGAGCAGATATATAAATGAAAAGCTCTCCCAAATTCTAATCTCTCAAGATGAGAGGATATACAAGTGAAAGTACAATATGCAAGAAATAGGCTTACAAAGCACAAAATAGAGCTATGAATTGTTGCTACTTGGTTGTTTTTTTGTGCTTGTCTTCCTCTTCAATTTATAGAGCCAAGATAGCTGTTGAGGAGTGCCCTAGTCCATCTTAGCCGTTGCAGTTAGTGGAAATTTGAAGAATGGTGGAGACATGACCTGGTTTCCCACTTAAATCTGTTTTTCCACTAGCGTAATCGATTACACCCTCGCGTTGTAATCGATTAGCTTCAAGTCAGAGACTTCCTAATCGATTATTTCCCTTCCTCTAATCGATTAGCATCTTGTACCTGATGCATTTAATTTGTTTTCGCAGCATCCTAATCGATTAGCATGTCTTGCAATCGATTACCTTAAATTCCAGTGGCTTCCTAATCGATTGTATAGCTTCCATAATCGATTAGCCATCGTACCTGATGCACTTAGTTCCATTTTTGATTGTTGTAATCGATTAGTCTCTGGTGTATAATCGATTACCTTAAATTCCAGTGGCTTCCTAATCGATTGTTCAGCTCCCTAATCGATTAGCTTTCATACTTGATGCAATTTCTTCCAAAACAGAAAGCTCCTAATCGATTAGCATGTATGGCCTAATCGATTAGCTTTGCTGTTACTTCAATTTTGATTTCATGTTTTTGTTTTTGCATCGGTTTCTTCAAGAGTACTTGTCATTATCAAAATCCTTGCACATCTTTTGACCTGTTAACATATTCAAACACACTTCTTAATTCTCCTCCACCTGGTACGTATATTCTATTTTTTACTCGAAAAATCCCATCTGATCCCTCGGTTAAGGACAAGTCCTTACCCTTGGCCTGAGTCTCCTTTAGATCAGCCAAGTAGGGGTCTAACTTCTGCTGCTCGAACACCAACTTCAGGAACTCGTTGGCAATCTTCAATGTACCGAGTGTTATTTTTCGAGCTGAAAAGACGTCAACATGCAAGTTCATGTCTCGGAATTGCTCCAATAACTCCACCTTTTCCACCATCATCACAGCCACATGGAGGGATTTCCGACTCAATGCGTCGGCAACGACGTTCACCTTACCCGGATGATACTTCAGCTCGAAGTCATAATATTTTAAAAATTCCATCCATCTCCTCTACCTCATGTTTAGCTCTTTCTGGTCGAATAAATATTTGAGGCTTTTGTGGTTGCTGTACACTTCAAACTTAGAACCGTGCAAGTAATGCCTCCATATCTTCAACGCGAAAACCACAGCTGCCAATTCCAAGTCATGGGTCAGATAATGCTGTTCGTGAGGTCTTAATTGCCGAGAGGTATAAGCTATCACTCGGTCCTTCTGCATCAGTACGCACCCCAGGCCGAGTCCCGACGCATCACAATAAACCACAAAGCTCTCTTGCAAGTTTGGCAATGCCAACACTGGAGCAGTCATCAACTTATTCTTTAACTCTCGGAAACTACTCTCGCACTCAAAACTCCAAACGAAAGGGACGTTTTTCCGAGTCAGCTTGGTCAGTGGCAGAGCAAGCTTAGAAAAACCTTCAATAAACCTTCTATAATGGCCAGCTAGTCCCATAAAGCTTCTTATCTCCGAGACCGACTTGGGTCTCTCCCATGACATTATAGCTGCCACCTTTGATGGGTCCACCGAGACACCTTCCATGGAAATTACATGTCCGAGAAAGTGGATGTTATCCATCCAGAAATTGCACTTTGAAAGCTTTATAAACAACTGCTTCTCCTTCAATACTTGGAGTACCGCTCGGAGGTGTTCTTTATGCTCCTTAGGGGTTTTGGAATAGATTAAGATATCGTCAATAAAAACAACTACGAATCGGTCTAGATATGGGTGGAATATGCTGTTCATGTAATTCATGAATACAGCAGGGGCGTTTGTCACACCGAACGACATCACTACATACTCGTAGTGGCCATACCGAGTCCTAAAGGCAGTCTTTGGAATATTCGAGTCCTTCACCCGGATTTGGTGGTATCCCGATCGTAAATCGATCTTTGAGAAGACCAAAGCACCACGCAGTTGGTCAATCAAATCGTCGATTTTGGGCAACGGGTATCGGTTCTTAATCGTGAGTTTATTCAGCTGTCGGTAATCTATACATAATCTCATGCTGCCATTCTTCTTTTTGACAAGTAGTACAGGTGCGCCCCATGGTGATACACTCGGTCTAATGAATTACTTTCCGAGTAACTCATCCACCTGCTTTTTCAACTCAGCCAATTCTGTTGGGGACATTCTATAAGGTGTACTGGAGACTGGCTCGGCTCCAGGAATCAAGTCTATAGAGAATTCAACTTCTTTATTCGGAGGGACACCCGGCACGTCCTCCGGAAAGACTTCGGGGAATTCACAAACAGTCGGAATATCGTTCACTCGGGCTCTACTCTCTCCCTCAGTTAAACAAAGCATCATAAATAGCTGAGTTATACCTTGTACCGTGTAATCTTCATTGTTCTGCCTCGGAAAAATTACTCTTCGGTTTCGACAGTCCACCAATACCTTGTTGGCTGAAAGCCAATCTATGCCAAGTACAATGTCGAGGTCCTTTAGAGGCACGCACACCAAATCGAAGGTGAAACTCCGATCGCCCAATACAAACGTTATATCTTTACACATCGATGATGTCAACACCTTAGTGCCAGTCGGATTGGCTACTTCCAAAGTCTGATCCATATACACAGTCGGCAACTTTAAACGTCTTACACATTCATCAGCTATAAAAGAATGGGTGGCTCTAGAATCAAAAACTACATTAAGTGTATATCTACCGAGTAAGCACTTACTTTGCACCAAGTCATTCGCTTGTGTGGCCTCCTCAGCGTTGATGGCATATACTCTCCCAGCAGCTGGTTGGTCGGTATTTCTCTTTCGGCTGTTTGGAGCAAACATCATATTTCCTCTGGCTCCATTACCTCTGCCCCCCCGATCCTTGGCCACCATTTCCACGGCTTCTCCCTAGGAAGCCTCCATGATGCACGTGGGCGTTTGCTTGGCGTAATTGAGGACAGTTGGGGCAAATATGCCCCTTCTCATTGCAATGAAAACATATGACATCTCTTCCACCATCACAATTCTGAGCAAAGTGGTCGCCACCACATTTAAAACACTTGCCATATTTTGGACGTCCACCAGTCTGTCCTCCTTGACTACCCCGACCTTTAAATCTAGCAAAGGGTCCACTTCTTCCAACGTTACCTGATCTCTTAAAGCGTGACTGTTGAGGCCTCAAGGAGGGTCCTGTCTTACTGCTCTGGCCTGAATGGGCTGTTGTTCAAGTGGCCTCAATACTCAAGAGGGGGGGTGAATTGAGTTTTAAAACTTTTGATTGGAATACTTTTGAAATTGATTTTTATAACCAAGTTTGTGAGGTTATGCAAGTGAAATAAAATGGAGGATAACAAGCAATGCACTATAATGAGAAATGTTGCTGAAGCAATTTACCAAACACTTGGTGTGCAATATTGGAGATATAACAAATTAAGCAAGTTCAAGTATTCTCTTCTCAACCAATCAATACCAATCAACAAATATGCAGTAAATGAAAGTAAAAGAGTAAGGAAGAGAAGCTTGCAAACCGATATAACGAGTTCCACCCAATCCGGTGTACGTCTCGCCTCTAAGCAACCCACTTAGAGGATTTTCCACTATTGTAGACTAGAGATACAACTTTGAGCAATTGCGGCTTCCTAGTGTCCCACACTCAAGAACCCAATCCTCACAAGTATAAGGGCAACCCACCCAATCTCTCAATCTCACAATATCCCAAAGGTTGAGTCCACAACCTTTGTAACCACTCAACCTAGAGTGAACAACCACTCAACCTAGAGTGAATAACTTGTGTGTTTGGTGTTTGTTTACAATCAATACACTCTCTCAATAGAGCAGATATACAAATGAAAAGCTCTCCCAAATTCTAATCTCTCAAGATGAGAGGATATACAAGTGAAAGTACAATATGCAAGAAATAGGCTTACAAAGCACAAAATAGAGCTATGAATTGTTGCTTCTTAGTTGTTGTATTTGTGCTTGTCTTCCTCTTTAATTTATAGAGCCAAGATAGCTGTTGAGGGGTGCCCTAGTCCATCATAGCCGTTGCACTTAGTGGGAATTTGAAGAATGGTGGAGACATGAGCTGGTTTCCCACTTAAATCTGTTTTTCCACTAGCGTAATCGATTACACCCTCGCGTTGTAATCGATTAGCTTCAAGTCAGAGACTTCCTAATCGATTATTTCACTTCCTCTAATCGATTAGCATCTGTACCTGATGCATTTAATTTGATTTCGCATCTGCCTAATCGATTAGACTGTCTTGCAATCGATTACCTTAAATTCCAGTGGCTTCCTAATCGATTGTGTGGCTTCCATAATCGATTAGCCATCATACCTGATGCATTTGGTTCCATTTCTAATTGTTGTAATCGATTAGCTTCTGGTGTATAATCGATTACCTTAATTCCAGTGAGTACCTAATCGATTGTTCAGCTTCATAATCGATTAGCTTTCATACCTGATGCAATTTCTTCCAAAACAGAAAGCTCCTAATCGATTAGCATCTATGGCCTAATCGATTAGCTTCGCTGTTACTTCAATTCTGATTTCATGTCTTTGTTTTTGCATCGGTTTCTTCAAGAGTGCTTGTCATTATCAAAATCTTTGCACATCTTTTGACCTGTTAACATATTCAAACATATTCTCCCCCTTTTTGATGATGACAACTATGTTCATCTCTTGAGGGTTGTTAGTTTAAATGATATAGACTTATCTCTAAATTTATCTTTTTGCAAAAACAACTCTGCTACATTATCTCTTTTTCAAGTAGCAGATGACCAATTTCAAAAATCAGAGTAATCACATTCAGCAGCCAATTTCTTATCTCATTATTGTCTATTATCTCTTATCTATAACTCTCCCCCTATCAAAAGGAATTTAACAAACAGATAATATTTTTCAAATTTTGTTAACAGAGCATCTATTATCCATATTCTTAGTATCAGAGCATATTCAAAATTGTAGTCAGAGTCTATCAATCTATCAATATTTAATTATCCAAATATTTATATCAGAGCATTATCCAACATATGAACATATATTCTTCTCCCCCTTTGTAATCATCAAAAATAATTAGAACAGTGAAGAGAAATAATATAAACTGAAATAAGATACTTTTATTGAATTGAAAATGGGAAATACACGAAGTAAAATTATTCAAAAATTCAGAAAACAGCAAAAAGAAACCAACAGCTAAACAAAACATAACTAAAAATCTAATTATCCGGGTTGAAGAAGCGGATTTCTGCAATTTGGTGAGCCAGCTCTTCATAACGCTGCTGCATCATCTCAAAATGTTGCTGCTCGGTCATTGAAAACTCTTGGAGGGAGTTTTCAAGTCGATCGAAGCGGCGATCAAGATGGGCGTAGAGAGATGCAAATGGGTCAGCTTGTGGTGCAGATGAAGAGGCTGATGGTGCAGCTTGTGGTTGAGGTGGAGGAGGAGGAGCAGCAGCAGGTTCAGCAAAGGGGTTGGCACCATGTTCCCGGTCACTCCTTAGAATCCACATTCCAGCCATGTTGACCATGCCCATTTTATTTAGGTGGGAAGTGCCAATGCAAGCTCTTGGGGGCACTTTTTCAGAGAGTTCCCCTGCCAAATCAACACCACAGAATTTAAAAATTTTGGTGAGGAGGATACCAAAAGGGAGCTTCTGCTGGTCCTTGGCATGGCGCATGTGGAATTTGATCAACTGAACCCAGTTGATCTCTTTGTGGTTCAGCATGGCCCACATTAAGAGGACATCATCCTCTTCAACTAGAGCATAGTTCCCACCACGGGGAACAATTATCTAGACCAAGAAGAAGTGGAGCAGGCGGTTGTTCATGGTCAAGTGGCCAACTAGTTTGTGGTTGCTCCTGGGAGGTGCCGGCTTCCACAAAGAACGGCGGGCAGTGATGGGATTAAAACCCCATTCATCCTCGGGTTCGCCTCCATCAAAGTCAGCATTGTTGAGGGGCAGTTTGGAAATTTCTGCAAATTGGGCATTTGAGAGTTTGATGGTGGTGTTTTTCACCTTGGATTCAACCATCCCATTGACAAGGCGGAGGTTGCAGTAGAATACTCTCATAAGCTCAGGATAGTATTCTTCTTCTTTGAGGGATAAGAAGGGGAAGAGGTTGTAGTGGTTGAGGCTTTGGGTGAAGGTAAGGCTTGGGTTGTCAAAGGTGTCAGCAACGGTGTAATGAGGGGTCATAATCTCCCTTTCAGAAAAATTTTTCATAAAATTTTGAAGTTCTCTAGGGGAGGAGAAGAACCTTGAAAAATCAAGGGGGTTATGGGCTTGAGCAGTAGAGGACCTAGCTCTCTTGACATTCCTTGAGGTAGACATGGTGGAGAATGCAAAAGAAGGAGATGAAGAGAGATGAGTGCTAGAGAGTTTTAGAGAGGTTTGAGAGGAAGGAGGTAGTGTGAGATGAGAAGGTGAATGAGGGGTTATTTATAGTTGAAAATTAGGTTTAGGAAGGAGGAAAGAGAGTTTAGAAAGGAGTGAAGTGAGTTAAGAGAGGGAGAGTTTCGAGTGAGCCTAGGAAATTGGAGTTTTGACTCATCAGAACGCGTGATAATCGATTACGAGATAGCTGGTAATCGATTATATCAATGTTTCTGGAGAATTTCAAACGTTTCAAACAGTGGGTAATCGATTAGAGGATTAGGGTAATCGATTAGTTTAGAAACAGAATCGTCCTAATCGATTGGAGCAATGTGGTAATCGATTATGAAGAAGAGGAAACGTTTTGAACTTGAAACAGAAGCTTCGTAATCGATTATGGATCATGGATAATCGATTATCTTAGAAACAGAATGATTGTAATCGATTATTGGTGAGTTCTAATCGATTAGCTTAGAAACAGAAGCTTAGTAATCGATTGGATTTAACAATGTAATCGATTATGGAGTCAAAAACTTCAAATTTTACATACAGCAAAGTTCCAATCATGAAATGTGATATATACCATGCATCATGCCATTCAACATAGTTCTTATCAAAATATTCAAACACAACTGGACATGTCAAGAATGCCTAACTCTCTTCTTATGTGAATGAATTGCTCTCTAGCCAAGGGTTTTGTGAAAATATCCGCTAGTTGCCTAGAGGTTTCTACATGTTCAATTACACAATCCCCTTTTAATACATGATCTCTAATAAAGTGATGCCTAATCTTAATGTGTTTGGTTCTAGAGTGCATTACTGGATTCTTGGAGATGTTAATGGCACTTGTATTATCGCATTTAAGAGGCACATGGTTTAATACAACTCCAAAATCTAGAAGTTGTTGTCTCATCCAAAGGATTTGAGCACAACAACTACCAGCTGCAACATATTCTGCCTCAGCTGTTGATAGTGCAACACTTACTTGTTTCTTGCTATGCCAAGAAACAAGAGAACTACCAAGCAAGTGACATGTTCCGCTAGTACTTTTCCTATCAAGCTTACATCCTGCAAAGTCCGAATCGGAGTAACCAACTAAAGTACATTCAGCCCCTTTGGGGTACCATAAACCAACATCTTGAGTCCCAACTAGATATTTCATTATCCTTTTTACTGCAGTGAGATGAGATTCCTTAGGACAAGCTTGGTATCTAGCACACATACATACAGCAAACATGATATCCGGTCTACTAGCGGTTAAGTAAAGTAAGGATCCTATCATACCTCTGTATTTTGTAAGTTCAACATCCTTACCTTTCTCATCCTTGTCCAAATAGCATGAAGTGCCCATGGGTGTGGCCATATCATTTGCTTTGTCCATATTGAATTTTCTAAGTAATTCCTTGCAGTACTTAGATCGGTTTATGAATGTGCCTTCATTGGTTTGCTTGATTTGTAGTCCAAGGAAGAAAGTGAGTTCCCCCATCATGTACATTTCAAATTCTTCCTGCATAAGCTTGGCAAACTCCTTGCACATTGAATCATTAGTGGCACCAAAAATTATATCATCAACATAAATTTGTACCAATAGTATGTTATTCTTTTTGTGCTTTATGAATAGGGTTGTATCAACCTTCCCTCTTTCAAAATGATTTTCTAAAAGAAATTTGCTTAACCTTTCGTACCAAGCTCTTGGAGCTTGTTTCAAACCATACAAGGCTTTCTTTAATTTGAAAACATGATTTGGAAATTGATGGTTTTCAAAACCTGGAGGTTGATCAACATATACTTCCTCTTGAATGTATCCATTCAAGAAAGCACTTTTAACATCCATTTGATACAATTTGAAATCCCTACAACATGCGAAGGCTAATAGTAGTCTAATTGCTTCTAATCTAGCTACGGGTGCATACGTTTCTTCATAGTCAATGCCTTCTTCTTGATTATATCCTTTAGCTACTAGTCTAGCTTTGTTTCTAGTAATTATGCCATTTTCATCCAATTTATTCCTAAAAACCCATTTGGTTCCTATTATTTGGTGATCATTGGGTCTTGGCACAAGCTCCCAAACTTCATTTCTTTCAAATTGATTTAGCTCTTCTTGCATGGCCAACATCCAATGTTCATCAATAATAGCTTCATCTATGTTCTTGGGTTCTATTTGTGATACAAATGCTAGGTGATTACAAGTATTTCTAATAGCATTTCTAGTACTTACACCTTGAGTCATTTCACCTATGATTTTGTCTAAGGGATGATCCTTCAGAGTTACCCATTCTTGTTGTCTCTCAATTTGTGCTGCACCTTCATCATTGTTGACTTCTTCTTCTTTGTCTTGCAAGTTCATTTCTTGAAAAGTACCTGCAAGATCATCAACATCTTCCTTTCTCGGAGGGTTATGGCTATTTTCATCAAATTTGACATGAATAGATTCCTCAATGGTATTTGTTTGTTTATTGAAGATTCTATAAGATTTACTTGATTGAGAATATCCTAGGAATATTGCCTCATCAGATTTTGCATCAAACTTTCCTAGATTATCCTTTCCATTGTTGAGCACAAAACATTTACATCCAAAAATATGAAAGTATGCAATGTTGGGTTTTCTACCCTTGTAAAGCTCATAGGGGGTTTTCTTTAAAATAGGCCTTATCAAACATCTATTCATAACATAACACGCGGTATTTACCGCATCGGCCCAAAAATGTTTTGCAATATTGTTTTCATTTAGCATGGTTCTAGCAAGCTCCACTAAAGATCTATTCTTTCTTTCAACTACTCCATTTTGTTGTGGAGTTCTAGGAGCTGAAAAGTTGTGATTAATACCATGTTTTTCGCAAAACTTTTCAAAAGATTGATTTTCAAACTCTCCCCCATGATCGGTTCTAATGGATGCAATTTTTGAGTTTTGCTCATTTTGGATAATCTTTGCAAGTTTCTTGAATGCATGATATGCTTCATTTTTATGAGCAAGAAACAATGTCCATGTATATCTTGAATAGTCATCTACTATAACTAGACCATAGTAATTACCTCCAAAGCTTTTGATTTTGGATGGTCCAAATAAGTCCATGTGCAAAAGTTGTAAAGGCCTTTGAGTAGAAACAATGTTTTTGGATTGAAAAGATGCCTTTACTTGTTTTCCCTTTTGACATGCATCACAAAATCTATTTTCAAATTTAAGCTTTGGTAGACCAATTACTAAATCTTTAGAAACAAGTTTGTTCAAGTGGTCTACATGTATATGAGCTATTCTTCTATGCCATAGCCATGTTTCATCCTCTTTTGAAATGAAGCATTGTTCATCATTTGTAGACAAACTATCCATATCAATCATGTAAATATTATCAATTCTTTGGCCTACAAACTTAATTTCCTTATTAGTCTTATGCTCAATTATGCAACAATTTGATTCAAATAAAACTCTATATCCTTTGTCACATAATTGACTTATGCTAAGTAGATTATGCTTGAGGCCTTCAACATACAATACGTCACTTATGGAGGTGGAAGAATTCTTACCAATATTTCCAATGCCTAGGATTCTTCCTTTAGTGTTGTCTCCGTAGGTGACACTTCCTTTCTTTTTGGGAGTGAATGATGTAAATTTGGTTATGTCTCCCGTCATATGCTTTGAACACCCGCTATCCAAGTACCAATGGGTGTTGCTTGCCTTGAAGCATACCTACAAAACAAAATCATTTTAGAGAACTAGGTACCCATTTTATGTTGGGTCCTTTAAGGTTAGCTTGTGGAGATGTTCCTTTGGGAACCCACACCTTTCTTAAGACCTTTGGTCCTAGTTTCCTAACACTACACTTATAAGCACTATGTCCTTTGGTACCACAATGATTGCATTTCATAAAAGGTGAGGAGGATTTGCTTGGTGGTGCAAAGAAGTTTTTATAGTGCTTCTCCATTTTGTGATTACTATGTTCATGGTCATATCCTAAACCGGTTTTACTAAACATGCATTTTTGTTGCCCAAGTAGGATATTCAAATTATCTCTTCCATTTGTGAATTTCTCTAGTGTCCTATTTAGGTCTTCAACCTTGGTTTCTAATACAATGCACCTTTTTGCAAAATCACATGGTTTATCCTTAGAGCATGTTTGAACTTTCTCTAGTTCTTCTTTTAAGCTCTCATTTTCTTTACATACTTCCATGAGATGCAATTTAAGGGTGTCACTAGTTTTCCTAGATGCTTTGAGTTTACTAGAGATTTTTGTAAATTTATCATATAATTCTTCAAATGCATCTAACAGCTCATTTTTATCTAAGTCAAGAAGATTTACCTCATTATCTTCTTCTTGATGATTTGCCATTAAGCAAAGATTGGCTTGCTCATCTTCCGAGTCGTCGGAGCTGCTCACATCGTTCTCATCCCAAGCAATATAGGCTCTTCTTCTTCTTTGTTTGTCCTTGCCCTTCTTTTTGAGGTTTGGACAATCGGCTTTGAAGTGCCCTTCCTTGCCACATTCAAAACAACTTGGTGAAGAGGAGGTTTCATTAGAGGTAGGTTTCTTACCTTGGGGCTTAAAGTTCTTTTGGAACTTTTTGTTCTTCATGAATCTTCCAAATCTTTTTACGAATAGCCCAAACTCTTCTTCTTCATCTAAGTCACTGCATGATTCTTCCTCATGCATGGAGGTGGCTTTGAGGGCTAGCCCTTTCTTCTTGGTGGATTTCTCCTCTTCCTCGGCTAGCTTCAATGCTTTAAGTTCTTGCTCTTGTTCTTGCAATTTTCCAAAGAGTGTTGCAAGAGACATTTCATTGATGCTAGGAGACTGTTTTATTGCTGTGACAAGAGGTTGTCATTCCCTGCTAAGACTTTTCAAAATTTTGTGCACAAGCTCTTTGTTAGTATATACTTTGCCAAGAGTAATAAGATGGTTGATAATAAGTGTAAACCTTTTTTGCATATCTACAATAGATTCTCCTGAATTTATCCTAAAGCATTCATATTGGCTAGTCAAGGTACTAATTTTGGAGTCCTTTACATCATTAGTACCTTCATGGGTTACTTGAAGAGTATCCCACATTTCTTTAGCAGTTTGGCATGTCATTATCCTAAAAAATTCATCTTGTCCTAAAGACATAGTAATGAGATTTTTGGCCTTGTAGCCATATTGGACTTTCTTTTCTTCCTCGCTTGTCCATTCATCTATAGGTTTTTCAACATTCTTGCTATCTATAGTATGCATTGGTATATAAGGACCATTTTCAATGGTATTCCATATTCTCAAGTCAATTGATTGAATGAAGATTTTCATTCTTTCTTTCCAAAAGGCATACCCTTCCCCATTGAAAGCGGAAGGTCTATTTATTGCACCACCCTCGGGAAAAACATTTTGAGAACTTGAGGCCATTTAATCTCTTGAAGCTGTTAAGCTTGATCTACCAAGAGTCAAGCTCTGATACCACTTGTTGTTCAAGTGGCCTCAATACTCAAGAGGGGTGAATTGAGTTTTAAAACTTTTGATTGGAATACTTTTGAAATTGATTTTTATAACCAAGTTTGTGAGGTTATGCAAGTGAAATAAAATGGAGGATAACAAGCAATGCACTATAATGAGAAATGTTGCTGAAGCAATTTACCAAACACTTGGTGTGCAATATTGGAGATATAACAAATTAAGCAAGTTCAAGTATTCTCTTCTCAACCAATCAATACCAATCAACAAATATGCAGTAAATGAAAGTAAAAGAGTAAGGAAGAGAAGCTTGCAAACCGATATAACGAGTTCCACCCAATCCGGTGTACGTCTCGCCTCTAAGCAACCCACTTAGAGGATTTTCCACTATTGTAGACTAGAGATACAACTTTGAGCAATTGCGGCTTCCTAGTGTCCCACACTCAAGAACCCAATCCTCACAAGTATAAGGGCAACCCACCCAATCTCTCAATCTCACAATATCCCAAAGGTTGAGTCCACAACCTTTGTAACCACTCAACCTAGAGTGAACAACCACTCAACCTAGAGTGAATAACTTGTGTGTTTGGTGTTTGTTTACAATCAATACACTCTCTCAATAGAGCAGATATACAAATGAAAAGCTCTCCCAAATTCTAATCTCTCAAGATGAGAGGATATACAAGTGAAAGTACAATATGCAAGAAATAGGCTTACAAAGCACAAAATAGAGCTATGAATTGTTGCTTCTTAGTTGTTGTATTTGTGCTTGTCTTCCTCTTCAATTTATAGAGCCAAGATAGCTGTTGAGGGGTGCCCTAGTCCATCATAGCCGTTGCACTTAGTGGGAATTTGAAGAATGGTGGAGACATGAGCTGGTTTCCCACTTAAATCTGTTTTTCCACTAGCGTAATCGATTACACCCTCGCGTTGTAATCGATTAGCTTCAAGTCAGAGACTTCCTAATCGATTATTTCACTTCCTCTAATCGATTAGCATCTGTACCTGATGCATTTAATTTGATTTCGCATCTGCCTAATCGATTAGACTGTCTTGCAATCGATTACCTTAAATTCCAGTGGCTTCCTAATCGATTGTGTGGCTTCCATAATCGATTAGCCATCATACCTGATGCATTTGGTTCCATTTCTAATTGTTGTAATCGATTAGCTTCTGGTGTATAATCGATTACCTTAATTCCAGTGAGTACCTAATCGATTGTTCAGCTTCATAATCGATTAGCTTTCATACCTGATGCAATTTCTTCCAAAACAGAAAGCTCCTAATCGATTAGCATCTATGGCCTAATCGATTAGCTTCGCTGTTACTTCAATTCTGATTTCATGTCTTTGTTTTTGCATCAGTTTCTTCAAGAGTGCTTGTCATTATCAAAATCTTTGCACATCTTTTGACCTGTTAACATATTCAAACATATTCTCCCCCTTTTTGATGATGACAACTATGTTCATCTCTTGAGGGTTGTTAGTTTAAATGATATAGACTTATCTCTAAATTTATCTTTTTGCAAAAACAACTCTGCTACATTATCTCTTTTTCAAGTAGCAGATGACCAATTTCAAAAATCAGAGTAATCACATTCAGCAGCCAATTTCTTATCTCATTATTGTCTATTATCTCTTATCTATAACTCTCCCCCTATCAAAAGGAATTTAACAAACAGATAATATTTTTCAAATTTTGTTAACAGAGCATCTATTATCCATATTCTTAGTATCAGAGCATATTCAAAATTGTAGTCAGAGTCTATCAATCTATCAATATTTAATTATCCAAATATTTATATCAGAGCATTATCCAACATATGAACATATATTCTTCTCCCCCTTTGTAATCATCAAAAATAATTAGAACAGTGAAGAGAAATAATATAAACTGAAATAAGATACTTTTATTGAATTGAAAATGGGAAATACACGAAGTAAAATTATTCAAAAATTCAGAAAACAGCAAAAAGAAACCAACAGCTAAACAAAACATAACTAAAAATCTAATTATCCGGGTTGAAGAAGCGGATTTCTGCAATTTGGTGAGCCAGCTCTTCATAACGCTGCTGCATCATCTCAAAATGTTGCTGCTCGGTCATTGAAAACTCTTGGAGGGAGTTTTCAAGTCGATCGAAGCGGCGATCAAGATGGGCGTAGAGAGATGCAAATGGGTCAGCTTGTGGTGCAGATGAAGAGGCTGATGTTGGTGATGGAAAAGAGAATTCATTATAAGCTTCATAAATTAGACATAAATGTTTATGGGCAGGTCTTGCTTGTTTGATGGAGAATGAATGTTGGGAGTGTGAATTATAGCTCCTTAGGTGGTGTGTTTTAAGCTTTTGGATAGTTGTTTTATGCATGAGCTAGGAACTAGCATGGTCAAATGATGATATATGTGGTTTTGATGTAGTGGAAGGGATGCAATGGCTTAGATATGTTAATTGTGGTTTGTGAAGAATAGAATGGACCCATTTTGCCAAAAATGGACTCATTGACTACCGTAAAATGCCTTAAAATGGGATAAACGCATTTAGGCGCATAAATCTCTCATTTTTAAGAATTTTTGAGTGCGGTCAGCTGTCACACATCACAATTAATGTGTTTTGACTTGTGTTAAAATTTGGTGGCATTCCGACATCGTTTACATAATCTTTGGTAGTTAAGAAGTTCACTTGGGATGCAAAATCTGCGTAATTTCTGTATAATGACAGGGTGTAATCGATTAGCCTCTAAGGTGTAATCGATTACAATGCCTCTGTCTGCAACATAATCGATTATACCTCAGTGGGTAATCGATTACGTGTCAAACAAAAACCTTGTAATCGATTAGCCAAGGTTCTGTAATCGATTGTGAACTCAACAGAACCATGGTAATCGATTAGGTATCTGAGGTAATCGATTAAATACTGCCCCTGATCCTATGAACCATTCCAGGAAGCTGGTAATCGATTACTCGTTGCTTGGTAATCGATTAGGACATTGTAATTAACTATTTTCAGTCCGTCCAAGCCTTGATTAATCAAAGGGATATACGATTACGCTATTTGAGTAAAAGAGATAATGTCCTTTGAACATGTTAAGGAGAAATGAATGCTATTTTGATTTAGGGCTTAATTAATTATTGTTAAATGTGAAAAATTTATTGTAAAATTTACTAGAATGAATAAAAATAAATGTAAATTGACCTAGGACGTCACAGGTGGTATCAGAGCGGTTCTTTCTAGAGCCGGGTGAATGGGCAGTGTTAGAGGATAGTTTGAGTCCCATGTCGGACTATTTTTACATTGTATTGTAATTGTTTGTGTGTTAATTGAGTTGTAACAGGTTAACTTGGCATCATTCCCTTGGCACTCTGGTGGCGTTGTGTTTTATATGTGTATGAGGTAAATATCCTATTCCCTGGTAGATCATTGGTTAGTACTGGTGATGTGTTTGGTTATCGTAGAATTGTTTTATGGCTGAGAAAACTAGTTTTGGTGGAAGGAGATGATCTCTCCTCGAAATTTTTGTAAATGATGAATAGGACTGAATCTAGTCCACCGTATAAATATTAGGCGAGGTAGGACAGAGATGAAGCACATGAATGACAGATTGAATTGGAAATGATATTTAAAGTAAGCATATATATATGTATGTATGTATATGTGCGTATTGAAGTGAACATCTGCAAATGGGTATAGCTCATAAAGGTTAAATCTCGTAGTGAAATGAGAATAGTAAGTGTGTTGGTAGCTATAAGTTTGTTTGAATACTGAAGTTTGATAATGCATAGAATAAAATAAGTTGATGAATGCTTTAATACGATTATTCTTAGGAAGGGTGAATTCCCTATATCCTTCTACCTTGTATGAACGATGATAGATGTTAGTTGCTCATTTTTCGTGTTGAATCTACTTGATGGACAATACGAAAACCCTCAGGATGAAGGAATGAATTGTAGTAATAAACTGTCTCGTATTGAGTTTAAAGTTAGAGAACCATTGGTGGTATGAGTAAATAGAAGGGGTTTATGAATAAATCAAGAGATGATGGTTGGACGTAGTTTAAGAGATTAGGTGCAATGGTACTTGTGATTAAAGAATGTTGATTTTATGAAGTTGGAGGATAGAGGATTGAATGGATGAATGATGATGTAATGTGAATTAGCAACGTTGTCGTAAGGTTAACTTTTTAGGGGGGTGAACCTCCTATACTGTTTTTATGAAGCAGATTTAATTAAGTGCTATAGGTATGTCATATTCCTATTGTTAGACGATTGATTAATGGATATTAAGAGAAATTATGAATAATTGATGAATAACGGTGTAAGAATACCTGTACAAGTTGAAGGTAATAGAAGAAGAGTGGCTAGTAATAATTTTCAGTGATATAATTGGCGAGGCGATATTTTACTCAGGAAAGGACTAGGAGGATGTATCATATGAATGATGGTCAAGTGAAGTATATGTACATCGGACTGTTACGTACATGATAAGAGAAGTAGAGATTGGATGACACTAAAAGGATGTGATTAAAAGGTAATTAAGCAGATAGATAATGAGAATGAAGAGAAGTTTTACCTAGTCGTTTGGGCTTTACATTGATATTAGTGTTACATGGGAATCATAGCGGCTGGCCAACGTGGGTTCCTTTTAACACTAATTCAATATAGAGGTGCCAATAGACATAGGGAAATGAATTATGATGTAAACAGTTTGCATATCGATCGATGATGTAAATAGTTGAATTGTATACCCGACTTTCACATGACTTAACTACAGAGTGTTGAACTCCTGAGACTGATCACCTCAGGTAGTTGCACTGGTAGTTGAGGTCGTGTGGAGTCGAGGAGACAAACATGTTGTAGCCAATCTTGAGCGATCAGATTTAGAAAAGAGAAATGTATGGTTCGTATTTCTGAAATTGGTAAATGATTAGAAATGAGGAACAAATAGAGATGAGGTTTGGTAACTGACGAATAATGAGTATAGAAAAGTAAATATTGTGGCATGGTAGTTATTATGAATTATTGCTAGATTTCTTTTAAAGAAAGGAGGACCTTAAAAGGAAATTGGATAGCTCGAGTCCCTTCTAAGGTACACTTAGTGAGGAATTGATGAAGTATCGATAGGAATTAAGGAAATAAGATAAACCAAAGGAGAGTCCGGTTGTGTGGCCGAGAAAATGTGAATTAGGTTTCCAAACTGTGAAGCAATGCTTGACTTCTGCACTGGTACTTACACTACTTAATATGATGAAGGAGTTTGTAGTATATTGTGAAGCATCTAAGTTTGGTTTAGGATGTGTGCTGATGCTGGATGACAGATAGATTGCCTATGCTTTAAGACAATTGAGACCACATGAACAGAATCACCCCACTCATGAATTGGAGCTTGCAGCAGTGGTATTTGCATTAAAAAAATTTGGCGTCATTATTTATATATGGTTCTCGTCTTGTGGTATTTAGTAACCACAAAAGCCTGAAATATTTGTTCAATCAGAAAGAGAGTTAAACATGAGAGAAGGAGATGGGTGGAATACCTAAAGGATTACAATTTTGATTTGAAGTACCATCCTAGAAAAGCAAATGTTATGGCTGACGCTTTAAGTAGAAAAGTATTACATGTAGTTTCTTGATGGGTAAAGAACAAGAGTTGTTGGAAATTTTTCGTGATATGAATATTGGAGTTGTTATGAATGCCCCAGATCAAATGATAGTCGGATGCTGAAGATCTCCAATGAATTTCTAAAATCATTAGCGGTGGCCCAAGAGAACGATGAAAAGTTACTGGAATTGCTTGACGCTCAAGCCAGAAGTAAGAATATGGAATTAACCAGAGGCGACAATGGAATTTGGTGGTTCAGAAACCGAGTTATGGTGCTTACAAAAAGTGATTTTAGACAAGCCGTGTTATTAGATGCACATAAAAGTTCTTTAAGCATTTATCCTGGTGTTACAAGAAAGAATTCTGGTGGCTAGGAATGAAGAAAGCAATAATTGAATATGTAAGATCTTGTGTGATATGTCAGAAGTGTAAGGTCGAACATCAGAGACCCCCAGGTTTACTTCAACCTTCAGAGATTCCAATGTGGAAATGGGAGAGTATCACGATGGCTTTTGTATCCGGGTTACCTCGTACCCGTTCTGGTTGTAATGCAATATGGGTGATTGTAGACAGGTTGATCAAGAGTGCTCACTCCTTGGCTATGAACATGAAATAGTCATTGGACCGATTGGCTAGATTGTACATCACTGAAATTGTAAGGTTGCATAATGTTCCTTCAAGTATTATTTCAGATTGTGATCCTCGATTCGCTTCTAAATTTTGGGGAAGTCTGCAGCAGGAGTTATATACCGAGTTAAGATTGAGTTCAACCTATCGTCCTCAGACTGATGGCCATTCTTAGCGGACTATACAGACCATGGAAGGTATGCTCAGGGCTTGTGTACTGGAGCAAGGTGACTCATGAGAGAAGTATTTGCTGTTGGGGGAATTTGCTTATAATGACAGTTATCATAGTAGCATTGGAATGGCTCCTTATGAAGCCTTATACGGAAGACGGTGTCGTACGCCTTTATATTGGTATGAACATAGAGATGCAAAATATTTGGGACCCAAGTTAATTTAAGAAATGAGGGATCAAGTGGCAATAATTCGTGAAAAAAAAAATTTATGCAAAAACTGTCAGAAGAGTTACTATGACAATTATCATAGGCCACTTAGAGTTTCAGGTGAGAGATTGGGCGTTCTTGAAAGTGTCACCTACTAAGGGTGTAGATCATGAGATGAAGAGTCAGAAACTTAATCCAAAGTATATTGGACCCTATCAGATATTGGAACGAATTGGTGAAGTAGCTCACAGATTAAATCTTCCTCGTGCATTGACAAATATTCACAATGTATTCCATGTTTCACAATTGAGGGCGTATGTTCCATGTGATTCGATGATTGTACCTGAAGATTCTATTGAACTGAAAGAAAATTTAACTGTGGAGGTGACACCTATTTGTATTGAAGGATATCAAGCTAAACGATTGAGAAACAAAGAAGTACCATTGATGAAAGTGAAATGGCAGAATATAAATGGACCGACTTATACATAGGAGTTGGAATCAGACATGAGGCGGTTGTGCCCCGATCTTTTTCAATAAGGTACGTTGATTTCGGGGACGAAATCCCTTTTTAGGGGGGGTGGATGTAACATCCCTAATATTTTGGAAAAACTTTAATTAGCAGAAAAATATTAATAATTGCCCAACTGGATTTATTGAGATTTTGGGAATTATTAGTATTAAAAATGCAATTTGAAATAATTAAATGCTGTGCAAATAAATAAATTTATTTGATTAATTAATTATAGAAGATTAAATGAAGATGAATAGAAGAAGATAAATTTGAAGTTACCTTGGGGAAAAAGGTGAAGGGTGAAAGGTAAAGGTAAAAGTTTTAATTAAAACCTTTAAAAGAAATTATAAAGAAAATAGATAAATGACCATTTCGCCCTTGTACCTTAAACTTTAATTTCATTTCCTTCTTCTTCCTCACCTTCACGCGAGTTCACTCTCCTCTTTTCCTCACCATTGCCGAAGCTTGCATGCCTCAAGGGGAGGCTCGTTTCACGCCGAAACTTCGAAATAATTACGTTTTTGAGATCGTGGCTTCGAGGTGAGTTCAATGGACCCATTAAAATGGAGTTATTTTCCCCTTTTCATTTTCTCTCTCTAGACAATGGCCATGCATGAAGGTGGGAGCTTCGATTTCCTACTCCTCTAGTGCATGGGAGCTTGAAAATGGATTTTAGAGTAATGAGGACGGTTTAACATTGATGGGTTTTGCGTTTCGACCTCCGTAGGTGACGAAACAGTCGTCGGAGGATCGAACGGAGAAGTGGGTGTTGATTTCAGACGTGGAACGTCGGACATAGCGTTAAGGGAACGCCAATCTCATCAAGAACGAGTCGTCGGAACTCGGAACCAAGGTAAGGGGGGTGTTCGGGTTATAATTAATTAGAATAGGTAAATGTAATTGAATTGAGTCAGTGAATTAAATGCGGAACTAACGAGAACTTACAAGAAAATGATAATTGTATATGTATGAATGTAAATTATGTATGATCTGTGATGATTATGAGTACAATGTGGATTGAATAGTGATGAGTTGATGAGTATGGTGGCATTGTGGTGATGGGCTTGACAAGTAGGTCGCCCAATTGATGAGTATGTGTTTTATTGTTGGCCACTTGCAGTATGATATGAGAAGTATGAATTTACATGTGTAATTATGTGGTGTAGGACGGCCGACGGTATGTACAGCCCCTCGTTTCTGGCTCCCGTGGTGTTTATGCCCAGTTGAGCTACCCAGTGGTCAAGTAGGACCCAGTGGTTGAGGTGGAGAGTCAAGTAGGACTCGGTGGACCAAGCAGGGTTCACGGGGTGTCAAGTAGGACCCCCAGCTGAAGGCCGATCCTTTTAGTATCCGGATACTAGGCGTCGATTTAATATGAGAGTCAGTTGTGTTATTTGATGCATTGTTAGCATTATAGAATGGTATGAATGTGTTTCATGATAATTGTTGATTGTGATTGGCAAATTGTGGATCAAGAGATTGGAATCAAATTTGATTGGTAAGTGGAAATTGAGGACAAGAGGTAAGATAAATGGCAGAAACTACAACTAGTGAATATGTATCTTGTTATTGAATTGCCATTCTATATTAATTATGATACCAAACACTCACCCTTGCTGTTGTTTCTTTAATTTTAGTAACCAATGACAAGGAAGAGGTTGAAGCCCCGGAGACGCGCCAAGCAGAGAGTTGATGCCAAGGAGTGCAGAGAATTATGAATTGAAGGATGTGTGTGTTATGCTTTATATGTGTTATGTTGATATATGCCTTCCATGTGTGTTAGACTAATTTAAGTGTGATTAATGTAGTTATGAAGGTTTGTAATAAGTATTAGATAGAGATTGTATGTTGGTGATGGAAAAGAGAATTCATTATAAGCTTCATAAATTAGACATAAATGTTTATGGGCAGGTCTTGCTTGTTTGATGGAGAATGAATGTTGGGAGTGTGAATTATAGCTCCTTAGGTGGTGTGTTTTAAGCTTTTGGATAGTTGTTTTATGCATGAGCTAGGAACTAGCATGGTCAAATGATGATATATGTGGTTTTGATGTAGTGGAAGGGATGCAATGGCTTAGATATGTTAATTATGGTTTGTGAAGAATGGAATGGACCCATTTTGCCAAAAATGGACTCATTGACTACCCTAAAATGCCTTAAAATGGGATAAACGCATTTAGGCGCATAAATCTCTCATTTTTAGGAATTTTTGAGTGCGGTCAGCTGTCACACGTCACAATTAATGTGTTTTGACTTGTGTTAAAATTTGGTGGCATTCCGACATCGTTTACATAATCTTTGGTAGTTAAGAAGTTCACTTGGGATGCAAAATCTGCGTAATTTCTGCATAATGACAGGGTGTAATCGATTAGCCTCTAAGGTGTAATCGATTACAATGCCTCTGTCTGCAACATAATCGATTATACCTCAGTGGGTAATCGATTACGTGTCAAACAAAAACCTTGTAATCGATTAGCCAAGGTTCTGTAATCGATTGTGAACTCAACAGAACCATGGTAATCGATTAGGTATCTGAGGTAATCGATTAAATACTGCCCCTGATCCTATGAACCATTCCAGGAAGCTGGTAATCGATTACTCATTGCTTGGTAATCGATTAGGACATTGTAATTAACTATTTTCAGTCCGTCCAAGCCTTGATTAATCAAAGGGATATACGATTACGCTATTTGAGTAAAAGAAATAATGTCCTTTGAACATGTTAGGGAGAAATGAATGCTATTTTGATTTAGGGCTTAATTAATTATTGTTAAATGTGAAAAATTTATTGTAAAATTTACTAGAATGAATAAAAATAAATGTAAATTGACCTAGGACGTCACACCCCCTACCTTCTGAAGGGACTCGAGAAGCTCTTCTGTTTTTCGACGTTTGGTCTGATGCTCTGTTTGCCTCGTTCAGTCCCCCTCGTACAGTTGTACTCTACAATCGGCTCGGGGATAGGAAGTTGTTCTTCCTCCGCTTCGATGATCATCCTTCACCAACCGAAGGAGACTCTAACTCTTCTGCAGCACCGTCGTCGTGGGTTTCTAGAAACAGAGAACAAGGACAGGGGAGAAGAGAAGAGGACGAAGAACGAAGAAGAGAAGAAAAGAGAGAACGAAGTAGTAGAGGAAGAGGGAGTCTGAAGGGAAAAATGAATAGCCATAGTGACCTTGGGCATATATATGTGCACGAAGAAAAGAAGAGTAGGGTGGGAAAGTGTGAATCGGCAGTTCCACTAAGCCACACGCACCAATCACAATCAACCAGTCATCACCATTAATCATAATTAATCAACCATTAATTTCTTAAGTGAGGTTAATTAAGTTAATTATAATTAACAAGAAATTTTCCACTTTGCAATTATTATTTTAATGGCTTACTTCCGTTCGGTAATTAATTTATAAATCGGGATGTTACAGATCATTTGTCCTCTAGCTTATGTGAGGGACTGTAAGTTGCTCATATAAGCTATGCAGTTCTCGAGAGGTCTGTATGCTGGCGTGCCCTGCAATAATACATGTTATGTTTTTACCTTAGTAATACTCGTTAATCATCAAATATTGTCCCCAAGCGTTATGGATTAAACGGCTTTAAGTGAGTGATTCCCAGTGGAGATTTGACTTTGAGTGAACAACTCCAAGTAAATATTTGACTCTGAGTGACCGATTTAGAGTGAACATTTGACTCTGAGTGGTCGACTCCGAGTGAAGTTGGTTTTGACCGTGTTACCTGGGAAGTTCCATTATCAAACCTCCTCGTGTTGTTCGGTAAAAGTACGTCTTATTAAAAAATTTTGAGTGATACTTTCGAGTGGAAGCTCTCAGATTGATTCTTCCAGGAGGAAGATTTTCGAGTGACCGTTCCTGTGTGGAAGATTTCTGATTGGTGCTTCGACGGTGCTCGGTTTAATCGTTCCAAACACACTCGGAGTTCGGTTTAGTCCTACAATCCAAGTCTTTATTCGGGTTGGAGATTTTCGAGTGCAACTTTCTTGAGAAGGTGTCCCCAAGTGTGACATTTCTGAGAAGGATAATACCGAGTGAGATATCTCTGATTCCCTGTAGTATGGCACCGAGTGGAGCATTTTCCGGGTGAAACACTTCTGGATAGATACTTTGACTTCGAAGTGAGATTTTCTCAACTTACAGAATTCACGAGTCAGACTTCAATGAGATATTGCCGACTAAATAATTTAAGAGTCTCGCATCGAATTTGAAGTGTTTCCGAGTAAAGAATTCCAAGGGAGAATATTTCTGAGTGAGGAATTCCCAGGAATACTTCTGAGTGAATTCGATAACGATTGATTCTTCAATAGCAACCGGCCAAGTCTAGAAGTCGTACTCAAAGTTCGGTTTAATCCTACAATCTGAGCCTTCAGTCGGTGTTGGATTTTACCCATTCACCGACCTTCAAATGGGGTTCGGTGCAATCCTACAACCCATTTCCTGAGGTTCGGTTCAATCCTACAACCCAGGTCTTCACCGACGTTCGGCCAAACCTACTAGTCGTACTCGGAGTTCAGTTTAATCCTACAATCCGAGCCTTCAATCGGTGTTGGATTTTACCCATTCACCGTTCTTCACACTCGGTGTTGGATTTTACCCATTCACCGGCCTTCAAATGGGGTTCGGTGCAATCCTAACACCCATTTCCTGAGGTTCGGTTCAATCCTACAACCCAGGTCTTCACCGATGTTTGGTCAAACCTACTAGTCGTACTCGGAGTTTGGTTTAATCCTACAATCTGAGCTTTCAATCGGTGTTGGATTTTACCCATTCACCGTTCTTCACACTCGGTGTTGGATTTTACCTATTCACCGGCCTTCAAATGGGGTTCGGTGCAATCCTACAACCCATTTCCTGAGGTTCAGTTTAATCCTACAACCCAGGTCTTCACTGACGTTCGGCCAAACCTACTAGTCGTACTCGGAGTTCGGTTTAATCCTACAATCCGAGCCTTCAATCGGAGGTTCACCCCTTTGTACCTTTGAAGAGGTTCATCGCTAACATCAAATACATTGTTAGGATCATCTGTCCTGAAAGTATCTTTGTCACAACATCGTTGTGCATTTAAATAAAATCATAAAGACAATGAGTGAGTCAAAGAAAGTTTCATTAACTATGAATTACAATACAAAAGAGAGAAAGAGAGCCGAGTCGGGGTTATGCCTCGTTAAACCTTCTTGGTAAAACCCGATTGAAAAAACCCAAGTAAGGAAAAAGAGTGCACACCGTCTTACCGACTAGCTATAACAGCAGAAGATGCTTTTGGTTTTGACGGCCTGATCCCTAATCAATGACCTCTCGGGGGTCCTGATGTTGTTCGGATATAACATCTTGTTGTGCCGACTCTCCAATCACAACTCCCTTTTGCTTTCCAGAAGTAGCTTCTTTGAAAAGATACTGCTTGAGTTTACCCTCTCGGATCAGGGTCTCGATAGTATTCTTTAAAGCCTGACATTCATCTATTGAGTGGCCCTCTTGCTCATGAAAGTCACAGTATTTCTGAGGGTTGCCATGTTTGCGAAGCTGGGGCGGCATCCTGACCCCGTATGAAGTAAGCGTTGGCCAACTGATCTCCCTCAGAATCTGAGACCGCTTAGAGTTTAACGGAGCATAATTGCCAAATACATGTATCCGTTCTTCCTGACTCGGAGGTACAGGATTATCAAAGACGCTGCCTCAGGCCGGTCTCTCCATGCGTTCTGATCTGGGACAATTTTTATCTCTCCGTTGTTGATGTGGCTTTGGGCATTTCCTTTGGCCGCTGTTGCCTCCAAGTGCATTTCTATGCCCACGTATTTCGAAGCTTTTCTTCAAAACTCCTCCAACGTCATTGGAGGACTCTTTGCCAAAGACAAAGCAAAGGCGGATCCAGGCTGTAAGGCTTCGACAATGATATGAAGCTGAATAGCCTCCGTGAGGTTAGGCACCAATGCAGCTTCCTTGTAAAATCTCTTTAAAAACTCCTTGAGAGTTTCATTTTTCCTCTGCCTTATCTGAGCCAAAGTATGGGAAGTCCTTGGAATGTCCCTAGAGATGATGAAATGGCTCTCAGATGAAGTCGCCATTTCTTCCCAAGAATCTATTGACTCCGAGGGTAAACTTTTGGACCAACCAAGAGCTTCCTCCGTTAAGGTTCATGGGAACATCCTGCACATCATATCTTTATCGGCTCCTAAGTACATGGCCTCATACGTGTAAGCATCAAGGTGCTTAATGGGATCAGTTTCTCCGTTATACTTTCCGATGGAAAGTGGTTGAGTCGTTTACAAGTGCTTGGGGATGAGTACGTTCATGAGCCTCCTTGAGAAAGGGACATTGAGCCGGTATGCCCCAGCAGTCATCGCTGTCTGCCCCCTCTTCCTTGCACTGATTCTGTCCCCAGAATCTTGAGTTCGTTCTCCCCTCACAAAAGTAGGGATCTTAGAATACTCGAGGGTTGTAGATCTCCCTCTCGCAGATGCATGGCGAGTATCCTCTGCCTGAGACATCACTTTGTCCCCAGTTCCTCCTTTCTCCCTCCGTAACTCCATCAACTCCTCCCTGAGTTGCCTGATAACTTCATCTCGAGGATCAAGAGTTTCCACTGGTACCATTCTCCTTGAGTGGGTTGTTGGTCATTCGAAAATGAATCTCCCCTTAGCTTATTGATGGGTCATATCTTCCACATGACCATCCACAAAGTCGCGTCTATCTCCTTCCATGGTCAACTACTAACTTCTGCAGAAAGTGGGAATAACTCTACCGAGTCCCACCGGGCGTGCCAATGATCTGTCCCCGACCGGGGTCTAGGATCTGGTGTCGAGACAGCCTCAAGAGTTGAAAATTGAATGAGATTGAAGACCGGTTGTGTGTATCCGGTCTTTGTGATCTGGCCTCTCAATGTGTGGAGGTCGATCTTGTTATCCTGGAGATCCTTCACACCGACCTCTCACGTTGGTGTGGGCAACAGGTGGTGTCACATGTGAAGATTCTCCGACGCTCAAGTTAGAAGAGTGTATAATGAACTCTGTAATACTTAAGCAGTATAATAGTGAGAATGAGAGTAAGGACAACATAACCTTGCACATGTATTGCAACATGTTATTTATAGTTGAGCGTGGAAGATGAATCGTTGGGTGTAAGTGGGCCCACTGGTTCTAATAACGTGTATAAAGAGACAATCCGAGTGGCCCAGTATTCAGAGTGTGTCAGGAGGGTAGGTGAATTATCAGTGTACTTTTCTGTCACATGGATGAAGGATAATCACCTTTTCTGTAAATTCCGCTAGTGATTATACCCACTCCTGTCGGTGAATGAAAGGGACATATTCCGCTGTGTAGAGTGCCTTTCTTGTTATGACACTGTGACAGTCGGTTATCAGTGACCCAGTGTAGGAGGACGGATAAGTCACCCGATGTCTCGGGTGTCACCTCGGACGACCAGTGTAAGAGAGGTTTGCCTAGTGTGTTGTAGACCGGATTGGTATTCTTGACACCGGTTGAACTCTAAGACGGCTATAATGACTTCACTTTAGGTAAGACCGGATCAACATGTTTACCGACTGGATCATTATCCTGGGATTCCGATTGGCTTCCGGGACGGCTGAGACTGCCTCTTGCTCTTAGGACCGGAATCCAGACCGGATAACCTTAGGGCCGGTATCCAGACTGAATCAAGTATGAACTTTGGCCGTCATAAGGGGCGATGTCTCATTGTAACTCAATTTGAGGTCTACATCGGTTAAGGTCAGAATGTTGACTCAATTCAGTTGGCTATTATTAAAGGACGATGTGGGTTTTATTGAATCGGAATTCAAGTGCAATTGATGAGATTAGACGATGTTGTTTCAAGTTATTATTTGTCATACGTCGGTCACAGGTCAATCGGCATTCTTGAAGAGGAAAAGGTCACACCGGCTCATTGATTGCCAACACCGTCAAACGCCATACCGATTAAGAGGTCCCACCTGGCCCCTACATCGGTGTTCATATCTTTACTTCCTTTTTACTTCAAAAACACGGAAAGCTTCATGTTTCTCTTGTGAAAAAGAAGTAAAGAGGGGCATCTGTGAACACCTCTTTCGGTCTGGCCCAAGTGGAAAGAATTTTAAGAGGACTGAACTTTAACTCCGAATAATCAATTCCGAGTAGAATATCTCTGATTGAGTCATTTCCGAGTAAAATGTCTCCTAGTGAGTCATTTCCGAGTGGAATGTCTCCTAGTGAGTCATTTCCAAGTGGAATATCTCCGATTGAGTCGTTTCCGAGTGGGTTCCTTCCAAGGGAGTTACTTCTGAATGGAAAGAGGCTCTGACTATGCCTTTCGGGCAGAGACTCTTAAGTTCCATAGGTCCGAATGATAATTTCCGAGTGGAATGTCTCTTAGTGAGTCATTTCCGAGTGGAATGTCTCCTAGTGAATCATTTCCGAAGGGAATGTCTCCGAGTGAATCATTTTCAAGTGGAATGTCTCCGAGTGAATCATTTCCGAGTATGTCTCTGATTGAGTCATTTCCGAGTGGAATGTCTCCTAATGAGTTATTTCCGAGTGGAATGTCTCCTAGTGAGTCATTTTCGAGTGGAATATCTCTGATTGAGTCGTTTCCGAGTGGGTTGTATCTAAATGGGTTGTTTCCGAGTGGTTGTTTCCGATTAAAGCCACTCCAAATGAAAAATGGATGACCTTGAATGAATACTTTCCGGTTGGAGATAAATCCGAGTGGAAGATTCTCGGTTGCAGCCACTCTAAGTGAAAAAAGAACTGAATTTGAATAAATACCGCCCAAAGATATACGTCCAAGTGAAGGATTACCGATTGAAGCAGGGACTGGATTTGGGGACAAGTGCCTTTTTCTAGACAAAATTGTTTCCGAAAGGAAGATTCCCGAGTGAGTTGATTCTGAATGAAAAACACTCTGAACTTCGGAAGAGCACTTGTTGAGTAAGGGTGTCTCTGAGTGAACGAACACTTGTCAGGCAAGGATGTCTCCGAGTGGTGTGTTTCAGAGAAGATGGCATTCTCGAGCAAAGAACAGGTGTTTTCGAGTGGTATGTTTCAGAGAAGATGTCTTTTCGAGCAAGGAAAAGGTCTGTCCAGTAATGAGCCTCTTTCAGGCAGACTCTCTCAAGTTTCAAACTATCCCCGAGTGGGATGTCTCTGAGGAAGGCACTTCCGAGTGGTTTGCTGCTGAGAGATGCATTTCCGAGCGAAGCAAAGCTCTGACCTGGAATGAGCTTCTTTCGGCCAGATTCTCAAGTTTTAAATTTATGAGTGAAAAGCAAGTCTGATTTCCGAGTGAATAGGTCTGAATTGGTTAATTCCCGATTAAAGCAGTTCTGAGTGAAAGGCAAGTCTGACTTCAGATGAATGTGTCCGAGTGGATGATTTCAAGGAGCGAAGAAAGGGTCGGTCTCGACTGAATTACTCCCAACCAATATAACCGAGCAAGGTTTCTCCGAATGGTTCAATTCCAGTGATGTGCTTCCAGGTGAAGCTTACTTCCCGATTGAATCAATTTTAAGTCAAAGAAAAATGGTTCTGACTTGTCGGCCAGGGATATAGCCGAGTAAAATATTTTTGAGGTGCCGATTGAATCAATTTTAAATAAGGCTTCCCGAATGAGACGTTCCTAAGTAGGTCAAGCAGAGGGGGTGAACGAGTGCTTCAAGCAGTGGTCTACCTAAAATTATTGGAGCTTTATTGGTGGAATTCTCACTTTCCATATCTAGAACATAAAAATCTGCAGGAAAAATTAAATCATTAACTTTAACAAGGACATCTTCAATAATTCCTGCAGGATGTGCAGAGCTTCGATTTACTAATTGTATAACCACACATGTAGTTTGCAAAGGTCCAAAGGAAAGTGAAGTAAATACAGTCATAGACATAACATTAATAGATGCACCTAAGTTTAGCATGGCATTTTCAAATTTGTTATTGCCTATTATGCATGGAATGGTAAACGTCCCAGGGTCTTTACATTTTTCTGGTATATGTGACAAAGGTTTCTCAATTAATGCAGACACATTTCCACTTATGTTAATCCTTTCATTGCCTTTTAGTCTTCTTTTATTAGTGTATAGTTCTTTAAGAAATTTGGCATATCTTAGGATTTGCTTGATGGCTTCTAATAAAGGTATATTTACCTCTGCTTTTCTAAATGTTTCCAAGATCTCCTTATCCATTTTCTTATTTTGTATAGATTTTTGTCTTTGTGGAAATGGAAGAGGGATATGTTGTTTATCAGGACCAGCTGCAGAAGGAGGATTTGTAAGAGATATATCATTACTATTATTACTTGAACTATCTAAAACTTCTTCTGCATGTTTTTTTGTGACAATAGTATTTTCAGTTTGTTGTTGTTTTTCTGGTCCATGGATAGCTTTACCAGATCTTAAAGTAATTGCACTTACATTTTTAGGATTGACAATTGTCTGAGCAGGCAACTTATCTAAACCTTGAGACTGCAAATGGTTTAAAGATGTAGCCAATTGACCAATCTGATTTTCAAGAGTCTGAATTGTAGCTTCAGTTCTTTTTTGAAAGTTCAAATTATCTACTGATATTTGCTTTATCAATTCCTTCAAATTTGATTTCTCAGTGGAAGGTGCAGCTATTTGTGTAGCTTGTTATTGATATGAGAAGGTTGATAAGGTCTGCTTGGTCCAGTATTTGCCTGAAAAGGTGCATGAGGTTATTGTGAAGAATTACCCCATCTTAAATTAGGGTGATTCCTCCAACCAGGATTATATTTGTTAGAAGAAAGATCATAATTATTATATTGTTGTTGTGGTCTGTTATTGTATAAGTTGGCAGCACATACTTGAGGATTTTCATCGGGAATTTTAGCTTCCTGCAATGTAGGACAACAATCGGTATAATGATCTAATGAAGTACAAATAGAACATACCTTAGCAGGGGTTGCAGGTTGTTGTTTTTGAGACACAATAATATTTTTCGTAAGTGTTGCTAGTTCAGCAAATTTACTTTCCCATTTTTTATCTCCATCATTAGTAGTTTCAATTTCATGGACTCCTCTAATTACTACAGAATTATTTCTAGTGGCATGTTGTTGAGCATTAACAGCCATATTCTCAATTAAAGTTTTTGCTGCATTTATAGTTTTATTTTGCAAAGCACCACCACTAGCTGCATCAACCAAAGTTCTATCCATTGGATTAAGACCTTCATAGAAATATTGTATGAGAAGTTGGTCCATAATTTGGTGATGGGGACAACTAGCACACAATCTTTTAAATCTTTCCCAGTATTCATAAAGATTTTCCCGGTCATGTTGCCGGATGCCACATATTTCTTTTCTAATTGAGGAAGTTCTTGAAGCGGAGAAAAATTTTTCAAGAAACATTTTCTTTAGGTCATCCTAACTTGTAATGGAGCCAGGAGGAAGGTAAAATAACCAATCCTCAGTGATATCTGCTAGGGAGAAAGGAAAAGCTTTAAGTTTTACATGTTCTTCTGAAACCCCTTCAGGTTTCATGGTAGAGCAAAGGATATGAAATGCTTTTAAGTGTTTATGAGGATCTTCACCTGCACAACCATGAAACTTTGGTAACAAATGAACTAAACCAGTTTTAAGCACAAAAGGAACATCTTCCTTAGGATATAAGATACATGATGTTTGATTAGTGACATCTGGTGTAGCTAGTTCTTTTAATGTCTTTTCAGCTATGTTATACAAATACTCAGAAGTTGAAGGTTTAGTTTCACTACTTATGCTATTAGCTAGATTATTATTATTATTATTATTATTATTATTATTATTATTATTATTATTATTATTATTATTATTATTATTATTATTATTATCTAATAGTTTCTTAGATGATCTAACTAATTGATGAAATGTTCTATCTATTTCAGGATCAAAAGAATATAGTGGTTCAGGATTAGATCTAGTCATACACAATACATCTACATGTATTGTTACAAAATACTACAACTATGTAATAAAAGGAAAAGGTTATCATTTTAATTATGAAATGCTTAGAACATATATTTAAAAATTTAAAGATTTTTTATATTTATATTTTTTTTTCAATAGTTGAAAATGAGATTACTAGAAAATAAATAAGAATATAATAAAGTGGAATTTTTTAAATTTTTTTTTTCTATATGTTCACATTGAACCAAACCTGAATATCTTCAACACACCTACAAAAAAAAATGTAAAACATATTAGGTAATTGAATACAAATAATTAGGACCAAAGGACCCCAGCAACAGCACCAAATTTGATACGCTGTCATTGTCGGGTCAAATAAAAAGTTAAATTAATATAGTATAAGGTGAACAACCTTAGTCGTCTCTTGAGGACCTTAGTTCAATTGGTTACACTCAATTTAATTATAACAAAGGGGGGTTTGTGTTGAGATTGAAAGGAAAATTAAGTGATTATATAATAGTGCAAAAAGTAAATTTATGAGTAAGAATAATCAAATTTAGAAACAACCAACCCAAGGAATTAATAAATCTTTAGTTAACTAATCATTGATCACAAATATGATTAAATATAATTAATTTCTCAACCTTGAATCATTTGGAATCCCTAAATGATTATATTCTAGAAAATCTTCTAGAATTGAATTAATGAACTAATAAGAATAATCAATCGATATATTCTTATTAATTACTAAAATAACTTTAAAACCATAATTTTATTAAGTTAAGAAACTAAATAAAAATCTCTTATTTAGTGACTTAATCTTTGTTCTCAAATTGATTATTGATTAACTAACCAACATCAGTTTAGATTATAGATTGTTTAATTATATACCAATCAGTTATACACTTAAATAATCTACCATCATAAGTGTTTGAGAAACAAAGAAAAGTAATTATCTTCAATCAAAATATTAAGAGCAAGAACTCAAAGTTAACATAAAGAAAAATTAAATTCCTTGAGTTGATTTTAAAAGATTAAGCTTCCATGATAATTTTTAACAATGAAAGCTAATATTAAATTTACTATAACTTTGATTATAAAAGTAAATAACAAATAATAAAATTAACTTACTTGATATTGAGGAAGGGAAATGAAAACCATAACTTGAGGGATGGAATATAGAACAAAGAAATAAAGCAAGAGAAAGAACTAAAACTTAAGAAACTAAAGCAAAGATATAGAAATGTAATGAAAACTAAAGCATGTATTTCTTGTGTATCTCTTGTGTATCTTCCTTACAACTTCAAGCATCTATTTAAAGGTAAGATATCATGATACTATACATTCATTTTCTGATCATTAATGCATTTTTTCAACATTGGTGGGCTTGAAATTACAATAATTCAAAAGAAGATAATGGTAGGTGTTGAAATTCATTCTTCTCTTTATCTTCTCCACCTTGCGAGTCAAATATGACTATCTAGATGGCCAAATTTTGAAAAACCTTCAACATGAAAGTTGTAGATCTCTGTCTTATTGAGAATTTGGCATAAGAATGAGGTCATTTGGATATCTACAGCTCTAGATATATGTATTTTGGTTAACTATGTCAATGCTGGTAGGACACATGAAGGCTGATTGATTCAAGCTCTATTTCTTCATTTTTTCAGATGAAAAATAACCAAATATGATCATCATGATGTAGATCTCTGTCTTAGCTTTCCATGGGCTCCAAGATTAGCCCATTTGGATCACAAAAGCCCAAGCTATGGCGAAAACAAGGCAAGATACTCAAGATACATACAAAAAATGAAAATTGAACCATATATACATAATACTTCAATTTAACTAAACAACATAAAACTTAATTAAAATACTATTATTAAACATAGTAATTATATAATAAACCCCAAGTGTAAAACTATAAGAAGTGTATTAAAATTGATTTATCAGTAGACAGAGTTTGATTGAAGGCGGTTACCTTAATCGGTGAATTCGTTTAGATGATACGAAGAGTTTGGGTCTGTTATACGTCCAAAAGAACATTTTTTCTTAGAAGAGGCATTCCTAACCTTTGTATATTTCTTTGATGCACATCTATTTTAGTTTTTTTTTACCAGATTTATTGGATACGAGCTCCTCTTTGATTTATAACAATTGCTTTATGTCCTGAAACACTCAAAATCTTATTAAACATTTAACAACTCATAACCCAACTAATTAAGATGCTTGATGTTGGTTATCAACAAATCTAAGTGTATTTTAAAAAAAAATATTCTTAGTTCTAACATATTCCTTTACCACTAAAACTTCATCTCTAATGCTTTCATGATGTTGGCAATTTTTGTGCATTTTTTATTTCATTTTCCCTAATAATATTCTGAAAGCCTAGACAAAACTGAAACTAAAGAAAACAAAAACTCAAGACAGAAATAATCATGTAGAGCAAACCCTAACCCCTAAATCATCAAAATACAAATAATCACAAGCCAAAGATCTAGAAAAGGGGGAAGGCTACAAAATCCTAACCTACAAACGTTGGAATTCGTTGAATTTACGAACAGTGGAACTAACCCAGAGTGGAACTTATGAATAGTGAGTTCCAGGGAGTAGTGGAACATGCAAGACAGAGGAAGCGGTGGAACGTGTGAGACAGAGGAAGCGGTGGAACATGTGAGACAAAGGAAGCGATGGAACGTGTCAGGGAGCGGAGAACGTGTAATGGCTCAGGGAATATACACTGATTTGTGTTTCAAAGAATGAAAAGTATTTATAGGGAATTTAGGATTTAGGTAAATTAAAATTTAGGAATGAGTTTTTTTTGGCAAACTAAAATTTTAATTTTAGAAGGTTTGGGAAAAACTCTGTTAATTGAGTTAAAAACCTCCCTTAAATATTTAATTTAAGAAGGTTTAAAAAACTCTCTAAAATAAATTAAAAACCTTCTTTATTAAATTTAATTCAGGAGGGCATAAAAAATGTCATAATTTAAATTATATTGTGGAGGTTTTTGAAACCTAAAAAACCTCTGTTATTTACCTATTTTTTTGTAGTGCTAGATACTAACTTCCTATTCATTCAATCATAATTGTTCCTAACCACTAACAAATGTTATATCACTTCAAATAATTTATTTTTAGTCACTAACCACATTCCTAAAGTAAAGGGTACCTTTAGTTCTAAAATCTTAACTTAGATTCTTTAACAAAGTGACATGTCAAAAATTACTAATAACTTCCAATGGCATTTTCTAAACCGAATAAATATCCCTTTAGGTTTTAATATGTTCCAACAAGGTTTTCTAAATTAATAACACATTTATTTCCTATAAATATTTCATGTCCTTCATTTAATTCACCATAATTACTATACTTTTCAACCAATAATTTTCCAACAATCATCATAAATATTAATCCATATCCAACAATGTTTTCTGATTACACTTACTAGACTTATACATTTGTATAATCAATTAGAACATTTTGCCTTAATTTTCCCACTTCAAGAAGCATTTAAAGCTTACTAACAATTCTATCTTTCACGTAAACAACACCAAATCAATTCAAAACACTAATCTAAGTCTCATAATTATTTTAAAGTCATTAGTGAACCATTTAAGCTCTTAAATAAAATTTTTCCCTTAACTTAAAGTAAGGCATCCATTTCTAATTTTGCAATTAATGCATTACCAACATCAACCAACCACATTCAACAACATTTAATTCATTTCTAACTTCCAATTCCAATTAAATTCAAGTTCCTAACAACATTCTAACAACAAACATCAAATTCCAATGGTCTTCTAACCTAGGCTTTTTAATCATCATACAAAATTCTAAAGTTTTAATAGTAATAACATCATTTCCAATAACATTATACCATCAATTTAAGGATTAACAAGTGTTTTATAACTTATCATAAATTGTTCTAAACCCTAACTCAAGAATGCAAGAGACTTTGAGGGGAAAGGTTCCAAGTCCTTCCAATGCTTTTCAAGGGTCCAACAATGCCTCCTTAGCCTTAAAGTTTCAAAATTTTCAAAGGAAAAAGAGAAGGTGATTTTCGGTTTTGGGACATGGGCATTGAAGAGAAGATGAAAATATGAGAAATATGGAGAAAAAGAAGAAGAAGAAGAAGGTCCCATGGCCCTTACCAAGTCTTCTCCTTCATGAAACTTCAAGAATTTTCAAGAAAACTTCAAGATTTACCCATGGTTTCCATGGTTTTCATTTTTGCACAAGGAGGAATGAAGAGAAGAGAGAAAATTCTGTTTTGGGAGAGGAAGAGTGCAGAATTTTCATATGGAGAAGGAGGGGGGAAGAGGGAAAATGAAATTTCAGCTTTGCCATAATTAAAAGTTTGTCACTCCTTGTAATTTTTTTGGTCCAAGGCCCGTTTTATTTTCAAAATCAGATTTGGGATTAAAAAATATGATTCTAAATTAGTCCATTATATGTCATACCCAACCTAAAAAAATTGGAAGAATTTGTCATGTTTTGGCTCGAAAATGAAGCGTTTTAGCTACCCGAGGCTCCCTTTTTGCATAATTAATTGTCTAAAGATTTTTCGGGTTTATTTTTGTGTTTAACATAATTATTTTAGTATTTTCTAATTTTTAACATTTATTTTTGAAACAGCCCATTTAAAGTCCATTTCCAGACTGGACGTTTTCCGACGCTAAAATAGCATCGATAAATTTCAAATAATTCGTGATAAATTCAACAAATGACCAAATTAATTTAGCTTTATTCTTGGGACATAAATAATCATTTCTAATATTTATCTAATGTATCTCTACACATTTAGCTGGTCTCCGCACTTTATCCATACATTTTCATTGGTTAAACGATGACGGTAATTCCCAAAATCGTATCAATTCAAGGGGTGCCCAAATAATTTTCTCTACTTATTTGGGACTTCAAATAATTATTTTCTCTATATAATTAATTATGCATAAAATTTAGAATGTTACAATAGAACTCACCAATGACTTATTAGTTCATGATAACCAGAATCATGGGTAAGAACGTAGGCTTTGGCAAGCCTCCAAAGCCAAAGATTGATTGAACGATGAGAAATAGGTGTGAAGACTTGCTTTTTTTCGTGGTTTTCCATCCATAGGTGGTCTAGTGAGCTCAATTGCTAGTGGCTTTGATGTGCCTTCTTTGGTGAGGAAAAATAGTGTTTGTGATCCATGTAGTGTTCTTCCATGGATCCCTGTAACATCCTAGTTAACTAAACTAGTTAATGATGTGGTGTAGAATTAAAAATTAGAAATTGTTGACGGGTTAAAAAGAATTAAATTAAATAATTGGTGAATTTAATTAGAATATAATTAATTTATTAAATTAATTAGAGGTTAAATGATTGAGGGGTTAAATTTGAATCATGATTGAAATAACAAATTATTAATTTTTGAAGGTAAAGTTACTTAAGAAATTAAAAAGGAAAGAGAAGAATTTGGGAAGTTAAAGAAATGGGAAATGAAATTTTAAAAAGAGCGAAATGACCATTCTACCCTCAACCTAAGTGCAACATAACATTTCCATTGCCTCCTTCATCACGCGGCAAAGAGAAAGAGTGAAATCAAGAGATAAAGTGAAAAGTCATTTTTATGCCTTCGTGTTCCAATTAAGGGTCGATTTATTGCCGGAATTTGAAATTGAATGCGTAATTGGGATCCCGGGAGCGAGGACAGCAAGTTAGTACTCTTCATTTTAAGTTTTCTCATCTTTCTTCTTCTTTCTCTCTCTAGGGCCGTATATTCCATAGTCATGGGTATTCATATTTTCTAGTTTTATGGTACTTTGGAGCTTAAAAACGATTCATATATTGTGGGTGGTGTTAATTTTACGATTTTCTCTTTTATTCTTTTGACCGAACATGGTATTCAAGGGGGGCGTATCAATTTTTCCATTTCATAACATTCAGAGACTTGTAAATGATTCTATCAATGTTGGGTATTTCAAATTCACTAACGGGGCGTGGTTTCAATATTTTTTGGTGTTGAAACAACGATCGGAAGTGTAATCAACGAGGTAGAACTTGAGAACGAGGGTCGAAAGTGATACCGGTAAGCTTCAGAAACCTTAAATTGAAGTTTGGGACTATTTCGATGTAGCGGGCTACGATTTTGAAGGTTTCGATGTTAATTTCAATTCTTTGAATCCTTAATGTTAATGTTTTAATGAATTTTAGATGGAGTCAGCGGTTGATTCAAGGTTACAGAGGCTCAAAGTTGAGGTAAAGGGTGTGTTGGGTTAAGGTTAATGTAGAAATTTGTTTATGTTGTTTGGCGTACAGGAAATGGGTAAATTAGTCAAGTTGATTAAATTAATAATTTTAGTGATGACTGATTAAAGAAGAGTGATGTATTGAATTAATAAAAAGAAAGAGTAAATCTGAAAAGTGAAAAATAATGGGGTATGAGTTTTATGAAATATAAATGGTTATGAATATTGGAAATTATGACTGATAGATGAATTAATAAAGGGATACCTAATTGATTGATAGGTTTATGGAGAATTGAAAATTTAAAATATAGTTTGTGGTGGATACATTGGGGTTGGAAAGTATGAGAAGATAGTAAAAATGTGTAAATATGTGAATTATCTTAATAAAAGAATAAAAATTATGGGAATTGATGTATATTTGAAATTTGTAGCGTATGAGTTTGATAAGGACGATTGTGGTAGATTTAAACCTTGAATTAGGTGGTTAAGAGAACAAACTTGTAAAGTATATGAAAAGAGTATGATATATTAAAATATCAAATCTGATGTAAATGTGTAAAGGCCAATATATGTGATTGAATGATATTGAATGATATTGACGAATGAGGACTTAATTGATGATGTAGATACATTGATATTGTAATACAATTGAATTGAGTAATATGAATAATAACAAGAAATACTAAATGTGTGAGAATGCTGAGAATTGATAAAATGAAGATTGATTATACTGCGAGATCTATGTGATGATAGTTATGGTTATGTGTGATATTGTGAAATTTTACTATTATATTGAGTGACCTGTTGATATAAAATGATGATGCAAAGTGATGTTGAATTGTTATTGAAATGTTAAAGTAGGTGATGAAGAATCGAGTAGATTGATAATTGTGAAAATTTATGACTTATGATAATTATTTGATGATGTATGTGTAATGGATTTGTGTAGTGATTTGTGACAAGTGTGGTTACTATGCCTTAGAGGCTAGGAAAAATTTAATTGAGAACATGTATTGTTGGTCAGGTCTGTGTGACCGCCCCTTTTATTTCAATTAGTGGTGTTTTGATGATTATTGATGACTTAATGATATAATGATTATTGATGGCATGAGATTGAATGTTTGGGTCAGGCCTGAGTAGCTGCCCTAATATCGAGATTGGGCCGGGTCTGTGTGCTGTCCTGATATTGAGTTATGGGTTGGGTCTAAGTGGTCACCCCTTTTGTTTAAAAATAAGGCCTTTGTACTAGTTACTAAAGAGAAAGAGAATTTAAATAGATGTATGTGGCTTGTGTGGTTAAGGATCACTAACAATATATTTTGCCCCTTATTTTTGGCTCCCATGGTCAAGCAGGACCTAGTTGAGCTACTCAGTGGTCAAGTAGGACCCAGTGGTTGAAGTGGAGAACCAAGCGGGCTCAACGAACCAAGTCGGGTCCATGGGGTGTTAAGTAGGAGCCCCAGCTGAAGGTCGATCTTTTTAGTATTCGAATACTAGTGAGTCACCATGCTTTGATTGAGAGTTATTAAGCTTTGTATGATTTGATTGTATATTGATGATGAAATAGTGATTGTTGGATTAAATAATGTGAAAATTGAATGAAATCTTATATGAATACAACTATGGGTGTTGCTAATTTATATTCGATGAATTACTAAAAATACATGAAACTATTTATATTCGATGAATTACTAAAAATACATGAAACTAAGTGGATGAGTATGAATCTGTGGAAGGCCAATGGTAAAGTGATAGCTTTGGTATGTTTAAATAATATTGATGAGATGTTATGAATATGAAGGTGAGTAATTGGTGTTTGATGGAGAAAACTTGTGCCATTGATGTAATGTGTGTATGAGTTAAATGAAATGACGTGGTTAAATATAAGATTGAAATGATGAGAGGTAGAATCTTGACAGTATTTCCCCACAAAGTAGAGCAGGTAATTAAAAATTAATGGAGAAATATTTATCTAGGAAGGTAGCTAGAGTACGTATTTCCTAATATATGTTGATATGTTTCTGTATTAATTCTTAATTCCAGTCACTCACCCCCTTGTTGTGGTTTTAGTGACTGGTGGTAGGTTATAGATGGAACCGCAGAGGCAAACACTACATAAGGCTAGGAGGAGTCAATGCCAAGGAAGGAAATAGAGAATATGTAATTGCTATAGTAGCGAGCTTTGGTGAATTTAATTAACTTAGTTGTAGTTTATAGAATGTTGAAGTTAATTGTGTGTTATATGTTAAGTTTGAAACTGTGGCGATGGTAAATGTTGATATGTATGAGCTTGGTTTGAACTATTTGCGATGATGGTGTTTTATGAAAATTGATGATGATAGATTTAGGTATAAGATTGGAAGTATGCATGTTGTTGGATTTCATATATGTGCGGTTGGCACGGAGCCATTTTTGGTTGATGATTGATACATAACTATGATTAGCAGGTATTGTGACTTATGTATGGTATATGTATGCATGATATTGATGAAATTCAATGGCATGTTGTAGGCATGTGGTAGTGATAGTTTAAAGGTTAGATGAAATATGGAAGACACAAAATTACGTGAATTATTGTCAATTGGATAGGTGATTTAGAGTTCCGACGGGTTTAGGAACCCCTAGAAAGCATGGATAGGTCCATAACATCATTTAGAAGTTGCTTGTAATGGCTAATGCCCAATCGAGTAAAGATTGAAGAGGTTTAGGCATTGTCATGACTTGAAACTGTTCAAATTGCATTTTTATGCATATCTCATTCATATGATGGAATTTTGACAAACAAACTGTGTCAGCAGATTTGGAATAGGGAAACATAGTGTCCATGAAGTTTGGTGGCAATCAGAGTTAAAACGGGCGAGTTAGGTAGGCCAGAAGTTAGCCAAAATGTAAAATTCTACATAATTTCTAGTTGTGTTGATGGTAATCAATTACATCATATATGTAATCGATTACCGATTACTGAAATAAGGGAATATGCATTCTGTACTCTGGTAATCGATTACCATTTGGTGTAATTGATTACCAAAGCTAAAATTTAAGTTTTTGGGGCTATTTTGAGTGACGTGACTCTTAGGTTCCTAGTGTTTATTGTCATGGACATTTCCAAAGTGAAAAATTTACCCTGATTTTATTTAGACCCTGGATAAATATTAGAATCACTAAGGGGATGTTACAATCCCTCTCACTTTTCTTACAAATAGTAAGAGTAAATCATGGTAATCTAGCATGAACAACTTCTTTTCTTTAATGGCCTATATGTTTTGAATTTAAACAAATGTTAATTAAGCATGCAATATCATAAACTTATAGCATTCATGTAAAGAAAATTATGTTCAATTACTACATATAAAAAACTAAGCTATAAATATAGGCAGATGATTGAAACCTTTCGTTAAACATGTAAAGGGCACCATTTAAATTGAAAATCTCCCTAGAAGAAACACCTTTTCCTCACAACAAAAGAAAATCAATTAAACTTCAATTTTAAAAAAAATGTACTAAAACACCATAAATAAAATAAAAGTGTAGCTACCTATAATGGTTTCTGCTAGTTCCAAAATTAGCTTTTCTAAGAATAAGGGTATGGAAATCTAAAATAGCTTTACATCAATGCCCAAAATGAAGCATCTTCTGAAATGCTTCATATAGGTGGTGGCCCTTGATGCAGATTCATTAAATGAATACTTTTGACAAGTGCATTAATCATTTAAAAAGTAGTAATTTGTATTGTCCCACAGGGATTATGTTAAGTACCGCAACTTAGAAGATACACTAGTTGAACCTTCACAAGTAAGCAATTTACTTTTTTTAGGTTTTTTGAAATATATTTGTATTTTTTTGTTTTCTAACAGTAATATGGCAAACAAAGTAATATGAAGTGATAAGAAGTATACTAACAACATATTGGAATTGATTTCATTTACAATTTCCCTTAAATTCGCATAATTGTTACATTGGATTCAGTTAAGGCAATGTTCAATTCTCACAGATGGATAGTTCCTAATTCCTTTGGCAATTATCACTAATTCAACACAAATCAATCCTAATCTCTTAAATATTAATTTTTACTTAATTTAATTGTGAAAATTAAATGAACACTAACTATTCACCTAATTCCTTAGGCCTGAAGTAACTAGGTCAGCAAATTCTAACCTGAAGCATTCACCATGATTCCTCTCTAATGAACATCTCTGAATTAGGTATTGGATTTCCCAATCCAGGTAGGTAAACTCAGAATTTGTCAATGTTCAAAACTCACCTCAACTGATTCCAATGCTTCTAATTACCTGAAGAAAAGTTCTATTGCAGCTTCCATCAATCCTAATCCTAGGGAATTTAGCCACTCATGGAGGAAAAGAGATGGAATACAATGGGTTGCATTTTCAAAAGATGAGAGAATTTAGAAAAAGAAATACTAGAGAGAGAGTGAAATCTGGAAAATGAAATATGAATTAGAATCTATGCATCAAGTATCCCTTGAGTTAAAGTAGTCTTACATATATATATACTAACTAACTAACCTAAGCTAAGATTACAAAACTACCCTTAATGAATTAATAAATAAGTCACTTAACTTAGCTAAGTTACAAGTGTATAGGACCCAATTGGCAACTCATGGCTCACACACACACGCGTACCCACACTGGACTGGCGTACGGGTACATTAGCATTGTGATCATAATCCAGTAGCTTGGCGTGGGCACACTAGATATAGGCATATGTACATTAAAGTACTGCCTGGTCAGGCCTAGTGTATATTTCCTTGGGCGTAGGGACTTGCTAACTTGAGCGTAGGCATGTTCAAGACCCTGGTTGCATCAATGAACCAACGTATGAGACGCAAGCTTGGGTGTAGCTACACTACCCTTTTAGAAAGGTCTAATGGTTGGGTCTTTGCGTAGCGTAGGTGCATGCTGGGTGGCGTACCTACGTTAAGATGGTGTCTCGCTCCCTGATGTTCATGATCTTGCCTTACACTGGGTTGAGCATAGGCATGCTCAACCTTTGATGCTCTTCTAATACTTGCACTTGGGGCGTGGGACTATGCTAGGCACACATAGTCACATTGGGATCCTGATTGGTCTGATGGTTGATGGCACCTCTTGCATGCATGTACCTTAGCGTGGGTATGCTAACCTTTTGGAACTCATCTTGGCACACCAGCTTCCCCAGCGTAGGGCCACGCTCATGAGGCGTTCCTACATCGGGCTCTTGGTCCTGCATATGCATAACAACACACATCCTAGCGTACCTACACTAGACTTGGGCATGGTTACGTTGGGGTTAATGGCACCCAACACTTACTTTGTTTAAATGAAAATACTTTGTGTTTTTAAATATATGTTTAAAAAATCAATGTCGTAAAAATACGAGATAAACTAATCTATGCGCTTACTTTCCTTCATAATTTTATAGTATTGGTGTAGATGAAGTACATCATACAACGCCACTATAAAATTATTGCATAATTTTATCAAATAAAAATCTTTTGTTTTTAAATATATTTTAAAAAGAAATAATTCCAAAGAAAAGTATGAGATAGAGTAATTTATACACTTATTTTCTTTCATAATTTTATAGCATTGGTGAAGATGAAGTACATCATACGATACCACTATAAAATTACTGTATAATTTATTAAATGAAATTATTTTTGATTTCAAATATATTTTTAAAAAACTTTAATGCCAAAGAAAAGTATGAGATAAAGTAATCGCTTACTTTCCTACATTATTTTATAGTATTGTTATAGATGTACATCATACAACATCACTATAAAATTATTGCATAATTTTATTTAATAAATAAAGTTTTTTATTTAAGATGAATAGTTCTCACATAAATATTCTTAAACTAAATTTATTTTTAAATGCTTAAAAATATGTTTTGTTAGTCTTATTCATAAAAATAGTTTTTTTTTACAAAGATAGATCTCAAACAAATGTTGTTGATCCAAAATTTGATTTAAATCACCATAAACATTTTTATATTTCTTGATTTCTTAAGATGAAAATAAATAATAAAATTAAAATGATTTATTATTATTATTTATTTTTATATTAGAATAAGAAAAAATGAACAATAAATAAATAAATAAATAATAATAATAATAAAATAATAAGGGGTTGGTTTATGGTGGTGATAATGGTTGTTAGGTGGATGGTGAAGTCATGGTGATGATGTTTCTTGGTGGTTGATTTTTTGGGTGATGGTTGTTGATGTTGATGGTAAGGCCATGGTGATGGGGTGGTTGTTAATGTGGTGATGGTAGAGAGGGAACAAAACCAAACAAAAAAAAATAAACAACAAAAAAGAAGAAGAAAGAAACAAAACTTAAAGAATGAAAGAACTTACTCGTTTCCAATTCTTTAGTGGTGGCTTAGTCGTCTTGATTTTATAGACGCTCTCATAATTTTAATGGTGACCAGATGCTCTTTTAATTTTAATGGTGACCAGACTCTATTAAATTTAATAGTGGCTAAACTTTCTAAATTTAACAGTGACTAGCCTACTCTTCTCTCAATCAATGTGATATTTATAAGGGAATCTCCAATCCTACTAGGAACCCTAAAAGAATTTGACTTTGTCTACCTTTGACTCATTGTCCTATCAAAATAGCAATCTTAACCCATTCCTCCCATGAAAAGTAACTAACCCACTCTTCCTTAAATATGGTCATTTTAAAGTATTCAAAGGATAATAAAATAATAATTAAAAATGAAAAAAAACCAAAAAAAGATGGAAGAAAGAAAAAAATAAAATAAAAATAAAAAGTAATTAAACAAAATCCAAAAGAAAAATGAATAAATAAATAAACAAACAAAAAAAGGTTGACTGGATAAAAATTAGTGTCAACAACGTATAAAGGGTGTTAGAATCAGACTCCCTTATTCCAATAAATTTAACATCCTATTATGTATGGTTATACATTAAATTAAGTTAATGTGACATAAAAGTTAATTGAACCTAGTCTCTTAGAGTCTATTTGGTTTCCATTTTCATTTTTTATTTTCAATTTTAACTACAAAAGTGTCATCATGTTTTTTGTTTTAAAAAAATTGTACAAGAAACACTAGAAACAACATTTTTTTCCTATTCTCACTTTTTCTTGTACAAATTTTTGAAAATAGGAAACATAATACTAATTTTGCATAAAAATGAAAACAAAAAATGAAAACGGAATGAAAACAAAAACCAGACAAGCTCCTAGTGAATATATTCTAAACCCTAACATCAAATTTCGATCCTTTAACAATTCAATGCTAGGATTTGCATTAAGAAAAAACTTTAATCATCATTAGAACCAACTTTATCCATAAAGAGAATTTAATGCGTATTTCATCCTTAGAACTTTAGTGGTAAATCAAACACACGTAAATAACATTCTCCCAAATCGAAATATGCATTCGGAGTTTAGAAATGAAATGGTAACATGATATTAATGAATACACATACATAGATATTCACTAGAAAGTCATAATAAAGAGTGAGTTATGTCCAATCCCAACTAATAAAGGGTTTAGTCACACATTTTCATAGGAACTAACCCTAAAGACATCAAAATACAAGAAACCCTAGAAGATAAGCTTTCCAAGGTCCTACAATGACTCTAAAGACTTCAAAGCTCTTTTCCGTATGCCAAAGATTGTCCAAAAAATATGTTTGAGTAAACCTTGCTGCACATAGCTCACCCCAATGAGCTACTTGCTTGTTGGGGGCAACATGACCAAAATTTGACCTACTCAATCCAACGAGCAAGCACGACAAGGTTGGATCGGTTTGAAAGTCTGAATTTTTCAAGGTTTTTAAGCTCAACTCAAAAAAGTTTAAATTCGATATAGGTCAGGGTTGGATAGGTTCAAAAGCCTGTTTTGTCACCTATATTTTTGTTTTAGAAAAAGGGAGATGGTTAAGATTGTAAACGTAATGATGAATCTTATTTTAGTAAGAACATTTATATCATATAGGGTTGACACTCTTAATGAAGATTTTTACAGTCTATAATATTAAAACCAGATTACTTAAATAAGGAGAATCAAACATGTACAATTTGAATCAATCATATTTATAAACATGATAATGAATATATTATCATGTTAGGAAAAGATAAATAAGAAATTTACTTATGTTATTTTTTATTTACCAATATTGTTCAAGTGTTCAATAAAACTCATCTTTTTTGTACATTATTTTTTCTTATTATTTTGGACAAACCAAACACATTATAAACTAGCTTTCTAGTAGACAAATTATTTAATACACTGAGTTATTTTGGTGTTTTAAAACACCAGCTCGTGTTACCTACCACCGCTTCTAGATTTTTTTTAATAAGTAATGATTTAATTCCAGATTAAGGACCAGACACCCAAACAGACGAGTCTACCCCTGTTATCATGTCTTTTCGATCATTGGCTTTTTTCGTAGTGGCGGCGGGGGCAAATACAAACCATAGGAATCTGATTCTACACTATCCTTTGCACTTTATGACCCCTCCATTTAATGAAATCAAATTCAATAAAATCTTCTAAACTGGTCTAAACTGAGGTCAACTATCCGATGTGGGACCAGCCACAAATGTCAACTGTTTAGAGTGATTTATACATAGGTACAGTGGGTATTTAATATTGTGTCCTTTATCTCAGTGGGAGAATAAAGGTCTTGAAGTCTTGGAGATCCTGCACACCAAGCTTTCGCGTTGATGAGGGGCGAAAGGTGGTGTTACCTACGAAGATTCTCCCACGCTCAAGTCAGTAACTAACAATGGAATACAAGGTTTCTCAATTGTAAGTTTAGGAATGAGTGTAACATACCAGAGTAGTGAAAATGTTGGTATTTATATACGTGCATGTGGAGAATGAAGAGTCCTTAGGGTTAGGGGACTAATAATACATTATGCAGTGTACAATTCTAACACACGACACGGGTGGCTCCACGTCTCTTGCGAACATTCCCCGTACCTGTACCTTGTACTTTTTGTCGGGTGACATGGAAGCTCTCTGGTTTATGAGTCGCTGACCTGAATATACCAGTATAGAAGAATGTCTAATACGGATTTACAGTCCGAAGGATTACCTATAACACTGATAATGAGCATGAGAGCAGATGAAATTACCCTCATGTCCATGCACCGGTATCGAGACCAGATTATTTTCCCCCTAGCTTATTTAAGGGACTGAGTAAGTTGCTCATATAAGCTATACAACCTCACCAGAGTCACTCTTACGGATATGGATACCGGGTCTGATAGTCTCTCTCTAGAGTTTTCCTTTTGTAGTTATGGACACCGTCATCAGACAACATCTTGCTTTTGCATGCGAAACTTAGAAACTTTTTGAATTTCGTAACTCCTTGCATTTAAGATTTGTAACCCCCAGATCTTAAGCCGAGACCAATGATGAGCAGTTATTGCCATTAACACGTGATCGTTACTCACGAGGATTGTCAACCATCACGGGTTGTGGGTACTGAGCCTAAAACTCACAAATTCAAAAATTTTGGCCTATTAGATTTTAACTTTTCATGAAACGACGCCACTTTCGTGCGCATTTGGTTGAAACGACGCCGTCATGCACCCTTGAGGGGTTGTGTTTTTTGACAAACGACGTGCCCCCTGACCGATGGTTGTGCCCTCTCCATAGCTATAAAAGGGGGACTCAGGCATTTTCTGGAAATCACTTTGCTCCATACCTAAAGAAACTCTGCTCAAATCTCTCCCTGAAGAAGAAGTTGCTTTTGCGCCCTTAGTGAAGTTCTTCACCATCTCTCATTTTCAAAACTTTCTTAGGTAACCACCTCCTTCCTCTCCTCGATTCCATTCTTTTGCATTAGTGTAATCACTATGCGTTCTAGGTGAGATCGTGCTGGTCCCGTTCATAAAGGGGGAAGATTCCCTGTAAGGCCCTTAGGTTATTAGGGAGGAAAGATTTCTGTAAATCCTTCGAGGGTCGGGCCTTGTTGTCCAACAAGGGGGAACACATCTCAGGTGAAGGATAGTACTGCCCCCTTCGGACTCCTCCTCTAGCTCAGGGGCTAGCCATTCTTCTGAGAACGAGGTGAGTGTTGATTGTTATCTCTCTGATGATGTAGCTTTTTACAGCAGTTCCCAGATTTTTAACCTTGTTATACATAAAATGGCTGGCAAAGGAACTTCTGGACCAACTACTATCCTTAAGACCACCACGGGGTGTAGAAATGTGGTGGCACACTGGTTGAATTGGGTGAAGCTCCAAGAGATGCACCCCTATTACTGGGTAGAAGACGAAATTCATGAAATGGCATCCCAGCATGCCAGAGAAGACAGAGGAAGACTAACTCCAAGATTCACAGTGTTCGTGGAAGAACGACTGAGAGAACGGTTTTCGGTACTTGCGCCCCTACCCAGCGACAGAATTTGCCACGCCATGCCGGATAATCACTCAGTGTACATGCATGACTTTGCTTTCTTAAACTAGGGGGTGCGCTTTCCTCTAACAGAATTCCAGATAGGGGTACTAAGGTTCTTGTAGTGTGCCCTTTCCCAAGTATATCTAAAAGGATTGGGTCTTTATCGCACTTTGGAGGTCCTAGGAGAGCACTTCAATTTCAAACCCACGAGGCGATGTTTTTCTACTACTGCCAAGTGGTGCGCCGGACGAATAAAAAGGGCGAAATAAGCTTTGTCACTCTCCGGTGTAACTCAAACCTAGTAAACTTTGAGGCATACACAGAGTCTGCTAAAGTGGATGGTAGATCCTTCAAACATTACTACACGAGGATCTGAGTTCAACCGAACAAGCCGGTCTTCTGGAAAGCTAAGGACGGCCTCACAAAATTCCCAGTGAGCTAGACCCATGACCACTTCTTGCTCACTTCTCAAGCTTACTTTATAGAAGTGCATGAGCTATCTCCCCATTCTGTGATGGTGTTAGTCGCCCTTGAATCATACTCTGCATCTTGTGAAGCGTTTTCTTGTAAGCATCTTTTGGGAGGAAATTTCATTTGGAATGAATATCTTAGTAATTTACAATTCCTTGCCCTTAATTTACTGTGTCTGAAACTAACTATGCTTTTGTTTGTTTATGCAAAACAAATAGAAGGGTTGTCTTCCGCCATGAATAAATTGAAGTCCATGATAGTTGATACGCGTCTTTTGTCTGGAGAAAATGACATTCAACCCAAGAGGAACGCCGTCAAGGCATAGACTGAAACATTCCTCCTGACCTCCTCTGTGACTGGTGAGATTCCCTTGGTTGAGGGAAATGACGAGGCCAGAAAATCAAGCAAGCAGGCTGGAAAACCCCAGGCCAAACCAGAAAAGAAGAAAAAGAAGAAGAAAAAGAAGAAGAAGAAGAACCGCCAGGATGCCGGAGCGGATGATATAACACCCCTGATTTTCCGGACTCGAATCCGATGTAATCAACATAATTAAATAATAAAAATATAAGTAAATTTTTCACGTTCGAAATAATTTCAAAACACCATCACGACTACATCAAGACTCGAACCACAGAAAACCAAAGAGTGAGATTTGATAATCTATAACTGGATTATTAAATAGTTTGCCCATAATGGTATACAAAATAATAGAGTTTACAGCGTAAGAAGAATGTGTATATCGGGCATACGCCTAGTCCCATATATGAAGATATAAGAAAAGGCTCGGCAGAGCATACAATGGCATATCATAAGCCTAATAGACAACCATCATCTTTTCACATAATTTCATGAACATACAATGCCTAAGATATATATACATATACATATCTATATGATCATGCAACATACATCTCCGATATCCATACTCCATAATTGACCACATTCAATTCTATCTCAATATCATGTATCATCAACACTTATACATTCCCAAAATGGGCTACATGTCCAATGTCACTATATTCATCAAATGGGTATGTATCCCAATACTCCAAATATCAATATATTACTCACATATCTAGCCATTTACAATACATCCACCAATATCTATAATTTTTCACACTATCATATACATTTTATTCACAATACAATAAATTACAATCGTTGTCGACCAAGGCATTCCATTACCACTATTTACCTTCCCAAAGACTTTACTTTACAAACATCCTCGTCCCATGATGTTCCTGCATCAATGCTAAAAAGGAGACCATATGGGAGAGTGAGTTATACATTTCAAATGACGATATGAATACAATTGAGATTATATGCATATGCATATTAACATCATGTATGCTTTGCTCAACATATCAATAATCATAAATACTTATGTTGACTATATATATATATATTTCATATTCATTTTTTCAATTCATAGCAAAGCAAACACATACACATAACATCCCTAATGCCATACTAGGCCATTATCAATCTCATCAATAAATCTTATCTTTTCTCAAAGCCACAACGGCCAACATCATCATTACCAATCAAACATAAACACGCCCATCATCTCGTTGGGCCATCACATAAATATCATCGTATTCATTATCTTACATCGTATTCATATCATTTATTACTTTTATGTGGTCTTTTAGGTACTCAATTACCCATCTCATCAACACCATACCACAATCTCAATCATCATCAATCATCCTCATATTCTGGCATATCTCCATGCTATATGCAAATACTCTTATAGCTAATGCATATGCACAATGGAATAGACAATAAATACGGATCTGACTGTGGGAATAAACACCAAATTATGGGTCAAGCATGATTCATACCATGCCCCTACTGCAGTAGTAAAATGTGTACACATATATTCATAATGCATGCATAATCACCAAATTTTACTGGTACCAAACTGCATCGCCCATAATGCAACGCCTGGCCATTCTCACCATGACCGCGGTAAACAACATAATCAATATATGGTGTTACGGGCCGGCCATATCTCATATCATGGCGGCTGTGATCCAATGGACCACCAGGGTCACCTGCTCATCAAGAGCCACCTCCCACAAGGGTTGGCCACATGTAGCTCCCCGTAGCAATACATGGGCGGCTTCGTGACTTACACACCGAGTCACAGGGGAACAACAAATTGCTCATGCACTGAGCCACCCTCCCACTGGGTCGGCCGAGGGAACTCCCCTAACGTTCCAACATCGGCGGCTATGATATGCCATGGATGCAATGCAATGTAAATCAAATGCATTTCTCACACTGTGCATCCTAAATGCCACTCATCAAACATCATCATCATAATCACCAACACCACCATATACATCTTAGTGGATATTATCATTGTTGGTTTTAGCCATTGTTTTCAAGTTTTGAGTGTGGCATTTTTATCTCAATATATCATTTATTATACATACAAGTCACCACTTGCAAACAACCATAATGGCATCACAACATCGCAAATCATCATTAATATTAGTTAATCTTTCATCAATACCACCGCATAATCATTTAGTGGATTTTCATTTCATTTGTCATTGCCATGGTTTCACAACTAGTGTGGTAATACAATAATTTATTAATACAATTCAAACCACACATACAAGCCTATGCTTGTATCAACTCAATGACATTCACAATCATCTATAATAACAATCATCCTTTATTCAAGGGATTGATCAACAACATCAACCATCATTACCCCTAATACAATCTCTTATTTTTACATAATAAAGGGCTTTTAAGTAATAATAAGCTCATGTTAACTTTCAATACTAAGACATGAGAAAAGCTCACTTTTAGTCTTAATAATAGTGGGACATGTCACAAATATCGCCTATTAGTCCCAATTTGACCACCATAAAAAGTTGGGTTCAAAACCCTCTAAAACTTGAAATTTTCAACGCAGTGGGTTCGGTATTTTTTGCCTAATAAGAGTTAGATAACTCCAAATAAAATGAGACTAATTATCACACCTCTGTAATACAATTATCTACAACTTTTATGAAGAAGTCAAAGGCCAAAAATGTCGTTGAGATGCCCAAATGGGCCAAAAATAGCAAAGGAAACTTATTGAGCAATCCTGTCATAATCGATTACGATAATCGATTACAGCTGGAACAGAACACTTGTAATTGATTAAGACCACCTCTGTAATCGATTACACCTGAAGCTAATCAATTTTGCCTAAAACAGAACACCTATAATCGATTACGCTCACCTTCGTAATCGATTGCGCCATACCAGAATGCAAAAATTGTGTAGAAAATGCATGATTTTAGGACTTCTAACCCCTCTAACTTTTCCATATCAACTCCGAATGTTACCAAATTTTGACCCCAACTAAATTACACCATTTGTTACGCGTGGCCACCAGTCTCACTTAAAAATTCCTTAAGATGAGTGACTTATGCATATAAATGCGTTTTACCCATTTTAAGTCATTTTAATGCAACTCAAGGGTCATTTCTCACTTAAATTGACCCATTCCAATTTCCACAAGTTTTAATTCATATATGGAAGCTATTGGAACTACCCTATGTCATCAAAACCACATAAAACTCTATTTGACCCCTTCACTTCCATGATTATACATTAAAATGCACTTTGTAGCCAACAATCATGGCCAAAGCTATTTAAACTACCTCATCCATGTTCTAAACAATGCCAACAAGATTCAAATGCACAATTGAGGTTATGTATCCTAATTTTATGCCTTATAACCTCTTGGATCAAAATATGACCTATCCACTTGTTCAATATCATGCAAATCCACATCATATACAAAACATAACATTATGTTTCTCATACACACAATTGCCAATTATGACATCCATCACATTATTAATTATCTCATCATTCAATATAATCATGGCAACGCAAGCATGAGCATATTCATATACTTAATCATCAAACATTCAACTCATGCAATTGAAATGCAAACTTCTCTCCTACCTCGAGAGAAGAACCGCAATCCAAGCACTCTGAATGCTCCACTTCATCGTTCGAAGTAGAACCTACATCTTGCACACATTCACACATGCAATTAATAAGCCATCATAACACATCATTTCTTAAAACTCATTATCAATTCCTAGAGTTGTCTAAACTCAATTCATACGCTTAGGTTAGGCTTCGAGAATTCTTTTCCCAAAACCAAGATTCTCTAAGCCTCAAGGGTTAAACAAATCCAACAACAACAACATCATGACCCTTATCCATAAGGCATCCAATATCTCATGTGAATCACTTAACTATCATCATAATTTATTCAAATCCTTTATAAGCTTCTTGGCCTCATTCAATACCATCATCAATCAACAAACTCTTGAGATATTCATCATGGCCTAACTACTCATCAACTTAAGTATCCCTTATCAATGGTTTTTAACTATTATTATCACAATAACAACATCTTATATTCATTCTCAACCCAACACCTCAACCCATCATTCCTACATACATGCATATATCATCTTACACAACCTCATGAACATAGTTTAAAATATCATCAGCCTCATTAATCAATCCCAATGATTCTAAAGATTCATTCCCTTCATATAAATCATTTTAGAGTATTCAAAACCATCAAAATCATTAATTTAACCAAAACCCCCAAATCATCACACTTAAGGTTTTTCATCAAAACTCAATGACCATTTCTAATAACCATCAATCTCCATCATTAACAACACCCACACACACATTATCATGGGTTTTCACTAAAATCACTTTCATGGCATTATTACCCATTTCCCTCAATTCCTATTATTAGGGTTCCATTAAAAATCTAACAACCATCATAAATAATCATCATCTTCCACCATCAAACATTACATTTTCGTGTACCTCTCTACACCTACACAAAAACACCTATTTATCACACCCTACCTTTTGGTTTTGCCTAAAAATGGTTTCTAATCCATAACCCATACATATTTTACACTTTCCTAACAAATAAACTCATAACCAATGGCATAAGCTCAACAAAAATGGTGAGGAACTTACCTCAAGCCAAGGAACAAGTGAGCTTCCAAGAGAGGGAGGATGGGTGACGAAAATAAAAGAAGAAAAGGGGGAGAGCTTCCATTAAACATCATTTTTTTCAAGCTCCATAGAGAAAACAAAATGAGGGAGAAGAGCACACCACCCTTTAGGGATTTTAGGGAAAAGATGAGGAGGAGAAATGAGGAAGAGGAAGAAAAGAGTGTCTTACCTCTTTGGAAGGAGAAAGTGTCGTGAGAGTGAAGAGGGAGTAAGGAAATTAGAGTTAAAACTTAGACTTTCATTAAAACTTCTCCATTTTATGACAAACAGGATCTCTGTTCGGGCTCAATACTAAATCCAAAAATTATTCCGAAAACATATTCGGATTCCCAATAATATTCTTAACAGCCTTGACCAACGGCATCTCAATCGGAGATACTTGGTCCGACACACATATTTTAACCGGGTATAATTTTGTCTCTTAAAGCCTCAATAAATTATAAATAATCCTTATAAATCTCAATTTAATTATTTCAATATTTTGAGGCACTTATTAACCCATTTATAATTATTTAATATTTATTCATCTCAATTAATCATTTTTATAAAATTTGGGATGTTACAGAGGAACCTCATCACCTCTAGCCGGTAAAAGACAGAAAATGTTAGAGGCAACCAAAATGACCAGTGTCTCAAAGAGGAAGCATGTGGTGACCACGACTGCAACCACACCTATACTAACTACTGGGACAAGGCCTACACCAACTACTGGTCGCTCCCAACCAGTGGTGTCCAGCTCCCCTCCTACCACTTCATTTTTGACGCTCTTCCTCAAGTTTGAAGGGCCATGCCTGCAACACTTCCGAATCCAACCTACAAGCTGAGCTGACGTTTGAAGTTTAGGAAATCAAGGAGGCCAGTGAAGCTAGGAGGTGGCAGTTGGCTGAACTGTCCAGCCTCACCAATTCTCTAGGTAAGATGGCGGATAGCGTCACTGAGTGCCAAGGTAGAACAACTAACAATCGTCTCCATGAAGGACATGGCCATTATAAAGCTCACCGAAGACCACCTAAAGAAATGCAAGGAGTACGCCGAACGGCTAGAATCAGACATCGGTGGGTTCAAATACACTGTAAGGACACTGGAGGGAACGGTGTCCAAGCTGCAAGAAGAGGCCAAGGAAGTTTCCCAGCTGAAGTAGGACCTTAAAGCAAAAAACAAAAAATCCGCTAAGCTGAGCGAAGACTTGGAGGCCTCAGAGGCTAAGCATTCCAAACAAACTGAGGAGTGGGCCCTGGGGGAGAAAGAATTGCTTCTTCAGATTGAAGATCTAAAGCTAGAAAGTTCTAACACCGACCAGCTCAAGGAGGAAAACACCAGGCTGAGGGAGAATCTAGCCGCTACTACGGCCCATGCCAAAGAAGCTATAGATATCTGTACCCAAGTGGCAGATGAATCCTTTGGGTTAGCTATGCGTCAAATCTTTTCCAGGAATCCCGACGTGAAGTTCAACCTTAATAGAATGCATCCTTTTTACAAATTTCACGGAGGTAAACTGGTAGCTGTGAAGGATGGCTGGCATGTTGAACCTTCTGATTCTCCATATGATATGCTACCCTTACCAGAAGGACAAAGCATGAAACCCCTTCCAGCTCCCGGGCTTGAAGGAGCTGAAGGGGAGAACCAAGATGGTGACACCGGAGGAAGTGGGATCCCGGAGGATAAGGCTGGTTATGAAGGCAAAGCTCCAAAGGATAGCCAAACACACGAAGAAATTCACAACGATGCTCATCCCTCTTAGATTTTTTATTTTAGCAAATGCTGTTGTGTTCCGAGATCAGCTCTGGTATAGAACAACTTTATCTGACATATATATCTGATTTTTTTGCTATGTCAATCTTCTTGAAATTTCTTTACATACCTTACTAAATTATTGACGAGACTTTTACCTTAGAGTTTTCTCGTAAAGGTTTTGATTATTTGTTGGCTTCAATTCTTCGTTTTAACTTAGGCTTACGTGTTTGCTCACACGAAGCCGTTCTTTAAAGGTTGCTTCATAAAGCTATATAAAAACAATACTTGCACCGCTTGTTGGGGTCCGGTATGGCCTTAAATAAGGACCAATCCTCGCCGCTCTATGGGGTAAAGTTATTTGAGGTTTCGCTCGTGGAGTTATATCGTCGATCATAGTGTATGTGATTGAGACTATCCGTCCAGAGGATTATTCGTCTTGGCCAATTACAAAATAAGTAATTGGAGTGCCACTCGTCGGGGTCTGGTATGGCCTTAAATAAAGACCAATCCTCGTATCTCGTTGAGGCTATTTTCTACGCCGTTCGTAAGGTTATGTCGTCAATTAGGAACTAAGTAACTGAGACGAGAGATTGACTTGCACCCTATATTGGGGTTCAGTATGGCCTTTAATAAGGTCCAATCCTCGCCACTCATCGGGGTGAAGTCTCGCTGGGGTGTCGCTCATAAAGTTATATCGTCAATTATAGAATGCGTAATTGAAATTATCCGTTTAGAGTGTCATGTTCACACCATTCGTAAAGCTTAAAGACATAAAGTAAAGAACAGCAACAAGATAAACTATAATTGATAATAGACTTTCTCATTATAAAATGAATAATGTACAATTGAAGCGTAGTTGGGGTCATGCCTCATTAAAACCTTCTTAAGAATAACCCTATGGGAAAAAGCTCAAGGTAGGAAAAAGAGTACATGCTGGCTTACTAACTAGCTGTAATAAACTCTTAAATTCTATGCGTTCTATTTATTACGAATTGGTGTGCCATCCAGATTCTCCAACCGGTATGAGCACTTTCCAGCAACCTTAGATACACGATAGGGACCTTCCCAAGTAGGTGCCAACTTGCCCTAGTGCGTGAATTTATTCCCCACACTAGCTTTTCTCAACACCAGATCTCCAATATTAAAGGCCCTATGCTGGACACGTTTATTGTATCTTAGGGCGGCTTTTGCTTTGATAGCCTGGTCCCTGACGTATGCCTTCTCCCTGAGCTCTTGGACAACATCAAGCATTGAGGCTAGATTTGCATTATTATTCTCCTCCGAAAAGTATTCGACTCTTGTTGAGGTCATTTGGAGCTCCACCGGTATCATAGCTTCCACTCCGTATATGAGACGGTATGGGGATTCATTCATTGAAAAGTGCGGCGTGGTACGGTAGGCCCAGAGAACATGGCACAACTTATTTGTCCAATCACCCTTGGCTTCTCCCAGACGCTTCTTGAGGCCCTTCAATATCTCTTTGTTGGCTACCTTAGCTTGACCGTTTGTCTATGGATGTTCGACAGATGAGAAAATTTGGATTATCCCCAATCCTTCCAGCAGCTCTGTGAACTTCTTATCAGTAAACTAGGTGCCCTTATTAGTCATAATCCTTGTTGGTACCCCAAACCATGCTATAATGTTCTCATACACGAAATGCCTGGTCTGGGCTGAAGTAAAATGCATCACTTGCTCCGCCTTAATCCACTTTGTGAAATAATCAACCCCCACAATGAGGTACTTGATGCCCCCAGGAGCAGTAGGGAATAGGCCCAAGATGTCTTAATCCCTATTGGTGAAAGGCCCAAGGCACCACAGAAGTGGATAGCTCTTTAGCTGGTGTGTGATGAAGGTTTGCAAACCTTTGGCAAGGATCACACTTCTTCATAAACTCAGTACAGTCCTTTTTTATCGTAGGCCATCAATAACCAGCCCTCAGGATTTTCCTCATCAAACTTCATCCTCCACAGTGATGTTCGCATTGGCCTTCGTGTACTTATTCCATGACATCCTTCACCTCGTTCTCGTTGAGACAACAGAGATAAGGTATAAAGAACCCTCTTCTAAATAGCATACTATCCACCATTATGAAGTAAGGCAACTCCCCCTTTACTCTTCTCCTATCAATTTCATCTGTGGGTAGCTGTCTATTAGCCAAGTACCAGACAAAAGGGACTACCCATGAATCTTCGTTGAACACGCGATAAGTTATTGCCATGTACGATAGGGTCAGGGGAATATTAGGAGTGGTCAGAGTGCTTTGGACCACAATGGTGGTACTCCTAGGTTGCTTCATGCTGGCTAATCTTGAGAGGATATCCGCCCTGGTGTTCTCTTCTCTTGACACACGCTTAAACTCCAACACTGTAAATTGCTCCTTCAACTTATTCATACAATTTAGATACAACTGGAGTTGAGGCTTGTGGATTTAGTATTCACCCTAGATCTGTGAAATTACCAGCTGTGAATCGTTGTAAAGGGTCACTTTGGAAGCTGTAATATCTAATGCGGCTCTGACTCCAGCAAGACAAGCTTCATATTCAGCTTGGTTGTTGGAAGTTTTAAAGTTAAAGTGTAGCAAAATTTCCAAATGCACACCATCATCACTCTCAATCACTACACCTGCACCACTCCCCTTGCTATTGGATGAACCATCTACGTAAACTGTCCAGTGAGCCCGAAGTGTGGTTGGATTTGCCCCAGTCATCTATACAACAAAATCTGCTAACACCTGGGCTTTTATGGCACTTCGAGGTTCATACGACACATCGAACTCTGACAGTTCAATGGACCATTTAATCATCCTCTGTATGAGGTCTGGCTTGCTCAACACAGAGTGAAGCAGGAGATCCGTCCTCATGACGATGGGGTCCACATGAAAATACGGCCTAAGGCATCGAGAAGCCTAAACCATAGCGAGGGCGGCTTTCTCAATCTTCTGGTACCAACCCTCAGCACCCTGCAACGTTTTACTCGTAAAATACACCAGCCTTTGTCCCTCCAGTGTCTCCTTATACCAATGCCACCCCCAAAACCTTATCAAAAATTATTAAGTAAAGAATGAGAAGCTCCCTGGGGTCAGGCTTCACCAAAATAGGAGGTCTGGACAATACCTCCTTAAGCTCTTGAAAAGCTTGCTCTTGCTCCTGCCTCCACTCAAACTTCTTGGACTTCTTCAATATTTTGTACAAAGGGAGGGACCTGTGCACTATCTTAGGCATAAACTGTGCCAGGGCCGCTACTTTTCCGTTCAAGGACTGAACCTCTCTCAGGTTCTTCAGGCTTTACATGTTTTGAATAGCCTGGAACTTGCCTGGATTTGCCTGTATGCCGCACTAAGTCAACATGAAACCTAGAAACTTCCCAACGGGGATAACAAAAGTTCACTTCAAAGGGTTCAGCCGCATATTGTACTACCTTAGACGTGTGAAAACTTGGCGCAAATCCTCTATGTGATCACCCCCAGCTAGGGTCTTGGATATAATATCATCAATGTACACATGCGCCAGTTTGGTGTGCATGCCCTCGAACACCTTATTAATCATCTGCTGGTATGTGGCCCCAACATTCTTCAAACCAAAGGGCATGATGGTGTAACAGAACACACCGTGGTCATTGACGAATGCCGTCTTCTCCTGGTCCTCCTCCCATATTGGGATCTGGTTGTACCCCGAATACGCATCCATAAAGGAAAGGTATTGGTAACCAGATGAGTCATCTACCATATGATCAATGTTTGGGAGAGCATATGGATCCTTTGGGCAATAACGGTTCAGATCAACGTAATCTGTACATATTCTCCACTTTCCGTTGGCCTTCTGCACTATCACCACATTGGAGAGCCAAGAGGAAATACCAAATTTCCCTAATAAATTTGGCCTTCAGCAATTTCTCTGTTTGCTCACAAGCTGCCTTCTGCTTTTCAGGGCCCAATCTTTACTTCTTCTAGGAACCGATCTTGTCTCTAGATAGACGGATAACTTGTGGCAACAAAAGTTGGTCTCCATCCCTAACATGTCAACAGTGGTCCATGTAAAAAGGTCTTTGGACTCCCGAAGAAGCACAAGTAGACGCTGCTCTATCACAGCTTCTAACTTGTCATTGATGTGCATGACCTTCTTTGGGGTATCCCCCAATATGACCTCCCTGGAACCACCATCCGGCGTGGGATTTAAGGGGTTGAGCGAATCAATCTTCAATTCAGCCCTTGGGTCAAGATCAATTAGGCTAACAGACCCAACCACGGTTCCTCTATCGTTTAGCTTCCTCTTCTTGTTGAATGCCTCTAGCTTCACCATGCTAAGGCTCAGGTTATAACAATACCTGGCCATCTCCTAGTCACCTCGGATGGAATAAACATTATTGTCCTTATCGATGAATTTGATAAGGAGGTGAGGTGTTAACACTATAGCTTCCATGATGTTCAGCGTGGGGTGGCCTATGTTGCTGTTGTAAGGTGACTCCACATCAATCACCAGCACCCTGGACTTCACCGTCCTAGCTCCAAGCTCGCCTTCAATTGACACCAGAGTGTCAAGATATCCCTTCGTGGGCTGCTTCGCTCTGTTAAAAGCTGTCAGTTCCTATGTATAAGGCTGTAAATCAGAGTCATTAAAACCCATTCTTTTAAAATAGCTATAAAATATAAAGTCACAGGAACTCCCCTGATCCACAAGGATCTTTTTGACGTCCTTATTCTCGATAACAGCTGCAATGACCATGGTATCATTACCTCTAGGTATGGTTAGGCCAAAATCATCATTAGAAAAAGAAATAACTGACGCCAACACACCGTCCCTGAATGGGCGGTTATCTCTGGGCTTCCCTTGAACAGATAAAATCATACAATGATGATTCTTCCTTGCAGTGATCGATGCACCTTCCCCAGTAAACCCTCTAGCGATCATATCAATTACCTCTCGTCGGCCTCGCTGTTGTTGCTGGGGTTCCTTCTCCTCTTAGGCTATCTCAGTGATAACTACTCCCTTCTACTTCTCAGCAGTAGTGAACCTCTTCATAGGACCTCTACTGTTATCACTGTCCTCATCACGATCACGACCACGCTTCTCCATCCGGTCTGGCTCATCAAGGGACCTCTCCTTAAAGAGGTATTGCTTCAGCTTCTCTTTGCAGATAAGGGTCTCCACAACATCTTTCAATGACCTGTACTCCTCAGTAGAGTGCCCCGCCTGTTCATGGAAATTGTTAAACTTGCACAGATTCCCAGACATTTTCAACAAAGCCAGCCTCCTGATTTCGTAAACACTAAGCATTGGCCACCCCACTTCTCTTAAGATCTGAGCCGGTCTAGTGTTGAGTGGGGTGTAGTTGCTAAAGGCAGCCATACGCTTTTCCTGGTGCTGAGATTGAGAGTTCCTAAATCTGTCCCTCTGGAAAATCCTCTCCGGCCTCGCCCTTTCTTTTTCCTTATGGCCTGGGGCACCTGAGCAATAGGCTTTGCTCTTGCCGCTGTGGCCTCTAGATGCATCTCGATGCCAACATATTTAGAAGCCTTCCTCTAAAATTCCTCAAATGACAACGAAGGGCTCTTTGCCAAAGACAATGCAAAGGTAGATTTAGGCTGAAGAGCCTCGATGAAAATATATAGCTGTATGGCCTCTGTGAAATTAGGGACCATGGCTGCCTCTTTGTAGAACCTCTTCAGGAAATCCTTCAGAGTCTTATTCTCTCCCTGCCTAATCTGGTAAAGGTGTGTGACGTCCTGGGAACATCCCTGGAAATGAAAAAGTGATCACTAAACGTCGTTGCCATTTCCTCCCAGGAGTCTATTGAGCCTGACAGGAGCCCTTTAAACTAGCTAAGAGCTTCCCCTATCAAGGTGCGAGGGAACATGCGACACATCACATGCTCCTCAGCCCACAGGAATATTGCCTTGTAGGCATAAGCGTCTAAGTGCTTACTTGGATCCTTCTTGCCTGTATACTTCCCTATGGAGAGGGGTTGGGTAGTCTGTAAGTGCCTGGGAATAGGCACATGCATCAACATTTTAGAAAAAGGGACGTTGAACCTATACGTCCCTGAAGCTGCCACTACTGGCTCCTTCCTCCTATCAGTTACCTTATCACCAGAGTCCTAGGTTTGCGACCTCTCCTCATACGTAGGGATCTTAGAATACTGGTGAGTAGTGGACTTCTCTCTCCCTGATGCCTCATGGGTCTCCTCAGCCTAAGACACCACCTTCTCCTTAACCTGCCTTCTATCCCTCCTTAACTCAGCCAGCTCCTCCCTAAGCTGCTTGATAATCTCGTCACGGGGATCAGGTATTCCCATGGGCATCATCCTTCACGAACTTCCTATAGGTTATTCATAGACTAGACATCTATTGACTTGGGCAGAGACATCCTCCATGTGCCCCTCTGGAAAATCCCTAGCATTACCTTCCATGGTAGATGATAAGTGTTTTAGAACACTATTTTTTACTGTTTAAATTATTTAAAATTAAAAGTTTATTGTATCAATTTCCTAAAAAAATTTCATAGTTTCTGTTTTCTTTTCACTATTTTTTTTAATGTTGTGTTTTGTCTGAATTTATTTAAATAGAATATTTAAAAATATTATTTATAGAATTGGAATAATTATGGATTAGTGCTAAAATTTAGTACTTCAAAATTGTCAAAGAAATTAAATTATAATTCCATTTCTATAAAATAAATATTTTTAAATATTTTATTTAAATTAATTAAAGTATTTTGTTTCTCCAAATGCAAAATTAAATTGATACACATCCATTATCTCTTTCTTTTTCATGTTTTACTTTTCCTCCAATAAATGAATTAATTCCTACTTTTGATATGTCTTTAACGTAAATGCATAGGCTGAATGGTAACATGGAAAGCTTAAATTAATCAAATTTCATTTCTTCTGCAGCATGAATTTCACGTTGAAGGCACTCTCCAAATGCAAGGTCAATGTATCAATTTTTATTTAATGAAAAGCCATGTTCCACTTTGCACCTCCAATAATTCCTATGGCTACCAAACATTCCACTTCCTAATTATTTTAATACAAAAAGCTTCTACCATTCTTCAAGTGCATTCTTCAATTTTGACTAAGTCAAATGCCTTCCATTTTCAAAGAGTCCCATAATTCAATTTTGACTTAGTAAAAATTGAATACAATGGTAAACAAAATTTCTCTCTCCATGTGCAGGTTGAATTTCAAATCACAAGATTCTATCTCTTCTCCTAAATCTCACACTGGAAAGCTATGCAAAAAGGGGTCCCTTTGATTTGATTAATATATCAAGGCAACAAAACATATCACTTTCTCTTCCATTTTCATGCTTCAGCTAGCAAAATTACATCTCCAAGTCTCCTTGTTTCACGTTAAATGCCAAGGGAAATGGTTCATGTGCTTCTAATTTTTTATAAGCAATAAAGCATCTCCCTTCAATGAGACAATTCACGCTACAGCAAAAGTAATGGTGCCTAAATATTTAATCAACTCATGGCTTCCCACTTGGACAAAAAAATTCTACACGGCCAAAGCTTGCAAACTCCACTCATTAAAAATTAAATCCATTCTCCCTTGTTTCAAGGATGTCACAGCTAAGTGGAAATTATAAGCTTAGTGGATCAATAAAAAATTCTTGATGAGATGAGCAACGGGCTGTATAAATAGGAGAGAGCAGAGAGCCATTGGACGGACAGCAGCTAGGAAATTTAGAGTGATTGGCACTAGGAAAATAAGGAAGAAATTAGAGAGTTTTAATTGGTCTAGAAAATTTATTTCTCTATTTCTTTGTTATTACTTTGTAAAAAAAGGAGTGGTGAAATTGAGTGTTTCAATTTGTGTATTGTGGGAGGATTCTACAAATACAACAAGGAATTACAGTGGTAAAATTATTTGGCTTTTTGGAGAAACTCGTAACTCTTTATTTTTACCATGTGTTCTATGTTTTATTTTCCTTCCATTGTGTATATGAATTTTAATCACATCATGAGTAACTAAATTAATTATCTTGTGATGATGGGGGTGTGACAATATTTTATGTTAATATTGTTTTGACTTTGAATTAAATAAACTTTTGTTTTCCGTTTAGTTCAAATTATGCTCAATGCTCTTAGTAATTCCTAACAAGAACCTAAGTGATAAAACTATATACTTGCGGGTATATTAGTAAGTTTGGGTAATTAATAAAATCGAAAGATTTAATGTTACTAGAAAGCTTTTGAACTAAGCCTAAGATTTTGAAATACTTTTTGTGACCACGGTAAAACCGTGAAAGTAATCAAAAATCTTTTGGGGAATAAATAAGTAATTTTCACAAAACAATAATTAGCCTTTCTTAAGGATTAAATGTGGTTCTCCATACATTAGGTATATTAATAGGATTCTGAAAGGAACATATTAATCAGCTTAAGGAAAATCTGTCTTGGAAAACTTAATTTGATTCTTATTTATGAAAAGTTAGAATTATTAGCATAAAATAATGTTTTGATCCCCTGGAATCCCAAGATACTCTCAACTCTGATTTTTAAGTGTCTAGAAAATTTTGTTTCTGTATTTATTTTTATTCAGTGTAAACTTTGTTTTGTGTTTTATTTTACAAAAACATTAAAAATCAATCGTGTGGATAATTAAATTTCAATATGCCGGTACTTTGAAAACAGTCCCTGTGGATACGATAATCTTTTATATTACTCGACATAACCCGTGCACTTACAGAGCCCTGTCAAGTTTTGACGCCGTTGCCGGGGACTGTTGTCCCTTAAATATTGGCAATATTGAAATTCGATTAGATCATACTTGTTGATATTCTTTTTATTTTATTTTATTTTATTTGTTTTGTTTGTTTCTTTTTCTGTATATTTATTTTAATATTTTTCTGTATTTTTATTACGCTGTTTATTATTTTGTATTTTCTTCTTTATTTTGTGTATCTGTTGTTGTTTTATTTTTGTGATTGTTTGTTTTATTTGTCATTTATTTTCTCTTTATGCGACGAAGCCGTAGTGTCGATCAAAACTTAGGATTTGACCCTGAGATAGAACGTACCCTTAGAGCTTTAAAAAAACAACAAAAACAACAAAAACAACAAAAACAAGAAAAAGAAAAACAAATGGCAGACCAAAACATAGCCGTAAGAGATTTTGCTGCTCCAAGTACAAATGGAAGAGGGTCTAGCATCCTTAGACCCACAGTGGAGGCTAACAATTTTGAATTGAAGCCTTCACTACTCTCTATGGTTCAGCAGAACCAATTCGGAGGATTACCCTCTGAAGATCCAAATCTTCATCTTTAAATCTTTCTTGAATACTGTGACACCCTGAAAATGAACGGAGCCACCAATGATGCTATTCGCTTGAGGCTCTTCCCTTTCTCCTTAAGAGATAAAGCGAGGGCGTGGTTATACTCTCTTCCTGAAGGATCCATCATGACTTGGGAACAATTGTCCAGTGCTTTTATCAACAAATGGTACCCAAGGAACAAGACCGATGTGTTGAGAAAACATATCATAAATTTTACACAAAAAGATAATGAATCCTTATATGAAGCCTGGGAGAGATACAAGGAGATGCTGAGAGAATGTCCTCACCATAGGATAGAGAGGTGGTTGACAATCCATATTTTCTATAATGGACTAACTTCCACATAAAAGATCTCTTTAGATGCTACAGCTGGAGGAGCTTTCATGAGCAAGAATATGGATGAAGCAACTAACCTAATCGAAGAAATTGCTCAAAATACCTACTAGTGGTCTTCTAAAAAGAGTTTACCTTCAAAAACTCCCGGTAAGTATTCTATTGATGCTATTTCTTTACTTACCGCTAAGGTTGAGGCATTATCTGTTAAATTCGATAAGTTAGGAGCAGGTGCTACTAACATTGTCTGTGAGTTGTGTGGTGTTTCAGGTCACAATATCTCAGGATGTAAGCTTGGAGTAACTCAAAATGTTGAACAAGAAATGCATCAGGTGGATGTTATTGGAAACTATAGTGGAAATTATCAAGGTAACTACAGACCTCCACAAGGTCCACCTGGCTTCCATAATAGGTCACCTCCATTCCAAGGTAATCAAAGTAACTACAAACCTCAACAAGGACCCTAGATTCCACAAAAATCAAAGCTAGAGTCTTTGATAGAGACATTTGTAGCTACTCAACTTAAATAAAATGATGAGTTCTCTAAGGCAATAAAGAACTTAGCTTCAAAAGTGGATTCTCTTGCCACCCACAATAAAATATTAGAGAATCAGATTGCCCAACAAGCTTCTTATTCTACAAGAGCACCAGGAACATTTCCTGGAAAACCTGAAACTGGACCATCCAACCATACCATGGCTGTCACTCTTAGGAGTGGTACTCAATATGATGGTTCAGTTGGCAAGATTGCAAAGGAGGTGAACGAATCTTTATCTCACCCAGTGATTAAAGAAGAGAAACCACAAGAAAAGAAGGAGGAGGTTAAGCCATATCAACCTCCCATTCCATTTACTCAGCGCTTGGCTAAAGCAAAATTGGAAAAATAATTTGGTAAGTTTCTTGATGTTTTAAAGAAATTATATATCAATATTCCCTTCACAGATGCTTTGCAGCAAATGCCCACATATGCGAAGTTCCTAAAGGACATTTTGTCTAACAAAAGAAGACTGGAAGAAGATGGTACAGTTGCACTTACTGAAGAGTGCAGTGCTCTAATTCAAAAGAAGCTTCCACCCAAGCTCCAAGATCCAGGTAGTTTCTCTATTCCTTGTATGATTGGTGACATGAATATAGATAAAGCATTGTGTGATTTAGGAGCAAGTGTGAGTTTAATGCCATTATTTGTTGCTAAAAAATTAGGATTGGGTGAGCTAAAACCTACTAGGATGTCTTTACAGTTGGCTGATAGATCTGTCAAATATCCTGTAGGAATTTTAAAGGATGTTCCTATTAAGGTAGGAAAATTTTTTATACCTGCTGACTTTGTTGTGCTAGAAATGGATGAAGATTCTTTGATTCCTATTATTTTAGGTCGACCATTTTTAGCAACTGCAGGTGCTGTGATTGATGTTAAGAATGGTAAGTTGTCTCTGACTGTTGGAGACCAAAAGGTTAATTTTAACTTGAAAAATGCTTTAGAAAAACCTTTTAATAATGATGTTTGTTGTAGTGTGGATTTTGTAGAACAAGTGGTAAAGGAAGCAACCCTTCCTAATGACCCACTTGAAACTATTTTCATGATTGAGCCTGCAGGAATATCTGATTGCTCTGAGGCCTCACTAAAACATGATACTGAAGTCATGTGTGACAAAGTAGTAAGCCCCAATGTGGAATTAAAGCCTTTACCATCTTCATTGAGGTATGAGTTTCTTGGTCCTAATTCCACATATCCTGTGATTGTTAATGTTGAATTGAATCCATATGAAACTGACAAACTTTTAAAACAACTTAGGTTGTATAGAAAGGTAATAGGTTATACAATGGATGATATCAAAGGGATTAGCCCTTCTCTTTGTATGCATAGGATCACTGTAGAAGATGAAAGTACACCTATAGTAGAACCACTTAGGAGGTTAAATCCAAAAATGCAAGAAGTGGTTAAAAAGGAAATTTTGAAATTGCTTGATGCTGGAGTCATATATCCTGTTGATAGTAGTAAATGGGTAAGTCCTGTTCATGTGGTGCCTAAAAAAGGGGGAATAATTGTAATTGAAAATGATAAACTTAAATTGATTCCTACTAGGATTGTCTCTGGTTGGCACATGTGCATTGATTATAGGAAGTTAAATAGCGCCACGAAAAAAAATCATTTTCCTCTCCCTTTTATTGATCAGATGCTTGAAAGACTTGTGAAACACTCTTATTTCTGTTATTTGGATGGGTATTCAGGTTTTCATCAAATTCCCATTCATCCATCTGATCAAGAAAAGACTACCTTCACTTGCCCTTATGGAACTTATGCTTATCGGCGTATGCCTTTTGGTCTTTGTAATGCACTTACGACTTTTCAAAGGTGTATGCAAGCAATTTTTTCTGACCTTATTGAAAATGTGATGGAAGTCTTTATGGATGATTTTTAAGTGCATGGTTTGGATTTTGATAACTGTTTAACAAATTTATACCAAGTCTTGCAGCATTGTGAAGAGACTAATCTGGTCTTGAACTGGGAAAAATGCCATTTTATGGTAAGAGAAGGCATAGTTTTTGGACACTTAGTGTCTGAGAGAGGTATAGAAGTTGATAAGGCTAAAGTGGAAGTGATTAAAAAATTGCCCCCACCTACAAATGTGAAAGGTATTCGGAGTTTTCTTGGACATGCAGGGTTTTACCGTCGGTTCATTAAAGACTTCTCCAAGATCACAAAGCCTCTTACAACTCTTCTGGGTAAGGATGTGCCTTTTAATTTTGATTCATCTTGTATGGAAGCTTTTTGCAGGATTAAGCAAGCTCTAATCTCTGCCCCCATCGTGCAACCCCCTGATTGGGAACTCCCGTTCGAGTTAATGTGTGATGTGAGTGATTACGCAGTGGGGGCTCTGCTTGGGCAACGAAAGGACAAGAAGCTTCATGTAATTCATTATGCCAGTCGAACGCTGGATGATGCTCAGGTAAATTATGCAACAACCGAGAAAGAATTGTTAGCCATTGTCTTTGCTTTTGATAAATTTAGATCTTACTTGGTGGGTTCACATGTTATTGTTTACACCGATCACTCTACCATTAAGTATCTATTAAATAAAAAGGAAGCAAAACCTAGGCTGATTAGGTGGATTCTAATATTGCAAGAATTTGACTTGGAAATTAAGGATAAGAAGGGTACTGAGAACCTGGTTGCTGACCACCTATCTAGGTTGACATCTGAAAAAGTAGAAACAGATAATGTTCCCATCAATGAATCTTTTCCGGATGAACAACTCTTGAGTCTTAGTATCCAATGTGTTCCTTGGTATACTGATTTTGTGAATTTTCTTGCATGTGGTATCTTACCTCCTGACCTTAGTTTTCGGCAAAGGAAAAAGTTTTTTGCAGATGTTAAACACTATTATTGGGATGAACCCCTCCTATTCAAGCAATGTGGTGATGGTTTGATTCGGAGGTGTGTTCCACAAGATGAGGTCCATGCTATCCTGAACCATTGCTATTCTCTTTCCTGTGGAGGGCACATGAGCACCTCCAAAACAACCTCTAAAGTTTGACAAGCTGGGTTCTATTGGCCACATATTTTTAAGGATGTACGTAAGTATGTTCTAACTTGTGATGCTTGCCAAAGAACAGGTAACATTGGTAAGAGACATGAAATGCCATTGAATACCATTTTAGAGGTTGAATTGTTTGATGTATAAGGTATTGATTTTATGGGACCCTTTCCTTCCTCTTTTGGAAATCAGTTCATATTAGTGGCAGTTGACTATGTATTAAAATGGGTGGAAGCCATTACTTCACCCTATTCTGATGCTAAGAATGTTATTAAATTTTTTAAGAAAATAATATTTCCAAGGTTTGGGGTCCTGAAATGTGTTATAAGTGATGGAGGGTCTCATTTTATTGAGAAAACTTTTCAGGCCCTCCTAAAAAAATATGGAGTTAGGCATAAGGTTACTACACCTTATCACCCACAAACTAGTGGACAAGTTGAGGTATCCAATAGGGAAATTAAAAACATTCTTTAAAAAGTGGTAAATACGTCACGTAAAGATTGGTCTATTAAGTTAGATGATTCTTTATGGGCATATAGAACCGCATACAAAACTCCTATTGGAACCACACCTTTTAAGCTAGTATATGGGAAGCCTTGCCATTTACCTGTTGAGCTGGAATATAAATCTTTTTGGGCTGTTAAAACTCTTAACCTTGATCATAAGGCTACAGGTAAGCGCAGGTTGCTGGAATTTAACGAGCTGGAAGAACTCCGTTTAGATGCATACGAAAATGCCAGAATTTATAAAGAAAAAACCAAACAATGGCATGATCGTCACATCCTACGGAGAACATTTAATCCAGGTGATATGGTTTTATTGTTTAATTCCAGATTGAAGCTTTTTCCAGGTAAACTGAGATCCCGATGGTCGGGACCATTCAAGGTAACAAAGGTCTTTCCCTTTAGAGCTGTTGAGTTATGGAGCAGGAAATCTGGTACATTTAAGGTAAATGGACAGAGAGTAAAGCAGTACTTGACAGGTCAGCCAATACAACAAGCAAGTGACTTGGACTTGTTTGATGCTCCTGATGAATAAATCCAAATGGTGAGAAATCTGGCTGAAGACTTAAAACTTAGCACTGATAGGGAGGTAACCCTATATATTTGTTGTTTTATTTTGAATTTGAAAAAAAAACTACGTCAAATCCTGGTTTGGGGTAATTACAGGTAAGTTTTCTTATCCTTTTATCATTCATTTTAACATTGAGGACAATGTCAAATTCTGGTTTGGGATGGTAGATAAGAAAACTTAACTGTTTTGTTTGTATTGTGTGATTGTTATTTTATTTTGCATGTGTATGATTTTCCTTGTTTTATTTGTCATCTTGTAATTTACCATGATTGCATGATAATCAACTTTGAACATAAAGCTAAAGTATCTAAGGACCCCAAAATTTTGAGTAAAATTTTTAAAAAATTTGATTGTTTAAATGCCAAATAAATGTTTAAACGAACCTTATGTGATTTAAATTTTCTTTGAAAATACTTTCCATGGTGAGACTTGAGCCAAAATGGGTAATTTATCAAACAAATTTTCAAACCCATATTTTTTTGATTGAGTGAATCTCGTAGTCATCAATATTCTAGAACTTGTTTTTCAACCGATTCAAAATGGTTTTTGATTGCATGTCTTAGGATGATAAAGGCACAATTAGGTCTTATTCTTAAGCCTCAGAATTTTACACAATTTGACCCCTAGTTGCCCCTTTAGAGCCTAAAAGTGAAAATTTTTCTTTAAAACCTATTCATTTACTGATATTCTCTTAATGGTGAAAAAGTTAGAAATTTAGTGGAGCAAAGAAATAAAAAGGACTTAAGAAAAATATGTTATGGGATGCAAAGAAAAGCAACAAAAAGAAGAGAAAATCAAAAGGATGATATTGAATGAATTGCAAAAAAGTCCAAAAAAGGTTTAAAAATTTGCTCTTTTAATTTTCTGAATTTATGATGGTAATTTGAATCATTCATGACTGTTTAAGCCCTTTTGTATTCATTTTCTTGATATTCCTACCTTGACAAATATGACCCATGGCCCCGTTACAACCCTTTGACAAGACCTTTTGACTTTGACATGCTTTCTATCTATACTGTAGAGTTTCTAGTTGATTAACAAGCTTATGGTAATATTTTTGATTATGATGATTTAAGTGATACACAAACCATGAAACACTTGAGTGAAAATTGTGAGAAGAATATCCTCTACCTTGACAATGAAAATAGAATCATATAAGAAAAATTAAAATTTTGGCATTTGAATAAATTTCTTCCTCTGTTTTGGGTTCTTTAGTTTACTAAGCTAAGTGTTGTCTGTTTCTTATCGTGTGAATATGGTGATTGTTTGAGGACAAGCAATGACTTGGTTTGGGGTATTTTGATAAGTGTTTTAGAATACTATTTTTTACTGTTTAAATTATTTAAAATTAAAAGTTTATTATATCAATTTCCTAAAAAAATTTCATAGTTTCTGTTTTCTTTTCACTATTTTTTTTAATGTTGTGTTTTGTCTGAATTTATTTAAATAGAATATTTAAAAATATTATTTATAGAATTGGAATAATTATGGATTAGTGCTAAAATTTAGTACTTTAAAATTGTCAAAGAAATTAAATTATAATTCCATTTCTATAAAATAAATATTTTTAAATATTTTATTTAAATTAATTAAAGTATTTTGTTTCTCCAAATGCAAAATTAAATTGATACACATCCATTATCTCTTTCTTTTTCATGTTTTGCGTTTCCTCCAATAAATGAATTAATTCCTACTTTTGATATGTCTTTAACGTAAATGCATAGGCTGAATGGTAACATGGAAAGCTTAAATTAATCAAATTTCATTTCTTCTGCAGCATGAATTTCACGTTGAAGGCACTCTCCAAATGCAAGGTCAATGTATCAATTTTTATTTAGTGAAAAGCCATGTTCCACTTTGCACCTCCAATAATTCCTATGGCTACCAAACATTCCACTTCCTAATTATTTTAATACAAAAAGCTTCTACCATTCTTCATGTGCATTCACGTTGAAATGGTATTTTAGAAAGGGTCTCATTGTTCAATTTTGACTAAGTCAAATGCCTTCCATTTCCAAAAGGTCCCATAATTCAATTTTGACTTAGTCAAAATTGAATACAATGGTAAACAAAATTTCTCTCTCCATGTGCAGGTTGAATTTCAAATCACAAGATTCTATCTCTTCTCCTAAATCTCACGCTGGAAAGCTATGCAAAAAGGGGGCCCTTTGATTTGATTAATATATCAAGGCAACAAAACATATCACTTTCTCTCCCATTTTCGCACTTCAGCTAGCAAAATTACATCTCCAAGTCTCCTTGTTTCACGTTAAATGCCAAGGGAAATGGTTCATGTGCTTCTAATTTTTTATAAGCAATAAAGCATCTCCCTTCAATGAGACAATTCACGCTACAGCAAAAGCAATGGTGCCTAAATATTTAATCAACTCATGGCTTCCCACTTGGACAAAAAAATTCTACACGGCCAAAGCTTGCAAACTCCACTCATTAAAAATTAAATCCACTCTCCCTTGTTTCAAGGATGTCACGGCTAAGTGGAAATTATAAGCTTAGTGGATCAATAAAAAATTCTTGATGAGATGAGCAACGGGCTGTATAAATAGGAGAGAGCAGAGAGCCATTGGACGGACAGCAGCTAGGAAATTTAGAGTGATTGGCATTAGGAAAATAAGGAATAAATTAGAGAGAGTTTTAATTGGTCTAGAAAATTTATTTCTCTATTTCTTTGTTATTACTTTGTAAAAAAAAAGGAGTGGTGAAATTGAGTGTTTCAATTTATGTATTGTGGGAGGATTCTACAAATACAACAAGGAATTACAGTGGTGAAATTATTTAACTTTTTGGAGAAACTCGTAAGTCTTTATTTTTACCATGTATTGTATGTTTCATTTTCCTTCCATTATGTATTTGAATTTTAATCACATCATGAGTAACTAAATTAATTATCTTGGGATGATGGGGTGTGACAATATTTTATGTTAATATTGTTTTGACTTTGAATTAAATAAATTTCTGTTTTCCGTTTAGTTCAAATTATGCTCAATGCTCTTAGTAATTCCTAACAAGAACCTAAGTGATAAAACTGTATACTTACAGGTATATTAGTAAGTTTGGGTAATTAATAAAATCGAAAGATTTATTGTTACTAGAAAGCTTTTGAACTAAGCCTAAGATTTTGAAATACTTTTTGTGACCACGGTAAAACCGTGAAAGTAATCAAAAATCTTTTGGGGAATAAATAAGGGATTTTCACAAAACAATAATGAGCCTTTCTTAAGGATTAAACGTGGTTCTCCATACGTTAGGTATATTAATAGGATTCCGAAAGGAACATATTAATCAGCTTAAGGAAAATCCGCCTTGGAAAACTTAATTTGATTCTTATTTATGAAAAGTTAGAATTATTAGCATAAAATAATGTTTTGATCCCCCAGAATCCCAAGATACTCTCAACTCTGATTTTTAAGTGTCTAGAAAATTTTGTTTCTGTATTTATTTTTATTCAGTGTAAACTTTGTTTTGTGTTTTATTTTATAAAAACATTAAAAATCAATCGTGTGGATAATTAAATTTTAATATGCTGGTACTTTGAAAACAGTCCCTGTGGATACGATAATCTTTTATATTACTCGACATAACCCATGCACTTGCGGAACCTTGTCAGTAGACTATGAAATTTCTATAAAAATTGGGAATAACTTTAACGAGTCTCACTGGGCGTGCCAATAAACTGGTCTGAACCAAGGTCAATGATCTGATGTGGGACCAGCCACAAATGTTAACTATTTAGAGTGATTTATACACCAGTACAATGGGTATCCGGTATTGTGTCCTTTATCTTAGTGGGAGAATAAAGGTCTTGAAGTCCTAGAGATCTTACACATAGGGCTTTCGCGTAGATGAAGGGCAAAATGTGGTGTCACCTGCGAAAATTCTCTGATGCTCAAGTCAGTAACCAACAATGGAATGAAGGGTTTCTCAAGCGTAAGTTTAGGAATGAGTCTAACGTACTAAAGTAGTGAAAATGTTTGTATTTATATACGTGCATGTAGAGAATGAAGAGTCCTTAGGGTTAGAGGACCAATAGTACACTATGTAGTGTACGATTCTAACACACAACGCAGATGGCTCTGCATCTCTTGTGAACGTTCCCTCATACCTATACCTTGTACTTTTTGTTGGGTGACATGGAAGTTTTCCAGTGTGTGAGTGTTAAACCCTGAAATACTGTTGGGTCTTTTAATTGGCAAACGCACCAATCATTTGTAGTTTTCAAATTTAGATATCGTTCCACTGAGATTGAAAGTTCTAGTAATTCACAGTAATTTCTATTTACTATGGCAAATTTATCAAAACTTATTAACAAAAGAATGATTTATAAGCAATTTATACAATATTCACAGAATTTGATGAATGATTTGTTCATGTGGTAAAAAGGTGATAAAGATAAAATCTATCTAGAAAGTTGAAATGTAATTCAGAATAATCTCAGATACTTGAAGTAAAAACACAGATTGATAAATTTTGTTGGAATTAGGATCCTCACACTAAAATATAATGAAATGATTACAAACATACATATTTAATTATCAAGTCCATGTCATTGCAGCTTAAAATCATTATAACTGATCCTTTGTGATATAAATTCTAAGTAGTTATGTAAAGTCTGATCCCTCGTAAGCTTTCTCAGTAAAAACTTGCATTAAGTCTTGGCTTTATGGCAACAATAATCACCAATTCTATTCCTAGTAATTGGCATATTAAGGGTATTTTAACTTTTACTTTCATTAAAATAAATTTTAATACGGCATGAATAATCATTCTCCCATTTGACATTCATACTAATAAAATAAGTTTCAATATGCATGAAAATCATTCTCCCGTTTGACGTTCACACTAATAAAAGATTGAAATACTAACATGGTACTTGAATCATAAATATGCAGAGGTCATAATTACAACATCATATAATAGATTGATTCACTAAATTCCAACATAAACAATTTAGTTACACATAGTAAAAGTAAAAACAACGCTTACAGAGGTTGACATTACGAAGGCGTGGAAACACTTCATGATACAAAAATTCACAATACTACACAACACTCTCAAGTATCTAAAAATTACTCTAAACTTACAAACTCACAAAAGAACACTGAAAACACTAAAGAAAAGAAGGAAGTTCTGAAACTGGATGCCTTTAATGCCTTGAAAGAGGCCTATTTATAGGGCCGAGGAAGGGTCTTGACGCGTAGCATCATCCTAGCACGTAGCGTCAGGTTCCTAACTCAGCCCTCGTTAAACGCATATGATTAAGGCCATTATTGATATTAATTAATTAAAATCATCAGCAGACATTGGGCCAATTGTCTCCCACTGTGTTTTGGCATCTGGTGTGAGTAGGTTGGCCATTATTTGGCCACTAGGCAGAGTGCTTGGCCACCTGGAAATGGAGTCCACGTAGCTTCTGACACTACGTGTGGGTGTGACGCGTAGCGTCAGCATTAAAACTTCCCACGCTACGCGTGGAGTTGATGCTACGCGTCAACTCTCCAGTTCTTCTTTTTTCTATTAAATTTCTTTAATTTTTCACTACAAAACTAGAGAAATTTGATCAAGGCAGATAATTCCCAATAACTTCCATTTATTATAATAAAAAGCTAAATTTCTAATAAATTAAACTAATTTTTATTATTTTTGACACAATTTTATTAAGAAATTTATTGTAAATTTAAGGACTAACAAATACCCCCAACTTGAGACATTGCTCGTCCTCAAGCAAGAGAAGAACTTAAAAACAAATTTTGAAATCAAAATTTTTGAATAGTCCAAAAATTTACAATAAAAAGTAATTTCATAATTTACCATTCAAAAGAATCAAAAATAGATGTCTTATGCAATAAAGGCTTAAAGATAAAAAAAAATTTACAATGTCTTATTAACAAATCAAGCATAATTTCAGGCTTACCTCACAAGTGTTTACCTCTATACAAAGGTAAACTATCAGCTCAATCGATCATAAAATCAAATAAATTCAATTTTGATTTTCATCTAATTAATGGTTATTAATACAAAGTCAACAAGAGTCACAAGGTCTTTCCAAGGGTTGTAATGAGCCTTGGCTACAATAAATTATGGTTTTTCTTGAAAGCAAAAACCCGAAATCATAAAAGAGCATTTCACTATTTTTAGGTTTTTTCTTGGCCCAAATCTCATTTCCTTTGTTGGTGAATACCCCCAACTTAATTCTTTTCATTATTCATTTTTCTTCTTATGCATGTATATTTATCTTTCTTTAATTTTTTAAATTTTTTTAATTTTTATTTTTTATATACATGCATTATGATAATCTTGAAAAGAACTAAGTTAATTTTCACTCCCCTCAAATATTCTTGTTCAAAAAATGCTCTTTTATTCAATCAAGTAAAGGGAATGGTTAAAAATGATTTACGGATTTAGGGGTGCCAAAGAAATTATTTTTAAGGCTCAAAATTGGCTATCAAAGGATATGATTTTACAATGGTAAGCTTTTTGGCCTTAGCTTTGTGTTTACAAAAAATGTGCCTTGATCATGCTCTTGGATCCTCTGTACAACAACACAAGTCAAAGAATTGAGCAAAATTAATTTGAATAAAATTATATCAAAACCCTCAAGTGTTTAGAGATCTCTCAACTCACCGGTTTTTTGAAATTAGCTTGATAGTTAATAAAACCATTGTAATTAATTTTATCAAAATTCCTAAATTACAAAAGAATCAATAATTGATTTTAGAAATGGTTTTATTGTGTAAAAACCTTAAGTGTATAAATTTCTTTATTTTCAAAAATTTGATCATTTTTATTTTTTTATTTTATTTAGAAAATATGCAAAATCAAATCACACCACACAAAATAAAAACAAACCGTAATATAATCCAAATATCAAACATACTAAAGTAAATACCCAAAATATCAAAGTGAAATCAAAGTGCTAATAATGAAAAATGCAGAAAAAATAAAGATGGCTCTCAGTCCTCATCCTCCATGTGATCATCCTCATCCTCCTCATCACCATCACCCTCAGTGTCATCATGAGCTCTAGAGGATCCACCTGCCTCAGGATATGTTGTAACATCCCAGATTTTTAAAGAAAATAAATTTATTGAATAATGGTAATTAATTATTTATGGTCTAATAATTGTGGAAGAATTAATTTGACATTAGAGGTGAATTATTGGTAAACTAAAATTTACCGAAACCAGGTGTTTTAACAGACGATGTGGGACCCACTTGGTCAAATTAGACAATTGATGGGTCTAGAATGCTTAGAAAATTATTGTGGTTATGGTGGTATAGTTAAAATAATTTTTAGTATTGAGGAAATATTTAATTGGACACAGCGTAAGTTATTATGCGGGGAAAATACGAGTCAAATGGAATAAAAAGAAAATGATAAATCCCATTCTCCCCCTTATTCCACCATAGCCCCTCTTTTCCTCTCCTTATCATTCTTTTAACCATTGGATAATGGGATCTATGGACCATTGGAAAAAGTAAATTGAAACATGGCTTTACCCATTGGTTAATGACCCAAGCTTTCATCTTTTCTTTCCTCTCTCCCTCCAACACCATCCAAGCTCTCCTCTTCTCCCTTATTCTTCATTTTCTTCTTCTCCCCCATATCTCCAACACCAAAACCGTCCACCTCTCTTCCACTTTCATTCTTGTCAAAATCAAAGACTAAACATGGATGAATGAAGCTTGAATGGCATATTAGAGCAAAAAGCTTTAAGTGTCTCCTCTCCCTTCCTTCATTTTTGTTTTTGGCATGAGCTTGGAAAAAGAGGTATGATTTTTAACACCCATGGCTTTAGTTTATGGTTTTGAGCCTATTTAAGTATTGTGATGGGAGATTAGGTGTTGTTTTGATGAAAAATGGCTTGAGGAACCAAACCCTAGCTTAGAAAACTCTTGGGGATTTAGTATTATTGTTGATGATGAGTGGGATGTATTATTGTTAACCTATGAATGTATATAAATGGTTGAAATTGATGATTGTAAATTGTTGATGGGAAATTTTGGTGGAAACCCTATGTATGATAAATTGGGGGTTTTGGCTAAATAGGTGATTTTGATGATTTTTGATGCCTTAGAATGATTTTATATGAGGAGATGAATGTTTGATGCATTGGTGTTGATTATTGAGGTTTGGGAGATGAGTACATATGAGCATGTATGTGATTAGGGGAAATTGATGTTTGTCGCGACCGGGATCGCGGCGGCGCGGCCGACCCTCGAAACGGTTTTAAATAATAAACAGGGAGTCGCCACCAATATTTTTTAGGATAAAATAGTGGAAAAACCTTTTGTTAAAGCACTGGTTATAAAAATGAGATTCCATGATTCGGGAGTCTGATTACAGGTGAGGAAGGTATCAGCACCTCACAACTGTCCGTTATAAAAAATGGTTACCTCAATTTGATAGCGCGCATTATAATTAACCCATTAATTATTTTAATTTCTTCATAAAAAAGAAAAACGTACGGAATGACAAAATAAACAAAGATCAACACAAAATATTTACATGAGATTAACAGGACGTCTCGTCCAAATTAATCTCGCTCCGCCTTTTTAAATGGATATATATATAAAAAAAAATATGAGATTAACAGGACGTCTCGTCCAAATTAACCTCGCTCCTCCTTTTTAAAGAGATATTAAAAATATGAGATTAACAGGACGTCTCGTCCAAATTAATCTCGCTCCTCCCTTTTTTCTTTAAAGAGATATTTAAAAATATGAGATTAACAGGACGTCTCGTCCAAATTAATCTCGCTCCTTTTTTTTTTAAAAGAGATATTCAAAAATATGAGATTAACAGGACGTCTCGTCCAAATTAATCTCGCTCCTCCTTTTTTCTTTAAAGAGATATTCAAAAATATGAGATTAACAGGACGTCTCGTCCAAATTAATCTCGCTCCTCCTTTTGATAGCAAGACAAAAAAGAAACTCTAAAAATTAAATAAAGAAAGGTGGGCCCGACAGGAACTGTTTCCCGCTCCTACGTATTCTCGAGCTTTCGAGAAATCAAGGTCACGTAGTTCTTTAAAATGTTTTTTTTTAGGAAAAAGATTAGGAAGATATTGATAGGTATTATTTTAGTGAAGAATCCATACAAGGCAAAGTGCTTCGCACGTGCACGGATCTTATAAAAACTGTGTAGACGGAAGTATTTTCCGTACGACACTGATTAAGAAAAATGAATATATATAAAAAAAACTAAATGGAAGAGGAAAACGAGTGCAAAAAATGAAAAAAACGAGCGAAGAATAAGAAAACTGAGTGAAACTATGAAAATCCGAGTGAAAACAGGGAAAACCGAGTGAAACAGTGACAATATGAGTGAAACAGTGAAAATCTGAGTGAAACAGTGAAAAATCTGAGTGAAACAGTGGAAATCCGAGTGAAACAATGAAAATTCGAGTAAAAACAGGGAAAAACCGAGTGAAACAGTGACAATATAAGTGAAACAGTGAAAATCTGAGTGAAACAGTGAAAATCTGAGTGAAACAAATGAAAATCTGAGTGAAAATAAGGGAAACCGAGTGCAAAATAGTAAATCCTAGTGAAACAGTGAGAATCTGAGTGCAAAAATAGTAAATCCTAGTGAAACAGTGAGAATCTGAGTGGAATAGTAAAAATCCAAATGGAAATAAAGGAAACCGAGTGAAACAGTAAGAATCCGAGTGTAAAGTGAAATTTGAGCAGAGCAGAACGATTGGGACAAGAATTGCAAGTCCGAGAGGGAAAAGGGAGCTGGAAGAAGTGCTGTTGAGTAAGAGTGTAGAGGATGTTGGGGTAAAGAAAGTGTGAAGGGTGAGGGGTGAGTGAAGTGAGAGGGAAAGAAGACTTGGCGTGAGAGAGAGAGAGAACAGAGGTTTGGCCAGAGTTTCCTCGTCTGAAGATTGCCTCCCCTTGAACGCCCTCCCCCTTGCCTATTTATAGGCTGGTTTGAGTGGAAGGCCAGCTCAGGCTTCCACTTCCGAGTGGAATGCCAGCTCAGGCCTCCACTCAGAGTGAAGTGGGGGACAACGGCTGGGTGGGAATTTTTAATTCCCCCCACTTCCACCCCTGTTTGCCACTTGTCTGCCACCCCAGGATTCCTGGATCCACTTGGGTGGTGGAATCCAAGTCAGCACGGTCTAACAGGGGGACCTGGTGGGAATCCGAGTGAGAATGGAAGAATTCCGAGTGAGAATTATGGAAATCCGAGTGAAAATAGTGGAATTCCGAGTGAGGATATTGAAATCCGAATTAGAATGGTGAAAGCCGAGTGAAAATGGTGTGATCCGAGTGAGAATGGATCGGATCCACCTTCCAATCAGTATTCATTAACACTGGCAGTCAAATCCGAGTGAGGATGTGTAAATTCGAGAGAAAAAATGGTGTGATCCGAGTGAGAATCGTTCAGATCCACCTTCCAATCAGCATTCATCCACACTCGCAGTCAAATCCGAGTGAGGATGGGGTAATCCGAGCAAAAAAAATGGGAAATCCGAATGATTCTCATTCGGATCACCCTCTCAGTCAGCATTAGGAGTCAAATCCGAGTAGAAAAAGGTATTCCCCGTAGAAGGCCGAGTGAGAATGCTCCTTTCCGAGTGGTTTTACTCGGTTTGTTGTTGCTGTGAGACATTCAATTGCAAACGAGTGTAAAAACCTCGGAACCGACTCTAACGACTGGGAAATGACTTGAAATTGACTCGGAACCGATTGAAAATTGAGGAGAATGACTCGGAAGTTGAAATGGCTCGGATCTTGTTTGAAGAAGCAAACTGACTGAATTGCCAGTCAATTCCGACTGGAAATTGATGGAAATGGGCTCGGGAAAGGTTTGAAGGAGGACTCGGAGGTTGAGTGTAAAGGAGGACTCGGAACCGAATGACCAACGACACGAGAACCGACTAAAATGGCTCGGAATTTGGAAGTGACATATTTTCACTCGGAATAGCATTGACAGTGAAGTATTTCACTCGGAACTTACCCATTTTGAGTGATCCCACTCAGATTTGATTATTTTCGAGTCATTCCACTCGGAAATTCTTGATTTTGACTCATTCAACTCGGAAATGCTTCATTTTGACTCAGATTTGATCATTTCTGAGTAGTTCCACTCGGTTTTGATCATTTCTGAGTAGTTCTACTCGGATTTGCTCCATTCTGAGTAGTTCTACTCGGTTTTGATCATTTCTGAGTAGTTCTACTCGGATTTCTCTTCAACAGTGACATATTCCACTCGGATTTGATCTGTTCCGAGTCCTTCCACTCGGAAATGATCATTTCCGAGTCCCTCTCTCAGTTTTTTTTTTTTTTTTTAAAAATTCTTTTCATTTGCGGATGGGCTGAAATAGGTGTTCACAGATGCCCCTCTTTACTTCCTTTCCTTGAGAAAAGCATGAAGTTTCTTCTTGCTTTTGAAATGGAAAAGGAGTAAAGACGTGAACACCTTTGTCAAAGTATTAGATGCAGGGGAAAAACCCAGGAATTGACACTTGAGCCTTTCAGTTAACAGGAGGTGAGAAAATCGGGGTTGATTCCCGGTAGAAAGGAAAGTAAAGGTTGCCCTCGTGGGCGACTGAAAAGTAAAGGGTACCTCGATAGGTGGCTGGGAAATAAAGGATGCCTTGATAGGCGGCTGGAAAGTAAAGGATGCCTCGATAGGCGGCTGGAAATTGAGGAAGCCTTGATAGGCGGCTGGAAGATAAAGGATGCCTTGATAGGCGGCTGGAAAGGTAAAGGATGCCTTGATAGGCGGCTGAAAGATAAAGGATGCCTCGATAGGTGGCTGAAAGATAAAGGATGCCTTGATAGGCGGCTGGAAAGAAAAGGATGCCTTGATAGGCGGCTGGAAGATAAAGGATGCCTTGATAGGCGGCTGGAAAATAAAGGATGCCTTGATAGGCGACTGGAAAATAAAGGATGCCTTGAAAGGCGGCTGGAAGATAAAGGATGCCTTGATAGGCGGCTGGAAAATAAAGGATGCCTTGATAGGCGGCTGGAAGATAAAGGATGCCTTGATAGGCGACTGGAAAATAAAGGATGCCTTGATAGGCGACTGGAAAATAAAGGATGCCTTGAAAGGCGGCTGAAAGATAAAGGATGCCTCGATAGGCGGCTGAAAGATAAAGGATGCCTTGATAGGCGGCTGGAAAGAAAAGGATGCCTTGATAGGCGGCTGGAAGATAAAGGATGCCTTGATAGGCGGCTGGAAGATAAAGGATGCCTTGATAGGCGGCTGGAAAATAAAGGATGCCTTGAAAGGCGGCTGGAAGATAAAGGATGCCTTGATAGGCGACTGGAAAATAAAGGATGCCTTGAAGGGATCTCAGGAAACAGCTTCTTGACTGAAAGAAAAGTCTGGGGTCCACTGGGGGTGCATGATGGGCTTACTAAAGGAAAGAAATCTGGGGATGATTCAGTTCAAGCTATCTTGGATGATTCGGGGAACTGCTTTTTGATTGGGAGAGAGAAGAAATGGGGAAAGGTCTGGGACAAATACTCCAATTTTTGGAAAGATTAGAAGATTTAGGGGTACTACCTCAAGGCCGTGAGAAGAATCTGGGGTGATGTCCCAGTTAGGGCGGTTGAAAAGGCTTGGGGTACATTTCCTTTTGACAGAGTGAGACCCGAGGTGATGTCCCAGTTCAAACTTCCCAGGAGCATGGGGTACCGCCCTTGGGTTGACAAAAGATAACCACCTGGGGAAGATGCCCCAGTTTGACATGACCTAAAAGAGCTTTGGGGGAATCTAAGGAGATGCCTCAGTTTGGCAAGTTGGAAAAAAGTTTGGAGAAACGCCTCATGACTGGAAAGGAAGAAATTTGGGGAGATGCCCCAGTTTGACATGATTGAAGGATTCTTGGAGAATGGTTATAACAAAAGGAATTCGGGAAGATGTCCCAATTGAGTTTATTTGGGAAGCGTAGTATCACTGGGGAAGAATTTGGTGGTTCAGATACTGCCTCTTGATGGAAAGTTTAGGATTCATTGGGGAGAGAGATCCTGAGAAGTGCCATCTTTGGCAAATGATTCCACTGGGGAGGATATTTCAAGAGGCACGGACTTTAGTAATTGAGGATGAGAGTTTGAAGGTGCCTGATAAAAGAGTAAAACATTGAAAGGTGCCAACCTTGGCGTTTTAAGGAGGGAATTTTGAGAGGTGCCAACTTGGGCGATTCAAGGAAGAGATTTGAAGGGCTTGATTGGGGTGTTAGTGCCTGGCATGACTATCTGTGAGATAACCTACAGAAAAATGGTAAGTAACGCAAAGATAAGTTTCAAAATCGGGTAAGTCCTGTGAAACCGCGACTCTTACGAGAACTCATGGACGAAGTAGAACGAATGAGGCGACCCTAGCTTCGGAGCGCGTGCCTGGCCAAGTCCCTGCAATGATTACCTAAGATGAGGTTGAGTAGCAGGAGCATCTTGTCCCTTGCGACTTTAAATGTTTACCAATCTTCCATTTTACTTTGTTAAAATACATGTTTTTATCAGATCAACCAAATTCATAACACGTATCGAAGAGGGTGAACTTTATTCATGCACGTTAAACAAGTACAGAGAAAGAAAAAAATAAAGAAGGTAAATGAAATGAGGTCACATAGGTCCAGAACAAATGAAAATGGGGAAGATTCATGGATCCTCCAGTGAATCTCTGAGACTGATGAGAGCCTTAACCCCCCAACACGACTTCATGTTCACCCTTCGACCCTACTTTTGGAAAGGTAAGTTCGACAGTGATTCACGTGCACGATCTTGGACTCGTACTTCTTTGAGCCAGAGGATCATTTGCATTGCCAGAAATTCGACCCTAACTTTTGCTTGAGCCGCCCTTTTTGGGTTTTCGACTCACCGGGTCACTCTAACTTTTGCCTAAGCTGCCTTTTCAGGTTTTCAGCTTAGCGAGCATTAATTTTCTTTTCTTCCTCTTTTTTTTGTTTTTGTTTTTTTTTTGTTTTTTTTGTTTTTTTTGTTTTTTTTTGTTTTGACATCTCCTCCCTAAGCATAGTATTTTTTCACTGCATCTGTGTTTACAGGCATTGACAAATCCTGGCCATCCATATTAGTGAGTATTAAGGCTCCTCCAGAAAAAGCCCTCTTCACAACATATGGTCCTTCATAATTAGGAGTCCATTTGCCTCGATTGTCCTTTTGAATTGGTAAAATTTTCTTGAGCACCAGGTCTCCTTCTTGAAACTGTCGAGGCCGTACTTTCTTCTCGAATGCTCGTTTCATACGCCTCTGATACAATTGACCATGACAGAGGGCAGTCAATCTTTTTCCATCAATCAAGTTTAATTGGTCATGTCGAGTTTGAACCCACTCAGCCTCTTATAATTTTGCTTCCATCATTACCCGAAGGGACGGGATTTCTACTTCAAAAGGCAAAACTGCTTCCATTCCATATACAAGGGAGAACGGGGTTGCCCCTGTCGAGGTTCGAACCGAGGTGCGATACCCATGCAGAGCGAAAGGGAGCATCTCGCTCCAATCTCTGTAGGTGACTACCATTTTCTGCACTATCTTCTTGATGTTCTTATTGGCTGCCTCAACCGCCCCATTCATTTTAGGTCGATAAGGAGAGGAATTGTAATGGTGAATCTTGAAGCTTTCGCAGAGTTCCTTCATCATTTTGTTATTCAAATTCGTACCATTGTCAGTAATGATCTGACTTGGTAGGCCATATCGGCATATCAGTTCTCGCTTGATGAATTTGACCACAATACTCCTTGTTACACTGGTATATGAAGCTGCTTCTACCCATTTGGTGAAATAGTCGATGGCGACCAAGATGAAACGATGACCGTTTGAAGCTTTTGGCTCGATGGGTCCAATGACATCCATGCCCCACATTGAGAAGGGCCATGGAGCCGTCAAGACATTTAGGGATAACGGGGGTGCATGAATATGGTCAGCGTATATCTGACATTTATGACATTTTCGGACATACTTGAAGCAATCCGCTTCCATGGTCATCCAGTAATAACCAGCCCTCAAAATCTTTCTAGACATGGCATGTCCATTAGCGTGAGTCCCAAAAGATCCTTCATGAACATCCTTCATGATTTCGTTTGCCTCATCAGCATCAACACAACGAAGAAGGACAGAGTCATAGTTTCTTTTGTAAAGCACATCCCTATTTAAGAAGAAACCCATGGCGAGTCGCCTTAGGGTCTTCTTATCATTTTCTGTAGCACCCTCGGGGTATTCTTGACTCTGGATATATCTCTTAACATCATGGTACCAAGGTTTCCCATCAGACTCCTTTTCCATCATTTGACAGTATGCAGGCTCACAATGCTTCTTTACTTCGATGAGAGGCATATCGTAGTCACTACTTACTTTGAACATTGAGGCAAGGGTAGCTAAAGCATCAGCCATTTGATTGTCATCCCGGAGAACGTGATGAAAAGAGATCTCGTCAAACTCCTTGATCATTTCCTTGATGTGATCATAATAAGGAATCAATTTACTGTCCCTAGTCTCCCATTCGCCTTTCAATTGGTGAATAACCAAAGCAGAGTCCCCATAAACTTCTAACAACTTTACTTTTGCATCCAACGCTGCTTGGATTCCTAATGAGCATGCCTCATATTCAGAAATATTATTGGTACAGTCAAAACACAATCTGGCGCAGATAGGGATAAATTCCTTATCGGGTGAAATCAAGATAGCACCAATTCCGTGCCCCAATGCATTAGAAGCTCCGTCAAATCTCAGGGTCCATTTCTCCTTTTGACCACCTTCTTCATTGAATAATGCCATGATATCTTCATCCGGAAAGTTAAATTGCATTGGCTGATAATCATTGATGGGTTGGTGTGCCAAGTAATCAGCCAGGGCACTTCCTCTTATAGCTTTTTGAGTGACATATTATGTCGTACTCAGTTAACAACACTTGCCAGCGAGCGATCCTTCCAGTCAGAGCAGGTTTTTCAAAAATGTACTTGACGGGGTCCATCTTAGAAATTAGCCAAGTGGTGTGACTCAACATGTACTGCCTTAGGCGCTTAGCGGCCCATGCTAACGCACAACAAGTCCGCTCTAAAGCGGAGTACCTCATTTCACAACCAGTGAACTTCTTGCTCAAGTAGTAGATAGCATGTTCCTTCTTTCCAGTTTCATCGTGTTGTCCCAACACGCAGCCCATGGATTCGTTCAATACAGTCAGATACAATATAAGTGGCCTTCCTGGGGCTGGGGGCACCAAAATTGGTGGTTCTTGTAGGTACTGCTTAATCTTTTCGAAAGCTGCTTGACAATTCTCATCCCATCGCCCTGGTTGATTCTTGCGGAGTAACTTGAAGATGGGTTCACAAGTTGCCGTCAATTGTGAAATAAATCTGGCGATATAATTGAGCCTTCCCAAAAATCCTCGGACCTCTCTTTCTGTACGGGGACGAGGCATCTCAAGAATCGCCTTAACTTTGTCGGGATCAACCTCTATTCCCCTTTCACTTACTATAAATCCTAGCAGCTTGCCCGACCTTGCACCGAAAGTGCACTTGGCGGGGTTCAATCTTAGCTTGAACTTTCTCAATCGTTCAAAAAGCTTCCTTAGATCACTAATGTGCTCTTCATCTGTTCTAGACTTGGCAATGATGTCATCCACGTAGACTTCTATTTCCTTGTGCATCATATCATGGAAAAGAGTCACCATTGCTCTCTGATAAGTTGCCCCAGCATTTTTCAACCCAAAGGACATCACCTTATAACAAAATGTACCCCATAGAGTAATAAACGTGGTCTTCTCCATGTCTTCAGGTGCCATCTTAATTTGATTATACCCCGAGAAACCATCCATGAAGGAGAAAATGGAATGCTGAGCTGTATTATCAACCAAAACATCGATCTGTGGTAGGGGAAAATCATCCTTGGGACTAGCCCTATTCAAATCTCGGTAATCCACACATATCCGTACCTTTCCATCCTTTTTAGGGACAGGGACAATGTTGGCTACCCACTGAGGGTATTTTGCCACAGCTAGGAATCCAGCATCAAATTGCTTCTTAACCTCCTCTTTGATCTTTAAAAGCATTTCTGGCTTCATTCAGCGTAATTTCTGCTTTATTGGTGGGCATTCAGGTTTCAAGGGTAGTCTATGCTCGACAATGCTAGCATCGAGCCCAGGCATATCTTGATAAGACCAGGCAAAGACATCACAAAATTCCATTAACAACTTGATTAAATCTTCTCTTTGTTCTCTGCTTAGGGTAGTGCCGATCTTGACTTCCCTCTTATTTTCTTCATTCCCCAAATTAATGACCTCAACTATGTCTAGGTAGGGTTGAATCCCTTCATCCTCTTGCTCTAACAACCTTGTCATTTCAGGCGGTGGTTCACAATCTTCCCCACCTTCCTCATCAGCGTAATCAACTGGGTGATCGAAGTCGGGAAACGGGATTGCGACCTCACTCTCCTCAAGGGAGTCACTTTCGGATCTGCAATTTAGTGTGATATGGCAAATAAAAAGAAAGAACAAGCGAGTAAAAAGAAGGGTTTAAAACAAGGATAAGGGATACACGAAGAGTTTTTTTTTTTTGAATTACGATACGCGTTTATTGATGAAAATGATAAAAATAAGTTTTTTCACCTTTATTACATGGAAAGGTCCCAAAGCTTTAGGCAGAGCAGAGGGACGAATAAGTACTTAAAGCATAAACAAATTACTTTGGCAAAACATTCAAAGTCGTGGGGAGCTCGATGGCCTCCCAGTTATGAAGTTCTTGGCCTGGTGGACAAGCAATCACAAAATCAACGCTATCACAAGGGTTTTCTTCAATGACAGCGACTTGGTCTGGAGGCATCAGTCCGGCGCTCCGAAAGCTCTGGTAGAGATCACAGATGGGGACTCTTGCGGTATGAGGATCTCTGCCATTAAGACGAGCAGCCCTTTTTTCTCTCTTCGCTTCCTCTACCCTTTTTCTGTCGGCAGCCGTGGGCCGGTATCCTAACCCAAAACCATTTCTGTTATCAAGCAGGCGTATTGGTTCTATTTCTCCATTCAAAGCACGTCCTAGCCCTCTTCCAGGTTCATACCCTCCACACAGCATAATCTTTGCCATCATTAAAGATGCACTTGGCATGCAAGCTTTTGCCATTGTGGCTCCTTCCCCCATATAGGTAGCGTTTGCTATCTCTAATGCTTGGAAAGAAGTTTCAAGGGCCTCTTCTGCTGCCTCGATGTAAGGGGTTGACAGAGGTTTGCTGACCAGAAGGTCTTCCTCACCAGAAACAATTATCAGTTTGTTGTCAACTATGAATTTTAATTTTTGGTGCAGGGTAGAGGGTACCACTCCAGCAGAATGGATCCACGGCCTGCCTAATAAACAACTATAGGCAGGTGAGATATCCATGACTTGAAAAAGGACCTGGAACGTGCACGGCCCAACCTGTATGGGCAGCTCAATCTCACCCATAACCTCCCTCCGAGTTCCATCAAAAGCTCGTACTATTGTGGCACTTGGCTTTATAAAAGTCCCATCAAATGGTAATTTGGCCAATGTAGACTTTGGCATGACATTGAGGGATGACCCATTGTCAATAAGTACTTTTGCTAAGATGTAATCTCAGCATTTTACGGAGATATGGAGAGCCTTGTTGTGCCCAATCCCCTCTGTTGGTATTTCGTCATCAGTGAAGGTCAGATAGTTATCTGCAACAATGTGCCCCACTATTCCTTGAAACTTACCAACGGGAATGTCATGACTAACATGAGCCTCATTTAGGACCTTCATCAACATCTTCCGATGTGGCTCAGAGTTCATCAGCAATGACAACAAGGAGATTTTTGCAGGAGTATGGGTCAGTTGGTCAAGCACTTGATATTCACTCTGGCGAATAAACCTTAAGAATTCATGGGCTTCTTCATCAGTCACGGCCCTTTTGATTTCGCCATTGGCCCCTTCTTTGTTCGCCTTGGCATTTCCGGTAACCTGATCCCTCTTCGGCTCTAGAGGGGTGTATACTCTTCCACTTCGGGTTATACCTCCTACCCCAACAATATTTGTGACGGACGAAGGAGACGGGTCACCTGCTGCCGGGCTCGTAACGATCACATCTGCGTTGTACTTCCAAGGGACAGCCCGAGAATCTTTAAACGCAAACGGGGTGGGTGCTTGAATAGTGATGGTTGGTTGTACAGAAACAGGAGCTGCTTGGGGGTTCTTGGTGTAAAAAATTGTCAAGGGCTTAGGGACCCGTGCCCCTGTTTGTTCCTCAATCATGTCGACCTCATCTCCACGATGTTTACAGACCTGCACAACATAGCTGTCCATAAGGCTTTGAAGGACCTCACAGAAACCTTGATGTTCGGCAGTCTGTTCGCAATCATGTTTCGCACCCCAAGCTCCTTCAATTAACCCCCTTTCAAGCAAAAGGGAATGAACTACCCTTAATGGCATTCTTATGTCAGCCACATTCTTAACGCACTCCTCATCATTTTCCCAGGCGTTGACCTCTGAATTTCCATGGTTGGGCAGGGGATTTGTGGCAACATTTGGGCTACCTTCCTTAAAGTTAATCCAGTCAGCTTTGATCAAATCCCTTACCTTATACTTCAAAGCCAGGCAATTTTCTGTGGAATGTCCTGGTGCCCCAGCATGGTAATCACAATGAGCGTTTGGGTCATATCCCCTTGGGTAAGGAGGTTGCAACGGCCTCATAGGGGATGGAGCTACCAGACCTTTCTGAACGAGGATTGGAAAAAGTTCGGTATATGTTATAGGAATTGGATCGAACTGCACAGGAGAGCGTTCATTGTTGGAATTTCTTGTGTTTTGATTATGATTAGGTGGTCGAGTCATTTGTTGCGGGTGATGGTATGGCACGAGTTGTGGTATTGGCGCTCTTACCATGGGTGGACGGAAGTGGGGAGTATAAGTTGTCGGGCTCTGGGTGGTAGCGGCCACATAAGGATTGGGAGCTTGAATCATAGTAGGAAAGAATGGTCTTGGCGAAGGCGTCTTTTGATTAGAAGAGATGGAATTAGTTTCTCCATCCCTTTTCCCAGGCGCCGGCCTTCTTGTCATGCTTGCCCCAGATGAGCCCTGAATGATCTTTCCTGTTCGTATTCTGCTTTCCACTCTTTCCCCAATAGTCACAATGTCAGAGAAGTTGGATGAAACACTACCAATCATCTTGCCGTAGAAAGGTGATGGGAGCGTATCAATAAACATCGTGACTATTTCTTTTTTCGACAATGGGGGATCCACTTGTGCCGCTGTCTCTCTCCATCGTTGGGCATATTCCTTGAATGTTTCACCGTCCTTTTTCATCATGTTTTGTAAATGAACCCTGTTGGGTGCCATATCCATGTTATACTTGTATTGTCTAAGGAAGGCATCTGCCAGGTCCTTCCAACAACGGATATGGTTCCGATCAAGGTGAGCATACCATGTAAGAGCGGCCCCTGCCAGACTATCCTGGAAGCAGTGGATCAAGAGTTGGTCGTTAGAAGAGTAAGACGCCATCTTTCGACAGTACATCGTAAGATGGTTCTTAGGACAAGTCATTCCCCGATACTTATCAAAGTCTGGCATCTTGAATTTGGGTGGGAGGACAACATTTGTGACTAAACATAGCTCCGAAGCATCTATTAGTCCAAAACCTCCAGAGCCTTCCATCATCCTCAAACGCTCTTCTAAGATTTCTATCTTTTCCTTTCGAGGAGCTGCGGCCATACGGGTTGCATCTTGGAAATTGGTCCCATAGGGGGTTCCGTATCCATATGGATAACCGAGTGGCTGGTTGAACGGAGGCAAAGCATGGGACTGGTTTGTTAGGCCTGTATTTGGTGAAGGACCTTGGGGTTGGGCCATAGCCTGTGCAACATAACTCGGTTGGGTCACCTGAGCTCGTGTATTTTGGGCTTGTGTGTTGTAGGTCAGCTGGGTCATCGGGGCTTGTATATTCTGAGTTTGGTGATTTTGTGGGTCAGGAGCTTGTGTGCTTTGGGTTTGGTGGAGTGATGGTATATTTGGCTGGGTAGGGTATGAAGTGTGAGGATTCATGGCTAGCTGGTCATGGGCGTCTTGGTTAGCGAGCGGGGGATAGTATCCTGGTGGGAGGCCATAAAGTGGAAAAGGTACTGGGTTGCCGTCAGGGCCGACAAATGTATGCTGTGCATAAGACTGGCCATAAGGTGACTGGGTCTCAATGACAGGGTTAGGTCTTCCAACATGAATGGTGACAGGGGGTGTCGTTGTGTTTGGTACTTGGGTTCTTGCTGGGTCGGAACCAAGGGGGAGTGGTACAGTGGCAGGCTGCTGTTGGGTGTTCTCAATACCCGCAGAGGAAACCCCTTCTGTGATTCTCTTTTCCAGGAGCTTGGTTAACTCGGCTACTTGTTCTTTTAGCTGATTGAACTCGCTTCTGAAATCTTCATCCCTGATTTCTGCTTCGGCCATGAGTCTCGTTTGGAGTCGAGTCGAATAAGGATGTTTACCCGTAATGTCTATTGTAAGTGAAAACACGAAATTGTTAAAAAAGAAAGCATTAAATAAAAATGGTAGACGAAAAAAAAATAAACAGTATGGTGCATAAAGTTATCGCGGAACTCGGCCAGTAACCTCCAACCATTCCTCAGAACGTCAAATTCAAGAGTAATAAGTATGTGATAAATGGAAATTAACATGAGACGGTTGTGGAGACAAAAGAATCCTTTTTTCTGAATTTCAAAGTACATTACTGCTGCCAATTTTTATGCAAGAAAAGTAAATCAGCCATTCCTAGCTCGGGCAATCATGTCCCTCATTTTACAAATCCTTTCCTTACAGTAATCAAGGAAATTTACAATTTCTTTTGGGGTACTAAGAGGGTTAACCATCCCCTCAGCTTGCTTAAGCAGGAGTGGGAGGTCTTCCAGGACTCCATTAGCCAAATGTGCCAAGTGGGCGAAGCGATTCATCCATGAATGAATAACTTCATCTTGTTGTGTTATTTCAGCTTTCAAAACACGGATAGCTTCACGACATTCTTGCTCAGTATCCATCGCGTGCTGTCGCTCGCCGTTTATCTCTCGCTGGCAAGCTTCTACCACCTCATTAAGCTGACGCTCTAATTGACCAACTTGCAATTGTAGGACCTCTTTTTGCACCAAGGCAATTTGCTCATTCTCTTTGGCTTTTTCCAACATATCCCTCAAGAGTTGCTTGTCAGCCAACATAGTATCCCTTTGCTTGCTCTTCATCCTCAGTTGAGTATTAGCTGTTCGGAGGCATTGACTTTGCTTCCTCAAGTAATCTCTTTCAACTTTCCGCTTCTTTCCAATCTCCTTGATGGTTCGCTTACTTTCTGAGTTCTCCCTTTTTTGAAGGGCACATTCTTGTTGAGATTTTAGCAAGTCTTCCTCCAGCTTCTTATTTTTTACGATTAACTCCTCTATCTTGGCTTTCAAGGCTTCCTCTTCAAGAGTAGGTGAGGGAACGGGTATTCTTGTCGGGAGATGGGAGGGACTTTTGAAAGGCAGCTTAACAATGGAAACTTTATTCAGGATCCATCGGTAGTATTCGTCCTTCACGGCATGGCTTCGAGCTTCCAGTTCTTTTCCTTGCCTGTGGACCATCTTCCACGCATTTGCTATATCCCGAATAGCAGAGGTATAATCTCCTTTTGAGTAGTGAAGGACAAAAGGAATGAGTGATTCTTCATCAGGTGGCCCAAGCAATGGATAAGCTAACTGCCGTTTGGCTATGACAGGGTTGTAGTTAATGCATCCTTGTGTGCCCATAAGAGGAACATTCGGGTAGCTTCCACAATGATGAATAATGGTGTCAACCTTCAACCATTGTGGATACCACCTTACTTTGTCAGCTGTGAGCCCCATCAGGTGATTGGCCCATTCACGCCCGTTTTTTATTACTAACTGGCATAATTTCAGATCAAAAATAGGACATTCAACTTTGCCGACTTGGTGGAAAACATGTGACGTGAGCCACACATACAGAGCAGGTAGACAACAAATGATTCTTTTTCCACCTTGTGTAGAACAGAAGTCCATGGTGTAATATATATTTGCCAAGATAGCAGTGACTGGATTTTCAGACTTGAATTTACGGGCAAGGAAAATGCCAATGGCATCATAGTCTATGTAATTGTCAATGTTGGGGAACAAGATAACACCATAAATGGTTAAAGCCAAAATATCCATGAAGGCCTCCCAATCTCCCTTCTCAGCTAGCAAGTGCATGTGCCTCTCAAAATATTCCCGATCAAACCCCAGGACTTGATTTCTATTTAGCTGCTTACTTCTTAAGACTTCCGGATTAATCCTTAGGATATCAGCAATGGTAAGAACATTCGCATGGCGTCCAAGGTGGCGGTAAGGCATTTGTCCCTCTAGTGGCATACCCAGAATCTGTTCGAACTCCTCAACAGACGGAGCTAATTGAAAGTCTTGGAAAGTGAAACAACGGAGAGGTGGGTCATAAAACTGAATCAAAGCAGTAATTGCTTCGACTTGTACTTCCACTTCTAGCAACTTTAGGATCCTCCCATATTTCCTTGAAAAAAACATTTTCTGATTCATATCCAATTTCTTGCCTAATGCTTGCAGACTGGTTGTATCGACCTTCCTAGCCCTGACATGCAGTAATTTTTTCAACTCAGGTATATTTGTACCACAACTATCTGATCTCATGTTAATTTCCATACTTTCACTCAGAGGTGCTGGCTAAGCTCTTGATAACTTCCTGCGAGAACATGAGAAATGAGAAAATCAGTCACTAGAACTGACGTGTTTTGCAAATCGATACTCCCCTAGTAACTTTGAAAATATTTTTGTGTTCAGGGAAGTTTCGATTTGACAAAACTTATGACAAATCAAAGGTCATGAGAGCTACGGATTTTCTGATCATTGTCAATAAAAAATTTGATTTTTTTTTGATATTTTTTTTGATTCAAAACGTCCGTAACTCAAATCCCAAAGACTTGTGCACAAAGAGAAAGAACTATTTGCCCCTTAAAGAGTCACTAGTTAAAAGTGTCATTTTTTTGAAAAAAAGTAATTCACTAATCGGGCAAGTAATCCTCTATTTTGGATTAGAAGGAAAAGTGAGAATGAGAAAAGGTAGAAGTAAAGTTTGCCCCTTCGTGCCTTAAGGTGGGTTTTTCTGGAGGTCTCGTAATGGTTCTAAGGTTCATCTATCAGTGATACCTCGCATTAGGTGGCTTGTTCTAAAACTTCTAAAGGTCACTAGAGCCAAGATCCTATTCATGATGTTGATCACAAATAGTAAGAAGTATACTAAGTGTGAGCACCATGAATAAGTCGAACTCTAGCTGAGATTCTCACGGTAACCAGACAGGAAGTACATCCCAAATGGCTCCGCTATCAACCTCCCCTAATCTTAAGTTTTATTTGGGCCCGGGTATAGGGTCCCACTCAAAAGTGTGTGCAAATTGTAAGTGTAGTGTGTGAAAGAGGCATTCAATACCCGTACCTTACTCACCCTGCACATAGAATGAACACAGAGCAATAAACTAAAGTCGACTACCCTAGGGTTCAATGATCACACAGATATTTACAGAACATAAATAATTGAATACAAACAAAACAGAAACTAAACATTGACAAGGGAATAAAATAAAGGAAGAAGTTAAATAATTAATATGCAAATTAAAACACGCGCTATCAAATTGATTGGCTTGACTCTCTAAGTCCCCAGCGGAGTCGCCATCTGTCACGACCGGGATCGCGGCGGCGCGGCCGACCCTCGAAACGGTTTTAAATAATAAACAGGGAGTCGCCACCAATATTTTTTAGGATAAAATAGTGGAAAAACCTTTTGTTAAAGCACTGGTTATAAAAATGAGATTCCATGATTCGGGAGTCTGATTACAGGTGAGGAAGGTATCAGCACCTCACAACTGTCCGTTATAAAAAACGGTTACCTCAATTTGATAGCGCGCATTATAATTAACCCATTAATTATTTTAATTTCTTCATAAAAAAGAAAAACGTATGGAATGACAAAATAAACAAAGATCAACACAAAATATTTACATGAGATTAACAGGACGTCTCGTCCAAATTAATCTCGCTTCACCTTTTTAAATGGATATATATATAAAAAAAATATGAGATTAACAGGACGTCTCGTCCAAATTAACCTCGCTCCTCCTTTTTAAAGAGATATTAAAAATATGAGATTAACAGGACGTCTCGTCCAAATTAATCTCGCTCCTCCCTTTTTTCTTTAAAGAGATATTTAAAAATATGAGATTAACAGGACGTCTCGTCCAAATTAATCTCGCTCCTTTTTTTTTTAAAAGAGATATTCAAAAATATGAGATTAACAGGACGTCTCGTCCAAATTAATCTCGCTCCTCCTTTTTTCTTTAAAGAGATATTCAAAAATATGAGATTAACAGGACGTCTCATCCAAATTAATCTCGCTCCTCCTTTTGATAGCAAGACAAAAAAGAAACTCTAAAAATTAAATAAAGAAAGGTGGGCCCGACAGGAACTGTTTCCCGCTCCTACGTATTCTCGAGCTTTCGAGAAATCAGGGTCACGTAGTTCTTTAAAATGTTTTTTTTAGGAAAAAGATTAGGAAGATATTGATAGGTATTATTTTAGTGAAGAATCCATACAAGGCGAAGTGCTTCGCACGTGCACGGATCTTATAAAAACTGTGTAGACGGAAGTATTTTCCGTACGACACTGATTAAGAAAAATGAATATATATAAAAAAACTGAATAGAAGAGGAAAACGAGTGCAAAAAATGAAAAAAATGAGCGAAAAATAAGAAAACCGAGTGAAACTATGAAAATCCGAGTGAAAACAGGGAAAACCGAGTGAAACAGTGACAATATGAGTGAAACAGTGAAAATCTGAGTGAAACAGTGAAAAATCTGAGTGAAACAGTGGAAATCCGAGTGAAACAATGAAAATCCAAGTGAAAACAGGGAAAAACCGAGTGAAACAGTGACAATATAAGTGAAACAGTGAAAATCTGAGTGAAACAGTGAAAATCTGAGTGAAACAAATGAAAATCTGAGTGAAAATAAGGGAAACCGAGTGCAAAATAGTAAATCCTAGTGAAACAGTGAGAATCTGAGTGCAAAAATAGTAAATCCTAGTGAAACAGTAAGAATCTGAGTGGAATAGTAAAAATCCGAATAGAAATAAAGGAAACCGAGTGAAACAGTAAGAATCCGAGTGTAAAGAGGCTTACCGGGTGAAATTTGAGCAGAGCAGAATGATTGGGACAAGAATTGCAAGTCCGAGAGGGAAAAGGGAGCTGGAAGAAGTGCTGTTGAGTAAGAGTCTAGAGGATGTTGGGGTAAAGAAAGTGTGAAGGGTGAGGGGTGAGTGAAGTGAGAGAGAAAGAAGACTTGGCATGAGAGAGAGAGAGAACAGAGGTTTGGCCAGAGTTTCCTCGTCTGAAGATTGCCTCCCCTTGAACGCCCTCCCCCTTGCCTATTTATAGGCTGGTTTGAGTGGAAGGCCAGCTCAGGCTTCCACTTCCGAGTGGAATGCCAGCTCAGGCCTCCACTCAGAGTGAAGTGGGGGACAACGGCTGGGTGGGAATTTTTAATTCCCCCCACTTCCACCCCTGTTTGCCACTTGTCTGCCACCCCAGGATTCCTGGATCCACTTGGGTGGTGGAATCCAAGTCAGCACGGTCTAACAGGGGGACCTGGTGGGAATCCGAGTGAGAATGGAAGAATTCCGAGTGAGAATTATGGAAATCCGAGTGAAAATAGTGGAATTCCGAGTGAGGATATTGAAATCCGAATTAGAATGGTGAAAGCCGAGTGAAAATGGTATGATCCGAGTGAGAATGGATCGGATCCACCTTCCAATCAGTATTCATTAACACTGGCAGTCAAATCCGAGTAAGGATGTGTAAATCCGAGAGAAAAAATGGTGTGATCCGAGTGAGAATCGTTCAGATCCACCTTCCAATCAGCATTCATCCACACTCGCAGTCAAATCCGAGTGAGGATGGGGTAATCCGAGCAAAAAAAATGGGAAATCCGAATGATTCTCATTCGGATCACCCTCTCAGTCAGCATTAGGAGTCAAATCCGAGTGGAAAAAGGTATTCCCCGTAGAAGGCCGAGTGAGAATGCTCCTTTCCGAGTGGTTTTACTCGGTTTGTTGTTGTTGTGAGACATTCAATTACAAACGAGTGTAAAAGCCTCGGAACCGACTCTAACGACTGGGAAATGACTTGAAATTGACTCGGAACCGATTGAAAATTGAGGAGAATGACTCGGAAGTTGAAATGGCTCGGATCTTGTTTGAAGAAGCAAACTGACTGAATTGCCAGTCAATTCCGACTGGAAATTGATGGAAATGGGCTTGGGAAAGGTTTGAAGGAGGACTCGGAGGTTGAGTGTAAAGGAGGACTCGGAACCGAATGACCAACGACACGAGAACCGACTAAAATGGCTCGGAATTTGGAAGTGACATATTTTCACTCGGAATAGCATTGACAGTGAAGTATTTCACTCGGAACTTACCCATTTTGAGTGATCCCACTCAGATTTGATTATTTTCGAGTCATTCCACTCGGAAATTCTTGATTTTGACTCATTCAACTCGGAAATGCTTCATTTTGACTCGGATTTGATCATTTCTGAGTAGTTCCACTCGGTTTTGATCATTTCTGAGTAGTTCTACTCGGATTTGCTCCATTCTAAGTAGTTCTACTCGGTTTTGATCATTTCTGAGTAGTTCTACTCGGATTTCTCTTCAACAGTGACATATTCCACTCGGATTTGATCTGTTCCGAGTCCTTCCACTCGGAAATGATCATTTCCGAGTCCCTCTCTCGGTTTTTTTTTTTTTAAAAAAAATTCTTTTCATTTACGGATGGGCTGAAATAGGTGTTCACAATGTTGATTGTTGATATTTATGATGATGTTAATAATGGGTGTAACCCATTAATAGTGGATTAGGGAGTTGAATATTTGATTTGGTAAAGTCTTAGGCCTTGATATGTGTCATTTAGAAATTATTGATTGATGATGGTCTTCAATGGAGCCAAGAGGCTTATAATGGATTTGAATGACTTGTGATGATGAGTAGTAATCCACATGATGATTTGGAAGCCTTAAGGATAAGGGCCATAGTACTATTGTTGTTGGATTTGTTTAGCCCTTTAAGATTTAGAGAATCTTGGTTTTGGGAAAGGAATTCCCGAAGCCTAACATGAGCGTATAAATTGGGTTTAGACAAGTCTAGGACTTGATAATGAGTTTTTAGAGATGATGCCTTATGATGGTATATTAATAGCATGTATTTGTATGTTTGTAATAGGGTTGTGTTCCGAACGATGATGCGGAACGATCAAGGCAATTGGAGCACTTGGATTGCGGTTCTTCTCTCAAGGTAGGAGAGGAGTTTACATTTCAATTGCATGAGTGAAAAACTGTTAATTATATTTATATGTGAACTCATGCAATGCCTTGCCATGAATGTAGTAAATGATTGAATTGATGAAGTGATGAATGATAGGCTTGGCAAATTTTTGAATTTTGGAAATTATATATATATATAGATATGAGATGGTGATGAATGGTTAATGGTCCCTTGATGGGAATTGATGCATTGTAATGAAAGACCCATATTGAAATGAATTATAGATGGTTCGGGTTATAATGTAGCTCATAAAGTGCGTTTTTAATGCATAATCATGGAAGTGAAGGGGTCAAATAGAGTTTTATGTGATATTGATGGCATGGGATGGTCCCAATAGCCCATATATGCAGTTTATGACTTGTAGGAATTGGAATGGGCCAATTCCAATGTGAATAGGTCCTTGAGTTGCACAAAAGTGCCTCAAAATAGGTAAAACGCATTTATACACATAAGTCCCTCAATCCTGAGAATTTTTGAGTGAGGCCGATGGCCATGCGTTACAAATGATGTATATTTGTTGGGGTTAAAATTTTGTAGCATTTGGAATTCATACGAGAAAGTTAGGAGGGTAAAAAGTTGAAAAATCATATGTTTTCTGCATAAAAACAGCAGCAGGGCTGTCTTGAATCGATTCAAGACCCTTTGAATCGATTCAAGAGGTGTTGTTTTCACTGTTTTAGGTTCCAGGGGTGTTTGAATCGATTCATACGAGTTTGAATCGATTCAAGGCCCTCTGTTTGTCAAATTTTAAGATTTTAGGACGCTTGAATCGATTCACACGAGTCTGAATCGATTCAGAGCCCTGTTATGGCCACTGTTGTGCTGTTTTTCCAACTGCTCTGTTTTCTTTACTGTTTTTGGCCCGTTTGGGCACCTTAATGACGTTTTTAGCCTCCGATTTCTTCATGAAAGTCGTAGATAATTATGTTACGGAGGTGTGAGAATTGGTCTCACATTAATTAGAGGTTTCTAACTCTCATTAGGCACAAAACACCAGACCTACTGTGTCACAAAATTCAAATTTAAGAGGGTTTTGAACCCAACTTTTTATGGTGGTCAAATTGGGACTAATAGGTGATATTTATGACATGTCCCATTATTATTAAGACTAAAAGTGAGCTTTTCTCATGTCTTAGTATTGAAAGTTAACATGGGCTTATATTTACTTAAAACCCCTTTATCATATAAAAATAAGAGATTGTATTAGGGGTAATGATGGGTGATGTTGTTGATCAATCTTTTAAATAAGGATGATTGTTATTATAGATGATTGTGAATGTCCTTGAGTTGATACAAGCATAGGCTTGTATGTGTGGTTTGAATTACATTTGTGAATTATTGTGAGTACCACACTAATATGTAAGACAATGGTGATGAATAATGAGATGAAAATCCACTAAATGAATGCGTGGTAATATTTATGAATGATATGTAATGATGTGATGCCATTGTGGCTGATTGCAAGTATCGACTTGCATGTATGATATTAAAAATATGTAAAATGTGTTATAATGAAACGCCACACTTAAAACTTGAAAGCAATGGCTAAAAGCAACAATGATAAAATCCACTAAGGTGTATATGGTGGTGTTGGTGATTATGATGATGATGATTGATGAGTGGCATGATAGGATGCATAGTGTGAGAATGCATTGATTGGCATTTGTATCCATGGCATATCATACGCTGCTTATATGGAATGTCAGGGGTTCCAATAGGCAGGCCCAATGGGAGGGCGACCCAGTGCACGGGTAAATTGTTGATGTTCCCTAGTGATTCTGGGAATCACGAAGTTGCCCTTAGATTGGTGGTGAGGCACCCTATGTGGCAGGCCCTGTGGGCGGGCGGCTCTGTGATGAGCAAGTTACCTTAGTGTCCGACGTAGCACGGCTCTCTCGATGTGTGTTCGGGAGAGGCCCGTAGCACTTTTGGCAAGTGAGGCCATGTTGTTGATTCGCAAGTCACAGGGTGACTAGTGCTACAGATGGGTGATAGTGGTTTGGTACCAGTAAATATGATGTTGAGCATGCATGAATTGATATATAAGTGTACACTTTTACTACTGCAGTAAGGGCATAGTAGCACACCTATGCTTGACCCACAATTTGGTGTTTATTCCCACAGTCAGATCCGTATTTGTTGTTGATTATTCCATTGTGCATATGCATTAGCCATAAGAGCATTTGCATATAGTATGGAGATATGCCAGAATATGATGATGATTGATGATGATTGAGATTGTGGTATGGTGTTGATGAGATGGGTAATTAAATACCTAAAAGACCACATATGATTAATAAATGATATGAATATATCTAAAATGATGTTGAATATAACGATATGTATGTTATGGCCCATTATAATGCTGGGCATGATTAATTATGATTGATGATTATGATGATAGCCTATAGTGGCTTTGAGAAAAGACCAGAATGGTCTATGTTGACGATGTTGGCCAATTGTGGCATTAGAATAGATGTGTATATGCTTGCTTTGCTATGATTTGATGAATAAGTATGAAATAAGTATATATTGTTGAATTAATAATCTATGATGACTATTGATGTGCTTAGCAAAGCATACATGATGTTGATATGCATATGCATATAATTTCAATTGTATTCATATCGTCATTTGAAATGTATAACTCACTCTCCCATGTGGTCTACTTTTTAGTATTGATGCAGGAAAACCAAGGGAAGAGAATATTTTTAAAGGAAAGCTTTGGTGAAGGTAAAATAGTGGTAATGGAATGCCTTGGCCAGCAGCGATTGTAATTTATTTAATTGTGAATGAATGTACATGATAGTGTTGATATTTATTAATATTTTTGGATGTATTGTGAATAATGATATAAGTGGATATTGTATTGGTAATTGGGGTATATGGACTCATACCCGCTTGATGAATAAAATAGTGCTGAATATGTAGCCCATTTTGGGAATGTATAATTGTTGATGACATATGTCTTGAGGTTGAATCGGATATGACCAATTATGGGATATGGGTATTAGAGATGTATGATGCATGACCATATAGATATGTGTATACATATATATTAGACATTGCATGCTCATGTGATTATGTAAAATGATAATGGTTGTCTATTAGGCTTATGATATACCATTGCATGCTCTGCCGAGCCTTTTCTCATATCTTCATATATGGGACTAGGCATGTGCCCAGTATACACATTCTTCTTCCGCTGTAAAACTCTATTATTTTGTATACCATTATGGGCAAACTATTTCACAATCCAGTTATATTTTATTAGGTCTCACTCTTTGGTTCTTTGTGATTTGGGTCTTGATGTAATCGTAGTTGTGTTCAGGAAATATTCCAAACGTGAAAAAAAATTTATTCGTATTTTTATTAATTATTTGTTTTGATTACATCGGGATTCGGGTCCAGAGAACCGGGGTGTTACAAACTGGTATCAGAGCGTATTTTGCTCTGAATTAGAATTCTTGATTATTATCAACGCATGGTTGCTTGGTATTAAAGTTGATGTTATGGATGATTGGAGCACGATTGCTCAATATTGAAACATTTCGGTGATCATTGGAATATGGTTGTTTTGCATAGATTTAAGAGTGATAACTATGTAGAGGATGATGACATGTTAAGGTATTGATTGCCCTATATGGATTTGTGAATGACTGATTGTCTAAGAATTTTGAATGGATTATAAGGGAATTATTGCTTATTGAGGATTATTGTGAATCATTAAAGTTGAGTTGTGATTGATGCTCATTGAGGACACTTTATAAGATTATGATTCAGAAGACATGATTGATGTTTATGAGAGTATGCCCTTTATCACTGAGGTTGTATGATGCACTTGTGGGGCATGGTTGCTCATTGGAAAACTTAATGAAATCATGAGATTGAATACATATGGATGAATTCCTCAATGTGATTGATATGGTTAATTGTGTAAGTCCGGCCAAGTTCCTTACACTATGTAACATCCTGTTTTAATAGTAGTTCAATTATGTAATTTATGAAGCATGGAAGGCCTATAAGTGTTGATCAATGAATAAAACGCTCTATGGATGGTTTATAATACTCAAAAAAAAATTCCATTTTTGGGTATAATTATAGAAATTACATAGACCTGTATTGATAAGATCCATTTTCCGGGTAAAATATGCCTTAGAAATGAATTTCCGAGTGAAAAAGGGGCTCTGTCCGAGTGAAGAATGAAAATTCTGAGTGAAGAAGGAAAATTCCGAGTGAAGGTTGTGCTTTCCGAGTGGAATATGGCCGAGTGAGTTTATTCCGAGTGAAATTCCTGCACCCGAGACACTTATGTGTGAAGTGGAACTGATAGAACCACTTCTGGGTGAGAGAATCTGAGTGACACATCTTGGGGTGACTCACTGCCAAGTTAAATTAATTAGAGAGACTTATTTCCGAGTCAAATACTTCTGAATGACTCGTTTCCGAGTCACTCATAGTCAGACATTGCAGTTCTGAGTGAAAACTCGCTGAGAATTTTCATTTCCGAGTGGAGTACAGAGGAAAATATATTTCCGAGTAGCAATGGACTTGATGGACTCTGAGTGAAACGTAGTTGAAGAAGTTGGTTTGATCTTGACTAAGTGATGATTAGCCGAGTGAATCCGAGTGAGGCTATGGTATTTTCCGAGTGAGAATAGGCAAAGATACCGAGTGGAAGTTTGAGTGAGTGATGGTCAGTGTTGTATTAAGTTTACTGAGTGATAGATTGATTGAGGTGACTCGGTTTGGAGGTGGATCACCGAGGGATGACTGACCTGATGTTGAGTCGGTTTTGGCAATGAAAAACTGAGTGATTGGAGTCGGTTTCAGGAGATTTACCGAGGGGACTCAGTTTTCCTTTTTCTTCACACGACTGGTAGAGTTCCAGTTGGACTAGAACTTGACCGAGTGAAAGGATGAAGGAAGAGGAGTCAGCTGAGTGAGATCGGAAGGAACACTTCTGATCCGTTCTGACCTCCAAGGTTAGGACGACTTCAAGACTTCAAAGAAGATCGGATGTCAACTAATGCCTTGGCGGAGTAATAAGCATTGACGAGGTCAAATGCCTTGGCGGAGTAACATGAACGTCTTTTAGGACATGGATATTTCTTAAGAAACACTCAACACCGCCCTTCACACTCAACACCGCCCTTCACACTCAACACCTCCCTTCACACTCAACAACGCCCTTCACACTCAACACCGCCCTTCACACTCAATACCGCCCTTCACACTCAATACCGCCCTCACGCCTTACCGACCTCTGCAAATCATTCAACACTGAACAATTTTTTTAATTCCACTTCAGCTAGTGATTAGCCCACTTAATCACATGAATCCAAAAATAAGTGGCATAACGAACCAATCACAGGGGAAAGTACATCCATTATAATACTTTTGAATATTTTATTCCAATCAATGCAAAGCTGACTCTGAAAAGGAGTCAAAAGGCTTCATTATTCCACCTAATCCTTCAACTAATGTTCCCCACTTCTCTTGCATTATTAATCCTGCCATTTTTGCTAAACCAGAACGGATTAGAACAAAGCTAGTGAAATATCTTTCATTCAATTTCCTTCCTTTCAAAATAACTCCTTCGAACAGAAGCCAGGACAACAAGAGGCCATTTTCAGTCGGCAAACCAAGTAAGAGGGGACAGGGTTGTGAATATTTGTGAAATGGGTAGAGTTGTATGCTGTTCTAGGATTCCAGTTTTAATTTCGTATCTTGTTGCTTAATTTTGAAGCTGAAAACGTATGAATTTCACTCTGACTTCTTCATGAAAGTTGTAGATCTTTTTGTTATGTGAATTTTGATACCTTATTCAACTGATTTGGATATGTATAGCAAACGTTATAGCCAAAATACTACAGCATGACCGAGTGAAATGTTTAAGCTATGTTCTATGCATATTTTGATATTCTGGGAATTATACATGCATAATCAGCCTCTGATGTCTTCATGAAAGTTGTAGATATACATGTTAGGGATTTATAGAAAGTGATTTCAAGTTAAAAAGATGCTTGTAGCTCTAGTTATGCTCAAAATACAGAAGTATGTTCATGATGCAAATCTGTTAACTATGAAATCTGAATCTTGTTTTCAATACTTGAAATTTTGTGGTATGAATTAGTTGTTGGTGTCTTCATGAAAGTTGTAGATAATTATGTTAAGAGTATTTTAGAACTGGTTTCATGTTAAAATCATTTGTGTAGCTCTAAAAACGTTGAAAATACTAATATATGTACGTTTTGAAAACTCACCTGGAGGCAGTGTTGTATTTTGTGGATAAATGGTATTTCTGCTTAGAATTTGAATTTATGATCTTTATGAAAATTGTAGATATTTGTGTTAAGAGTAATTTAGAACTAGTTTCATGTAAAAATCATTTTTGTAACTCCAGAAACACTAAAATTACTAACATATGTACGTTTTGAAAAACTCACCCTGAGGCAGTGTGGTATTTTGTGAATAAGTGATATTTCTGTTCGGAATTTGAAATTGTGTTCTTCATGAAAGTTGTAGACAATTATGTTATTGAACTACAGAAAGTGGAATCACCTAAAAAGGAGTTGATTTGCTCATATTATGACTGTTTTACTAACGCATGTCGCTGTTTGGAAATGCTGAAATTTACTTATGATGGTTATTATGGATAAAAATGATATTTTCTCTATGAGTAATAATTTATTATTGAATTCTTGAGTGATTATGAATTATTATGAATGCTGTTGAGTATCATACAATTTGAATATTGTGGTAGTGAATAATTATGAATAACGAAATTAATTTATATGTACATGAATGCCTTTTGGTTATTGACATATGTGGTTGAAACAGTAAATCCATGATTCTGTGAATTATTATGTGTTGTGTCCCTTGAAGACTTGTATTCTCCAAGAGGTTTTGGAAATATGGATATCATGGTATGTTAAATGGTAATAAGAATTAAAGGCATTCATGCATCATAAGCATTTAGACGCACCATGGAATTTAGGGGTTCCATGATTGCCTACCCTGGTGGGGGGTTACTCTATGATGAGTTAAAGCCCTATTTTTTGTGATGTGTTGGTCATGGGGTTGTAGGGATCCATGACTGTATTAATTCCTACCGATGTGTTGGTCATGGGACTGTAGGGATCCATGACTGTATTAATTCCTACCGGTGTCTCTATGAGACTTTTTACTGCAGTATTCCCACCAAACCAAATGGATCCAGCATAACATCATTGACTAATTAAAGACTCATTAAATATAAATGAATTCGTCTGGCATAACCATCATATCATTATGATTTATTGATTGTGTTTGTGCAATTTTATCTATTTTATACTTATTCTATATTCTGTCTCACTCTTATATCAATTTTTACAGTGAATGCCACGCAGAACGAAGATTGATGCCATGATTGACGAATATTTGAATTATTACTTGGACTTTGATTTTAATGAGTTGTAATAAATATTATATGCTAAGTACTGTTACTTCTAAGTTGTTTTTGCTAAGCAAATATTTTCATAAATTTTATTATATACGACTAGCATACATGATTAATATTCCGCAATTATCAATCATTACGCGAACTCTAATTTAACTTATGAATTTTAAAATGATCTTTAAAAAAAACACGAAAAATTTATTCGGAAAATTACACGGGACGTCACACACTATTTCCTTCGAATGACAAATACATTGATATTATGCATTTAAATATTGATATATTGAGTATGATTTAAATTGACGATGAATTTATACCATGTACGATCATGGATATAATATATATCAAATATGAATTGATTTGATGATGAACCTATGTTAAATATGAAATGATATCGTGAGATGTTGAGACCTTGATATGTATATATATTAAAATGGAATTATTTACTTAGGTCTCTTGTATAAATTAAGAGGTGACTTATAGCCGTGGAATGCTCATGGAATATGAAATTGTGTTGGCACATGATTAGGGTTGGACTCGGTTTCATGTTTATGAACCAAGTGAACGATTGATTTAGTTGTGACCCACTAAGTGTGGTAACCCTGGATAACCCAATGTGATCTTGTAAGATCGAACCTTGTGGAATTAGACCCTATGGTGGTCTAGGCTCCACGATGTTTCTATGAGCCATGTTTAATGATTCTATGCGTTGTGGAAGTATTCCACGACGGGTTTTAGGTAACCTTGTGAACCTTCTGAGCTTAATGATAAATTGAATCTTATGAACAATTGAGCCGTAGTAAAATAAATTGTGGAATGAATTGTTGAGGCTAGAGCCGATGTGTGATTGGATTAGAAATGTGAATGTAAACCCCTAAGTATTTGGTGAATAATGATGTTGAATTCGGGGTATGATTTGGTATTGGCAATGATATGTGACTTTATGGTATGATTTTGGGCTAGATTGTATGCCCTTAATGTTATAAACATTAGATTGGTTATGAATTACGGTATGATGTAGAGGTAATGTATGTGAACATGAGTTGGTAAATCGAATTTAATCATGTTGATACCTCCCTTTACGGTTTGAAAGGAGTTGTATTAGTAATATAAACCACATAGTGATGTGATATTACACAGACTATACGTCAAATTTATGGACTTTGGCTATGATAAATGAGGAAACCCATTAATGTGGAAGATCATTACATGATTGTGGACCATATTTTTAACCTTGAGGGTGTATACTTGATATGAGTTTGGTGAACCAATTAGGCTTAAATCGAATTATAGCCGATAATATTCGAATTAGACAAATGATTTCTAAGTTGCTCGACTATGATTTCAGGATGGACGAGTTTCAATGGTGGGGTGATTACCCTATGATGATTAGAAATCTATGGTTAATATGTCAACATATGGTTATAGTGACTGACAATTGATGAATTATATGGCATGATTTACGTTGGATCCTTATTAGATGATGATATGATGTGAGTGTATTATCTGTGGGCTTGTGTGACTTCTTACAAAGTCTCGTGTATAAGAACACGTTATTTGAACTAATATGGATAATGTGAGAAATAGGACGTGAAGGTACTTATCCTGATATGTCTTTACATGCCATAGGCGTTGTGGCAACGTGCACTTATGCGCCGATCTCATGTGTTTGTGGTAACCACTACGGATTGGGACGCCTTCCTGTATGTCGGATGCAGCAACACATAGACCGGGCAAGTGTAGTGTTGTAACTACTTATGGTAAATTTTTGAGTCTATCTGGTGGTACTGGATATGAATGTATGAGTTGAGTCGAATGAACTGAAAATTGATAAGTTGTGACTCACTTTGGATATATAAAGTTTTATACTTGGATAAAGGAATGGTAATGATCATGTTCTGCTTGACTTTGGAAAGTCCGATATCATTTTATAGTGTCATTAGACTCTATTGGTGTGTGGCCAAAGTGTGGCCTTACGATGTATATCGATGTTGAACTTCGAGGATGAAGTTTCTTTTTGGTGAGGTGGATTGTAACATCCCGGATTTTTAAAGAAAATAAATTTATTGAATAATGGTAATTAATTATTTATGGTCTAATAATTGTGGGAGAATTAATTTGACATTAGAGGTGAATTATCAGTAAACTAAAATTTACCGAAACTAGGTATTTTAACAGACGATGTGGGACCCACTTGGTCAAATTAGACAATTGATGGGTCTAGAATGCTTAGAAAATTATTATGGTTATGGTGGTATAGTTAAAATAATTTTTAGTATTGAGGAAATACTTAATTGGACACAACGTAAGTTATTAGGCGGGGAAAATACGAGTCAAATGGAATAAAAAGAAAATGATAAATCCCATTCTCCCCCTCATTCCACCGTAGCCCCTCTTTTCCTCTCCTTATCATTCTTTTAACCATTGGATAATGGGATCTATGGACCATTGGAAAAAGTAAATTGAAACATGGCTTTACCCATTGGTTAATGACCCAAGCTTTCATCTTTTCTTTCCTCTCTCCCTCCAACACCGTCCAAGCTCTCCTCTTCTCCCTTATTCTTCATTTTCTTCTTCTCCCCCATATCTCCAACACCAAAACCGTCCACCTCTCTTCCACTTCCATTCTTGTCAAAATCAAAGACTAAACATGGATGAATGAAGCTTGAATGGCATATTAGAGCAAAAAGCTTTAAGTGTCTCCTCTCCCTTCCTTCATTTTCGTTTTTGGCATGAGCTTGGAAAAAGAGGTATGATTTTTAACACCCATGGCTTTAGTTTATGGTTTTGAGCCTATTTAAGTATTGTGATGGGAGATTAGGTGTTGTTTTGATGGAAAATGGCTTGAGGAACCAAACCCTAGCTTAGAAAACTCTTGGGGATTTAGTATTGTTGTTGATGATGAGTGGGATGTATTATTGTTAACCTATGAATGTATATAAATGGTTGAAATTGATGATTGTAAATTGTTGATGGGAAATTTTGGTGGAAACCCTAGGTATGATAAATTGGGGGTTTTGGCTAAATAGGTGATTTTGATGATTTTTGATGCCTTAGAATGATTTTATATGAGGAGATGAATGTTTGATGCATTGGTGTTGATTATTGAGGTTTGGGAGATGAGTACATATGAGCATGTATGTGATTAGGGGAAATTGATGTTGATTGTTGATATTTATGATGATGTTAATAGTGGGTGTAACCCATTAATAGTGGATTAGGGAGTTGAATATTTGATTTGGTAAAGTCTTAGGCCTTGATATGTGTCATTTAGAAATTATTGATTGATGATGGTCTTCAATGGAGCCAAGAGGCTTATAATGGATTTGAATGACTTGTGATGATGAGTAGTAATCCACATGATGATTTGGAAGCCTTAAGGATAAGGGCCATAGTACTATTGTTGTTGGATTTGTTTAGCCCTTTAAGATTTAGAGAATCTTGGTTTTGGGAAAGGAATTCCCGAAGCCTAACATGAGCGTATAAATTGGGTTTAGACAAGTCTAGGACTTGATAATGAGTTTTAAGAGATGATGCCTTATGATGGTATATTAATAGCATGTATTTGTATGTTTGTAATAGGGTTGTGTTCCGAACGATGATGCGGAACGATCAAGGCAATTGGAGCACTTGGATTGCGGTTCTTCTCTCAAGGTAGGAGAGGAGTTTACATTTCAATTGCATGAGTGAAAAACTGTTAATTATATTTATATGTGAACTCATGCAATGCCTTGCCATGAATGTAGTAAATGATTGAATTGATGAAGTGATGAATGATAGGCTTGGCAAATTTTTGAATTTTGGAAATTATATATATAGATATGAGATGGTGATGAATGGTTAGTGGTCCCTTGATGGGAATTGATGCATTGTAATGAAAGACCCATATTGAAATGAATTATAGATGGTTCAGGTCATAATGTAGCTCATAAAGTGCGTTTTTAATGCATAATCATGGAAGTGAAGGGGTCAAATAGAGTTTTATGTGATGTTGATGGCATGGGATAGTCCCAATAGCCCATATATGCAGTTTATGACTTGTAGGAATTGGAATGGGCCAATTCCAATGTGAATAGGTCCTTGAGTTGCACAAAAGTGCCTCAAAATAGGTAAAACGCATTTATACGCATAGGTCCCTCAATCCTGTGAATTTTTGAGTGAGGCCGATGGCCACGCGTCACAAATGATGTATATTTATTGGGGTTAAAATTTCGTAGCATTTGGAATTCATACAAGAAAGTTGAGAGGGTAAGAAGTTGAAAAATCATATGTTTTCTGCATAAAAACAGCAGCAGGGCTGTCTTTTTTCGGGTATGGAAGGAAGCCTTTCAAATCTCCTTCAAGCAAGTAAAAGCTAAAAGCTAGCAGTCGTAGGGTAAGCCCCTCCAGACAATCCTAGTTTTCTTGCTATCCTTGTAGGAGTCTTTGTACCAGCCTTAGCCAATCCATCAGTCCCGTACAACTATGTAAATGATTTAGCCTGAAGATAGTATGCTTATTGGTCAACTATCATAAGCATTTGTAGTGCTTCGCCCTTTGATTCCTCCTCTGAGCTATTGGAATAAAGCTTTTTCTAGTGGCTGTAAGGCATTCATTTCCTGTTGTCGGTCTAGGCTACTTCCTTGAAAGTACTATATAAATCGCCTTTTTCCGCATATTATAAGTAGCTTTGAATCGATTCAAGAGGTGTTGTTTTCACTGTTTTAGGTTCCAGGGGTGTTTGAATCGATTCATACGAGTTTGAATCGATTCAAGGCCCTCTGTTTGTCAAATTTTGAGATTTTAGATGCTTGAATTGATTCACACGAGTCTGAATCAATTCAGAGCCCTGTTATGGCCACTGTTGTGTTGTTTTTCCAACTGCTCTGTTTTGTTTACTTTTTTTGCCCGTTTGGGCACCTTAATGACATTTTTAGCCTCCGACTTCTGCATAAAAGTCGTAGATAATTGTGTTGCGGAGGTGTGAGAATTGGTGTCACATTAATTGGAGGTTTATAACTCTCATTAGGCATAAAACACCAGACCTACTGTGTGACAAAATTCAAATTTAAGAGGGTTGTGAACCCAACTTTTTATGGTGGTCAAATTGGGACTAATAGGTGATATTTATGACATGTCCCATTATTATTAAGACTAAAAGTGAGCTTTTCTCATGTCTTAGTATTAAAAGTTAACATGGGCTTATATTTACTTAAAACCCTTTTATCATATAAAAATAAGAGATTGTATTAGGGGTAATGATGGGTGATGTTGTTAATCAATCCTTTAAATAAGGATGATTGTTATTATAGATGATTGTGAATGTCATTGAGTTAATACAAGCATAGGCTTGTATGTGTGGTTTGAATTACATTTGTGAATTATTGTGAGTACCACACTAATATGTAAGACAATGGTGATGAATAATGAGATGAAAATCCACTAAATGAATGTGTGGTGATATTTATGAATGATATGTAATGATGTGATGCCATTGTGGTTGATTACAAGTATCGACTTGCATGTATGATATTAAAAATATGTAAAATGTGTTATAATGAAATGCCACACTTAAAACTTGAAAGCAATGGCTAAAAGCAACGATGATAAAATCCACTAAGGTGTATCTGGTGGTGTTGGTGATTATGATAATGATGATTGATGAGTGGCATGATAGGATGCATAGTGTGAGAATGCAGTGATTGGCATTTGCATCCATGGCATATCATACGCTTCTTATATGGAATGTTAGGGGTTCCAATAGGCAGGCCCAGTGGGAGGGCGACCCAGTGCACGGGTAAATCGTTGATGTTCCTTAGTGATTCTGGGAATCACGAAGCTGCCCTTAGATTGATGGCGAGGCACCCTATATGGCAGGCCCTGTGGGCGGGCGGCTCTGTGATGAGCAAGTTACCTTGGTGTCCGACGCGGCACGGCTCTCTCGATGTGTGTTCGGGAGAGGCCCGTAGCACTTTTGGCAAGTGATGCCATGTTGTTGATCCGCAAGTCACGGGGTGACTAGTGCTATAGATGGGCGATAACGGTTTGGTACCAGTAAAATATGATGTTGAGCATGCATGAATTGAGATATAAGTGTACACTTTTACTACTGCAGTAGGGGCATAGTAGCACACCTATGCTTGACCCACAATTTGGTGTTTATTCCCATAGTCGAATCCGCATCTGTTGTTAATTATTCCATTGTGCATATGCATTAGCCATAAGAGCATTTGCATATAGTATGGAGATATGCCAGAATATGATGATGATTGATGATGATTGAGATAGTGGTATTGTGTTGATGAGATGGGTAATTAAATACCTAAAAGACCACATATGATTAATAAATGATATGAATATATCTAAAATGATGTTGAATATGACGATATGTGTGTTATGGCCCATTATAATGCTGGGCATGATTAATTATGATTGATGATTATGATGATAGCCCATGGTGGCTTTGAGAAAAGACCAGAATAGTCTATGTTGATGATGTTGGCCAGTTGTGGCATTGGAATAGATGTGTATATGCTTGCTTTGCTATGATTTGATGAATAAGTATGAAATAAGTATATATTGTTGAATTAATAATCTATGATGACTATTGATGTGCTTAGCAAAGCATACATGATGTTGATATGCATATGCACATAATTTCAATTGTATTCATATCGTCAATTGAAATGTATAACTCACTCTCCCATGTGGTCTACTTTTTAGTATTGATGCAGGAAAACCATGGGAAGAGAACATTTTTAAAGAAAAGCTTTGGTGAAGGTAAAATAGTGGTAATGGAATGCCTTGACCAGCAGCGATTGTAATTTATTGAATTGTGAATGAATATACATGATAGTGTTGATATTTATTGATATTTTTGGATGTATTGTGAATAATGATATAAGTGGATATTTTATTGGTATTTGGGGTATATGGACTCATACCCGCTTGATGAATAAAATAGTGCTGAATATGTAGCCCATTTTGGGAATGTATAATTGTTGATGACATATGTCTTGAGGTTGAATCAGATATGACCAATTATGGGATTTGGGTATTGGAGATGTATGATGCATGACCATATAGATATGTATATACATATATATTAGACATTGCATGCTCATATGATTATGTAAAATGATAATGGTTGTCTATTAGGCTTATGATATGCCATTGCATGCTCTGCCGAGCCTTTTCTCATATCTTCATATATATGGGACTAGGCGTGTGCCCGGTATACACATTCTTCTTCCGCTGTAAAACTCTGTTATTTTATATACTGTTATGGGCAAACTATTTCACGATCCAGTTATATTTTATTAGGTCTCACTCTTTGGTTCTTTGTGATTTGGGTCTTGACGTAATCGTAGTTGTGTTCAAGAAATATTCCAAATGCGAAAAAAATTTATTCGTATTTTTATTAATTATTTGTTTTGATTACATCGGAATTCGGGTCCGGAGAACCGGGGTGTTACATATGTGGGCTGGTCACCCGACTAAGCTACATGAGCAGCAAAATCGGCTGGTGTCATAAATGGTGCCCCTTCTCCCTGTATCCCGTACTGATAAAATGAATCATGTAAGTATACGTAGATGCAGTGAGAAGCAGCCATTATCTGCATCATATGCTGATGCTGTATACTCATCCTAGTAAATCCCTCAGTAATGGCATTAGCAGATGGTGGCTGGACTGGTGGTCTCCTCTGTCTCTGTCTAGGTTGAGCCTCCTGCTCAAGAGGTAGAAGCTCACACTGATGTACAAAATAATCTCTATTCACTGAAACCTTGGGGACTCTCCTCGAAGAGCTAGTAACTCTGGTGATGGCACCTGTACTCCCTGCCTCCTGAGTAAGGCAAAAATGATGAGAGGGAAAGGAACAGGGTGATTCACCTTATACCCTAGGGCATAAAAGTGAATCTGCTCAGAGATAAGTCCTATAATATCAATGGTGTGGCCCTGAAGGATGGAATAAAGAAGACAGCAGCGATCAATAGGTATAGAAGAGAGATGAGAAACTGGTGTAATATTATAGAGCATCAAATGAGACCACGCCTGAGCTATAGGGGTCAGCTGGGTCTTAAGGAGGTTTGATGGAGATCTTCCAACCTTACTAAGGTTAAAGGAGATTCCATCCTTGCTCAAGAAATGAGCAACCTGATCCAAGAAGTATCCTAGATCACCATCCTCAGTAGCAATCTTGTTTCTATTTTCCATCCAGAAACAAGTAACGCCCTCGGGAATAGGGTAATAGTAGTGTCTCTGTCATATGCAATATGCCGACCTCTCACTAAACTCGTCCTTTGCTGACTAATATTCGGTGAGTCCTGGTGTGTCCTATAAGCATTGGCATAAAGCTCGATGACCAATATGGGATCCCCCTCAGTAGGTAAAGAAAATAAGGGTCCCCACCTCCTCCTCTGTATCTCATCCTAAACCTCAGGATAGTCTCCAGCATTAAGATCAAAGACCCTCTACCAGATTAGTTTCTAGCCCTTGATCTGATGAAATCTTGCCCACTTGGCGTCAGTTCTAAACCTGGTGGGATCTCGAGGTCCCAACTACTTCTCACCCTGAAGATCAGGATTTTCAGAGGTGGTATCAGTATCTGTTGTCCTTCTCTGTCTCTTGGGACCAGTGGTGGGAATGGATTTCTTCGGTGCCATCTGCAAAAGAAAATTTATTTAAATAAAAATAAATCACTTAATTTACACACGGTAACATGCATCACTCAATACATCACTTATACAAGTAATCTAAAACATGTATATTTTTTTGGTTTTTAAGAAAAATAGAAAATAAATTCACACAACATACAATACAAAAATTAAAATTTATAAAACATACATATTTACAAAATTTAACAAATTTATTTATTTCTAAGCAAGAAAGTATAATAAACATACAATTTAAGAAATTTTATTAATAACAAAAATAAAAACGGGCCAAAAATATTTTGTTTTATTTTATTTTAAAATTAATACAGATAATAAACTATATATACATTTAACAAAAAATAAAACACAAAAATTAAAAACAAATTCAAAACAGGGGCTGAGGCTACGCGTTAGCCCTGTTCTGCTCACGCTACGCGTTAGTTGGACACTACATGTGGGCTTCAGTTCTACCCACGCTACGTGACAGTTGGATGCTATGCATGGGCTTACAGATCAGAAGCATGAAAACAGGGGTTGCGCAACAGCAACCCCTTTCAATACACATTTAATCATATATTTACCTATTTCTAACAGCAAACAAATCCCAATGATTTTCTAATCCTAAACCTAACCACATGCAATTCTAAGAATTAAAAATCAAAAACAAATTAAGGAGAAGGGAGAAGATTACTTACTTGGATTCCTTTCAAAATTGAAGAAAGATGGGAGAATGTATACTTTTGAGAGGTTGAGGAATGAAGTTTTTGAGAAAAATGAGGCAGAGAGGAAAATTTAGGTTTTTAAAAACCTAAATGTGGCCTCTCTGGTTTAGTTTTAAAAACTGAACGTAGATTCTGATACTACGCATAGCTGGGACGCTTTGAGGAATCACCTGTTCTTCTTTCCCTCTTTCTCCGATGCTTGATTATCTGTCTATCATCAATAAACAGAGCAATTAGTTTTTGGGGATTAGGATGAGATATACCTTTTTCATCTTCAAGGTAAGCCTTGTCCATTGTATAAAATCAGAAACATTCATGTCTTTGATTAGAATGTTCAAAAACATCAAAGCTTACCTCCTCATCATGAATTCTGAGTACCAATTCTCCTTTGTCAACATTAGTTAACAATTTTGCAGTCTTCATAAAAGGTATTCCCAAAATTAGAGGGATGTTAGTATCCTCCTTTATATTAAGTACCACAAAATCGACTCTGAAGTGGTATTTGTCAACCTTGACCAATACATCTTCCATAATCCCAAATGGTTTTTAAATCGAGTGGTCTGCTAATTGTAGAGTTGTCTTAGCTTCCTGGAGTTGAAGATCACCAATTTGTTTCATTAGACCTAGAGGCATTAGATTAATACTTGACCCTAAGTCCAACAGAGCTTTCCTTATTTTGATTTCTCCAATTGATACGGGAATGGTAAAACTTCCAGGATCTTTGGATTTCTCTGGTGTGTCATACTGTAAGACTGTATTACAACTTGCTTTGCATTCATCCATCTCAAGTATCAGATCAGAATTTTTTTTCAATTTTTGATTTTTTTGATTTTTTTCTTTTTCACTTTCTTTTTTTTCTTCTTCTTTCTTTTCATTTTTTCATTTTTTCATTATAATTAATTTTAACATTGGAGAAAATAGCATTATATTGATCTCTTGGGTTCTGGGTGTTTGTAGTAAAACCAGAATTTCTCAACTCAGCTATTTCTTTTGCTAGCTGACCCATTTACAAATCCGACGCTTTCTAGGCAGCCTCATTTGTTTTCACAAACTATAATAACTGTTGGATAGATTCCTCAATCCTTGTCAATCTTGCATTGTCAGTCTGTGATTGTTGTTGTTGCTTAAATTGATTGTTAGGAAGTCGGTTAGAAGGTCCAGCATCTTGTCTCCAGCCAAAGTTCTGATTCTGCCATCCCTATGGAAAATTGTTAGGAAAAGAATTACCAAGATTGATGGGAAAATTACCTAATGGTATTCTTTGATGGATCAGAAAATTGGCTTGCTCTTGTTCATTTCTATTAAGGACACAATAACCACATGGTTGTTCGCCCATGCAATGTAGACATTGTTTCAATTGAGCAGGGGATGGTGATGACACTTGAGCAATTTGAAGTTTCTCCAATTGTTTGCTCATAGCCTCAATTTGTTGAGTCAGCAATTTTTGCTGAGCCAATACTGTATCATTCACTCCCAATTTGAGCATACCTGGGCTTTTTAATACATTACCTCTTTCATGTTTTGCTTGTCACTCACTAATGGACATTGATTCCAATATCTCTATTGCTTCCTCCATAGTTTTGTTCATTAATGAACCACCTGCACAAGCATCTAACATCATCTTGAACTGAGGTAATAAACCATGATAAACGATCCTTACCTTTTCAGCATCATCCAAATTATGATTTGGACATTTTCTCAAAAATGCTTTGAATCGTTCCAATGTTTCTCCTAAGGACTCATCATTATTTTGTGAAAAAGAATGAATTAATATCATGGCTTCAAAGTATTTTGAAGGGGAATAAAATCTTTCCAAAGAAAATTTCTCAACATCGGACCAGTTCGTAAAACTATCGGGTGGACAAGATTTAAACCATTCCTTAGCTTTCCTAACCAAAGAAAAAGGAAACAATCTCATATAAATAGATTCTTCTTGATTGGGTTCAAAACCAATTGTGCTGCATAATTCATAAAAAATAGTTAAATGCTCATACGGTTCTTCATGATTTAGGCTAGCAAATTGATTGTTTTGAATAATGTTTAATGTGGCAGGTTTAATCTCCACTGCAGTAATAGGTCCTTGGTACATTCCTGAAACTCGGGATGGTCCATTGATAGCAGCAAACTATCCCAATGTTCTCCTTTGTTCAGCAACCATATTTGAATTTTCAAAATTTTCAAAATTTTTAAAAGAAGATGTAGTTGAAGAAGATTTAGTTTGTGTTTTAGATTTTAAAGGCTTGATTTTCTTAACAAACTTTTCTATCTCAGGATCAAAGTAAATTTTCCCTGCGGTAGATCGAGTTTGCATACACAAACTATATAAAGAAAGTTAGTGTAACATTGATAAAAAGTAAATGAATGAATAAGTAAAAAGTAAAATTGAAAATTTAACTAAGGTAAAAAAAATTTACCACGATAATTAAAAATTTACTATTTTATTGAATCAATTCAATCCCCGGCAGCGGTGCCAGAAAACTTGTTAAACCCTGAAATACTGTTGGGTCTTTTAATTGGCAAGCGCACCAATCGTTTGTAGTTTTCAAATTTAGATATCGTTCCACTGAGATTGAAAGTTCCTGTAATTCACAGTAATTTCTATTTACTATGGAAAATTTATCAAAGCTTATTAACAAAAGAATGATTTATAAACAATTTATACAATATTCACAGAATTTGATGATTGATTTGTTCATGTGGTAAAAAGGTGATAAAGATAAAATCTATATAGAAAGTTGAAATGTAATTCAGAATAATCTCACATACTTGAAGTAAAAACACAGATTGACAAATTATGTTGGAATTAGGATCCTTGCACTAAAATATAATGAAATGATTACAAACATACATATTTAATTATCAAGTACATGTTATTACAGCTTAAAATCATTATAACTGATCCCTCGTGATATAAATTCTAAGTAGTTACCGTAAAGTCTGATTCCTCATAAGCTTTCTCAGTAAAAACTTGCATTAAGTCTTGGCTTTATGGCAATAGTAATCACCAATTCTATTCCTAGTAATTGGCATATTAAGGGTATTTCAACTTTTACTTTCATTAAAATAAATTTTAATACGGCATGAATAATCATTCTCCCGTTTGACATTCATACTAATAAAACAAGTTTCAATATGCATGAAAATCATTCTCCCGTTTAACGTTCACACTAATAAAAGATTGAAATACTAACATGGTACTTGAATCATAAATATGCAGAGGTCATAATTACAACATCATATAATAGATTGATTCACCAAATTCCAACATAAACAATTTAGTTACATATAGTAAAAGTAAAAACAACACTTATAGAGGTTGACATTACGAAGGCGTGAAAACACTTCACGATACAAGAATTCACAATACTACACAACACTCCCAAGTATCTAAAAATCACTTTAAACTTACAAACTCATAAAAGAACACTTAAAACTAGAAAGAAAAGAAGGAAGTTTAGAAACTCAACTGAAATTGGATGCCTTCAATGCCTTGGAAGTGGCCTATTTATAGGGCTGAGGAAGGGTCCTGACGCGTAGCATCATCCTGGCGTGTAGCGTCAAGTTCCTGACTCAGCCCCCATTAAACGCACATGATTAAGGCCATTATTGATATTAATTAATTAAAATCATCAGCAGACATTGGGCCAATTGTCTCCGACTGTGTTTTAGCATCAGGTGTGAGTAGGTTGGCCATTATTTGGCCACTAGGCAGAGTGCTTGGCCACCTGGAAGTGGAGTCCACGTAGCTTTTGACGCTACGCGTGGGTGTGACGTGTAGAGTCAGCATTAAAACTTCTCACGCTATACGTGGAGTTGATGCTACGTGTTAGCTCTCCAGTTCTTCTATTTTCTATTGAATTTCTTTAATTTTTCATTGCAAACTTAGAAAATTTGATCAAGGTAGATAATTCCCAATAACTTCCATTTATTACAATAAAAACCTAAATTTCTAATAAATTAAACTAATTTTTATTATTTTTGACACAATTTTATTAAGAAATTTATTGTAAATTTGAGGACTAACAGTGAAGTGCTAACCTGAACATACCAGTATAAAAGAACGTCTAATACGAATTTACAGTCTGGAGGATTACCTACAATAACCGTAATGAGTGTGAGAGCAGATGAAATTACCCTCATGTCCATGCACAGTATCGAGACCGGATCATCTTCAAACACCAGTTTGCCTTTTTAACAAAATCAAATATAACCGCCCTAAATAAAAGTGTCCCAGGTTGTCATCAGGCCTTCATGGGTCACTGTTGAGCTTTTCTAGGTTACATCGTGAGTGGCGTCAAAGATATTGACGGAGCCCAATTCGGTGCAAGAGTGACATCTGTGCAAACCAGATCTAAGCCAGAAAACATAAATCTAAATATGGAATCCAAATCTCATTTGTTCATTGCCTTCAATCACATCCTGTTGTATCCACCACTTGTGTCCATCCTCTATTTCATCCATTGTCACCTTCGGATTCTTCAAGAACACCTCCGCATCACTATCATCTCTAATCGCAAGTTCATATCTCCATGGCCATTGCTTGATATTTGATGAGAAGGGGTTAGATTTGTTCCTTTCGATAGTGAAATAAGAAAAAAAAACTATAAGATCTGTTTTAGGTTTTTTCCAATTCCATTCTTCAATTGAAAGTTTATATTTATGTTCCAATACCTTTTCATTTGTTCTTACGAACTTTGGTGAGATGACTTCATCATTACCACTTTTTTTTAAAATATTGTTAGGGAATCCCTCTTGGTATTCGTAGCGGGAAAAATAAGGATTCCCATAGGATTTGTATAACACCCTCGGTTAGATAAGACAAACCCTTCTGTAAGTTCATCCTATTTAACTGAGAGGTCACAAGTTTTTAGAAAAAGTGAATATTTTTTTTTATAAATAAAGAGATGGCAGATCAGTGGAAGCAAATAGTAGATAATCACATAGTCATTCACAAACTGTAAGTAATTGTACTCTTAACAGAATGGGGCACGCAGGCACCCTTAAATATTATACAGTCATCCATAAATATTCAACTACTTATATTCTATTTAAGGAGCGCTCTCATTTGGTTCAGCATATTGCTGTTCTTCATACTCGGGTTCTTGATTTCCTAATTCCTCTGAAAATATTCAACAGTAAGGGTGAGTATAACCCAATGTCTTCAGATTAAAGAATTCCTGCTCTTTCTACCTCCTTATGTCTTCAGGGAAATATTTAGCGAGAAACTTTGTCTTGAATCTTCCCCAAGTAATGACATGTCCACCAGTTGTTAATCTAATTCTGGCATGAGTCCACCAGTGCTCTGCTTCTCCAACCATCATGAATACAACAAAAGTTATTCTATCCTCATCAGAGCATCGCATAGCAGCAAAAATCTTTTCAAGGTGTTCAATCCATAATTGTGCTCCTTCTGGATCGAAGCCTCCCTTGAACTGCGTAGGATTGTTCCTTTGAAAATCAGCTAATCCTTGGCTCTGCCTAGTAGAAGCATGAGGTAACTCCTGTCATTCTATTACCTCCACATATTGGGTAAGAAGTTCCTCCATGACATGGTCATTGTTTCGGCAAGCCATTAGGAATTTGCTGTAAGAATATCAACAAAAATGTTCAGGGTATCAGTTATGTGGAGACTTCCACATAGAAAATTTAGTCCTAGATATTTTATGGATTATGTAATAATTCTATCAGAGTACGTGGAAACCTAATGGTCCACTCCCCAAGCTTAATAAATCGACTATGCTCTGATACCACCAATGTAACACCCTCGGTTAGATAAGACAAACCCTTCTGTAAGTTCATCCTATTTAACTGAGAGGTCACAAGTTTTTAGAAAAAGTGAATATTTTTTTTTAAATAAAGAGATGGTAGATCAGTGGAAGCAAATAGTAGATAATCATATAGTCATTCACAAACTGTAAGTAATTGTACTCTTAACAGAATGGGGCATGCAGGCACCCTTAAATATTATACAGTTACCCATAAATATTCAACTACTTATATTCTATTTAAGGAGCGCTCTCATTTGGTTCAGCATATTACTGTTCTTCATACTCAGGTTCTTGATTTCCTAATTCCTCTGAAAATATTCAACAGTAAGGGTGAGTATAACCCAAGACCCTGATGGTTAATCCGGTGCGGACATAATCCAATTAACATACAATATCACATAAATCATACAATTAGCATATTCACAATTATAACAATCAAGCATGTTTTCATGGAATGCATGAGTTGAATTTATTATGATTTATCTTTGGTTAAGTCTCATGATGCATGTGGGCCCAATAAATTATTTCTTCATCTCATTCTTTGGAATATCTCCATTCCATTCTAGAGCGATCAGGGTCCGCCTAAGCTCCCATAAGGTACAAATGAACTCATTGGTTCTCACCATTGATTTATATATTCTTGGAACTTGGATCCCTATGATCATAGTTACACTCCGTCATTTAGTCAAAGTACACTAGAATTGCATCGTCTCACCCGGCTATCAGGCGCGACTCTGATGCCATTGGGTTTCCGTTCCAGTTGTACTCCCAAGATCCTCTTGGGGATCGAACGTGAATGTCCTCCACTGTACCAAGTGTATGCTCTAGATTTTCTTCTTTAGAAAAATATTTTCATGATGCGGAATGCATTCTTTTTGTCTTTTGATTCTTTGGGTATTTATGTGTTTCCAGTCTCATCATACATATTCATAAGCTCTTGAATCTCATCAATTATTTAGACATTGTAAGTCATTTTATTGTTGTATTTTGAGAAAATATATCAACTATTTACTGGTTGAAATTATACTTTGTAAAGAGTAAAATAATATATTCCTTATTTAATTACTTATAATTAAAGTAATAATAATAATACTAGTTGATAATAGTAAGGATAACAATAATAATAATAAGATTCATAATATTAATAACAATAATAATAATAATAGAAATAAGAACGATAATAATAAGTGTAGCGTCCCAATAATTTAAAAAATTAAGGAAAAGTTTCTAAATAAAAATCCAAGTGAAAAGTATGAAAAACAAGGTTTTTCCGAGTAGAACAAGGGTAATTCCGAGTGAAATAAGTATGATTCCGAGTGGAATCATACTAAGAGGGGTTTTCTAAGTGAACTGGCTAAAAATCCGAGTGAATTTGAACTGGAAAGCTGTTTTCCGACTGAAACAGGTCTGATTCCGAGTGAAATTGTTGGGAACCAGATTTTTCCGAGTAAAATGAGTTTGAATCTGAGTAAAAATGATTTTCAGAGCAAAATGGTTTAATTCCGAGTGAAATAGATACTGAAAAGGATTTTCTAAGTGAAATACCTTAAATTCTAAGTGAAAATGAATTTTTGAGTGAAATAAAATATGATTCCGAGTGGAATCAGTATGAAAAGAGTTTCCTGAGTAAAAATGTTTATGAATCCGAGTGAAAATGAATCTTTGAGTGAAATAAAATATGATTCCGAGTGGAATCAGTCTGAAAGGAGTTTTCTGAATGAAATTAAGATATGTTCCGAGTGAAATATGTTTGAGGAAGAGTTTTTCGAGTAAAATTAAACTGGGAAGATGTTGTCCGAGTGAAATATAATTAAGAAAGAGTTTTCTGAGTGGTATAACTATAATTCTAAGTAAAAATGATTGAGAAAAAGTTTTTCAAATAAGAAAAGGGTTCTGTCTGAAATATATAATGGTTTACCGAATGAAATGGTGTAAAACTGATTGGATTTATATAAAACTGATTGGATTTATATAAAACCGAGCTTGTTATCATTTATTTCATCTCCTGTTTACAATTCTTTACTGGAATACACATAAACACACATGATACTTAATATTTTCATAGTTCAGCATCAAAATTTATCATAATCAACACAGATAATCGAACGTATTCATTGAATCATGGATAATACAGCTAATTGAACATGTTCATAGTAATAAAAATGTATATAAACATATATAAAATTAAAGCATGTTAATCAGCAATTCCTGAACCTGTCCTAGAAAGGTGAGGAACAAGGTTCCTTAACCCTTTCCTTCACTCGGTTTTCCCACAGAGCACCCAAGAATATACCCCCTTACCTTAATGGAGTTCTTAGATGAGAAATTTATGTTCCCTCACTGTCCTGGCTCCAGTTCCGAGTGGGAGAAGAAAGGAATTGAGAGAGAGGAAGCTTGTTCGTAATAGGAGGAAGAAGAGAGAGTTGGTGTTAATTTCAGTAGGTTCTGAACTTGGGAATGAATGGTGGCATTGATTAATAAGGAGGAGACAAGTGGGAGACATCTTTTCCCGTGACTGAAGGTTAGGTAGAAAATAATGGAAACTTTTGACCCCTTTCCATGTCAGCTTGTATTGATTGGAATGAGTATATAATAAAATATATAAAGGTGTTTTGTTTGGAGTGAAAAGTGCCTGCACGTGAAGAGAAAAGGAAACAGGACTGACTGCGTGGGTCCTTCACGCTGTTTCAGCAAGGCAAAATTCCACCTCGCTCAAGCGAATTCCGACTCGCTTGAGCGAGTCATGCATACTCGCTCGGAATTCATCTGAAACCGACTCAAGTACTTGGTTTCTCACTCGGTAGAATCTGTCCAGACCGAGTTCTCTCTCACTCAGACTTCTACTCGGTAATTTGTGCTGAATCTGAGTCTTCGTTCACTCGGGTTCCACTCGGTAAAGCCTTCCAAAACCGACTCCCACCTAATTGGACACTCACTCGGAACTGTCCTCTTGAAACACTCGGTCAGATCTTCCTTTCCGAATGGAACCACTCGGATTTTGTTACTCAGAAATGAGTTTTTCTCCAATTGAACGTGCATCTCTCTGATTCTCACACTCAGGGGAGTTTCACTCGGAAAAGGAAGTACTTGCAAGGTTTGACTCGGAAACGAGTCATTCGAGGTTGTTTGTCTCAGAAATTTCACCCAGAAGTGGTTCTCTTGAACACACTTCTCTCCACACCAAGATTTCACTCGGTAATGTCCCTCTTGGTCATGTTTTATTCAGAAAACGTAACCTTAAACTCGGAATTTCATTCCTTCACTCGGAATTTCTCTCTGTCACTCGGAACAGAGCCCTTTTTCACTCGGAATTTGCATAATACCATTAATGGTCTATATAATTTCCATAATTATACATAAAAATGATATTTCTGAGATATCACATACCATCTGCAGAGTATTTATTCACTTATTCTTACTTACAAACTTTCCATACTTCAAAATTACAAGATTAAAACTATTTCTAAAAACAGGGATGTTACACTCTCCTCCCCTTTTAGGAATTTCGTCCCGAAATTCAAAGTTGAAACAATTGAGGGTACAGTTCCCTGATCTTCTCCTCAATTTCCCAAGTAGTGTCCCCATCATCTGTCTGACTCCAAACTACTTTGACCAAAGAGATTTCCTTGCTTCTTAGCTGTTTGAGACGTCGGTCAACAATCTTAACTGGTGATGCTTCAAAGGTAAGGTTTTCTTTTAGAACAAACTGATCAGGACTTAGAACATGATCAGGGCTTGGTACATATTTACGGAGTTGAGAGACATGAAAAACATTATGAAGGTTTGTTAGCTCGGGTGGCAGAGCAATACGGTATGCATGAGTTCCTATCTTTTGTAGAATCTGATAGGGTCCTACGTATCTGGGGCTTAACTTCTTGGCCTTCAAAGCTCTTCCTACTCCAGTGGTAGGGGTAACTTTGAGAAAAACATGATCTCCCTCCTCAAACTCCAATGGCTTCCGACGTTTGTCGTAGTAACTCTTTTGTCTATCTTGCAAAGCCTTCATTGCCATTTGGATCTTTTGGACTTGTTCTGTAGTCTTCTGAACAATCTCTGGTCCAATTATCGTCTTTTCACCTGTCTCATACCAACACAAAGGTGTACGACATTTTCTTCCATATAAAGCTTCATAAGGGACCATTCCGATGCTAGCATGATAGTTGTTGTTGTAAGTGAACTCAACAAGTGAGAGATATTCATGCCAACTTCCACCATGTTCTAAGACATAAAGACGCAACAGATCTTCAAAAGTCTTGATCGTCTTTTTCGATTGTCCATCTGTCTGTGGATGATATACGGAACTTAACTTTAGGCGAGTTCCTAAAGCTTGTTGCAGGCTCTTCCAAAACTATGATGTGAAATGGGGATCTCGGTCAGACACAATTGCAGTGGGTATTCCATGTAATCGTACGATTTCCTTGATATAGATCTGGGTGAGTTTCTCTAGAGAATACTTCATATTGACAGGAATGAAGTGAGCGGTCTTTGTTAATCGATCCACGATTACCCAAATAGCATCATATCCAGTGGATGTTCTGGGAAGTCCGGTCACGAAGTCCATAGCAATCTTATCCCATTTCCATTCTGGAATTTCTAAAGGTCGAAGGGTCCCACTTGGTCGTTGTTGTTCCGCCTTTACCTTCTAACACATCAGGCAAGCTGTCACATACTCAGCGATATCCTTTTTCATTCCTTGCCACCAGAATAATTTCTTCAAGTCCTGATACATCTTGGTTGATCCTGGGTGGATACTGTATTTACTTTTGTGGGCTTCATCAAGGATGGATCTCTTAAGATCTGTGTTGACTGGAATACAGAGTCTCTGTTGATACCTGATCACCCCATGTTCATCCTTGCTAAATTCGGAGCCTTCTTCTTTTATCTTTTCGGCTAGACTTTTTAATTCCTGATCATTGGCTTGAGCTTCTTTGACTTGTTCCAGGAAATCATTGGAAATTCTTAACATTCCAACCATAAGGCTCCCCCTTTTAGGTGTTACTGCCAGATTCAAATCGTGAAACTGTTCAATCAATTCCAACTCCTTTGTCATCATATATGATAGGCGTAAAGCCTTTCTGCTGAGTGCATCAGCCACAACATTTGCCTTTCCAGGATGATATCAGAGTTCAAAATCATAATCTTTGATGAATTCCATCCACCTACGTTGTCGCATATTCAACTCTTTTTGGTCGAATAGATACTTCAAGCTTTTATGATCACTGAAGACTTCAAAGTATGTACCATACAAGTAGTGTCTCCAGATTTTCAAGGCAAACACAACTGCATCTAATTCCAAGTCATGTGTAGGATAATTGACTTCATGTGGTCTTAGCTGTCGTGAAGCATAAGCAACAACCTTTCTTTCTTGCATTAGGACACATCCTAGTCCTTGTCTTGACGCATCACAATACACTTCATAGGGCTTGGCAGGATCTGGCAAAATCAAGACAGGTGCACTAGTGAGTCGTCGGCGTAACTCAGTAAAACTGCTTTCACATTTTTCTGTCCATTCAAATGGTTGATCTTTACGGGTCAGCTTAGTTAAAGGTGCTGCAATTCGAGAGAAATTCTCGATGAATCGACGATAATATCCAGCAAGTCCAAGGAAACTGTGAATTTCTGTCATATTCTTGGGTTGTTCCCAATTTAGTACGGCTTCTACCTTTGTAGGATCTACAGCAATTCCCTCTTTAGAGATGACATGTCCCAAAAATTTCACTTCAGTCAACCAGAATTCATATTTTGACAACTTGGCGTATAATTGTCTTGCTCGTAGGGTATTTAGAACAATTCGGAGATGCTCTTCATGTTCTTTATGACTCTTGGAGTAGACAAGAATGTCGTCAATGAATACCACCATGAATTTGTCCAAGTACTCATGGAAAATCCGATTCATGTATCCCATGAAGACTGTAGGTGCATTGGTGACTCTAAAGGGCATGACCAGATACTCATAGTGCCCATATCGCGTCCTGAATGCTGTTTTGGGTACATCATCTTCCTTCACCCTTATTTGATGGTAGCCTGATCGCAGATCAATCTTTGAGAAGACAGTGGCTCTTCGTAGTTGGTCCATCAAATCATCAATCCTTGGAAGAGGGTATCGATTCTTGATCGTAACTTTATTCAGCTGACGATAGTCAACGCACAACCACATACTGCCATCCTTCTTTTTGACTAGAAGAACTGGTGCTCCCCAAGGTGAGACACTGGGTCTGATCATTCCTTTCTCTAAAAGTTCTTCTATTTGCTCTTTAACTTCATAGAGTTCCTTAGGTGACATTCGGTAAGGAGCAATAGAGATTGGTCCCGCGCCCGGTATAATGTCAATACTGAACTCAATTTCTCGTTCTGGAGGTAGCTCACGTATATCATCAGGAAAAACTTCTGGGAATTCCTGAACAACGGGAATCTGATCAATTTGAGGAGTGGCCTTACTTTCAGTTTCAGTAAGGATCATGTATAGTTGGACTTCCTTTGCTGGAATTACCTTTTCTGAGCTAACAGGACAAGAATCAGTGTCTTGATCACAATGAGATGTAGTAGACCCGAGAGAAATGGATCTTTTATGACAGTCAATAAGGATATGGTTGGCAGCAAGCCAATTCATTCCTAGAATAATATCTAGATCAATCAAAGGCAAACATATCAGATCTACTTGATAAGCTTTCCCTTCGATGTTAAGAGGACATTTCAAACATATGTAGGAAGGGCAAATGGGCTTATTGGCAGCAGTTGTGACAATCATCTGATTGGGCAGAGAGGTTGTAGGAAGCTTTAAATGTTTTACACAATTCTCAGATATGAAAGAGTGAGTGGCTCCAGAATCATATAATACATTTAACAGAGTACTTCCTATAAAACATGTACCTTGCACAAGGTCATTCCCTTGTGATATCTCTGCATCATTCATAGTAAAAACTCTGGCATTTCCTCCTTGTCTTCCAGTCGAGCTATTTCCAGGTCTTCTAGGATTATTATTCTGATTGAAATTATTGTCGCGGTGAACATTTTGCATCCTTGGGGCATTGTTCGTAGAGGTGTTTGTAGCAGATCCTCTACTTTCTTGACTTGTTGGTCGTACTGCCTGCCTTTGAGTCACTTGTTGTTGGTTGTTATTATTTCTGTACCAACAGTCAACATCACGATGTCCAACCCGTCCACAAATTGTGCAGATTTTACCTCTTTGGTTCCCCTGGTCCCTTGAAGAAATTCGGTTGGCTGAGTAAGGTGGTCGAGAGTATAGTCGATCTGCTCGAAAATCTCTCCTTTGTTGTCTATCTGGCATACGTCGTTCTGGCCCATGATTAGATGTTCCAGGTCGTCGAAGATTAGAGGTATTTTCAAAAATGCGGCATCGGTCAACCAAAGTAGAAAATTGAGTAATTTGTTGACAACATATAGCTTGGCGAATTTCTTGTCGTAACCCTGCTTCAAATTTTGCACATCTTGACGCTTCTCCCATGTGGGTATAGTAGGGACAACATTTTGCCAACTCATCAAACTTAGCAGCGTACTCCCCAACAGTCATATTGCCTTGTTTCAGATTAAAGAATTCCTGCTCTTTCTACCTCCTTATGTCTTCAGGGAAATATTTAGCGAGAAACTTTGTCTTGAATCTTCCCCAAGTAATGACATGTCCACTAGTTGTTAATCTAATTCTGGCATGAGTCCACCAGTGCTCTGCTTCTCCAACCATCATGAATACAACAAAAGTTATTCTATCCTCATCAGAGCATCGCATAGCAGTAAAAATCTTTTCAAGGTGTTCAATCCATAATTGTGCTCCTTCTGGATCGAAGCCTCCCTTGAACTGCGTAGGATTGTTCCTTTGAAAATCAGCTAATCCTTGGCTCTGCCTAGTAGAAGCATGAGGTAACTCCTGTCATTCTATTACCTCCACATATTGGGTAAGAAGTTCCTCCATGACATGGTCATTGTTTCGGCAAGCCATTAGGAATTTGCTGTAAGAATATCAACAAAAATGTTCAGGGTATCAGTTATGTGGAGACTTCCACATAGAAAATTTAGTCCTAGATATTTTATGGATTATGTAATAATTCTATCAGAGTACGTGGAAACCTAATGGTCCACTCCCCAAGCTTAATGAATCGACTATGCTCTGATACCACCAATGTAACACCCTCGGTTAGATAAGACAAACCCTTCTGTAAGTTCATCCTATTTAACTGAGAGGTCACAAGTTTTTAGAAAAAGTGAATATTTTTTTTTAAATAAAGAGATGGCAGATCAGTGGAAGCAAATAGTAGATAATCACATAGTCATTCACAAACTGTAAGTAATTGTACTCTTAACAGAATGGGGCACGCAGGCACCCTTAAATATTATACAGTTATCCATAAATATTCAACTACTTATATTCTATTTAAGGAGCGCTCTCATTTGGTTCAGCATATTGCTGTTCTTCATACTCGGGTTCTTGATTTCCTAATTCCTCTGAAAATATTCAACAGTAAGGGTGAGTATAACCCAAGACCCTGATGGTTAATCCGGTGCGGACATAATCCAATTAATATACAATATCACATAAATCATACAATTAGCATATTCACAATTATAACAATCAAGCATGTTTTCATGGAATGCATGAGTTGAATTTATTATGATTTATCTTTGGTTAAGTCTCATGATGCATGTGGGCCCAATAAATCATTTCTTCATCTCATTCTTTGGAATATCTCCATTCCATTCTAGAGCGATCAGGGTCCGCCCAAGCTCCCATAAGGTACAAATGAACTCATTGGTTCTCACCATTGATTTATATATTCTTGGAACTTGGATCCCTATGATCATAGTTACACTCCGTCATTTAGTCAAAGTACACTAGAATTGCATCGTCTCACCCGGCTATCAGGCGCGACTCTGATGCCATTGGGTTTCCGTTCCAGTTGTACTCCCAAGATCCTCTTGGGGATCGAATGTGAATGTCCTCCACTGTACCAAGTGTATGCTCTAGATTTTCTTCTTTAGAAAAATATTTTCATGATGCGGAATGCATTCTTTTTGTCTTTTGATTCTTTGGGTATTTATGTGTTTCCAGTCTCATCATACATATTCATAAGCTCTTGAATCTCATCAATTATTTAGACGTTGTAAGTCATTTTATTGTTGTATTTTGAGAAAATATATCAACTATTTACTGGTTGAAATTATACTTTGTAAAGAGTAAAATAATATATTCCTTATTTAATTACTTATAATTAAAGTAATAATAATAATACTAGTTAATAATAGTAAGGATAACAATAATAATAATAATAAGATTCATAATATTAATAATAATAATAATAATAATAATAATAGAAATAAGAACGATAATAATAAGTGTAACGTCCCAATAATTTAAAAAATTAAGGAAGAGTTTCTAAATAAAAATCCAAATGAAAAGTATGAAAAACAAGGTTTTTTCGAGTAGAACAAGGGTAATTCTGAGTGAAATAAGTATGATTCCGAGTGGAATCATACTGAAAGGGGTTTTCTAAGTGAACTGGCTAAAAATCCGAGTGAATTTGAACTGGAAAGCTGTTTTCCGACTGAAACAGGTCTGATTCCCAGTGAAATTGTTGGGAACCAGATTTTTCCGAGTAAAATGAGTTTGAATCTGAGTAAAAATGATTTTCAGAGCAAAATGGTTTAATTCCGAGTGAAATAGATACTGAAAAGGATTTTCTAAGTGAAATACCTTAAATTCTAAGTGAAAATGAATTTTTGAGTGAAATAAAATATGATTCCGAGTGGAATCAGTATGAAAAGAGTTTCCTGAGTAAAAATGTTTGTGAATCCGAGTGAAAATGAATCTTTGAGTGAAATAAAATATGATTCCGAGTGGAATCAGTCTAAAAGGAGTTTTCTGAATGAAATTAAGATATGTTCCGAGTGAAATATGTTTGAGGAAGAGTTTTCCGAGTAAAATTAAACTGGGAAGATGCTATCCGAGTGAAATATAATTAAGAAAGAGTTTTCTGAGTGGTATAACTATAATTCCGAGTAAAAATGATTGAGAAAAAGTTTTTCAAATAAGAAAAGGGTTCTGTCTGAAATATATAATGGTTTACGGAATGAAATGGTGTAAAACTGATTGGATTTATATAAAACTGATTGGATTTATATAAAACTGATTGGATTTATATAAAACCGAGCTTGTTATCATTTATTTCATCTCCTGTTTACAATTCTTTACTGGAATACACATAAACACACATGATACTTAATATTTTCATAGTTCAGCATCAAAATTTATCATAATCAACACAGATAATCGAATGTATTCATTGAATCATGGATAATACAGCTAATTGAACATGTTCATAGTAATAAAAATGTATATAAACATATATAAAATTAAAGCATGTTAATCAGCAATTCCTGAACCTGTCCTAGAAAGGTGAGGAACAAGGTTCCTTAACCCTTTCCTTCACTCGATTTTCCCACAGAGCACCCAAGAATATACCCCCTTACCTTAATGGAGTTCTTAGATGAGAAATTTATGTTCCCTCACTGTCCTGGCTCCAGTTCCGAGTGGGAGAAAAAAGAAATTGAGAGAGAGGAAGCTTGTTCGTAATAGGAGGAGAAGAGAGAGCTGGTGTTAATTTCAGTAGGTTCTGAACTTAGGAATGAATGGTGGCATTGATTAATAAGGAGGAGACAAGTGGGAGATAGCTTTTCCCGTGACTGAAGGTTAGGTAGAAAATAATGGAAACTTTTGGCCCCTTTCCATGTCAGCTTGCATTGATTGGAATGAGTATATAATAAAATATATAAAGGTGTTTTGTTTGGAGTGAAAAGTGCCTGCACGTGAAGAGAAAAGGAAACAGGACCGACTGCGTGGGTCCTTCACGCTGTGTCAGCAAGGCAAAATTCCACCTCGCTCAAGCGAATTCCGACTCGCTTGAGCGAGTCATGCATACTCGCTCGGAATTCATCTGAAACCGACTCAAGTACTTGGTTTCTCACTCGGTAGAATCTGTCCAGACCGAGTTCTCTCTCACTCAGACTTCCACTCGGTAATTTGTGCTGAATCTGAGTCTTCGTTCACTCGGGTTCCACTCGGTAAAGCCTTACAAAACCAACTCCCACCTAATTGGACACTCACTCGGAACTGTCCTCTTGAAACACTCAGTCAGATCTTCCTTTCCGAATGGAACCACTCGGATTTTGTTACTCAGAAATGAGTTTTTCTCCAATTAAATGTGCATCTCTCCGATTCTCACACTCAGGGGAGTTTCACTCAGAAAAGGAAGAACTTGCAAGGTTTGACTCGGAAACGAGTCATTCGAGGTTGTTTGTCTCGGAAATTTCACCCAGAAGTGGTTCTCTTGAACACACTTCTCTCTACACCAAGATTTCACTCGGTAGTATCCCTCTTGGTCATGTTTTACTCGGAAAACGTAACCTTAAACTCGGAATTTCATTCCTTCACTCGGAATTTCATTCCTTCACTCGGAATTTCTCTCTGTCACTCGGAACAGAGCCCTTTTTCACTCGGAATTTGCATAATACCATTAATGGTCTATATAATTTCCATAATTATACGTAAAAATGATATTTCTGAGATATCACATACCATCTGCAGAGTATTTATTCACTTATTCTTACTTACAAACTTTCCATACTTCAAAATTACAAGATTAAAACTGTTTCTAAAAACAGGGATGTTACAATTTGCGAAACGCCGTGTTTCAAAGCATAAGATAAACAAAAAAATTAAATTTACATGGCAAGGCAGGCATGAGTACTAATCATATACAATAATCACTATCATCCTACTCATGCAATTTGAATGTAAACTCATCTCCTACCTTGAGGGAAGAACCACAACCAAATGCACGCTCCGAATGCTCCGCCTTATAATCCTTAACACAATCTACTTATTACATACATATATCTCAATTAATTTGCCTTTCAAGGTACAATATCATATCCTAAACATGTTATAAACATGGTTTCATAACTTTCTTAGGTTTCGAGAATTCCTTTCCCAAAACATAGGCTTTCTAAGTCTCAAAGGGTTAACCATTACCCACAACAACAATATCATATCCCTGATCAAAAGACATCCAATATCGCTCAACTCATCTAATTTGTCATCTTTACCACTCAAGGTTCAACATGACCCAACATAGCCTCTTCAAACCCATCATCAATCAACTATTTCAATTCATTCTTCCAAGGTCTAAGACCTCATCAACTATAATTCTATTTCATTAATCCATCATAACCACTATGATTTGGTGTTCATATTTATTCCTACACATTTCATAACAACACTCATCCATGAGTTTCATTTTCTATGATTCGCCATTACTATCATTATCCATTATTATAAATAACAACTTACACATTAAATATCATCTATTCACATTCAATTCAACCTCCCAAGTCACAATATATCCATTTTCCCAATTCTTAGGGCAAGGGTTTTCATCAAAACCCAACAACCATTATCAATACTCATCAATCATCATCAATGGTCATCTCTCATCATTAATATCAGTATCTAACATCATTAAACATATATTTTACTCATATTTTACATTTTCCCCAATTCCTAGGGTTAGGGTTCCATTAAAACCTAACAATCACCATCATCACTTATTATCTTCCATCATAATAACTGCCATTTTCGTGTACCCATGTACACCCTCATAAAACCACACATTTATCACACCCCACCTTAGGGTTTTGCCTAATAATGGTCTCTAATCCATAACCTATGCATACATTATGCTCTCCCAACAAATAAAACCATAACTAATGGCATAAGCTCAACAAAAGTGGTGAGGAACTTACCTCAAGCCAAGAAATAAGTGAGCTTCCAAGAGTGGGAGAGAAGAACATGAAAATAGAGTGGGAGAAGGAGAAGAAGAGGTGAGCTTTAATCATCAAGGTTTCCTTCATGTCCAATGAGGAAAATGAAATAGAGGGGAAGAAGGGTACACCACTATTTATGGTTTGTAGAGGAGGAGGAGGAGGAGAAGAAGAAGAAGAAGAAGAAGAAGAAGAAGAAGAAGAAGAAGAAGAAGAAGAAGAAGAAGAAGAAGAAGAAGAAGAAGAAGAAGAAGAAGAAGAAGAAGGAGGAGGAGGAGGAGGAGGAGGAGGAGGAGGAGGAGAAGAAGAAGAAGAAGAAGAAGAAGAAGAAGAAGAAGAAGAAGAAGAAGAAGAAGAAGAAGAAGAAGAAGGAGGAGGAGGAGGAGGAGGAGGAGGAGGAGGAGGAGGAGGAGAAGGAGAAGAAGAAGAAGAAGAAGAAGAAGAAGAAGAAGAAGAAGAAGAAGAAGAAGAAGAAGAAGAAGAAGAAGAGTGAATGAGAAGTGAAGAAGACAAGTGTGTTTGCCTTAGAGGACCCAACGTTAAAAAGGGTAAGGGAAATGGGGTTTTGTTTTAAATTTTATTCCCTTCATTAAAATCTTTCCATTTTATAACATACAGGATCTCTGTTCGGGCTTAATACTATATCTAAAAATTATTCCGAAGACATATTCGGATTCCCAATAATATTCTTAACAGTCCTGACCAGTGTCATCTCAATCGGAGATACCTGGTTCGACACCCATATTTCAACCGGGTATAATTCTAGCTCCTAAAATCTCAATAAATTATAAATATACATAATAAATCCCAATTTAATTATTCCAATATTTTTGGGGCACTCATTATCTCATTCATAATTATTTAATATTTATTCCTCATATTTAATCATTTTTACAAAATTCCAGATGTTACAATAAATAAATGCGAATAAGAGAATTTCTGGGCAATAAAATAATGGTATGATGTGAAAGAAATTAGGGTGATTGGTGTTTTCCTGACCAATGGATTTTGGGGATGAAATCCCTTCTTAGAAGGGGTGGATGTAATATCCCTGGTATTTAATAATTAGGATAAATAATTAAATGAATTTTGATTTAAAAGTTTTAAGAATTAGGGGAGGTGAAGTGAATTATTGGATTTAAAAATAAATTTTAGAGGGCATGGCATCAGGGGCCTGACGCGTAGCATCAGGTGCATATTAATGACCTGACGCGTAGCGCCCCGCTGACACGTAGCGTCAGAGTCGCAATCAACTTTTAATAGAGGATCAGAAACATAACCCGTGACATGCAAATAGTTTCTTCTTCCCCTTCCTCTATCGATCTGAACCCTAGAAGCTCAATCCATGGGGGACTGTTGGTGGAACTTCACATTAATTATGGCTAGGGTATTAAGGAAACGAGGTTCAGATTTAAGGATTGGAAAGTCGTTTGATAGGAGGAACTTGCAAACAAAGGTTGGAAATAAAAATGAGTTTTAATGATTCAGGAAAGGACCCAGCAAATGATTAGAAGCCTTGAAAAGCTCGGAATTGAGGTAAGGGGGTTTGTTGGATTAAGGTTACTATAGAAATACAGTCATACAAATGATGTATAGGAAAAAGATGTGAGATAGCCACCTTAACATATTACGAATTAAATTGAATAGTTGTTGCTAGCGAATACAAAAATGAATTTAAGATACTTTGTAGTAAATTATAATTGGGATGAAATGATGATTGAAGGATATGCTAGAGTACGACACTAGGGGATAATTAACTGTTTACCATGATAAGCGAAAGTCTGACATGAAATAAGAATAAGAAATAGCGGCGTAGGAGAAAATGGTGGTTTTATAAGTTATAAAGCGTAACAATGAGTATGAGGTAATGAAAATGGTAGCTTAGAAATAAATGAGTATGTGATCAAAGAATGATGGTATTACATAAATTATAATTAGGGAAATAATGCTTTGAAATAAATAGATTGTTCTAATTGGTTAATGGAGTAAGACATGAAGTTATGAAAGTATGGTATGGACTAATAAATAAACGTGTATGTATTAGGTAAAGAGATGCCATGAGTATTATTACGATTCATAATCATTCTTATAGGAATATATATATATATATATATATATATATATTGTTGAGTTAAGGCATGATAATGATTTTGGTGTAGTGAGCTGAGGACGAACTAAAAGGGTAATGTGTCAGTAAGTTGAAGATAATGGTGGTTCATATGATGATTAATGGAGAACTGATGATATATATATATATATATATATATATATAATGATTTCATATGATTAGAATCATGTAAAGGTTGATGGAAATGAACAATGTGACTACCTATGTTTAATTAATGATTGAAATGGCATGTATGTTGATCATGTGATGTGTGTTTGTATGATGTGGTATGTTCGATAATTTAGATTGATGATATTTAGCCGTATTGAGATAAAGGAATATCAAACGGTATGTATGATGGGATGATTTATGATTATGAATTATGATGAGTACTAACTATGTGTAGTATGATGTGTATTATTTTGGTGATGCATAACTTGATAAGAATAATGACATGGTGATTATGAAAAGGTATAACATGGCTTGTGTTGATGGATTAGCAAGTCGGCTACCCTGTGTGATGAACACTTGTCAGCTTCTGACAATTGTGGTGTGATTGATAATGTTTTAATTATATTAAGTTGTGTATCATGAATGAGATACCCTGGATACTGTTGAGGGTGGAGAGTGGACGTCGGTGCGTTGCACAAGCAAAGAGCGACTCCTGATAGGCTTCCAGTAAAGGGATTGTATGGCTAAGCCTATGTTTATATAACTGAATATGTAATTATGTGGTGGAGGACGACCGACGGTATTTGTTACCCTCGTTTTTGGCTTCCGTGGTCAAGTTGGACCTAGTTGAGTTACCCAGAGGTCTATGACCCAGTGGTTGAGGGGGAGCCAAGTCAGGCTCGGTGAACCAAGTCGGGTTCACGGGGTGTCAAGTCGGACCCCTAGCTGAAGGTTGATCCTTTTAGTATCCGGATACTAGGAATCCATTATATATGAGAGTCAGTTGTGTTTTACACTCATTGACTGATATGTATGTTGTTGATGATACTTATGAGATGTGATTCATATTGTTGAATTTAAATGATAGTGATATAAATGGAATAATGAATTATAAAACGAATAGCTAGGCATGTATGCTTGGAATCAATTGATCATGATGTGATAACGATGGATTAGTTTAGTCTAATCAATTTGATATGTAAGTATAGCATTAGAAATAGTAAGATAAGAAAGGATGTGGAAACTAATTACTAATATTGGAAGATTACACCTAGAAGCATAGCTATGTCATACTTTTCCTAGCCTTGATATTGATTTTTGTATTAATACTTAATTCCAGTCACTCACCCCCTGTATTGTGGTTTTAGTGACTGTTTGCAGGTATGGATGCACACCGCGAAGGCGAGAGCTAAATGAGGTCAGGGCGATATGGAAACTAGAAGAGGAAATATATAATTATGTATGTGTTTGTTGATTTATAAAATGATGATTAGTGTTGATATGTGAGCATGAATGCATGTTGATGTAGTATGGTGGTATTTTATTATGTTGTGTGTTATGAGGCACAGAGCCACCGCATGATTGCATGACATGGGCAGGTCTTGTAATAACTGCATGCTTAAATGATATGTGAGGCGTGATTGTATGATGATGAGTTTAGAATCGGGATATAGTTTGATGATATGAATGATGTAATGATGATTTTAGTAGTTAATGTGTGAGAATTATTATGAATTGTGGCACGGAGCCAATGAGGTGTGAATGCTTGATATGGGCAGGTTCTATTATGATGCATGAATGTTGTGTGTGACATGGATAGTAATAGATTGATGAATTGATTGATGATTTGATTGAATTAGAAAGTTATGTGTGTAGTGGGTTTTGTAAGTTTAGGGAACTGATTAGGTGAATTCGAGATTCGGTGGGTTTCGGGACCCTCGGAAGGTATCAATTGATCCTTTAGGATATTTAAGAACTGTATGTATTGGCCTTGGGCCAATTGGAACCCATTTAGGGTGTTTGGTGCAAGGGTTTTGCACAAAAGGGGTTTAAACTGTGTTTTGTGCATAACTTGTGCATGTGTTGGAATTTTGGCAAACGGACGGTGCCAACAGTTTCGGAATAGGGAAATCATATGGCCCGTGAAGTTTCATGGCAATCGGACTTGAAACGGGCCAATGAGGCAGGTTAGAGTTGGCCGATTGGCTTAAAATGTGCAGTAGCAGTAGGTGCTGCTACTGGTGTTCTAACGCGTAGCGTCAGCCTGACGCGTAGTGCCAGGACTTTGATTGGAAGCTCACACGCGTCAGACCCCCTGTTCCAGATTTTGGTTTCTTTTGAAATTAATTGGTTTTTGGGACTTTTAGTGAAAATGTATATTTTTCTAATTATGGATTAACTCAATTATTTTATCACGAAAAATTTATCGTGAATTTTAATAAAATGAATAGCGATAATTGTAAATTGACCTAGGATGTTACAGAAGGACTACATATACCATTATCATATTGAGAATCGTTTATGACATTCATGTAACGATCCATGCAATGTTCTCATGGTGGGTCTATCCAGTACATCATTACTCTTAATGTGTACCCGTGTGAAGACTTGATATCATCTATATCTATGATCTGTGAAATCAGGTCATCAGTACACTCACACACTAATCTTAATGTATTTACATGTCTCCACGTAAATACTTGACTAGAGACATTTTAGGAACTTTCATATGACCTATTACTCCAATGATAAATACGTTTTAAAACAATTTTAAACTGAAATACTTATTTTATTGATAAGCAGAAAAATGATACAGATGAAAAAGTATAAAAGCTCATAGTGCATACACCAACAAATATAACCTATATTTTTTTTACCTGTTATAACCTACTCTTTTCCTTTTTATTTAATTGTTTGCAAAGAAAAAATTATGTATATTAAAAAAATATAATTAATGAATTATTTGGTATGTAGGGATAATCTGAATACTCTTTCAATCAGTATGGAACCTCATTATCCTTATGATATTACGTCAGTCACTATCTGGGTTCTCGTGATACTTGAGGTGATGGTATCTGGAAAGGCTCTCCGAACTTAAGTCATTACAGAGTAATGATACGTGATCATTCAAAGTAATAAATGATTTCCTTAATATTTATAGCTTATGTGAAGGTCAAACTTCACACTCAAAACTAGGTTGTGCAATCTTATTAGATGTCTTTTTATTTCATCCCTTAATTTATGGATGCTATAAATATTAGATCAATTAATATTATTAATTTTTATAGGACAATTAAATAGAAATAGATGGAATTAATATGATAGTTAAATAAAAATGAATGAAATACTAATTTTGTTTTATATGACTTCATTTAATTTTGTTGTTTACTAATAAAATGTAACCCGTTAACCAGGTTCCTTGTCAAAATCCACACCGTCAATGTGAATGCGTTTGAATCCAATGGCTAAGCATTAAGGAGTGATCATACTCCATACTCAATCTGGTAGGAGTTAAAACCCGACCGTAAAGTAGAAAATGAAACGACAATATACTAGTTAGGAAACGACCGCCTCAAAGAGCAAAGCATATTGGAGTGGCGGCATAACGTAACTGACAGGGGATTGAAGCGCAATGGGGGTCCACGGTCTCTGGGAACTACTCGCCCCGGTCGGTCGCCGCGTCTCCGTCGAAACCCTCGCCGGAAAGACGCTCGCCGTCGGTACTCCTTCAAACCCTTTCCCTTCCCATTATTTCTCCTTTTCATTTACTAATCGCCCCAAACAAACTAATAATCAATCCCGTGACCTTCTCGTTGTAGACGCGAGCATATGGATGGTGCAGTTCGTGAAGGCGATGCGCGACGAGAAAGGCGAAATGGTTCGCAACGCTCACTTGCTCGGCTTCTTCCGTCGCATTTGCAAGCTCCTCTTTCTCCGCACCAAACCCGTTTTCGTCTTCGACGGCGGAACTCCCGCCCTCAAGCGCCGCACCGTCATCGCCCGCCGCCGCCAGCGCGAAAACGCCCAAGCCAAAGTCCGCAAGACGGCCGAGAAATTGCTGCTCAATCATGTACATCTCTTTTTCTGAATTTCATAACTTAATTCTGCGTTGGGTTCCAATAAAAGGAAAATAAGACATTAATTCGCATTTGCCTTGTGGTAGAATTTTTTTGGATTGGATGACTAAAAGATGAGGGTAGCAATTTTAGTTATAAAAGTGAGTTAAATGTGATTTTCCTCATTTTGCTATGTGGCGATGAGTGACAATCCAAAGTTTTCCATTCCAATGTTCTCACTCTCCTAACTGATTGCGTCTGCTACTTGCTCACTTGCACTTTGGGCTTGTAGTGTGTGTTGGACAAATGTGTTGATGCTGTGGTTTTGTAAAAAGCTTTTCATTTTAGTCTATTTTCACTTTCCTCCCAAATTTCAAACTCATCAAACACTTGTCTTATATTATTGTCCACAAGATGTTTGTATGGTTTGTTGTTTGTGTTTCTTCGTCACTTACTTTCTTCCATGTTGGGTTTATTGTAGTATTTGGGGAAGTGTGTTGATTTTATTATTTTGAGGGATGCCTGTTGTGCTCATTTCTGTATTTCCTGCAAAGTGAAAAGAATTCTATTACATTAATATGATTGTAAAATATTTGTGATTTAGTGGGTGTTAGATATTGAGGATGGTAGATTTTTAGTTTTTTTATTTTACTTTCTGCATACTTACTTCACTGCCAATCCGAGAACGGTGGTCCTTATATGCTAATGGATGAGCAAATGTAGAGCTTAAATATGTTAAAATGGTGCATTCAATATTTTGTATTTTTGGCTGTGTTGCTGTCTTAACTTTGGTTTTTACTATACACACACACACACATATATGTTTGTTTGTTTTGACAGTTAAAAGCACTAAGGTTGAAGGAACTGGCTGATGATGTTAGGAACCAGAGGATGACGCAGAATAATAATACTCCGTGTCAGAAAAAATCTAGACAGAAGGACTTTGTTGTTACTGATTCAGAAGGAAGTCGGGTGGAAGAGCTAGATGAAATGTAATCTGCATATTCTGCTGTAAAACTTAGGTGTTTTCTTCTACTAGAGTTGTTTTCATTACCGAGTTATTTATTTAGGTCTGCAGCTAATGCAGTTAAGGAAGACAGGAATTCTTTACAGGCAACAATATCAGCAAGTTTCAACCAGGAGAAACTTGATGAAATGTAAGCCACCTTTGTATATATTTATTCTAAATGGGAAGGGGGGGGGGGGTGAAAGCCATGGAGTATCTTTTATACACGTTGCATAAACTATTTTTTGATGCAGTTAATCTTGAATACGGTCGATAACTTGTCTATAATGTTTGGATGAGTCAATTTAGGCTGGCAGCATCTATAGCTGCAGAGGAAAGTAGAATACTTGCCGGAAAAGGAGTTCCATCTACTGTAATTAATCCTTCAGAGGAGGAATATGATGCAGATGAAGAGATCGTACTGGTAAATTTGAAAATGAGATGGAATGAGTATAAGTAGTCCTTACAATGATATGATGTTTTCTATTATTTTTGTGTGTATATACTCTTTGTTTCTTTATTGTAACTTGTATATTTCTGAGAATGTAACAATTGAATCATTGTGGAGGAGTGACATAATATCTGATCTTTAAGTTGTTACATCCTAATTGTTTCTCTCAATGCTCTATCAAATTTGTTGAATTTTTTCACTTCCTGTTGTGACATCTATTTTTTCTTCTCCTCTCAGCCATCTGTTGATGCAGAAGTTGATATGTCTGTATTAGCTGCTTTGCCACAGTCAATGCAACGTGATATTCTTGCACAGGTTAGATTTTACCTATACCATTGTAATTGCTTTCTGCCATGTATTTTATCATTTTTCATATTCTTCTTATCAGATTAGCTTTACTTTTGCTTTTAACTAACAGATCAAATGACAAGCAATACTTAACTCATCTGCATTTGATATATTGGTTTTATTTTGTAATATTTTGTTTATTGTTTCATATCAGCTTAAAGGAAAGAAAACAGAAGGATTAGTGAAGGAAGTTGACAACCAGAAACAGCATGAGGTCAATGATCGGGGAAAGGGTAAAGGGATTTTGCTCAGTGAAAATGACATGATTGGGTGTAGCTTAAGATGTGATGATGTGACATCAAGGAGTGACAATCAAAACACAATTGATGAAATGTGAGCTGCATGCAAAGTCATAAGTTTGATGTTTATAATGTTCTTTTCATGCTTATCAGGTATGTTTGCGTCTATGAATATTAGGTTAGCTGCATCTATTGCTGTCGAGGAAAATGAGAAGTTAGTAAATAATGCATCAACTTCTGTTGGAGCTTCCTCAGTTGAGGAAGAGGATGGTGACTATGATGAAGATGAAGAGATGATACTGGTCTGTTTATAGTTCTAGATATCTATGTCTCTGTGTTATTTAACCTGGTTTGTGCTGAGAGTTTAGGTAACAAACTTTTGGTCATTTTCGAATTTGGTAATCGTAATATAGAAACCCAAAGTGACTCCAAACTTCACTTTATTGTTAATCAGTTTTATCTCAATTCTAAACATAAAAATATAAATAGTTTATTCCAATTTTCTCAGCCTGCTATGCAAGGTAAGGTTGATCCAGCAGTTCTAGCCTCTTTGCCTCCATCAATGCAACTGGACCTTCTTGTTCAGGTAATTGTTTTCATGAAGTATTTTCTAGCTTTAGTAATTTCTACTGTATTCTGATGCCAGTTATTGAATAATTTTGCAGATGAGAGAGCGATTGATTGCAGAGAACAGACAAAAGTATCAGAAAGTCAAGAAGGTAGGTTGAAAGAATTCATATGTAATTTTGATGCATTGAAATGTAAAACATACATCAGGTTGAAAACTACAGTTGTCATGAATAGTAGTGTTTACTTCTAGACATTGGCCCTTCGTGAATGTTAGAAAAATTGTATGCAAATGCATTCCCGTAAGTAGTTCTTTCATGGTTGGAATTGAGTATTAGTATTATTGAGACATGTGTATTGGAAGTTCAGTTGATTTTCAAACAAATTATTTTACTGGTTGCCATAAAACATTGAAAATTGTAATAAAACCTTGAGTTTTTTGTGCTATATGATTTGTAATTTCAGTTTTAGAAGTGTCATAGCCTTATTATTTTTAACTTTTTTACTGAGCTTACAATAGAAATGTGAGTTGGGGATTCTTGATAGAAAACACATGCTTCAACTAGAAATTAGTTAGCAGGGAAGCTGCTTCTTTTGTTACAGCATTATTATAAGTGTAGACCCTATTGGATAATTACTTCAGAATCTTGCTAATCAATTGTTACTTAAGGTCATAGCTATGGAGAATAGTAAGATTCTCCCATTATTCAATTCTGTTGGTTGTGGAAAATGGAAACCTCTGATTTGGATGATATATTATATTATTATAATCTTGAAACTTCTAATGCAATGTAGATACGACCTGATTGCTTGCTGTAGCAGGCAGTGTTAAATGCTTTGTAATTATAATGGTCTGATTCCTTTAGTAGCATTTATGTTCGTCTGAAAGTGGGTGGCATGTTCTTCAGTTTTTACTTGTAACTAGAGCCAGTTACCTGTGCTTTTGCATGTGAGATAAAGTCAAAGCCCATTCAAATTATTGCCATTGCTTTATACAGAAAATTATGGCAACAAAACCATCGCATGGGGTGGGAAATTGAAACACAAGAAACAGACATGTGGAAGTGTTCTTGGATGGATTTATTATAATACAGATTATTACACCATTAAAGCTGTCTTCCAACTTTATTGGTAGTTATCAATGTGGATTATTTTCACATTCTTTTAGTGATTTAGTTTGGCACTATTAACACTATACTGGTTCTTGATGGCATTGATGCTGTTGTCATTCTTTTTTATTTTTCTTGTTCATTCTGGTTTGATAATTTCTTTTACTCAAGAACTAGTTGTGATTGGACAATGCACTAAAAATCTCTTTGCTGCTTCCAGGATCCTGCAAAGTTCTCTGAGCTACAAATACAAGCTTACCTTAAAACTGTTGCTTTCAGACGGGAGATTGATGGAGTGCAGAAAGCTGCAGCTGGGGGAGGAGTCGGTGGTGTACAGACTTCACGGATTGCATCTGAAGCCAATAGAGAATATATATTCTCCTCATCATTTACTGGTGATAAACAGTGAGTAGTTTGATTTTCAATTATTTGGGCTATTGATGAATAAATGCCAGTCCTAACATAGTTTTTAATCACACACTATGGCTCCACTTGAGTATTTTTAAATGCATTATCTAATACATATATATAACTTTCTTTCACATGTATCTTAAATTTCACAATAGTTGTTGAAAGTCCCATATTGATTATAGATATGGTTAATTAATTAGTATATAAGGTGAGGGTAATCTCCATCCTATGAGCTAGCTTTTAGGATATCGTTAGACCGAATATCCAAATTTAAGATGGTGCAAGAGCTTATTCTAGATCCGTTATTAGGCCACCCCCGAGGGAGTGTGTTGAAAGTCCCACATTCTTGGGTCACTTGTATTTGTCCATGCTCTAGATGTTCATTCCTGGGTATAAGGGAGTGTGTTGAAATTTCCACATTGACAAGAGATATGACTAATTAATAGTATATAAGGTAAGGGTAATCTTCATCCTATGTGTTAGCTTTTATGATTGAGTTAGGCGTAATAGTCAAATTTAAGGGTTGTCATCCTGCTGTCTATTTTCCGTATAGTGGTTTCAGTTCAGGGTCGGTTGTCCCATGGCGCTATACAACTAGGGTCCTTAATAGTATCCATTGGCCTTGTATATGCTTGGGTGCTTTTCTTGTGCATTGAGTATGATGATGTCTTATCAAATTTTGATGTTGACAACTTTGTTTTTGCATTCATAACAGAGAACTTACGACCCCCAGATTAGAGAAAAATAAGGATATACAACAGAAGGCACAAAGAACACATCCTTCACAGAATATTATGAATAGTGTTGCAGCAAGCAATGATTCTAATACTTCTGGTCGATTGGTTCACAATGAACCTAGTGAGCCTGTTCATGAAAGTATTCAGACATATCTTGATGAGAGGGGCCGATTTCGAGTTAGTAGATCAAGAGCAATGGGGATGCATATGACCCGTGATATACAAAGGAATTTGGATTTGATGAAGGAGATTGAACAGGAAAGAGCAGATGTGAACAATGCCGCAAATATTGAAACAGTAGAGAACACACAGAATAATGCCCATCCATCAGAAACTTCTGGGAACCAGCTTGCTGGTAAATCACTAGAGGTGAATGTTGACCTAGATGGAGAAAATGTGCAGAATGAACAATTATTACTTGGCAGGGACACATCTATAGATATTTCCTTTGAATATGATGTCAAGAATAAGTTTGTAAATGATGGGGATGATATATTTTCCAGTTTAGTTGGTGGAAATCCTGTGGCAATCTTTCATGGTGATGATAATGCAGCAGTGGAGGAACCTACTTATTCTGATTCAGATTGTGAATGGGAAGAAGGAATTGTCGAAGGTAGGAAAGCAATTTTTACTGAACATGATAAAGTAGAATTGAAGTCTCCTATTGCTGACGAGGATAATAATAATGAAGATGAAGTAGAATGGGAGGACGGAGATTGTGATGGTCATAAGAATACCTTACTGTCTGGAAAATTGGCATCTCGAGGGTGGCTGGAGGAGGAGTCTGATTTGCAAGAAGCAATAAGGAGAAGTCTTGAAAGTACAGGGGATGGGAAACCTAAATGCACATTATCTTTAGATGAACAATCAAATGCTTTTGAGAACAAATTGGACAGTGGATTAGAACATGGCAATAATCTGCATTGTTCTGGTTCAGTGAATTTAAATGATAATGTTGGGTTCCTGAATAACAAAAATCGTATGGGTTGTTTGACTTTGTGCAGGGAAGAGAGTCACAAACAAAATGAATTACATGAAATTGAAGATGGAGATGAAAAACTTGATTTTATAGCTGGAAATAATGCACCAACTACCCATTTTCATCTAAGTCAGTCAAAGTCGTCCGTGGAATTTGATTCCAATAAAACTGAGATCATTGACAAACTTTGCAGTCTGGAGAGATACGCTTGTTCTGAAGATTCAGATTCAGGTGCAAATGTAACAATGAAGGATGAGGTCCCTGTGATTGCAGAGAAATTATTGGATAAAGATAATGAGGATGGTAAAGTGGCTTTCTGTTGTAACAATTCATCCCAGGTTGATTCTCTTGGTGAGACTGAAGAGAAGAAAAGGGACTACATTAATAAATCTGAAGACTTGAGTAATTTGACTCACAATACCAAACCTGCTATTGTTTTGATGGAGTCATTCTCAAAAGGATCAACAGGAGACCTTTATACTGAGCCAAAATTGCCTTCAGAGGACAATAGTCACAATAATGGAAATTTCTACAAGGAAACAAATAGTAGACTTGGCAAATATGCCATGGGGGATTTTCCTGCTCTTGCAACTGAGGTTAGACTGGAGGAAGAAATGCGAATTCTTGGACAAGAATATACCAACTTAGAAAATGAGCAAAGGAAGCTTGAGCGTAATGCAGAATCTGTGAACAGTGAATTATTCACTGAATGTCAGGTGTGGAACTGAAGCTGATCTATACATCAGTGATATCATATCATGGCTGTTTATTATATTTTCCTAATCACTGCTGTTGGGATTTCATACTTCTGTCAATTTAGGGTCCATTTGTTATAGATTTTGGTAGAGTTCAAATTGATGCTAAAAGTATTGATGAAAGAATTGATTTGTGTTTGGTAATGATATTTTAAAAGTGATGCTAGAAGAATTAATTTGTTTTGATGGTCAGATAAAATCTCTTCTTGGGGTATATGGATATATTTGTGGGCCTCATGCTCAAAATAAATTCTTATAATCTTTTATTAGAATTCTTTTAATCTTTTTAGCAGAAAATTTACTTATCTCAATCAATTCTACTCACCTTCAAATGTATTTTCAAAATTCTGAAAGGCACCCAACCAAGAAATGCACTGTAGACATGCAGTTTATATCCTGCAATTTGGATTTCAACTACTATCCGAACAAACACTTAGGGGCCATTTGTATACTATTAAGGATATACTATTAAGGACCACTATACTCACGCATGAATCGTTTCTCGATCGCAATCGTCTTCTTCCTCCGTCAGCATCAGTTAATCTCACTCGTGGATCCCCTATTTCGGTTCAAGACTCGAGTGATTCAACTCAGAGTGGGTTTCCACATGTGAATGCTACTGTCTAGCCTTCGCAGTCCTCTATTGGTGATCCTGGACCTTACATGCAAGGTCTTTCTCATCCATAAAACTTCTCTTAGCCTCTGTTATTCCAGATCTGAATCCCGTGACTCAGTTTCATGGTTATTGTGGTTTTCGTCCTTGAGGTGGGGGTTGTTTCGGTAGAAATCGTGGTGGCAAAGGACGTGGTGGCTTTCTTCAGTGACGTATGCTTTAAAAATGGCTATGATGCTCGGTCATGTTATCAAAGATTCAACACTCAATTTTACTCGAGCAATCTTTACCCTAATTCCAATTTTAACCCCAATTCTTCAGGTAACTTCAATTCATCTCAGTTTCGTCCTTACATGAATCATCCAAGCTCTCAGCCCTACATAAATCCCCCAAGCTCTCAGCATAACTCTTCTAGCCATTCTTCCTTTTCTATTCCTCATCCATATGATCAGAACCAATTTCCTCCATATCTGCCTACTTATCCATCTTCAAACCTTATTTCCACTGCTCTGGCCAACTTTGTAGCTGCTCCCTGCCTCCAACCACAGTCTGCACAACTGTCCTCTCTTCAATCTCCTCCTTCTCATCAGTGGATAGCAAACTCCGGGGCCACACACCATGTCACATTTAATCCTCACCAGATTACTCTTCCATCAACTTCCTTTCGTTTTGACAAAGTCACCCTCAGGAATGGACAGGTTTACCTATCTCCTTTGTTGGTTCCTCACATACTTACTCTCAATGACATACCTTTAGTTCCTTCCATCACCAAGAATTTCCTTAGTGTAAGTAAATTTGCTAAGGATAACAAGGTTTACTTTGAATTTCGCCCTAATTACTTTCTCGTAAAATCTCAGGTTTCCCATCAGGTTTTACTTAAAGGATATGTTAATTTTGAAGGCCTTTATGTGCTTCCAACCTTGAACCCAACTTCTTCCAACTCTGTTCATGATTTAGCAACAACTTCTCCTCCATCAACGTCTCAAAATGCGGCTGCCTCTACCTTTGTTAATACAGTAGCTTCACACCAATCACACACATTCACAACTACATCTTCTGTATCACACACTTTCACCTTTTATGCTCTGTGGCACAATAGGCTAGGACACCCACATATTAGTGTTATGAGCACTCCTGGTAAACTCTGTTATATTCCTGTTTTGAATAGAAGCATTAAGTTCTTTTGTTCTTCCTGCTGTTTGGGCAAGACACACAGACTGCCTTCCTCTTCCTCAACTACTATATACAATGCACCCCTTGAGTTAATTTTGTAACGTGTAGGGACCTGCCCACTCTGAATCTCTTGGTGGATTCTCTTATTATATATCGTTTGTGGATGCATATAGTCGTTTTACATGGATATACTTCCTACAAAGGAAGTCTAAAGCTCTCTCTGTTTTCAAAGAATTTAAAGCTATGGTTGAGCTGCAACTAGACACCAAAATTAAAGTGGTGCAATCTGACTGGGGAGGAGAGTTTAGGTCCTTCACTTCCTTCTTGAAAGAATTAGGCATTCAACATAGACTTATATGCCCTCATACTCATCAACAAAATAGAGTGGTAGAAAGGAAACACAGACATATTGTGGAAATGAGACTCACCTTGCTCTCTTAAGCCTTACTTCCAATTAATTTTTGGGATCATGCACTCCAAACAGCCACTTTTCTGATCAACAGGTTACCATCACTCTCACATGACAATCTCATTCCCTATACTCAACTATACAAAGAAGCACCTGATTATTCCATTCTTAGAACCTTTGGGACCATATGTTAAACACAAGCTGAACTCTAGGTCAAGATTTACATTTCCAAAGATGTTCTTTTCAATGAACATCGGTTTCCATTCCAGAATTCCTCCTCTGCTTCAGAAACAGGTTCTCCTGCAGTCTCCACCATCCTTGAGGTCCTTCCCATATTTCATGTAGAACCTCTTACTGTTATCCCTCATTCACCTGTTCATCCAGCTTCATTATCGTCTGAATGGACTGCAGCCATGAAGAGTGAATATGATGCACTCTTAGCCAATCAGACTTGGTCTCTAGTTCCTTTGCCATCTCACAGAACAGCCATAGGCTGTACATGTGTTTTTAGAATTAAAGAAAACCCAGATGGGTCTATTCAAAAGTACAAAGCTAGATTAGTAGCCAAGGGTTTTCATCAACAAGAAGGCTATGACTATGCGGAGACCTTTTCTCCTGTTGTCAAGCCTGTCACAATAAGGGTTTAGGGTTTGTATAGGAAATACTGAAAACAACTTTTTTCTATTTTCATTGTTTCCTATATAAACTTTGGAAAACAAAAAATAAGGTGACAATTTTGTAATTAAAACTAAATATTCCCTCCGGACTCTAATATAAGCAAAAATAAAATTTCTCACACCTATTAAGAAAGTTAGTCAAACTCATTTAATTTTCTTATTTCATATAAAAGTAAATTTAATCCTCAAAATTGTCCTTGTTATATTTAATGAAGATGAAGTCAAAGAAATTGAAAAGTCACATTAAATAAGGGTATTTTAGAGATGATAACATTTAATAAGGTAAAATTAGGCAAAATTTACTTATGTTAGAGACCAGAAAAATTGAGTTTTTTTTTTTTTGCTTATATTAGAGACCGGAGTAGTAAATAGGAAATGGAAACAAAAATCATTTTTTGAAAGCAAATGACCCCTCCACTACCCGTACACACTTCTGCTGAATTCTTGAATAATTAATCTTGATCAAAGTTGTGCAGTGTATCAGTCTGGAAACAAAATCTAGTCTGTATTTTTGCATTCTTGTGGTGCTGATATAATATAATATGAAAGACTATCATGAGTTTGATTTTTTGATTTTTTGATTTTTTGATTTTCAAGAATAGGGCAGTAATTGTTACATTTAAAAACACATAAATTTTACCTGTTAGACCTAAACTAGAACTTCAAGATAAATGTTTAATACTAAAGGTTTAGCTCTGCAGTAGCTAAATCAAAATAGCAGACTTAACATCTACAAAATACAAACTAGTGTTTTTCTCTGTGAAGACATGCCATATTAGTGGGACTGGAGATAATTATAATTCTTATGTATCATGGAAAAACTTATATGCAATTAGAAACTTGTGAAGCTAGATAGTGCACAAATATGCAACATCATAACCTTATTTAGTTTAATTGAACACCATTGTATGGTTTGTTACAGACACAAACACACTTGCATGAGCTTGAACTTCTCAATTTAGTGGTTTCTTTTACTTGAGAAGATTAATTGGCTTTGGCATCATCCTTCTGTTTTACATATTTTGACAAGGTTTTGAAAATTGAAATATATATAGGTCAGACTGGTATATGATTATTCGACAAGGTCATGATACTCAAAACTGGGTGTAATCTTTTGTATTATTATTATTACCACCACCACCTCGTGTACTCTTCCAAGGTTTTTGACTAAGCAATGGTTTGAGACACGTAGTTTTTCATTCACACATATCAGTGATTAATCTGTTTTCTCATTCTGTATATGTATATATCTGTCTATCAGCGATTTTCCATACCTTATGTTGTTTGGTCCCTTATGTTTCTGATACTCTCTAGGAACTGCTGCAAATGTTTGGCTTGCCATATATTATTGCTCCAATGGAAGCTGAAGCGCAGTGTGCTTATTTGGAACTTGCAAAACTAGTTGACGGTGTTGTGACTGATGACTCTGATGTCTTTTTATTTGGGGCACGCAGTGTTTACAAAAACATATTTGATGACCGCAAATATGTTGAGACTTACTTCATGGAGGTTTGTATTTGTTAAAGGTTTTTTCTATGAATAAATTTCTGTTATGGAAATTTCTCGTTTTTATGCTCTTAATGACTGGTTCAGGACATTGAAAAGGAGCTTGGATTGAGCAGAGAAAAGTTAATACACATGGCTCTCCTTCTTGGGAGTGACTATACTGAAGGTGTAAGGTATGATGATTCTTACCTTGTTCTAGTGTCTATTCTTGGCTTTTGGCTAGTGACCAATGCCTTTCGGCATGGGACTTTGTTAAATGTCTATATCTGACTTTTCTTCATTCCACTTACAATAAGAAGATATTTGTGGATGTCCTCCCATGTATTTCTCTGTAGTAGGATTTCTGTGGTATGTTTATTTAGGTTCTGCATTTATGAGCTTGACTAGATTTTGTGTTGAATGCAAATGTAGTGGGATTGGCATTGTTAATGCTATTGAGGTTGTGAATGCATTCCCTGAGGAAGATGGCCTTGTGAAATTCCGGCAATGGGTTGAGTCACCGGATCCCACCATCCTTGGAAGGTTGGATGCAAAAAGTGGATCCAATCCGAGAAAGAAGGGGTCAAAAGTTGAAGAGAAGATAAGTTCTTCAAATTTCAATGTTAAAGAGTCGGCATTTGACCAGAACCTCCCCCGTGCTCTGGAGGAAATGGAGTCGCAGGATTATGCCCAAGAAATAAAGCAAACTTTCTTCAATAAGCATGTAAAGATTTCCTCCTTTCTGTGTGCTCTATTAATATAATGAAGGATACTTTTGCATTTATTGGATCATGTTTGTGACTGTGTTTGACCTTCCTTTTGGTTTTCTTAATAGAGAAATGTTAGCAAGAATTGGCATATTCCTTCTTCCTTTCCAAGTGAAACAGTTATATCTGCTTACAATTCTCCACAAGTTGACAAGTCAACTGAGCTTTTCACATGGGGAAAGCCAGATCATCTTGTTCTTCGCAAGTGAGTTTATGTTTATTAAACTTTTTCCAATAGTCCTTATTTCCACGTAATGAGCATTCAGTTCATTGATGATTATACACAACATTGGATGTGCCTTGAAAAATGAAAAGATGGGTTATGATAGGTTAGTCTCTCAATTCACTTCATTCACCGAGCTAATTATGGTTTCATTTTTCAACTGCTTACTGTCCCAGCAGGTGTTTGTTGTGTTATGAGGGTTCGAATTTTCATAATCCCATTTTCCATGCCCCCAAAATGCAGTTGGACCTCTCTTCTTATACCATGAAATAAGGGGGTTTATCCAGTTTTGCTTTTCACCAATGAATATATAGCACTTAATCCTGTTGATACGTACATACCTTGATGCAGTACTGGGTTTTTCTTGGGTTGGAATTAGTTGAGAAGAGTGAGTTTTCTTTGAAAGGTATTTTGGTGCTTCTTTGACAAGTACCTGTTGCTTGATGAATTTGATATATAATCTGATTCTGGAATGTTTCAACTTTGATTCTTTGGAGAAGTTCTAAGATCAACTCTGTCTGAGCACTAAATCTTGATAAACTTCCCAGATGTTGGTCCATGCTTTTTTTTTATATCGAAGTTGTCAATCTTAATATGTATATCTATATCTCTGATAGTTACTTCCTGTACTCAGATTGTGCTGGGAAAAATTTGGGTGGACTGGCAAGAAAGCTGATGAATTGCTATTACCTGTATTAAAGGAATATAACAAACACGAGGTTAGAGACTTCATTTTATTTATCTCCTCCGTTCTTTTATGGATGCTGTTATATATTTTTCTTTTATTAAAAGATGATATTAAGTTATCACTTTATAAGCTAGCTTTCTAATAGTTGATTGTCTACTGTCTTCTTAAAACACGTAATTATTATGAATATCCTGATGTTAGTCTACTCTTTTAATATATAGACTCAACTACGGCTGGAAGCATTTTACAGTTTCAATGAAAGATTTGCAAAAATCCGTAGCAAGAGAATTAAGAAAGCAGTAAAAGGAATCACTGGTAAGCAGCTTTCAGATGTGATAGATGATTCTGCAGAAGAGTTGTCCAAGAGTATGGAGCGTAGGAGAACTGAGGAACGTTTTGAAGGTAGAAAGAAATTGAAAGTGAAACAGTCAAGGAAAAGGAGTGAAAGGAATAATTTTGCTAAAGGGCAGGCAAAGAAAAAGAAAATCAACTGTGATCCCTCTTCAGCTCCTAGTACATCTGAGGTGGAGAATAGGAGTAGGGGAGGTAGAGGAAGAGGTAGAGGTGTGAGAGTAAGAAGCGGAAGGGAGAAGGATCTCAGTTCTCAATCATGTGAAATTGAAGCCTCATCTGGTTGCAGTGACATTGATGATCACGGGGCAAGAGTGCAAGTAGATGAAGTTCCGAAAGATGTGCCAAGGGTAAGGCTTTATTCCAATTTATGACATGAAAATATATATGGTGCTTGTTCCAAGTTATTTCTTTGTTGCCAATCTTTCTTTATTCTTAATAGCTAATAATGAAGTAATAAACAAAATAGCTGTGCTTTGGTGCTTCTTAATCCAGTCAACTTCATGAAGTCTCTGTTAGGGGGTATATCAAAAGAAAAAAGGACCCTCAATCCTGATAAAAATAGATTTGAACCTGTCGTCAGCACGTTAATCTTAATTGAGTTGCTTATGTTAGTGTTTCCTTTGGACCTTTGAAATTTCCTTTTAGTTATTTTTTTCAATAAATCTCAATTACAGCTTTAAAACAACAGCACTTTCTTTTATCTGTAAAAAAATTAAGAATGAAAATTTATTCTTTTAACATTGATAGCCTGTTATGGTGAACATGATTGAATTTCTCATGGAAATAAATCTAAAAGAATAAGTAGGTTCCACTTACAGTTTGTATACCTTCCAGTCAAAGCGATCTCGGAAACCTGTTAACTATTCTTTTGAGAACCGCGAAGTTGAAGATGATGATGATTCATTTGATCAGAAAAAGGAAACCGGCTCCCTTGAAGAGCCAACAGAAGAAAATTTATCTCATATTCATGGTGCATGCGAGGGTGGTGGTACTGATTTTAGCATGGGCGAAGAATGCAGTTCCATGAATTTTCCTCTAAAGGAAAAGTTGCCTAGAGACCATCACGAGTTGCAAGGTTGGTTTCACACACATGCTGGTGAAGCTGGTCAACCCGGGACTGAAAATTGTGACACTTCTGACGGCTACCTTAAAATGGGAGGTGGGTTCTGTTTAGATGATAATGAGATGGATAACAAGCATAATGCAATTGATGACGCTAACACTGCTTCAGTGAATTGTACTAGTTATCCCGGCACAAACAATTGTGTCACTTCTGATGACTACCTTGAAATGGGAGGTGGATTCTGTTTAGATGATAATGAGATAGATAGCAAGGATAATACAATTAATGATGTCAACACTGCTTCAGTGGATCATACTACTAAAACTGTACGTGATAAAAATAGTTCAGATGCAATGGTTTCTGGCGCTGAAAAGACTGAAAATGAGATGCAAGATGGAGAGGCATCTTGTAAATTCAATAGAGAGTCAGACGGAAGGGTTTTGATACCAGAGAATTCTAATACTAATAGTGGAACCTCTACCGGAGCTTTTAGTGCTATGCCGTTTTTGAGGAAAAGAAGGAAGAAGACCTGAAACTGTTTGTTGGACGTCAGGTTTGTGAGTATATTTTTCAATTGTCCAAATTGTTTATTTTTTAATTATTTATTTGGCAACATTAGTTCTTTGGTCTCTTATTTTTAAGGTTTGTTTCAATTTGATTTCTTATATTTTTTTTATCTAAATTGGTTCTTTATGTTTTTTAAATCCCAAGTTCGCCTTTCATCAGTCAAATTTGTCCACTTTTCTTAAAATGATTAAAACAAATTTATCTCTTAACAAGAGAAAAGTTTCATCTGATAAATTATTGAATTATTAGAATCATATTAATGAAGAAAAAGGCAATGAATCTTTAAATAGGGAAAAAGTTCCAGATAAGAAATTTATTTCTCTGGATATATTTAAAATTTGAAATCGATGATCAAATAATGAAAATAAAACAAAGTACTTAACAAAAATTTTAGATCCTTGAATGAAATCTTTTGCTGACGAATCCATTTTTTCACCTTCGATAAAAACGAAATTCACTAAATAATATGGTATCTTTTTTATTTTTTTTATGATAATAACTCTTAATTTGAACAAAAAATAGACATACTTGGTGGAAAATGGAATAACAAAGTTTCTTTAACTAGTTAATGAAATAAAATAGCAAGGGGGCAAATGGGATGTTCAAAAAACACACTGGACCAATTCAAGTTAAAAAAAGAATTAAATCGAAAGGTAGGGGACCAAATCAAATAATCCCTTAAAGACAAGAGACGAAGACTAATTTTATTTATTCTCTTCGGTTTTTTTTCATAACACTTTTTTTTAGTATTTCTTGATCTTTTTTGTAAGACCTTTTTTAATTCACAGTGCATTAATTTTTTTAACACATACTTTTATAATTGTATCTTTTCTCTTAATACCAGTTGAATCTGAAAAATTCATTTCTTACGAAGGGTAAGTTTGGAATAATAACAAGAATAGGCAACAAATTTAATACATTTACTTAGTATTACTAAATTTTTGATTAGTGTGAAATAATATAATATGGTCTTATAAAAAAATAGGGGGAACTATTTATTTTCTTGTTTGATTTGATTGTTAAGAGAAGTAGGGTATTCATAAACCGAAACTAATTTGTAACCAACCGCTTAATCGAACTGGTTCAAACCAAAAGCTATGAAAATTGCTAACTGCAATCGTAAATACACATCCATGTTTGGTTGGGTCTGTAGTTCCCTCTGAATTTCATTCAAGTATAATTTCTTAATTCCCATACTTTTCATTCTTTAAAGTAATCCTATAATTTAATTAGTGATCATGTTATGAGTTTATTAAATTTAGAATATATACAAATAACTTTACTTAACGAGGTGTTTGATATTTAAAACAAATATTTAAAACGGTTAAACTAAATCAATCCAAACCACAATGGTTTGATTTGGTTTTGTTTAATTTTTATACTTTATTTCACTCGAACCAAACTAAACTGCATATTATTTTATTATGCAGTTCAATATATTTTTTGTTTCAAAACTAAACCAAAACAAATCACACTATAAACACCCATAAAAAAAGAGTTCTTGGAAAAGTTAGTTTTTTTCCATATTTACATATCTATCTATAGAGGATGTATCATGTGAGAAAGACTCTCTTATGTGAGAGTGAGAGGGCTAAATCTGGGCCGTATAATAATACAATGGATGGTTGAGATTTATCATGTGACTTTTTAAAAAAGTCATGTGACCTTTTAAGTGGTCATATGACTTTTAAAAACTTTTAATCTCAACCATCCATGTATGATTATACAGCCCATATTTGCCCCTCTCACTCTTATATAAGAGGACCTTTTTCATAAGATACATCCCCTCTATCTATATATCTATATATATATATTCCACTTTTATTATCACCAACTGAAATGTAGCTATAATCACGATCAAATATATTTTTTTACCTCAGGAAAGAACGGGCACCCATGTGGCAACCAAATATTGATACGGTAACTGGACAATTATGCAAAGTGGATGATCACTGGAAGACTGACCTGTCATGCCTCTGTTTTGCTTGCTTGTTTTGCACATGTATGTATGCAACTAACAGAAACAAGCTTGTTGAGTGCTCGGATGCTAAACCCTGATGCTGAAATTTGAGAAAGTACTAAAATATCCGGAGGAATCGGGTGAAGGCTTACCCCAACAATGGCGTAGACTTTTAGTTGCAGAGGCAAGATAATATAGAATATTTCTATTAGAAATTGTACACAATGGTCATTGATGTTTATTGAGAAATTCAACGTTGGAAGGATGAGATATGCAAATCTTTTGCATTGTATAAACAGCTAACAGTCGAATTTTCAGTCAGCATCTATAGTTTTCCTCTTAACCTTGCAGAAATTCTAATATATGATGTTATCGGGCATTCTACGCCTAGAGTAAATTGCTCTTAATGTCTAAATGAAATGGGACCTTTGCCCCTTCAATTTCCAAAAACAATAAATGTTTCAGTGAGCATGCAACTCAACCAACATTTCACTTTTATAAAAGTATCGTTCACTTCTATTCAAAATAATTGTAGTTTCTCGAGAGTTTAAACTAGTTAGTTGAGTTGAGTGTGATTACATAAGTTGTTGTAAATCTCATATAACTTGTGTTTGATTTCTATCTAAATAAAAAGTAAATGATTGTTGTAACATCCCGGATTTTTGGGAAAGGCCTATAGGGTGATGAGTTACAAAATGAGGTTGTGTGATGTTGCTTGTTTGTGCGATGATGAAATGAGGATGATGAGTTGTGAAATGTTAGTAAGGTGATTAGAGTTAATTAAATAGCTAGTTAGAATAATGAAGGGTAATTAATCAGTAATTAGTAAAATAATAAGTTAAGAGAAAATGGATATATATTACTAATAATAATTAAAAGAAAATAATGAGAGGTGATGTGATGTTGACCTTGATGTGAATAATAATCATAAAGATCTTAATAAAATCTTAATGGGTTTATTGGGAAGCATGCACACTAGAAGGTTGAACTGGAAATTTAGTCGGGAACCAGAACGAGCAGTAGAAAATGTCGGAAAGCCCTGGATGAAGAGGAGAGTGCCCTAAGACTTCTTCAACTTAAAAATATTCCCTACAGTGTATATTTGAAAGTTTTAAGGAGCCGGTTAGATTCGTGGTCATTTCAACCCTTTTTCTTGAGTTGAGTACTTTTCGACCCTATACCTACCTACATTGTTTTTAGCATAATTTCTTCTCTCGATGTCAAAAATTCCTGATTCTTATTTCTAAATTTTCATATTGAGATTCTCTACATTTCTTATGTTGATAATCAAACCCAGTTTTGAGCCATTTGGTCCCAGTTTGCAAAACACTGCCCTGTTTCATGAATTCCTAGAATTACCTGAACACCTTTCGGTAAATTACTTGTAACTTTTCCTCCGATATCGAAATCGAGTCATTCTTGTTCTCAAAATTTTGTAAGAGAATTATCTACAACTCTTACAGAGGACGCCAAATCCAATTCCCAACCGTTTGATCCCAGGTTTTAAATTAAGACTGTTGTACCTGATTCGAACCCAAACCTGATAGCCTTTTGTATTTTGGGCATATCTCCCACTCCCAATATCAGAATTTTGTGTTATTTAGCTTGTTTTAAAGGGAAAACATTTGAACATTTTTCTAAATTCTGGCCCTAGAATTAATTATAAATTTTGTGATTGTTCCCTGATTTCCCATTAGATTTGAATTATTCTTTTGCACCTTTCCATAATGAAAAGCTAACCTAATATTCCTCTAATTCCATTTTTTATGTTTCCAAGAATGCAACATCATATCCCTTACACATTAGTGTTCCTATGAAAATGCTTGTTTCTTATTGGTTGCATGCCTAAAATAAAATCTTCCTAAGTTTCTTAATGGATCCCTTAGCAAAATTTATTCCCTCTTGCACTCTTAATCCCCATGATAGCCACTACCTTACCACACACTCTCATTTATTTATTTTCTATAAATTACTTCTACTTATGCATTTTTTTAGATTTCACCTCTCCTTTTCTTGCTCTTATTTGTTTCTTTCCCTTCAAGTAAGACCAAACCCTCTTTTCTCCCTTTTCACGCTGAACTACCACCCACCACCACACCTCAATATTTCTTATTCTCTTTCCACGAAAGCACCACCAAACACCCTCCCTCACCTAGCTTGTTCTCCTTCTCTTCAAAGCCACCAAAACCCTCACCTCCCTTCTTTCTCTTCTTCTTTGGCCAAAAGGCTTCAAGAGCCATTAAAGGGCTTTCAAGCTCTCAAAAACACCATCAACCACCATCATCCTTCCATGAATGCTTTGATCTTTGCCTTCCTTATCACCATTTAAAGTTTCAAGCTCTCTTTCTCCTTCTCCTTTGTTGTGGCCGAGACACCACCACCTCACCAAGGTGGGATTTTTTCCTCATTTAAAGACCAAAGGGCACCATCATCCACCTTGTTAGAGCTTGTGGCACAACTAGGAGGAAAGGAAAACATCATCACCCTTCTCCCTTACCCCTTTTTGGTTGTGAGAACTTGAAAGGACTCTGGCTGCTCTAACAATAGCATGACATGTGTTCCTCCCCGTAGACGTACTATGGAGATGCAATTATGATTGTAATAGTGGTGATATTGATAGGCCCTATTTGCATGCATGAGACTTAATTGGAAAGGATAGTCATAAACGGTCTAACTTATGCATAACATCTGATTGACTAACTATATTTTTCTTTGATGATTATGGATTTCAATGCTGTGTTATGGTTGTGTTCTGTTACAGGTGTTATATATACATGTATGATATTGACTGGTACCGTAAGTGAGAACTATGTAACTTTTATGATTGAGCTTGGTGATTTCCTGGTGTATGTCTTGATGAATGTATGTGGAACCCATAAATGCTTGAGTTGTGATATGGTAGTTGTAGGATGTACTGTAACTTTGTATCTGACTGGTATTTGCATATGATATAGTAGGTTATGATTAGGACTATGAACTTAGTATTGTTTGTGGGTTGTGAATTAACTATAGCTATGTTCTATGCAATGATTGAATTTCCAAGTGATCGTGTCATCTATGAATCATAGGATGAATTGATTATGGATTGAGTCATATGATGCATAGTAATGTCTAACACAGTGAAATGTAGTTTTGAATATAACCTTGAGTGTGGATGGACACCCCACAAATTGCGTGTTAATGGAAATAATTGATAATAAGAATTGAAACCTTAGTGTATAACCCATTGTTGTGATTTGATGGATGATGAGTGATAATCATAATATGTGTATATGGGGAAAAGATCCCCTACCTCTATGTGATGTGTTGTTGATGTAGTGTAGGGAGACGTCAGAAATGACGGACCTTCTATTGTGAAATGGACAAGTAGAGATAGGATCTCACCTTTACGTTTTGTTTTAGGATAATTCATGGACCCAGGCGAAGACAACAGATGCACAACATGTCGATCAGTGGTAGTCTACCTCCTATTCTAAAGAAGAATCCTGTTGAGCCTGAAACTCGACTAGTGGAGCCACCTCCTTATGATAGGGATGTCAAGGTCATCGAGAGTGCGGTGAGCCTTCTTGGACTCATGGGTATGGTTTCTTTTAGCAGATCTTGGAAGATGAGCCTCGGTCTGATTTCATTGGGTCGAGTCCTCATCCTGAGCCTGAGCCTCTTAAGGTGGAGCCATACACTGTTCGATCTCATACACCGAAGTATGTTCCTACACCTAAGGAGCCTGCAGAGCCAGTGCCTGAGAAATTAGTTGAGGAAGGAGAACCTGATGAAGACCTAGAGGAAGAACCTAAGGAGCTTCCTATGGAACAAGACAAAGAAGAAGAAGTGCAAGACTCGCCTATGGAGGAACGCTTCTTATCCCATTACGAGTGGGGCACATCTTTTGCCTTCCTTCTCTTTCATGTCTTTCATTGCTGCATGTATGGCGACCTCAAGGAGTAGATGGGTATGAGCGAGGCAGCTAGATACCTTATCAAGGTTGCTTCTATTTATTTTAGAAGTCAAAGCTTGAGAGAGCCTTGGCCCCTCTAGAGATCCCCCATTCCTTCTGATGGCGAGGATTCTTAGTCAGGGTAATACTTTGAATTAGGATTCTTGTGGAGGAAAGATTGGTGCCGAATAGAGGCAATAGTAGGATCGTGTTTTGGTATAAACTATCATAAGGGAAGTCTGGTTGTCTATTTATTAGATAATTGAGTTGTATTTATTTATCTTGTGGGAGCCTGTGTGCCCCTGATTTCATTAAGTATGTAAAGCAATGTTGAATTTATAATGAACTGTTATTATGAATGAGTGATGATCCACCATGCTTTATGTTTACAGTTCTTTTCTTATGTATAAAAAAAACTCTCAATTTTTACAACTTTTACGTGGCACTCTTAGTCAATTGAGGCAACCAAGTGTAAGGATTGTCTTAATTGACCGAGAGATGTCACAATTGTAGTTTTAGAAAAAAAAATCCCTATCAACTATCAGTTTACATTTTCAACATAATTTTTTTTGTTTTGGTTCTACTTCATCCCTTATTTATAGGGATGAGAAAGAAGAGTAGTAGTTTTTAGGACAATTAGAAAACTTAATTCATTAACCTACTATTTTCAAGAAATTCCTTGTTTTGTGGACTCAAGAAGGTACATGAATTTTTTTAGTTTTTTATTTAAATTTTTAAGAAAAAGGATTTTTTTTAGTGTGTAGGTGTGTAACATCCTAATTTTGGACTCAATTTTTTCTTCTAATTATCTAATATTTTTAATGGAAACAAGTAAGTCATAAAATCCAACCAAAAATATGGAAAAAAGTATATATCTATTTCATTAATTGAAATGGGTTGTACAACCCATATAAGAGTATCCTAATAAATATCAACTAGTATAATGTATGACTAGTTTAAGTAGATTCTAAAGTCTAAAACCTACATACTTCAACTCTTCTCTTCCATCTTCTACATAGCAACAAAGAAGTCATATACATTGTAGAGAAGTAAAGGGTGAGTAAGGTGGTATAATCATCCATAAGTAATAGAATACAAACAATACAATGCATATCACACTAATTATAACCATATCATCTACATTAAATTTACACCTGTTCCCCCTGGAGTCGGGGTGGGGGGTCTACTAGACCCCCTAATCCCTTTATCTTCATAGATGATTGATTCTCTGCTCCAGTGGGCTTGGGCCAGATTGCCCTAGCTTTAGCTCTTGTATAAATACAACTTGTAAGCATACATGTAAGCTAGGTGACACATTTGACAAAGATAGTAATCTTAATTTCCTAGGGTAATTCTTTAGGGTTTTTGTATTCTACGCTCTCTTTGTGAACATTTTGGCGCCCACTATGGGGCCCGACAAAACAGATCCCACATCTCAATTTCAGAAAAAGAAACCCTAAAACAAGCTTGGTGAATACATGCAACACTTGTCGTGAAGAAGACGTTGGGAAACAACAAGAGTCCAACCATGATGACCAAATACAACAACTCAGGCATGGTGGAGGCACTCTAACATACTGTGGCAAACCTGCAGCAGGAGAATGCATAGTTACATAGACGTAGGGGAGAAGAGCATGAGGCTTTGAGTTACAATGGTACCCGATTCGCCCAATACAAGGCTGATGGCCATGCTTCCCACTAGACGCAGGAGATAGCCAAATGTGACGCGTCCTGATGCCACCCACCCGTTTGTAGACCAGGTGATGGATGCCCTGACTCCGCCAAATTACAAGCCTCCGACCATAGAGAAATACGATGGCAGAGGGGACCCTGAGGAATATCTTACGATGTTCACCACCACTATACTGGTCACGGGTGCATCCGGTTCCCTTTTTTGTTAAACCTTTCCGACCACACTCACCAAATTGACCTTGTATTGGTTCTCGCACCTTCCCCTAAACAACATAGCCAATTTTTCTGAGTTAACAAATAAATTCTTGAGCCAATTCGCTACTAGTTGAGCGGCCCAACAAACCTTCGACAGCCTAGTAAACCTGCAACAGCTACCTGATGAGACCTTGAAGCAATACATGGCTCACTTTTTTGAACAAACAATCCAGATACACGACCTGAGCCCAGAAGTTGCATTGTATGCTGTACAAACATGTCTTCACCCAAGTCAGGTTTTTGACTCCCTGGCCAAGAAACCACCCCTCGACATGGACGACTTTAGGCAAATGGTAGCTCAATACATAAACATGGAGGAAAGGGAAGCAGATCACGTGGGGCACTTAAAACGAGCCACCCATAGAGCGGAGTCCAGGCGAAGGAGCCCCAAGTCAAGTCGGGACAAATGTCCGGAAGCCTACACCGTTCCTAGGTTCAGTCGATTCACCCCTTTGAACGAAAAGGCCCAAAGGTACAGATAGGTCCAAATACTGTGAATTCCACCGAGCCCTAGGGCACGGAACAGAAGACTACAGATCCCTTTGGAACCAGATTGAACACCTGATTTGATAGGGGCATTTGGGAAGGTTTATTAACCATAAGAATGATACGGCACAAGGAGGAGGCCAGAAGAGAGAAAGAGAACCCTCCAACTAGGTTGAACTCCAAACCAGAGACCGCCCCCGATCGAAACGTCCCCGATCATAGAAACCAGAAAAAAAAAGGATGATGGGAGGCGAATTATCCACACGATCTCGGGAGGATTTCCTGGGACCAGGGCTCATCGCAACCAATAAGTGGGGTAGGTAAATTTGCTGCAGGGAAGCACTGGTAGGGAGGTCATAACCTTCGATGGGTCAGACTTTCCTGAAGAAGGTCCTAACAGGGACGAGCCAATAGTGGTTACCATGGGGGTTGTTGATTGCATAATGGAGTGAATGCTCATGGACCAGGGAAGCTCGACAAACATTCTACACTAGAAGGCGTATCAGCGAATGTGCCTACCCCCGGACTGGTTGAAAAGGTATGATGGTACCTTACTCAGTTTTTCTGGTGACTCTGTGTTGGTTCTAGGCTACGTGAAGTTAGAGAATACTTTCGGGAATGGAGCAAGCAGCCAAGCTATTATGGTTAAATTCCTAGTTGTTAATTTCCCCAGCTCCTACAATGCATTGTTGGGTCATCCATCCCTCAACACACTCGGAGCAGTGGTATCCACAATGCACCTAACTATGAAATTTCCCTTGGGGGATGGAAGAATCGGAGTGGTAAGAGCGGACCTAGAAGTTGCACAGGAATGCTATCACGAGAGCTTGTAGCTGAAAGCTACATTTATAGTAGAAGAAGACATCGAGATCAGCTTCGACCCCTGGGACGACAGTCACCACGAGAGGCCCTAACTAGTGGAGTCCCTGAAACTCGTCCAAATTAGTAAAAACCCCAGTCAGTTCACCAGAATTAGTGCCTTACTTGATCTGATCATCGAAGAAGCCTTGATCAAGTTGTTGAAAACCAACACTGACCTCTTTGCTTTGAACCCCGTAGACATGCCCGAAATCGACCCCAATATCATCTTTCATTCACTCAACATTAAGCCAGATGCTAAGCCTATCTCTTAGAAGCCCAAGATGTAACATCCCAGATTTTTAATTAATTATAAATTCCAGATTAAGGTGATGGTTTTGTTAATTTAATGGTGGATTAAGGTTAATTGCCAATTAGGCAAATTATTGAGTGATAATAATAAGTTGAATGATAATAATAATAGTAATGCCTTGGTGGCATTAGAGAGAGTTTCGGTTCTCTCTCTCCTTTCCTTTCCTTTCCGCGTGGTCCCTACGTTGATGGCTTAGTTGGATGAGAGTAATCATTGCTGAGAAAGTTTGCATTAAATGCAGATGGGATTGCATTAATGAGGATGGAATGTTGATTGAAATGGGAGCAGACGCTGGCTGCATGGAGATAAATCTTCAGCTTCACGTTTTCTCTCCTCATCCTCTCCATTTTGTTTGGTGTATGTTCTTATGAGTGAGAGGAATGCTCTCCCTTCTCTCTAAAAACTCTCTGGAGACTCTTCTTCTCCTTCGTCTCCTTCGTCTCCTTTATCTTCATCTTCCTCCACTCAACGCTGTGTTGAGTTCGAGTGGAGCTGCATGTTGGTGAGTGAAACAGCTTGTGTGTAAGCTGGGTTACACCTTGCTTTCTTGGTGCTTCTCCTTCTTCCTCTCCTTCTTCCTCCATGTAATGAGGCTGTTTGTGGCTCGGTTGGGAGCCTGTGCCAGCAGCATGGAGTGCCTCGGTTGTGGAAGTGGTCCACTGGGTGAGGCAGTGCTGTTGTGAAGAGGAAGGCATAGATGGTGCATGGAAGCTTGGTTGTCCTCCACTGATGGTGAGGACTAGCTCACGGTGCTGTGGGAAGTATGAAACAGCTTCATGTTGTGCTGGGAGGTTTCTCCACTGACTCGATGGCTTGAAGGCCTGAGTGGAGATAGCGTTTGGGGACCTCTACTGGGCCGAGTAAGGTTTGTGGTGCCTTGGAAGCTTGGCATGGTGTGCTTGGTAGCTGATCTGCTTCGAGAAGAAGCAGTGGCTGGTTCTCCAAGGCTGAGAACGTGTGCTGGGACGACTGGGAGCCATGTTGGCTCTTCCCACGATTGGAATGCCAAGCAGGGTGCTGCTGTGGCTGAGCCGAGTGGCCCATGTAACCCTTGGAAGCTTCATCCAGGTAAGGGGGGCTTTGCATCTCAAATGCATGGATTTCTGGACGGGTTCCGGGTGACACTCCCTCACTATAATGCGTGATATTTGATGTGTGTTGTTTTTGTTGATTTCTGAGTGATTAGTGGCCCGGATATGTATGATGTTTTTGTTTGTATTGATGTGATTGATGTCCGTCCATGCAGTATATGTTGATGTTTATGATAATGAATTTGTTATGATGCTTGAGATGCATGTTACATTGATATTGAGTGCATGGTGTGGCCCTCTACTAATTTATGTGTGAAATTATACATTTAGATGAATGTAATGCGTACTGATGCATATGTTTATAATGAATGGATGATTGGGGGCTGTTATGACTAATATCAAGAGAAATACTGGCATGGGATGACTATTAGAGTTGATTTCCAAGTGGAATTTCCTATACCATGGTGTGTGAGGCTTAGGAAATGCTAAGTCCGAGTGTATCCCATGAAATAGCCTATGAGGCTTGTGAATCGATGATAATCCGAGTGAATGGCATAGTGATTGCCGAGTGAATGGCATAGTGATTGCCGAGTGAATGGCATAGTGATTGCCGAGTGGATGGCATAGGATTGCCGAGTGGATGTGGTATAAGCCGAGTCATCTGATTGTTGTTAAATTGCCGAGTGCACATGATGTTGAACGCAGATTCCGAGTGGGCAATCGAATGAATATGAGTTGAAGTTATATGCATACGTGTTATCGAGTTATTAAATATGAACACCTTGCGGGGTGCCACGAGGGTGTGATCCCGAGTGAAGAGGACGTGGTCCTAATGTTGAATATGATGAAAGACCCAGGTTGGACTCGGGCAGTGCCTGGGGCACTAAGCGTGAAATGAGACGCTTGATGAAATGCCGAGTGCATTGGCGTGGAACGCCGAGTGAATGAAATCGTATGCATCCGATTCGCCACTGGAATGCGTTGGACTCCTTTACCGATCGGCAATCAGATGACCACATATGGTGAATATGGCTAAGTCTTGGAGCTGGGCTCGGGCAGACTCTTTGAGCATGGCTCGGAGTATGAATAATGTTGACATAGTCTCGGGGTTGAGAGAAATACGAGTGAGCTAGTATACTTGTACCGAGTGAATTGAGCTTTATAGCCGAGTGAAATGGGTGAAATCCCGATCGGAAGATGCTTGTGATTGTTCATGTTGAATGGCAGTGTTTATATGCTGATTGATGTTGTGTGCTATGGCATGTTGTGGATTCTGTGATTAATCCGAGCCAATATCTGTCATTTAATATGTAATGCTCACCCCTACACCATTTTTCAGTGTTTGCAGGTCGGTTTGGCATGTTATGATGGCCTTAAACCCGAGTGATGGGTATTTATGATGAGGTTGTATGAATAATGTTATATCCCAAGTACGTTTGATGTACTAAAGCCTTGGCCGGCTCATATTAATGTTGTATAATGAATACAAATATATATATATATATATATATATGTATAGAATCCGAGTGGATGAACATAATCATGAATATGAAACATATGTATTGGGATCCGAGTGCATGTTAATATATACATACTTCGAGTGATGGTATTATATGCATACCGATTGAATGTGTTGGTGAATGGAATGTATAAAGATAAGAATCCGAGCGTATGCTTGTGTATATACATATATGTTATGCTGATAACATGGTTATGAATCGGTGGATGTGTATTGCTGTAGTGGTAGTCGGACTTGGAATTAGAGAAAATATCCATACAAGTGATTTATGTTGATTTGATGCTTCATACTGACTCGGAAATGATGTTGTATGAATATATCTAAGTTAATGAATCCTGAGTGGAATATATATGGCTTAGTTGCTTTTCTGAGTGAGTCTTATGTATGGGACTCCATATCCAAGTGTAACTCATGTGTGAGCCTCTTACTGTGTGATAATGGCTCTTGTGGATTCCGAGTGAAGAATATATGGTGAACCCCGAGTGGGGAATGATTCGAGTAATCCGAGTGGAAATCCGAGTGATCCTCTTCCAAGAGGAGTGTTGTTGTAATGACTCAGATTGATTATATTCTAAGTGTATGAATTATGAATGTATCCTGAGTGAATATGGGAACCTTTTCCGAGTGAATAGGATAATATGTAATTTGAGTGGCTAAGTTATGGAATAAGTCCGAGTGTGACTTGATATTATGATTTTCCCTAAGTGAAGAGAAATATAAGTGTTAACCGAGTGATTTATGGCTGAGAGGAATTCTATGTACTCTCTGAGTAAGGGAGTTCTGTTATGCCGAGTGATAAATGGTTGATGTTTACCGAGTGACTCGAGGTTGAATTACACCGAGTGGTTTGATTGGATAATATCTGAGTGTGAGGTCTTATGGAATCTGAGTGAGATACCCTTCATTTCCCGAGTGGATCTTTATGTTGACTCTGTGAATAAAATTGAGAGACTAAGTTATGGGTTGCCGAGTGAGGTGACTGTTGGGGTAGTTCCCGAGTGGCGGAACCCCATAATGCTGAGTGGTCTAAGATATTAAATTCCGAGAGGACTTAGGCATGAATTTCCGACTGGACCTGATTGTTTACCGAGTGAATGAATGTCTCGGTTTCCCGAGTGATAGAATGCCGAGTGACTTCTCGCTTCAGCGAGTGATTCCTCGCTCAGCGAGTATGTTGTTTGGGAAGGCTTTCGTATTCGGTTTCGCTTAAGCGAATGGTGGTTCGCCCGAGCGAGTTGGTCGGCCTGTTGTTCGCTTGAGCGAGTACGCACTGTAATGTGGTTCGCTCAGGCGCTGTTGTTCTTCCGCTGACTGCCTTTCTTGGTCGGCCTTTCTTTGCCTTTGCCTTCCTTTCTTTTTCTCCTTGGCCGTGGGACCAGCTCTCATATCTTCATATATGGGAGTGTTTTTATTATGGATCCAGGTTATGCTTTAATTAATTTGCGAAATTTTCCCTCTAAAATTAAGGGTGTCACACAAGAAATTAGGACCTAATTGGAGAGTAGCTGTGAAGGAAGAAATAGAGAAGCTTATGGCCGTAAACTTTATCCAGGAGGTTAGATATCCGACTTGGTTATCTAACATTGTTATAGTAAAAGAGGCGAGTGGGAAATAGAGAATATGCGTCAACTTCACCGATTTGAATAAGGTATGTCCCAAAGACCCTTACCCTTTACCTAACATTGATCGTTTGGTAGATGGCACCTCAGGTTACAGGATGCTAAGCTTCATGGATGGCTACTTGGGGTACAACCAAATCCGAATGGACCCAAAGGATGAAGAAAAAATAGCCTTTATCACAGGAGGGGCCAACTACTATTTTCAGGTAATGCCATTCGGTCTGGTGGTTGCTGCACACCGACTCTGCCCCTACTTTCACAGTCACCAAATTATGGTCAAGACCGACCAAACTTTCTGCTGAATACTTCAGAAACCCAAGCTCGCGGGTAGAATGGTAGCCTGGGCGGTCGAACTTTCTGAGTATGGCATCCGGTATGAAAAACGAGGCTCTATCAAAGCACAAGTCCTTGTAGACTTTTTTGGTAAAATTTAGGGAAGACAAGGAAATTTATGACACTGAGCATGCTCTGTGGATTCTCTCTATGGATGGGTCCTCCAATATTAAAAGTAGTGGAGCTGGTATTATTCTGGAATCCCAAACTGGCTTGGTAATTGAGGAGTCCCTCAGGTTTCTCTTTAAAGCCAGTAACAACCAAGCTGAGTATGAATCTCTGATTGCTGGCCTGTGAATGACATTAGACTTGAGGGGTAAATGTGTACAGGTTAAAATGGATTCCCAATTGGTTGCCAGGAAAGTGGAGGGTTCATATCAAGCGAAGGATCCAACCTTGGCCAAATATTTGACACATTTAAACTGGTTTGCTAGTGAGCTCAAGCTTTTCCGAGTGGTTCATGTCCCAAGAGCAAAGAATGAAAGAGACAACCTACTTTCTAAGCTGGCTAGTACTGTCAAAGCAGGAAACTTAAAGACAATCGTACAGGTAACACTTGATGAGCCCATAATACAAGAAAAAGAGCAAACGTTTTAGATAGCCAAGGACTCATCCAATTCCACTTAGATGAACCTGATCACAAATTTCCTCTTCCACGGTACTCTCCCAAAAAATTCCCTAGAGGCCAAAAAACTCCGAGTGCCAGCAACTAACTATGCGCTACTTGATGGATAACTTTACAAACAGGGATTTACTATGCCTCTACTAAAATGCCTAGGCGAGGAATAAGCAGATTATGTCATAAGAGAGCTTCACTTGGGAATTTGTGGCCTCCATGGGGGAATCCACCCACTTGCAGCTTGAGTTCTCTAAGTAGGATACTTTTGGCCAATGCTCCATTTAGATTGTGCCAAATTTTTCAAGAAGTGCGACCTATGCCAATGGAACACCCACCAGATCAACAACCACCCTGAGCCCTTGCACGGAATACTTTCCCCGTGGCCTTTCAACACGTGGAGAATGGATATCTTAGAACCATTCCCCTGGAAAAGGCCAAGTAAAGTTCTTTTTAGTAGCAATTGATTTCTTCACCAAATGGGTTTAGGTCGAACCACTCGCAGCCATTACAACTGCCAAAGTCAAAACCTTCACGTGGAAACACATAATCTGTCGGCATGGGCTCCCCCACACTATTATCTCTGATAACAGGTGACAATTTATAGACAAAGGCTTTGTCCAATTCTACGAGAACCTAGGCATCAAACGCAAGTTCTCCTCCATTGAACATTCATAAACAAACGGCCAAGTTGAAGCAGCAAATAAGGTTATTCTTCAAGAGCTCAAACGTCGCCTAAGACAAGCCAAGGGAAGATAGGAGGAAGAACTATCGGGAGCTTTATGGGCATACCATACGACACCATACTCTTCGACTCATGAAACTCCTTTCTGACTAATATATGGGGCCGATGTTATAATCCTTGTAGAACTCAGGGAACCATCCCCTCGACGTATCTCTTATGAAGAAGAAAACAACGATGAAGGAAGACAAGAGGACCTGGATCTCAGCCTTGAAGAACAAGACATAGCCTTTGTTAAAATACAAGCTTTGAAGCAGAAGTCCAACTAATGGTAGAACCCCATGCTCTGACCCTGACCCCTGCAGAGGGGAGACCTGGTCCTGTGCATTGCGAACAACAGTCGGAGACTGCGTGAAGAAGGCAAACTAGGAGCTACGTGGGACGGTCCATACCGGGTGAAAGAAGCCATCAGGAAGGGCGCATACCGACTGGAAGAACTGTCAGGAAAAGATATCCCAAGAACATGGAACGCCATGCACTTGAAATTATACCATAGCTAAATAATGTACATGAAAGGGAACTCTTTTTCTTATCCAAGAGATTTTTTCCTAATGGGTTTTTATTTTGGAAGGTTTTAACGAGGCCCACATTTTTTCAATAAAGACTGTGACTACTTATCTAGCATACAACGACCCTCAAAGCTTAAAATACGTTAAGTAAACGAGAGACCCGAGTGATAAACGCTCACTCGGTGAACGACTCTTAAAGCTTAAAATACGTTAAGTGAGTGAGAGACCCGAGTAATAAACGATTACTCGGTGAATGAATCTCAAGGCTTAAAATACGTTAAGTGAATGAGAGACCCAAGTGATAAATGCTTACTCAGTGAACGACTCTTGAGGCTTAAAATACGTTAAGTGAATGAGAGACCCGAGTGATAAACGCTCACTCAGTGAACGACTCTGAGGCTTAAAATATGTTAAGTGAATGAGAGACCCGAGTGATAAACGCTCACTTGGTGAACGACTCTCGAGGCTTAAAATACGTTAAGTGAACGAGAGACCCGAGTGATAAATGCTCACTCGGTGAACTACTCTCGAGGCTTAATATACCTTAAGTGAACGAAAGACCCGAGTGATAAACGCTCACTCAGTGAACGACTCTCGAAGCTTAAAATATATGAAGCCCGAGTGATACGTGCACCCAAAAATATAACCTTTGCAATAGTAGCACAGATCAACCTAAAATTAGAAAAAGAAAAGGAATACAACACCATTCAAAAATCGTAAAGGTAATACATTAGATTATCATACATAATAATTTTTTGGAAAAAACAAAGACAACCATTACATCAGGGATCAACATTGGCATTAGCATCAGAAGTTTCACCTTGAGGAATCTCCTCTCCCGCAACATCACCCTGAGGAATCTCTGTCTCAGAAGTTTATGGCTCGGAATGGGGTGGCATAACAACCTGGCTCGTCCCCTCAATAATAAGCGGCTTAGAAGGAGGTGGCTCAATAAAAGATTTAGAGCCAAGAGTATCCTCGACAGTCACTTCCTCCTTATCCTTGGAGTCAGAAAGGCCAATAATCTTATCGTTCACCACAATCCTGAAAGGATCAATCCCTTCTAAGTTAAGGTTAACAGTCGAATTCAACACCTGAATCTACTCCTGGCACAAGTTAAAGGTAGCCATATATTTTTCTGTAATCTGTGTCTCCAAAACCAATATATGAGCTGCCTTCTCCTCTTTGTGTTTTTCAAGCTCACTTTCCATCTTGTTAAGCTTCTTGCCAGCTCCTTCTTCATCATACATACTAGGCCGTATGACTCCTCTACCGAGCCCAAATGCCTCCCCAGATTGGCGTACCTATCCTCAGTAGTAGCCAACTTAGATTCTGCCAACTCTTGCCCAGATTGTGCAACTTCCAGGTTAGCTTCAGCCTGAGTCAGATCATCCTTCAACCCCCCAACAACCTTCATGGCATCTCGGAGCTGTAAGGATGATAGCTTGCTGGCAGCCTTAAGAGAATCATTATTATTTTGTAGAGCTGCTTTTTCTCTTCTGGACGCCGCCAACTCCTTTCCCTGCTTAATGAACTGTTTTTCCAAAAACCCGAGTCATCGAAGTAGCTAGAAGGTTGAACATCTCCACTGCTCGGCAAAAGCCACAACACTTGATCCTTCAAACTTCTTCTCATCTTTTTTGAACACCACGGCCCGGTTGACAAAATCAGGAACCGGAAAGTGAATATCCCATAATGACTGGGAAGGGTTGTTGCTGGCACATAGAGACCCACTGGCAAAGGCTTCCCACCTTCGATCCTTGAGCTCTTTCTTGCTGGGTAGAGAGCCAGGAATTTTTTTAGTAGAAACGGTCTCAGCTTCCTTGTGAACTCAAGCCTGAGTCATCAAAGACTCGGCTTCTTGTTCAGGACTGTCAGACACCAGGATGGTCCTTGAGCTAACTTCCACATGACTCTCAATTTCAGCAGGGGTCTCAGCTTGAGCAGCCCCTGGTGTTATAACCCCTGCAAGCTCATGACTCAGGTTCTCCACAGTAAACTCACCCTGACGGTGCCTTTTGGATGTCCGGCCCACCTCCCTTTCCAACTGAGACATTACGGGTTCCACAATAATGGGCTCGGCCACTGTTACAACCCCTGCCGTAGCTCAGGAGTCACCCACCGGGATAACCTACCTCTCCCTTCTTTTTTACACCACCCTTCTTCCCAACAACCCTAGGGTTATTTCCTGGGTAGCACTTCTTCAAGTTCTTCATTGACAGCTTATGGGGAGCCATGTCAGCTGCATAAACACAAAAATAGGTGGAAAAGAAGAGTCAGAAAATCTGAGTAAGAAATAATAAAACCAAAGCTATGTTCACCTATCCAGGCGTCTAGGGCACTCAAGTGAAGAGAGAAGGCGACCAACGCCTGAGAACTAAAATATATTTTTACATCCTCAAGGAAGAATTTTGCATCTGACCTTTCAGATAGAGTCAGATCCTACTAGGAAATGTGAAATTGGACAGGCATACGTGTCCAATAGAGAGGAAACCGGGGGAGGGGGAATATTAGAAGTCCTCCCCGGGTGGATCTAACCCGACTCTGATTTTGAAGAACCCCATCTTAAAGTTCTTGTAGGATTGATCGAAGGCCCGAATCAAGTTACAGCATGCCACACCGTTCAGGGAAACCCAACCCACGTGTATCCCAGCCTTCGGGATTTTGGCATTGAAAAAATAAAAAAGAGAGGTACAGAAGGAGATCGGCCAAAATGCTCGCATAGCACCTCAAAGGCCTTTACAAACGCCCATCCATTCAGATAAAGCTGGGTAGGGGTAATATTTAAAGCATTCAAGACCCCAACCTCAAATTCAGAAAAGGAAAAGACAAGTGAAGTCGAGAGAAAAAGGTTTCATACATGAAAGTGAAATCTAGTTCACTCGGGTCCATGCGCTCATCAAACCCGTTTAGAAAGGGAACAACAGACGCACTCCACGTTGCAAGCAAAGGAAGAATGGTTGACGGTACCCCCTCCCACAACTTAGCTATGGATTCCTCATTTTGAAGGGATAAGGAAATAACCATAACCTCATCCTTCACCTAGTCATAGACACCCTTCACAGATGATGCCATGATATCCTAAGAGCAAAGGCAAGGAGAAGAAATAGAGCACTGAGCTGATGAGTAAAGTAGGAAATGCTATAAGGAATGAGGAAGAAGAACTTCAGGATAGGAATATAGCGACGAAAACCCCTAAGAAAGTAGAGAGACAGACAAAATGAAGAGGTTCAAACAAAATAATAGAAAATCCTAAAACTACAAAATGAGGAAAGAAGTCAAATTTATAAGAAAATAGGTGACCTTTCATTACCTCAAATCTAACGGATAGGGAGTAAAAAGGCTAAAAGCCAAGGGACATAATCATTCAGACAGCTTCTTTAAATTAAGCGGTCCCATATCCTGAAAAGGAATGTCTTTAATGACTTAGGGATACAGAAACAACATCAATCATTACAGGCATATGTAAACATCCCAATAAAAGTGACGGTTACCAACCCTTTGCCATGTCCTCACCACGTGGTTAAAGGGCTATCCACGTAGGCACAGGGACCTAGACTCAGATTTTCCTTTACCCAGACCATGGCGACATATCACTTAGATTTTTCCTCTTCACCCAGGTCAAGGATGCGTCTTCACTCAGAAGTTCTTCACTCGGACTCATTCCTCAAATCCTAATTTTTCCCGAAAGACAGATGCACTCGGAATTACTTCCCTCGGAATCAATCATTTGGCTCGAAACCAATAAAAATCAACCTCTCAACACCAAGGAGACTTCATTTGATGAGATATCTTAGATTCGTACTTAGTCACTCCGCTCTGCTTCATGCCTAGAGCTCGTGACTAGGGGGCTCCTGTTCTAACCAAAGTCGGGGGGAGGGAGGGTCCACTCAACCCCCTAATCCCTTTATCTTCATAGATGATTGATCCTCTGTTCCAGTGGGCTTGGGCCAGATTGCCCTATCTTTATCTCTTGTATAAATACAACTTGTAAGCATACGTGTAAGCTAGGTGACACATATGATAGAGATAGTAATCTTAATTTCCTAGGGTAATTCTCTAGGGTTTTTGTATTCTACACTTTTTTTGTGAACAACACCAAATATATTGCAGAGCATTATGTATTATTTTGTTTTCATACATGGAAGACATCACACTTTCAGGTTCATGCATGACATATATCATCATACTAATATCTTCATGCATATGAGGGCCCTTACTTTCAATATCCAGGAAATGGGATTAAGTGTTAGAGATTCCCTGGTACCACCACAACTCATGTTCATATAGGCCAATAATTAACAACTCTCCACAGACATTTACAAAGAGAATGAATCTTAACTAATCTTAAAAATAACTATTACACACGTTAGGTTGTGACTAGGTTATTAGGTTTTCACTCGAAGAATGGTTTGCAAGAGGAAGTCCTCTTTGGGCTACTTACCCTAGTCATTACTAAACCGTAACTTTCTTACCATGCTACAATGATGCATGGTTCACATGAAACTTTATTATAGATTATGGATAATTTCTCATGGTACACGAACGCTTATCATAAGTATAACACTCACATTCTCAACTCATCCATAATCTATACTTCCTCAATATCATCATACTCATATCTTTACAAAAAAACATGAATCATAATCTCATAACCATGCTCAATCATAAATAAAATGTCATGGTTTAAATCCATAATAAATCATACAAACACACTTTATGTTCAAATTTCATAATTCATATCTAAAACTTAATCATCCTCTTTGCTCATTATACATTTCAACTTACTCTCATGGTTGTAATTATTTCCACACAACATTTGAGTGATTTAACATTTGATAGTACATATATTTTCTCTTTAAAATATATGTGTTTATCTTCTTACTATAAAAATGTATATTTCTAGAATCAACAAAAAAGTTATCATATATATTTACTCTCTTACTATTTTAAATAAGATGCATTTCTAGAAAAATATAATACACACGCACATACACATATATATTATTTAAGAAACTCTAATTATTTTCTTATTATCACATCCAAGAAAAAAAAATACTTTTCATATTTAAATATGTAAAAGTTAAACATGCAGAGAGAATGACAAGAGGAAGATGGAATTGAATATAGGTTGAATTAATATAATTGTATTGAATGAGATAGACAAGAAAAATAGACTAATTGAATGCTCATTAAGTGGACTTCCTAACATCCTTCCTCAAACTTAATGTGGGGAATCAACACACATTGAGTTTGCATCTTAAATCTAGGAAGGTGGTAGAGGTAGATGATTTGCTGAGAAGATCAGCCACCTGAAACCTTGATGATAGGTGACAAATTATGATTTCTTCTTTAGCAACTTTCTCCCTTACAAACCAAAGGTCCAGTTCAAAATGCTTGGTCTTGGAGTGGTAGACCAGGTTAGCTGAGAGCAGAACTGCTCCCTAGTTTTCACACCATATTAAGAGTGGTTTAGCATTAGCAAGGTGAAGTTATGAAAGTAAGGATTGTAGATCCATTATTTTTGTGATGACAGATGCCAGGTTTCAAAATTTTGACTTTGTATTGGACCTACTAACCACAATTTGCTTTTTAGACATCCATGAAACAATGTTATAGCCTAGGAATACACAATGGCCAAAAACGGGTTACATATATGATAAATCAGATGCCCAAGAGATGGCAAAAGAACTCATGCCCATGGGTAATCCGCGGGTTACCCGTAATGGATACCCGTATATTTACTAAACAAGTGGGTAGCGGTATCACACTACCCACCCCGCGGATACCCGTTTAATTATTAATATTTATTTTTTATTAAATATATTTAAATATATAAGTTTTTTTATTATTTTATAATAAGATAAACAAAATTTAATATTTTTGAAGGATAATACTTTTAATTTATGAAGTTGTAATATATGATACAATATTAATTTGAATTATAGTATACTAAAATAATATTATGTTTAGTACATTATACCATATTTTCTTTTTTAGTATTATTTATAAAAATAATAAATATTCATAAATACTTATGGGTACCCGCTATTCGACTCGTGATAACCCGTTACCCGCCTAAAACCTGTGGATAGGGTAGTGGTAGCATACTACCCGCCACTGCCCCGCCCTATTAACATCCCTATGCCCAACTCACTCTCCTAGTAGGCTATGATGTCCAGATCGTGTGAGGGTTTGAAAGAGAGCCCATAGTGATGGGTGCCATTGAGATATCTAAGGAGTCTCTTCACATCTTTCTAGTGAATCTCAAGAGGGTAGTGCATGAACTAACAAAGCTTGTGGACAATGTAAGCAATATTTGGTCGAGTTATAATGGCATATTGATGGTACAAAGTTAGACTTAGAAGGGGGCTTGAATAAGTCTTAAACTCTTTTTCGAATGAACAGACCGCTCAAGCAGAAAGTAATTTAACAAATCAGAGAAGGAAACAGAAAATTACACAGTTTATCCTGGTTCACTTCTAACACAAGCTACGTCCAGTCCCTTTAGACCAAAGGATTTTTCACTATTGTAAAACACCTTTACAATACTGCACCAACCTAGTGCAACAGTATTCTTGACTCTAGCCACTTCTGGCTTAAACCTAAGTATTTTTTACATTAGCCACTCATGGCTACAGAACGAAGTATTCTTTCAAAAGCCTCTTCAGGCCACAAGTGTTTCCCAACACAAACAGATTTTGGCAACACACCAGAATGTACAAGGTGAAGTAATGGAGTGTGTTAGAGTCAAGAATACTTGAAACTCTCTAAAAGATTTGTTGATAACTAACATCGCGTATTCTAATTTAAATAAAGTCATATCATGTTATGATATGTGTGTTTAAGTGTTTCAGGAAACACAAGGCTTTTGTTACAAAAGAAAAGGGGAGTATGTGTGTTAAAAAGTTTAGAAGAATCTTTAAAGTCTGGTCTCAGCATAAACCCCTCGATCCAAAATAAGAAAAGTCTTGAAGTCTGGAAATTCGCCTTCAAAAAAAAGATCCTTGCATCTGAATGATTTACCAGACCTAGCTCAGAAAAGTTTATCTTATATCTCAAAGTCTAAACATTAGATCTTGTTTTTCACACGTTCCTCAAAGCCTCCAGACCTTGCAAAGACATCTAAATAGCTTGCGCTTTAAAATTGTCTCATCATCAACATCTTATGAATCACCAAACCCAGAATCCTCTTTAAAGGAAGTTCCTATACAAGTCTGGCTCAAAGAATCTCACCGGTCAGAAAACATCCTTGTGAGCACGTTTAAGCAAAAATCCACGAAAAGAAGAATGACAAAGCAAGGCAGACTATACTCTACTCTAACAGCATCAAGTCTTTCACCCGTGCCTTATAACTTCAGGGGTTCTCTGAATAAAAGCTTCCTCATTTGTGAAACTTACGCTATCTCTACCCTGTTTATGCTCACACATATCTCAAAGCCTTCTATAATTACGTGCTCAGAACGTCTCTCTCTCTGACAAAAGAAACCTTGTTATCTATTATGCAACATCCTTCTCTTTGAATATATCATCTCCCAACAGACTTATATCACTTACCTTCTCCATGGAATCCTTGGAAAAATCATCTATAAATATAACTAATTGGCTTTGAAAAAAGAGAAAGCAAGAGAGTAGGAACAGACTTGAGCAAGAGCAAAAATACATAGAACACAAAAATGAAAAATAGAGAAAGTGGGAGAGCTTGTTGAAGAAATAGAAGAAGGGCAAAACACACTAAGAAAAAGTGTGAATCAAAAGAGAAAGTATGGATGGGTACTAAACGTCCATATACAAAAGCCTAAGAAAAAGAATGAAATGGTAATCTACTCAAGGAGAAGAAATCAGACCAAGAAGAATTGCCATGAAGAAAAAGAAAGCTGGCTAAGTGAATTTCTTCTCTCCAAAAAGCCATAACAACCAGAGATATGCCACCAACTCATATCTCTCTGCTCTTTAAAGAGCATATCATCTCTGGTCATGCTTTAAGGCTCAGTACCTCTCGTACTCTTATTTCATATTACACAAGTACTGAGTCTACAGAATGAATAAGTCCTTCTCTTTCTTTACAAACCAACTCATATAGTTAATCACTTAGCTCAGCTAAGTTTGAAGGCTTATTCATTCAACTTGTAATAATTCTTCTGATCCTCTGGTAGTACAGGTCTGGTATGTTGCCAGACTCTATTAGTGTAGGAAACATTATTGGCCTGGAGAGGCTTTTGAAAGAATACTTAGGGTTTGAGCCAGGAGTGGCTTGTGAAAGAATACTTGCGTCTGCCCCAGGAGTGGGTGCTGTAAATTAATACTCATAGGAATCTAGAGGGGTCTGGTGTGTTGAAGCACAGGTTGTGCTTAAGCTAGGAGTGGCTGAAGTCAAGAATACTCAGAGCATGAGTTGTGCTCAAGCCAAGAGTGGCTGGATTCAAGAATACTTAGAAGCACGGGTTATGCTTAAGCCAGGAGTGACTGGATTCAAGAATACTCAGAAGCACGGGTTGTGCTTAAGCCAGGAGTGGCTAGAGTTAATAATACTCAACATTTGATGTAAATGATTTTTACATAGTGAAAATCCTTCAGATTTGAAGGCACTGGACATAGTCTCTGAGTTGGAGGTGAACCAGTATAAATTGCTTGTGTATTATCTCTTTCTCTCTTTACTCTTTACTATCAAAAGTTTGATGCATTATTATTAATATCATTGATAGTAAAAGTCTGGTAAAATTACACTCGCTCAATCAAAGTATCACGCACTCCACATATAAAAAAGTCTGGTCCACTGTGTAAAACGTTGCTACGCTTAAATATCACTTTTTGGTTTGAAAAAGTGAACAAACTTATTCAACCCCCCTTCTAAGTCTATTCCCCGAACCATCAGAGTATTTGAAGTTACAATCAAATAACTTAGAGTACAAGAGATTGAAATGATTACACAGGTATGCTGAGCTACAGACTACTACAAGTCAAGGTCTGCAAGAAGTAGAACTATAAAGAAGACTTAGGTAGTGAACACAAGAACTAAGAAACTTAAAGAAAAGTCTTTCAGACTTTGGTTTCTTAAGAGAAGACAAGTGAGTTGTTCAAGTATAAAATTGAGCAGCGTGACTATCTTGAATTCGAAAGCTCCTTGTATTTATAGTCCTTCTAAAAAATATTTATTGGTTCAGCTTGAAGGATGTTGGTCTCTTTGAGGATTGTGTTGTTAGTGAGTACAGACATATGCTTTAGAGAAGTTTCCTTAACTGGATTGCTTCGATAGTCTTCAATAGAAAATCCCTTTTACTTATGCACTTCTAGAAAACACGTATACTCTATAGCAGTTGACTTCATGGGACCTTTCCCAAAGTCTTTCTCTAATGAATATATCCTAGTGGTAGTGGATTATGTCTCAAAGTGGGTTGAAGCCATCCCCATCAGAACTAATGATGCATAAGTAGTGCTGAGGTTTATTAAGAAAAACATCTTCTCAAGGCATAGAGTTTCAAGGGTAATTATCAATGATGAAGGGTCTCACTTTTGCAATAAGTTGATGCAAAAGGCCCTTAAACATTACTAGGTGCTCCATAAAGTTTTCACTCTGTATCATCCACATACTTGTGGATAAGTGGAACTTTCAAATAGAGTTTAAGAGAATCCTTAAGAAGGTTGTGGTGAAATCTAGGAGGGATTGGTTTGTGAATTTGGATGATGCATTGTGGGCTTACCGCACTACTTTTAAGACTCCAATTGGCATGTCTCCTTACCAACTTGTATATGGTAAGGCATGCCATCTTCCTGTGGAGTTGGAACACAAAGCCTGGTAGGCCACAAAGCTTTTGAGTATAGACTTTACCCAATCCTAGGAGGAAAGAGTCTTGAAACTCCATGAACTTGATGAGTTCAGATTGAGAGCTTATCAAAGTGCCTCCTTGTATAAAGAAAGAACAAAAAGGTGGCATGATAAATAGATTAATAGAAAAGAGTTTCAGAAAGGGGATATGGTTCTATTATTTAACTCTAGGCTAAGACTCCTTCCAGGAAAATTGAAATGAAAATGGGCTGGTCCTTTTATCATAACTGAGGTATTCCCTCATGGGGCGATTGAGGTCAAGGAACCAGACTCTGACAGGACTTTTAAAGTCAATGGTTAGAGACTTAAACTCTACTATGTAGAGGAGGTTGAGAGGCAGAAATCCTCCATTTAGCTGCATGCACCTTCTTAGGTGTCGAACCGTCAAGCTAGTGATGTTAAAGAAGCACTTAAGGGAGGTAACCTTTTGTTTCACTTTGGCAATTTTAATAATAAAAAGAAAAAAAATACAATTAAAAGCAATAGAAAAAAAGGAAGAAATGAGTGTAATTAAATAAAGTTTTGATTGTTTTTGGGAAATATGTATTGGGCGTGTCCATGCTGGCCTCCATCGTGCCTACACACGCGATGGGTTAGTCATAGAAGAGGAACTAGTGAATGGGCATCCTTACGCTGAGTTAGAGCGTGCCCATGCTAAGTTTCTAGAAAACTGAATTTGAGAGCCAAGTCACCAGCGTCTTAATGTAGGTACAGGGCGTATCTACGTTCATGGTTTCTAGAATCTGTTAGCATCAGGTATGGTTCCCTTGTTTGAGCGTGCTTACACTCAATCGAAGCGCTCCTATGCACAGCAGAAACCATGAACCAACTGGGTTATCAAGGTTTGAGCATGCCTACGTTCAAGAGTTGCACACTTACGCATAATACATGTTTACTTTGAAGATAGAAATAGTGAGTGAGCATACTTACATTCACTCCAAGCGTTCCTACACGCATCAGGAAGTGTCAGTTACGGAATCGAAGCGTGGTTATGCTCGGATTAGGGCATGGTTACGCTTGTTTCAGTTTATATATACCAGTTTCAGTGTACCCAAACACTAATCTTGTGTTTTTACGTTGGGAGTAAGTCATTTTGGAACTCAAGAGTTGCACCTCTATAGATTTTTGCATTGGTAAGGTTTCTTTACTTTAATTTTATTTATTGCATGTTTAAATTCCAAAAATCATGACTATTAACTCTAACTTTTAATCTTGCCTTTTCATTTTTGCACCCATTACTTCATCTCATTTCAGTTCTATATATAGTTGTTTTGCTTCATTACAATGACATCTAGACCAACCCGTTCAATTAAGAAAATAGAGAAAGCACTAGAAATGGTAGGAAGAGGAGTGTCCCAGAGAGAAAAGGGAAAGGGGGTTGATGTAACACCCCGGTTTTTCGGACTCAAATCCTGATGTGATCAAAATAAAGATTAATAAAAATGTGAGTAAATTTTTCACATTTTAAGATGAGTCCGAAGTCACACTGAAAGCCTGAATCACAGAAAACCGAAGGGTGAAATTTAATAAACTAAACTGGATCGATAACTAATTCGCCCATAATGGTATATAAAAATAGTGGAGTTTACAGCGGAAGAAGAATGTGTATACCGGACTAACGCCTAGTCCAATATATAACGGTATGAGAAAAGGCTCGGCAAGCATGCAAATACCTAACATCGACCTATTAGATCATAACCCATTTATCCACTTACCACATACACATGCATTGCCTAAGATGAATATATGTATTCATATACATCCGGGGTCATGCCCTAACTATTACCACTACCCATAACTCATATGTACCTATTTATTCACCTAATGGCATTAATACAAGCATCACTATCGTCAATATACATTATTCAAATTTCAATTCCTCTAGTACTCATCAAATCATCTCTTACATACTAAATATATATATATTCACCATTTATGATTACGAAGGATTATCTTACACATATCCAAAATCACTAAATCATCAATATCATTATATACAATTTATTCAATACATTAAAATTCATAATTGATGCCGGCCAAGGCACTTCCCCTACCACTATTTACCTTCACCAAAACGTCAATGTAAAATCCAAACTCATCCCGTAGCAACCGGCATCACAATGCTAAAAAGGAGACCACATGGGAGAGTGAGTTATACATTCAAAATAACAAATATAATATATATTGTGATCATGTGTACATGCATATAATCATCATGTGTGCTTTGCTATAAAACCATTAAATTATCATTCAATCATCATCACATTATTATAATAGGCATACAAACATCATGAATTGTAATTCCTAATATAAGCAAGCACAGCATATACACAATCACATTGCCACTTATCATCAAGGGCATTCACAATCATCATTATCATTTTATTAAATCTTTATTCACTTCCTCCTCGCAAGGGGTCTTTCATCTCTCGTGGTTATCCCACCTCAAATGCCATGCACCTATGGCTAATGCATATGTCAACTGTTTAATAATGCATATGCAATGAATCCATTTCATTCAACTAGATGATCGCAACCACCATATCAAAATTTCATAATCTATATATCAATTGTCATCACGTCGGTATCCCGCCTCGCAAGGGGTACTCCTTTCATGGAACCCCGCAAGGTTATTCATATTACATACATTATATCATCATCACATTGGGTACTCCCTTCGTGGAACCTCGCAAGGTTATACATTCACAATTATTATATCATAATGTCATCACTCAGGGATACACCCTTCGTGGCACCCTACAAGGTGATTCATTCAACAACAATTATCATAATATCATCATCACTCAGGGATACACCCTTCGTGGCACCCCGCAAGGTGATTCATTCAACAACAATTATCATAATATCATCATCACTCAGGGATACACCCTTCGTGGTACCCCGCAAGGTGATTCATTCAACAACAATTATCATAATATCATCATCACTCAGGGATGCACCCTTCGTGGAACCCCGCAAGGTTATTTATTATGATCGCAACCATATTTCAAGATTATGCCATGCCATGAATGCAAAATGCAATAATGCATATGCTAATCAACCTCACAAGGATATCTCACCCTCTCACTTAGGAATTTATTTTACTTTGGCATTTTCAATAATCATCACATAATCATGTACAAAGGCCCTCAAGGCACATTATTCATATAATTGGCATTTCAATGGCCACAAACATCATTTCATAACAATCCACACATGGAAATCAGAAGGCACAATAAGCATCATAATATTAATCCACACTTAGAATTATTCGAGGCATATTCATCATCCCACATATAGCAATTACACTTATGCCCATCACAATCATGCCCTTGACTTTACATCTCAACACATCATATATATATATATTTCATATCATATGGCAAGTCAATACTTGTATTCAACCATAATGGCTTTACAACGTCACGTAATGTTCATCAATATTACCACACATTCATTTAGTGGGTTTTCATCTCATTATTCATCACCATTGTCTCATATATTATGTATATACCTATATGTGTTAGTGTGGTATTCACAATATTTCTATCATTATACTCCAAACTGTAACATCCCAATTTTAAATTAACTATGGTCGAGATTAAGACATTAATTAAAGGTTAATTAGAGAATTAGGATTAGTGGTTAATTAGAATAAATTGCTGACTGGTCAGGGATAATTGAATAAATAATAATGATCATAATGCCGTAAAAGGACGCATGTGCCCCTGGTAGTATAAGACAACTTCAGCTCCCTCTCTTACCTTCACTAATTCACGCTGTCAGCCTCCTTGTGCGTGCATATGACCTCCTCTCCCCTGTTTTCTCTTCTTCCCTCTCAATCGCGTTAAACAGCGAGAGAGTCGAGAGCTTCTGGAGGAACACCAACGCGGCTCTGTTCCACTCCCTGCCTTCTCCTTCCTCCCCATTGCCTTCTTCCTCCCCTTCTTCTTCCACCTGGAGCTGTTAGTATTCCAGTTGGCAGGCTGTGCGGGAAGTACTTTGGAGCTGTGGGGGAGACGAACCCGTAGGAGGAAAGGAGCAACTCTGGTCCAGAATCAACGCTGAGCTCGAGGGCTGTTGGAGGAGGAGTAACGAAAGGACGATCGGTCAGCCTTGCAACTCGAGAAGCCTCTGAACTCTGGCAGCAGGTAGGGGGCGCTCTGCATGTCCAATGCATGGTTTCTGGACGGTCCGAGCGAACGTATTACCTTGTGTGTTTGTATGATTATGACTCTGTGAAGTGTTTGACTGTTGATCACTGGATATTGTATGTGTGTGTTAATAGAGTCCTGTTAATTATTTCGTACTCACATGCATGCGTTCAGAATGTGTTGTTTGATATATGTTGTACATGCTGCTAAGTGGAGTCTGGATGAGTGATGATTATTACCTGTGTGGTGTATGACTATTACTGTCTAAGAAACGTATGATGACATTGGTGATGTTGTGGAGTTAATGTATGAATTTCATGTTAAATTGTAATGTGAATATCAAGCACATGGTGTGGTCTATTGTTGACTTCTGGGTGGATACGATATGAATTACTTAAGATGAACTTACTGAGTGTGGATGACTGCCGGGACATGCATGAGGTTGCATTTATGGTTAAAGGGTGACCCGTGGAAGGTCAGGAACCCAATGATATGATTTCCAGCTACAGACCCTTGGCTAGTTTCTGAGAGGACCCGTGGTAGCCGTTGGAGCTAGAGTTAAGTCTCGAGACGTCCTTGGGAGACCGGTACCACACGGTAAGGGCTATCAGATGAGGGGCCAGAAAAGGGATCTGTAACTGAGAGTTATTGTTAAGTCGGATCCGCATGCATATAGGTAGGGGCATCATTGTCGAGAGCAGCACGCTCCTTAAAATCTGTGAATGCTATTAATGAATTCCGACTGGATTTGTGTGTGTGTTTGACGTTGAGGCTAAGTATTATTGATGTTATTGTTAAGGGATATGTTGTTGTGAATAGTAGAAATTAGATAACCATGAATGATATGAGTAATCCGACTAGTGACTTGTGTAGATGCTTTATTAAATGTTAGTGAATGCTGGTATTGATTAAGAAAGGTAGAGTATGTTGAAAGGGAATGTGTATTCTAAGTCGAGCCAATAACTGTCATTGTATATGTGAAAGCTCACCCCCTACACCATTTTTCAGCATGTGCAGGACGAACTTGGAAGTGCTGTCAGGGCCTCAAGTCCGAGTGTGGTGCACCCCGAGTGTTAAGTGCTTATATTGTATTCATTATATTTAGTTAGGGTAGCCTTGGCCGGCTCTTATGTAAAATGACGATTAAGCATATTTGTTTATAAAGATTGATTAGGAGAATTATAGATATGGGTACTTGTATGGGATTGTAAGTATTGGTGAATATATGCATGTATATATATTGTTAAGATAATGGGTACTCCGAGTGTGTGGTTGTGTATAAACCTGGGTTGTATGCTGGTGGATTGTGTTGGGCTCTTTCCGAGTGGGGGAAAAACGTAAAGGATTTTGAGAGAAACCCCCTTTAACGAATTCTAAGTGGACGTTATAAATACTCCGAACGAATAAGTCGTGGCATGCCGAGTGAGTTAACTACCTGATTTTCCGAGTGAAGTGCAAGCATGAAGATTTGTCGAGTGGACCTCGTCCATATCCGAATGGGAAATTACCTTGTATCGGCGTTCGCCTCAGCGAGTTAGACCTAGCTCCAGCGAGTACGTGTTTGGAGAGGCCTTGTGTTGGACTCCGCCCGAATGTCTTCCTCTCCGTTGTGCATTATCCTGTCTTGCTCGGGCGGTGTTGGACCCCGCCTGAGCGAGTGGACGTTGTAGAGTATTTCGCCCAGGCGTTGTTGTGCTTTGCCGAACTGGGCGGAGTGGTTCAAGTTTCACCCTTCCTTAGGTTGCCATACATATGTGTCTTCCTTATCCTTCCCTCACCAGTTCCCTTATGCTGAGTGCCCAGTGGTTCCCTCGAAGAAAGGTTCGTCCTGTGAGAGTGAGTGGACGCTGATGTGAGGTTTGCTTGAGGAGTTTCCATTTGTTGTGGCATTGTTCAGGCGGTGTTGGACAACGGATGAGTGAGTCACCTTCCGTCCTGGAATCCGCCCAGACGCTGGAGCGTTACACCGAACCGAATAGACCGGTCTCTGTCCTAATTCCCCTGTTGCTTGTCATATGCGTGTGAATGCTCTTCTGCTTCCCTCGCCTTCTTCTTCCCTTCTGTGTCAGACGATTCATGGCTGCTTTTGTGAAAAAATTTCCTCGTTATTTTTGGGATTTCTATTTGTAAAAATTTAGGGTGTTACATTTTGGTATCAGAGCAGACCAAAAGGTCCATGGCCAAGGTTTGCCTACTGTTAGTGGGCGGTTAAGTGCATTATGCCAGCTTATCATAACTGCTTGTGGTATTTCATTAAACGTTAATATATGTTTAATCATGACTTGTGTGATGATATGTTCTTATGAACTTCTACTGGATTTGGTATATGATGACTATGAATAGTGTGGTTGTATGTCTGTGCCTTGTTGAGGAATTTGATTGTGTGAACAATGAATGGTACATGATGTATGTGATTTGCAGTATAAGGGATGGGTTGTAATTCCTAGGTTGAAAACCTGGGTGTGTAATAAGTGAGTAAAGGTGAGGTCATATATATGTTAAAATAGAGTTGGGTCTCAGTGGCGATTGAGGAAACCAAGTGAGTGATGCACTAGATGCTGGACCAATAGGAGTAGTGACCCAGTTGATTAGGCATGACCATGAACGAGTGAATGTGAAATAGAACATCTGTTCGACTTAGATACTGTCTTGGTCGGGTGTGTGAAAAACTGAGTGAATTGTACTAGACCTTATAACAATATTTGAATATTGAGGGGTACCCATCGTGGGATACTGGGTAAATAGTGACCCCTTAGGGATTCTAAGTCTAGTAATTTATTAACTTCGTGAACTGTTGAGCTGAACAGGACAATTGCGTAGTAACTCATTGAGGCTTGGATGATTATCATGTAATGTGTTATGTGTGAGATGTGTTGGTAACTGTACTGAGATAGAGTAGTTGTGCATGCAACCCCTGGATTGTGGTATTTGTGAACTGTTTAGTGATGGTGTGACTCTGTCCGTGAATGCATGTTAATGATTCTACGAATACTGACTGAATACTTGTAAAATAGGAGTGTTACCATTACTGCCGAGTGCTATTTGTGACGGATGTTGTGTAACCCAGCCCATGAACTCTGCGTAATATATATGATATAGGTGATTGAGGGAGAACTGCTTTTATGTATTGCTCTATAATTGAGACATGGCAATTGTTTGATAATTGAAATACGTGATCTGCGTGTGATTAATTATTGATGCATGCAACACCCGGATATTATGATAGATATTGATTGAGAACCGTTGTGATAAATATCCCGTCTGAAAGATGTGCATATATATATATATATATATATGTTAATGAGAAGGTCGAGTGGCTTATGCTGCGAGTCAGCGAATAAGAGCTGTGTGTGATTGTGGTGAAGTGTATCAACATTGAACGTTTTTCAGAGTGGGCAATCAGATGAATGCTTGTGTGATGACACTGATGCCGAGTGCATTAAGGTAGGAGGCAAAGCATAAATCCATGTGGTGTTAAAATACTTGAATGGCATGTGAATATTGTGGTTACCGAGTGCATGCAACGCTGTGTGGATTTCGTGTGAATGGAAATGCCATGATAATTTCTGAATGCTTGGTATGTGAATTGATATGTTGGTTTCCATTCGGAATGTTGTATTGGGATGCATGCTGACTTCATTATAAAGTACTGAGAGGATGTGATGTGGTATTGGTACCCTGTTTGCTTGTTGTATGACAAACACCTGTGATGCTTGATGAAACTGTGAGATTCCAAGTGAATTTGTATGCTGTGTTGAAACGGTAATGACTTATTAATAACTGCGTGAAACGCACCTGGTAGCTTGGTTGCCTGTAAGGAATTACATGAGAATTGCATGAGGTAAAATCACTGTTTAAATCAGGTCTGCATGCATGTGTGTAAGAGTATTATTATTGAGATTAGCATAATTTGCATGGATACCCATGATTGGGTTAATTCCGACTTGATAATGTTGTATGAATGAGCCCTGACTGAATGAGTGTACATGTGATGATGCTGTTGCCAAGTGTAATGTGATGTTATGATTGAGAATGCATGTTATTGTACGATTTCCGATTGAATATGATATTGTGAATGAAATCCTTAATATAGTTGGAATTGATCTAAGTAAATCTGATGGAATGAGCACATGTATGTTGATACTATTGTTGAGTACAGTGTATGTTACGGTTAGGATGTATGTTGTAGTGAACCATGATGTAACCATGAATGATTGGGTGACATCCGATTGAATGCCTGCATGTGCATTAGTGCCGTTGCCGCGTCCGTAGTATGTTATGATAGCATGTGATGGTGAATTACTTAAACCTGATTGAATTGCATGAACCTGAGTGATTTCATTATCTAGCTGAGGATTGAGAATTTAATTCGAACCATGATTTTGTGTTGAATAGGATTTAGAGGGAATATCTACTCGGTATTGGCTGAAAAACCGATTGTGGTATTGCCATCAACGGTTTCACAGGAATGATAAATAACTTTCATGCTGCTTGTTGCGTGGTGTACCCTATGTGATGCATAATGTTGATGTGGATGTATTGCTTTTAAGTTGTATGTGAACTGCCATTAACTTCCGTGTGAATTAGTATTAGTTAGGTGAGTCTGGTCCGTGTGAGGCATGCTGCTCTGAGAGGACTCTCCCTGCTATAGGTAATGTGGTAGCATACACGTTGCAGTGACTATGTAATTGCTGTAACCCTATAGAAATGAGACGTCATCCTATAAGTTGGATGCAGCAATTCATGAGTCGGGCAAGTGAAGCTGTAACTGCTTATGGTGATGGTGAGTCTTTCAGACGTTTCCGAGTGGTAACGAGAGTTATATTGAATAAGTGTTATGCGATTGTTTATCAAAATGAGGAAAGAGGGTTTATTTGACCTTGACGTGTCTGCTTCCGAGAGGATTAGAGGTTGCCTGGTATGGATTGGTTACTAAAAGGATGATTGGTAATGGAATATGAAGGGTGATCGACTGTCACTGAAGTTGGAGTTTTTGAAAAGTTATCCGGGTGCTACTGTAAGCCTAATGAGGAAACCGGGATTGGAGCCAAACTAAATTGTAAGGTTAGGAATTGTTCGGGAAAGGTTGGTAAATTCTGAATATGTGAGGGTGGAGACAATTCCGAGTGAAGCATCGTTTTGATTATCCATAAGGAGCTGTGTCCGAATGGCACTTCTGTGTTAGGCAAAATCAAAGTGGAATATCCGAGTCGTGTGAATTTCGGGTGAAGTGTCTCGGAGTGTACCACTTCCGAGTGGATAGTACCGTGTGGAGCGGTTTTGAGAGGAAAGGCATCGAGTGTGGAATTCCTAATAGCCGTGTGATGTTCCACCACGTGATCTACATCCCGAAGGAAAGTACTTCTCGTCGGAAAATGGAACTTCGAGTGTGCAAGTTTTCGAGCAAATTACCCATGGGGAGTAAATACCAAGCGGTAAACTTATTCATAGCTGTGTTCGGGTGATGTTGAGCTGTTGAATCTGAACTCAGATTTATGTTTGGAGTGGCCTGTATTCCGAGTGGAAATTGGGTAAATAGAAAGTCTCCGAGTGAAGGATCTCCAAGGGGAGTAGATATCCAAGAGAAGGGTTTATTTGAAATCGTATTCAGGTCAGCGTTTGGGACTGCTGGGCTTGGACTCGGGTTGGTTTCACGGAAGGCTTGAATCATGGGTAAATTCTGCAAGTGGAAGGATTCCCGGATGAGAACTATTCTTAAAACCCCGATTGAAACTTTAGAGTGAGAGGGCCGAGTAACATTCGTGGGTTATAGGCATGCAGTTAGCCAAAGGAATGGTTAAGGAGTTGAGATGTATGGACCGAGCGTGGTACCTGTACGAGGCAAACCCAGACAAATGTGCTAATTGAAGCTTATGGGAACTCGTTGAGTGTTCATTTTGGCTAAGAAAGGAATCTCGTGGCCGAAAATTTGAGAAATCCGAGAGCTAAATCCGAAATGAATCGGTCGGTGGTGGGTATCCTAGGGAATCGGAAATGTTGCTTACCGACTGGATTCTTCCCAAATGGTCGAATAACGTCTAGAATGTGTCCCATGCGACCCAATGTCGAGCCTATGCTTTGTGGGAGCTCTTTGTCATACCGGGTGACTCATTGAGTCGGGAAACCCGATGGTGTAAATACGCCGATCGGTATCAAAAGGGTAAGGTCGAGCGGCCAAAAGACTGGAAAGTGCCAACAACTAGGGTAAACTGGCGAAGTTGAATGAGGGTAACTACGTGGGAAATGGAATTCCGAGTGTAATGAAGTCTATGAAGAGCTGTTTTATTTACGCTGATTAGAATTGCGAAGCAGTCGGAAACGTTGAGAAACGAAGAGTTGCAGCCAGAACAGGACCGTGGTATTCTGATCCGTTTGTTGAGGTAGTCTGAGTGGAAGGAAGGAATGTTATTCCGAGTCAATGGTGACACTTTCGAGTGGAAATGTGTTAAGAATGACGTCTCGATTTTCTGGGTGGATCGGTCGGTAAATTGCTTTGGAAGCCAATTATATCGACTGGAATTTAAGCGATGGATGAATACATGAGGAACATAGAGGTGTAATTGCTTATTGTGGTATGGCCGTAATTTCCGAGCGGTTCGTTGAGGCTAAGTATGCGTTGAATTTCGAGGACGAAATTCTTTTGTGTGGGGGAGAACTGTAACATCCCAATTTTAAATTAACTATGGTCGAGATTAAGACATTAATTAAAGGTTAATTAGAGAATTAGGATTAGTGGTTAATTAGAATAAATTACTGACTGGTCAGGGATAATTGAATAAATAATAATGATCATAATGCCGTAAAAGGACGCATGTGCCCCTGGTAGTATAAGACAACTTCAGCTCCCTCTCTTACCTTCACTAATTCACGCTGTCAGCCTCCTTGTGCGTGCATATGACCTCCTCTCCCCTGTTTTCTCTTCTTCCCTCTCAATCGCGTTAAACAGCGAGAGAGTCGAGAGCTTCTGGAGGAACACCAACGCGGCTCTGTTCCACTCCCTGCCTTCTCCTTCCTCCCCATTGCCTTCTTCCTCCCCTTCTTCTTCCACCTGGAGCTGTTAGTATTCCAATTGGCAGGCTGTGCGGGAAGTACTTTGGAGCTGTGGGGGAGACGAACCCGTAGGAGGAAAGGAGCAACTCTGGTCCAGAATCAACGCTGAGCTCGAGGGCTGTTGGAGGAGGAGTAACGAAAGGACGATCGGTCAGCCTTGCAACTCGAGAAGCCTCTGAACTCTGGCAGCAGGTAGGGGGCACTCTGCATGTCCAATGCATGGTTTCTGGACGGTCCGAGCAAACGTATTACCTTGTGTGTTTGTATGATTATGACTCTGTGAAGTGTTTGACTGTTGATCACTGGATATCGTATGTGTGTGTTAATAGAGTCCTGTTAATTATTTCGTACTCACATGCATGCGTTCAGAATGTGTTGTTTGATATATGTTGTACATGCTGCTGAGTGGAGTCTGGATGAGTGATGATTATTACCTGTGTGGTGTATGACTATTACTGTCTAAGAAACGTATGATGACATTGGTGATGTTGTGGAGTTAATGTATGAATTTCATGTTAAATTGTAATGTGAATATCAAGCACATGGTGTGGTCTATTGTTGACTTCTGGGTGGATACGATATGAATTACTTAAGATGAACTTGCTGAGTGTGGATGACTGCCGGGACATGCATGAGGTTGCATTTATGGTTAAAGGGTGACCCGTGGAAGGTCAGGAACCCAATGATATGATTTCTAGCTACAGACCCTTGGCTAGTTTCTGAGAGGACCCGTGGTAGCCGTTGGAGCTAGAGTTAAGTCTCGAGACGTCCTTGGGAGACCGGTACCACACGGTAAGGGCTATCAGACGAGGGGCCAGAAAAGGGATCTGTAACTGAGAGTTATTGTTAAGTCGGATCCGCATGCATATAGGTAGGGGCATCATTGTCGAGAGCAGCACGCTCCTTAAAATCTGTGAATGCTATTAATGAATTCCGACTGGATTTGTGTGTGTGTTTGACACTGAGGCTAAGTATTATTGATGTTATTGTTAAGGGATATGTTGTTGTGAATAGTAGAAATTAGATAACCATGAATGACGTGAGTAATCCGACTAGTGACTTGTGTAGATGCTTTATTAAATGTTAGTGAATGCTGGTATTGATTAAGAAAGGTAGAGTATGTTGAAAGGGAATGTGTATTCTAAGTCGAGCCAATAACTGTCATTGTATATGTGAAAGCTCACCCCCTACACCATTTTTCAGCATGTGCAGGACGGACTCGGAAGTGCTGTCAGGGCCTCAAGTCCGAGTGTGGTGCACCCCGAGTGTTAAGTGCTTATATTGTATTCATTATATTTAGTTAGGGTAGCCTTGGCCGGCTCTTATGTAAAATGACGATTAAGCATATTTGTTTATAAAGATTGATTAGGAGAATTATAGATATGGGTACTTGTATGGGATTGTAAGTATTGGTGAATATATGCATGTATATATATATATTGTTAAGATAATGGGTACTCCGAGTGTGTGGTTGTGTATAAACCTGGGTTGTATGCTGGTGGATTATGTTTGGCTCTTTCCGAGTGGGGGAAAACGTAAAGGATTTTGAGAGAAACCCCCTTTAACGAATTCTAAGTGGACGTTATAAATACTCCGAACGAATAAGTCGTGGCGTGCCGAGTGAGTTAACTACCTGATTTTCCGAGTGAAGTGCAAGCATGAAGATTTGCCGAGTGGACCTCGTCCATATCCGAATGGGAAATTACCTTGTACCGGCGTTCGCCTCAGCGAGTTAGACCTAGCTCCAGCGAGTGCGTGTTTGGAGAGGCCTTGTGTTGGACTCCGCCCGAATGTCTTCCTCTCCGTTGTGCATTATCCTGTCTTGCTCGGGCGGTGTTGGACCCCGCCTGAGCGAGTGGACGTTGTAGAGTATTTCGCCCAGGCGTTGTTGCGCTTTGCCGAACTGGGCGGAGTGGTTCAAGTTTCACCCTTCCTTAGGTTGCCATACATATGTGTCTTCCTTATCCTTCCCTCACCAGTTCCCTTATGCTGAGCGCCCAGTGGTTCCCTCGAAGAAAGGTTCGTCCTGTGAGAGTGAGTGGACGCTGATGTGAGGTTTGCTTGAGGAGTTTCCATTTGTTGTGGCATTGTTCAGGCGGTGTTGGACAACGGATGAGTGAGTCACCTTCCGTCCTGGAATCCGCCCAGACGCTGGAGCGTTACACCGAACCGAATAGACCGGTCTCTGTCCTAATTCCCCTGTTGCTTGTCATATGTGTGTGAATGCTCTTCTGCTTCCCTCGCTTTCTTCTTCCCTTCTGTGTCAGACGATTCGTGGCTGCTTTTGTGAAAAAATTTCCTCGTTGTTTTTGGGATTTCTATTTGTAAAAATTTAGGGTGTTACACAAACCACCCTCATAAGATCATACTTGTATCACTCATATTAGCATTCAACAATTAATCAATAATAACAATCACCCTTTGTGCAAAGAAGTGATCAACATCATCGTTTATCATTAGTCCCTACTAATGTCATGTCCAATCATTTGATTCATAACACATGCTATATCATTTTACCAATCCTCTAATTGGTTTCATAATTACCTTAGGGTGTATCTTATAACCTCTTCATCAAATTCTCTTTATCATTCTCTCATATCCCATTCTTAGTGGTGAAAATATCATAAATAATTCATTCCGAATGTGTCAATTAATTTCATTTCCCCATCGTGGCATATCATCATTAAATACCCCTTATACATTTCCATAGATATCCCATAATATAAGGGAATGGGGCTCAACATCAAAATTAAGGGAATAAATGGAATCCCAAGTTTTGAGTATCTCACTCAAGCGAAATTCGCCTTCGCTTGAGTGAGATAGGGATGGTTTGCTTAGGCGCCCCCAAGTTTTCCTGAGCGAGAAGGTTTTAGGCATCAGACATCAATCTCGCTTGAGCGAGCCTATCTCGCTTGAGCGAGATCCCATTAGTATGGTTTCCTATACTCGCTCGCTCGGGCGAGGCTTCCCAAGGCCAACCACTCGCTCGAGCGAAAATACTTCGCTGCCCAATTCTACATACACTCGCTTGAGCGAGGCTCCCTACAACGGGCCACTCGCTTGGGCGAAAAACGTCCAGCACCTCATCAAGGCTGGCTCGCTTGAGCGAGGTCCAGCTTGCCATATTATTCGCTTAAGCAAAAATCACCCAGAATCATTTCCTCTCTCACTTGCTCAAGCGCGGCCACACCCACTTGAGCGAGAATCATCCAGGGTCTCTCCTGCTCACCACACATTCGTCTCGCTTGAGTGAGACGCTCACTCGCCTGGGCGAGATTGGGCCAGAGGCCATAATAATGGTACAGGGGATTCTCGCTTGAGCGAGAATTCATCTCGCTTGAGCGAGATCATCAGGTCTTATGCAGAAAATGAAAATTCTCACAACCCAACATATGAAATCTCATTCTAAACCAATTTAATCACATCCAACACATCATATACATCATATGGGGCATATAAAACTTGCTCTAAACATACATACTCAGAAATTCACATTCCAACTCATAATTCACACATTGAAATCACACTTATCTTTATTTCACACATGTATATATATGTACATCCATAAGAATCATTTCATACTCACACAAACTATCCTCAATAATCAAATTGCCATCCATATTATCTCAATATCTGTATGGCAAGGCAAGCATGAGTACTAAACACATACAACAATCACTATCAATCTACTCATGCAATTTGAATGTAAACTCCTCTCCTACCTCGAGGGAAGAGCCGCAACCAAATGTACGCTCCGAAAGCTCCGCCATATAATCCGGAATGTAATCTACGTACCATATACATGTGCATTCACACAATCAATAAACATCATAATTCTAAACATTTGCTAGCTTATCATAAAGCTCAACATCAAGTCCTAAACTTGCTAAACACCAATTTATGCCATTTTGTTAGGCTTTGATAATTCCTTTCCCAAAACCAAGATTCTCTAAATCTTAAAGGTTCAACTACACTCATTAACAACAACATCATGTCCCTTATTCACAACACACTCAATCGTCATATGAACCCTCTATTTGCCATCATTATCACTCAAAATTCAACATAGCTCTCTTATCCTTCAATAACCACAATTAATGAATCAAATTCAAATGGCACATTAAAATGACCTAGAACTTCATCAAGCCACAATCTTATCACACGAATTCGTCACATTCCAAATTCATGATAACATTTATCTATGGGTTTCACCATCAATGGTCCCCTATCATTTTAAAAAATATTCCACCTTAAATATCATCTATCCATATTCAACTAACCTCCCAAGCTATAATATATCCATTTTCCCTAAATTCTTAGGGCTAAGGTTTCATGAGAACCCAACAACCATTATCAATATTCATCAACCATCATCAATGGCTATCTCTTATCATTAACATCATTCTCTAACATCATTAAACATACATTCTATTCATATTTTACACTTTCCCCAATTTATTAAAGTTAGGGTTCCAATAGAACTCATCACCATCATAAGTGCTCATCAATTTTCCACCCATCCAAGTATTAATTTTTATACACCCATAACAACCCATCATAAATGCCATGATAACAACACCCCACCTTAGGGTTTCCATCATAAATGCTTCCACTCATTACCCCTATACATACCACACACTCTCCTAACAATTAAAATTATAACCAATGTCATGGGCTCATCATAAATGGTGGGAGACATACCTCAAGCTAAGAAAAAGAAGTGGTTGCTAAGAGAGGGAGAGAGAGCACGAAAATAGAGTAGGAGAAGGAGAGCTCCATACCACCATTGTTATCTCATCCAAGCTTGAAGCAACCAAAATGGAAGAAGGAGGAAGGGCACACCACACTTGGATTTTGGAGAATGGAAGAAGAAGAAGGAGAAGAGAAGAAGAAGAGATGAAGAGAAAGAGAATAGGAAGAAGGAGAAGAAGTAGCGTGAAAAATTAAGAGAAGGGGGGATTTTGTTTTTAAGTTTTTACCTCTCATTAAAATTTTACCGTTTTATAACATACAGGACCTCTGTTCGGGCTCAATACTAATTCTAAAAATTATTTCGAAGACATATTCAGATTTCCAATAATATTCTTAATAGCCCTGACCAACGGCATCTCAATCGGAGATACTTGGTCCGACACCCATTTTCTAATCGGGTATAATTTTATCTCATATAAGCTCAATAAATTATAAATATCCATAATAAATCCCAATTTAATTATTCTAATATTTTTGGGACACTCATAAATCCATTTATAATTATTCAATATTTATTCCACATATTCATTCATTTTTATAAAATTCAGGATGTCACAGTTGATACCTCAAGCACCCCTATTTCTCCCCCACATAAAAAAATAAAGAATAAAGAAGGCTGGGGAGAAAAGCGCTCCAAAAGGCAAGAGGATTTTGATTGCAAGAGGTTCTGGGAATTGATTGCTGCAAAGGATTATGAGAGGAAGTTCAAGGACAGGGGGTGATTAGAGACAGAACAATGGCATTGGAAGAAGTAGGGTGCCTTAACTCCATTATTTGTGCTGCTATGATTGTAAGAGGGTGGTAGTACTTCAATCAGATTTTGGGCCATGGCTACCATGAACTCACTAGGGAGTTTTATGCCAATCTGAGGGCCAATGATGATGAAGAGGATGTGCCCTATTCCTCCTACTTAAAAGGTGTTCCTATCCTATTGTCAGGGGAAATTCTCAATGACATGCTAAAGGTGCCTATAATAGATGAAGAGTGCCAGTACACTAGGATTTTGAATGGGTTCAACCGGGAGGACAATATAGATTTCAGGAAAGATGTTCTTAGAGTTTGTTGTGAAAGGGATGCTACATTTGAAATCACAGTGAGGGTGCACCTAAGTTTGTGAAAAGAGTAAGTTGAATGATTTACCCCGCCTGTGGTGCCATTATCTTTTATCTTCTTTACAACCTATTGTTCATTCCACTGAAGTTGTGATAAAACGTTTGGTGTTAATTTATAGCTTAATGAAAGATTTATTTGTTGATTTAGGTGAGTTGATTCTTTTTGAGATGGTCAGAGCAAATGACAAGCATGCTTAATTACCTTATTGCTTTGTCATTTCTCTACTTTCAAAGAACAATGGTGTAAGATTTTAGGACCATGAACTTACCAAGGTGAAGCCTGAAAAGGTTATGGACCCGACTTGGGTGAGAGAGTGGATTGATCATTTCATTGCCCCAAAGCCAAGGCATTATAAGCAAAAGGGAAACCAACCATCCTCTTCATAATCAACACAAGCTTCCGCACCAGATTGTTCTATTATGATGCATGAACTATAAGCCATAAAGAAAATGCAATTAGGAACCTATGATTTGGCCCTTAGCCATGATAGGATGATCAAAAAGATTGCAACTACCATGCACTTGGATCCCAATGAAGAGATGGGGTCCATACTGACAAAGACCTCTGGTTGGCGTCAATAGGATTCATTATCCCTCCTGAGGACACACCACCGGATACTGAGTTCCCAAATCCTAAAGATGACCCTATGGTGGATGCAGATGATGAAGACTAAGACCAAGGAGATGCTCTAGATGAGGATCAAAATGATGAGTAGTTGTAGGAATTCTAGATTTTTAAAGTTTTGTAATAATTTACATTTTTTGTAGTTTGGAACAATCATCAATTTTCAATGTATTTCACTTCATTGTGGTTTTTCAAGTTTATTCCTTTTACGTTGTAATGCTTGTTTGGCATAGTTTTGTTGTTATTTCATTTGTAATCGTGCTTTGCTCACTTTGCACACTCCATCGCTATAGGTAAATAGAAAAAGGGAAGTCTCTATATCCTTGATACTTTAAAGAACAAAATCAATAAATAGGTATATGCATGAATTGTTTGTTGAAGAATATATATATATATTTGGATATAAAGCTTATGCATCCTTATAAACTGGAATTGCTTGTCCTAGGTGATAACTTAAATAAATTATGAGATGCTTGTGCTGAATTCTTTGGGAATTATCATACCATGCTGACGATGGATTGATTGTTAGTGCATAACTGATAGCCTAGGATTATTATTTGATTCTACTACAACATCTTAAGTTTGGGGATGTAATATTGGCTGCTTACCTGCCTTATTGTGAGAGTTGAGCCTTATTATTTTTTGTGAGAGTGCTTGTTAGGTGATGGCAGAACATGCTTCTTCTCTTGCTTGTGTGTGTTTGTGATAGACACATGGAAATGATAAAGGCCCTGTTTCAATTTATTAGCTAGAGCCAAATAAACCTACCCTATACATATGTACCTATTGACCTCAAATTTTGAGTTTAAAGCCTTTTGTTCTATGATTAAACCTAACATTATAAAGCCTTACATTCCTGAGAAAACCATGAACTTAACCCTTGATGTGTCATTGATGCTTAGTGTGTCTTGATAAGTTGCTAGGGATTAGCAACATTTAAGTTTGGGGATGAAGAGTGTGCCTAACAGCAAGAAAAGGCACACTTTGAAAAAAATATATAAATACAATTAGAGAAAGAAAAAAGGTTTCAACAAAAAAGGTGCATACAGAAATCAAAAGAAAAAGAAAGGAGTCCAAAGGACTAAAGAAAAAAAGAGGGAGCAAAGCTTTGTAAATCAAAAGGAAAAAGCGCCTAGAATTCAAAAGCGCCTTTTGTCTTTCTCTAAAAAAAAAGAAAAAAATTGAAAAAATAAAGTCAAGTCAAGACAAACATCAATGATTACATCCATAACCCTTACAGTGACCATAAAAACAAAAATAGAGCCTATAACTTAGCCTCATTACAAGCCAAATAAAGTTCTTATTGATCCATGGGTAATTGCTTATATTGTATGATTCCTAGGGAAGTTGCAAGCATATGCTTACATATTGCCTACAAGTAGTGTGCATAATTCATACCATCAAACATTGAGTGCAGAGAGAAACACATTTAACTTTTGAGAATCAAAGCACCAATATCATGTCTTGCATTCTAACTTGTTGCATTAAAATTATGTGCTACTGTAAAACCATGTTTAGGTGTGGGTTGATGAGAAATTAGAGTCAATACACTCGTTAAATAAAAATTAAGTCCTTGCTTGAGGACAAGCAAAGTCTTAAGTTTGGGAATATGATAAGTCTTGAAAAGACTTATTTATTCAGTAATATTTAACTTTATTTTAGGAGAAAGCTTAGATTTAATTATTGAATTTAATGAGTATTTAGAAGATAATTATCAATTGAGCAAAATAAGTAATTGTTTATTATTTTAGCAATTACATGCCTAATTAAGAATAAATAAATAACATATTAAGAAAAAGTAATTATTGACTTTTGATTGAATTGAGCGTGCTAACGGTCGCCCTGAGTGTGCCTACATTGGGATGTATATGTGAAGCCTTTTATAGGATTCCAGAATCTCAGCGTCCTTACGCTGCCTACTGAACGTGCCAACACTGAAGAACAGAGGACTCCAAGACACGCAGCTTACCTACGCATGCCTTAAAAATAAGTCAGAGAACCTAACATGTCTACGCCCAGCAGTTACATTGAAAGAAATGCATGACAAAGTCCAAGGCAGAAGGTCAGCATGCCTACGCTGACCGTGAGCGCCCTTACGCGTAGATAAGTACTGGAAAGGAATCACCAACACAGTAAGCAAGCGTGCCAATGCTAGCCTTTCAACGTGCCTATGCTCAGGTCCATTATTTAGTTGCACTCAACAGAAGACCAGCGTACCAATGTTGGTCGTGGAACCTACCTATGCGCAAGTGACAATTTAGGAGACACTTCCAGGCAGAAAACCAACGTATCTACATTGGTTTCCAACGTACTCACATGCATATTAAAGTCAAGCTATAATTTCCAGGCAGAGAGGTAGTGTACTGATGCTGGTTTCCACCTTTGTTATGCATGATTACGAGGGAGAATTTGAGACATTTGAATTTCTGTTGTATTTTAGTTAAGTTAAGTTGTAATATTTGCTTGTAAGCCCCTTTGGGGTAAGTTTGTAATTATTTTAGTGTTAGTTAGTTAGTTGAAACCAAATGCTATATATATGTTTAGTACATTGTAATTAGCACACAAAGGCAATTAATCAGATTCATTACTCATATTTCACTCTCTCTCTACACTTTCATCTTTCTAGTTTCTCTACCTTCTCTCTATGGCTTCCATTTCTGCCATTATGCATTCATATTCCATGGGTTGCTAAACCCCTAGGGTTGGGATTGCTAAGGCTTCAATGGAATTCTTAACTCTACATTGAGTTAAATCTTTGCTGAATGCACGTGAAGACCAAGCAAGGAAGTGGAATTTCATTGCTGGATTGAAAAATTCAGATCAATCTCAAGCTCTTCTCCAAAGAGGAATCATGGCTTAGGGCTCAGGTAGACTCCTTACTATAACACCCCTGATTTTCTGTACTCGAATCCCGATATGATCTTCATAATTAATAAAAATACGAATAAATTTTTCGCGTTTGAAAATATTTCCAAGACATCACCATGATCACATCAAGACCCAAATCACAGAAAACCAAAGAGTGAGATTAAATAACCCTAAGCTGGATCGATAGATAAATTGCCCATAACGGTATACGAACATAATAGAGTTTATAGTGGAAGAATGTGTATACCGGGCACACGCCTAGTCCTATATATGACGATATGAGAAAAGGCTCGGCAAAGCACACAATGGCATATCATAAGCCTAATAGACAACCATCATCATTTTACATAATTATATAAGCATGCAATGCCTAAGATATAATTATATATATATACATATATATACATATACATTCGGGAATCTTCTCCCGACAATCACAATCATCACTGTTCATCATTCAATTTCAATCCTTCTAATACATATCAAATCATCTCTTACATTCTACATATATATTCACCATCCATAATTCAAAGGATTATCTTTATACATATCCAAAATCTCTAAATTATCTATATTTTCATAAACAATTCATTCATTATACAAGAATCCATAAATGATGCCGGCCAAGGCACTTCCTCTACCACTATTTACCTTCACCAAAGCTTTGACTAAAAATCCGAACTCATCCCATGGCAACCTGCATCATAATGCTAAAAAGGAGACCACATGGGAGAGTGAGTTATACATTCAAAATGACGAATAACATATATATATTGTGATCATGTGTATATGCATATAACGTCATGTGTGCTTTGCTATAAAATCATAAAATTATCATTCATTTATCATTTCATTATTATAATAGGCATACCAGCCTCATGAATCGCAATTCATATCATAAACAAGCACGACATATACACAATCACATTGCCACTTATCAACAGGGGCATTCACAAATTATTCTCATCAATTCATTATATCCTTAATCAATTCCTCCTCGCAAGTGGTTTATCATCATCATCATTAGTCATAAACAGTCACGCCCTTCATTACATTGGGCCATAACATATATATCGTCATATTCACATTATTTCATTTATTCATATCTTTTCTTACTTTTATGTGGTCTTTCGATATATTAATTTCTCATCTCATCAACACCATACCACCATCTCAATCATCATCAATCATCATCTTATTCTGGCATATCTCCATGCTATATGCAAAAATGCTCTTATGGCTAATGCATATGCACAATGGAACAGACAACAAATACGGATCCGACTGTGGGAAATAACACCAATTGTGGGTTCAAGCATGATTACATACCATGCCCCTACTGCAGTAGTAAAATGTGTACACATATATCATAATGCATGCATATTCACCATATTTTTACTGGTACCAAACTGCATCGCCCATCATGCAACACCTGGTCATTTTTACTATGACCGCGGTATACAACATATTCAACATATGGTGTTGCGGGCCGGCCAGATATCAAATCATGGCGGCTGTGATCCCAAGGACCACCGGGGTCACCTGCTCATCAAGAGCCACCCCCCACAAGGGTCGGCCACATGTATCTCCCCGTAGCAATACATGGGCGGCTTCGTGACTTACACATCGAGTCACAGGGGATACAACAAATTGCTCGTGCACTGAGCCACCCTCTCACTGGGTCGGCCGAGGGAACTCCCCTAATGTTCCAACATCGGCGGCTATGATATGCCATGGATGCAATGCAATGCAAATCAAATGCATTCTCACTTTGTGCATCCTAAATGCCACTCATCAAACATCATCATCATAATCACCAACACCACCATACACCTTAGTGGGTTTCATCATTATTGGTGTTTTAGTCATTGTTTTCAAGTTTTAATGTGGCATTTCCAATAATCATATAATTATGTACTAGCCCCTAAGGCATATCATTCATATAGTTGGCATCTCAATGGCCATAAACATCATTTCATATCAATCCATACATGGAGATAAAAAGACATAGCAAACATCATAATATTAATCCATACATAGAAATATTTGAGGCATATTCATCATTCCACATAAGGTAATCAAACCTATGCCCAACACAATCATGTTCTTGAACATACATCTCATAACTCATCATCAAGCCCTTAACATTTCTTTCTCATGATCATTCTTGGTGGTTAAGATTCATATTTCACATTATGCATATTATGGGTATACACAAGTCATCCCAATATCTTAATTGTTATTCCTCACCACCATACTGTTTCATAGACTTATATATATCTATACATTCCCTCAAATATTATTCAATATAGGGTAAGGAGGGCCAATACAATCAAAACCGAGAAAAGAAGAGGAAATCTCATCAGGGGTTAGTCGCTCAAGCGAGGCCCACATTCGCTTGAGCGAGACAGCCTATCTCGCTTGAGCGCCTCAGCTCGCTCGGGCGTAATCGTTCCAGTAAGCATTTCCATATGCATTCGCTCGAGTGAGGCTCCCTTCAACTAGCCACTCGCTCGGGCGAGAATTGTCCAATAAGGAATCCCACTACCACCCGCCTGGGCGAGACACCCACTCGCTTAAGCGAAATCCGACCAGAGGTCGTCCTTCCTTTCCACACTCGCTCACTCGGCGAGGCTTCCCAACACTCGATTTTTCACTCGGTGAATTTATTCCAGAACCCATTTCTCTCGTTCGGTCCTTTACTCGGCTAAATAATTCCATGGCCGACCGTCTCTTGCCCGGTATTTCACTTGGCAATTCATTCCAAAATCGACTCATCACCTGATCAGTCTTTCACTCGACAATTCATTCCAAAACTGACTCAACACCTGATCCGTCTTCACTCGGTAAATTATTTCAAAACCGAGTCATCTCTCGAGCGGTCCTTCACTCGGTAAACTAATTCCAAGACCGACCATCACTCTCTCGGTCTTTCACTCGGTATATTATTCCAAAAACCAATTTCCTTTCTTTTTCACTCGAGCGAGGCTTCCTAGTACTAAGTCTTTCACTTGGGCGAAGTTATTCCAGAGGACTTCTGGACAGACTCACGCTGTACACCCCCATCGGTGCCATCCCACTCGGAATTGCACACCCGGAGGCACTCCACTCGGAACAAGTTACACTGAACTCGGAAATTCCCACTCGGAACTCCACTGCCCGGAATATCACACTCGGAGACCATTCACTCAGAATTATATCCACTTCCTCACTCGGAAGGTCCTGTCTCGGACATAGCCCACTTGGAATTTCACTCGGAAATTTACCACATCTTAAATTATTTTCAAAAATTCCCGCTCGGACGGAATTCGTCCAGCATCAATGTCCTCCCTCGCTCGCTCAAACGCGGCCACACCCGCTTGAGCGAGTTTCATCTAGAATCTCACTTGCTCACCATTCACTCATCTCGCTTGAGGGGAAAGCTCGCTCGCCTGGGCGTGATTTGTCCAGAAGCTATAATACTGCCACAGGGGATCCTCGCCTGAGCGAGATCCCACCTCGCTTGGGCGAGAATATCAGAATTTTGATAGAAAACGTAAATTCACACAGGCCGTCATATGAAACCACATTTTAGGCCAATTCACTCACTTCCAGCACATCATATACAACATGTAAGGCATTTACAACTCGTTCTAAGCATTCTCACTCGGAAGTTCTCATTATAAGCCAAATTTGGACATATCCAACGTTTCTTACACATCAAAAAGGCATATATAACCTGTTCACATGTTCATACTTATAGATTTTCATTCCAAACTTATTATTCACATTAAAATCACACTTATCATTTTTAATAAACATATTCTCATACATTATCCACAATAATCATCAACTTGGTATTCCAAACATCTCAATAACTATATGGCAAGGCAGGCATGAGTATTTAACACATACATCAAATCACTCTCAATTTACTCATGCAATTTGAATGTTAACTCCTCTCCTACCTCGAGGGAAGAGCCAAAACGGTTCCAATGTTCTGAAAGCTCCATCACATCACCCGGAATACAATCTACATACCATATGTAAGTATATTCATATAATTAATAACCATCATAATTTTAAATACTTGCTGGCTTATCATAAAGCTCAACCTCAAGTCCTAGACTTGCTAAACACCAAGTTATGCAATTGTGTTAGGCTTTGGGAATTCCTTTCCCAAAGCCAAGATCCTCTAGATCTTAAAGGCTAACTAAACCCAACAACATCATCATCACCTCATCCATTACACAATGTATTCCCAATTCACCTTAACTCTTCAAACATCATCATTATCATCGTCTATTATCATACCTAATGATACCCAACATTGAATATTTCATATGTCCATCCTTAAAATCAATTCTTCTACTCCCTCATATTCCATATTCATATCAACACCTATCTATAGGTTTCACCACCAATGGTTCTATATTATTTTAAGCAACATTCAATCTTAAATATCATCCATTCACTTTCGATTTAACCTCTCAATTACATTATATCTATTTTCCCCAAATTCTTACGGCTAGGGTTTTCATCAAAACCAAACAACACTCATTAATACCCATTTATTTCTCATCACCTTCCAACATTAATCTTAAGTGCCTCATTAAATGCTTATAAAGGCTCACATTTAAGCCACCCCACCTTAGGGTTTTCCATATTAATGCTCTCCCAACAACCCATATGCCATAAATACTCCCCTAAAAACCAAGAACCCAAAATCTAGGGCATAAAACTCATGAAAATGATGAGGAACTTACCTCACCCAAAGAGACAACATGAGCTTCCAATAGAGAGAGATCCACACGAAAATAAAGGAGGAGAGGGGAAAAGGATCCAACCATGAGCTTCTCCTTCAAGCTTCCATGAAAGCAAAAATGATGGAGGAGAAGAAGACCCCATACGGCTTAGGTTTTTGGAGAGAAGAAAAGAGGAAATGGAGAAAGGAAATAAGAGAAAAAGAAGAAGAAGTGTCATTTCCAAATGAGGGCAAGAACCCAACGAAAATAGGAAGAGAATAATAGGCTTTTGGTTTTAATTTTTAGTTCTCCATTAAAATTTCATCGTTTCAAAATAAACTGGCTCACAGTTTGGGCTCAATACTAGTTCTAAAAATTATTCAGAATATAGATTCGGATTCCCGATAATACTCTTAACAACCTTGACCAATGGCATCTCATTCGGAGATACTTGGTCCGACACCCATATTCTAATTGGGTATAATTTCATCTCACATAAGCTCAATAAATTATAAACATCCCTAATAAATCCTAATTTTATCATTCCAATATTTCTGGGACACAAATCCACTCATATACGATGATTTATTATTTATTCTCATCAATTATTCATTTTTATAAAATTCGGGATGTTACGCTTGCTACTTAGTTAATTCAGGCCTATATTCTAGGTGAATAACTAGGGTTCAACCTTTAATTTCGTAATTAGTTCCTCTGTAGGTGAATACCTAAGGAATTAGGGTTTAATTGTAAGGAATTAATGTTAATCACCTAAGGGATTAGGGGATTAGCAATCTATGGAATATATCACATGTTTTTCCACTGGAATTGAACCTCAATTGCATGAGTTAGAATGAAATTGAATGCTGAAGTGATCCTAACCTACTTTAATTTGTTGCTTTACACCTTAACTCTATACATGCTACTAGAAAATACAAAAATATCAAACTCAATAAAAGCAAAATATTATGAATTCTTTCCAAATTTGGTTTAGTTTAGCTAGTAGTAGTCCTTGGTTGTGGTAATTACCTCAATCCCTGTGGGACGATCAAATATACTATATTTTAACGATTGGTGCACTTGCCAAAATTTTATCACTCGATGATAATGCATCAGCGTGACAACTTGGTATCAGAGCAAAAGTTGCTCTCTTTTGAATTGTGATCTCTTTTAGGGAAATCATATGAATGAGTTTGAATTGTTAAATTGTCGACAACTAATGTTAGTGATTCTATAACTTTTTACTAAGCTCGGCTAAAAAATTCCTTCCATTATTTATCTTCTGATACCGAGTTACATTATGATAATATATATTGATGATAATTGTTGTTAATTTATGAAATCTTAAGAAAGAAAAATGTATGGTTACTAAATATTGCTTATACCATGTATTTAGATTGACTGATGGCAAATAGGCGCAATATAGGTGCGACCACTATGGCTAAAGCTTTTCATTAGTTCACCGATATACTTGAACGTCAACAATAACCTGAAGGTCAAGCAAACCATGGCCTCGATCGTTTTCTCAAGCAGAAACCATCCGAGTTTCATGGGGGTGTTAAGCCTGAATATGAATATGTTTGGATTCACGACTTGGAGTGGATCTTTGCTAGTATGGAGTGTTTAGAGGCTTAGAAAGTTAAGTATGTTGTATTCATGGTCTGCGAAGAAGCTAAATCTTGGTGGATCTTAACTCGTGGGCGTATGGTTGTGGCTCACATCCCCTTGACTTGGGAAAACTTCAAAGTGGAATTCTTAAGGAAGTATCTCCCTTAAAGCAACAAAAGCAAGAAGGAGCTTGAGTTCATGAAGCTCAAACAAGGAAGCATGATGGTAGAGAAATATGCCTCTGAATTTAAGGAGCTATGTATTCTCTACCCTCTATTCCGTCAAGAGGGTACCAAAGCTTCAAAGTGTCTTAAATTTGAGAATGGGTTACGCCAAGAGATCAAGAATGCGATATGTCACCAAGAAATTAAGAGCTTTCCTACTCTCGTAAACAAGTGTAGAATCGTTAAAGAGAATGATGTGGCGCCTAAGAGTTATTCGGGGCATGATTATAAGTTGAAGGGCTAATCTTCAAGCTTCAAGAAGAAAGGAAATTTCAAGAAGAACCAAAATTTTATGCGTGGTGCCTCTTCATATATAGGTGGACGTGGTGGTGGAAGGCATGGTGCTAATGGTGGCTGAGGTAATGGCCAAGGTCTTCGATGTTTCCGGTATGACGGAAACCATTTGGCTCGCAAGTGTGATCATGAGGATATGGTGGTGTGCTATAGGTGCAGCCAACCGGGGCATATTCGTCCCAATTGCCCCTTGAGTGCAACGGATATAGTGGCGTGCAATGAAGGAAATTGTGAAGGCTATGGTGCTTTTAGAGGCCATGGTCATGGAAATGGTAATAACGACCACAATGGTGGTTAAAATGGTAACAAAAATGGAAACAATTGCAACAGTCATGGTAATGGTAATGGTCATGGATATGGAAATGGTAATGGTGGTCGGAGTGGTCACAACAATGGAGCTAACCAACTAACCGCTAGAAGAGTCTTTGCCATAATCGGCGAAGAAGCTGCTCAAGCTGGCGATTTGGTCTAAAGTAAGTGCCAAATCCTTGGTAAACTGTTGATATATTATTTGATTTAGGGGCAATACATTCCTTCATTTCGGAAGAATGTATGAGGTGACTGAAGTTGCTGGTGAGTATGATGAAGGGTTCCATTATTGTGTCCACACCGATCGATAATTGTTTACGGACAATTACTCAATGTAATGACATTGAGTTGGCTTTTAAGGATAGAAGATTTACCGTATCTCTTATTTTTTTACCCATGAAGGACCTAGAAGTTATTCTGGGGATGGATTGGTTGTCTGCCAATAAGGTCTTGGTAGATTGTCAAAATCAGAGTATTGTCTTTCCTTCTTCGGGTGCTAAGCGCTTTAGTGTGCAAGGTATACCCTAACTTCTTATTATGCTATGCATGGTGGATGGGGATAATAATGTTCAATCTTGTGATATTCCTGTTGTATTTGAATTTTTAGATGTATTTCCTGATGAGGTGCCTGGTTTGCCTCTTCCCCAAGAGGTGGAGTTTTCTATTGATCTTGTTCCCAGTGCGAAACCTATTTCCCGAGCTCCTTATAGGATGTCTCCTATGGAATTGACTGAGTTGAAAAGGCAAGTTGAAGAATTATTAGAACAGTAATTTATTCACCCAAGTGTATCTCCTTGGGGTCCACCTGTATCATTGGTGAAAAAGAAAGATAGAAGTATGAGGTTATGTGTGGATTATCGATAACTCAACAAGTTGATTATTAAGAACCGATATCCCTTACCTTGCATTGATGATATTTTGGATCAGTTGAAAGATGTTGTGGTATTCTCTAAGATTGATTTACGTTTTGGATATCACGAAATCGGGGTGAAAACCGAAGATGTTCCAAAAACTGCTTTTCGCACTCGTTATGGCCACTATGAATATGTAGTGATGCCTTTTGGTATGACGAATACTATAACACCCTAAATTTTAAAGAAAACAATTTATTGAATAATGATAATTAATTATTTATGGTCCAATAATCGTGGGAGAATTAATTTGACATTAGAGGTAAATTATCAGTAAATTAAGAATTACCGAAACCAGATGATTTAACAAATGATTTGGGACCCACTTGGTCAAATTAAATATTTGATGGGTCTAGAATGTTTAAAAAATTATTGTGGTTAGGGTGATATAGCTGAAATAATTTTTAATGTTAAGGTAATAATTAATTGGACTCGACATATGTTACTGAGCGGGGAAAATACGAACTAATTGGAATTAAGAGAAAAACCAAAAATCCCATTTTTCCCCTTCACTTAACCGTAGCAACTTTCTCTTTCTTCTTTTGGTCTTTTACCCATTGGACAATGGGAAATTATTACCCATTGGTAAATCAACTTGGAGCACTCTTTTGTCCATTGGGTAATACCCAATTTACACTAAAATTCTTCTCTCTTTCCCTCTATCACCGTGGAGCTTTCTTCTTTCCCCATCTACCTTTACTTTTCTTCTTCTCCCTCACTCCTTCATGGAAAACCGTCTACCCTTTTTCTCTATTCCATTCTCTTGCAAAAATCAACAACAAAACTTGGATTCATGAAGCTTGTATGGTATTTTGGGCCAAAAATCAAATGGGTTCTCAATCCTCTTCCTTATTTTCATTTTTGACCTAAGCTTGGGACTTGAGGTAAGATTTCTAACTCCTTTTGCCCATTGATGAATTTTAATGATGTTAAACTTAAAATGGTAGTTGTAGAACTAAGGATGTTGGTGGGAATGGAAACGCTAGGCTTGAATGTTGAGGAATGACTCTTGATTATAGTTTATGTTAAATATGGATAAAGATTAATGTGTTTATATTGACTCTTGGAAAAAAGGTGGATGTTGAATGTTGTTGGAAAATTTTAGAGAAACCCTAAGTGTAGTGATTTAGGGGTTTTGGCCCAAATGATGATTTTGAGGGTTTGGATGCCTTAGGGTAATTTATATGAGGAGAATGAAATTTTAGAAGCATTGGGGTTGATTATTGATGTTGATGAATTTTGGGCTAAGTTGATGTTATTTGAATGATGGTTTATGCATGTCAAACCCAAATCCTAGGGTAGATGACCATTGGGACCATTGATTGTTGTTTACAAATGATTGGCACTTTGATAATGATATTATGTTTGTGATGATGTATGAGAATTGATGGAATTGATGATCGTCAAATTGGGTAGAATCCTTAAGTTGATAATTTTGGGGCCTTTAGGCCTAGATGAAGAGATTGATGATTTAGTTGTCATGAGAATGATTTTGATATGTAAGAAAGATGAATGGAGTGATTGGTCATGATTGTTAGAGTTATTGAGTTTTAATGAGGTTTCAATCTCAAAAAGTTTGAGAGATATATGTATATGAGGATATAGGAGAATTAGAGGAGTTGATATTTAAGGTTGTTGAATTTTAATGAGGATTTGATGAAGACTTTGACCATGATGTTGCCATATGAAATTGTTGACTAATGATGACTCATGATTGAATGAATGCATATATGTTTGATGTGTAAATTATGTTCTGGATGATGATGTGGAATGATTGGAGCATTTAAATTGCGGTTCTTCCATCGAGGTAGGAGAGGAGTTTACATTTCAAATTGCATGAGTGAATAATTGTTAATTATGTATATGTATGAACTCATGCAATGCCTTGCCATGAATATGTTAAATGTTTGAATTGATGATATAGTGAATGATGGCTTGGCTTATGTTGAATGTTATGAGAATATATATATATATATATATATATATATATGAAACGAAGATGAGTGCTTGATTGTCCCTTGGTTGGACATGAATTATTGTTAATGGAAACCTATGAATAGATAAATCACTTGAGCTGTGAAATAGTATTTATAATAAATTATGCATAATGACGTGTGGTTGTGATGAAAATTTGTTTTGAAAACCTCCCTCCCGTAGTGATGAATTAGAATAAGAGTAGAGAGTTATAACTTGTTGGATAAAGCCTAAGAGTATGGTTTTATCCATGTATGATGATTGGATTAGATCAATTTTACAAAGGATAGATTGTGCCATATGATAATGAGTGGAAAATTTAAGTGTTGACCGTGTAATGATGATCTCGCTCAAGTGAGATGGATTCTTGCTCAAGCGAGAGTCCCCTGTATCAAGGGAGTGGCCTCTGGCCCAATTTCACTCAGGAGAACATGAGTCTCGCTCAAGCGAGACGTGTACCACATAGAGGGGTGAGCTGCTGGACGAATCTCGCTCAAGCGGGTATGGCCGCGCTTGAGTGAGCGAGATGGAAAATGGTTCTGGACAGATATCGCTCAAGCGAGTAAAGAGGCTAGTTGAATCTCGCTTAAGCGAGCGAGTATGGAATTGGGTACTGGACGTTTTCTGCCCGAGCGACCATGAGGGTGAGAGGAGCCTCGCTCAAGTGAGTGAGCCTGAAATGAGACATTGGAGGATTCTTGCCCAAGCGAGAGTGGCCCGCTCAAGCAAGATCGGGGCTTGATGCTTAAAACTATACTCGCTCAAGCGAGTGGCCATGTGTAGGGAGTCTCGCTTGAGCGAGTGAGCATGGAAACGCTACTAGAGGCATTTCGCTCACGCAAGAGGGCTCGCCCAAGCGAGCTATGTTGATCTCGCTCAAGCGAAGGTGAATCTCGCTTGAGCGAGTTACCCAGAATGGAATTGTATTTCATTTTCTTTGTTTTGGGCTTATGTTGGACCCCTTCCTTTATGCTATGAGATGATTGAGGGAATGTACAAGGGATATATAATGAACTTGGTGGTGATTGGAATTGATGGATACACTTAGAATGATTTAATCATGGTATATTCACCACCAAGAATATGATATGAAAGAATGATAATGAGAGTTTGATGATGGGGTTGTGAGATACACCCTTGGATGATTATAAAACTAATGATGGGATGATTCAATGACATAATATTTGTCATAAGTCAATAAATCGGAAATGACATTGATAATGAATAATGATAGATGATGATGTTGATCACTCCCTTGGATAAAGGGTGATTGTTATTATTGATGAATTATAGAATACCATTATGTGTGATACAATTGTGATCTTTCATGTGTGGTTTGAATTATATTAATGAAATGTTATGAATGCCACACTAGTTATGAAACGATGGTAATGATAAATGAAATGAAAACCCACTATGTAACATCCCAAATTTTTAATAATGTACCGGATGAATAAAACCATTAAAATAATAATTTCAGAAGGGGAATTTGTTTATTAATTACCATTAACTTAATTAATCAAGGGTGATTGGCTTTAGTGGGTGCTGATGGGACTGGGTGACGTGAGCAGACTGCTCCTCACGTTTCCCCACCCCACCATTTCTTCCCTCGTGCATGTGTTTATAATTGGTCGAAGGTTCCTTGCCTTTCATTCTTCGAAACTCCCTCTGCGATTCCTCTCTTCTTCCTTCTTCTCTTTCTCTCTTGTTCTCCTTCTTCTTCCTTTTTCTTCTCTTCTCCTTCTCTGCTCTTTGTTCCATTCCCTGTTTCGGAAGCCAAGTGACGGTGCTGCAGAGGAGTCAGAGCTCCCTCATACGAGTAGAGGACGAGCGTCGAAGCAGAAGCAGAAACAGCCCTGCACCACTCGTGGAGGGCAGTAGCGTTCAAGTAAAGATTAAGCGAGTGGAAGCGTTGAGTGAAGCAGCAAGGAAGAGAACCAACACCCAAGCAGAAAAGTCTCTCGGAGTCTCGTAGTTGGTAGGGGGAGTACCTTACATGTTAAATGCATGGGTTATGAACGGGTTTTAAGTATTGATAATAGTGATTCTGTATCCTGTTGTATGATGTGCTTGCATGTGGAGTACCCGAGTGTAAGATAAGTGAGAGTGAATGTTGCATGTGATTACCGTCCTTGAAGATGCATGCGTTGATTAAGTCATGACACTGGTGTATACCGATTGCATGTTATATTGTGTTGATTGGAATGCTTTGTTGAATCCGTTCATATTCATATGGATGCATGCGTTGATTAAGTCCTGACACTGTTGTATACCGAATGCATATCATGTTGTACTGATTGGAATGCTTGTTTGAATCTGTTGATCTTCATATGGATGCATGAGTTGAGTAAGTTCTGATACTGCTATATACCAAGTGCATGTTATGCTTGAGTTGATGGGAATGCTGTTAGAAGCTTGATATTGATTGACACCGATTGCATTGGGTTCATGTGTTGCTAATGGAGCTATGATGATGACTGCATGGAAGTATGTGTGTGTTAAATTAATATGTGGAATCTTGGAAATGCGTATTACCGACTGCATGCGAAATATGTATAACTGAGTGAAGGTTGTGTGCATGAATTCTATGTTATGTGATGAATCCGCGTGTGGCGCATGGGATACGTTGTGCTGGGAGCACGTAGTGTGGGACACTACCATCGGCTATTAAGTGTGGGACGCTGTAAAATCCTTAAGTAGGACTAAAGGTAGCCCTTGAGTGGGACTCGGGCTGCCTGTGAACACCTCCATTGGTGCTGAGAGCGTTGGTGTCACCTGTGGGAAAACGGTTGGGTACCTGTAAAATGGCCAAGCAGCTGGGAGCTGATTTGATAGCTGAGAGCTATGTATAAAAAAAAGGCTGAGAGCCTACGTTGCAACGTTTATACCGATACACACGAATGCGGAACCGAGTGAAATACTATGTGCCTATTTATTGTTGATATTGTTTGGAATTGGTTATGCATGCGAAGGTGTTAATGAGATAATGAATGTTTACAACCGAGTGAATTACTCTGTGTGTATTAACTATTGACATTGTTTGGAATTGATCATGCAGGTGGCAACGTTATTGAAAGGATGAATGTATATAACCGAGTGAATAATCTGTGTTTATATTGCTACTGATGTTGTGTAGAATTAATTATGCATGTGATGGTGTTAATGAGATGATATATATATATACTCATGACCGAGTGCACTATTCTGTGTGCATATGCTGTTAATGCTGATTGAAATTCCGTCCTATGAATGTATGTCATGTATTGGAGAGTTGTGTATATATAGCCGAGTGAGAATTATGGAATCTGACTGATAAATGTTCAAAAGATGCATTCTAATTCACGGATCTTAATATCATGTTACCGATTGTTGTATGTTAATATTATTGAGTTGATGTGTGTAAAGGGCCGAGTGACAACTGATGGATTCCGATCGGTAAGGATCTTGTGTGTGTTCTGGCTGATTGGTATTGCCCTGACTATGATTGTTACCATGTATAATTATGCGTATATATATATATTGTTGTATAAATGTGAGGTAACCTAAGTCAATATCTATCATTTAAAATTTAAGATACTCACCCCTGTTGTGGCAATTTCCAGTGAATATCTCTCGTAATGAGGATGGGAGGATGAGCTAAAATGCTGGGTGAAGTGCTGATGCACTATGGAATTTTACGACTGTGCATATGCTGTATAAAGTGTTTTGAGTTAAGCCTTGGCCGACTCGTATTTTATTGTTAGACTTTTAAGAAGAGTTGAATCCCTTGGAATGGGAACATGATAGTGTGGTTGTAAAATTGTGATTTACACTTTTATATATATATGCCTATGTTTATGCCATGTTGCATGTCTATCTTATGCTGTGAAATGCCTGGATAATCTTTATGTATATGCGATCCCCGAGTGTGTAGGAAATAACATAACTTAACATGAAGGAAGCCAACCTATGACCTAGAGGGTGAGTTTGTGACTCTGTCACCGAGTGGGAAGGTTCAGACGTTCTGAGTGAGTGAAATCAGATAGCTCCGAGTAGGAATTGTCGTAGAAGACTGCCCCCATCGACGAGTTGTTAGGATTCAGAGTTGAGAGTCTAGAGATGCTTTTCGGGTGACAACTACTAGGATTTCTCCCGAGTGTAGGATAATCAACGAACCCCGGGTGAGAATCCGCCGAGTGAAGGTTTTTCCGACTGAAGAGTGACACCTTAGACTCCAATGGGCCCCACTGTAGTAAGTGGTTGGTAACAAAAGAATCTGAGTGAGTCTCAACTTAGTAGAATGTTTAGAGCAGGAAGATTATAGCTGCCGAGTGAAAACCAGGTGAAATACCCCGAGTGACAAAAAGGGCGCTAAGGTTGTTCCGAGTGAGGAGTCCTCATAGGTTCTGAGTGAATTAGGCGCTGGAATCCGAGTACGGAAATGCCGAGTGTAATGAGCGAATACCGAGAGGAGCTTTCGCTTGAGCGAGTACGCGTTGCTGCGTGGTTCGCCTAGGCAATTTCCCCTTTTCCCACTGTCAGCTCCCTGGATCGGTATTATCTCTCTTCTTCTTCTTCTTCTTCTTCTTCTTCTTCTTCTTCTTCTCCTCTCATTTCCTTGTGCCGAGGCATTCTGATCTTCTTTTTCTTGTGGACAAAAAAAAAAATTTTTTTTACCATCTATGATTCATTAAATTAGGGTGTTACATTTTGGTATCAGAGCAGACCGAAAGGTCCAAGGCCAAGGTATGCTTACCGAGTGTAAGCGGTTGTGTGCTTTCTGACTGAGTGGTCATCCTGATTGTGATATTAGTTGAACCTGATTGATATTGACTTGTGGATAGGAGGTTGTTCCCCTCCTGGTCCGATTGATTGTGTAGCATATAGAAATAGTATGATGTGCTAAGTTACTGAACATTAGGCTGCAATCTGATCGGTGGTAAGTGGCTTGGTATACTTATCCTTGAAGGGGTGTTAATTTCAGGATAAGGAATGACGCATCGCCAAAGCATGGAGGCTATAGACACAGCATTCCAACGCTTTGCAGACGTGTTTGAGAGGCAGGGCCAGCCTCGAGCTGAGGAAGGCCAAGTGCTGGACCGCTTCCTGAAGAGGAAGCTGAGTGAATTTCTAGGTGGACGAAACCCAGAGGCAGCGTTTAAGTGGACTCAGGAGCTGGAAAGAATTTTTGGGGGTCTTCGCTGTACTGAGGCCCAGAAGGTTGAGTGTGCAGCGTACATGCTGCGAGACGAGGCGGAAAACTGGTGGAAGATAGCCAGAAACTGATTTCCTGATGATGATGCTCAGCTGACATGGAACGATTTCAAGACATGCTTCTTGGAGAAGTACTTCCCCGACACAGTAAGGAGTTGGAAGGAGTTGGAGTTTATGGAGTTGAAACAAGGCTCCATGACTGTGGAGGAGTATGCGACCAGATTCGAAGAATTGTGCCTATTCTACCCACCTTTCCAACAATCGGGGACGGAGAGCTCCAAGTGCCTTAAATTTGAGAATGGATTAAGATCTGATATTAAGAGAGCTTGTAGATACCAAGAGATACGAAGTTTTCCTGCATTGGTAAACAAGTGTAGGATATTTGAGGAGGATGACAAGGCCCATTCGGGCCAGAGCAGCAGAGCTAACCATTCTTTGAGGCCCCAGCAATCCCGCTTCAAGAGGCCAAGCAACGTTGGTAGAAACAAATCTTTTTCCAGATTTGGGGGACGGAATCAGTCTGAAAGACGACCAGTGGTAGGAGACGGAAAATGTTTCAAGTGCGGAGGAAATCATTATGCCTGAGACTGCGACAACAATGGTGAAATGGTGTGCTTCCATTGTAATAAAAGGGGACACATCCGCCCCGATTGCCCCCAACTCCGTCAAGCAAACACCAGCGTACGTCAAGGAAGTTTCCAAGGGAGAAACCGAGTGAATGATAACCAACGACCGGGCGGCAGAGGCAACAGAGCCAGAGGAAACATAATGCTTGCTTCAAATAACCGAGAGAGGAATACTGACCAACCAGCAGTGGGAAGAGTCTACGCTATCAACGCAGAGGATGCTGCACAAGCAAATGACCTGGTACAATGTAAGTGCTCACTCGGTAGACATACACTTAATGTTGTTTTTGATTCGGGAGCCACCCATTGTTTTATAGCTGATGAGTGTGTAAAGTGTTTAAAGTTACCGACTGTGTTTATGGATCGGACTTTGGAAGTGGCCAATCCGACTGGCCCTAAAGTGTTGACATCGTCAATATGTAAGGATGTGACATTTGTGTTATGTGATAAGAGTTTCACTTTTGATTTGGTATGCATACCTTTAAAGGATCTTGATATTGTGCTCAGAATAGATTGGCTTTCAGCCAACAAGGCGTTAGTGGATTGGAGAAACCGAAGGATAATCTTCCCGAGGTAGCACAATGAGGATGACACAGCACAAGGTATAACCCAACTGTTTATGATGCTTTGTCTAACCGAGGGAGAGAGTAAAACCCGAGTGAACGAAATTCCAACTGTCTGTGAATTCCCAGAAGTGTTTCCTGAAGACGTACCGAGTGTCCCTCCCAATAGAGAAGTCGAATTCTCTATAGACCTGATCCCTGGAGCCGAGCCAGTCTCCAGTGCACCATACCGAATGTCCCCAACTGAATTGGTCGAGCTGAAGAAGCAAGTAGATGAGTTACTCGGAAAACAATTCATTAGGCCGAGTGTATCACCTTGGGGTGTACCTGTGCTGCTTGTTAAGAAGAAGGATGGCAGCATGAGGCTTTGTATAGACTACCGACAGCTAAACAAACTCACGATTAAGAATCGGTACCCGTTGCCCAGAATTGATGACCTCATTGACCAACTGCGTGGAGCCTCAATTTTCTTAAAAATCGACCTGCGATCGGGATACCACCAAATCCGAGTGAAGGAATCGGATATTCCAAAGACTGCCTTTAGGACTCGGTATGGTCACTACGAGTATGTAGTGATGCCGTTTGGTGTAACAATTGCCCCTGCTGTCTTCATGAATTACATGAACAGCATATTCCACACGTATTTAGACCGATTCGTAGTTGTTTTCATTGATGACATCCTAGTCTATTCTAAGACTTCTGAGGAGCATGAAGAGCATCTCCGGGCGGTACTCCAAGTGTTGAAGGAGAAGCAGCTGTTTGCAAAGCTTTCAAAGTGTGATTTCTGGATGAATAAAATCCATTTCCTCGGACATGTGATTTCCGAGGAAGGTGTCTCGGTGGATCCTTCAAAGGTGGCAGCTATAATGGCATGGGAGAGACCCTAGTCGGTCTCGGAGATAAGGAGCTTTATGGGCCTGGCAGGTTATTATAGAAGATTCATTGAAGGTTTTTCTAAGTTGGCCTCGCCACTGACCAAATTGACTCGGAAAAATATTCCCTTCGTATGGAGTCCCGAGTGCGAGAACAGCTTCCAAGAGCTGAAGGACAAGTTGACGACTGCTCTAGTACTGGCATTACCTGACTTGCAAGAGAGCTTCGTGGTTTATTGTGATGCATCAGGGCTCGGATTAGGATACGTGCTAATGCAGAAAGACCGGGTGATAGCGTATGCCTCTCGGCAATTGAGACCTCACGAGCAGCATTATCCGACCCACGACCTTGAATTGGCAGCTGTGGTGTTCGCATTAAAAATCTGGAGGCATTACTTGTACGGGTCCAGATTTGAAGTATACAGTGATCACAAGAGCCTCAAATACTTATTCGACCAAAAGGAACTGAACATGAGACAGAGGAGTTGGATGGAATTTTTAAAAGATTATGATTTTGAGCTAAAGTACCATCCGGGTAAAGCGAACGTTGTTGCCGACGTGTTGAGTCGGAAATCCCTTCATGTAGCAGTGATGATGGTGAAGGAGGTAGAGCTATTGGAACAGTTCCGAGACATGAACTTACATGTTGACATTCCCTCCTCTCGAAAGATGGCGATCGACACGCTGAGGATTGCTAATGAATTCCTGAAATTCGTGTACGAGCAACAGCAGTCAGATTTCTACTTGGCTGAGATGAAGCATTTGTCCTTGACCGAGGGATCAGATGGAAACTTCTGAGTAAGAAACAGAATATACGTGCCAGATAGAGGAGAATTGAGGAGAATGGTGCTTGATGAAGCCCACAAGAGCTTGCTAAGTATCCACCCGGGTACCATGAAGATGTACCATGACCTGAGAACCCAGTTCTGGTGGCCCGGATTAAAATGGAACGTGGCAGAATATGTGGCTCGGTGCATCACCTGTCAGAAGTCAAAAGTGGAGCACCAGAAGCCGTATGGTGCATTACAACCCCTGGAGATTCCCATGTGGAAATGGGACTCAATTGCCATGGACTTTGTCATGGGATTGCCCAAAAACTGAGCGGGACATGATGCGATATGGGTTATTGTTGACCGACTAACGAAGAGTGCACATTTCCTGCCTGTGAATATGAAGAACCCGATGCATAAGTTAGCTCAGATTTATATTTGTGAAATTGTCCGACTGCATGGTATACCGACTTCTATCGTATCAGATAGGGATCCTAGGTTCACGTCCCGGTTTTGGACCAGTCTGCACTAGGAAATGGGTACAAAACTTTGGCTTAGTTCTGCTTACCACCCCCAATCTGATGGATAATCCGAGCGGACAATCCAGAGCTTAGAGGACTTACTAAGGGCGTGTGTGTTAGAGCACGGTGGGGATTGGGAGCAATACCTTCCCCTGATCGAGTTCACGTACAACAATAGCCACCATAACAGTATTGGTATGGCACCCTACGAAGCACTGTACGGTCGAAGATGCCAGACCCCGCTTTACTGGTCGGAAATGGGTGAGAGTCTGCTATTGGGACCAGAGGTTATGAAGCAAACTTCAGAGCAGATCCGGGTGATAAGAGAAAAGATGAAGGCGTCTCAAGATAGGCAGAAGAGCTACCATGACAAACGCACCAGACCATTGGAATTTTTAGTCGGAGACAAGGTATTTTTAAGGACTTCACCGAGTAAAGGAGTCGGACGAGCCTTGAAAAGCAGAAAGTTGAGCCCTCGATACATTGGGCCTTATGAGGTGTTGAAACGAGTCGGCTCCATGGCATACCAAATAGCATTACCGAGTCATTTATCTCGATTGCATGACGTGTTTCATGTGTCTCAACTAAGGAAGTACCTGCCAGATTCTACTCACACAATGCCTGATAATGAGGTAGAAATCAAGGAAGATCTGACCACTGCAACTATACCGACTAGGATCGTGGACCGATCGGTAAAGCGATTAAGGAGTAAGAATGTGAAACTGGTTGAAGTGGAATGGCAGCAGGACGGGTATACCTCTTATACCTGGGAGCGCGAGGATGCCATGAGGCAGCAGTACCCCGAGTTATTTAACCAAGGTGAGTTACCGACTGAATTTCGAGGACAAAATTCTTTTGAAGTGGGGGAGAACTGTAACATCCTAAATTTTTAATAATGTACCGGGTGAATAAAACCATTAAAATAATAATTTCAGAAGGGGAATTTGTTTATTAATTACCATTAACTTAATTAATCAAGGGTGATTGGCTTTAGTAGGTGCTGATGGGACTGGGTGACGTGAGCAGATTGCTCCTCACGTTTCCCCACCCCACCATTTCTTCCCTCGTGCATGTGTTTATAATTGGTCGAAGGTTCCTTGCCTTTCATTCTTCGAAACTCCCTCTGCGATTCCTCTCTTCTTCCTTCTTCTCTTTCTCTCTTGTTCTCCTTCTTCTTCCTTTTTCTTCTCTTCTCCTTCTCTGCTCTCTGTTCCATTCCCTGTTTCGGAAGCCAAGTGACGGTGCTGCAGAGGAGTCAGAGCTCCCCCATACGAGTAGAGGACGAGCGTCGAAGCAGAAGCAGAAACAGCCCTGCACCACTCGTGGAGGGTAGTAGCGTTCAAGTAAAGATTAAGCGAGTGGAAGCGTTGAGTGAAGCAGCAAGGAAGAGAACCAACACCCAAGCAGAAAAGTCTCTCGGAGTCTCGTAGTTGGTAGGGGGAGTACCTTACATGTTAAATGCATGGGTTATGAACGGGTTTTGAGTATTGATAATAGTGATTCTGTATCCTGTTGTATGATGTGCTTGCATGTGGAGTACCCGAGTGTAAGATAAGTGAGAGTGAATGTTGCATGTGATTACCGTCCTTGAAGATGCATGCGTTGATTAAGTCATGACACTGGTGTATACCGATTGCATGTTATATTGTGTTGATTGGAATGCTTTGTTGAATCCGTTCATATTCATATGGATGCATGTGTTGATTAAGTCCTGACACTGTTGTATACCGAATGCATATCATGTTGTACTGATTGGAATGCTTGTTTGAATCTGTTGATCTTTATATGGATGCATGAGTTGAGTAAGTTCTGATACTGCTATATACCAAGTGCATGTTATGCTTGAGTTGATGGGAATGCTGTTAGAAGCTTGATATTGATTGACACCGATTGCATTGGGTTCATGTGTTGCTAATGGAGCTATGATGATAACTGCATGGAAGTATGTGTGTGTTAAATTAATATGTGGAATCTTGGAAATGCGTATTACCGACTGCATGTGAAATATGTATAACTGAGTGAAGGTTGTGTGCATGAATTCTATGTTATGTGATGAATCCGCGTGTGGCGCATGGGATGCGTTGTGCTGGGAGCACGTAGTGTGGGACACTACCATCGGTTATTAAGCGTGGGACGCTGTAAAATCCTTAAGTAGGACTAAAGGTAGCCCTTGAGTGGGACTCGGGCTGCCTGTGAACACCTCCATTGGCGCTGAGAGCGTTGGTGTCACCTGTGGGCAAACGGTTGGGTACCTGTAAAATGGCCAAGCAGCTGGGAGCTGATTTGATAGCTGAGAGCTATGTATAAAAAAAAGGCTGAGAGCCTACGTTGCAACGTTTATACCGATACACACGAATGCGGAACCGAGTGAAATACTATGTGCCTATTTATTATTGATATTGTTTGGAATTGGTTATGCATGCGAAGGTGTTAATGAGATAATGAATGTTTACAACCGAGTGAATTACTCTGTGTGTATTAACTATTGACATTGTTTGGAATTGATCAGGCAGGTGGCAACATTATTGAAAGGATGAATGTATATAACCGAGTGAATAATCTGTGTTTATATTGCTACTGATGTTGTGTAGAATTAATTATGCATGTGATGGTGTTAATGAGATGATATATATATATACTCATGACCGAGTGCACTATTCCGTGTGCATATGCTATTAATGCTGATTGAAATTCCGTCCTATGAATGTATGTCATGTATTGGAGAGTTGTGTATATATAGCCGAGTGAGAATTGTGGAATCTGACTGATAAATGTTCAAAAGATGCATTCTAATTCACGGATCTTAATATCATGTTACCGATTGTTGTATGTTAATATTATTGAGTTGATGTGTGTAAAGGGCCGAGTGACAACTGATGGATTCCGATCGGTAAGGATCTTGTGTGTGTTCTGGCTGATTGGTATTGCCCTGACTATGATTGTTACCATGTATAATTATGCGTATATATATATATTGTTGTATAAATGTGAGGTAACCTGAGTCAATATCTATCATTTAAAATTTAAGATACTCACCCCTGTTGTGGCAATTTCCAGTGAATATCTCTCGTAATGAGGATGGGAGGAGAAGCTGAAATGCTGGGTGAAGTGCTGATGCACTATGGAATTTTACGACTGTGCATATGCTGTATAAAGTGTTTTGAGTTAAGCCTTGGCCGGCTCGTATTTTATTGTTAGACTTTTAAGAAGAGTTGAATCCCTTGGAATGGGAACATGATAGTGTGGTTGTAAAATTGTGATTTACACTTTTATATATATATGCCTATGTTTATGCCATGTTGCATGTCTATCTTATGCTGTGAAATGCCTGGATAATCTTTATGTATATGCGATCCCCGAGTGTGTAGGAAATAACATAACTTAACATGAAGGAAGCCAACCTATGACCTAGAGGGTGAGTTTGTGACTCTGTCACCGAGTGGGAAGGTTCAGACGTTCTGAGTGAGTGAAATCAGATAGCTCCGAGTAGGAATTGTCGTAGAAGACTGCCCCTATCGACGAGTTGTTAGGATTCAGAGTTGAGAGTCTAGAGATGCTTTCCGGGTGACAACTACTAGGATTTCTCCCGAGCGTAGGATAATCAATAAACCCCGGGTGAGAATCCATCGAGTGAAGGTTTTTTCGACTGGAGAGTGACACCTTAGACTCTAATGGGCCCCACTGTAGTAAGTGGTTGGTAACAAAAGAATCTGAGTGAGTCTCAACTTAGTAGAATGTTTAGAGCAGGAAGATTATAGCTGCCGAGTGAAAACCAGGTGAAATACCCCGAGTGACAAAAAGGGCGCTAAGGTTGTTCCGAGTGAGGAGTCCTCATAGGTTCTGAGTGAATTAGGCGCTGGAATCCGAGTGCGGAAATGCCGAGTGTAATGAGCGAATACCGAGAGGAGCTTTCGCTTGAGCGAGTACATGTTGCTGCGTGGTTCGCCTACGCGATTTCCCCTTCTCCCGCTGTCAGCTCCCTGGATCGGTATTATCTCTCTTCTTCTTCTTCTTCTTCTTCTTCTTCTTCTTCTTCTTCTTCTTCTTCTTCTTCTTCTTCTTCTTCTTCTTCTTCTCTCATTTCCTTGTGCCGAGGCATTCTGATCTTCTTTTTCTTGTGGACAAAAAAAAAATTTTTTTTACCGTCTATGATTCATTAAATTAGGGTGTTACACACTAAATGATTATGTGGTGGTATTGATGAAAGACAAATAAATGTTAATGATGATTTATGATGTTGTGATGCCATTGTGGTTGATTGCAAGTATTATCTTACATATACGATATTGATACATAAATGAAAGATGTCAAAATTAAATGCCACATATAAAACTTGAAACAATGGATAAGAAACCAACAATGATGATAAAATCCATTAAGATGTGTATGGTGGTGTTGGTGATTATGATGATGATGATGATTGATGAGTGGCATTTAGGATGCACAGTGTGAGAAATGCATTTGATTTGCATTGCATTGCATCCATGGCATATCATACGCTGTCGGTAAGGAATATTAGAGGGTTCCCCCAGTTGGCCCAGTGGGAGGGCGGATGAGTGCATGAGCATTCTTGTTGTTTCCCCTGTGACTCGGTGTGTGAGTCACGAAGCTGCCCTTAGTTTGGTGATGAGGCACCCTATGTGGCCGGCCCAGTGGGCGGGTGGCTCTGTGATGAGCAAATAGCTCGATTTCTGACGGGGCATGGCTCTCGCAATGTGTGTTCGGGAAGGGCCTGTAGCACTTTTGGCAGTTGAGGCCATGTTGTTGATCCGCAAGTCACGGGGTAACTAGTGCTACAGATGGGCGATAATAGTTTGGTACCAATAAAAGATGTTGATATGTATGCATGCTTTGAGATATGTGTACACATTTTTCTACTGCGGTAGGGGCATAGTAGCACACCTATGCTTGACCCACAACTTGGTGTTTATTCCCACAGTCGGATCCGCATTTGTTGTCTATTCCATTGTGCATATGCATTAGCCATAAGAGCATTTGCATATAGCATGGAGATATGCCAGGTGATTTTGATGATTGAGATTGTGGTATGGTGTTGATGAGATGGGTAATTAAGTACCTAAAAGTCCACATAAAATTGATAAATGATATAATTACCATGAAACAATATTGAATATGACGATGTGTATGTTATGGCCCAATGTAATGAAGGGTATAATTATTTATGATTGATGATAATGATGTTGGCCTATAGTGGCTTTGAGAAAAGACCTGAATGGTCGATATTGATGATGTTGGCCCGTTATGGCGTTGAAATTGATGTGCATATGCTTGCTTTGCTATGACTTGATTAAAGAATATGAAATGTGAATATATTATTGAAATAATAATTTATGATGATCATTGATGTGTTTAGCAAAGCATACATGATGTTGATATGCATATGCACACAATTTCAATCATATTCATATCGTCATTTGAAATGTATAACTCACTCTCCCATGTGGTCTACTTTTTAGTATTAATGCAGGAATATCATGGGATGAAGATATTTTAAAAGTAAAGCTTTGGTGAAGGTAAATAGTGGTAATGGAATGCCTTGGCCGGAAGTGGTTGTAAATTATTTCATTGTGAATAACATGTATATAATGATCTGATGACTATTAATATTGGTGGATGTATTGTGAATAATGTATAAGTGTTAATGATATATGACTTTGAGGTTGAATTTAATATGGTCATTTATGGAATGTGAATATTGGAGATGTATGCTATATGACCATATATATATATACATATTCTAGGCATTGCATGTTTATGACTTATGTGTAAGGTTGATTGTGGCCTATATGGTTTAGGTTATGTATTTGCATGCTTTGTCGAGCCTTTTCCCATATCTTCATATATGAGACTAGGCGTGTGCCTGGTATACACATTCTTTCCGTTGTAAACTCTGTTATTTTGTATACCATTATGGGCAAACTATTTAGCAATCCAGTATAAACTTGTTTAATCTTACCCTTTGGTTTTCTGTTGTTCGAGTCTTGATGTAGTCGTGGTGGTGTTTTTGGAATTTTTTCAGACACAAAAAATTTACTTGTATTTTTATTGTTTAATTATTTAGATTACATCGGGATTCAAGTCCAGAAAATCAGGGTGTTACAAATACTCCTACAATTTTCATGGATTACATGAATTGTATTTTCCATGATTATCTTGATCAATTTGTGGTGGTGTTTATCGATGACATTCTTGTCTATTCTAATAGCCATGAAGAACATGAAAGGCATCTTTGCCTTGTTCTGAATATTCTTCGCAAGAAAGAGTTGTATGAAAAACTTTCTAAGTGTGAGTTTTGGTTGTCTGAGGTCCAATTTATCAGACATGTTATTTCTAAAGATGGTGTTGCAGTTGATCCCTCAAAAATTGAAGTCGTGATGGCTTGGGAAAGACCAATGTCTGTGACCGAAATAAGAAGTTTTCTTGGTCTTGCTGGTTATTATCAGAGATTTATTGAAGGTTTCTCCCGTCTGGCTTTGCCATTGACAAAACTGACTCGTAAGAATCAATTGTTTATGTAGAACCTCGATTACGAGAAAAGTTTCAAGAGTTGAAAGTAAGACTCACTTCCTCTCTAGTGTTGGCTTTACCAATTTACTGGATGAATTTGTGGTGTATTGCAATGCTTCTAAGCTTAGTCTTGGTTGTGTGCTACTGCAGAATAAGCGTGTGATAGCCTATGCATTAAGACAGTTCCGACTGCATGAGGTTAACTACCCCACACATGATCTTGAATTGATGGTGGTTGGATTTGCTTTGAAATTATGGCGACATTATTTGTATGGTTCTAAACTCGTGGTCTTTGTTGATCATAAAAGCCTCAAATATTTGTTTGATCGAAAATAGCTTAATATGCGTCAACGAAAATGGATGGAATTTTTGAAGGATTATGAGTTTGATTTGAGATACCATCTAGGAAAAACGAATGTGGTTGCTAATGCTTTGAGTCAGAAATTATTACATGTATCTGCTATGATGGTGAAAGAGATGGAATTAATTGAACAATTCAAAAATTTGAATGTTGGTGTAGAGGTTTATACCACAAAGAAGATTTCTCTTAAGGCATTGAAGATTGCAAATGTATTCCTTGAATGGTTAAAGACGCAACAACTGAATGATGAATATTTGATAGAGATGAAAGAATCTCAAACTAATGGAAAGAATTTGTTTTTATCAGAAGGTTTCGATGGTATTTAGCATGTGAAAGACTATATTTATGTCCCATCTATTAATGATATGAGAAGAAATGGCTTAGAAGAAGCTCATAAAAGTGTATTTACTATACACCCTGGTGCTACTAAGATGTATTAGGATTTAAAGAAGAATTTTTGGTGGCCTGGTATGAAGCGAGATGTGGCTAACTATGTTGCTGCTTGCATTGTCTGTCAGAAGGCTAAGGTTAAACATTAGAAGCCATCTGGTGTGCTTAGACCTCTTGATATCCCTGTTTGGAAATGGGATGACATTGCTATAGATTTTGTTTCTGGATTGCCCAAAACACGTGCTGAAAACGATGCAACATAGGTAATTGTTGATAGGTTGACAAAGTGTGCTCACTTTTTACCCATGAATATGAAGAGTCCATTGGAGAAATTGACACAATTGTACATTAAGGAGATTGTTAGGCTACATGTTATGCCTTTGAGTATTGTGTCTGATCGCGACCCACAGTTCACTTCCCGATTTTGGGGAAGCTTGCATAAAGAACTAGGTTCTAAGCTCAAGCTTAGTTTGGCTTATCATCCGTAAACAGATGGACAATCCGAGTGAACTATTCAAGCCTAGAGGACTTGTTGAGAGCTTATGTTTTGGAGCATGGAGGTTGTTGGGAAAGATTCCTACCATTGATTGAATTCACATACAACAATAGCTATCATAGTACTATTGGTATGGCTCTATATGAAGCATTGTATGCTCAAAAATGCAGAACTCCATTGTGTTGGCTTGAAACTGGTGAAAACTTGGCTTTAGGGCCGGAGTTGATTACGAAAACCGATGAATAAATTAAGATGATACAAGAGAAAATGGAAGTTTCCCAAGATTGTTAGAAAAGCTACTATAATAAAAGGCGAAAGCCATTTGAATTTCAAGTTGGCGATTGTGTGTTCTTGAAAGTGTTGAGAGATAAGGGCATTGGAAGAGCCTTGAAGAGCAAGAAATCTAAAATTTATTGGACCATTTGAGATCCTTGAAAGGATTGGTGAGTTGCCATATAGGATTGCCCTTCCTCCACATTTATCCAATTTACACGATGTATTCCATGTATCTTAATTGTGAAAGTATGTGTATGATCCTATGCATATGGTTGCCATGGATGATTTTGAAATCAGGGAGAATTTATCTATTCCTCTAGTGTCCGCTATTATCGTGGAATGTTCTATCAAGAAATTACATAACAAACTGATTCCCTTGGTAAAAGTATGTTGGAAGCATGGAGATGTGATTACAACCACTTGGGAGCGTAAGGATGATATGCGTGAACAACATCCTGAGATATTTGAATCAGGTTGGTAAATTTTAGGGACAAAATTTCTTTTAAGGTGAGGTGGATTGTAACATTCCAAAAATTTAATAGCAATATATTTAATTGAAAGCAATAAATAGCAAATAATTTCACATGAGCTAATTAACATCCTAGGAGGTGGGAAATAATTAAATTGAGAATTTTTATGACTAACTAAATTTTATTGTGGCTTAAAGAGTTGGGAATTATGCCCGATTAGAATACGGGTGTCAAACCAAGTATCTTCGATTTGGGAGTTGTTGGTTAGGGTGATTGAGAATAATATTGGGAATCCAAATATATCTTCGCAATAATTTTTAGATAAAGTATTGGGCCTGAATGAGGATCCTACTTGTGGTAAAACGGAGAAATCATTAAGTGAGAGCCAAAATATAAAACTAAAACCTCTCTTTTCTCTCTACTCTCATGTTCACTCTCCCTTATAAACCCAAACACTCTTTTCTCTTCTTCTTCTCTTCATTTCTTCTTCTTCCTCTCAAAACCCACAAGGTGTGTGTGCTCATTGCTTCCACTCTCATTTTCATTTTCTTTCACAAGCAAGAAGAAGATTGTGTGGTTTGAAGCTCTCATTTTTCCTTGCATTTTCGTCACCCTCTCCTTTTCCTTGGAGCTCAAATTCATTTGGCTTGAGGTAAATTTCCCTCACCATTTTTTTCTTGAGCTCTAGCCCTAGATAATGGGGTATTATGGTTTGTGAGAGTGTTGCATGTAAGGGTATCATTAATGGGAGTCATTAATAATAGAAACCCTAAGGTGGGGTGTATTAATGCAAGTCTTATAAGGGTACATGGTGGTACACAAAAATGGTGATGCATGATATAGGAAATGATGGGTATAAATGGTGGTTGTTGGGTTTTGATGAAACCCTAACCTTGAATTTGGGGGAAGTGGAAATATGAGTGTAAGAGCATTTCTTAATGATGGGTGAGTGACATTAATGGTTGGAGATGGCATTAATGATTGTAAAAGGGACATGCATATGGAAACCTATTAATGGGTGTGGTTTCAAAATGCATAGTAATGAATATGAGCACTAACCCATGATGGTTATGGTGGGTTCAATGAAGTAAAAGTGATTTAAGACTTAAAATGGTATAAACACAAAGTGGTTAACTAAGAACATTTAAATATTGGTGGTTGAGATAGGAAATAATTATATGCTATATTATATGATGTAGGAACCGACCCCATCGGTGAAGCGGAATCCTCGGACCACGTTGAGTACTACTTCTCTTGAGGTAGGAGGGGGTAACATTACTTAAATGCATGATTTCATCCATTGTTAATATATATATATATATATACATGTATGGGTGTGATCCCTTGTTTGGTTTGGATGAATGATTGAGTGCTATGTGTGATTTGGAATGCAATCAGAATATTTTGTGTGGTGTGGTGATTACTTGGGATGATACTTTGATGACAATCGATATATGACTGGTGAAATGTCGAGTTTGATGTCATAACTGTGCTTAGATTGGTTTTAATATATAAATATCCCATAATAATGTGTGTGGAAGAAATTAATGAACCATGATTACCATTAACAATTGATGTGAATGGAATCTAATGATAATTGATGATTGAGAATGATAAGGATGTTGAAATCCACTAAGCGATAGTGGTGAGTTGATAATTATGGAGAGGCATTAGGATGCATAGTGTAAGAAATGCATTGATTGGCATTTGCATCCATAGCATATCATACGCTGTCTATGTGGAATGTTAGGGGTTCCAATAGGCGGGCCCAGTAGAAGGGTGACCCACTATACAGGTAAAATTGTATTGTTCCCTAGTGATCCAACAGATCACAAAGCTGTCCCTAGTTTGGTGACGAGGCACCCTATATGGCGGCCTAGTGGGTGGGCAGCTCTATGATGAGCGAGTACCCTCAGTGTTTCTAATGGGAAATGACTCTCTTGATGTGTGTTCGGAAGGGACCCGTTGTTAACCCCCATGTTACTATTAGTTTATTAATTAGCAAGCGCACCAATCGTTTGTAGTTTTCAAATTTAGATATCGTTCCACTGGGATTGAAAGTCCAGTAATTTACAGTAATTTCTTATTTACTATGGTAAATTTATCAAAGATTATTAACAAAAGAATAATTTATAAACAATTTATACAATATTCGCAGGATTTGATGGTTGATTTGTTCATAAGGTAAAAAGATGGAAAAGATAAAATCTAACTATAAAATTGAGATGTAATTCAGAATAATTCAGATACTTGAGGTAAGAACACAAATTAACAAATTATGTTGGAATTAGGATCCTCGCACTAAAATATAATGAAATAATTACAAACATACAGACTTAATCATCAAGTTCATGTTATTGCAGCTTAAAGTCATTATAACCGATTCGTCGTGATATAAATTCTAAGTATTTATCGTAAAGTCCGATCCCTCGTGAGCTTTCTCAAATAAAAACTTGCATTAAGTCCTGGCCTTATGGCAACAATAATTACCAATTCTATCCCTAGTAATTGGCATATTAAGGGTATTTCAACTTTTTACTTTCATTAAAATAGATTTTAATTCGGCATGAAGAATCATTCTCCCGTTTGACATTCATACTAATAAAACAAGTTTTAATACACATGAAAATCATTCTCCCGTTTAATGTTCATATTAATAAAGAGTTGAAATACTAACATGTACTTAAATCATAAATATGTAGAGGTCATAATCACAACATCATATAATAGATTGATTCACCAAATTCCAACATAAACAGATTAGTTACATATGGTGAAAGTAAAAACAACACTTACAGAGGTTCACATTACGAAGGCGATGGAGATTTCACAATACAAGGATCACAATACCACACAACATTCTCAAGTATCTAGAAAACTATTCTAGAACCACAAACTCACAAAAAAATACTCAAACACGAGTGTATAAGAGAGGAAAAGAGCTCAGAAGAGTGGAATGGTATGCTGGATGTGTGGAGAATGGCCCTATTTATAGGGCTGAGGAACGGTCCTGACGCTATGCGCCAGCCTGACGCTACACGTCAGGTTCCTGAGTCAGCCCCTATTAAGCTTGTGATTAAGTGGCCATGATTGGTTTAATTATTTAATTAAAGTGGCTAGACAGGTGTAGCCTTGTCTCCCAATTCGGCTTGGACATTAGCTGTTGGTGGATTGGCCAATAATGGGTCAATTGGCTTAGTGTTTGTCCAGATGGAAATGGAGTCCACGTAGCTCTGACGCTACGCGTGGCGTCAGCATCAGAAATCCCCACGCTACGCGTGGTGTTGATGCTATGCATCAGCTTGTCGGTTCTTCAATTTTTCTCTTGAATTTCTTTACTTTTTCACTGTAAAACTAGAGAAAATTGATCAAGGGCAGATTATTTTCAATAACATCCATTTATTGAATTTAAAACCTAAATTTCTAATAATTTAAACAAATTTTCATTCTTTTTACAAAATTTTTATTAAGGATTTTATTGTAAATTTGAGGACTAATAAACCCAACTTGAGACATTGCTCATCCTCGAGCAAGAGAGAAAATAAAAATAAAATTTGAAATCAAATTTTTAAGTTAGTCTGAGAATTTATCACAAAAATTAATTTCATAATTTACCATTTAAAATAACCAAAACTAGATATCTTATGTAATAAAGGTTTAATGACAAAAATCTTTACAATGTCTTATTAACACATCAAGCATAATTTCAGGCTTACCTCACAAGTGTTTATCTCTGTGCAAAAGGTAACCTGTTTCACTCAATCGATCATAAAATCAAACAAATTTAACTTTGATTTTCATCTAATTAATGGTTAATCATACAAAGTTAATTCAAGAATCACAAGGTCTTTTCAAGGGTTGTAATGAGGCTTGGCTTACAAGACATTATGGTTTTTCTCAGAATTCAAAAACTTGAAATCATAAAAGAGCATTTTATAATTTTTAGGCTTTTTCTTGGCCCAAATCTTATTTCCCTTATTGATGATAAATACCCCCAACTTGATTCTTTTCACTATTTTTGATTTGCATATATTTATTTTTATTTATATGCACAATTTTTTTGATTTTTCTTGAAAAGAATGAAGTTGTTAATTTTCACTCCTTATTTTTGTAAGAACGCTCAAAATATTCTTTCCATTTTGATCAATTGCTCTTTTAATCAATCAAGTAAAGGGAATGGTTAAAATTTGATAAAGGTTAAGGGTACCAATGAAATTATTTTTCAGGCTCAAAGTGGCTTTCAAATGATAAAAATAATTTTACGTGGTAAGCTTTTTGGCCCAAGGTTTCTTTTACCAAAAATGTGCCTTAATCATTTTTTTGAATTCTCTGTACAACAACACAAATCACAGATTAAAGCAAAATCAATTCAAATGACGTTATGTCGAAACCCTCAAGTGTTTAAAAGATCTCTCAGCTCACCGGGTTATCAAAATTAGCTTGATAGTTAATAAAATTATTGGAATTAAATTTATCAAAATCCCTTAATTACAAAAGGCATCAATAATTGATTTTAAAAATGATTTTATTATGTAAAAACCTTAAGTGTATAAATTTCTTTATTTTCAAAAATTTGATTTATTTATTTAAAAGATAAAATTTATTTTTTATTTTTGATTTAAAGAAAATATGTAAAAACAAAACATACCACATAAAAGACAAACTAAAATATAATCCACAATATAAAAATAATCCAAATGTAAATATCAATATAAACTAAAATGTATGTAAAGAAATGTGAGATAACACCAATCAATCCTCCATATGATCATCCTCATCATCCCCTTCCTCATCTGCATCACCCTCGGAATCAGCATGTGCTCCAGACGGTCCATCAGCCTCAGGATATGTAGGTAGATCACCGGGCCAAGCTACATGAGCTGCAAACTCGGCTGGTGTAACATAAGGTGCTCATTCTCCCTGAATCTTGTACCGATAAAAAGAATCATGAAGATGCATATAAGCTCTATGTGTAGCAGCCATCATCTGCATTATATACTAATGCTCTAGGGTCATCCTAGCAAATCCCTTAGTAATAGCATCAGTAGATGGTGGCTGAACTAGTGGTCTCCTCTGTCTCTATCAGGGCTGAGCCTTCTGCTCCAGAGGTGGAAGCTCGCACTGTTGGACGAAGTAATCTCTATTTACTGAGACCTTGGGGACTCTTCTTGAAGAACTAGTAAACTCTGGTGATGGTACAACAACTCCTTGCCTCCTCAGCAAGGCAGAAATGATGAGAGGAAAGGGAATAGGACAGTTCACCTTATACCCTAAGGCATAAAGGTGAATCTGCTCAGATATCAGCTCGACAATGTCAATAGTGTGGCCCTGAAGGATGGAGTAAAGAAGGCAGCAACGATCAACTGGAATAAAAGAAAGATGGGTCTTGAGGAGGTTTGATGGAGTCCTTCCAATCTTACTCAGGTTGAAGAAGATTCCATCTTTGCTCAGGGAATGAGCAACCTGATCCAGGAAATATCCTAGATCACCATCCTTAGTAGCAACCTTGTTTCTGTTTTCCTTCCAAAAACAAGTGTCACTCTTGGGTGTAGGCTCCCAAGGATTACCCAGTAGGGCACTAATGGTGTCACTGTCGTAGGTGATGTGCCGACCCCTCACCCATCTTGTCTTCTGTTGACTGATACTCGGTGCATCCTGTCGAGTTCTGAAGGCGTTAGCATAAAATTCTATCACTAAGATGGGATCCCCCTTAATAGGTAGGGAAAACAGGGGTCTCCATCTCCTCCTCTGGATCTCATCCTGCCGCTCAGGATAATCTCCAACATTCAGATCCAGAACTCTCTCCCAAATCAACCTCTGGCCCTTTATCTGGTGAAATCTGGCCCATTTCACATCAATGCGAAATCTAGTGGGATCTTTAGGTCCCAGCTGCTCCTCACTCTAAAGATCTAGATCCTCAGAGGTGGTATCAGTGTCCGTGGTCCTTCTTTGTCTCTTTGGACCAGTAATGGGGATAGATTTTTTTGGTGCCATCTGCAAAAAGAAATTTTAAAAATTAAACACACATCAAAATACTTTTGATTTTTATATTTTAACAAAATAAAACATGAAAAACATCATAAATTAACATTCATATTTTTGGTTTTTATATTCTATGCAAAACAATAAAAATTCATGCAAAACTTACACAACATAAAATTTTATTTATAACAAGATATTTACACATTATCAAAACAACATATTTTTTTGAATTTTTATAAAAATTAAACATGCATATTTTTGGATTTTTAGTATAACATACAATAAAATTCACAAATCTTGCAAATTATAAAACACAAATATATACAAAATTTAACAAATTTATTTATTTATTTTTATGCAAGAAAGTATAACAAACATACAATTTAAGAAATTTTATTAATTTAAAAAGAAAAACAAACAACAAACAACAAAAATTAAATGGGACAGAATTATTAAAAACAGAAAATTAAAATATACATTCAATAGAAAAATAAAACACAAAATTAACAAAATTCAAAAACAGAGACTGACGCTACGCGTGGGTGGGACGCTACGCGTCAGCCTGTTCTACCCATGCTACGCGTTAGTGGGACGCTATGCGTGGGGTTACAGTTCATACCTCATGCTACGCGTCAGTGGGATGCTACGCGTGAGATACGTAGTTTCAAACACAAAAATAGGGGTTGTGCAACAACAACCCCCCTAAACTACATTCAATCAAAACCTTCCCTAATTCTAACAGCAAACAAATCCTAATGGTTTTCTAATCCTAATCCTAACCACATGCATTCTAAAAAATCAAAAATAAAAAGCAAATAAAGAGAGGGAGAAGATTACTTACTTGGAATCCTTGCAATTTTAAGAAAATGAAGAGGATTGAAGGGTTGAGAGAAAAGAAGGTTTTGGAATTTTTAGGGTTTCTGAAAAGTGGAATGTGGAGGCAGAATTAGGTTTTTAAAGTTTTGGTTTTGGGCCTCTGTTTCAGGGGTCCAATTTAAAAACTGAACGAGAATCCTGACGCTATGTGTCAGGTTGAAAATTTAGAACCCACGCTACGCGTCAGTGTGGCGCTACGCGTGGGCTTCTGTTTTTCATTTTTCAAAAATTTAATTTTCAAAAACCCTTTTTTTTAAATTTCAAACCCTTTTTATTTCAAAATCATAATTCTAATTAAAATTTGAAAACTATTTTTTAATAGATATATATTTAAAATAAATTAACAGGAAAAGGAAATAATGGGTTGTCTCCCATTGAGCTCTTAATTTACTGTCTCTAGCTTGACATCCTACACATCACAAATCAATCAGATAACAAATGGTAGTGAGTCTGTTGATCTCACCACCCAGATATGGTTTCAATCTTTGCCCATTAACCATCCAACTTCTTTTTGAAGTAGGATCTTCAATTTCAACTGCTCCATAAGATTTAACTTCCTTAATTACAAAAGGGCCTGACCATTTAGATTTCAATTTACTAGGAAACAGTCTTAATCTTGAATTAAACAATAAAACTTGCTGACCTGGTATGAAGTGTCTATTTTTAATTTTCTTGTCATAGTAAGCTTTCACCTTATTCTTGTAATTTCTAGATGTCTCATAAGCATTGTTTCTCATTTCTTCTAACTCAAATAACTGTAACTTTCTTTTGTCAGCTACTGCATTTGGATCAAAGTTGAGAAATTTTAAAGCCCAATATACTTTATGTTCCATCTCTACTGGAAGATGACAAGCTTTTCCATAGACTATTTGGAAAGCAGAAAGGCCAATTAGAGTTTTATATGCAGTTCTATATGCCCAGAGTGCATCATCAAGCTTTTGTGACCAATCTTTTTTGGAGGAAGACACAGTCTTTTCCAAAAAAAAATTTACTTTACGATTTGAAATCTCAGCTTGTCCATTGGTTTATGGATGATATGATGTGGCCACTTTATGTCTTACGCCATAGTGTTGTAACACTTTCTGAAGAACTTTGTTACAAAAATATGATCCTCCATCACTGATCAAAGTTCTTGGTGTTCCAAACCTGCAGAAAATATTTTTCTTCAAGAAATTCACTACAATTTTGGTGTCAGTATTAGGTGAACCAATTGCTTCTACCCATTTTGAAACATAATCGACTGCCAAAAGAATGTATTGATTAAATTGAGAGTAAGGAAAGGGTCCCATGAAATCAATACCCCAACAATCAAATACCTCAACCTCCTGAATGTTTGTGAGAGGCATTTCTTGTCTTTTATTAACATTACCTGTTCTTTGGCAGTTATCGCAAGCTTGCACAAATTAGTGATAATCCTTAAAAATGGAGGGCCAATACAAACCTGATTGAAGAATTTTTGCAGCAGTTCTTTCTCTATTAAAATGTCCTCCATAAGGAGATTTGTGACAATGCCACAACACATCTTTCTTTTCCCAATCGGGTACACAATGACGTAACAAATTATCCACACCAATTTTGAATAGATGAGGGTCATCCCAAACAAAGTATTTTGAATCTTTGAAATTTTTTTTCTTTGCTGCCAAGTTAAATCATTTGGAAGAATTCCTGCTGCTTTAAAACTGGACATATCAGCAAACCATGACTATTTTGTTATTTCAAAAAGTTTTTCATCAGGAAATTCTTCCAAGATGTCTTTTTCTTTGGCAGTGACCTCATCATTCATCAATCTAGAAAGATGGTCAGCGACCATATATTCACTACCCTTTTTATCTTTGATTTCAAGATCATATTTGAAGGAGCAAAATCCATCGGATTAACCGAGGTTTAGAATCAGTTTTAGTCAAAAGGTACTTGATTGCAGCATGATCAGTGAAAACAATTATTTTTGATCCAATCAAGTATGATCTGAATTTTTCTAAGGCATACACTATGGCTAGTAATTCCTTTTCAGTAGTTGCATAATTTATTTGATTTTCATTTAAAACTTTACTAGCATAGTGTATAACCCTAAAAACTTTTTCATATCTTTGACCTAAAACTGCTCCTATAGCATAATCACTTGCATCGCACATAAGTTCAAAGGGTAAGTTCCAATTAGGAACAACAATTACAGGGGCAGAAACCAATTTTTCTTTCAAGGAATTAAAAGCTTTAAAACATGCTTCATCAAACTTGAATTCAACATCTTTATTTAGAAGATTTGTTAAAGGTTTAACAATTTTTGAAAATTTTTGAATAAATCTTCTAGAATCCAGCATGTCCTAAAAAACTTCTAATACCTTTCACATTTATAGGGGGTGGGAGTTTACAGATTACCTCTATTTTGGCTTGGTCCACTTCAATACCTTTAGAAGAAATTTTGTGACCAAGTACAATTCCTTCCTTCACCATGAAGTGACTTTTCTCCTAATTGAGCACCAAATTTGTTTCAATACACCACTTCAGTACAGTGTCTAGATTGGTTAGACATGATTTAAATGAATTTCCAAAGACTGAAAAATCATCCATGAAAATCTCAATGCTCTTTTCAATTAGATCTACAAAAATAGCAAACATGCATCTTTGAAAAGTAGCAGGTGCATTACATAATCCAAATGGCATCTTCCTATAAGCAAATATACCAAAGGGACATGTAAAAGCAGTCTTTTCCTGATCAAGAGGGTTAACAGCAATTTGATTATATCCAGAATATCCATCAAGAAAGCAATAGTAAGCCTGTCCAGACAATCTTTCAAGCATTTGATCCATAAAAGGAAGTGGAAAATGATCTTTTCTTGTTGTTTGATTTAATTTTTTATAATCAATACACATTCTCTAACTAGTGACAGTTCTTGTTGGGATTAATTCATTTTTATCATTAACAATTACTGTATACACCTTTTTTTGGAACAACTTGTACAGGACTTACCCATGCACTATCAGAAATAGGATAGATAATACCTGCTTTCAGCAATTTCAAAGCCTCCTTCTTGGTTACCTCTTTCATGGTTGGATTGAGGCATCTTTGGGATTGAGCAACAGGTTTAAAATTATCTTCCAACAAAATTTTATGCATGCAATATGATGGGTTTATACCATTCAGATCTTTAAGTGTCTATCCAATTGCTTCTTAATTCCTTTTCAAGACTTCAACCAGTTTTTCTTCTTCTGCTTCACTTAACAAATTACTAATAATCACTGGTTTTAAATTACCTTCTTTCAAAAAGATATACTTTAAGTTGGAAGGTAGCACTTTTAATTCAGGCCTCTTGATTTCTTTAACAGGTACTTCTTGGATTTCTTTAATTTTTCTTGATTTAAGGGAAATTTATTTCCCTTGATCAAGATCTTTAAGATACTTGTCTACCTGTTTTTCTTCTTCTTCACTGAAACATTCCACAGAGTTAGTTAATAACTTATTTAAAGGGTTAAAAATTGACATACGTGTGGATACGGAAAAGCAAACTTCGTTGAGAACATCCACCTTGAAACAGTCTTGCTTTGAATTGGGATGTTTCATGGCTTTGAAAACATCATAGTTCACTTCTTCATCGTGTACTCTTACTGCCATCTTCCTATTATCTACGTCAATGAGCACTCTAGTTGTCTTCATGAATGGTCTTCCTAGGATCAGGGGCACTTCAATATCTTCTTCCATGTCTAAAACCACAAAGTCAACAGGGAAGTAGAACTTGTCAACTTTCACAAGTACATCTTCCACAATACCATAAGGTCTTTTGATTGATCTATTATCTAATTGCAGAGTCATCTTTGTTCTTTGAGGATCAAGGTCATGAATTCGCTTTATCATACTTAGAGGCATTAAATTAATGCTAGTCCGTAAGTCTAACAAGGCTTTCCCAATATTCACTCCTCCAATCGAGACAGGAATAGTGAAACTTCCAAGGTCTTTCGACTTTTCTGGCATGTTATATTGCAAAATAGCACTGCAACATGCTTCAAGTTCAACAATTTCCTCATCATACCTCCTTTTTTTGGTAAGAAATTCTTTCATAAACTTTGCATATGTTGGCATTTGTTCCAATGCCTCAGAAAATGGAATGTTTATGTGTAATTGCTGAAAGATTTCAAGGAATCTTTTGTATTCCTTTTTCTTATCCTTCTTTGATGGTGCATGTGGATAAGGTAAATCTTTAACTGGAGGTGTTTGACCCAAATACTGATTTTTTTGTTTTTTATTTTTTTGTTTTTGTTTTTCATCATTTTTTTCTTCTTTCTCTTTTTTCTCTTCTTCTTCTTTCTTCTCTTCTTTTTCATTTTCTTTTTTCTTTTCTTCTTCTTTTTCTTCTTTTTCTTTTTCTTTCTTTTTTTTTCTCTTCTTCTTTACAATCATTTCCTACAACTTTACCACTTCTTGTAAAAATAGCATTATATTGTTCTCTTGGATTTTGAGTGTTTGCAGAAAAACCAGAGCTTTTCATGCCAGCTACTTCTTTTGCTAACTGCCCCAATTGCATATTCGACGCTTTACGTGTAGCTTTATTTGTTTGTATGTATTGTAGCAATTGTTGGATAGACTCCTCTATCCTAGTTAGCCTTGTTGTTTGACCAGATTATGGTTGTTGTTTGAATTGATTGTTGGTAGGTCTATTGGAAGGTCCAACATCTTGTTTCCAGCCAATATTCTGATTTTGCCAACCCTGTGGGTAATTGTTAGGAAAAGAATTACCAAGATTGATAGGAAAATTACCTAAGTGTATTCTTTAATAAATCAAATAATTGGCTTGTTCTTGTTCATTTCCATCAGGGGCATAATAACCACATGGTTGTTCACCCATGCAATGCATACATTATTTCAATTGAGCAGGAGGTGGTGGTGATACTTGAGCAATTTGAAGTTTTTCTAATTGTTTGCTTATTGCTTCCATTTGTCGTGTCAATAATTTTTGCTGAGCTAAAACTCCATCATTTACTCCCAACTCAAGCATACCTGGCTTCCTTGATGTACTACCTCTTTCATGCTTGGCTTGACGGTCACTGGTTGACATGGACTCCATAATTGATATTGCATCTTCAACAGTTTTATTCATTAAAGAACCACCTGCACATGCATCTAACATCATCTTGAACAGAGGTAATAAACCATGATAAACAATTCTTACCCTCCCAGCATCATCCAAATTATGGTTTGGACATTTTCTAAGAAGTGCTTTAAATCTTTCCCATGCTTCACCAAGTGATTCATCATGATTTTGTGAAAAAGAATGTATGGCTGTCATCGCTTCAAAATATTTTGAAGGTGAATAAAATCTTCCCAAAAATTTTGTTTCAACATCGGAACAGTTTGCAAAACTACCGGGTGGACAAGATTTAAACCATTCTTTAGCTTTCCCAATCAAAGAAAAAGGAAACAATCTCATGTAAATAGATTCTTCTTGATTGGGTTCAAAACCAATTGTGCTACATAACTCATAAAAAAATGGTTAAGTGTTCATAAGGTTCTCCATTATTTAAACCAACAAATTGATTATTTTGAATAATGTTTAAAGTAGCTGGTTTAATTTCTACAGCAGCAATAGGTCCTTGATACATCCCTAAAACACGGGGTGGTCCATTAATAGCAGCAAACTGTCCCAATGTTCTTCTTTCAGCAGCCATATTAGAATTTTCAAATTTTTCAAAAGAAGATTAAGTCGAAGAAGAAGTTTTTGTTTTTTTAGATTTTAATGCTTTAAGTTTCTTTACAAACTTCTTGATCTTAGGGTCAAAGAACACCTTTCTGCAGAAGATCGAGTTTGCATAAACACACTAAATAAAGAAAGTTAGTAGAACAAAATTAAGTAGAATGAATAAATGAATAAAATTGAAAAATTTTACTAAGGTAAAAAAATATTTTTACCATGGTAATTAAAAATTTACTGTTTTACTGAATCAATTCAATCCCCGGTGACGGTGCCAGAAAACTTGTTAACCCCCATGTTACTGTTGGTTTATTAATTGGCAAGCGCACCAATCGTTTGTAGTTTTCAAATTTAGATATCGTTCCACTGGGATTGAAAGTCTAGTAACTCACAGTAATTTCTTATTTACTATGGTAAATTTATCAAAGATTATTAACAAAAGAATAATTTATAAACAATTTATACAATATTCACAGGATTTGATGGTTGATTTGTTCATAAGGTAAAAAGATGGAAAAGATAAAATCTAACTATAAAATTGAGATGTAATTCAGATACTTGAGGTAAGAACACAGATTAACAAATTATGTTAGAATTAGGATCCTCGCACTAAAATATAATGAAATAATTACAAACGTACATACTTAATCATCAAGTTCATGTTAATGCAGCTTAAAGTCATTATAACTGATTCCTCGTGATATAAATTCTAAGTATTTATCGTAAATTCCGATCCCTCGTGAGCTTTCTCAAATAAAAACTTGCATTAAGTCCTGGCCTTATGACAATAATAATTACCAATTCTATCCCTAGTAATTGGCATATTAAGGGTATTTTAACTTTTTACTTTCATTAAAATAGATTTTAATTCGGCATGAATAATCATTCTCCCATTTGACATTCATACTAATAAAACAAGTTTTAATACACGTGAAAATCATTCTCCCGTTTAATGTTCATATTAATAAAGAGTTGAAATACTAACATGTACTTAAATCAAAAATATGTAGAGGTCATAATCACAACATCATATAATAGATTGATTCACCAAATTCCAACATAAACAGATTAGTTACATATGGTGAAAGTAAAAACAACACTTACAGAGGTTCACATTACGAAGGCGATGGAGATTTCACAATACAAGGATCACAATACCACACAACATTCTCAAGTATCTAGAAAACTATTCTAGAACCACAAACTCACAAAAGAAACACTCAAACACGAGTGTATAAGAGAGGAAAAGAGCTCAGAAGAGTGGAATGGGATGCTGGATGTGTGGAGAATGGCCCTATTTATAGGGCTGAGGAAGGGTCCTGACGCTACGCGCCAGCCTAACACTACGCATCAGGTTCCTGAGTCAACCCCCATTAAGCTCGTGATTAAATGGCCATGATTGGTTTAATTATTTAATTAAAGTGGTCAGACAGGTGTAGCCTTGTCTCCCAATTCGGCTTGGACATTAGCTGCTGGTGGATTGGCCAATAATGGGTCAATTGGCTGAATGCTTGTCTAGCTAGAAATGGAGTCCACATAGCTCTGACGGTACGTGTGGCTGGGATGCGTAGCGTCAGCATCAGAAATCCCCACACTACGCGTGGTGTTGATGCTACGCGTCAGCTTGTTAGTTCTTTAATTTTTCTCTTGAATTTCTTTACTTTTTCACTATTAAACTAGAGAAAATTGATCAAAGGTAGATTATTTTCAACAACATCCATTTATTGAATTTAAAACCTAAATTTCTAATAATTTAAACAAATTTTCATTCTTTTTACAAATTTTTTATTAAGGATTTTATTATAAATTTGAGGAGTAACACTCGTAGCACTTGTGGCAATTATAGCCATGTTGTTGCATGTGCTTGTCACGGGGTTACTAGTGCTACAAGGGGGCGATAACGGTTTGGTACTAGTGAAAGATGTTGTTATACATGTAAATGACGAGATAAGTGTACATATTTACTACTGCAGTAGGGGCATAGTAGCACACCTATGCTTGACCCGCGTATTTTATGATGTTATTCCCATAGTCGGATCCATATTTGATACTATGACATTTGTGCATATGCATTAGCTATAAGAGCATTTGCATATAGCCAAGGATATGCCGAGAGATTGATGGCCCTTAAAGGCAATGAAGTATTGAAAGTGAACGAACTAATATGTAGTACTAACCTTAAAGTGATGGTTGTAATTGATGTGTGTGTTGTTAAATTGGTATATACATAATGCAAATGTATCGAGTAAGTCATGTATTTTGTACATGCCGATATGATGTATAAATTGATTATGTGAAACTGTGATAAAATTTGTGAGGTGTTTATGTATATGTATATTATCATAATGTGTGAGATTGATCCATTTAGTACATGTTTGTCACCCCCTAGTTTTCCGGACTCGAATCCTGATGTAATCAAAACAAATAATTAATAAAAATGTGAATAAATTTTTCGCGTTTGAAATATTTCCTGAACACAACCACGATTACATCAAGACCTAAATTACAGAAAACCGAAGAGTGAGATTTAATAAAATATAACTAGATCGTAAAATAAATTGCCTATGATTGTATACAAAAATAATAGAGTTTACAGCGGAAGAAGAATAGGTATACAGGGTACACGCCTAGTCCCATATATGAAGATATGAGAAGAGACTCGACAAAGCATGCAAACACAAGCCTATTAGGCCACAATCAATCTTATACATAAGTCATAAACATGCAATGCCTAAGGTACATACATATACTTAGCTATATGGTCATACATCATATATCTTTAACATTCATATTCTATAATTCCCCATATTCATTTCAACCTCAGTTTCATACATCACCAATACTTATTCATACCTAGAGGAATACATAACCAACGTCATTTTATATATCAAGTGGTTATGAGGTCAAATACTCCAAACGTTAATAAATCATTTACATATCTAGCTATTTACAATACATCCACCAATATCAATAAATTATCCACACTATGATGCATATTTTATTTCACGATACAATGAATCACAAAAGCTACCGGCCAAGGCATTCCATTACCACTATTTACCTTCCCAAAGCCTTACTTCATAAACGTTCTCATCCCATGGTTTTCCTACATCAATATTAAAAAGTAGACCACATGGGAGAGTGAGTTATACATTTCAAATAATGATATGAATACAATTAAAATTATATGCATATGCATATCAACATCATGTATGCTTTGCTAAGCACATCAATAGTCATCATAGATTATTAATTCAATAATATATACTTATTTCATACTTATTCATCAAATCATAGCAAAGCAAGCATATATACATCTATCACATCACCACAATGGGCCAATACGCATCTATCACATCGCCACAATGGGCCAACATCACCAATGGCGACCATTTAGGTCTTTTCTCAAAGCCACCATGGGCTATCATCACAAGCATCAAACATGATTAATTAAGCCCAACATTCTAATGGGCCACAACACACATATCGTCATAGTCAATATCATTTTAGATATATTCATATCATTTATTAATCATATGTGGTCTTTTATTTATTTAATTACCTATTTCACCAACACCACACCATAATCTCAATCATCATCAATCATCATCACCACCTGGCATATCTCCATGCTATATGCAAATGCTCTTATGGCTAATGCATATGCACAATGGAATAGACAACAAATGCGGATCTGACTGTGGGAATAAACACCAAATTATGGGTCAAGCATAGGTGTGCTACTATGCCCCTACTGCAGTAGTAAAAGTGTACACTTATATCTCAATTCATGTATGGTCAACATCATATTTTACTGGTACCAAACCGCTCTCGCCCATCTGTAGCACTAGTCACCCCGTGACTTACGGATCAACATGGCCTCACTTGCCAAAAGTGCTACGGGCCCCTCCCGAACACACATCGATAAAGTTGTGCCCCGTTGGACACCGAGGTAACTTGCTCATCATAGAGCCGCCCGCCCACTAGGCCCGCCATATAGGGTGCCTCGTCACCAAACTATGGACAGCTTCGTGATTCCCAGAATCACTAGGGAACAACAACAAATTACCCGTGCACTTGGTCTCCCTCCCACTGGGCCAGCCTAGTGGAACCCCTAACATTCCACATAGACAACGTATGATATGCCATGGATGCAAATGCCAATCAATGCATTCTCACACTATGCATCTTATCATGCCACTCATTAAGCATCTTCATCATAATCACCAACACCACCATACACACCTTAGTGGATTTTATCATTGTTGGTTTTAGCCATTGATTTCAAGTTTTAAGTGTGGCATTTCATTACAACACATTTTACATATTTTTCATATCATACATGCAAGTCGATACTTGCGATAAACCACAATGGCATCACATCATTACATATCACTCATAAATATTACCACACATTCATTTAGTGGATTTTCATTTCATTATTCATCACTATTATCTTATATATTAGTGTAGTATTCACAATAATTCACAAATGTAATTCAAACCACACATACAAGCCTATGCTTGTATCAACTCAATGACATTCACAATCATCTATAATAACAATCATCCTTATTCAAGGGATTGATCAACAACATCACCCATCATTACCCCTAATACAATCTCTTATTTTTATATGATAAAGGGGTTTTAAGTAAATATAAGCCCATGTTAAGTTTCAATACTAAGACATGAGAAAAGCTCACTTTTAGTCTTAATAATAATGGGACATGTCACAATTATCACCTATTAGTCCCAATTTGACCACTATAAAAAGTTGGGTTCAAAACCCTCCTAAATTTGAATTTTACAATGCAGTTGGTCCGGTGTTTTACACCTAATACGAGTTAGAAAACTCCAATTAAGGCAAGACCACCTCCGTAACATAATTATCTACGACTTTCATGAAGAAGTCGGAGGCCAAAAACATCATTAAGATGCCCAAACGGGCCAAAAACAGCAAAGAAAATAGAGCAGTTGGAAAAACAACATAACAGTAGCCATAACAGGGCTCTGAATCGATTCAAGCTCATATAAATCGATTCAAGCGTCCTAAAATCTCAAATTTTGACAAATAGAGGGCCTTGAATCGATTCAAACTTGTATGAATCAATTCAAAGGCCCTTGGAGCCCAAAACAGTGAAAACAGCACCTCTTGAATCGATTCAAAGAGTCTTGAATCGATTCAAGACAGCCCTGCTGCTGTTTTTATGCAAAAACGAATGATTTTTCAACTCTTAACCCTCCTAACTTTCTCATATGAACTCCAAATGCTATGAAATTTTAACCCCAATAAATACACATCATTTGTGACACGTGGCCATCGGCCTCACTCAAAAATTCCTTAAAATGAGTGACTTATGCATATAAGTGTATTTAGACCGCTTCAAGACGTTTTTATGCAACTCAAGGGCCTATTCTCATTAAAATTTGCCCATTCCAATTCCTATAAGTCATAACTACATATATGGGCTATTGGGACTATCCCAAGCCATCAAAATCACATAAAACTCTATTTGACTCTATTAGTTCCTCAATTATGCATTAATATCAAGGCATAGCTTCACACTTTAAACAATTTCCTACCAACATAAACATCACTCCCATTAAAACATTCATCACCAATTCATATATACACATATATATCATTCTCAAGAATCCACCATTTCCAGGCATAATATTCATCACATTATCAATTATCTCATCATTCAACATAATCATGGCAAGGCAAGCATGAGTGCAATCATACACATCAATCATCAATTATTCACTCATGCAATTGAAATGTAAACTCCTTTCCTACCTCGAGAGAAGAACCGCAATCCAAGTGCTCCGATTACCTCGATCATTCCGTATCATCGTCCAGAACATAATCCTATCACAAACATACATATACATGCTATTAATATACCATCATAAGGCATCATCTCTTAAAACTCATTATCATGTCCTAGACTTGTCTAAACCTAATTTATACGCTCATGTTAGGCTTCGGGAATTCCTTTCCCAAAACCAAGATTCTCTAAATCTTAAAGGGCTAAACAAATCCAACAACAACAATACTATGGCCCTTATCCTTAAGGCTTCCAAATCATTACATGAATCATTTAACCATCATCAAAATTTATTCAAACTCATTATAAGCCTCTTGGCCCCAATCAAGACCATCATCAATTAATAAATCCTTATAGCATTTATCATGGCTTAATTATTCATCAACTCAAGTATCCATTATCCATGGTTTTTGACTGTTATTATCACATTAACAACATCTCATACTCATTCTCAACCCAACACCTCAAATCATCATTCCTACATACAAGCATATATCATCTTACACAACCTCATGAACATAGTTCAAAATATCATCAACCTCATTAATCAATCCCAATGATTCTAAAGATTCATTCCCTTCATATAAATCATTCTAAGGCATCGAAAATCATCAAAATCATATATTTAGCCAAAACCCCCCAAAATCCAATTTCCTAGGGTTTTCATAGAGGTCTAACAATAATCAATTTTAACCATTTCCTTACACTATTTCAAGTATTCTAAATCCAATAATATCACATCCCCATAATCAACAACCAAATCCATAAAACCCCATGCTCATCTAACCTAGGGCTTAGTTCTTTTTGCCATTTCCGATCAAAACAACACCCAATCTCCCATCACAATACTTAAATAGGCTCAAAACCATAAACTAAAGCCATGGGTGTTAAAAATCATACCTCTTTCTCCAAGCTTAAACCCCAAAATGAAAATAAGAAGGAAAGAATAGGAGATGAGCCAAAACTTTGCTCAAAAGTCCCATTTGTGCTCCACGAATCCAAGCTTAGATTTAGTTTTGGCAAGAAAATAGGAGGAGAAGGAGGTGGTTTGGTTTTAGTGGAGAATGAGAGAAGAAGAAGAGAAAAATAAGAGTGTATGAAGAAGAAGGGAAAACCATCGGTGATGAGGAGAGAATGAAAGAAAAATGACCAAAATTGGTTATTAACCATTAGACAAAAAGGTGCATCATCATGCCTTTTCCATTGGTCAATAATCCCTTTACCCATTGTGTAAATAGAAGTAGTAAAAGTGAGAGGGTGGCTTCACGGTTGAGAGGAGAGGAGAAAAGGAAATTTTTATTTTCTTTTAATTCCATTTTGGCTCATATTTTCTCCGTCTAATAACATACGTTGTGTCCAATTAATTATTTCCTCACACTAAAAATTATTCTAACTACACCACCTTAACCACAATAATTTTTTAAACATTCTAGACCCATCAAATATTTAATTTGATAAAGTGGGTCCCACATCATCTGTTAAATCACCCGGTTCTAGTAAATCTTAATTTACCGATAGTTCATATCTAATGTCAAATTAATTCTCCCATAAGTATTTGACCATAAATAATTAATTATCCTCATCCAATAAATTTATTTTCTTTAAAATTTGGGATGTTACAATGTTACTCACCTCCTAGTTGTTATTTTGAAAGGTTGATGTAGGTATGTTGGACATACTACCTTTTGAAGGTCGAGATGTAGAAGGTAAATATGGAGGAAAAGCTTGTGAGCCTTGGCTGACGGAAAAATTTTATGTAGCTTATGTATGTGTGTATGCTTATATGTGTATAACTCGGTTTTGGATTTTGGGGGTCATGGGTGAAATTAGACCTTAATGTTTGATGGCTAATTTCCTTGCATGACCTTGACAATGAGTGGAGACAATGTGATATTTGATTTTGAGCTAAGTCTATGAATGAATGATTTAAGTTGATTGATGATAAAAATGAAAGGTCCAATAGTATGATCATTAGTTGTAAAAGATAATAGTCTACCTTACTTATGCATAATTGGGAAGTGGATGGACCATTTTCCTATTAGGTGGCTAATACCTCTTGTAAAGGGAATCTATAACTCATAAAGCTTGTTGATGACTTATGTGTAGGTGTGGTTAAGGCCAAATAGGCCTATAATTCAATTGGCATGTCTAGTTAGTTGAAAATGTGCCCAAAATGGCCTTCACGTATGTGATGATCTTAAGTTAAATCCATGAGGCGGGACTTGTTGGAGCAAGTCCTAATTAGGTGCCTAAATGAGTTTCAATTGATGATTTAGGCTAATTTTGTATATAACATGTTTTGGCATCCCTTGTAATTCGAAATACTTAAGTTCTCATGCAGTTACTGATAAATTCACTCAAGCAAGATGAATCTCGCTCAAGCGAATTTGTCATGTATCAGATATATGGTGTTTGGCTCATTTTCACTCAAGCAGGTATGACTTCGCTTGAGTGAATTCCTTTGAAATTGAATCTGTCACTTTTTCTCCCAAGTGAGTATGGCCTCGCTTGAATGAATTCTTTTGAAAATGCTTCTGTGGAAATTTCACCCAAGCGGGTAGGTCCTAGCTTGAGCGAATTACTTCGAAAATGATTTTGCCCTTTTTCGCTCAAGCAGGATGTGCCCCGCTCAAGCGAATTAGTTACATTTGGTCATTGGACTAATTTCGCCCAAGCGACCATATCTCACTCGAGCTAACTAGATGGAATTTAGACACTAGACATTTTTCGCTCGAGCGGTTATGGCCCACTCAAGCAAAACTCTTGGGTCTGATTGTTTGTGATGTTTCGTTCAAGCGATTTGTACAAATTAAGAGAGTGTATGTAATTTCGCTTAAGCAAGTTACACCTCGCTTAAGCGAATTGACTTGTTTTTTATTTCTTCACTTCCTTTCTAATTTTTGGGCCTTTTCTCATATCTTCATATATGGGACTAGGCGTATACCCTGTATACATGACTATTTTCCACTATAAACTTGTTTATCTTGTATACATATTTAGGCTAATAATTTATCGATCCAGTTTACAAAGCTTTTAACTTTTTCACTCCTTGGTTTTTCGTGGTTCGGGTCTGGATGTAATGTTGAAGTGTTAAATCTCTTTTACAATACGAAAAATTTACTCGCACTTTTAAAGAATTAATTATCTTAATTACATCGGATCTGGATCCGGGAAATCGAAGGTGTGACAATCATATGATGACTCTAAGTCTAGTCTCTTGGCTACTAAACATGATGTGAAGTAAGCCCTGCTTCTTCGCAAACCCTTGTATGTCATGTACCCTATAGACACTCCTAGCACTTCTGTGTGCCCAATAGGTTCTTCCCCTTCTAGTTTACCTATAGGAGTTCAAAACATCTTAGAAGAATTTAAGGACATCTTTCCTAAAGACATACCCAATGTATTACCACCTGTTAGGGGTATTGAGCATCAAATAAATTTAATCCCAGGATCTAGTTTACCTAATAGGTCTGCATATAGATGTAATCCTAAATATACTTATCAAATAATTAAATAAATAATTAATTATTAATCAAATAAATTTAATTATTATATAAATATATATTTGAAAATTTATAATTTAATTAAATAAAATTTTATTAAATATTAAAATTAAATATTATATATTAAATATTATTAATTATCATTATATAATTAAAATATTATTAGCAAGAAGATGTTATAAATATTATTAACTAATTAATACCTAGTCAAACAAGATTATCATTATCAAATATTAACTAATATTAAACTAATGTATTATCCCTAATTAAACAACGTTATTAAATATTATTATTATTTCTCTCTCAACTCAACTCTTTTTTTACTATCATCACACGTCTTAATCTTTTCTCTAAATCTTTGTTCTTTCTGAATTGGGTTTCTCATTACTTATACTCTCCCAAATTCCTGACACCTCATACTTACATTTTAATTGGGTTCATCTCTCACCATTTTCTTATATTGGGGCAACTCAAGGAGCAGGTCAAAGCCTCTATTTCCATAAAAAAGCTTAACAGGGTATTCTTAGGGTCTCTGAGAGCTTGGGTTCCTGTCCTAAAAATTAGGGCTATTACAACCAGGGTTTCTACGCGCGTGTGCGAGGGAAAAGAGCCACATTCAAATGTATATGTTTTAGATTTCCTTCTCTCGCTAAAAATTTTGTATCCTAAATCTATTTATTCCATCAAAACTATGCCTATCTTTGTGATCATCTTCTTTTCTCCCATATGTTTCTAAATGCCCAAGGTTAGGATTTGCTGAAGCTGTAATGTAATTTGATTTCTCATGATTGAAACTACATTTTTCTTGAGGCATGTCAAAATATGGCAATTGTTGAGCTTTAATTCTTGCATTGGAAGATTTAGGGCATATTCAGAGGTACTCTCCAGAGAGGAATCATGATTGAGTCCTAAGGTTTATAATTTGCCACCTAGTTAATTCAAGCCTAAGGGATTAAGTGAATGACTAGGGTTCATCTCAATTTTCACACTTAATTTTAGTTTAATTGGACATATAAGGGATTAGGGTTTAATTGTAATGAAATAGTGATAATCACCTAAGGAATTAGGGACTATCCCTTGTGAATGACTAGGGTTCATCTTAATTTTCACACTTAATTTTAGTATAGTTGGACACCTAAGGGATTAGGGTTTAATTGTAATGAAATAGTGATAATCACCTAAGGAATTAGGGACTATCCCCTATGAGGATTAAGACATGGCCTTGATTAAAGTTGATGCTTATTTCATGTGAAATTAAAGAAAATTGTATGTTAAAGTAAATTCCAGCCTAGTGTCATTTATGTTGTTAATTCTTTTTACTATTATGTTGTATGATTACTGCTAGTTTCCTATTAAAAATTCAAAAGAAAATTAGAAATCAAAAAATACAAATTAGAATGTGTTACCTTAATTCTTGTGTGGTTCAGATAGCACTTACCCTGGGTTGTGGTAATTAACGCAGTCCCCGTGGGACGATATAAATATATTACATTTCAACGATTAGTGCACTTGCCATAAATATCATATAATGACTTCACATCAAGAATGTAGGAGATGCATTAGCCTTTGAGTTCGAGCAACTACAATAGTTAGAAGGTATGTCAGTTTCTGAGTATAGTGCTCATTTCATCCGACTTTCTAGATATGCTCCTTATTATCTTATAGAGGATATATGAATCAAACAGTATAAAAGGATTGAGAGAATACCTATGCAATCTATGGTAGCATCTAATTGTACTACTTTTAATGGAGTTCTGGATTTGGCACTTAAGATTAAGAGAAAGAAAGTAACAAAGATAATCATAACTGTGAATTGAAGACTCATGAGGTGGTCACCAGAGCTAAAGTGGTGGATTTTTTTTAGGCCGCCAAGTACAACAAAGAATGGTACCATAAAGAGGTAGTTTTAGAGGACAATCTTCTGGTGCAGTGTATAGGCGTAGGCTAGATCAAGGAAGGGTATCATACTGAACCGGGGTCTAAGATCCGGTGTGGGACCAGCCACAAGAATACAGGTGTTTTTAGGGTTTGTACACCGGTATCACGGGTATCCGGTGTCACGATCCGGTCTCTCAGTGGGAGAAAACCGGTCTTGTTGTCCTAGAGATCCTTCACACCAACGTTTCGCGTTGAAGTGGGGGGCGAAAGGTGGTGCCACCTGCGAAGATTCTCCGACGATCAAGTTAGAAGAGTATAAGAACTCAGTGAATGCTCAAGCGATGTAATAGCAAAGAGTAAGTTAGGACAACGTAACCTTGCATGCGTATTGAAATGAGCTATTTATAGTTGAATGTAGGAAATGAATCGTTGGGTACAAGTGGGCCCCTTGGTTCTGATAGCGTGTGAAGTGTGTCAATCAAAGTGGCTCAGTACTCAGAGTGTGTCAGGGGGGTAGGTCAATTATCAGGGTACGATCCTGTGATAGGGATGGAGGATAATCACCTTTCCGTATATTTCGCTGACACATGTACTTGCTCTCTGAGGCCATTGACATGACATATTCTACCACATAGAGTATCTTCCCTGATAAGTTATCAGGAACTCTTATCTCGCTATGACTGAGGGTCTAACGGCTACATAGACGTTTGGTGAGAACGAACGATCATCCGTTGTAGAGAAAATGAGTGGAACAGCTGATGAGACAAGAGCGGATGAGGGGAGACCGGATATCCGGTATGGCAATAATGAACCGTGACACCGGTTCTCCCTTTGTGAGATCAGTCTGACGTCATAACATTGGGGGCCGGTATCCAGACCGGATCATCTGTCCCCTAGCTTGTATGAGGGACTGTTAAGTTGCTCATATGAGCTATACAACCCTTAAGAAGTCTGGATGCCGGTGGGACATTCTGGAAATTACCTGGAAGCTCTGAGGCATCCGTCCTGCCAACTGGGTGGCCGCTCTTCTGATGCTACATACAACGGACTCAGACAGCATAAAATAGTGAGGGAAATCCTAAGAGTTTTTGGGAATCAAACCCTTGGTATTCGAAGAGTGGTTGAAATGCATTAAATGCGTCTGAAATGATTGGACATTAAATACGCCTTTTACGCACGAGCCATCATTACCCAAGAGTATAACCGTCGATTGGCCTTATTGGGCCTGGATTCAAACTAAAGGGGGCCCATTTTGCAAAAACGTTTGCTGAAACGTTACCATTTTCACGCTCGAACACAACGAAACGATGGCGTCGTTTGAATTCGAAGGGTTATGTTTTGAAGCAAGCGTTATGACTTCCAACAGAGCACTGTGCCTCCTCGTTACCTATTAAACTGGTCTGAACCGGGGTCTAAGATCCGGTGTGGGACCAGCCACAAGAATACAGGTGTTTTTAGGGTTTGTACACCGGTATCACGGGTATCCGGTGTCACAATCCGGTCTCTCAGTGGGAGAAAATCGGTCTTGTTTTCCTGGAGATCCTTCACACCAACATTTCGCGTTGAAGTGGGGGGCGAAAGGTGGTGCCACCTGCGAAGATTCTCCGACGATCAAGTTAGAAGAGTATAAGAACTCAGTGAATGCTCAAGTGATGTAATAGCAAAGAGTAAGTTAGGACAACGTAACCTTGCATGTGTATTGAAATGAGCTATTTATAGTTGAACGTAGGAAATGAATCGTTGGGTACAAGTGGGCCCCTTGGTTCTGATAGCGTGTGAAGTGTGTCAATCAAAGTGGCTCAGTACTCAGAGTGTGTCAGGGGGGTAGGTCAATTATCAGGGTACGATCCCGTGATAGGGATAGAGGATAATCACCTTTCCGCATATTTCGCTGACATATGTACTTGCTCTCTGAGGCCATTGACATGACATATTCTACCATATAGAGTATCTTCCCTGATAAGTTATTAGGAACTCTTATCTCACTGTGACTGAGGGTCTAACGGCTACATAGATGTTTGGTGAGAATGAACGATCATCCGTTGTAGAGAAAACGAGTGGAACAGCTGATGAGACAAGAGCGAATGAGGGAGACCGGATATCCGGTATGGCAATAATGAACCGTGACACCGGTTCTCCCTTTATGAGATCAGTCTGACGTCATAACATTGGGGGCCGGTATCCAGACCGGATCACCTATAAAAGGGGCTCTTAACAAATTTGGGAATTCACCTCTGTTTTCAAGCTTAGTGAAACTCTGCTCGAATTTCTTGGAGATTTCCTTGCTACCTTCAAACTTCACAAAGTTCCTCTTCCTTTTAGGTAACCTCCCTTTCCTTCATCTCCCTACACATTTTATTCATTTTGCTTCCACCATGCGCCCTGGAGCAGGCAACGCTGGTCCCTCGAACAGGGGGAATTCTATCTCTCGGGCCCCCCTTAGCCACCGTGGTGGGAGGATTCCAGTGAATCTTCCTGTGGCAGGCCTTCGTCTCTCAGAGAGGGTTGAAACATCTTCCTCACGAACGTCCTCTTCTCAACGTCGCTCTGAGGTTCCCCTTGACTCGAGGGCTACCAGCCGCTCTAATGAAGGGTCAAGTGATGAAGGCTACCTCTCTGACGATGTTGCTTTTTACCACAACACGTACGCGTTCCATCGTGCATCCACAACCATGGAAATCCCTGGGTCTGGCAAAACTTTGGTTCTCCGAACCGCAGAAGGGTGTGTCAATGTTGTGGCACACCGGTTGAACTGGGAAAAGCTCAATAGGGAAAGACCTTACTGCTGGGTGGAAGAGGAATTCCTGGAGATCCCCTCACATCACGCAAGTGAAGAGGAGCGCACGGTCCCTCTCCGCTGCAAGATCTACTCAGACAAGAAGTACAAAGCACGCTATGCTGTGCTGGCACCCCGTCCCTCTGAGAGAGTCTGCCATATCGTCCCTGATGAGAGGTCGGTCTATATGTACGACTTCGTGTTTTTGAAGCTGGGGGTGCGCTTCCCTATGACGGAATTCCAGATGGCCGTCCTGCGTGTAACATCCTCCTTTTAATAATAGCTCTATTATGTAATTTATGAAGCATGGAAGGTCTGTAAGTGTTAATTAATGAATAAAACACACTATGGATGGCTTTTTAATGCTCCAAAAGTTTCATTTTTGGGTAAAATTCTATAATTTATATAGATCCTTATTAATGAGGCCCAAATTCCGAGTGAAAATACCTTAGAAAGAACTGACCGAATGAGAAAGAGAGTCTGTTCCGAGTGAAGACTGAAAGTTCCAAATGACCAAGAGGAATTCCGAGTGGAAAATGGAAATACCGAGTAAAAATGGTGTTTTCCGAGTGGAACATGGTCAAGAGGACTTATTCCGAGTGAAATAATGCCTCAGAGACTCACTGCCGAGTCAAACACTCTAAGGAGACTCGATTCCGAGTCAAGATCTTCAAAGGACTCATTTCAGAGTCAATTAAGATCAGAAGTTGCAATCCTGAGTGAAAAAATTCTGATTGACAACAAATAAGTCTTGGGTCGGTTAGGATCAATATTACCGAGTGGACATTCAAGTGGAATGAGTCAGCATTGAGGAAATTCACCGAGTGAAAGTTGAAGGAAGATGAGTCGGTTGAATGAGATCGGAAGAGACACTTCTGATCCGTTCTGATCTCCAAAGTTAGGACGACTTCAAGACTTCAAAGAAGAAGATCGGATGTCAACTAATGCCACATCACATCGGATGACCGATGTAGGAGGACAGCTTATGTGAAACAGATCGGATTAACGTTTTACTGAATGAACTATGGGTCACATGACCATGAGACCGGATTAATGCTTTGTTATTAATGAACACCGGTTAGTATCAAGGAAGGTTCATCCTTAGAACTGATGCTCACACCGGATAAATTGTACCAGTATTAAAGACCGGACTTAGTCCGTCCAGGGAAAAGAAGACTACAGAATAAGAAGGGTACAATATTCCTACAAAACTGGGGTCTCATGCCTTGGCGGAGTAATAAATTTAGGCGGAGTCACACATTTTGGCAGAGTAATAAGCATTGACGAGGTCAAATGCCTTGGCGGAGTAATAAATTTAGGCGGGGTCACACGTTTTGGCGGAGTAATAAGCATTGACGAGGTCAAATGCCTTGGCGGAGTAACAAATTTAGGCTGGGTCACACGTTTTGGCGGAGTAATAAGCATTGACGAGGTCAAATGCCTTAGCGGAGTAACGTGAACGTCTTTAGGGCATGGACATTTCTTAAGATACACTTAACATCGCCCTTCACACAACACCGCCCTTCACATAACACCGCCCTTCACATGACACCACCCTTCACACAACACCGCCCTTCACACTCAATACCACTCTCACGCCATACCGACCTCTGCAAATCCTTCAACAGTAAATACCTTTTTATTTCCACTTCAGCTAGTGATCAGCCCACTTAATCACATGAATCCAAAAATGAGTGGCACAACGAACCAATCACAGGGGAAAGTTGTATCCATTATAATACCTTTGTATATTTTATTCCAACCAATGCAAAACTGACTGTGAAAGGAGTCAAAAGGCTCCATTATCCCACCTAATCTTCCAACTAATGTTCCCCACTTGTCTGGCATTATTAAATCTGCCCCATTTACTAAGGCCGATTAGAACAAACTTGTGAACTAATTCTCCTCCAATTCGAACAACTTTGGGGGCTGTAAGGGAGCCATTTCAATCGACAAACCAAGTAAGAGGGGAGAGGGTTATGAATAACTATGAAATGGGTAGAGTTGTATGCTGCTCTAGGATTCCAGTTTTAATTTCGTATCTTGTGGCCTAATTCTGAAACTGAAAACGTACGAATTTATCTTTGACTTCTTCATAAAAGTTGTAAATCTTTTTGTTATCTAAATTATGAGACCTGATTCAATTAATTTGAGTATGTATAGCAAAAGTTATAGCCAAATTACTACTGCATATTCGAGTGAAAGATTTGTTTCATGTTTAGTGTATATTTTGATATGCTGGGAATTATACATGCATAATCCGCCTTGGATGGCTTCATGAAAGTTGTAGATATTTAAGTTGTGGATCTTTAGAAAGTGGTTTCACATCAAAATAATTTTTGTAACTCAAGTTATGCTCAAATTACTGAAGTATGTGCAAGCTGAAATTCTGAAATCTGAAATCCGAATCTTGTTTTTAAAACTGGGAAGTTTGTGATGAGAATTAGGGGTTGGTGTCTTCATGGAAATTATAGATATGTGTGTTAGGAATAATTTAGAATTGGTTTCATGTCAAAATCATGTTTGTAACTCCAGATATGTTCTAAATACTAATCTGTGTACATTTTGGAAACCTCATCTTGAGGCAGTATGGTATTTTGTGAATAAGTGGTATTTCTGATTGGAATCTGAAATTGTGTTCTTCATGAAAGTTGTAGATAATTGTATTATTAAGCTATAGAAAGTGGAATCATCTAAAAAGGTGTTGATTTACTCATGTTATGACTGTTTTGCTAATGTATGTTGTTGTTGAGAATGCTGAAATTCACTTATAAAGACTATTATGAAAGAAAATGTTCTTTTCTTTATGGATAAAGATTTATGATTGAATTCTTGAGTGATTATGAGTTATTAGAAATGTTGTTGGGCATTATGCAGTTTGTATGATGTGGTGGTGAATAATTATGAATAACGAAATTATCTTATATGTACATGAATGCCTTGTGATATTGACACATGTGACTGAAACAGTAAATCCATGATTTTGTGAATTATTATAAGTGTTGTGTCCTTTGAGGACTTGTATTCCAAGAGGTTTTGGAAATATGTATATCATGGTATGTTAAAAGAATTAAAGGCATTCATGCATCATAAGCATTCGGACGCACCATGGAATTTAGGGGTTCCATGATTGCCTACCCTGGTGGGGGGTTACTCTATGATGAGTTAAGCCCTATTTTGTTGTGCGCCATGGAGTGTAGGGATTCATGGTTTATGCAAAGCCCTACTTATGATATTTGTGTACTTTGGTACTTAAGCGCCATGGAGTGTAGGGATTCATGGTATATGCTAAAGTCCTATTTGTGTCTCTATGAGACTTTTACTGCAGTATTCCCACCAAACCAAATGGATCCAGCATGACATCATTTGACTAATTGAAGAATTATTAAATGGACTTGTTTGGCATATTCATCATATCATTATGAGTTGTTGATTGTGTTTGTGCAATTTTATCTATTTTATATTTATTCTATATTCTGTCTCACTCTTACATTAATTTTTACAGTGAATGACACGCAGAATGTAGAGTGATGCCATGATGGATGTCTATTTGAATTATTACCTGAACTTTGATTTTATGGGTTGTAATAAGTATAACATGTCATGTACCATTATTTTCTAAATCGTTCCGCTACTTAAGTATGTTCTTGAATTTAATTATTCACGACTAGCATGTATGATAATTTTTCCGCTGTTATCAACTGTTACATAAACTCTGAATTAAATTGATAAATTTTAAAATGATCTTTCTAAAAAGTGAAAAATTTACTCGAAAATTTTAATTAACGTTTCGGGGCGTTACATGTTGGTATCAGAGCATTTTCAAAAAAATTCAGGACCAATTGCTATGACATGTACTGTTTCTCGATATAATATGTGAAATATTTGATTTCTTACTTGATAACATGCTAAATGTGTACTATATGACTTGTGCTTGATTGATTAATTGCGAAAAGATTTGTTTGATTACCGCTTGATAATATGATAAATGTGTTATATGATTTATTGCTTAACTGATAAACTGTAGAATAATGATAGTTATGTAGTATTTATATATGATATATTATCCCTTAGAATTGGTATGAACCAAACTACGAATATAGGATGGCAAGAAACAACAACAACAACAACAACGATATGGCAGCAGCTTTTCACCGCTTAGATGAAGCTATAGAACGACAAAACCAACCAAGGAGCACTGGAGGACTCCATGGGTTAGACCACTTCCTGAAGAGAAAGCCTTCACAATTCAAAGGAGGTTATAATCCCGAAGGAGCATATCTTTGGGCCAAGGAAATAGAGCGCATCTTTCGAGCATTGCCCTACACAGAATGCGAAAAGGTGGAGTATGCCACCTATATGTTGGTGGAAGAGGCAGAGAACTGGTGGATTCATGCTAGAATCCGTATGATCGAGACTGACAGACCCTTGAACTGGGCCAACTTCAAAGACTGTTTCCTGGAGAAATATTTTCCAGCAAGTGTGAAAAGTCGCAAGGAGCTGGAATTTATGGAGTTGAAACAAGGCTCGATGTCCGTTGGAGAATATGCTGCAAAGTTTGAAGAACTATCTCTCTTTTACCCTCCCTTTCAACAGGCTGGTGCCGAAGAATCGAAATGTGTTAAATTTGAGAACAGACTGAATCTGGAAATCAAAGAGGCGATAGGGTACCAAGAAATTCGGAGTTTTCCTATTCTGATCAACAAATGCAGAATTTTTGAAGAGAATCACCAAGCCAGACTGGCACATGAAAGGGCAAATAGACAACTGAAACCTCAGTCAGTTGATTTCAAAAGAAGAGGATCATTCTATCCAAGTCGCTCCAGAGGAGGATCATCATCATCGTCATCTTTTGATAGATGCAACAATATGAGGTGTCTTAAGTGTGGAGGTAATCATCATGTACGTGATTGTAACAGACGTCTTGAAGAGGTCACTTGCTTTCGATGTAATCAAAAAGGACACATCAGTCCAAATTGTCCGCAGAACAATCAAAACAACAACAGGAACACTATGAGTGAACCAAGAGGCTCTAATTATCAGAAAGGCCGTGGAGGAGACACACGTACTGCCCAACCTCTAAGACAGAACAGGGAGTCCACAGATCAAAGGTTGCAACAAACAACTGGGAGAGTCTTTGCCATCAACGGTTCAGAGGCAGACCAAGCTGATGACCTCGTACAAAGTAAGTGTGAGATTAATGGTACAATCCTATCTGTGTTATTTGATTCTGGTGCTACGCATTCTTTCATTTCTGATGAGCGTGTTAAACGCCTTCAATTACCTGTGAAGTCTATGACATGTGATCTGATTGTTTCCACTCCCACCGGTACACAACTTAGGACTGCTAAGGTGTGTAACGAATGTTCTATACTCATAAAAGGTAGAAGTTTTCTTGTCGATCTTGTTTGTTTACCTTTGAAAGATCTGGAGGTGATTCTGGGGATGGACTGGTTATCAGCAAATCGAGCCTTGGTGGACTGTCACAACAAGACCGTGATATTTCCATCAGAAAATCTAAATTCTGATAACCTCAAGACCTTTGTATTACAAGGTGAAATTCAATTGTTTGCTTTATTCACTCTTTACAAAGAAGATGGTGAATCCAAAGCAATCGAGATGCCGGTTGTTTCTGAATTTCCTGAAGTATTTCCTGAGGATGTCTCAAGTTTACCTCCAGAACGTGAGGTAGAATTCTCTATTGATTTAATTCCAGGAGCAGGACCAGTGTCTAAAGCTCCATACCGTATGGCACCAATTGAACTGACGGAACTAAAGAAACAAATTAAAGAGTTGCTGGAGAAGCATTTCATCAGACCCAGTGTGTCACCATGGGGAGCGCCAGTATTACTTGTCAAGAAGAAAGATGGAAGCATGAGATTATGTGTAGATTATCGTCAGTTGAACAAATTGACGGTGAAGAATAAATATCCTTTGCCAAGAATTGATGATCTGATAGATCAATTGAGAGGTGCTGCAATATTTTCCAAGATTGATCTACGATCGGGGTATCATCAGATTCGTGTCAAGTCTGAGGATATTCCAAAGATAGCCTTTAGAACACGATATGGTCATTACGAATACCTTGTAATGCCTTTCGGAGTGACCAATGCCCCAGCCGTATTCATGGATTACATGAATCGAGTATTTCATCACTACTTGGATCAGATTGTCATCATTTTCATTGATGATAGTCTGATCTATTCAAAAACTGCAGAGGAGCATGAAAAGCATCTTCGAGTGGTATTGCAGATTTTGAAGGAGAAGCAGTTGTATGCAAAGTTATCAAAATGTGAATTCTGGTTGAAAGAGGTAAAATTCCTAGGCCATGTAATATCAAACGAAGGAGTGTCTGTGGATCCTTCTAAAATAGAAGCTATGGTAAACTGGGAGAGACCTACTTCAGTCACTGAGATACGAAGTTTCCTGGGATAAGCTGGTTATTATCAGAGATTCATTGAAGGGTTTTCTCAAATTGCCCTACCAATGACTCGGCTAACCCGGAAGAATCAACCTTTTTCTTGCAGGCCAGAATGTGAGAAAAGTTTCCAAGAACTGAAGTTGAAGCTTACATCTGCTCCAGTCTTAACCTTACCTAATCCACAAGAAGATTTCGTGGTTTATTGTGATGCTTCCAAAATGGGCTTAGGATGTGTTTTGATGCAGCAACGAAAAGTGGTTGCCTATGCTTCTAGACAGTTGAGACCACATGAGATGAACTATCCGACGCATGATCTAGAATTGGCAGCAGTGGTATTTGCTCTGAAAATCTGGAGACACCATTTGTATGGAGTCAGGTTTGAAGTGTTCAGTGACCACAAGAGCTTGAAGTATTTGTTCGATCAAAAGGAAAGTGAACATGAGGCAGCGAAGGTGGACGGAGTTTCTTAAAGATTATGATTTTGATTTGAAGTACCATCCAGGAAAAGCAAATGTGGTGGCAGATGCACTAAGCCGAAAGTCCATTCATATGGCATCTTTGATGATAAAAGAAATGGGGATGATAGAACAGTTCAGAGACATGAACTTGGGTGTAGAGATAAAATCTTCAAGGAGTATGACTTTGGGGACTTTGAAAATAACCAATGATTTCCTGAAACTGTTAGGTGAAAGACAGAAAGAAGATTTGCCATTACAAGAGTTGAGAGGATTACAGGTGAATGGAAAAGATATGGGACTACAAGAAGGATCAGACGGAATTTGGAGAATCAGGAATAGAATTTGTGTACCAGATGATGTTGATCTGAGAAGGACGATTCTAGAAGAAGCGCATAAAAGTATGTTGAGCATTCATCCTGGATCAACTAAGATGTATCAAGATCTGAAGAAAAGCTTTTGGTGGCCAAGGATGAAGAAAGAGATAGTTGAATATGTATCATCATGTCTGGTGTTTCAAAAAGCCAAGGTAGAACACCAGAAGCCATCTGGTGAACTGCAACCATTAGATATTCCTGTCTGGAAATGGGATGACATCTCAATGGACTTTGTGTCAGGGTTACCAAGAACACGTTCAGGGAATGATGCAATCTGGGTTATTGTAGACAGATTGACAAAGTCTGCTCACTTCCTCCCAATGAATATGAAGAACTCTTTACAAAAAATTGGCACAATTATATGTGAAGGAGATCGTAAGACTACATGGTGTACCATCCAGTATTGTGTCGGATAGAGATCCAAGATTCACTTCCCGATTCTGGGGAAGCTTGCATCAGGAATTGGGTTCAAAGCTTCGATTAAGCTCAGCTTATCATCCCCAAACAGATGGACAGTCAGAGCGTACCATACAAAAGTTTGAAAGTCTTACTGCGATCTTGTGTGATTGAACATGGTGGTAGTTGGGAGCAGTTTCTTCCATTGATTGAATTCACGTATAACAATAGCTACCACAGCAGTATTGGTATGGCTCCATTCGAAACATTATATGGTAGGAAGTGTCGAACGCCCCTTTGTTGGTTAGAAACTGGTGAAAGTTTGACGTTAGGACCTGAAATTATGCAGCAGACTACTGAACAGATAGAAATGATCAGAGAAAAGATGAAGGCATCTCAAGACAGACAGAAGCACTATTACGATAAGAGGAGGAAACCACTTGAATTCCAAGTCGGTGAGCATGTATTTTTGAAGGTTTCACCTCACAAAGGGATTGGCCGAGCCTTGAAGAGTAAGAAGTTGAGTCCGAGGTTCATTGGACCATATGAGATCCTAAAGAGGGTTGGTACAGTGGCATATCAGATTGCACTTCCTCCTCACCTGGCAAATTTGCACAATGTATTTCATGTATCACAGCTGAGGAAGTACGTACAAGATCCCAACCACATGATTGCTGCTGATGATATTGAAGTTAGAGAAAATCTGACCATCCCCACAGAACCTACACAGATCCTAGAAAGATCGAATAAACGCTTGAGGAACAAGAATGTACCACTGGTAAAAGTTGCATGGAAACAAGGAACTGATGTAACTCTGACTTGGGAGCGTGAAGATGCTATGAGGACACAGTATCCAAGATTGTTTCACTGAGGAGCGTGTTAAGTTAAATTTTGAGGATGAAATTTCTATTAGGGTGGGAGAATTGTAACATCCTGCTTTTAATAATAGCTCTATTATGTAATTTATGAAGCATGGAAGGTCTGTAAGTGTTAATTAATGAATAAAACACACTATGGATGGCTTTTTAATGCTCCAAAAGTTTCATTTTTCGGTAAAATTCTATAATTTATATAGATCCTTATTAATGAGGCCCAAATTCCGAGTGAAAATACCTTAGAAAGAACTGACCGAATGAGAAAGAGAGTCTGTTCCGAGTGAAGACTGAAAGTTCCGAATGACCAAGAGGAATTCTGAGTGGAAAATGGAAATACCGAGTGAAAATGGTGTTTTCCGAGTGGAACATGGTCAAGAGGACTTATTCCGAGTGAAATAATGCCTCAGAGACTCACTGCCGAGTCAAACACTCTAAGGAGACTCGATTCCGAGTCAAGATCTTCAAAGGACTCATTTCAGAGTCAATTAAGATCAGAAGTTGCAATCCTGAGTGAAGAAATTCCGATTGACAACAAATAAGTCTTGGGTCGGTTAGGATCAATATTACCGAGTGGACATTCAAGTGGAATGAGTCAGCATTGAGGAAATTCACCGAGTGAAAGTTGAAGGAAGATGAGTCGGTTGAATGAGATCAGAAGAGACACTTCTGATCCGTTCTGATCTCCAAAGTTAGGACGACTTCAAGACTTCAAAGAAGAAGATCGGATGTCAACTAATGCCACATCACATCGGATGACCGATGTAGGAGGACAGCTTATGTGAAACAGATCGGATTAACGTTTACTGAATGAACTATGGGTCACATGACCATGAGACCGGATTAATGCTTTGTTATTAATGAACACCGGTTAGTTTCAAGGAAGGTTCATCCTTAGAACTGATGCTCACACCGGATAAATTGTACCGGTATTAAAGACCGGACTTAGTCTATCCAGGGAAAAGAAGACTACAGAATAAGAAGGGTATAATTTTCCTACAAAACTGGGGTCTCATGCCTTGGCGGAGTAATAAATTTAGGCAGAGTCACACGTTTTTGCGGAGTAATAAGCATTGACGAGGTCAAATGCCTTGGCGGAGTAATAAATTTAGGCGGGGTCACCCGTGTTGGCGGAGTAATAAGCATTGACGAGGTCAAATGCCTTGGCGGAGTAATAAATTTAGGCGGGGTCACACGTTTTGGCGGAGTAATAAGCATTGACGAGGTCAAATGCCTTAGCGGAGTAACGTGAACGTCTTTAGGGCATGGACATTTCTTAAGATACACTTAACACCGCCCTTCACACAACACCGCCCTTCACATAACACCGCCCTTCACATAACACCGTCCTTCACACAACACCGCCCTTCACACTCAATACCACTCTCACGCCATACCGACCTCTGCAAATCCTTCAACAGTAAACACCTTTTTATTTCCACTTCAGCTAGTGATCAGCCCACTTAATCACATCAATCCAAAAATGAGTGGCACAACGAACCAATCACAGGGGAAAGTTGCATCCATTATAATACCTTTGTATATTTTATTCCAACCAATGCAAAACTGACTGTGAAAGGAGTCAAAAGGCTCCATTATCCCACCTAATCTTCCAACTAATGTTCCCCACTTGTCTGGCATTATTAAATCTGCCCCATTTACTAAGGCCAATTAGAACAAACTTGTGAACTAATTCTCCTCCAATTCGAACAACTTTGGGTGCTGTAAGGGAGCCATTTCAATCGTCAAACCAAGTAAGAGGGGAGAGGGTTGTGAATAACTATGAAATGGGTAGAGTTGTATGCTGCTCTAGGATTCCAGTTTTAATTTTGTATCTTGTGGCTTAATTTTGAAACTGAAAACGTACGAATTTATCTTTGACTTCTTCATGAAAGTTGTAAATCTTTTTGTTATCTAAATTATGAGACCTGATTCAATTAATTTGAGTATGTATAGCAAAAGTTATAGCCAAATTACTACTGCATATTCGAGTGAAAGATTTGTTTCATGTTTAGTGTATATTTTGATATGCTGGGAATTATACATGCATAATCAGCCTTGGATGGCTTCATGAAAGTTGTAGATATTTAAGTTGTGGATCTTTAGAAAGTGGTTTCACATCAAAATAATTTTTGTAACTCAAGTTATGCTCAAATTACTGAAGTATGTGCAAGCTGAAATTCTGAAATCTGAAATCCGAATCTTGTTTTTAAAACTGGGAAGTTTGTGATGAGAATTAGGGGTTGGTGTCTTCATGGAAATTATAGATATGTGTGTTAGGAATAATTTAGAATTGGTTGCATGTCAAAATCATGTTTGTAACTCCAGATACGTTCTAAATACTAATCTGTGTACATTTTGGAAACCTCATCTTGAGGCAGTATGGTATTTTGTGAATAAGTGGTATTTCTGTTTGGAATCTGATGATGCATGATTTAGCCTTAATTCCTTGCTTTAAATGTGTATAATTTGCCATTGCTAATTGTATAATATTATGCATTTTAACACATTTTCATAATTCAAGCTTTATTTAATATTAACTGAATTAGGCGATAATCTTTAAATGAAATAATAAATCTTACTTGATTTCCTTTATATTGTAGTGAATAATTGAGGTTGCAATTGGGAAATCATAAAAATTGAGCATCAGGTCTGACGCATAGCGCTGGTACTACGCGTAGCGTGGAAGCAAATTCGCAACACTGACGCGCAGTGCGTCAGCAGGAGACCTTTACCCTTGCTTTCACTATAAATAGGACCATTGCCAAAGGCTTGAAACACACCTCAATTCACGTTTCTCTCTTTTCTCTCTTTGTTTCTTTAAGCATCAGAGGAAGGCACAAAGCCTCCTCCTCTCTTCTCCCCCCTCTTTGCTCCATTCTGGGTTAGTTTCTTTTCTTTTTAGTTGTTATTATGGAGGGCTAAAACCCTAGATTGATTTTCTTGGAGAATGTTGTAATGTAATTTTGAGGTCATTAATTTTAATATAGTATGCTTTTATTATTGTTATTTCTTCATAATCATTCTCTACTTATTTAATTCCATTTTGTTTAATTGAATTTGTATGCTTAATCGGTTTAATTATTCAAATGGAGTAAAATAAGATTTCAAATTAGAATGGATTAAGGAAATATGCATGCTTAATGAATATTTTCATAATCACTTTTAATAATTATGGTTTGCTTAATTCCATAATTTGAGAATAGATTATGTATATAGGCGATGTTCTTATGTATGCTCAATAATTCCTAGATTTTAAGATCTTGACTCCTTTTGCTTAATTAGGATGCTTGATTAAAATATTCATTTTTAAATGAAATTAAAGGAATTGTGAATTGAAAAAGGCGCTTAGTTGATTAATTCAAATTGAGCTAAGAAATTGACAGTAATGAAAGTATACAAATTATCTTTAGTGAACCAAGGATAAATTTATTTACAATACTCCAAGAAAATCAATCGCTTGTTATTTATTGTTTTAAATCCTTTATTTACCTTGTTTTAATTTTAATTGTGACAACAAAAATCACTCAAAACCCCCCCAATTGTATGTTAGTGAACTTATGTTTGTAAAAATTTTTTAGTTGTTTAGTTTTAATTTTTAATTGTTAAAAATTAGTTTAAGACTTGATTTTTCCTAAATTTTTGTGTTGATCCTTGAGAGAACGACCTAGGTTGACACCCTAGTACTACATTAATTAATTTTAATGTACTAATTTGATGGGGCCACGACAGCCGACGTCAAATTTTGGCGCCGTTGCCGGGGATCAACGATCTTTAGGAAAAACTCTTGTTTTAAATTAATTTTTTTTTTAAATTGAAAAAAAATAAAAAAATCTTCTTTTGTTTGTTTGTTTGTTTTATTTCTTTTGCATGATTTAGGATTTTGATGATTTATTGCTCATGATGATCAAATATCTTGTTGTATGCTATGTATGACTAGAAAAACTTTTGAGCATTTATATTCATTTGATCCTGAAATTGAAAGAACTTTTCATAGGTTAATTAGAGAAGCTAGATTTAATAATAACTTTGTTGATATTGATAGTGATAGTATTTTTTCTGAATCTGTTGAAAGTACTACTGCTAGTTTTTCTGATATGGCTGAACCTCGTGAGAGAACTCTTAGAGAACTAGCTGCTCCTGAATTCACTTACGAAAGTTTGTGTATTCAATATCCTGATGAGGATGTCCCTTTTATTCTTAAGACCGGACTTATACACTTGTTGCCTAAGTTTCATGGTCTTGCGGGTGAAGATCCGCACAAACACCTCAAAGAATTCCACATTGTGTGCTCCACAATGAAACCCCAAAACGTTCAAGAAGACCATGTCTATCTTAAAGCGTTTCCTCATTCTTTAGAGGGTGTTGCTAAGGATTGGTTGTACTACCTTGCTCCAAGATCAATCACAAGTTGGAATGACTTAAAGAAAATGTTCTTGGAAAAATTCTTTCCTGCCTCTAGAACAACTGCAATCCGTAAAGATATATCTGGCATTAGGCAACTCTCTGGAGAAAGTCTTTATGAGTATTGGGAGAGATTCAAGAAACTCTGTGCAAGTTGCCCTCATCACCAAATTTCTGAACAACTTCTTCTTCAGTACTTCTATGAAGGTTTACACCACGTTGATCGCAACATGATTGATGCGGCAAGTGGAGGAGCTTTAGGAGATATGACTGCTGCTGAAGCAAGAAATCTGATTGAGAAGATGGCATCTAACTCTCAACAATTTGGTGTGAGAAATGATTCTTTCAAACCCATGTTTGATTCCAATTCTAGTTCATCTGGAATTAAACTTGAGAGCAAACTTGATGCTCTCACCACTCTGTTCACACAATTGGCAGTAAATCAAAAATCCATGACTGCTAAAGTATGTGGCATCTGCTCTTCACAAGAGCACCCCACTGATTGTTGTCCTTCTCTACAAGAAAAGGATAATAATAGTCCCCAAGCCTATGCAGCTAACATCTACCATGATAGACCTCCACCACCACAAAACCATGACCTTTCCACCAATAGATACAATCCAGGTTGGAGGAACCATCCAAACTTGAGATGGGGCAACCAACAACAAAATCCCCAACCCCCATTTCAAAACAATGCACCAACCTTCCAAAGAACTACACCTCAACCATCCACAAGTGGCCCTTCTTTGGAGGATCTGGTGAAACAAATGGCTACACAGAACTTGGAGTATCAACAGAGGAATGATGCTACCATCCAGAGTTTAAGCAACCAAATTGGGCAATTGGCTTCATCATTAAGCCAGTTACAATCTCAAAACTCTGACAAATTACCATCTCAACCAGCTGCAAATCCAAGAAATGTGAGTGCAATTCAGTTAAGATCAGGTAAGAACCTTGAAGTACCCATACCCAAGGAACCTGAGAAACAAAAAGATGTGCCCACAACAGTTGAGAATGATGTACCCTCTTCAAGCTCAAGAAAGTCTGAGATACAACCACCCCAAATTCCACCTCATATCCCTCTTCCATTCCCACCTAAAGCAATTCCAAGCAAGAAGATGGAAGAAGTGGACAAAGAAATTTTGGATACTTTCAGGAAAGTGGAAGTGAATATACCTCTTCTTGATGCAATCAAGCAAATTCCCAAGTATGCCAAATTTCTGAAGGAGTTGTGTACTCACAAAAGGAGACTCAAAGGTAATGAAAGGATAAGTATGGGAAGGAATGTATCTGCATTGCTTGGTAAGGAAAATATCCCTGAGAAATGCAAGGATCCAGGTACATTTTCTATACCCTGTATCATAGGCAATAATAAATTTGAAAATTGTATGTTAGATTTAGGAGCTTCAATAAATGTTATGCCTATGTCTGTTTTTAAATCATTGTCTCTTGGAAATTTACAACCTACTGGTGTAGTAATTCAGCTAGCCAATAGGAGCACTGCTTACCCTGCTGGAGTTATAGAAGATGTTTTGGTTCAGGTAGAACAACTTGTTTTCCCTGCTGACTTTTTCGTACTTGATATGGAAGAAGGTATGCCTCAAGTTCCTGTTCCTATCATTTTGGGAAGACCATTTTTGAAAACAGCCCGAACTATAATTGATGTCCATGCTGGAACCCTTTCTATGGAATTTGGTGACACTAAGGTAAGATTTAACATTCTAGATGCCATGAAACACCCTTCTGAAAATCATTCTGTTTTCCAAATTGACATTATTGATGAATTAGTTTTTGAACAGTTTTCTGATGTTGATTTGGAATGCATAAATGATTCATACAGTTGTTTTGCATGCAATAATTCTGAGAATTGTGATATTTGTGCTGAAATTGACAAATACATAACTGCTGATTTAGAGTCTATAGAAATACCTATTCTAAATGCAGATTTTCAAGAAGACTCTAACAAAATTTTTGAGGTGCAAGAATCCAAATCTGTTTTGTTAGTTCCATCTACTTTGCAGGCACCTAATCTGGAGCTAAATTTCTTACTTGAAAACCTCAAGTATTCATACTTGGGAAATGATGAGGAGCTTCCGGTGATAATCTTTACTTCTCTTGATGAAAATCAAGAAGAAAAATTGCTACAAGATTTGGGAAGGCACAAGAAGGCTAGACCACTATCCAATATGCTTCAAAAGGATGTGGTATTTGAGTTTGATCCACCTTGAGGGAGTTTTTTTTTCTTACCCATCTCTTTACTTTTTCATTATATTGTCTATTTTGTATACTCTGTCTTACATTGAGGACAATGTATGATTTAAGTGTAGGGGTGGGATCATTCATGTGTTATTGTGTGTGTGTTTTTTGTGTGATTAAATTTTGTGTGATAAAAAAAAATTAAAATAAAAGATTTTGTGTGTGTTTTTGTTTTAAAAAGGCATATTTTATTGGAATTTTAAGATATGCATGAGTAACAAGTAAATTCTTTCATGTCTGATATGAGCTTAATGATATGTTATAATTTGAACTCAAGCAATTTTGGTATGATGAGAATGACATGATAATTGATAGATGATCATTTATGATAGAATTATACCTTGTGAGATTTTTGAGCCTTTAAATTTGATGGATCACTTTAAACCATCTTAATCCTTTCATGTGTGATTAATTCCTGAAAGCTTACATCTTAATTTTTTGTCTTGTTTCTTGATGATACTTGAAACTCATATGAATGTATTTAAAATGATACAGGCATTTTGTTCAATTGAGCCACTAAGCCAGATAAGCCTACCATGAATAAATTATCTCTTGCTAGCCATTTTGAGCCTATTTAACTATTTCCTTGTTGCAGCTCAAATAAGCCATAAATGAAAAACCAAAAATATACCTACCTTAAGGAATATATTGGAGCTTTGGAATCAAGTCAAAAACAGGCATTCAAATAAGTGTGGGGGTGTGCAAAAAGGAATTGTAACTCTGGTTCCAAGGGTTATGCAATCTCATTAAAAAAAAAATATTATGATTGCGACCTAATATCGTACAATAAATGTTTTACCCTCACTGTTTGCCAGTTAAATTAATTGCTTCATCATTCTTTTTGGTATTTATTTTTTTTAAAAAAAAAATTTCATCCATTTTAACCTTGGCCACATTACAACCCTACAAAGCCCTGTTGATCTATACATGCATTTAAGTTGATTGTGGAATTGAGAAACTTGCCAAATTTTTAGACTGTCTGTTTTTCAGGAAATGTTTTGAGAGTATACACAAACCTTAAACACTTGAGAGTTGAGAGTATGTCTTGGGAGGTTCTATCACTGATGATTTTCTTTTCAGTTTAATTTAATTTTCACATGCCTAAGTGTTTGAATGATTTTTATATATATCTTGATGCTCTGTATCTTGCATGATGAATAACTCTTGTTTCTCTGTATATTCCTAAGATTCCATGCCAATTCTGTGTGTTGTTATTTTCAACTTAATGTTTTCAATAAATTGTGATACTTGTTTTTATTTTGATTTTGCCCGGGAGTGCAAAAGAATAAGTGTGGGAGTATTTGATGATGCATGATTTAGCCTTAATTCCTTGCTTTAAATGTGTATAATTTGCCATTGCTAATTGTATAATATTATGCATTTTAACACATTTTCATAATTCAAGCTTTATTTAATATTAACTGAATTAGGCGATAATCTTTAAATGAAATAATAAATCTTACTTGATTTCCTTTATATTGTAGTGAATAATTGAGGTTGCAATTGGGAAATCATAAAAATTGAGCATCAGGTCTGACGCATAGCGCTGGTACTACGCGTAGCGTGGAAGCAAATTCGCAACACTGACGCGCAGTGCGTCAGCAGGAGACCTTTACCCTTGCTTTCACTATAAATAGGACCATTGCCAAAGGCTTGAAACACACCTCAATTCACGTTTCTCTCTTTTCTCTCTTTGTTTCTTTAAGCATCAGAGGAAGGCACAAAGCCTCCTCCTCTCTTCTCCCCCCTCTTTGCTCCATTCCGGGTTAGTTTCTTTTCTTTTTAGTTGTTATTATGGAGGGCTAAAACCCTAGATTGATTTTCTTGGAGAATGTTGTAATGTAATTTTGAGGTCATTAATTTTAATATAGTATGCTTTTATTATTGTTAGTTCTTCATAATCATTCTCTACTTATTTAATTCCATTTTGTTTAATTGAATTTGTATGCTTAATCGGTTTAATTATTCAAATGGAGTAAAATAAGATTTCAAATTAGAATGGATTAAGGAAATATGCATGCTTAATGAATATTTTCATAATCACTTTTAATAATTATGGTTTGCTTAATTCCATAATTTGAGAATAGATTATGTATATAGGCGATGTTCTTATGTATGCTCAATAATTCCTAGATTTTAAGATCTTGACTCCTTTTGCTTAATTAGGATGCTTGATTAAAATATTCATTTTTAAATGAAAGTAAAGGAATTGTGAATTGAAAAAGACGCTTAGTTGATTAATTCAAATTGAGCTAAGAAATTGACAGTAATGAAAGTATACAAATTATCTTTAGTGAACCAAGGATAAATTTATTTACAATACTCCAAGAAAATCAATCGCTTGTTATTTATTGTTTTAAATCTTTTATTTACCTTGTTTTAATTTTAATTGTGACAACAAAAATCACTCAAACCCCCCCCCCCCAATTGTATGTTAGTGAACTTATGTTTGTAAAAATTTTTTAGTTGTTTAGTTTTAATTTTTAATTGTTAAAAATTAGTTTAAGACTTGATTTTTCCTAAATTTTTGTGTTGATCCTTGAGAGAACGACCTAGGTTGACACCCTAGTACTACATTAATTAATTTTAATGTACTAATTTGACGGGGCCACGACAGCCGACGTCAGAATCTAAAATTGTGTTCTTCATGAAAGTTGTAGATAATTGTATTATTAAGCCATAGAAAGTGGAATCATCTAAAAAGGTGTTGATTTACTCATGTTATGACTGTTTTGCTAATGTATGTTGTTGTTGGGAATGCTGAAATTCACTTATAAAGACTATTATGAAAGAAAATGTTCTTTTCTTTATGGATAAAGATTTATGATTGAATTCTTGAGTGATTATGAGTTATTAGCAATGTTGTTGGACATTATGCAGTTTGTATGATGTGGTGGTGAATAATTATGAATAACGAAATTATCTTATATGTACATGAATGCCTTGTGATATTGACACATGTGACTGAAACAGTAAATCCATGATTTTGTGAATTATTATAAGTGTTGTGTCCTTTGAGGACTTGTATTCCAAGAGGTTTTGGAAATATGTATATCATGGTATGTTAAAAGAATTAAAGGCGTTCATGCATCATAAGCATTCGGACGCACCATGGAATTTAGGGGTTCCATGATTACCTACCCTGGTGGGGGGTTACTCTATGATGAGTTAAGCCCTATTTTGTTGTGCGCCATGGAGTGTAGGGATTCATGGTTTATGCAAAGCCCTACTTATGATATTTGTGTACTTTGGTACTTAAGCGCCATGGAGTGTAGGGATTCATGGTATATGCTAAAGTCCTATTTGTGTCTCTATGAGACTTTTACTGCAGTATTCCCACCAAACCAAATGGATCCAGCATGACATCATTTGACTAATTGAAGAATTATTAAATGGACTTGTTTGGCATATTCATCATATCATTATGAGTTGTTGATTGTGTTTGTGCAATTTTATCTATTTTATATTTATTCTATATTCTGTCTCACTCTTACATTAATTTTTACAGTGAATGACACGCAGAATGCAGAGTGATGCCATGATGGATGTCTATTTGAATTATTACCTGAACTTTGATTTTATGGGTTGTAATAAGTATAACATGTCATGTACCATTATTTTCTAAATCGTTCCGCTACTTAAGTATGTTCTTGAATTTAATTATTCACGACTAGCATGTATGATAATTTTTTCGCTGTTATCAACTGTTACATACACTCTGAATTAAATTGATAAATTTTAAAATGATCTTTCTAAACAGCGAAAAATTTACTCAAAAATTTTAATTAACGTTTCAGGGCGTTACATGTTGGTATCAGAGCATTTTCAAAAAAATTCAGGACCAATTGCTATGACATGTACTGTTTCTCGATATAATATGTGAAATATTTGATTTCTTACTTGATAACATGCTAAATGTGTACTATATGACTTGTGCTTGATTGATTAATTGCGAAAAGATTTGTTTGATTACCGCTTGATAATATGATAAATGTGTTATATGATTTATTGCTTAACTGATAAACTGTAGAATAATGATAGTTATGTAGTATTTATATATGATATATTATCCCTTAGAATTGGTATGAACCAAACTACGAATATAGGATGGAAAGAAACAACAACAACAACAGCGATATGGCAGCAGATTTTCACCGCTTAGCTGAAGCTATAGAACGACAAAACCAACCAAGGAGCACTGGAGGACTCCATGGGTTAGACCACTTCCTGAAGAGAAAGCCTTCACAATTCAAAGGAGGTTATAATCCCGAAAGAGCATATCTTTGGGCCAAGGAAATAGAGCGCATCTTTCGAGCATTGCCCTACACAGAATGCGAAAAGGTGGAGTATGCCACCTATATGTTGGTGGAAGAGGCAGAGAACTGGTGGATTCATGCTAGAATCCGTATGATCGAGACTGACAGACCCTTGAACTGGGCCAACTTCAAAGACTGTTTCCTGGAGAAATATTTTCCAGCAAGTGTGAAAAGTCGCAAGGAGCTGGAATTTATAGAGTTGAAACAAGGCTCGATGTCCGTTGGAGAATATGCTGCAAAGTTTGAAGAACTATCACTCTTTTACCCTCCCTTTCAACAGGCTGGTGCCGAAGAATCGAAATGTGTTAAATTTGAGAACGGACTGAATCTGGAAATCAAAGAGGCGATAGGGTACCAAGAAATTCGGAGTTTTCCTATTCTGATCAACAAATGCAGAATTTTTAAAGAGAATCACCAAGCCAGACTGGCACATGAAAGGGCAAATAGACAACTGAAACCTCAGTCAGTTGATTTCAAAAGAAGAGGATCGTTCTATCCAAGTCGCTCCAGAGGAGGATCATCATCATCGTCATCTTTTGATAGACGCAACAATATGAGGTGTCTTAAGTGTGGAGGTAATCATCATGTACGTGATTGTAACAGACGTCTTGAAGAAGTCACTTGCTTTCGATGTAATCAAAAAGGACACATCAGTCCAAATTGTCCGCAGAACAATCAAAACAACAACAGGAACACTATGAGTGAACCAAGAGGCTCTAATTATCAGAAAGGCTGTGGAGGAGACACACGTACTGCCCAACCTCTAAGACAGAATAGGGAGTCCACAGATCAAAGGTTGCAACAAACAACTGGGAGAGTCTTTGCCATCAGCGGTTCAGAGGCAGACCAAGCTGATGACCTCGTACAAAGTAAGTGTGAGATTAATGGTACAATCCTATCTGTGTTATTTGATTCTGGTGCTACGCATTCTTTCATTTCTGATGAGTGTGTTAAACGCCTTCAATTACCTATGAAGTCTATGACATGTGATCTGATTGTTTCCACTCCCACCGGTACACAACTTAGGACTGCTAAGGTGTGTAACGAATGTTCTATACTCATAAAAGGTAGAAGTTTTCTTGTCGATCTTGTTTGTTTACCTTTGAAAGATCTGGAGGTGATTCTGGGGATGGACTGGTTATCAGCAAATCAAGTCTTGGTGGACTGTCACAACAAGACCGTGATATTTCCATCAGAAAATCTAAATTCTGACAACCTCAAGACCTTTGTATTACAAGGTAAACTTCAATTGTTTGCTTTATTCACTCTTTACAAAGAAGATGGTGAATCCAAAGCAATCGAGATGCCGGTTGTTTCTGAATTTCCTGAAGTATTTCTTGAGGATGTCTCAAGTTTACCTCCAGAACGTGAGGTAGAATTCTCTATTGATTTAATTCCAGGAGCAGGACCAGTGTCTAAAGCTCCATACCGTATGGCACCAATTGAACTGACGGAACTGAAGAAACAAATTGAAGAGTTGCTGGAGAAGCATTTCATCAGACCCAGTGTGTCACCATGGGGAGCGCCAGTATTACTTGTCAAGAAGAAAGATGGAAGCATGAGATTATGTGTAGATTATCGTCAGTTGAACAAATTGACGGTGAAGAATAAATATCCTTTGCCAAGAATTGATGATCTGATAGATCAATTGAGAGGTGCTGCAATATTTTCCAAGATTGATCTACGATCGGGGTATCATCAGATTCGTGTCAAGTCTGAGGATATTCCAAAGACAGCCTTTAGAACACGGTATGGTCATTACGAGTACCTTGTAATGCCCTTCGGAGTGACCAATGCCCCAGCCGTATTCATGGATTACATGAATCGAGTATTTCATCACTACTTGGATCAATTTGTCATCATTTTCATTGATGATATTCTGATCTATTCAAAAACTGCAGAGGAGCATGAAAAGCATCTTCGAGTGGTATTGCAGATTTTGAAGGAGAAGCAGTTGTATGCAAAGTTATCAAAATGTGAATTCTGGTTGAAAGAGGTAAAATTCCTAGGCCATGTAATATCAAACGAAGGAGTGTCTGTGGATCCTTCTAAAATAGAAGCTGTGGTAAACTGGGAGAGACCTACTTCAGTCACTGAGATACGAAGTTTCCTGGGATTAGCTGGTTATTATCGGAGATTCATTGAAGGGTTTTCTCAAATTGCCCTACCAATGACTCGGCTAACCCGGAAGAATCAACCTTTTTCTTGGACGCCAGAATGTGAGAAAAGTTTCCAAGAACTGAAGTTGAAGCTTACATCTGCTCCAGTCTTAACCTTACCTAATCCACAAGAAGATTTCGTGGTTTATTGTGATGCTTCCAAAATGGGCTTAGGATGTGTTTTGATGCAGCAACGAAAAGTGGTTGCCTATGCTTCTAGACAGTTGAGACCACATGAGATGAACTATCCGACGCATGATCTAGAATTGGCAGCAGTGGTATTTGCTCTGAAAATCTGGAGACACCATTTGTATGGAGTCAGGTTTGAAGTGTTCAGTGACCACAAGAGCTTGAAGTATTTGTTCGATCAAAATGAAAGTGAACATGAGGCAGCGAAGGTGGACGGAGTTTCTTAAAGATTATGATTTTGATTTGAAGTACCATCCAGGAAAAGCAAATGTGGTGGCAGATGCACTAAGCCGAAAGTCCATTCATATGGCATCTTTGATGATAAAAGAAATGGGGATGATAGAACAGTTCAGAGACATGAACTTGGGTGTAGAGATGAAATCTTCAAGGAGTATGACTTTGGGGACTTTGAAAATAACCAATGATTTCCTGAAACTGTTAGGTGAAAGACAGAAAGAAGATTTGCCATTACAAGAGTTGAGAGGATTACAGGCGAATGGAAAAGATATGGGACTACAAGAAGGATCAGACGGAATTTGGAGAATCAGGAATAGAATTTGTGTACCAGATGATGTTGATCTGAGAAGGACGATTCTAGAAGAAGCGCATAAAAGTATGTTGAGCATTCATCCTGGATCAACTAAGATGTATCAAGATCTGAAGAAAAGCTTTTGGTGGCCAAGGATGAAGAAAGAGATAGTTGAATATGTATCATCATGTCTGGTGTGTCAAAAAGCCAAGGTAGAACACCAGAAGCCATCTGGTGAACTGTAACCATTAGATATTCCTGTCTGGAAATGGGATGACATCTCAATGGACTTTGTGTCAGGGTTACCAAGAACACGTTCAGGGAATGATGCAATCTGGGTTATTGTAGACAGATTGACAAAGTCTGCTCACTTCCTCTCAATGAATATGAAGAACTCTTTACAAAAAATTGGCACAATTATATGTGAAGGAGATCGTAAGACTACATGGTGTACCATCCAGTATTGTGTCAGATAGAGATCCAAGATTCACTTCCTGATTCTGGGGAAGCTTGCATCAGGAATTGGGTTCAAAGCTTCGATTAAGCTCAGCTTATCATCCCCAAACAGATGGACAGTCAGAGCGTACCATACAAAGTTTGGAAGTCTTACTGCGATCTTGTGTGATTGAACATGGTGGTAGTTGGGAGCAGTTTCTTCCATTGATTGAATTCACGTATAACAATAGCTACCACAGCAGTATTGGTATGGCTCCATTCGAAGCATTGTATGGTAGGAAGTGTCGAATGCCCCTTTGTTGGTTAGAAACTGGTAAAAGTTTGACGTTAGGACCTGAAATTGTGCAGCAGACTACTGAACAGATAGAAATGATCAGAGAAAAGATGAAGGCATCTCAAGACAGACAGAAGCACTATTACAATAAGAGGAGGAAACCACTTGAATTCCAAGTCGGTGAGCATGTATTTTTGAAGGTTTCACCTCACAAAGGGATTGGCCGAGCCTTGAAGAGTAAGAAGTTGAGTCCGAGGTTCATTGGACCATATGAGATCCTAAAGAGGGTTAGTACAGTGGCATATCAGATTGCACTTCCTCCTCACCTGGCAAATTTGCACAATGTATTTCATGTATCACAGCTGAGGAAGTACGTACAAGATCCTAACCACGTGATTGCTGCTGATGATATTGAAGTTAGAGAAAATCTGACCATCCCCACAGAACCTACACAGATCCTAGAAAGATCGAATAAACGCTTGAGGAACAAGAATGTACCACTGGTAAAAGTTGCATGGAAACAAGGAACTGATGTAACTCTGACTTGGGAGCGTGAAGATGCTATGAGGACACAGTATCCAGGATTGTTTCACTGAGGAGCGTGTTAAGTTAAATTTCGAGGACGAAATTTCTATTAGGGTGGGAGAATTGTAACATCCTGCTTTTAATAATAGCTCTATTATGTAATTTATGAAGCATGGAAGGTCTGTAAGTGTTAATTAATGAATAAAACACACTATGGATGGCTTTTTAATGCTCCAAAAGTTTCATTTTTGGGTAAAATTCTATAATTTATATAGATCCTTATTAATGAGGCCCAAATTCCGAGTGAAAATACCTTAGAAAGAACTGACCGAATGAGAAAGAGAGTCTGTTCCGAGTGAAGACTGAAAGTTCCGAATGACCAAGAGGAATTCCGAGTGGAAAATGGAAATACCGAGTGAAAATGGTGTTTTCCGAGTGGAACATGGTCAAGAGGACTTATTCCGAGTGAAATAATGCCTCAGAGACTCACTGCCGAGTCAAACACTCTAAGGAGACTCGATTCCGAGTCAAGATCTTCAAAGGACTCATTTCAGAGTCAATTAAGATCAGAAGTTGCAATCCTGAGTGAAGAAATTCCGATTGACAACAAATAAGTCTTGGGTCGGTTAGGATCAATATTACTGAGTGGACATTCAAGTGGAATGAGTCAGCATTGAGGAAATTCACCGAGTGAAAGTTGAAGGAAGATGAGTCGGTTGAATGAGATCGGAAGAGACACTTCTGATCCGTTCTGATCTCCAAAGTTAGGACGACTTCAAGACTTCAAAGAAGAAGATCGGATGTCAACTAATGCCACATCACATCGGATGACCTATGTAGGAGGACAGCTTATGTGAAACAGATCGGATTAACGTTTTACTGAATGAACTATGGGTCACATGACCATAAGACCGGATTAATGCTTTGTTATTAATGAACACCGGTTAGTTTCAAGGAAGGTTCATCCTTAGAACTGATGCTCACACCGGATAAATTGTACCGGTATTAAAGACTGGACTTAGTCCGTCAAGGGAAAAGAAGACTACAGAATAAGAAGGGTATAATTTTCCTACAAAACTGGGGTCTCATGCCTTGGCGGAGTAATAAATTTAGGCGGAGTCACACGTTTTGGCGGAGTAATAAGCATTGACGAGGTCAAATGCCTTGGCGGAATAATAAATTTAGGCGGGGTCACCCGTGTTGGCGGAGTAATAAGCATTGACGAGGTCAAATGCCTTGGTGGAGTAATAAATTTAGGCGGGGTCACACGTTTTGGCGGAGTAATAAGCATTGACGAGGTCAAATGCCTTAGCGGAGTAACGTGAACGTCTTTAGGGCATGGACATTTCTTAAGATACACTTAACACCGCCCTTCACACAACACCGCCCTTCACACTCAATACCACTCTCACGCCATACCGACCTCTGCAAATCCTTCAACAGTAAACACCTTTTTATTTCCACTTCAGCTAGTGATCAGCCCACTTCATCACATGAATCCAAAAATGAGTGGCACAACGAACCAATCACAGGGGAAAGTTACATCCATTATAATACCTTTGTATATTTTATTCCAACCAATGCAAAACTGACTGTGAAAGGAGTCAAAAGGCTCCATTATCCCACCTAATCTTCCAACTAATGTTCCCCACTTGTCTGGCATTATTAAATCTGCCCCATTTACTAAGGCCGATTAGAACAAACTTGTGAACTAATTCTCCTCCAATTCGAACAACTTTGGGTGCTGTAAGGGAGCCATTTCAATCGACAAACCAAGTAAGAGGGGAGAGGGTTGTGAATAACTATGAAATGGGTAGAGTTGTATGCTGCTCTAGGATTCCAGTTTTAATTTCGTATCTTGTGGCTTAATTTTGAAACTGAAAACGTACGAATTTGTCTTTGACTTTTTCATGAAAGTTGTAAATCTTTTTGTTATCTAAATTATGAGACCTGATTCAATTAATTTGAGTATGTATAGCAAAAGTTATAGCCCAATTACTACTGCATGTTCGAGTGAAAGATTTGTTTCATGTTTAGTGTATATTTTGATATGATTGGAATTATACATGCATAATCAACCTTGGATGTCTTCATGAAAGTTGTAGATATTTAAGTTGTGGATCTTTAGAAAGTGGTTTCACATCAAAATAATTTTTGTAACTCAAGTTATGCTCAAATTACTGAAGTATGTGCAAGCTGAAATTCTGAAATCTGAAATCCGAATCTTGTTTTTAAAACTGGGAAGTTTGTGATGAGAATTAGGGGTTGGTGTCTTCATGGAAATTATAGATATGTGTGTTAGTAATAATTTAGAATTGGTTTCATGTCAAAATCATGTTTGTAACTCCAGATACGTTCTAAATACTAATCTGTGTACATTTCGGAAACCTCATCTTGAGGCAGTATGGTATTTTATGAATAAGTGGTATTTCTGATTGGAATCTGAAATTGTGTTCTTCATGAAAGTTGTAGATAATTGTATTATTAAGCCATAGAAAGTGGAATCATCTAAAAAGGTGTTGATTTACTCATGTTATGACTGTTTTGCTAATGTATGTTGTTGTTGGGAATGCTGAAATTCACTTATAAAGACTATTATGAAAGAAAATGTTCTTTTCTTTATGGATAAAGATTTATGATTGAATTCTTGAGTGATTATGAGTTATTAGAAATGTTGTTGGACATTATGCAGTTTGTATGATGTGGTGGTGAATAATTATGAATAACGAAATTATCTTATATGTACATGAATGCCTTGTGATATTGACACATGTGACTGAAACAGTAAATCCATGATTTTATGAATTATTATAAGTGTTGTGTCCTTTGAGGACTTGTATTCCAAGAGGTTTTGGAAATATGTATATCATGGTATGTTAAAAGAATTAAAGGCGTTCATGCATCATAAGCATTCGGACGCACCATGGAATTTAGGGATTCCATGATTGCCTACCCTGGTGGGGGGTTACTCTATGATGAGTTAAGCCCTATTTTGTTGTGCGCCATGGAGTGTAGGGATTCATGGTTTATGCAAAGCCCTACTTATGATATTTGTGTACTTTGGTACTTAAGCGCCATAGAGTGTAGGGATTCATGGTATATGCTAAAGTCCTATTTATGTCTCTATGAGACTTTTACTGCAGTATTCCCACCAAACCAAATGGATCCAGCATGACATCATTTGACTAATTGAAGAATTATTAAATGGACTTGTTTGGCATATTCATCATATCATTATGAGTTGTTGATTGTGTTTGTGTAATTTTATCTATTTTATATTTATTCTATATTCTGTCTCACTCTTACATTAATTTTTACAGTGAATGACACGCAGAATGCAGAGTGATGCCATGATGGATGTCTATTTGAATTATTACCTGAACTTTGATTTTATGGGTTGTAATAAGTATAACATGTTATGTACCATTATTTTCTAAATTGTTCCGCTACTTAAGTATGTTCTTGAATTTAATTATTCACGACTAGCATGTATGATAATTTTTCCGCTGTTATCAACTGTTACATAAACTCTGAATTAAATTGATAAATTTTAAAATGATCTTTCTAAAAAGCGAAAAATTTACTCGAAAATTTTAATTAACGTTTCGGGGTGCTACACTGCGCTTCTTGGACTGTGCCCCTACACAGCTGCATCCCAACGGTTGGGGTCTAGTGCGGGCTCTCGAAATCCTAGGAGAGCACTTCAACTTCTCCGCCACTGTGGCCAAGCTGTTCCATTATTGCCAAGTGGTCCGCCGTGCTAACAAGAAGGGCGGCCTTGGGTTCATAACGCTCCGTTGTGACTCAAGGGTGATAAACTTCAAATCATACACGGAATCCATGAAGGTGGATGGGCGCTCCTTCAAGCATTACTACACGCGGGTCCGTATTCAGCCCAATAAGCCAGTCTTCTGGCGTAACAAGGAGGGATTCACCAAGTTCCCCCTCAGTTGGACGCACGAGCATTTTCTCCTTATGAGCCGTGCTTATTACACTGATGAGAGTGAACTCTCCTCTCATTCCATCGAGGTTTTGAGCGCCATGCAGACGGCCTCGAAAACACTCAAAGGATTTTCCTGCAGGCTCCTCCTGGCTGAGGACGACGTCCGAACCACCTATCTCCGTAATATCTGCTCTTACTGTATTTGTGTTGTATGCTTATTCTGTTTTGATTATCCTCTTCCCACGTGCTAACTTAACTTTTCTTGTTTCGCAGAACAAATTGAAAAAGCCTGCCCCGAAATGTTGTCCTTAAGGACCATGATAGCTGATGATGACTCCTCCTCCGAGGAGAATGAGATTCAGGCGAAAAGGAACACCACCAAAACTCCACTTATTCCCCTAACCTCTGCAGTGGGTGAGGAAGTTCCTCTCTTTGACGAGGAAGAGATAGAAAAGCAAACGGAGGCCACTGGGGCGGGCGATGAGGAGGCCGTCCCAGAGAAAAAAAAGTAAAAAAGGCATCTGGTCAAGATAGCGGATCAGAAAAAACCCTCTTCCGGTGACCCTACGAAGAAGCACCAGAAAACACTTGAAGAATCTGGGATGAAGAAAGATAAAGGGAAGAAGCCTGTTCCTGACTCTTCTGCCCCCACATCGCAAACCACATCCGCCCCGACTTCTGAGAGTGGCCCTCCTTCGACGTTCGACCCTCCACGCGATTCCTTTCTTGCCCCTTACTTATGGTTTCAGGGGTCCATACCCCCCACTCTTCCAAAGGCTAGATACTACCTTCGCCCCTCGCTCGAAGCTGCTGAAGTTTGAAGAGCTTGTAAGGCCGGCCGTTGGCAGCTGGACGAGCTGTCCGGCCTCCTTGAATCCCTGAGCGAAAAGGCAGATTATATGGAGCAAGTTGAAAAGCTCGAAGCCGAACTCGCTATGAAGGAGAAATGGTCGGCCAAACAATCTGAAATTTGTAGAAGTGTGGAGGTTGAACTGAAGAACACCAAGGAAACACTTCAGAGGAAGACAGAGGAAGCGAGCCAACTTCACTTTGCTAATAAGGCTCTAGAACGGCAGGTCGCTGAGCTTCAACAGCAGAATAAATCCATTCCGTTCCTCGAAGAAGAACTACAGCTGGAGAAGAAAAGGTCGGCCAAGCTTGCTGACGATCTCAAAGTAATGGAGGACAGACACAGCAAAAGCCTTGGGGAGTGGGAGGCCCTTCGGAAGGAGATGCAGGCCCAGCTTGAGGAGTTGAGGAAGGGAGGTACGAGCACTGGCCCATTGGAGGAAGATTTTGCCAAGCTCCAGAAGAAGTTAACTGCTGCTAAGACCAAGGCTGCCAAGGCCTTGGAAATATGTAAACAGGTAGCTTATGAATCCTTTGGGCTGGCACTTCGTCAAGTATTCTATCGAAACCCTGGGGAAAACTGAATCTGTACGGACTGGATCCGTTCTATGAGTTCCACGAGGGGAAACTTGTCGAAGTGATGAAAGACGGCTCGTACCAAGTCCCTCGCGACTCTCTCTACGAACTGCCTCCACTTCCAGAGGGTCAGAGCATGGAACCTACAAAGCCTAACTCTGATCCTGAGGCCGGAGCGGATAAGACCCAAGCTGCTGGAATTGAAGGGGAGAGAACGGAGGTGCCTACCCGGGAGGATCAACAACCTGCTTCTTAATTTTATGCTTTCAATTATGGCTGTATTCTGGGATCAGCTCCAGCTTTTGAATATTTTGATTCCTGTACACCTCTTCATTCAAAATAAAATTTGCCTTGTTTCTCATTAATCATTTATGTCTAGTGTATGATTGCCAAATGACTTAACAATATATATAATACTTTAACTTTTTCTATACTCTGCAAAGCCGCTCTTGTCTGGCTATACCATTGTTAAAGCGTTTTTATCACATCGGATTAAAATAATAACTTTGCAATAAGTAAGCGATAACTAAGTTAAAGTATGCCCTGTCCCCAAGTGCAAGTACGTTGGGAAAGGAAATTTCATTGTAAGAGTTACCTTTAACTTCTTAACAAGCTTGAAATGTTCATCTGACCTCGAAAATATAGAGTGGATACACTAACGTTCAGCCACTCTGTAACGAATATTTCAGAGTTAAGGACGGAAATTGCATTTGAAGTCTGGTACCGCCTCAAAAAGGGGTAAGTTTTACGTCTTTCTCTTGAGGTTCGGTTTGGTCCTACAACTCAAGTCTTCACACGGTGTTCGGGTCGATCCTACTAACCATACTTGGAGTTCGGTGCAACCCTACAGTCCAAGCCTTCGACACGGGGTTCAGATCAGGGCTAATCCTGAACCTACTGCGCCCGTTACTCAGGGTTCAGCGTGGTTTTCTTGATGGACCAGCCTACTGCGCCCAAGCCTTCACATGGGGTTCGGTTTGTGGCCTTGAAAAAGGACCAGCCCTACAACCCATGTTATCTTCAAATGGGGTTCGGTTTGTGGCCTTGAAAAAGGACCAGCCCTACAACCCATGTAGTCTTCGAATGGGGTTTGGTTTGTGGCCTTGAAAAAGGACCAGCCCTACAACCCATGTAGTCTTCGAATAGGGTTCGGTTTGTGGCCTTGAAAAAGGACCAGCCCTACAACCCATTCCACCTCGAGGAGTTTCATCGTCAATACACAAAATGTGTGATTGAGATCATCCGTCCTGAGGGGTCTTCATCAGTCCCTCGAGGAGTTACACCGTCAACTACAGAATTGGTAATTGAGTTCATCCGTCCTGAGGTGTATGTGTACTAAGCTATGGCTACAAATCACAACATACAAAAGAAGTAAGAGTGATAGGGCAATCAAACTCTATTCTCATTAACATTGAAAGTACATTACAAAGAGAGCGTAGTTGGGGTCATGCCTCGTTAAAACCTTCTTGAGAAAACCCAATGGGAAAAACTCAAGTAAGGAAAAAGAGTACATGCCGCCTTACCAACTAGCTGTAATAAACACGTAAGTTCTAAGTGTTCCATTTGTTACGGATTGGAGTTCCATCAAGCTCTTCCAATCGGTATGACCCTTTTCCAGTCACCTCAGAAACTCTGTAAGGGCCTTCCCACGTCGGCGCTAGCTTTCCTTGAAGAGCAAATTTATTCCCCACACTCGCCTTTCTTAAAACAAGATCTCCGGTATTGAAAGCTCTGTATTGGACACGTTTATTATACCAGAGTACTGCCTTTGCTTTTACTGCCTGGTCTCTGATAAAGGCCTTTTCCCTTAACTCCTAAAGGACGTCCAGCTCTGATGCCAGATTGGCATTATTGTCTTCATGTGAAAAATACTCTACACGAGCCGATCTTGTTTGCAGCTCTACTGGAATCATCGCCTCAACCCCATACGTCAACCGGTATGGGGATTCATTAGTGGACGAATGAGGCGTAGTGCGGTATGCCCATAAAACATGACACAGCTAATCAGTCCATCCTTCCTTCACTTCTCCCAAACGCTTTTTCAACCCTTTTAGCACTTCACGATTGGCTACTTCTGCTTGGCCATTGGTCTGAGGGTGTTCGACAGATGAAAATATCTGGATTATCCCCAGTCCTTCAAGTAAATCTGTGAACTTCTTGTCTGTGAACTGGGTGCCGTTGTCAGTCACGATCCGCCCTGGCACCCCGAATCACGCTATGATATTTTCGTACATGAAACGCCTTGTTCGCGCAGAAGTAATATGCACTACTGGCTCAGCCTCGATCCACTTGGTGAAATAATCTACCCCCACAATCAAATATTTGATACCTCCAGGCGCTGTGGGGAACGGACCCAAAATATCAAGGCCCCACTGGTAAAACGGCCAAGGCACAGCGGAAGAAGAAAGTTCTTGGGCCAGTGTATGATGGAGGTTGAAGAATCTTTGACAAGCATCGCATTTCTTCACAAAATCTGCAGAGTCTTGTTTCACAGTGGGCCACCAATATCCGGCCCTGAGGACCTTTCTCATCAAGCTCCGACCCCCGGTATGGTGCCCACACTACCCCTCGTGGACCTCTTCCAAGACTGCTTGAACTTTATCTTCTCTCAAACAGAGAAGGTATGGGACAGAGAATCCCCTCTTGTAGAGAACACCATCAACCATAGTAAAATATGGCAGCTCCCTTTTCACTCGTCTCCTTTCTTTCTCATCGGTAGGGAGTTGTCCATCTGCCAAGTAGCGAATATAGGGGATGACCCAAAAATCCTCATAAGGATAATGCACTATTACAGCATTCAGGGAAGGGTATAGATTGATGCTAGGTGATGTCAAAGTACTTTGAACAACCGTCGTTGTGCTACCGGGCTGCTTTGTACTTGCGAGCCTTGACAAAATATCCGCCCTGGTGTTCTCCTCTCTAGGCATATGCTTGAACTCTAGAACTTCAAATCTTCCCTTCAATTCATTCACGCAATTTAAGTATAGCTGAAGTTGTGGCTCCCTAACTTGGTACTCCCCCTGGATCTATGAAATTACCAGTTGAGAATCGCTGCACAACGTGACTGCTGATGCTCCGATGTCAATCGCCGCTCGAAGACCGGCCAAACATGCTTCATATTCAGCCTGGTTATTGGAGGTTTTGAAATTGAAATGGAGGGAAATCTCTAAGTGCACTCCATCACCGCTTTCCACCACAACACCTGCCCCACAGCCTTTACTGTTTGACGATCCGTCAACATAGATGGTCCAATGTGCTCGAGGTATGGCTGGATCCGCCCCAGTCATCTCCACAACAAAATCAGCCAATACTTGCGCCTTGATGGCTCCTCGAGGCTCATAAGAAATTTCAAATTCAGACAACTCAATGGACCACTTGATCATTCTTCCAGCGAGGTCTGGTTTGCTAAGCACTGAACGGAGAGGTAGATCTGTTCTCACCAACACTGGGTGCGCGTGAAAATAGGGCCTTAACCGTCGTGACGCCCACACAACTGCCAGAGCGGCTTTCTCAATCTTTTGGTATCTACCTTCCGCCCCCTGCCGGCCTCTGCCCTTCAGGGGTTTCTTTCACCAAAGCCACACCCAGGGCTTCATCAGAGATTGCTAAATACAAGATCAAAATCTCACCAGGGTCAGGCTTAACCAGTATTGGTGGACTTGAGAGGACGGCCTTGAGCTGTTGGAAGGCTTGTTCTTGCTCCTCTCCCCATTCAAAACTCTTGTGTTTCTTCAACACCTTATACAAGGGGAGGGATCTGTGCGCCATTTTGGGCATGAAGCGAGCTAGAGCGGCTACTTTCCCATTCAACGATTGGACCTCCCTCAGGCTCTTAGGGCTCTACATGTCCAGGATTGCTTGACACTTCCCAGGGTTAGCCTCAATGCCTCGTTGGGTCAACATGAATCCCAAGAATTTCCCAGCTGGAACGGCAAAGGTATACTTCAAGGGGTTTAGCCTCATGTTGTACTGACGCAGCCTAGTGAAAACTTGGCGCAGGTCCTCAATGTGGTCTCCTCCAGTGGGCGTTTTGGCTATAATATCATCAATATACACCTCGACCAGCCTGGTGTGCATCCCTTCGAAGACTTTGTTAATCATGCGCTGATAAGTAGCGCCAGCGTTCTTCAATCCGAATGGCATGACGGTGTAGCAGAAAACACCGCGGTCATTGACAAAAGCCGTCTTCTCTTGATCTCCTTCCCACATCGGAATCTGGTTGTACCCAGAATAAGCATCCATGAAACTAAGATACTGGTAACCAAATGAGTCATCTACCATGCGATCAATGTTTGGCAAGGGATATGGGTCTTTGGGGCAACAACGGTTGAGATCCATATAATCTGTGCACATCCTCCACTTGCCATTAGCTTTCTGCACCATGACTACATTAGAAAGCCAAGAAGAATAGCGAATCTCCCTTATAAAGCCCGCTTTCAACAACTCCTCAGTCTGTTCACATGCTGCTTTCTGTTTCTCCGGTCCCAACCTCCTCTTCTTCTGGGCCACCGGTCTCGTTTCAGGGTACACAGCAAATTTGTGGCAACAAAAATTAGGGTCCATCCCAGGCATGTCTGCTGCTGTCCATGCGAAAAGGTCCTTGAACTCCTGCAGGAGGGCTAACAAGCGTTGCTCCATGGCTGACTCTAGCTTATCATTGATGTGCGTGACCTTCTCTGGGGAATCCCCTAAAACGACGTCCCTGGAACCACCATCCGGTGTGGGCTTTGAGGGATTAAGAGGGTCGATCTTCAGTTCCGCTCTTGGGTCCAAGTCAATAAGACTAACAGACCCAGCCGCTGTTCCTCCGTCGTTCAGCTTCCTCTTCTTGTTGAATGATTCCAACTTGACCACATTGAGGCTCAGGTTGTAACAGTACCGAGCCATCTCCTGATCTCCACGGAGAGAGGACACACCGTTGTTCTTGTCAATGAATTTGATCAAGAGATGAGGAGTAGATACGATTACTTCCATTGCATTCAGTGTAGGACGGCCTATGATACCGTTGTAGGGAGACTCCATATCGATCACCAGAACTCTTGACTTGACCGTTCTTGCACCAGGCTCTCCTTCAAAGGAAATTAGGGTGTCAAGGTATCCCTTAGTGGGTTGCTTAGCTCCATTAAACGTTGTGAGTTCTTGCGTGTAAGGCTGTAAATCTGCATCGTTGAAACCCATTCTTTTGAAACAATTATAAAAAATAACATCACAGGAACTTCCCTGATCGACGAGGATCCTCTTGACATCCTTATTGGCTATGACTGCGATGATAACTACTGTATCGTCACCTCCTGGGATTGTTGGGCCAAAATCATCATTCGTGAATGACACCATTGGGGCTGCCACACCGTCCCTGAAAGGGCGGTTATCCCTTGGTTTGCCCTGGACAGACAGAATCATTCTGTGGTGGTTCTTCCGAGCTGTGATTGATGCTCTTCCTCCAGCAAATCCTCCAGCTATCATCTCAATCACTTCACGTCTGCCCTGCCTCTGCTGCTGAGGCATGTTGTTCTGTTGGGCTCCTTCAGCGATCACTACTCCCTTCTGCTTTTCAACTGCAGTGAACTTCTTAACTGGGTTATGAGTGTTATCATCCTCATCATCAGGATCTCTGCCCCTCTTGTCCATCATTTGAGGCTCGTCTACAGATTTCTCCCTGAACAAGTACTGTTTTAACTTTCCTTCCCGAATAAGAGTCTCCACCGTATTCTTCAACGCCTTGCACTCGTCGGTATTGTGACCTATCTGCTCATGGAACGTGCAATACTTACGTGGGTTACCACCCCTCTTGACTGGGGGTGGTTTCCTTATACCAAAAATGTTCAACGTTGGCCACCCAACCTTCCTCATGATTTGGGAGTGTCTGGCGTTCAGGGGAGCGTAGTTATTAAACGACAAGACGCGCCTGTCTCGTTGATGTGGACGAACGCTTGCAAAGTCCTCTCTAAAGGTGTGTTTCTCGGGTCTCACCTTTTCTTTCTCCCTCTGTGGCTGCTGAGTGGGTGCTGGGGGCTTCATTCTAGCTGCTGTTGCCTCCAGATGCATCTCTATACCCACATACTTTGAAGCTTTCCTTCGAAACTCCTCGAAGGTCATTGGGGGGCTTTTTGCCAAAGATAGGGCAAATGTAGATCTAGGTTGCAGAGCTTCCACTACGATATGGAGTTGTATGGCCTCCGTGAGGTTGGGGACCAAAGCAGCCTCCTTATAGAACCTCTTCAAGAACTCCTTAAGAGTTTCAGTCTCTCCTTGTCTTATCTGGGCCAGAGTATGAGAAGTTCTTGGGATATCCCTGGAGATGACAAAATGGCTTTCAAATGCAGCTGTCATTTCCTCCCAAGAATCTATGGATCCTGAGGGTAGACTCTTGAACCAGCTGAGAGCCTCCTCCGTCAGTGTCCTTGGGAACATCCTGCACATGACGTCTTCATCAGCTCCTAAATACATGGCTTCATACACATAAGCATCCAAGTGCTTAGTTGGATCAGTTTCTCCATTATACTTCCCGATCGACAGTGGTTGAGTCGTTTGCAAATGCTTCGGGATGGCAATACTCATCAGTCTCCTTGAGAAAGGAACACTGAGTTTGTAGGTCCCAGAAGTTACCACTGCCTGCTCCCTTCTCCTGGCACTGACTCTGTCCCCAGAGTCTTGGGTCTGCTCCCTCTCTTCGTACGTGGGGATTTTCGAATATTGGAGGGTTGTGGATCTATCCCTCACTGATGCATGATAAGCATCCTCTACATGGGATGCTGCCCTGTCCCCCGCTTCTCTTTTCTCCCGCCTCAACTCCATCAGCTCTTCCCTGAGTTGCCTGATAACCTCATCACGAGGATCAGGGGTTTGCATTTGCACCATCCTCCGGGTTTGAGTTATAGGAGTCTCAAAGACAAGTCTCCTTCCAGCCTGTTGGTGGGTCACATCTTCCACATGACCATCAACGAAATCTCGTCCATCACCTTCCATCACGACAACCAAACTTCTGCGAAAATAGGAATAACTCTATCGAGTCCCACCAGGCGTTCCAATGAACTGGTTTGAACCGGGGTCTAAGATCCGGTGTGGGACCAGCCACAAGAATACAGGTGTTTTTAGGGTTTGTACACCGGTATCACGGGTATCCGGTGTCACGATCCGGTCTCTCAGTAGGAGAAAACCGGTCTTGTTGTCCTGGAGATCCTTCACACCAACGTTTCGTGTTGAAGTGGGGGGCGAAAGGTGGTGCCACCTGCGAAGATTCTCCGACGATCAAGTTAGAAGAGTATAAGAACTCAGTGAATGCTCAAGCGATGTAATAGCAAAGAGTAAGTTAGGACAACGTAACCTTGCATACGTATTGAAATGAGCTATTTATAGTTGAACGTAGGAAATGAATCGTTGGGTACAAGTGGGCCCCTTGGTTCTGATAGCGTGTGAAGTGTGTCAATCAAAGTGGCTCAGTACTTAGAGTGTGTCAGGGGGGTAGGTCAATTATCAGGGTACGATCCCGTGATAGGGATGGAGGATAATCACCTTTTCGTATATTTCGCTGACACATGTACTTGCTCTCTGAGGCCATTGACATGACATATTCTACCACATAGAGTATCTTCCCTGATAAGTTATTAGGAACTCTTATCTCGCTGTGACTGAGGGTCTAACGGCTACATAGACGTTTGGTGAGAATGAACGATCATCCGTTGTAGAGAAAATGAATGGAACAGCTGATGAGACAAGAGCGAATGAGGGGAGACCGGATATCCGGTATGGCAATAATGAACCGTGACACCGGTTCTCCCTTTATGAGATCAGTCTGACGTCATAACATTGGGGGCCGGTATCCAGACCGGATCAGAAGGGTATCATAGACTAGTCATCCCCAGAAGCATTCCAGCTCTTCATCTGCTCTTTGCCTTACTTGTGGCAAATTTCATTATGGGACATGTACTAGTAATACGAGAGCATGCTATCAGTGCGGCCAGGTGGGCCATATTAGGAGAGACTGTCCTTTTGTGGTAGCACAACAATCACCTTTAGCATCAATTGTTATTCCTATAGCATTAGTGAGGCAATTAAGTGCTTCTGTGGATTAAGATTCTAGATTTATCTAGCAAGGTGAAAAATGAGAATCTAGTGGTAGAGGTGCAAGACAGGCAAAGAGAGGTCAGGCACGTGTTTGTTCTCACTTGTCAAGATGCTCAGGCATCCAATGTTGTGTCTACAAGCTTACTTTTTGTATGTTCCTGTGATGCTCGTGTTCTGTTTGATCCTGGAGCTACACACTCTTTTGTGTCATCATTATTTTCCTCTCGTCTTGATAGACCTTCTTTCCCATTAGAGGAAGTTTTAGTGGTAGTGACATCAGTCGAGAGATCATTGTTAGCTAATATAGTGTTTCGTTCTTGTAAAGTGTTAGTTGGAGGCAATGAATTGCTTGCCAACTTGATTATTCTAGATATAGTTGACTTTGATGTGATTTTAGGCATAGATTGGTTGGCTTCACACCAAGCTACTTTGGATTGTCACAATAAAGTTGTGAAATTTGAAATGCCTGGTTAATTAGTTTTCTCATTTCAAGGTGAGCAAAATAAGGCACCCTATAATTTTATTTCTATGTTGAAGGCTAAAAGATTATTAAGGAAGGGTTATGAACGATACTTAGCTATGATAAAAGACACCTGAGCAATTGAAGTAAAGTTAAAAGGTATTCCTAAAGTTTGTGAGTTCCCAAATATATTCCCTAATGAACTTCCTAGTTTACCTTCAGATAAAGAGATAACATTCTCTATAGATTTACTTCCTGGTATGCAACAAATATGTATACCTCCTTACAGGATGGCACCCACAGAACTTAAGGAGCTTAAGGAACAATTACAAGATCTTCTTGATAAGGGTTTTATTCACCCTAGTGCTTTACCTTGGGGAGAACCAGTGTTGTTTGTAAAGAAAATAAGATGGATCTATGAGATTGTGTATAGATTACAAATAACTAAATAAAGTGACAATAAAAAATAAATATCCCTTACCACACATGGGCGAGTTGCTTAATAAACTTCAAGGTGCTCAATGTTTCTTAAAGATTGATTTATGGTTTAGATATCATCAACTGAAGATTAAAGAGGAAGATATTCTGAAGATAACTTTCCTTACATGTTATGGCCACTAAGATGTTTTAGTCATGTCCTTTGGACTAACTGATGCCTTGACAACTTTCATGGATCTAATGAATTAAGTTTTCAAACCGTTCTTGGATTATTTTGTAATTGTTTTCATTGATGATATTTTGGTTTACTCTAAGAGCAAAGTAGAGCATAAATAATAGTTGCGATTGGTTTTGCAAACTTTGAGGCAACATCAAATGTATACCAAGCCTAGACCTATAACAATGAAAGAGGTTTGGAATTTTCTTAGTTTAACACGATATTAATGTTGATTTGTCAAATATTTCTCAAAGATTGCATCCTTTTAACTAGGATGACATAAAAGAAAGTGGAGTTTAAATGGGAAGACATATGTGAACAAAGTTCTCAATAATTGAAAGATTATTTAACTTCTACACTGGTTCTAGCACTACCTTCTTATAATGAAGGGTATACTGTCTATTGTGATGCTTCTATAATAGGTATTGGTTATGTTCTTATACAACATGGCAAGGTTATTGCCTATGAATCCAGGAAACTCAAGAAGCATGAACAAATTTACCCTACATATGATTTAGAGATGGCAACAGTGATCTTTGCTCTCAAGATTTGGTGGCATTATCTTTATGGTGTGACTTATGAGATCTACATAAACCATAAGAGTCTTGAATATATATTTCAGCAGCGAGACTTAAATTTAAGATAGAGAAGATGGATGGAACTCTTGAATGATTATGGCTGCAATATTTTGTATCATCCTAGCAAGGAAAATGTTGTTGTGGATGCTTTAAGCAAAAAATCTATGGGCAGTTTGGGCCATTTGGCTAAGTTGAAAAAACCAACAACGGAAGAATTCCACGAACTTGTTAAAAGTAAAGTCCAATTTTAAATTTCTCATTCAAATTCCTTGTTGGCTTATGTACAAAGTCATTCTAGTTTGACGGATGAAATTAAGAAGGCTCAAGAACAAGATTCTCAACTAATAAAGGTGGTGGAAGATGTTAAGAATGGTAAAGTTTTTGAATCTTTAGTGGATTCTAATAGTGTTTTACAGTTTAGATCTAGGTTATATGTGCCTAATGTCAGTGATTTGAGGATAAAAGGCTCATCATTCTTCTTATACTATCCATCGGGAACTATATTGATGGGAAGGAATGAAAAATGATGTAGTAGAGTTTGTGTCTATATGCTTAGTATGCTAGCAAGTGAAGTTGGAACACCAAAAGCCCATAAGGTTACTTTAGCCTATTAAGGTACCCGAATAGAAGTGGGAAGGTATTTCTATAGATTCCAAGACAAGGTTTCCATGAACTCCGAAGGGTTATGGGTTTGTTTGGGTAATTATAGATTGATTAACTAAGTCTGCATATTTCTTGCTTGTGAAAACTACATAATTTATAGCACAATATGCTAAGTTATACCTGCAGGAATTAGTTTCTTTGCAGGGTATAGCATTGCCAATTATCTCTAATTGAGGAGCCTAATTTACTTCTAATTTTTAGAAGTCTTTTCAAAATACATTGGGAACTTGTCTAAATCTTTGCACAACTTTTAACTCCTAGACAGATGGTCAATAAGAGAGAACTATACAAATTCTTGATGATATGCTCTATGCTTGTGTAATTTATCTTGGCGGGATTTGAGATCGATATTTACCTTTGATGGAATTTACATATAATAACAGTTACCAATCTAGCATTCAGATGGTACCATTTGAGGCCTTGTATGGTAAGCGATGTAGGTCAACTATAACATGGTTTAAAGTTGGAGAAACCGAACTCATGGGTCTAGATTTTGTTCAAGATGCTATTGAGAAAGTTAAATTGATTAGGGGCCACTTAGTTATAGCTCAGAGTAGACAAAAGTCTTATGTAAATCAGAGACAACATCTTTTAGAATTTTTGGAGAGCATGTGTGCCTACGTGTCTATCCTATGGAGAGGTGTTACGATTTGGCAGAACGGGGAAACTAAGTCCCAAATTTATAGCACCATTTGAGATACTAGAGAAGGTTGGACATGTAACTTATCAATTAGCTCTTCCTCCAGAACTATTAGACCAACATCTCTCTTATATGGAATAACCAGTAGCTATAGTTGATAGAAGAGTAAACATTTTTTGGTGAAGAAACAACTTAGGAACTTGAATTAATAATCTGTGAGAAATATCCTCATCTTTTTGATAATGGGGGTTAGTATTGCATTAAATTTGAGGATGAATTCATTTTAAGGGGACAAGATTGAAACGCTTTTAAAAAAATACTAGAACGCATCATTTCATTAAAGGGATAAAAAGAAAGAGAGATCGAGAATTAGAAGTAAAAGGGTAGTTGGGGTTACAAAGCCTCATCTCTTTCTTTTTCTCTTTTCCCTCGACGCAAGGTGTGTCTTTCCCCTTCATTTGGTTCCATTTTTCTTCGATAAGTGCATCCACCCTTCATCTTACAACATCCATTTTTTATTTAGGAAGAAATATTTGAGTCTTATTAATTATATTATGTGTTTCCACAACCCAAGGGTATATTTGAAGATTGAGGATTTTTCCTAAAAGAGTAAAATGAATGTTCTAGTATTTAGAAACTACAAATTAAAGCTCTTGAGGTATACCCATGACTACAAATCTTGAAGATGGTAGTTCCTAAATTATTTTTCCTTACTAGGGGATCTAGTTTTAGGTTTTAAGTGTAGATCTCAAGACTCTTTTGTTAGTGTAGTTTCCTAAAGTTTTGTTGTATGTTGTGATGCTCAAATTTGTAGGATTTTGGTATTTTTAAGGTTCTGGACCAATTCAAGAGCATGTAATAGGTCTCTGTTGTTATGAGTGGATAATAATTATGATGACTTAATTTTGTCCAATTCATAATTATTAGTTTTGTTTGAAATTATACTTTTAGGGAAAACAAGGTTTTTAGAACAATTTGATATCTTGGAAATCTATCAAATAACATGTTACAATTATTCTATTGGTGAAATGGTTCTTGATATAACTGATCAAAATATATTAATTAATTAAATTTTTATTTACCACTATTTTGTTAATTTTATCCTAGAAAGTGGTTGGATGTTAAGATCCAGTATATCGTTAGCCAAGTAATAACGACCTAGGTGCACCTAGAATACCCTACGGGAGGAGAGAACTATCAACGAGATGAAGCTGCCCCCGGTGGGATGATATGAGTTAATGTAAAAGAGGAGACAACTACCCATTAGATGTAGACTCCTAAGTTCGGCCACTTAGAAGGAGAAAGTTATCAATAGGTGGAGCTATACCCAATATAGATTCCTTTATGAGTGACTCCTTATAAATATTAAATTGTTGGAATTAAATGATTTACAAAATTTTATTTTAAATTGGTCTTTAATTAATTTATAAGAATACCTAGTTTAAGAGATTAGAATAGTGATACTTTGTTTGGGGTACTATGATGGATATGGTATTGATTATGAAACACTCATACAATTACTTGTTTCCTTTCTTACTCATTGTAGTTGTTGTGCCCCTATTGAGTCTATGTTACTTACTCTTTCATTGTTTAATATTTTTAGACCAACCATTTGTTGAGGTGTAGACTATTGGGAGTTGTTGTCCTTCCTAGTGGAGTTTTTGTTTGGTAGGCCTCAATTGTTCTGGTGGCCCTTATTTTGTATTATATATTTTGTATTCTGTTGGACTATGTTGCAGCTTTAGGAGTCTATATATATATATATGTTGTGATTTTTATAACATCCTTACCTAATTAAAACCCAAACCGAGACCAGGGAAAATTTTTCCCAAAATTCACCATGCAGCCGGGTAAAAATAAAACAGCATAAAGGCAAGGGAAAGCAAATACCGACCAAAGGAAGGGAAAATAAAACCATTCACGGGAAAGCCCAGCGGAAGAACAAGCTTAAGCGAGCCCAAAAAGAGTATAAACTCGCTCAAGCGAGGTCCAACGTCGCTTGGGCGAAACAACCCATCTCGCTTGGGCGAACACCCATTCGTTCAAGCGAAACCAACCAGAAACCTTCCATCCTCTCACACTCGCTGGGGCGAAATCTCATTCGCCAAAGCGAACCATTCACTCGGTATTTTCATCACTCGGCTTTGGGACCACGTCCACTTGGGAACCGTCCCACATATATGAATCACCCGGTAAATCCTTACTTAGCCAAATCACAATTATAAACACACGGGCGTATTTCACTCGGGAAATGATTCCCTCGGATACTCCACTCGGAGTCCACAAGCTTTCCCCCACTCGGATTATTCCCCCAGTCCAATACCACTCAGTATAATTTAACCACAATTCACTCGGAATACAATATCCATTCTGCACTCAGCATAATTTGATCTACCACACTCGGGATCACATAACCTCTCGGCCATAAATCACTCGGTCACATCTTAACCATTCATCATTCGGGTAATACATGAACCCATTCCCACTAGGAGGAATTCACGAAGTTAGGTCACCCGGACTTATTTAACATTTAGCCACTCGGAATATATATATAGCCTCGTTCACTCGGAAGAGGACTCCAAGAATACCTCAATCAGGACCATCTCAATTACTCTTCCCTCGGAAGAGGTTCGCTCAGGATTTCCCACTCGGGAATAATCAAACCCTTCCCCACTCGGGGTTTACTCATATTTTCACTCGGTAACATATGGACAAGTCTTCCATTGGAAGTAGCCCACTCGGGTGCATCTTACCCGGAACCATTTTAAGCCTTCATCACTCGGAAAAGGCCAACATAATCAATAGCCTCACTCGGCAATGGCTCTCTCACAATATTCCACTCGGAATTTATTAACTTAGCATTATCCAGTCGATATCACATAGTGAACAATTTGGGTAACATCATAACAATGTAAAATATATATATTATACAATGTATACATATTCACAATCCTAACAGTCTACCCATATAACAAAATCCATCTGGATTACGAGAGCCGGCCAAGGCTTTACATATCTATTTACAATCGGTACAATATACTTGTACACTACAACGACACAGATACCCTGCACTCGGGTTAAGGCCTTCACATCATTCCCATTCCGACCTGTGTACACTGAAAAATGGTGTAGGGGTGAGCTTTTACATATTAAATGACAGTTATTGATTCGGATTAATCTTCGAATCCTCAATCATACAATAACATAACTCAATCAACGATAATGGACTCATTCAATATGTATATTCATACAACATCTGATCGAAAATCATTCCACTCAATCAGGGCTATATAATTCCCTTCATTCACCCCAACATATATCATAAGCATATTATTATCTTGCACTCGGCAACAGCATCAACATGCATATATTCTAATCGGGATTATTCACCACAGCATGTATCACAACCATAGCATCATATTGCACTCGGCCATAACATCAATATACATGCATTCATCCAATCGGATTCCACTCAATCATGTTATTCCAAATAACATCCCACATATTCATACGATTCACATTGAGCTCAATGACAATAATAAGTGTGCACACATCAATTCACCCGGATCCGGTCCATTATTATTAATTTTTATTGTTGCAACATAGGCTCCAAGCCTTTTCTCAGCTCCAAGCTGATTCGACCGTTTTACAGGTACCAAACCGTTTGCCCTCACATGTAACACAGTCACTCCAAGCGACAACGGAAGTGTTACGGGCAGCCCCGAGTCCAACCCGGTAGGCTTGCCTTGAGTCCAACCCAAGGTCTTTAAGCGTCCAACGCTTAATGCACTCGGCACTGCCCCAAGTCCAACCCAGGGTCTTTTTATAGTGCACTCGGCACTGCCTCGAGTCCAACCCAAGGACTTTCAACACATATTCATCTGATTGCCGATCGGTATTAAGCGTCCAACGCTATATGCTCTAAGCATTTCCAGTGGCGAATCAGATGCATATGGTCTCATTTATCAGGCGTCCAACGCCAATGCACTCGGCATTTAATATCAATAACATGCATCCAATGCAGTTTATCATTATTATTCATAACAGGGGTCGGCATAGCAATAACACAATACATTCACTCGGCAATCACATGCACTCAGCAATCACATGCTTTTTAATATAAAATCCCAAACAGGAATTAACATGACCGACCCACATATATCATACACTCGGCAATCACAATGCCATTCACTCGGAATCATCATTCACAACAAGCATCACATGCTTTTCATATAGTATCCACTCGACATTAACATTTGCAACAGGCAACACATGTTTTTCATATAAGACCCATTCGGCATCAGCAGCCACAACATATCATACATCTCTTGGACGGAGTTTAACATGCACCACACAGTTCATAATCCTCACACACCCAGGCTATCATTCACTCGGCAAACAACCAACAACACATTATACATACATCACAACACAGTAAAGTAGATTCACCCGGAACCCGTCCATAAACCATACATTTAAGATGTAAAGTTAGCCCCCCTTACCTGGAATGAAGATCCAAAAGCTCCATGAGCTTGCAACACCGACTGAACGTTCTTCAGTCACCCAACAACACTCTGCTCTCAGCTTTGGAAGAACCAACAGCTGCTTCCCCACGAGCAGATCCACCACCAAAACACCCCATGCCAAGCCTCCAAGGCACACGCAGTCCTCACCAACAGTGGTGGCTCCAAATGCTGTTCCCACATTCGAACAGCCCAGTCCTCCCAACGATGGAGAACATCTCCGCTTCCAAGCACCCAACCATGCCTTCTTCCTCACGAGCAGCTCTACCTCACAATAGTGGACCATTTTCCATAAACTGAGGCACCCCACACGCTGTAGGTTTCCAACCCGAGGCTCCAATAGCCCTTTAAATGAAAGAAGAAGAAGGAGAAGAAGAACCAGGAGGAAGAAGCAGAAGAGGCATCAGGAAGCTCTCTAGAGAGAATGAAGAGCGTTTCCTCTCTTTAGAATATGCACCAAGAGATAATGAATAAAGTGAGAGGGAAACGTACAACCGAAGCTTATCAACATACTGCCAAGCTTCAGCTCACTCTCCATCAGCCATCACATTCCATCAACCATCACAACACCATTAATTTCGGTCCCACAACATTTAATGCTAATAATCCCCTCAGCCATGAGTCACCATCAGCGTGAATGAAGAGAGAGGGAGGGGACCGAAACCCCATTTTTACCCACCAAGGGCATATGGGTCATTATTGGCATTATTATTATTATTATTATTATTATTATTATTATTATTAATATTTAACAATTTGCCTAATTGGCAATTAATCTTAATCAACCATTAACTTAATCAATCCATAACCTTAATCCTGAAATTTACCACACTCGGTAATTAATTAAAGATCAGGATGTTACAATTTTCATGAATTTATGTAATATTTAAGATTTAGTTGAATGATATAGATGAATATGACTATACTATTATGGATTACAACATGTGATGATATTAATTTTGGATGTGGAGATTATAGAGGATAGAATATAATAATTTAAATGATAAAGGCTTATAATTGGGAGGTATAAGTTAGGCTTGTCAGGACAAGTGATAGTTTGAAATCTTTGCTTGTGCGTTGGTCATGGTCCGTAAATGGGATCGTGACACTAGTTCACAACTAGTGTGAAACATGGATGTTATACTAGTAGTCCCTTGTGCATACCTAGTGTAAAATATGACATATTACATCGGTCTCCTTTTTGTAAAATATGACATTTTATATCAGTTTTAGTTTTGAACTTGGTGTAATAAATTCATTTTTTACACTTGTTGTATTTTATAATCGATGTAAAAACTAATAATTTTTTAATTTTTTTAAAATTCAAATTAAACCTAAATTCAAATCAAACTACTTTATTAGTTATAAAAATATCAATTTAAACTAAATTAAAATCAAAATAAAAATTGCAGCCAAAATAATTTATAATATAGAAAACTTTCATATATATAATCATCTACACTAACATTTGTAATTAAAAAATAAAAACTACCTAGTGTTTTTTTATTGCATACATTTCTTTTAATTCCTAGCATATGTAAATCAAACAAGAATAAAACTAAATTTTCATGAACATATCTCATGAATCTTTTTTTCAACAAATTTTTTTTATATAAAATAAAATTAGACTTATAATTAAACTAAAGTAACCAAAATTATCCAACCAAAATACATAAAAGGAGGGACTTTCAACTTTTCTAGTATTAGATTTGAGAGTATCTCAAGTACTTATTTCCAGCAAATTCAAATCAAACAAGTACTAGATGATCAAGAGGACCCTAGTTAAGAAGGAATCTATTTACACATTCTAAGTGATCAAAAAATTACTCACCAGAGCTTTGCTTCCACAGCTTCAACTGTAGCAACCCATCTACAGTTTCTTGTCGTAGTGTCTATATGTCCATATAAGAAGTAATACTTGTAAAAATTAATATGATACATAAAAATTTAAAGATTTTAATTTGTTGTGCCATTCCATGGTTTCACCCTACAAAATCAATTTTCACTTACTGAAAACAAGTTCAACAACAATCTTACATCTCTCAAAGGTTTATCAAAATTGATTTCAAGGTATGTGACTCATGTTAAGCGAAATCAATTCTACCGTTGCAAAACCAAATACATACTTAATTTGGCGAATGCTTAATTGGAATGTAATCTACTAGGGAAAGAAAATGAGACTGAAGTAGCAGTTGAAATATACATACACAATGTAGACCTCAATGATTTCCATCTTCAAGGTGATGGCTGAAGTTGAAACATTGATGACTTTTGTCTCTCTGTTTATTCTTCCAGCCCTTGAGTGACCAAAAGATACATTAAGGGTGGGAAGAGAAAGGGAAAGGGATTCTCACTACAACTTATGGAACTAATAAGTAGTTATAAGGTATTGTACATTGATACCCAATATGCTTAAATGAACACCATAAGGACTTAAATAAAGCTAAAATTTATTTAATGCAAAGTATCTATTTCAAAAAAAAAAAGTTAGCTTACATTCAATGTAAATATAAGTACAAAACTGTCACAAGTTGTAGCCAAGTTTGAATTATAAATATTAAAACCTACAAGAGACTAAGGAGCCTTATAAAAGCAAGGCAACCACCCTTTCTACTTTACCGCACACCAATTTTGCATAATATCCTTTACTCCCAAATAATAATATAAAATATCACTACTAGAAAATACTAGTTTAGCTACAACAATTTAGCAACTAAAACATAGCCATCACTAATAACGGTGCAAAATGCATTAGCCACTACAAACTGTCTTTCATGGTCATTTGTGACACACTTCAGCAACTGACTAGGAGCACGTCGCTAAAATTTAAGAGGTGTTTAGTGACATTTGGTACACATGCACTGATATTTGGAGGTTGAGGGATGGAGAAGTAAGGTGGTGACATCGGGGGTTCTCTCGCTAACACGTGTCCTCAAAGTGACAAGGTGTTAGTCCTCAAATTTATTGTTAATTTCTTAATAAAAAGTGTGTTAAAATTAATAAAAATTAATTTAAATTGTAATAAATTTAGCTTTTAATTGTAATAAATGGAAACTATTGAATTTAAACTGTCATGATCTATTTTTTCTAGTTTTGTAGTGAAAAACTAAGGATTTAAGGAGAAAATTCATTCAAGTTTGAAGGTCTGACGTGTAGCATCAACCTCACGCATAGCGTCAGGGTTTTTGATGCTGACGAGCATCAGAAGCTATGTGGACTCCACTGGCAGATGGCAATGCACTCAGAAAAGTGGCCAAATAATGGCCAATCCACTCCTAGATATTGTCCAACTCGAAGTGGGAAACCAATAGGAATATGTATGCTGATTATTAGGGATTATTGAAGCAAATCATGACCTGAAATTAAGCAAATTAATGGGGGCTGAATCAGAGGTCTGACGCGTAGCATCAGGACCTTTGCTCAGCCTTATAAATAAGGCTATTCTCCACCCAATTTTGGTATTCCATTCCATATTTTCTTCTTTATTCTCCACGATTCAGAGCTTCTTTTATGAGTTAGTATTTTAGAATAATTTTCATATACTTGAGAGTGTTGTGTTGTATCGTGCTTCTTTCCGTATCGTGAAGTACTACCAAGTGTTTGTGATGTCATCAACTGTAAGTTGTGTTTTTACTTTTACCATGTGTAATTAATTTGTTTATGTTGGAATTGGTGAACCTATCTATAAAAATGATGTTGTGATTATGACCTCTGTATGTTTATGATTCAAGTATCATGTTAGTATTTCAATCTTTTATTAGTATGAACTTCAAACGGGAGAATGATTTTCATGCGTGTTAAAAAACCACTTTAACAAAAGTAAAAGTTGAAATACCCTTAATATACCAATTACTAGGGATAGAGTTGGTAATTATTGTTGTGTTAAGGCTAGGACTTAAAGCAAGTTTTTATTGAGAAAACATCTGAGGGATCAGAATTTGTGGTAACTATTTAGAATTTATATCACGAGGGATCAGGTATAATGATTTTAAGCTGTAATAACATAAACTTGATGATTAAATATGCATGTCTATCATTATTTCATTATGTTTTAGTGCGGGGATCCTAATTCCAACATAGTTTGTTAATCTGTATTTTATTCTCAAATATTAGATTTGTTTTTTTAAGTACTACTCAAAAGTTTATTTTTAGTAAATTTAGAATTTATAATCTTTCACCCAATGTATAAATCAATTTCTAAATCTGTGAATATTGTACAAATTGTGTATACATCATTCTTTTGTTAATAAGTTTTGATACATTTACCATAGTAAATAAGAATTATTGTTTCACACTGAAAACATTCAATCCTTGTGGGAACGATATCTATTTTGAAAACTGCAATGATATATTGGTGTGCTTGCCAATAGAAGGATCCAACAATCCGCCCAACATGTTTTTTGGGACTAACGCAAGGGTCGGAGAGAGAATTGTGACACATGGCCTCGATGAGACGAGGGTCAGGAAGACTTTAACTAGGTTGTGACATGTGGCATCAACGTGACAAGGGTTAGGATAACTTTACGGTGACATGTGGCATCAACGTGACAAGGGTTAGGATAACTTTACGGTGACACGTGGCATCAATGTGACAATGGTTAGGATAACCTAACGGTGACACATAGCACAATGGTTAAAGGGAAAGTGGAAATGTTGACACATGGCACCTGGGTGAAGAAAACATGGAATCAATGACACATGGCATAGTGGGTGAGAGTTAGAAATCATGCTCCTCCTCTAAGTCACTTGTCATGGCCGTGGGTGTGGTGGCATCATGTCAGTGCTTACTTTGCTTGCTAATCTTGACTCCAATCTTTAATTGATTCGAGGTTTAACAGGTTTCCAAAACAATTAATTATTGTTAATTGTTAGTTATTTCCTTTGTGATAACTACCTTTTGAACTAACTCCTCATGCATTAATCCATTTGCAAAAAATTAAATTTTACATCATATTCAAAATCATTAACGAGATTAAATCACAAACATAGTCACACATTATTATATCGTTAAGACATTTCAAAAGCAGCGGTTAACACAAATTACCGCATATCTATATTGTTCTAGCTACCCCTATGAAAATGGATGAGTAAATTTTTTGATTGATCTATAGTTTTGAGTTCGTAAAGTGATGGGTAATTTTTCCATCTCAATCAAAATTTGAAACTTTATTTTTACCTTCAAAATCCCGTCACAATATTTTTAATCTGGTCTCAGATTTCTTAGATACGATTCTAAATTTTGCTTAGTTCAAACTTTTGAGATCAAATGAAAAGAACCTTATTAAATCGATATGAGATGTTTGTTCAAAGATCATTCAAGAAATTTAGATTAAAGACACTTGTTCTTTAATTTGAATTTATGAACTGGGTTTAAGATTGACTCATTACCAAATTTGTTTTATGAATAGAAATTGTAAGTTGGTCACTTTTTGCTTAATTGATTCTCGTTATTTTAATCTTTGATTTTGTTCTTACTTAAATAAAAAAAACCTTAATTTATGTGTTCTATGTTTAGTATAGTAACTGAGGTCTTCAAGAGTGTTCTTGTGTTTGTTTCTTAGTATAGTGTAATTTTGTTTATTTTTATTTGGACAATCACGTCATCAATTAAGTGTAAATATAAAAAAAAATGTACCATAACATGCTCTTAAGCCTATGGTTAACACAATTTAAAGGGGGAATCAAAATTAACCAATGATGTAGTTTGAGGGGGCGACTCTAATAGTTGTGACAATAATATCAATTATGAAGAAGAATAAAAGGAGAAGAAAATAAGGAAAGTGAAAATTTTGTAATAAAAAATTAGAAGAAGTTGGCTAGAGTCTAGAAGAGAAAGGGAAAAAAGAAAATGGGTAATTGAGATGAATGAGAATGAAGAGTTAGAGTTAGAAGAAATTTGAATTTTCAAGAGTATAATTATTGTATGTTTATATAGAATAGATATTTTGATTTTTTTACCAGCTTAAAACTAAGGCGTAACCCTTTTAAAATAGGGTCTGAGCGATTGCTCATTCTGCTCCTCCTAATAGTCTGCTTTGATAAATACTAAAACCAATAAAAATAAGTATGAGATCAAAATTAAAAAAGAATGTCAAAACACACATACTAAAAACATATTTAATCATATAATTTCATTTTAATAATAGAATTCACTTGATGTTGGATTCAAATGCTAGCAAACGAAACCAAAAAAAAATACTCAATTCTCATGGTAAGAAAAACAAAAGTTAAAACAATACTCTATCTATTTTATATTATAAACTCTTAAAATAAAAAAATCGAGCGTTTTATTTTATAAGTTTCAAAAAAAATTAAAAGTATTTATTACATTTTTTTCTTAGTTTCCTTAAATATTTAATGCTTTTATAGTTATGTAATATTTGACGGTATAGTTTATAGGGAAAATTAGAAAAATAAAATTATACTTTTTATAATATGAAGATAATACTTACCCCTTAAAATGAAATAGGGATAAATTTACTTACAATATGAAACGATAGAGGGGGAATAGTTAAACACTCAAGGCTAACAACCAAACTACCTCGATTTTCATTCTATAATTTTCTATTACCAAGTTACAGCAGAATAACAATCTAGCGAACGGCAGCAAAAGAAATATAAAAATAAAATCAAGAAGCAAAAACAGTGACAGAGAGAAGAGGATTGGGGAAAGGATGGGAGGGTGGTGGAACTGGAGATATTTTTACAAGGAAGTGGCTCCATTTTGTGCATTGGTGGCAGCGCAATTTACAGAGGTTGGCGTCAACATTCTATTCAAGGAAGCCACTGCCAAAGGGTTAAGCTACTATGCCTTTATCCTCTATTCATTCACTCTCTCCACTCTTATTCTGCTTCTCCCTTTCGCCTTCATCTTCCCTAGGTATACATCTATCACATCACATCTCTAACTCAATTCACTCATTTTCAACCATCAAATCTTTTCACGTCTTTTTTTATCTATGTGTAAATTCAGGTCAACTGGTCTTCCTTCATTGAATTTGTCTATTTTGACCAAAGTTTTCTCCCTGGGATTCATTGCGTAAGCTCTCCAAAAATCTTATAACTCGTTGCTTGTGTGTGAAGAACAAACAAGTGAGTCCACAAATGTTTTTTAAATGGCAGATGTTCAGCTCAGCTTTGTGGATATAAAGGCATTGAGTTCAGTTCACCAACTCTTGCTTCTACTATGGCCAACCTGCTTCCGGCTTTTATCTTCATACTTGCTGTCTTTTCAGGTGCCTCTTCTCCTCCTTTTGTTGATCAACAAAATCCAAGATTTGTTAATAAGGAATCAAACTGGAATGGATCCTCCATAGTGAACTGATCATTGGTATTAAAGCTGGATTGAACCTGTGGCCGATTGAACCGTGAATCGGTCAGGTTCGGGTTACTTCTTTATTGTTACCTGTTTAATCATGATTCAATCCTTGATTTGGCCATGGTTTGCTTGAACGAATATATTTATCGATTCAATGACCGGTCCGATTTCAAAAGCATTGGAACTGATAATAACTACATCAGATCTAGAACCTTCAATGTGGATGGGTTACATAATTTTTGTTTTAATAAATAGCTAATTTAACATTTAAATGAGAAGATTTTTACTACACCAAGGTACAGTAACAAATTATCATTGAGAGAATCTTGATCAAATGAAACACTATTGGAAAATGTAATGCTTGCCAAAATAATGTATAAATAATCCTTGATTTGTTCTTGTTTTTCTTTTTAAGAGATTATCTAATTACTTTGATTTTTTTTTTTGTAATCTGATTAATCTCCAACTATACAATTCCAAGTTCCCTCGAAGATGATTTTACACAGTCAAAATAAGGATCGTGTATTTCAAACATAATCCTGTATAAGTAGCATCAAGTTCTTAACCTTACATTCTTAATGACTAATATGAAGATTTACTCTTGGTCTGAGATATCAATTATTCCTATAACTTATCCTAACAAGCCTACCTAACATTTATTCTTATTTCTAGTGCTTCACACTCATGATGGGTATTTGAAGGTGAATACCATGTGTTTATCCATAAGCAAAAGGTTAGCTCTGTTATTAATTTAGAATTTGACAGGATAAAATGCCTTACTGACAGGTATTAAACTTTTGAAGCCAATACTGATTCCTGCAAGTCAACAGGATTATTAGATAAAGATAAACCTGAAATAGTTAGCATTTCTGATAATAACCTTCTCCGTTACTTTTCTAAACCATCTTTGCCCTCCACAGACTATTTTTCTTGGAACTCTTCACAATCTTTAACCTCTTTATGGGATCCTTATATTGAAGGATGGAAAGAGCAGATTTAAGAAGTTCAAGCACACAAGCCAAAATCATCGGTTCAATAGCATCAATAGCAGGTGCACTCATAGTTGTCCTCTATGAAGGACCTAAAATCTTAAATGTTGCGTCTCCTTCACCTAATTTTCCACTTGGATCCTCACAAAGGAATTGGCTTCTAGGTGGCTTTCTACTTGCCGTTGCGTATACTCTAATGTCAATATGGTATATTGTGCTGGTAAATTCACTAAACAGTTTTGTAAATGCTTTAAGAATCTGTAAGATTTAATCAAATTAAGAATTTTCCAGAAACTAAAGTTTAGTTTCGTTGCATTGGACAGACCCATATTATCAAATTATATCCAGCAGAGATGATTGTGGCCTTCTTATGCAACTTGTGTGCAACTATCATAGCTGCCCCAGTATGTTTTTTGGCAGAACAAAACTTGAGCAATTGGAGACTGAAACCTGACATAACACTGGTTGCTGTTTTATACTCAGTAAGCAATTACAAAATTTTATAATGAAAATATCATAGTGTACAAGTACCATGCGAAATGTAACATACTTCTTGCAGGCATTCTTTAGCACATTTTTCAGTACTGTTGTTTACACATGGGGTGTCCATATAAAAGGTCCTGTGTATGTATCAATTTTTAAACCCCTTTCAGTTGCCATAGCTGCTGCTATGAGTGCAATATTCCTTGGTGAAGCCTTGTATCTAGGAAGGTATGAACTCAAACTCATCCTCTGCCTTCATCTCTTTTCGATATAAATCTTCTTTTTTCTTAGTAAATAGAACTCCTACTATTTCTTTTATTTAACTTTTTAAATGTTGCTTTCGTAAACTTTACAGTGTAATTGGAGCAATTATACTGTGTATTGGTTTTTATGCTGTTATATGGGGAAAAGCAAGGGAGGAGGAATTGCATGAGGATGAAAACTACAGCTTAAGTAACTCAGGATCCCAGTCAAACAATAAGGTTCCTTTGTTGCAAAGCTGAAAGGGTTATTGTATTTCTTGCAACATAATGGTTAGTTACATAGGTTATATAAAATAATTCATTCATGTGTAAATCATTCTTAAAATGGTTTGGAGATAAGATCCATATTGCTTATTTGCACTTTGAACTTTCTGACTGTGACGTTCTATGTTCACTTGGGTGGAAACCTTGAATGTAATTTTTTTCCCCTTCGAACCAATGGTTTCAGTGAATTTTACCAAAGTTTTATGTGTTGGAAAAAACAACAAAGATATGTGACACCACGAATTAATTCTGGTCATGGGAAAAACAAGGAGATATAAATATGGATCACCCATAGTCATAATGAAGATGTGGCGGCAATAATGACATGACCTTAATGTTTATCCTCTAGGTTTCCTTGGTGTTTTGGTTCTTTGTGTTCACTTGTTGCACCTATTAGTGTTCAACTACCTATAATTGCACCTCTTTCAGGGATATGTATAATTTGATAACAATGATCTTTTGATTTTGAATGCAAAATATAGTATATCAAACCAAAAGGTAATTGGTTTGACCTCATCTGACCTGTAAAGGTTCGGTGTATAATGAAGAGGACGTGTCTCTCTGGTCTGTCATAAACCTGTAAAAGAGTTCTAAGAGGTCAAATTGAGGTTTGGGTTTTAAAGTTTTTCTGACGCTTAAGTCAATAATGGTGGAGCTAAATCTGATGTACGATGCGAGGACTAAGAAAATGTACCTTTTGTATTAATGACGCACTATTTATAGGTGACACACTGTATGAAATACAATGATTACATTTGGGCCCCTGATTTGGTGACTGGTCAGGTGTTTTCTGGATCTTTTCATGGTGAGGCACTTATGTTGGTATACGTATGTCTATCATATATTGGTTCTTTTATTTTATGTCATGGGATATGTCGGTTTTGCCTTGCTGGCATTGATTCTGTTGACTCTAGATGTTAGCTAGTGCAATCTGGATCATATGCCCCTTAACTTAGCTCTGGGCTAAGGTGCTCAATGAGGTTTATAGTTTCTGTTGAAGAAAAAGTCTGGTAAATGTCGAATCATTTAAGCCAGAACTTCATGAGATTTATTGATAATCAACATTGCGTATTCCAATTTAAATAGAGTAATATCATGTTATTATTTGATATGTGAGTTTAAGTGTTCCAGGAAAACATAAGGATTGGGTTACAAAAGATAGGGGGAGTCCGTATGCCAAAAGAATCTTTAAAAAGTTTGGTACTATCGATAAACCCTCATTGATTCAAGGAAAGTTCTGAAGTCTAAAAAATCACTCTCAAAGAAAAAGATCTTTGCATCTAAATACCTATCAGACCTAGCTTGGAATAGTTTATCTTATACTACAAAGTCTGAACATCTGATCTTGTCTTTCTCAAAACAAAGGAGGGCTCTCAGACTTATCAAAAGCGTCTAAATATATTGTGAATAATTGGATCCAGAATTCACCTTAAAGGAAGTTCTTTTTCAAGTCTGGCTCAAGGATCTCAACGGTCAAGAAAATATTCTTGTACGCACGCTTAAGCAAAGACCTATCAAAAGAAGAACGACAAAGTAAGTCAGTTTACGCTCTATCTAATATAATGTCAAGTTTTCACCTGTATCTTATAGATTTAGAGATTCTCTGAATAAAAGCTTCCTTCTTGGTGAAACTTACGCTACCTCTACCCTGCCTATGATTGCACACATCTCAAAGCTCTTATTCTATAATTACATGCTCAAAACGTCTCTCTCTGACAAAATAAAGCCTATCGTCCGTTATGCAACATCCTTCTCCTTAAGTATATCATCTACTTACTTTGGGCAACCTTTCCTGGGGATCTCTAGAAAAGGTATTTATATATATTGAATCAATCTCTTCAGTAGTGAAAAAAAAGAGCTGGAAATAAATCGCAAGAGTAGACTCTAAGCAAGAGCAAAAATTACAGAGAGAGCATGAAATCAAAGAGATGGAGGTCCTATTGAAGAAAAAGAAGAAGGGCAAAACACACGAAGTAAAGTGTGGATGAAGAAGAGAAAGTATGAACGAGCACCAGACGTTCATATACAAAAGTCCAAGAAAAAGAATGAAATGACAATCTGCTCACAAAGAAGATTTCAAACCAAGAAAAATTGTCATGTGGACAATGGAAGCTCGCTATGTGCATTCCTTCTCTTTCGAAAGTCATAATAACTAGAGATATGCAACTAACTCATATCTCTCTTCTCTTCGAAGAGCATTTCATCTTTGGTCATGCTTTCAAACTCAGTACCTCCTGTTGTCTTGTTTAATATTACACGGGTACTGAGTCTAGAGAATGAATAAGTCCTTTTTTTTTTCACGAACCAACTCATGTAGTTGATTGACACGTTGTCGTTGTCGGGTCAAATAAAAAGTTAAATTAATATAGTATAAGGTGAACAACTTTAGTCGTCTCTCGAGGACCTTAGTTCAATTAGTTACACTCAATTTAATTATAACAAAGGGGGGTTTCTGTTGAGATTGAAAGGAAAATTAAGTGATTATATAATAGTGCAAAAAGTAAATTTATGAGTAAGAATAATCAAATTTAGAAACAACCAACCCAAGGAATTAATAAATCTTTAGTTAACTAATCATTGATCATAAATATGATTAAATATAATTAATTTCTCAACCTTGAATCATTTGGAATCCCTAAATGATTATATTCTAGAAAATCTTCTAGAATTGAATTAATAAGAATAATCAATCGATATATTCTTATTAATTACAAAAATAACTTTAAAACCATAATTTGATTGAGTTAAGAAACTAAATAGAAATCTCTTATTTAGTGACTTAATCTTTGTTCTCAAATTGATTATTGATTAACCAACCAACATTAGTTTAGATTATAAATTGTTTAATTATATACCAATCGGTTATACACTTAAATAATCTACCATCATAAGTGTTTGAGAAACAAAGAAAAGTAATTATCTTCAATCAAAATATTAAGAGCAAGAACTCAAAGTTAACATAAAGAAAAATTAAATTCCTTGAGTTGATTTTAAAAGATTAAGCTTCCATGATAATTTTTAACAATGAAAGTTAATATTAAATTTACTATAACTTTGATTATAAGAGGAAATAACAAATAATAAAATTAACTTACTTGATATTGAGAAAGGGAAATGTAAACCATAACTTGAGGGATGAAATATAAAACAAAGAAATAAAGCAAGAGAAAGAACTAAAACTTAAGAAACTAAAGCAAAGATATAGAAATGTAATGAAAACTAAAGCATGTATTTCTTATGTATCTCTTATGTATCTTCCTTATAACTTCAAGCATCTATTTATAGACAAAATATCATGATACTATACATTCATTTTCTGATCATTAATGCATTTTTTCAACATTGGTGGGCTTGAAATTACAATAATTCAAAAGATAATGGTAGGTGTTGAAATTCATGCGAGTCAAATATGACCATCTAGATGGCCGAATTTTGAAAAACCTTCAACATGAAAGTTGTAGATCTCTGTCTTATTGAGAATTTGGCGCAAGAATAAGGTCATTTGGACATCTACAACTCTAGATATGTGTATTTTGGTGAACTATGTCAATGCTGGTGGGACACATGATGGCTGATTGATTCAAGCTCCATTTCTTCATTTTTTTCAGATGCAAAATAACCAAATCTGATCATCATGATGTAGGTCTCTGTCTTAGCTTTCCATGGGCTCCAAGATCAGCCTATTTGGATCACAAAAGCCCAAGTTATGGCCAAAACAAGGCAAGATACTCAAGATACATACAAAAAACGAAAATTGATTCATATATACATAATACTTCAATTTAACTAAACAACATAAAACTTAATTAAAATACCATTATTAAACATAGTAATTATATAATAAACCCCAAGTGTAAAACTATAAGAAATGTATTAAAATTGATTTATCAAATTCCCGCACACTTAAGCTTTTGCACTCCAGGGCAAAACCAAACCAAAAACTAAATTGAGAAACAACACAAAAAGTTTTTTTTTCTTTTTTCAAATTGATTTTTGAAATTTTTTTTGAAGTCTAAAATAATAAGTAATACACATCATCCCTTATATCAAAAAGTCATGATAAGTGTGAATAAGAAGCATTACATACTAGTTACACAAATTGAGTGATCAAATCAAAGAGTGGATGAAAATGTGATAGATGTTCTCTTCATGCTGTCTATATCTCAATTGCTTGGGTTTGTGTATACTCTCATAAATCACCCAAATAAATTAGCACTACCATAGGCTTGACAAATTTCTAATTTCTATATTTGAACACATATGCATGCAGAGATCAAAAGGACTTTATTAAGGTTGTAATGGGGCCAAGGTGATACAGGGTGGATAAAATGAAATAGTATGACTAAACTTAGGATTGAAAAATAGCAATGGAGTAAGTGATTCAGTGATTGTGGAAGTACATTTTGAAACTCAATACTTAACAAAATGAAACATGATGGAAGATAAAACATGAGAATAAATCCTCCTGATTATTTTCATACATATATTTACCACTTCTTCTTTTTCTTTTTCTTCTTCTTTTTTTTAACATTTCCTTTTTATTTTTTTTACTTTCTTTTTTGAACAATGAAACAATAACATACATATATTGGGTACATTTCCATAATCATCAAGAACCTTTATTCATAGTAATTCCCAAACTCCTAATCAATTCCTAAGCAAAAGTGATCATTTTTTTTAGCTATTGGCTAATTATGTGGCTAAATCAAGAAATGGATATAGGCTCAATATGGGTCACAATGGAAAATGTGCAAGGTAAGACATATGGCTAGTGGTTAGTCAAAGAAAAAATGGCCTTAATGACATCAAAGCATGCACATGGAACATAATACATCAAAAAGAAACAAGTCAAGTTCTAGAGTACTAATAAATAAGGGTTAATGAAGAAAAAGGAAAGATGGCATAATATGATCCATCCAATTAAGCTCAAAATCTCACTGAGGGTGGTCAATCTATCACAATTCATATACAATTTGATCTTTACAAACAACTTATTAAATTAATATGCAAGGAAAGTATTCACAACATGTCATGAAATATTGGATAAGGGTGATTTAATTACTCATTACTGAGAAAAATTAAAAAAAATTAGTAAAGGGTATGCAAAATTTAAAATAAAAAACTGAAAAATGATGATTTCTTTTATGGACAAGAAACAAAGAAGGAAAAATAAATCATAACCAAATATTGGTGTCAAGATCCGGTTCCTTATGCTTCTTGCTCTGTACTTTTTTTTTTCAAGGGCGCTTAGTAACGAAGATACCTACAACAAATTGGTCAGTTCAATTGCATGTGAAATGATTAGTATAACTGAACAATTTAATTGTGTCATATAACCCAGTTTCATGGGACTTGTGTTAGAACCCAAAAGAAAAATATCATCAACACAACCATGAGTAGCATCAAGAGCAATAACATACATCTTAATTCATTCGTATGCCTATAGAAAGACTGTTCTATATCATCCATTAAGAGAAAATAAAGAACCTGATGATTGACTAGTGGTGAGGTGTGGCTCCGATCTGAAAGAAAAGGATGAAGGCAAAGTGCAGCGGCTGGAGAATGATGAAGATGATGTTTATGGTTGCAGAATGGTTGATGTCGAATGGAAATGATTCTGGTGAAGGTAAAGGCAAAGACACGGCACTAAAGTAAAGATAGTGGCTATGTGTGTGTGTGTTTTTTTTGTTTATTTTTTTAAAAAAATTTGATAAAGAAGGTGAAACGATTGTGGTTATCTGAGTGGGATTTGTTGTGAGGATGCGTCTCAAGAGTTTGGACTCTTTACTCGGCCAATCCAACAAAAGTACTCTTGACAAAAAAAATATTTTTTATTTTAAAACAAAAATATTAAACAAAAGTGATACTGGAACTATATAGTGAAGGATACGTCTCAAGACTTTGGTTCTCAAAGATGCATCTTTATGATTTTAGATGCAACTTTCCCAAATTAATCTTTACTCTGTCTATCCCTCACAAAAAATAATAGAATATATATATATAACTCAGACCCCTCCACACTTATTCAAGACATTGTCCTCAGTGTCTTATATGATTTCCACAGTATCTTTTTTTTTTCTTTTTTCTTTTTTCTTTTTTTATTTTTTATTTTAATATAGATAAAGGTGAAAAAGAAGTTATAACCGAAGGGTGGTGTCTGGTTCTGGATTCTTTCGCTTGTGTGTGTGATCCTTATCTTGCTTCAAAAGAGGTTGAGGTTGGGGTAAAAAGCTCTGTAAAATATCAATCAATTCATCTGCATTTGATGAAGCATGAATGAATGATCAATCATCTTGAGTTATAAGGCCCTGTTCCACAACGTTATCTAAAAACATTAACAAACTGTCATAAAAACCATTAATATTTAACAATCCTAATGGCTTTTTATGAAGGTTCATGCTACACTATGATGCAATGCAAAATATTTCCTCAAAAGTACCAAAACCTCCAGGAAGTGCAATAAAGGCTTCAGCAACTATAACCATACAAGCCATTCGTTGATGGATGCTTGTAACTTTTACCTCAGTTCCTACAGCAATAGCTAGTGTAATACCAACATGTTATAGGATGATACTAGAGACGTTTCTTCCTTCAACTAGTGCAGATAATGCCATGGAGCCTCTCAAACCCTGTACTCCTCCTCTATACAAGACCTTTATTTCTTTCGTAGCCAATAGTTTTCCCAACTTAGTAGCTGCTATTAGGTACTCCTTACAATTACCATTGTTAGATCCACCAAACACACAAATGGATTTGATTTTTTTCATCTTTTTTTAATGTTTTCCATATAGAGTTATGCGCCCTTATATAGATGAAAACTGAGATGAAATAATTGATGAAAGATAAAAAGTTTACATAATTATTATTATATAAAAAGAAATGATGGTAATGAAGAAATTTGAAAAGACATGATTGAAGAAAATAAAAATAGGTAATTTTAAAAGTCAAAATGAATTCAGAAAAGTAAAACATTGAAAACAACAGTAAATATGTACAGTAGTTGTGATTGTGGCTCACATCTTCCTCTGGTTTTACGTCCAGTAACGGCTTAAACGCCTTCTATGAGTCGAGGTTTTTGCTACCTATCCAATTTTCTTATAAACTGGCAAACAAGGTCATTTAACGCCAGATTCCCAAGGCTATAGTTTTCTTTTTGTTGAATGAATAGATCATATAATTTCAGAAGGACTCCTTGAACAATTCCACATGGATGTGTCTCAAGAGTTTGGATTAAGTTATCCAAGTTCTCTTTACTCAGTCCATCCTTTATAAATTTAATTTTGTCCTCCCGATTTATAGATACCATTCCAGGGTTTCTACAACGTGTATCACAATTCCATCTTGCACACTTATGGCAAACTCCCATCCTCTTAGCTCTCCGTTTTTTAGAATAAGAACTACATCCCATACCTGGCAAATGTTTTATATAAGATTTATGTAATTCACCAGAAAGACGTACCTTTGCTTCAATAAGCCAACGAACATCCTCTGGAATGCCAAAATATATGAGTAGTTTTAACCTTTGAACTCGAACTTTGTAAATTTTTATAACCACATCGTGTGGAAGTGTAGGGAATCTTTCCTTAAGTTTTGCAAGGGTTTGTTCCATTGTCAAATTACTTTGAAGTTGTAGCTGTTTAGAAAAGAGAGAATAGAAAACGAGGTTATAGAGAATAGTAGAGATGAAGAAGGTGAAAAGGTGATAGGTGCCTTCTATCAAGCGCTTGTTTAACGTCACGAGCCTAACGATGACCTTTTAACTACTGCAAGAAAATGATAATAATGTCATAACAATAATAGTAATAATGATTAAGACAAGTGTTAGCACTGAAAAAATGATGATGTAACTAATTGATATCCATTTTTTTATTTTTTATTTTTTATTTTTTATTATTATTTTTTAAATTTTGTTATTAGGAAAAATTAGTCAAAATATTTGGCATCACACAAATACACCTCCGTATCTATACGCTCTTGAAACCCTTGAAAGAAAGGTTTAAGTCAGTGCCCATTTACCTTGAAAACCTTATTTGTCACTTTATCTGAAATTTCAATCACACCATAAGGAAAGATATTAGTTATTTCAAATGGGCCTGCCCATTTAGAGCGAAGCTTACCAGATATGAGCTTTAGACATGAATTGTACAATAAAACTTTTTGTCCAATGAAAAAGTTTTTTCTCAAGACTTGTTTGTCATGAAAGGATTTGGCTTTTTCTTTATAGGTTTTAGAACTTTCATAAGCTTCCAAACGAATTTCTTCCAGTTCCTGTAGTTGGAGTTTCCTTTCTTTACCGGCCTCATTTAAGTCTAGGTTACATTGTTTTACTGCCCAATAAGCTTTGTGCTCAATTTCTACAGGTAACTGACATGATTTTCCAAAAACAATCCTATAGGGTGACATTCCAATAGGTGTTTTATAAGCTGTTCTATAAGCCCAAAGAGCATCTTCTAACCTTTTGCTCCAATCTTTCCTATTTGGTTGTATTGTTTTTTGAAAGATCATTTTTAATTCCCGATTAGACACTTCAGCTTGCCCATTTATTTGGGGGTGATAAGGTGTTGAAACCTTATGCATAACTCCATATTTTTTAAGAAGGGACTCCATTTTACGGTTGTAAAAATGTGATCCTTGATCACTAATAATGGCTTTAGGAACACCAAACCTGCAAAATATGTGTGATCTAACAAAATCTACAACAACTTTAGAATCATCAGTTCGAGTAGCTTTAGCTTCAACCCATTTAGACACATAATCGACCGCAAGTAGTATATAAACAAAACCAAAAGATACAGGAAAAGGTCCCATGAAATCTATGCCTCAAACATAAAAAATTTCATAAAATAACATGGGTTGTTGAGGCATCTCATTTCTACGAGATATGTTTCCCATTCTTTGACATCGTTCGTAAGATTTACAAAATCTATATGCGTCACGAAAAATTGTTGGCCAATACAAACCAGATTCTAATACTTTCCTTGCTGTACGTTGAGGTCCAAAATGTCCAGCCCATGCATATGTATGACAAAATGTAAGAATGGAATGAAATTCATTTTCAGGTACACACCTTCTAATGACTTGATCACTACAAAGTTTCCATAAGTAAGGATCATCCCAAACATAGTATTTAGAATCACTTTTTAGTTTTATTATTTGTTGTTTAGATTGCATGTATGGGAGTAACAGAAGCAACTAAGTAGTTTACTAAATCAGTAAACCATGGAGTGGAATCATGTATTCCTATAAGTTGTTCATCAGGGAAATCATCTCTAATGGAAATTGGATCAAGTTCTTTTTCAATTCTGCTTAAGTGATCAGCCACCAAATTTTCTGCTCCAATTTTATCCTTAATTTCAATGTCAAATTCTTGGAGCAGCAACATCCACCTGATTAATCTTGATTTTGTATCTGGTTTCTTTAAAAGGAACTTTAATGCTGCATGATCTGAAAATACAACCACTTTTGAACCGAGCAAATAAGATCTAAATTTATCAAGAGCAAACACAATTGCAAGCAGTTCTTTTTCCGTGGTAGTATAGTTTATTTGTGCAGTATCTAAAGTTCGTGAAGCATAGTAAATTATATGTTGTACTTTACCTACTCCTTGAGCAAGAACAGCTCCTAATGCATAATTTGATGCATCGCACATAAGTTCAAATGGAAGTGACCAATCTGGTGCCTGGATGATAGGAGTGGTAGTTAAAGCTTTCTTTAAGCAATCAAAAGCCTCTTTACATTTGTCATTAAAGTCAAATGTTATATTTTTTGTAGTAAGTTAGACAACGGAAGGGCTATCTTACTGAAGTTTTTTATAAACCTTCTATAGAAACCTGCATGACCAAGAAAAGACCGAATATCTCGTACACGAGAAGGATAAGGTAATTGAGAAATTACATCAATTTTTACAGGATCTAATTCTATGCCTTTTTTAGATATTACATGGCCTAAAACTATTCCTTCTTCTACCATGAAGTGACATTTCTCATAATTAAGAACAAGGTTAGTTTCAATGCATCTATGTAATACTTTATCCAGACTATTTAAGCAAGCATCAAATGATGAACCATATACTGTGAAATCATCCATAAATACTTCCATGCAATTTTCAAGAAAATCAGCAAAGATACTAATCATGTATAGTTGAAAGGTACCAGGGGCATTACATAAGCCAAAAGGCATCCTCCTATAAGAAAAAGTGCCAAAAGGACATGTAAATGTTGTTTTTTCTTGATCTTCTGGTGCAATATAAATTTGGAAGTAACCTGAAAATCCATCTAGAAAGCAGTAATATGGCTTACCTTCCAGTCGTTCCAATATTTGATCAATGAAAGGTAAAGGAAAATGATCCTTTCGGGTTACTTTGTTAAGTTTCCTGTAATCAATAAATACTCGCCAACTATTTTGGATTCTGGTAGGAATTAGTTCATCATTTTCATTTTTAACCACTGTGATTCCAGACTTTTTGGGAACCACTTGTATAGGGCTGACCCAAGTGCTATCTGATATAGGGTAAATGATGCCAGCTTGTAATAATTTTGTTACCTCTTTTTTAACTACATCAAGGATCTGAGGATTAAGTCTTCTTTATGGTTGCCTTACTGGTTTAACTTCTTCCTCTAATAGAATTCTATGCATACACATGGAAGGGCTAATACCTGGGATATCTGCCAAAGTCCAACCAATTGCTTTCTTATGCTTCCTAATAATCTGCAATAACCTTGTTTCTTGATCAACATTTAATTTGTTAAAAATAATCACTAGGAGATTCTTATCTTCCTCTAAATATACATACTTTAAATGTTCAGGAAGAGGTTTTAACTTTAACATAGGAGGCTGCATTATTGAAGGAATCAACTTGGTTGAATTTGTCTCAGCAACTTGTACTTCAACATAATCAGATGTATTTGTAACTACTTTAATCAAATTATCACACTCTGATTCTTTTGAAACAACATCTAGAACTATATTTTCTGTTTTAAGGGAGTTTGGATCATTATTATCATTAAGTAGATATTTCTCAATTTCAGCACACACATTGCATTGATGAGAATCCATGCATGAATCATAAACAAATGAATCACAAAAATCAGACAATACAGGAAAATCAACATCATCAAACAACTTAATAATATTATCATCAACTAAATCAGTTATTAAGTCAATTTGAAAAACAGAATGATCCTCAGTAGGATACTTCATAGCATCTAAAATGTTGAATCTAACCACACTATCTCCAAATTCTATAGAAAGTGTTCCTGCATGCACATCTATCTTTGTTCTAGCTATTTTTAAGAATGGTCTATGATGATGCATGATTTAGCCTTAATTCCTTGCTTTAAATGTGTATAATTTGCCATTGCTAATTGTGTAATATTATGCATTTTAACACATTTTCATAATTCAAGCTTTATTTAATATTAACTGAATTAGGCGATAATCTTTAAATGGAAATAATAAATCTTACTTGATTTCCCTTATATTGTAGTGAATAATTGAGTTTGCAATTGGGAAATTATGAAATTGAGCATCAGGTCTAACGCGTAGCACCAATACCACGCGTAGCGTGGAAACAAATTCGCAACACCCACGCGTAGCGTCAAGCCCACGCGTAGCGTCAATAGTGACGAGGATCCCATTAACAGGCTGTGTGCAACTTCAGAAGTGGAGGATTTATTTATATTAAAACACTTATTGGCCAATCCATTATAGACATACAGCACTATCTCAGTGGGGAACATGCAGCACAAGTGTCCAAGCATTATTGAAGAATTATTGGATGAAATAATGTATTCTGAGTCAGAAACCCTCACGCGTAGCCTCACAACTAAGCGTAGCGTGGAAGCAGATTCGCAACGCTGACGCGTAGCGTCCTGCTGACGCACAGCGTCAGCAGGAGACCTTTACCTTTGCTTTCACTATAAATAGGACCATTGCCAAAGGCTTCAAACACACCTGAATTCACGTTTCTCTCTTTGTTTCTATAAGCATCAAAGGAAGGCACAAAGCCTCCTCCTCTCTTCTTCCCCCTCTTTGCTCGATTCCGGGTTAGTTTTTTTTTTTTAGTTGTTATTATGGAGGGCTAAAACCCTAGATTGATTTTCTTGGAGAATATTGTAATGGAATTTTGAGGTCATTATTTTTAATACAGTATGCTTTTGTTATTGTTATTTCTTCATAATCTTACTCTGCTTATTTAATTCCATTTTGTTTAATCAAAATTGTATGCTTAATCGGTTTAATTATTCAAATGGAATAAAATAAGATTTTAAATTAGAATGGATTAAGGAAATATGCATGCTTAATGAATATTTTCATAATCACTTTTAATAATTATGGTTTTCTTAATTCCATAATTTGAGAATAGATTATGTATGTAGGTGATGTTCTTACATATGCTCAATAATTCCTAGATTTTACGATCTTGACTCCTTTTGCTTAATTAGGATGCTTGATTAAAATATTCATTTTTTTAATGAAAGTAAAGGAATTGTGAATTGAAAAAGACGCTTAGTTGATTAATTCAAATTGAGCTAAAAAATTGACAGTAATGAAAGTATACAAATTATCTTTAGTGAACCAAGGATAAATTTATTTACAATACTCCAAGAAAATCAATCACTTGTTAATTATTGTTTTAAATCCTTTATTTACTTTGTTTTTAATTTTAATTGTGATAACAAAAATCAATCAAACCCCCCCAATTGTATGTTTGTTGAACTTATGTTTGTAAAAAATTTTAGTTGTTGAGTTTTTATTTTTAATTGTTAAAAATTAGTTTAAGACTTGATTTTTCCTAAAATTTTGTGTTGATCCTTGAGAGAACGACCTAGGTTGACACCCTAGTACTACATTAATTAATTTTAATGTACTAATTTGACGGAATCACGACTGTAAAAATAACCACGTCAGTCTACCTAAAATTATTGGAGCTTTATTGGTGGAATTCTCACTTTCCATATCTAGAACATAAAAATCTACAGGAAAAATTAAATCGTTAACTTTAACAAGGACATCTTCAATAATTCCTGTAGGATGTGCAGAGCTTTGATTTGCTAATTGTATAACCACACCTGTAGTTTGCAAAGGTCCAAGGGAAAGTAAAGTAAATACAGTCATAAGCATAACATTAGTAGATGCACCTAAGTGCCTGTTTGGTTCTCCCACGAACCTCCGTCGCGTTCCGTTTCCAGCCTGCAACCTCCGTTTCCCGAACGGCATTGTGTTTGGTTGCCACCATCGCGAGGTTCCGTTGGTCCAACCTCCGTTCAACCTCCGTTCCGCGTCCCCTTTTCTCCGTTCGCGTGAAGGTGCCTCTCTCCTCCCTCCATTGAACGTGGTTTGGCAAAAGGACCAACATACCCCTTCGTTTTGGTTGAAAACAGAGCGACCTACCCCAAAAATGTTACACGGTATAAGGGGAGATCTCGCACAAAGCCGCCACCTTTGAACCCGATCTGTCACAGATAAGCTTCAACTCTCCCCTTTCGTTTTCAACTTTGTTGGCTTTGTGTTTGAATTTCTGTTTTGCTGCTGGTTTTTGAGGTTTATGGCTGTTGGTTTTCTGGTTTTGTGGTGGGGGTTTCGGTTTTCCGTCGTGGGGTGGAGTGGAGATCTGAAGGAAAGGTTGAAGCTTGAAGTTGATCGGTGAGAGGTGGGGGTTCCATCTCTTCCTATTCTTCGTTTTTTTTGGCTTTCTGTCGGGGGAGGGAGGTGACGTTTGCGGTGCTGGACGGTGGTACTGAGTAATGGTGTTCTGGATGCTGAGTGATGGTGGTGATGGTGTATAGGTGTGCATCTGGGGTTAGGGTGTATGGTAACTATTTTTTTAGGAAATTAAAGAAATTGAATTTAAATTAATTATGTAATGTTTTATGTAATTTATTTGTGTTGATTAATTAGGTAATCTATAATTATGTATTTATTTTTTGTTGTAATTTATAATTTATGGGTTGATTAATTAGGTAACTTATAATTACGTATTTAATGTAATTAAATTTGTACATTATTTAAGGAAATTTATAATTACGTTTTTAATGTAATTAGTAAGATTGTAATCATATTATTCCGATCAAACATAATTTTGTACATACTCGATCTATTTAAATTAACTTAACCATTTAAATTAAGTTATCTATTTAAATTTAATAAATTTGATTTGTTTAGATTAAGTTATCCATTTAAATTTAACCAATTTAATCTGTTTAGATTAAGTTATCTGTTTAAATTAACGGTAACTTTAGTTACATCGCGTAAATGATCAGTTTAAATTTAACATACATGATTTGTTTAAATTTGATCTGTTTATATTAAGGGAAAATAAAAATAAAAATATCATATTTTATTAAATTAAAGAGGGATAAAAATCATATAATTGTGAAAATAAAAATAATCACATTTTTTAAGTTATATAAAAAAATATATTTACTTTAAAAAATAATCTAATTTGATATAATATCATCTAATTTGTTAAAAAATAATTTTATTTGTTTAAAAAATAATAGGGTATTCTTAAAAAAAATTTCTATTTTGTTAAAAAAATAATCCAATTATATATAATTTGATATATATATATATATATATATACAAATTTTGATATATCATTTATTTATATTATTAATATATATACATATTTAATATAGTTTTTACTAATATCCTTTTTGGTAATTTCCCATCAAACCACCATTTATTCAACTTAACTTTTTTCTCCAACCAAACACAATTACTACTTCTCAACCCACTTTTACCTAACCCAACTTTTATACAACCAAACACAACTCCGTTTACAAAACCCTAGTTTTCTCAACCTCAGTTTACAAAACCTCAGTTTTCTCAACCAGGTTACCTCAACGGGTAACCAAACAGACCCTAAGTCTAGCATGGCTTTTTCAAATTTGTTATTGCATATTATGCATGGAATGGTAAACGTCCCAGGGTCTTTACATTTTTCTGGTATATGTGACAAAGGTTTCTCAATTAATGTAGACACATTTCTACTTATGTTAATCCTTTCATTGCCTTTTAGTCTTCTTTTATTAGTGCATAGTTCTTTAAGGAATTTGGCATATCTTGGGATTTGCTTGATGGCTTCTAATAAAGGTATATTTACCTCTACTTTTCTAAATGTTTCCAAGATCTCCTCATCCATTTTCTTATTTTGTATAGATTTTTGTCTTTGTGGAAATGGAAGAGGGATATGTTGTTTATCAGGACCAGCTGCAGAAGGAGGATTTGTAAGAGATATATCATTACTATTATTACTTGAAATATCTAAAACTTCTTCTGCATGATTTTCTGTGACAATAGTATTTTTAGTTTGTTGTTGTTTTTCTAGTCCATGGATAGCTTTACCAGATCTTAAAGTAATTGCACTTACATTTTTAGGATTGACAATTGTTTGAGCAGACAACTTATTTGAACCTTGAGACTGCAAATGGTTTAAAGATGTAGCCAATTGACTAATCTGATTTTTAAGAGTCTGAATTGTAGCTTCAGTTCTTTTTTGAAAGTTCAAATTATCTACTGACATTTGCTTTATCAATTCCTCCAAATTTGATTTCTCAGTGGAAAGTGTAGCTATTTGTGGTGGTTGTTGTTGAATATAAGGAGGTTGATAAGGTCTTCTTGGTCCAGTATTTTCCTGAAAAGGTGCATGAGGTTGTTGTGAAGAATTACCCCATCTTAAATTAGGATGATTCCTCCAACCAAGATTATATCTGTTAGAAGAAAGATCATAATTATTATGTTGTTGTTGTGGTCTGTTATTGTATAAGTTGGCAGCACATACTTGAGGATTTTCATTAGGAATTTTAGCTTCCTACAATGTAGGACAACAATCGGTATAATGATCTAATGAAGTACAAATAGAACATACCTTAGCAGGGGTTGCAAGTTGTTGTTTTTGAGACACAATAATATTTTTCATAAGTGTTGCTAGTTCAGCAAATTTACTTTCCCATTTTTTATCTCTATCATTAGTAGTTTCAATTTCATGGACTCCTCTAATTACTACAGAATTATTTCTAGTGGCATGTTATTGAGCACTAGCAGCCATGTTCTCAATTAAAGTTTTTGCTGCATTTGTAGTTTTATTTTGCAAAGCACCACCACTAGCTGCATCAACCAAAGTTCTATCCATTGGATTAAGACCTTCATAGAAATATTGTATGAGAAGTTGGTCTGTAATTTGGTAATGGGGACAACTAGCCCACAATATTTTAAATCTTTCCCAGTATTCATAAAGATTTTCCCGGTCATGTTGCCGGATGCCACATATTTCTTTTCTAATTGAGGAAATTCTTGAAGCGGGGAAAAAATTTTCAAGAAACATTTTCTTTAGGTCATCCCAACTTGTAATGGAGCCAGGAAGAAGGTAAAATAACCAATCCTCAGTGATATCTGCTAGCGAGAAAGGAAAAGCTTTAAGTTTTACATGTTCTTCTGAAACCCCTTCAGGTTTCATGGTAGAGCAAAGGATATAAAATGCTTTTAAGTGTTTATGAGGATCTTTACCTACACGACCATGAAACTTTGGTAACAAATGAACTAAACCAGTTTTAAGCACAAAAGGAACATCTTTCTCAGGATATAAGATGCATGATGTTTGATTAGTGACATCTGGTGTAGCTAGTTCTTTTAATGTCTTTTCATATTACACGGGTACTGAGTCTAGAGAATGAATAAGTCCTTCTTTTTTTTCACGAACCAACTCATGTAGTTGATTGACACGCTGTCGTTGCGGGTCAAATAAAAAGTTAACTTAATATAGTATAAGGTGAACAACCTTAGTCGTCTCTCGAGAACCTTAGTTCAATTAGTTACACTTAATTTAATTATAATAAAAGGGAGGGGGGGCTTGTGTTAAGATTGAAAGGAAAATTAAGTGATTATATAATAGTGCAAAAAGTAAATTTATGAGTAAGAATAATCAAATTTAGAAACAACCAACCCAAGAAATTAATAAATCTTTAGTTAACTAATCATTGATCACAAATATGTTTAAATATAATTAATTTCTCAACCTTGAATCATTTGGAATCCCTAAATGATTATATTCTAGAAAATCTTCTAGAATTGAATTAATAAGAAGAATCAATTGATATATTCTTATTAATTACTAAAATAACTTTAAAACCATAATTTGATTGAGTTAAGAAACTAAATAGAAATCTCTTATTTAGTGACTTAATCTTTGTTCTCAAATTGATTATTGATTAACCAACCAACATCAGTTTAGATTATAGATTATTTAATTATATACCAATCGGTTATACACTTAAATAATCTACCATCATAAGTGTTTGAGAAACAAAGAAAAGTAATTATCTTCAATCAAAATATTAAGAGCAAGAACTCAAAGTTAACATAAAGAAAAATTAAATTCCTTGAGTTGATTTTAAAAGATTAAGCTTCCATGATAATTTTTAACAATGAAAGCTAATATTAAATATACTATAACTTTGATTATAAAAGTAAATAACAAATAATAAAATTAACTTACTTGATATTGAGAAAGGGAAATGTAAACTATAACTTGAGGGATGGAATATAGAACAAAGAAATAAAGCAAGAGAAAGAACTAAAACTTAAGAAACTAAAGCAAAGATATAGAAATGTAATGAAAACTAAAGCATGTATTTCTTATGTATCTCTTGTGTATCTTCCTTACAACTTCAAGCATCTATTTATAGACAAAATATCATGATACTATACATTCATTTTCTGATCATTCATGCATTTTTTCAACATTGGTGGGCTTGAAATTACAATAATTCAAAAGAAGATAATGGTAGGTGTTGAAATTCATTCTCCTCTTTATCTTCTCTGAGACACCCCAAAAATAGAGGTGAATTTTTTGCATTTTCAAAATTTATTAAATTGTCAAGTATCTAGAGAGGTGGCATATTAAACATCAACCCCCGGATCTAAGATAAACCGCTCCCATATGTGAAGATATGAGAGGGTATTATAAAATATGATTTAATAATGATTTGTTCAAATTAAAACAACGGAAGGATTTAGAATAGGTTAATGCTATGTGGTTAAAATTAAAAAGGTCGACTATAATAAAATTCGTAAAATAGATTTTAAGTCCAAGGTATTCAGGAAGTAAGGTGGATTCAGGATATAATGTAAAGAAAAGAGAAAATAATTTGTTTAAGGCGTTTTTGGGAAGTCAGAGTCCCCCCTCGCTCAAGCGGAATCCCCACTCGCTTGAGTGAGTGCCATACAATGCACCTGGGCGAGACAGAAGGGAGCAGAGCGAAAAGGGAAAGGAAGTAACAGGGGGAGCTTCGCTCAAGCGAATTCCGACTCGCTTGAGCGAGACACATAAGCCTCGCTTGGGCGGAGCCAGCGAGCATGGGCAAAAATCGTCCAGAACCGAATTCCATACCGACTCGCTTAGGCGAGGCTTCCTCGCCTAGGCGAAAAACTTCCAGAGCCAAGCTTATACCCTCTCGTTCAACAAGACTCCCCAACACTTGAGTTTTCATTTAGCAAAATCCCTCAAAAACCGACTCTCAGCACCTGGGTTTTCACTCGGCAGATTTCCCCCGAAACCGATTCCCAACACTCGGGTTTTCACTCGGCAGAATCCCCCCGAAACCGGCTCTCAGCACTCGGTGTTTCATTCGGCAGAATCCCTCTAAAACCGACTCATCTCTCACTTGGTTTCCACTCGGTAAAGTCAATCTAGACCGACTTATCCCTCACTTTGTTTTCCACTCGGGAATTCATTCCAAAATTAACTCATCACCTGATCGGTCATTCACTCGGTATTTCATTTCAAATCTGACTTCCTTTCTTTTTCACTCAAGCGGAGTTATTCCAGAGTACTTCTGGACAAACTCACACCGAATATCCCCAATTGGTGCCATCCCACTCAGAATTGCACATTCGGGGGCACTCCGCTCGGGACAGGTTACACTGGACTCGGAAATTCCCCACTCGGGACTCCACGGCCCAGAATATCACACTTGGAGACCTTTTTACTCGAAATGATATCCACTTCCTCACTCGGAAGGTCCTGACTCGGACATAGCTCACTCAGATTTCACTCGGAAATTCACCACGTCTTAAATTATTTTCAAGACTCCCACTCGGACGGAATTCGTCCAGGATCTCACCCATTCTCCATTCAATCACCTCGCTTGGGCGAATACCATCCCCAAGATCCTTCGCTCGGGCGGATTTTGTCCAGTGGCAAATCTTTTCGCCCTCGCTCGGGCGAGGCCCTATTCGCCTGGGCGAATTTCCTCCAGTAAGCAAACATTGACACTGGGACAATCTCGCTTGAGCGAGGTTCACTCTCGCCTAAGCGAGAATTGCCCAGAAACCGATTTCCAAACAGAAGAGACTCTCGCTCGAGCGAGAGTCCATGTCGCTTAAGCGAGATCATCAGATAACCTGCAGAACTCGGAATTTACACAACACAACCTACTAAAATTGAACTCAATCTATTTTATCAGAATTCATTACATCTCAATCACCATATGGGTCATTTAAAACTGGTTCTACACCATTATATTCTTAAGTTTCCATTCAACTCGTCAAACATATAAAAATCAATTCTTCATCTCCTCAACTTTATAAAAGAAATACTCAAATATAATTCTTCATTCATTCATCAACATATATGGAAATCCCATTGTAAATTGATCCTTCATACATACTTAGGGTCACGAATGAAAATGAGTTCCACACACAACTTCTCATTTTCTTCTGTGACCCTCCAAAACCACCTATCATGTAAACTTCCAAAACAAACATTCATTACATCTCCTTCTACACAAAATCTATATATTTATATATATCGCCGGCCAAGGCGCTCCCTATACAACTATTTACCTCCAAAGCCAAAATATACTTCAACATGCTTACACTTCCCATAGATTCCCTGCATCACAAGTCTAAAAATAGACAACATGGGAGAGTGAGTCCACATTCCAAAGGTATGAATATGAATACCAAGTGATTATGTATATAAGCATCCACACATGTATACTTTGCACATCAATGATATTCACTGTGACACCCTTATTTTAGGGGAAAAATTTTCGCGAATTAATTAGAAAATATCCTGGATCCATAATAAAAACACTCCCTTATATGAAGATAAGAGAGCTGGCCCCATGGCCAAGAAGAAAAGACAGGGAAGGCAAAGGAATGAAAACCATTCACACGGAAGCACCAACAGCGCCTGAGCGAACCACATTACAGCACGCACTCGCTCAAGCGAGTTCCCAATCCGCTTGAGCGAGACCGACCAACTCGCTCGGGCAAACCACCATTCGCTTAAGCGAAACCGAATACGAAAGCCTTCCCAAACAACATACTCGCTGAGCGAGGAATCACTCGCTAAAGCAAGAAGTCACTCGGCATTCTATCACTCGGAAAACCGAGACATTCACTCACTCGGTAAACGATCAGGTCTAGTCGGAGTTCATGCCTAAGTCCTCTCAGAATTTAATATCTTAGACCACTCAGCATAATGGGGTTTCGCCACTCGGGAACTACCCCAACAGTCACCCCACTCGGCAACCCATAACTTAGTCTCTTAAATTTTATCCACAGAGTCAACATTAAGATCCACTCGGGAAATAAAGGATATCTCACTCGGATTCCATAAGCCCTCTTTCGCTCAGATATTATCCAATCAAACCACTCGGTATAATTCAACCTCGAGTCACTCGGTAAACATCAACCATTTAGCACTCGGCATAACAGAACTCCCTTACTCAGAGATTACATAGACTTCCTCTCAGCCATAAATCACTCGGTTAACACTTATATTTCTCTTCACTCGGGGAAAATCACAACATCAAGTCACACTCGAACTCATTCCATAACTTAGCCACTCAAATTACATATTACCCTATTCACTCAGAATAGGTTCCCATATTCACTCGGGATACATTCATATTTCATACACTTAGAATATAACCAATCTGAGTCATTACAACAACACTCCTCTTGGAAGAGGATCACTCGGATTTCCACTCGGATTACTCAAATCATTCCCCACTCGGGGTTCACCATATATTCTTCACTCGGAATCCACAAGAGCCATTATCACACAGTAAGAGGCTCACACATGAGTTACACTCGGATATGGAGTCCCATACATAAGACTCACTCGGAAAAGCAACTAAGCCACATATATTCCACTAAGGATTCATCAACTTAGAGATATTCATACATCAACATTTCCTAGTCGGTAGGAAGCATCAAATCAACATAAAATTCATACATAAATACACTCTCTGCTCCCTAAAGCCGACTATCCACTCAGCAATACTCTTCCACCGATTCACAACCTTGTTATCAATATAACACATATATACACACATACGCATACACTCGGATATTTGTAACTTATCATTATTCATTCACCAAAACTCACAATCCGATACAAGTACGTGATTCCAATGTAAGTCCATATATGCAAACATACACTCGGATCCCAATACATATATTTCATATTCATGATTATGTTCATCCACTCGGATTCTATACATATATATTGGTATTCGTTATACAACATTAATATTATGAGCCGGCCAAGGCTTTAGTACATCAAATGTACTCAGAATATAACATTATATACACAACCATTATCATAACACCCAACACTCGGGTTAAGGCCACCACATCATCCAAACCGACCTGCATACACTGAAAAATGGTGTAGGGGTGAGCATTACATATTAAATGACAGATATTGGCTCGGATTAATCACAGAATCCACAACATGCCATAGCACACAACATCAATCAGCATATAAACACTGCCATTCAACATGAATAATCACAAGCATCTTCCGATCGGGATTTCACCCATTTCACTCGGCTATAAAGCTCAATTCACTCGGTACAAGTATACTGGCTCACTCGGATTTCTCTCAACCCTGAGACTATGTCAACATTATTCATACTCCGAGCCATGCTCAAGGAGTCTGTCCGAGCCTAGCTCCAAGACTTAGCCATATTCACCATATGTTGTCATCTGATTGCCGATCGGTATAGGAGTCCAACGCATTCCAGTGGCGAATCGGATGCATACGATTTCATTCACTCGGCGTTCAACGCCAATGCACTCGACATTTCATCAAGCGTCTCATTTCACGCTTAGTGCCCCAGGCACTGCCCGAGTCCAACCCGGGTCTTTCATCATATTCAACATTAGGACCCCGTCCTCTTCACTCGGGATTATACCCTTGTGGCACCCCGCAAGGTGTTCATATTCAATAACACAATAACACGTATGCATATAACTTCAACTCATATTCATTCGATTGCCCACTCGGAATCTGCGTTCAACATCATGTGCACTCGGCAATTCAACAACAATCAGATGACTCGGCTTATACCACATCCACTCGGCAATCCTATGCCATCCACTCGGCAATCACTATGCCGTTCACTCGGATTATCATCTATCCAAAAGCCTCATAGGCTGTTTCATGGGATACACTCGGATTTAGCATTTTCTAAGCCTCACACCATTGTATATGAAATTTCCACTCGGAAATCAACTCTGTTAATCATCCCATGCCAATATTTCACTCGATATTAGTCATAACAGCCCCCAATCATCCATTCATCATAAACCTATGCATCAATACGCATTACATTCATCTAAATGTATAATTTCACACATGAATTAGTAGAGGGCCACACCATGCACTCAACATCAATATAACATGCATCTCAAGCATCATAATAAATTCATTATCATAAACATCAACATATACTACATGGACAGACATCAATCACATCAAAACAAACATAAACATCATACATATCTGGGCCACTAATCACTCGGAAATCAACAAAAATAACACACATCAAATGTCACGCATCATAGTGAGGGAGTGTCACCCGGAACCCATCCAGAAATCCATGCATTTGAGATGCAAAGCCTCCCTTACCTGGATGAAGCTTCCAAGGGTTACATGGGCCACTCGGCTCAGCCACAGCAGCACCCTACTCGGCTTCCAGTGTAGGAAGAACCACACAGCTTCCCTGCCAATCCGCATCAGCCTTCAACCTCTCGCTCAAGCCACACACGCACTTGCTTGAGCGAAGATGGTCCAGTGACCATTTCTTCACTGGCTCGCTCAAGCGTAACCATTCTCGCTTGAGCGAGATACGTCCAGAAGCTCATCAACACTCCATGCTCCACTCTGCTCTGCCTCCCAGTCAATGGAGAAGCTTCCAAGCTCCACCCAACCATGACTCCTTCTTCACAACGTCACAGCCTCAACACAATGACCATCTTCCATAACAAGGCACCACACAACTGTAGGCTCTAACCTAGCCCAAACAGCCTCATCAACTAGAGGAAGAAGAGGGAGGAAGAAGAAGCACAACTAGGAGGACAAAAGAGGGATCTTGAACCCTGCCTCCACGCACAGCACCATGCTGTTCCTCATCACCACGCAGCCGTAGGAAGGATTCTCAACCTTCAAGGCACCCAGTACCACACTGGACTCCACCACCATGCAGCTCCACTCGGTTCTACACCATACGTGAGTGGAAGAAGAAGAAGATGAAGGAGAAGATGAAGATGAAGCAGTAGAGAAGGAGGAAGTAAGAGCTTCATAGAGTCTTAGAGAGAAGGAGAAGCATTTCTCTCATCAGAACATGCACCAACGAGGAAAATGAAGAGAGTGGGGAGGAAAACCAAAGCTGAAGTCTTATCAACACACCACCATCATCTCACTTTCCCACTCAGCCCCATCATCACGCTGCTCTGCCACAGCTCCTCAAACAACCATCACTTCTTCATTTAATGCAAGTCCTTTAGTATTTAATGCTAATTCTCTTAGCACTCATTACACACATCCAACGTGGACAAGAGAGAGAGAAAGAGAGAACCGGCCCATTAAGCGCCAAAGGCACATATTATTATTATTATTATTATTACACAATAAATTGCCTAATTGGTAATTAATCCTTAATTAACCATTAATCCCATCAATCCATAACCTTAATCTGAATTTATAATTATTTAAAAATCTGGGATGTTACATTCACCATGCCATATACCAATACAATTTCACACAAAGCACACATAATCACAATATTCGACCATTGAATCTTCACACGACCATTATTTGGTATTCATATCTTTTATGTTGTCTTAAATCATATTTTTACAACCTCTTCACAATCATCATCATACCTCATCACTTTGGCATACCTCCATCTATATGCAAATGCTCTTAAGCTAATGCATATGCACAAAGGAGTATTTCACAATTACAGATCTGATTGTGGGAATTCAACACCAAATGTGGGATTCAAGCATGGTCATCAAACCATACCCCTACTACAGTAGTAAAATATGTATACTTATTCTTTAAATTGCATGCATTCATCATTCGTTTTACTGGTACCAAACCGCATCGCCCATCTTGCAACACCTGGTCATTACCACCATGATCGCGGTACACAACATATCAATATAAGGTGTTGCGGGCCGGCCAGATATTAAATCCTGGTGGCTGTGATCTTAAAGACCACCGGGGTCACCTGCTCTTCAAGAGCCACCCCCCACAAGGGTCGGCCACATGCAGCTCCCCGAAGCAATACATGGGCAGCTTCGTGACTTTACACTGAGTCACAGGGGAAAATACAACTTGCTCGTGCACCGAGCCACCCTCCCACTGGGTCGGCCGAGGGAACTCCCCTAATGTTCCACAACGGCGGCTATGCAGTATGCCATGGATGTAAATGCAGATCATATGCATTCCTCACTCTATGCATCCTATACATGCCACTCATCTTCCAATCATCATCAACACCATTATTAACATTATCACAAAGCTTTTATTAACATTGATTGTTCTCATTAGTTTAAATCTTTGGGTGGCATTCTCCTTATTCTCATTCTTAACAAACGATATTAACATTCATATAACATTCATGGTAAATACAACTTATCATCATATCACTGCTCACTACACACTTTCATATAACATACCATGAATATTCTAAATGCACAAAAGCATGTTGCCGAGCATATTATCCACATCATACCACATATCATTATTTCTCACAATATTCAAGCAAGGCTAACACGCATAACACTATATGCCACAATCAAATAACATTCAAATTCATGCATTTAGAACTTAGACTCCTCTCCTACCTCAAGAGAAGAATTTCGATTGATAAGACGCTCCCGCCTCGTCGTTCAGAATAGGTCCTACATTCACATTCATGTAAAACCTTAATCAATCAACTACTCAAGTTATCAATTCAATTCTATTTAGTCATATTCGTATTTAGAATTTCATAACATGTACTAGACATGTTGTAGATACCATTTTTCATCTTTATTAGGCTTCGGGAATTCCTTCCCATTAAGCCACCATCATTAAATTCAAAGGTTAACAACCACAATAGCTTAAATCCTCACACAACTCCATTCATCCATACACCTATTCACCAATGTCTTGCATTTCTCCTTAGAGTACATTCTTAAACTAACATTAGCTATTTTTCCCCAAACTTTAAGGTTACGGTTTCCTCCAAAACCCATTCACATTCATTAATACATCATAAACCTTCATTCTCTACCATCATTAATGCGCCAACTACCACTTTCTCTTCACAAATACTCACATTTATGATGTCCCATTCTAGGGCATGAGCATTAAATGCTCTAATAAACACCCATGCACATGCATTTCTTCTCCAAATCATAATACCCCATAATATCATCATCAATCCATTCTAAAAATGGTGAAAGAGCTTACCTCACACCCAAAACGAAATGGGTTCAAGAGAGGGAGAGAGAGAACACGAAAATGAGAGGAAAAGAGGGGAAGAACTCCAAGCTTCCAAGCCTCTTCAAAACGAAAATGGGGTAGGAGATGATCATCGCTCGAGCTTAAGCTTCTTGGGAGAAGAAGAGAAGAAGAATGAGAGAGAAATGGAGAGTAAGATGAAGAGGAATGTTTCCACGGCAATAGAAGAAGCCAGCGTGGAGAAAGAAAGGAATTTGGGCTTTTTGTTTTATTTGATTTCCATTTATTAGAATTTCATCATTTTTCTACAAACAGGTTCCCCGTTCGGGCTCAATACTTTATCTAAAAATTATTCCAAATATATATTCGGACTCCCAATATTATCCTTAGCAGCCCTGACCAATATCATCTCATTCCGAGATACTTGGCCCGACACCCATATCTCAACCGGGCTCATTTTCAACTTAACTGGTCTCTATAAATTACCAACAGCCCCCAAAAATCTTAATTTAATTAATTTCAATTTATTGGGACATTAAGCAATTTATATTCAACTTGTCAATATTTATTTTCCTTAATTAATCCTCTATTTTAAAATTCAGGATGTTACAATCCACCTCTCCAAAAAGAAAATTTCGTCCTCGAAATTTAACTTACCAGATTCAAATGCATCGGGATACCGTTCTCTGATATTGTCTTCGCGTTCCTATGTGAACGTTTCAGTATTTCCATGTTTCCAAGCGACCTCCACCAAAGGTACCAACTTGTTCCGCAATTTCTTCACGGAATGTCCGACAATGCGAACGGAAACAGGAGGAATAGATAAATCCTCACGTACATCAATCTCGTCCACAGGAATCACGTGTAGAGAATCATAAACATATTTTCTCAACTGCGACATATGGAACACATTGTGTAGATTAGCAAGATGCGGAGGGAGTGCTATCCGATAAGTAATCCGATAAGTAACCTCACCAATCCGCTCCAACACCTCGTAAGGTCCAATAAATCTGGGGTTCAACTTCCCACTTTTCAGCACCCTTCCAATGCCTTTATCACGCGAGACCTTCAAGAATACATGATCACCAACTTGAAATTCAAGTGGTTTATGCCTCTTGTCATAATAACTCTTCTGCCTATCTTGGGCAATATTCATATTCTCTTGTATCCTTCTAATCTGCTCGGTAGTTTCTTGGATAATCTCCGGCCCTAAGGCCAAGTTTTCACCAACTTCAAGCCAACACAAGGGAGTTCTACACTTCCTTCCATACAATGCCTCATACGGTGCTATGCCAATACTGGAATGGAAGCTATTATTATATGTGAATTCGATCAACGGCAGAAACCTCTCCCAACATCCACCTTGCTCAAGGACACAAGCTCTCAACAAATCTTCCAGGCTTTGTATAGTTCTCTCCGATTGTCCATCGGTTTGAGGGTGATATGCGAAACTAAGCTTCAACTTAGAACCCAACTCATCATGCAAACACCCCCCAAAACCGAGAAGTAAACCGAGGGTCACGGTCGGATATGATGCTTGACGGAACACCATGCAGCCTAACAATCTCCTTGATATATATTTGTGCCAATTTCTCCAAAGAACTCATCATATTTATGGGTAAGAAGTGAGCACACTTCGTCAACCGGTCTACAATAACCCATATGGCATCGTTTCCTGCACAAGTTCTAGGTAATCCAGAAACAAAATCCATAGCTATGCTATCCCATTTCCAAACAGGGATCTCCAACGGTCTCAAGTAACCAGATGGTCTCTGATGCTCGACCTTAGCCTTCTGACAAACAAGGCAAGATGCTACAAAATTCGCCACATCACGCTTCATACTGGGCCACCAAAAATTCTTCTTCAAGTCTTGATACATCTTAGTGGAACTAGGATGAATACTCAATATGCTTTTGTGAGCTTCCTCGAGTATATATTTTCTCACATCACCACTTGAGGGAATATAAATTCGGCCCTTCACACACCAAATGCCATCTTGATCTTCTACTAAGAATAAATTCTTCCCTTTCTCTTGGGTCTTTTTCATCTCAATCAAATAGTCATCATTGGGCTGTTGCGCCTTCATATATTCAAGAAATTCATTTGTAACCTTCAACATCTCTAACGCCATTTTCTTGGGAGTGTAAGTATCCACGTCTACATTCAAATCTCTAAATTGCTCTATCAACTCCATCTCCTTCGCCATCATCATGGAGATATGTAACAATTTCCTACTCAATGCATCGGTAACTACATTCGCCTTGTCGGGGTGATACTTCAATTCAAACTCATAGTCTTTTAGGAATTCCATCCACCGTCTTTGGCACATATTCAACTCCTTCTGGTCAAACAAGTACTTAAGGCTCTTGTGATCACTAAAGACCATAAACTTTGAGCCATACAAGTAGTGTCGCCACAACTTCAATGCAAACACCACCGCCGCCAATTCAAGATCATGTGTGGGATAATTAACCTCATGCGGTCGCAACTGTCTTGACGCATAGGCTATCACACGCTCCTTTTGCATCAACACACATCCAAGACCAAGCTTAGATGCGTTACAATATACCATAAAGTCATCTGTCAAATCGGGCAATGCTAACACCGGTGCAGTAGTAAGTCTCAACTTTAACTCCTGGAAACTCTCTTCACATTCATGGGTCCACACAAAAGAGTGATTCTTCCGAGTCAACTTCGTTAGTGGTAAAGCCAAACGGGAAAATCCCTCAATAAACCTCCGTTAGTAACCGGCAAGACCAAGAAAACTCCTTATCCCCGTCACCGACGTTGGTCTTTCCCAAGCCATTACAGCTTCAACTTTGGATCTATCCACAGCAACTCCATCATTTGAAATAACATGTCCAAGAAATTGGACTTCAGACAACCAAAATCCACACTTGGAGAGCTTCACATATAACTCCTTCTCTTGAAGAATGGTCAACACAAGACGAAGATGTCTTTTATGCTCTTCATGACTCTTGGAGTACACCAAAATGTCGTCAATAAATACCACAACAAATTGATCAAGATATTCATGGAATATGTGATTCATGTAGCTCATGAAAATCACAGGAGCATTCGTCACCCCAAATGGCATCACTACGTACTCATAGTGTCCATATCGCGTTCGGAAAGCAGTTTTCAGAATATCTTTGGTCTTCACCCGAATTTGGTGATATCCGGAACGTAAATCAATCTTCGAAAACACAACAACACCCTTCAATTGATCCAAAATATCGTCAATATGCGGAAGAGGGTATTTATTCTTAATTGTTAGTTTGTTGAGTTGACGATAATCAACGCATAATCTCATGCTCCCATCTTTCTTCTTCACTAACAACACAGGAGCACCCCAAGGAGACACACTTGGGCAAATAAACTCCCGTTCAAGCAATTCTTCCACTTGCTTTTTCAACTCAGCTAACTCCATAGGAGACATCCTATAAGGAGCTCGGGAAACAGGTTCCGCACCCGGAATAAGATCAATAGCAAATTCCACTTCTCGTGGAGGAGGTAATCTGGGAATCTCTTCCAGAAACACGTCGAGATACTCTGAAACAATAGGAATTCCACCAGATTGGGAAACACCATTCCCATCAACCAAGAAGAACATCATAAGAAGCTGGGAAATACCTTGTACATCAAAGCCTTCAGTATTCGAAGTCGGGAAGATCACCGCCTTGCTATGACAATCCACTAAGACTTTGTTAGCGGATAACCAATCCATGCCTAAAATAATATCCAAATCCTTCATAGGCAAGCATACGAGGGTTACAACAAATTTCCTACCCTCAAGGTTCATCTCGACGTCCTCACATCGAGTTACCGATCTTAAGCAAGCACCGGTCGGTGTAGTCACCAATATAGAACCCTTCATCATGCACACAGGCACCCGCAAGCGCCTCACACAATCTTCAGAAATAAAGGAGTGCGTAGCACCAGAATCATAAATAATATGCACTGGAGTGCCAAGAATTTCACACTCACCACGAATGAGATCTTCAGCCTGAGCTGCTTCATCACCAGTAACTGCAAATACTCTTCCCGCAGCTTGTACTTGATCACCACCATTTTGGTTTCCATTTCTTCCACCACGGCCGATACCTCGACCATTTCTTCCACCGTTGTGATTGCCACCACGGCCACCATTACGGCCACCATTTTGGCCACCACCATTTCCACGTCCACAGCCACCAAAACCACCACGGTTAGCAGCATAGTTCATGCGGTTAGGAGTGTCAACATTAGCACCTCTTGCATTCATTGGACAATTAGGACGAATATGCCCGGGTTGGTTGCATTGGAAACACACAACGTCATCACGAGGGCAATCGCGGGCCAAATGGTTGGCACCACATTTGAAGCAAGTTATGCCTTGGACATTTCCACGGTCTTGGTTACCACCACCATAACCGCCTCTAGGAGTACCTCGTCCTCTAATATTTGAGGACCCACCACGAAAGAATTTCTTATTAAAGTGTCCTTGCTTCTCGAAGCTAGTAAATTGGCCTTTCAACTTAGGCTCATGCTTTCCATGTCTTGTAGGAACCACCTCGTCTTCTTCATAAATTCGACACTTATTCACAAGCATCGGGAAACTTCTTATTTCTTGATGCCGCATAGCCCGCTTAATCTCGGGCCTTAACCCATTTTTGAATTTCACACATTTTGAAGCTTCAGTACCCTCTTGTTGATAGGGTGGATAGAATGAACATAATGCTTCAAATTTGGAGGCATACTCCTCCACCGTCATATCACCTTGCTTAAGCTCCATGAACTCAAGCTCCTTCTTGCTCCTATAGCTGTCTGGAAAATACTTCTTCAAGAATTCCAACTTGAAATTTTCCCAAATTAAGGGAACATCAGCAGATATCATTCGTCCCCTAGTAAGACGCCACCAAGCTTCGGCTTCATCATGGATCATAAAGACCGCATACTCCACCTTTTGCGTTTCAGAACATTCGAAGCTTGCATATATTCTTTCCAAGTCATTTATCCACGCATATGCATCTTCGGGCTTATAACCTCCATGAAACTCCAAAGGTTTCCTCTTGAGAAACAAGTCAAGACCTTGGGAACCTTGTCCCACATTCAGCTGGCCTTGTCTTTCCAAGAGATCGGCTAATCGGTTCAAGGCGTTTGCCATAGCAGCAGCCTCACAATTTGGTCTACTAGCCATATCTTATGCCTATACATCAAAACTGTTGTTCAAGTGGCCTCAATACTCAAGAGGGGGGGTGAATTGAGTATTAAAACTTTTGATTGAAATGCCTTTGAACTTGATTTTTATATCCAAGTTTATAAAAATATGCAAGTGAAATCAAGTTAAAGATAGTATGTAATGCAACACAAGGATAAATGTTGCTGAAGCAATTTAACAAACACTTGGTGGGCAGTATTTGAAATGTAACAATTTAAGCAAGATTAAGTATGCACTTCACAAGCAATCAACACCAAACAACCAAATGTAGTATGAGAAAGTAAAAGAGTAAGGAAGAGAAGCTTGCAAACCGATATAACGAGTTCCACCAACCCCGGTGTACGTCTCGCCTCTAAGCAACCCACTTAGAGGATTTCTACTATTGAAGTTTAGAGATACAAGCTATGAGCAATTGCAGCTTCCTAGTGTCCCACACTCAAGAACTCAATCCTCACTAGCACAAGGGCAACCCACCCAATCTGTCAAACTCTCAATACCCAAAGGTTGAACCCCAACCTTTGTGACCACTCAACCTAGAGTGAAAATCTTTTGTGTTTGTGAAGTGTTTACAAGTGAATAACTCTCTTAATAGAGTGGATAAACAAATGATAGCTCACACACTTTCTAATCTCTCAAGATGAGAGGATATACAAATGAATTTCAAGATATGCAAGAAATAGGGCTTACAAAGCACAAGAATGAGCAAAGGAATTGTAGCTTCTTGGTATGTCTTTGTGCTTGTGTTCCTCTTCAATTTATAGAGTCATTTGAAAGCTTGAGGTGTGCCCTTCTTCTTCCTAGCCGTTGCACTTAGTGGGTTTCTGAAAATTGGTGGATATATGAGCTGGTTTCCCACTTAAAAGTGTTTTCTCACTATCGTAATCGATTACACCCTCAAGCTGTAATCGATTATCTTCAAGTCAGAGAGCACCTAATCGATTATATCTTTGCCTGTAATCGATTATCACCTGTACCTGATGCATTTAATTTGACTTCGCAGCTTCCTAATCGATTAGCTTGCTTGACAATCGATTAGGTTAATTCCAGTAGCCTCCTAATCGATTATATAACTTCCCTTAATCGATTAGCCATTATACCTGATACATTTAATCCCATTTTTGACATTGATAATCGATTACATCATGTGTGTAGTCGATTAGCTTAATTCCAGTAGTTCCTTAATCGATTATTTTGATTGCTGTAATCGATTAGCTTGTGGCCTGATGCAATTTCTTCTAAAACAGAATGCTCCTAATCGATTAGCCTGGTCTGTATTATCAAAATTCTTGAACCTGTTTACACATTCAAACACATTCTCCCCCTTTTTGATGATGACAACTATGTTCATCTCTTGAGGGTTATTAGTGTAAAAATACAAAGACTTGTCTCTAATTTTATCTCTTAATCTCAGTTCTAATATAGCAGTATATTTTTGACCAATTTCAAATATTCAGAATCTTTATCTCTTAATAAAATCATTATCTCTTAATCATATTCAGCATCTTTATCTGATTATCTTTTATCTCTTATCAACAAATCTCCCCTTATCTTTTGGAATTTATTAATCTCTTAAAATATTAATCTTTTGGCAATCTATTTCAGATTTTAACAAGATATGAATAGTTAATACTTCTCCCCCTTTGGAATCATCAAAAATAATGAATGCAAGTAAAGAGATATATCACAAAAGGAAAATTTTTATTGGATTGCAAACAAAAAGCAGGAAATTACATGAAGTAAATTTCAGAAATTAAAAAAAAGAAGCAACCTAAACCAAAAACATGAAAAAGGATCTAATTATCCGGATTAAAGAAACGAATTTTAGCAATTTGATGGGACAGCTCTTCATAACGCTGTTGCATCATTTCAAAATGTTGCTGCTCGGTCATGGAGAACTCTTGAAGGGAGTTTTTGAGACGATCGAAGCGGCGATCAAGATGAGCATAAAGTGATGCAAAGGGGTCAGCAGGAGCGGATGAAGAGGCTTGAGGTGCAGCTTGTGGTTGAGGAGGAGGAGGAACGGGTTCTTCTTCAGCAGGAGCTTCGAAGGGAATGTTGGCATCAATGCCCTCCATTCGTGAGTACCATGCTCCATGCGTAAAAACAAGACCCATTTTGGTGAGGTGATGGGTGCCAATCCAAGCTCTTGGAGGCACTTTTTCTGATAATTCTCCAGCCAAGTCTACTCCACAATATTTGAAAATTTTAGTAAGGAGAATACCATAAGGGAGTTTTTGTTGGTCCTTTGCGTGACGCATATGGAATTTGACCAACTGAACCCAGTTAATCTCCTTGTGGTTCAGCATTGCCCAAATCAAGAGGACATCATCCTCTTCCATCAAGGCATAGTTCCCACCACGAGGAACTATCATTTTGACCAAGAAAAAGTGAAGCAGACGGTTGTTCATGGTCAAATGTCCTACCAGTTTGTGGTTGCTCCTGGGGCGGTCAGCTTTCCACAAGGATTGACGAGCAGTTAGAGCATTGAAGCCCCATTCGTCTTCCGGTTCTCCTCCATCAAAATCAGCATTGTTGAGAGGCAGCTGGGAGATTTCCGCAAATTGAGCATTGGTGAGCTTGATGGTTGCGTTCTTCACTTTGGATTCAACCATCCCATTTGCAAGTCGGAGGTTGCAGTAGAACACCCTTATGAGTTCAGGGTAATATTCTTCTTCCTTGATAGTGAGGAAGGGAAAAAGGTTGTAGTGGTGAAGGCATTGGGTGAAGGTGAGGCTATGGTTGTCGAAGGTTTCCGCAATGGTGAAGTGAGGGGTCATTATTTCTTTCTCAGAAAAGTTCTTGACAAAGTTTTGGAGGTCTCTTGGGGAGGAAAAGAACCTTGAGAAGTCAAGGGGATTATTGGCCTGAGCCATGGAGGACCTTGCTCTTTTAACTGTGCGGGATGAAGACATGGTGAGGAATGCAGAGAAGAAGATAAGAAAAGAATTCTTGAGAGCTTTGAGAGATTTGAGAGGAAGGAGGTAGTGTGAGATGAGAGGGTGAAGAGAGGGGTATTTATAGATGGGAATTAGGTTTAGAAAGGAGAGGATTAGGTTTAGAAAGAGGTGAGATGAGTTAAGAGAGGGAGGAATTCGAGTAGGCCTTGGAAATAGCAGTTTTGACTCTGCAGAATCGAGGCTAATCGATTACGAGACAGTGCGTAATCGATTAGCTCACTGTTTCTGGGGAATTTCAAACATTTCGCACAGAGTGTAATCGATTAGAGCATTGGAATAATCGATTAGTGAAGAAACAGAATCGTCCTAATCGATTGAAACAGTACTGTAATCGATTAGTGAGAAGGTGAAACGTTTTGTATTTGAAACAGAGGCTGTGTAATCGATTATGGATTGGAATGTAATCGATTACGTGTAAAACAGAAGCAGTGTAATCGATTAGATATCTTAGTGTAATCGATTATCAACAAAACAGAAACATAGTAATCGATTGTGAGGATGCATATAATCGATTATTGATTCAAAAACTTCAGGTTTTCATACAGCAGAGTTGCAAACATGAAATGTAATATTAATGAATCGTACCATTTATCCAATCATGCCATACAACACAGTTTTTATCAAAATACTTCATCATTCAAACACAGTTGGTCATGTCAAGAATGCCTAATTCTCTTCTAATGTGGATGAATTGTTCTCTAGCCAAGGGTTTTGTGAAAATATCTGCTAGTTGCCTAGAAGTTTCAACATGCTCAAGTACACAATCTCCTTTTAATACATGGTCTCTAATGAAGTGATGCCTAATCTCAATATGTTTGGTTCTAGAATGCATTACAGGATTCTTTGAGATATTAATAGCACTAGTATTATCACATTTAAGAGGCACATGGTTCAATATAACTCCAAAGTCTAGCAGTTGTTGTCTCATCCAAAGGATTTGAGCACAACAACTACCAGCTGCAACATACTCTGCCTCAGCTGTTGATAGCGCAACACTTACTTGTTTCTTGCTATGCCAAGAAACAAGAGAACTACCAAGCAAGTGACATGTTCCGCTAGTGCTTTTCCTGTCAAGTTTACATCCTGCAAAGTCTGAGTCAGAGTAACCAACTAAAATACATTCAGCCCCTTTGGGGTACCACAAACCAACATTTTCAGTTCCTACCAAATACTTCATTATCCTTTTTACTGCGGTAAGATGAGATTCTTTAGGACAAGCTTGATATCTAGCATACATACACACAACAAACATGATATCTGGTCTACTAGCGATTAAGTAAAGTAAGGATCCTATCATACCTCTATATTTTGTGAGTTCAACATCCTTACCTTTCTCATCCTTGTCTAAATAGCATGAAGTGCCCATGGGTGTGGCAATATCATTTGCTTTGTCCATATTGAATTTTCTTAGTAGCTCTTTGCAGTATTTGGATTGGTTGATGAATGTGCCTTCATTGGTTTGCTTGATTTGTAGTCCAAGGAAGAAAGTGAGTTCCCCCATCATGGACATTTCAAATTCTTCCTGCATTAGCTTAGCAAACTCCTTGCACATTGACTCATTAGTGGCACCAAATATTATATCATCAACATAGACTTGTACCAATAGTATGTTATATTTCTTGTGCTTTATGAATAAAGTTGTATCAACCTTTCCTCTTTCAAAATGATTTTCTAAAAGAAATTTGCTCAACCTTTCATACCAGGCTCTTGGAGCTTGTTTCAAACCATACAAAGCTTTCTTCAATTTGAAAACATGTTTTGGAAATTGATGGTTTTCAAAACCTGGAGGTTGATCAACATATACTTCCTCTTGAATGTATCCATTCAAGAAAGCACTTTTAACATCTATTTGATACAATTTGAAATCCCTACAGCATGCGAAGGCTAATAGTAGTCTAATTGCTTCTAATCTAGCTACGGGTGTATACGTTTCTTCATAATCAATACCTTCTTCTTGATTATACCTTTTAGCTACTAACCTAGCTTTGTTTCTAGTAATTATACCATTTTCATCCATTTTATTCCTAAATACCCATTTAGTTCCTATTATTTGGTGATCATTGGGTCTTGGCACGAGCTCCCAAACTTTATTTCTTTCAAATTGATTTAGCTCTTCTTGCATTGCCAACATCCAATGTTCATCAATAATAGCCTCATTTATGTTCTTGGGTTCTATTTGAGATACAAAGGCTAAATGATTGCATGTATTTCTAATTGCATTACGAGTACTTACACCTTTAGTCATTTCACCTATGACTTTGTCTAGAGGATGATCCTTTAAAGTGATCCATTGTTGTGGTTCCTCATGTTGTGCTGTATTTGTGTCTTTGATTTCTTCTTCCTTGTCATCTATGGTCAATTCTTGAAGAGTACCTACAAGATCATCAACATCTTCCTTTCTCGGAGGGTTATGGCTATTTTCATCAAATTTAACATGAATAGACTCTTCAATGGTGTTTGTTTGTTTGTTGAAGATTCGATAAGATTTACTAGATTGAGAGTATCCTAGGAAGATTGCCTCATCAGATTTGGCATCAAACTTTCCTAGATTATTCTTTCCATTATTGAGCACAAAACATTTATATCCAAAAATATGAAAGTGTGCAATGTTGGGTTTTCTACCCTTGTAAAGTTCATAGGGGGTTTTCTTTAAAATAGGCCCTATTAAACATCTATTCATAACATAACAAGCGGTGTTTACCGCATCGGCCCAAAAATGTTTTGCAATATGGTTTTCATTTAGCATGGTTCTAGCAAGCTCCACTAAGGATCTATTTTTCCTTTCAACTACTCCATTTTTTTGTGGAGTTCTAGGAGCTGAAAAATTGTGATTAATACCATGTTTTCGCAAAATTTTTCAAAAGATTGATTTTCAAATTCTCCCCCATGATCGATTCTAATGGATGCAATTTTTGAATTTTGCTCATTTTGGATAATCTTTGCAAGTTTCTTGAATGCATGATATGCTTCATTTTTATGAGCAAGAAACAATGTCCATGTATATCTAGAATAGTCATCTACAATAACTAGACCATAGTAATTACCTCCAAAGCTTTTGATTTTGGATGGTCCAAATAAGTCCATGTGCAAAAGTTGTAAAGGCCTTTGTGTGGAAACAATGTTTTTGGATTGAAAAGATGCCTTTACTTGTTTTCCCTTTTGACATGCATCACAAAATCTATTTTCAAACTTAAGCTTTGGTAAACCAATTACTAATTCTTTAGAAACAAGTTTGTTCAAATGGTCTACATGTATATGAGCTATTCTCCTATGCCATAGCCAAGTTTCATCCTCTTTTGAAATGAAGCATTGTTCATCATTTGTAGACAAGCTATCCACATCAATCATGTAAATGTTATCAATCCTTTTTCCAACAAATTTTACCTCTTTGTTTAGCTTATTCTCAATTATACAACAATTGGATTCAAATAAAACTCTATATCCTTTGTCACATAATTGACTTATGCTAAGTAGATTATGTTTGAGGCCTTCAACATACAACACGTCACTTATGGATGTGGAAGAATTCTTACCAATATTTCCTATGCCTAGGATCCTTCCTTTGGTGTTGTCTCCGTAGGTGACACTTCCTTTTCTCTTGGGAGTAAATGAAGTAAACTTGCTTATGTCTCCAGTCATATGCTTTGAACACCCGCTATCTAAGTACCAATAGGTGTTGCTTGCCTTGAAGCATACCTACAAAACAAGATTAGTTTAGAGAGCTAGGTACCCATTTTATGTTGGGTCCTTTTAGGTTAGCTTGTGGTAACGTTCCTTTGGGAACCCACACCTTTTTCATAACCTTTGGCCCTAATTTTCTAATACTACACTTATAAGCACTATGATCCTTTGAAACCACAATAGTTGCATTTCATAAAAGGTGAAGATGATTTGCTTGGTGGTACAAAGAAATTTTTGTAGTGTTTTTCCATTTGGTGATTGCTATGTTCTTGGTCATATCTTAACCTGGTTTTACTAAACATGCATTTTTGTTGTCCAAGCAAGATATTCAAATTGTCTCATCCATTAGTGAACTTTTCTAATGTCTTATTTAGATCTACAACCTTTGTTTCTAACATAATGCATCTTTTTGCAAAGTCACATGGTTTATCCTTAGAGCATGCTTGAACATTCTCTAATTCTTCTTTTAAGTTTTCATTTTCTTTACATACTTCCATAAGATGCATTTCAAGGGTATCACTAGTTTTCCTAGATAACTTAAGCTTATTAGAGACTTTTATGAACTTATCATATAATTCCTCAAATGCATCTAGTAGTTCATTCTTGTCTAAGTCAAGAAGATTTACCTCATTATCTTCTTCTTGATGGTTGGCCATTAAGCATAGATTTGCTTCCTCATTGTCCGAGTCGTCGGAGCTACTCACATCGTTCTCATCCCAAGCGATGTAGGCTCTTCTTCTTCCTCGTTTGTCCTTGCCCTTCTTTTTAAGATTTGGGCAATCGGCCTTGAAGTGCCCTTCCTTGCCACATTCAAAACAACTAGGTGAAGAAGAAATTTCATTTGAAGTTGGCTTTTTACCTTGGGGCTTGAAGCTCTTTTGGAATCTTTTGTTCTTCATGAATCTTCCAAATCGCTTTACAAACAGCCCAAATTCCTCTTGTTCATCCAAGTCACTGCATGATTCTTCTTCATGCATAGAGGTGGCTTTGAGGGCTAACCCTTTCTTCTTGGAAGATTTTTCTTCTTCTTCCGCTAGCTTCAATACTTTTAGTTCTTGCTCTTGCTCTTGTAATTTTCCGAAGAGTGTTGCAAGAGATATCTTATTGATGCTTGGAGATTGTTTTATGGCTGTGACAAGTGGTTGCCATTCCCTGCTAAGACTTTTTAACACTTTATGCACAAGTTCTTTGTTAGTGTAAACTTTGCCAAGAGTAATGAGATGATTAATAATAAGAGTAAATCTTTTCTGCATATCTATAATAGTTTCTCCTGAGTTTATTCTAAAGCTTTCATATTGACTTGTCAAGGTACTAATCTTGGAGTCCTTTACATCGTTAGTACCTTCGTGAGTTACTTGTAGAGTATCCCACATTTCTTTAGCAGTTTGACAAGTCATTATTCTAAAGAATTCATCTTGACCTAAAGCCATAGTAATTAGATTCTTGGCCTTGTAGCCATATTGTACTTTCTTTTCTTCCTCACTTGTCCATTCATCAATAGGCTTTTCTATATTTTTACTATCAATAGTATGCATTGGTATATAAGGACCATTTTCAATGGCATTCCAAATTCTCAAATCAATTGATTGAATGAAGATTTTCATTCTTTCTTTCCAAAATTCATAGCCTTCCCCATTGAAAGCGGGAGGTCTGTTTATGGCACCACCCTCGGGAAAAATGTTAAGAGAACTTGAGGCCATCTTGTCTCTTGAAGCTGTTAAGCTTGATCTACCAAGAGTCAAGCTCTGATACCACTTGTTGTTCAAGTGGCCTCAATACTCAAGAGGGGGGGTGAATTGAGTATTAAAACTTTTGATTGAAATGCCTTTGAACTTGATTTTTATATCCAAGTTTATAAAAATATGCAAGTGAAATCAAGTTAAAGATAGTATGTAATGCAACACAAGGATAAATGTTGCTGAAGCAATTTAACAAACACTTGGTGGGCAGTATTTGAAATGTAACAATTTAAGCAAGATTAAGTATGCACTTCACAAGCAATCAACACCAAACAACCAAATGTAGTATGAGAAAGTAAAAGAGTAAGGAAGAGAAGCTTGCAAACCGATATAACGAGTTCCACCAACCCCGGTGTACGTCTCGCCTCTAAGCAACCCACTTAGAGGATTTCCACTATTGAAGTTTAGAGATACAAGCTATGAGCAATTACAGCTTCCTAGTGTCCCACACTCAAGAACTCAATCCTCACTAGCACAAGGGCAACCCACCCAATCTGTCAAACTCTCAATACCCAAAGGTTGAACCCCAACCTTTGTGACCACTCAACCTAGAGTGAAAATCTTTTGTGTTTGTGAAGTGTTTACAAGTGAATAACTCTCTTAATAGAGTGGATAAACAAATGATAGCTCACACACTTTCTAATCTCTCAAGATGAGAGGATATACAAATGAATTTCAAGATATACAAGAAATAGGGCTTACAAAGCACAAGAATGAGCAAAGGAATTGTAGCTTCTTGGTATGTCTTTGTGCTTGTGTTCCTCTTCAATTTATAGAGTCATTTGAAAGCTTGAGGTGTGCCCTTCTTCTTCCTAGCCGTTGCACTTAGTGGGTTTCTGAAAATTGGTGGACATATGAGCTGGTTTCCCACTTAAAAGTGTTTTCCCACTATCGTAATCGATTACACCCTCGAGCTGTAATCGATTATCTTCAAGTCAGAGAGCACCTAATCGATTATATCTTTGCCTGTAATCGATTATCACCTGTACCTGATGCATTTAATTTGACTTCGCAGCTTCCTAATCGATTAGCTTGCTTGACAATTGATTAGGTTAATTCCAGTAGCCTCCTAATCGATTATATAACTTCCCTTAATCGATTAGCCATTATACCTGATACATTTAATCCCATTTTTGACATTGATAATCGATTACATCATGTGTGTAGTCGATTAGCTTAATTCCAGTAGTTCCTTAATCGATTATTTTGATTGCTGTAATCGATTAGCTTGTGGCCTGATGCAATTTCTTCTAAAACAGAATGCTCCTAATCGATTAGCCTGGTCTGTATAATCGATTAGATTCGCTGCTTTTCAGGGTCTGATTCCATGTCTTTGTTTTTGCAAAGATTTCTTCAAGAGTGTTTTTGTCATTATCCAAATTCTTGAACCTGTTTACACATTCAAACACAAAAACATGGCTCACACATAAGTACACTAGACCAAACAATAGCTTTTCGACTCATGAATTCAAGAATTTTAGCATTCATAGGCCTATCATGGACTACATCACATAATTCATATCATTTTCAATACATGATCATAACATACTCATCATTAGAGGTAAATAGTGTAAGGACTCTTGGCCGAACTTAACAATTCCATACAACAATCTCAATTCAATGGCAACCATCATAACTCAATCAAGTAGTTCATAAATCAGTCATTCACAAACAATAATCACATGTACAACATCAATCATAGTCGTATCAAGAGCAACAATTGCTCTGATACCAGGTTGAGACACCCCAAAAATAGAGGTGAATTTTTCACGTTTTCAAAATTCATTAAATTGTCAAGTATCTAGAGAGGTGGCATATTAAACATCAACCCCCGGATCTAAGATAAACCGCTCCTATATATGAAGATATGAGAGGGTATTTTAAAATATGATTTAATAATGATTTGTTCAAATTAAAACAGCGGAAGGATTTAGAATAGGTTAATGCTATGTGGTTAAAATTAAAAAGGTCGACTACAATAAAATTTGTAAAACAGATTTTAAGTCCTGAGGTATTCAGGAAGTAAGGTGGATTCAGGACATAATGTAAAGAAAAGAGAAAATAATTTGTTTAAGGCGTTTTTGGGAAGTCAGAGTCCCCCCTCGCTCAAGCAGAATCCCCACTTGCTTGAGCGAGTGCCATACAATGCACCTGGGCGAGACAGAAGGGAGCAGAGCGAAAAGGGAAAGGAAGTAACAGGGGGAGCTTCGCTCAAGCGAATTCCGACTTGCGTGAGCGAGACACATAAGCCTCGTTTGGGCGGAGCCAGCGAGCATGGGCAAAAATCGTCCAGAACCGAATTCCATACCGACTCGCTTGGGCGAGGCTTCCTCGCCTAGGTGAAAAACTTCCAGAGCCAAGCTTATACCCTCTCGTTCAACAAGACTCCCCAACACTTGAGTTTTCATTTAGCAAAATCCCTCAAAAACCGACTCCCAGCACTCGGGTTTTCACTAGGCAGATTTCCCCTGAAACCGATTCCCAACACTTAGGTTTTCACTCGGCAGAATCCCCCCGAAACCGGCCCCCAGCACTTAGGGTTTCATTCGGCAGAATCCCTCCAAAACCGACTCATCTCTCACTCGGTTTCCACTCGGTAAAGTCAATCAAGACCGACTTATCCCTCACTCAGTTTTCCACTCGGCAATTCATTCCAAAATTGACTCATCACCTGATCGGTCATTCACTCGGAATTTCATTTCAAATCCGACTTCTTTTCTTTTTCACTCAAGCGGAGTTATTCCAGAGTACTTCTGGACAAACTCACACCGAATATCCCCAATCAGTGCCATCCCACTCAGAATTGGACATCCGGGGGCACTCCGCTCGGGACAGGTTACACTGGACTCGGAAATTCCCTACTCGGGACTCCACAGCCTAGAATATCACACTTGGAGACCTTTTTACTCGGAATGATATCAACTTCCTCACTCGGAAGGTCCTGACTCGGACATAGCTCACTCGGGAATTCACCATGTCTTAAATTATTTTCAAGACTCCCACTCGGAGGGAATTCGTCCAGGATCTCACCCATTCTCCATTCAATCACCTCGCTTGGGCGAATACCATCCCCAAGATCCTTCGCTCAGGTGGATTTTGTCCAGTGGCAAATCCTTTTGCCCTCGCTCGGGCGAGGCCCCATTCGCCTGGGCGAATTTCCTCCAGTAAGCAAACACTGATACTGGGACAATCTCGCTTGAGCGAGGTTCACTCTCGCCTAAGCGAGAATTGCCCAGAAACCAATTTCCAAACATAAGAGACTCTCGCTCGAGCGAGAATCCATCTCGCTTGAGCGAGATCATCAGATAACCTGCAGAACTCGGAATTTACACAACACAACCTACTAAAATTGAACTCAATCTATTTTATCAGAATTCATTACATCTCAATCACCATATGGGTCATTTAAAACTGGTTCTACACCATTATATTCTTAAGTTTCCATTCAACTCGTCAAACATATAAAAATCAATTCTTCATCTCCTCAACTTTATAAAAGAAATACTCAAATATAATTCTTCATTCATTCATCAACATATATGGAAATCCCATTGTAAATTAATCCTTCATACATACTTAGGGTCACGAATGAAAATGAGTTCCACACACAACTTCTCATTTTCTTCTGTGACCCTCCAAAACCACCTATCATGTAAACTTCCAAAACAAACATTCATTACATCTCCTGCTACACAAAATCTATATATTTATATATATCGCCGGCCAAGGCGCTCCCTATACAACTATTTACCTCCAAAGCCAAAATATACTTCAACATGCTTACACTTCCCATAGATGCCCTGCATCACAAGTCTAAAAATAGACAACATAGGAGAGTGAGTCCATATTCCAAAGGTATGAATATGAATACCAAGTGATTATGTATATAAGCATCTATACATGTATACTTTGCACATCAATGATATTCACCATGCCATATACCAATACAATTTCACACAAAGCATACAAACACACACATAATCACAATATTCGACCATTGAATCATCACACGACCATTATTTGGTATTCATATCTTTTATGTTGTCTTAAATCATATTTTTACAACCTCTTCATAATCATCATCATACCTCATCACTTTGGCATACCTCCATCTATATGCAAATGCTTTTAAGCTAATGCATATGCACAAAGGAGTATTTCAACAATTGCAGATCTGACTGTGGGAATTCAACACCAAATGTGGGATTCAAGCATGGTCATCAAACCATACCCCTACTGCAGTAGTAAAATGTGTACACTTATTCTTTAAATTGCATGCATTCATCATTCATTTTACTGGTACCAAACCGCATCGCCCATCTTGCAACACCTGGTCATTACCACCATGACCGCGATACACAACATATCAATATAAGGTGTTGCGGGCCGGCCAGATATTAAATCCTGGTGGCTGTGATCTTAAAGACCATCGGGGTCACCTGCTCTTCAAGAGCCACCCCCCACAAGGGTCGGCCACATGCAGCTCCCCGAAGCAATACATGGGCGGCTTCGTGACTTTACACTGAGTCACAGGGGAAAATACAACTTGCTCGTGCACCGAGCCACCCTCCCACTGGGTCGGCCGAGGGAACTCCCCTAATGTTCCATAACGGCGGCTATGCAGTATGCCATGAATGTAAATGCAGATCATATGCATTCCTCACTCTATGCATCCTATACATGCCATTCATCTTCCAATCATCATCAACACCATTATTAACATTATCACAAAGCTTTTATTAACATTGATTGTTCTCATTAGTTTAAATCTTTGGGTGGCATTCTCCTTATTCTCATTCTTAACAAACGATATTAACATTCATATAACATTCATGGTAAATACAACTTATCATCATATCACTGCTCACTACATACTTTCACATAACATACCATGAATATTCTAAATGCACAAAAGCATGTTGCCGAGCATATTATCCATATCATACCACATATCATTATTTCTCACAATATTCAAGCAAGGCTAACACGCATAACACTATATGCCACAATCAAATAACATTCAAATTCATGCATTTAGAACTTAGACTCCTCTCCTACCTCAAGAGAAGAATTCCGATTGATAAGACGCTCCCACCTCGTCGTTCGGAATAGGTCCTACATTCACATTCATGTAAAACCTTAATCAATCAACTACTCAAGTTATCAATTCAATTCTATTTAGTCATATTCGTATTTAGAATTTCATAACATGTACTAGACATGTTGTAGATACCATTTTTCATCTTTATTAGGCTTCGGGAATTCCTTCCCATTAAGCCACCATCATTAAATTCAAAGGTTAACAACCACAATAGCTTAAATCCTCACACAACTCCATTCATCCATACACCTATTCACCAATGTCTTGCATTTCTCCATAGAGTACATTCTTAAACTAACATTAGCTATTTTTCCCAAACTTTAAGGTTAGGGTTTCCTCCAAAACCCATTCACATTCATTAATACATCATAAACCTTCATTCTCTACCATCATTAATGCACCAACTACCACTTTCTCTTCACAAATACTTACATTTATGATGTCCCATTCTAGGGCATGAGCATTAAATGCTCTAATAAACACCCATGCACATGCATTTCTTCTCTAAATCATAATACCCCATAATATCATCATCAATTCATTCTAAAAATGGTGAAAGAGCTTACCTTACACCCAAAACGAAATGGGTTTAAGAGAGGGAGAGAAAGAACACGAAAATGAGAGGAAAAGAGGGGAAGAACTCCAAGCTTCCAAGCCTCTTCAAAACGAAAATGGGGTAGGAGATGATCACCGCTCGAGCTTAAGCTTTTTGGGAGAAGAAGAGAAGAAGAATGAGAGAGAAATGGAGAGTAAGATGAAGAGGAATGTTTCCACGGCAATAGAAGAAGCCAGCGTGGAGAAAGAAAGGAATTTAGGCTTTTTGTTTTATTTGATTTCCATTTATTAGAATTTCATCATTTTTCTACAAACAGGTTCCCCGTTCGGGCTCAATACTTTATCTAAAAATTATTCCAAATATATATTCAGACTCCCAATATTATCCTTAGCAGCCCTGACGAATATCATCTCATTCCGAGATACTTGGCCTGACACCCATATCTCAACCGGGCTCATTTTCAACTTAACCGGTCTCCATAAATTACCAACAGCCCCCAAAAATCTTAATTTAATTAATTTCAATTTATTGGGACATTAAACAATTCATATCCAACTTGTCAATATTTATTTTCCTTAACTAATCCTCTATTTTAAAATTCGGGATGTTACATTCTCCATATTACGAGTCAAATATAACCATCTAGATGGCTGAATTTTGAAAAACCTTCAACATGAAAGTGTTAGATCTCTATATTATTGAGAATTTGGTGCAAGAATTAGGTCATTTGGACATCTACAGCTCTAGATATGTGTATTTTGGTGAACTATGTCAATGCTGGTGGGACACATGATGGCTGATTGATTCAATCTCCATTTCTTCATTTTTTCAGATGCAAAATAACCAAATCTAATCATCATGATGTAGGTCTCTATCTTAGCTTTCCATGGTCTCCAAAATTAGCCCATTTGGATCACAAAAGCCCAAGTTATGGCCAAAACAAGGCAAGATACTCTAGATACATACAAAAAAAAAATTGAACCATATATACATAATACTTCAATTTAACTAAACAACATAAAACTTAATTAAAATACTATTATTAAACATAGTAATTATATAATAAACCTCAAGTGTAAAACTATAAGAAGTGTATTAAAATTGATTTATCATTGATCACTTAGCTTAGCTAAGTTAGAAGGCTTATTCATTCAAATTAAGCTAATTCTTCCAACTCTCTTGTAATACAGGTCTGGTGTGTTGCCAGACTCTGTTAGTGTGGGAAACATTGTTGGCCTGGAGAGGCTTTTGAAAGAATACTCTACGTTCAAGCCAGAAGTGGCTCATGAAAGAATACTTGGGTCTGCCCCAGGAGTGGGTGCTGTAAAATAATACTCATAGGAAGCAAGAGAGGTCTGTTGAGTAGAAGCACAGGCTGTTCTTAGGCCAGGAGTGGCCGGACTCAAGAATACTTAGAGGCCAGGAGTGGCCGGACTCAAGAATACTCAGGGGCCAGGAGTGGCGAGTGTCAAGAATACTTGAAGCACGGGTTGTGCTTAAGCCAGGAGTGGCTGGAGTCAATAATACTCGTAGGTCAGGTCTGGGCTGTTGATGTAAAATGTTTTTACATAGTGGAAATCCTTCAGATTTGAAGGTACTGGATGTAGTCTCCGAGTTGGAGGTGAACTAGTATAAATCTCTTGTGTATTGTCTCTTTCTTTCTTACTCTTTACTATCAAAAGTCTAGTGCATTATGATTGTTAAAATCGATAGTAAAAGTCTAGAAAAATAAGCGCTCTCTCTTACTCTCTCAATTAAAGAATCACGCTCTCAGTCTCCTAAAAAGTCTGGTCCGCTGCATAATGGTCTAAAAGTTTAAATATCACTTTTTGGATTGAAAAAGTGAACAGACTTATTCAAGCCCCCTTTTAAGTCTATTCTCTGAACCATCATTTGGTGTCAGAGCATGGCCTCTTAGGGTTGAACACTCTAAAGATTATAGAGGAAGAAGATCCATGAAGAAATCCATTCCGATGAAGACTAAGAGGAAGAATCAAGAAGAAGAAGCTGCTCAAAGATTAAAGAATTTAGAAGTTTGTAGAAGATCAGGAGCTCAAGAAAAGGATATCACAAGAGGGGAAGTGAGATTCAAGTTCTCAGATTCCAATCAAAGCACAAAGAATGGAAGAAATCAAATGCATCAACGAAACTTCGTCATGCTGGATGATCACATGAACTCATAGTCTGGTGAAAGAAGAATCGAGTCTCAAAACATATCTGACAGACAAAGGAAAATAGAAACCAAAACAGGTTTTGATTATCTAACTCCCTATCTTGAAATCAGTACACTCATTTAAAATTATTATATTCATTCCCACATGAATTATATCTCATTCAAAAATTTCTTTTTGGACAAAAATGATATAGTCTTTTACAAAAAGTGTCATCTTAGTTACTTCTTTTTACAAATTTATTAATATACAAACATTTATTTCAAATCTCTAGAAAACTGTTCCTAATTATTAGAAACGACGCATATCTTCGATAATTTCAAAATAGTGCATTATTTTCAATTTATTAAATTATTTCGAAAAACTCTCTGACTTCTATGATCTTCTATTTAAATCTCTCTCTATTCTCACATTCTTCTCATTCGATAAACTTCTCTACAAATCTTCAAATCATATAATTTCTTTACTCAAATTTCCTTTCTCTAAAAACTATCAATGGCCACTTTCTCTGAAAACAACATTATAGAGTTTGTATACTTTTCTCATGTTGAATATAAGAATAATGGGAGGGATGTGATGGCGGAACTGGAAGGAATCGGCTGGCTATCATTCTGCTCAACAATCTACTTTTACTCCCTTTCCATGGTGACAAATTTCTGGTCCACAACTGTAGCTCACAAAGAAGATTTCAAGATCTCTGGAATGATTCAGAAGAAAAGAATATTCATCTCTTCCGACACAATCGCCTATGCCTGTGGATGCCCTAATGAGGGTCGAATATTTCTCAAAGATTATATCGGATGCATCATCCCTGAAGAGGAAGCCAACTTACTCTTATACGGAAGAGTCTTCTCCCATTCCTCTGGAAAAAGATTTGCTCCCAAAAGCAAAATTTCTTCATACTTTGATAAGATAGATCTTTGCCCCGAGGAAGAGTGCCAGAGATGTAGTAACAAGACTGGACAAGTTTTGTATGTTTTTCATGCTGAAGAAAGAAAAAGCAAACCTGTCAATGGTGATTATGCATTACCTAATTACTTCTATTTCCAAGAAGCAGAAGAAAATTCTTTTTCCTGGGATTCTATCAAAGATTTTTGAACTTCATGGTCTTGAGCGTCAAAATTCTAAAGATCTAAAGATGTGTGATTACGAATGTTCCCACATTCTCTAACATAATCTTCTTTACCAAAACTTCACAACCAAGTGATGATCTGAAACCTTTAGGTGACAAACCTCCATCTATTTCTTGCTAACAAAAGTTTGTTCCCTCAATCAAAACAAGATCTGGTAGGTCTGCCCCATCCTCAAGCTCAGGAAATCTAGAAGGATCCAACATTATCAATGAGAGAATGACTCGCAGTATGGTCAAGGAAGGACTGACCAAAGAAGCCTTATCTCAAATCAAGAAGACTCGTTGAAAATGAAGCACGAATTTTGACTTGACCCAGTCATGCTCCCTCCCTCTTTAAGCTAGCCTCTACTCACTGTTTGCTTTCATAATTTGTTGATATCAAAAGGGGGGAGAGAAAATGATGAAATTGTTAAGTCCTTTTGTTAAGTCATTTCTAAAGTTTCTAAGTTTTCTTTTAGAAAAAGTCTAAAATTGTTGCTTTTAATTAATATGTTTTGGTTGAATGCTCGCTATAACTCTTCTCTATAGAAATACACTATCCATAACTCTTATCTCTATATTATCAAGACCCTATTTAAATTAAAAAGACTTAATGTTTGTTATAAACAAATAGGGGGGATTGTTGAAGAAAAGGTCTGGTAAATGTCGAATCATTTAAACCAGAATTTCATGAGATTTGTTGATAATCAACATTGCGTATTTCAATTTAAATAGAGTAATATCATGTTATTATATAATATGTGAGTTTAAGTGTTTCAGGAAAACATAAGGATTGGGTTACAAAAGATAGGGGGAGTACGTATGCCAAAAGAATCTTTAAAAAGTCTGGTCCTATCAATAAACCTTCATTGATTGAAGAAAAGTCCTAAAGTCTAAAAAATCACTCTCAAAGAAAAAGACCTTTGCATCTAAATACCTGCTAGACCTAGCTCAAAATAGTTTATCTCATACTACAAAGTCTGAACATCTGATCTTGTCTTTCTCAAAACAAAGGAGGGCTCTCAGACTTATCAAAAGTGTCTGAATATATTGTGAATAATTGGATCCAAAATTCACCTTAAAGGAAGTTCTTTTTCAAGTCTGGCTCAAGGATCTCAAAGTTCAAGAAAACATTCTTGTAAGCACGCTTAAGAAAAGGCCTATCAAAAGAAGAACGACAAAGCAAGTTAGTCTATGCTCTATCTAATATAACGACAAGTCTTTCACCTGTATCTTATAGATTCAGAGATTCTCTGAATAAAAGCCTTCCTCTTGGTGAAACTTATGCTACCTCTACCCTGCCTATGATTACACACATCTCAAAGCTCTTATTCTACAATTACATGCTCAAAACATCTCTATCTGGCAAAAGAAAGCTTATCGTCCGTTATGCAACATCCTTCTCCTTAAGTATATCATCTACTTACTTCGGGTAACCTCTCTTGGGGATCTCTAGAAAAAATATTTATATATATTAAATCAATCTCTTCAGTAGTGAAAAAAAGAGCTGGAAATAGATCGCAAGAGCAGACTCTAAATAAGAGCAAAAATTATAGAGAGAGCATGAAATCAAAGAGAGAGAGGTCCTGTTGAAGAAAACGAAGAAGGGTAAAACACACTAAGAAAAGTATGGATGGAGAAAAGAAAGTATGAACGAGCACCAGACGTTCATATACAAAAGCCCAAGAAAAATAATGAAATGGTAATCTACTAAAGAAGATTTCAGACCAAGAAGAATTGTCATGCGGACAATGAAAGCTCGCTATGTGCATTCTTTCTCTTCCGAAAGTCATAGAAACCAGAGATATACAACTAACTCGCCCCTCTCTGCTCTTCGGAGAGCATTTCATCTCTGGTCATGCTTTCAGACTCAGTAACTCCTGTTGTCTTGTTTCATATTACATGGGTACTGAGTCTAAAGAATGAATAAGTCCTTCTATTTCTTCACGAACCAACTCATGTAGTTGATTACTTAGCTTAGCTAAGTTAGAAGGCTTATTCATTCAAATTGAGCTAATTCTTCCAACTCTCTTATAGTAGAGGTCTGGTGTGTTGCCAGACTCTGTTAGTGTGGGAAACATTGTTAGCCTGGAGAGACTTTTGAAAGAATACTCTACGTTCGAGCCAGGAGTGGCTCATGAAAGAATACTTGGTTCTGCCCCAGGAGTGGGTGCTAAAAATTAATACTCATAGGAAGCAGTCTGTTGATTAGAAGCACAGGTTGTGCTTATGCCAAGAGTGGCCGGACTTAAGAATACTCAGGGGCCAGGAGTTGCCAGGGTCAAGAATACTTAAAGCATGGGTTATGCTTAAGCCAGGAGTGGCTGGAGTCAATAATACTCGTAGGCCCAATCTGGGCTGTTGATGTAAAATGTTTTTACATAATAGAAATCCTTCAGATTTGAAGGTACTAGATGTAGTTTCCAAGTTGGAGGTGAACCACTATAAATCTCTTGTGTATTGTCTCTTTCTCTCTTACTCTTTACTATCAAAAGTCTAGTGCATTATGATTGTTAAAATCGATAGTAAAAGTCTGGAAAACTAAGCGCTTTCTCTTACTCTCTCAATCAAAGAACCACGCTCTCAGTCTCCTTAAAAGTCTGGTCCGCTGCATAACGCTGTAAAAGTTTAAATATCACTTTTTGGATTGAAAAAGTGAATAGACTTATTCAACCCCCCTTTTAAGTTTGTTCTTCGAACCATCAGTTTCAATGTTTGACTTTCTCTAATGTACCCTGCGATATGAAGAAGAGTAAAAAAATATAAGTGTAAGAATTTTACCGATGTATGTTGGCACTTTAGTTGCTTACTATAATTGTTATAAGACATGTGTTCATTGCTATAATTTTTGGTGCTTTTGTTTCATACTTCATTCAAGGTGGCTTTAATGAATGTGTGCCACAATTTAATGATTGAGTCTACAAATTCAAAATACCCTTGAATTTATCGCTTATAAATAGATGTAAGGGTTTTTTTTACTTCATTCACTTGCTTCTTCTCATGGTAAGAGTAAAAGAGCTCTAATGTTTGTGGATACATCGGTGAAGCTTTCCAAGGTTTTCTTCCAACCCTTTCCTGTGCTCCAAGGTATCTTCTCTCTCTTTTTTTAATTTATTTCTTCATTTAAAGATGATTATTCTCTTTGAGTTGGACAACCGTTACAGTGGGAGTTCTTTAGAAGAAACTCCAAGGCAACCACTATTATCTCTGTCTGAGGTTCCTAGTCCTTTGGCAGACTAGTAGCGTCATTTGTCATCCTTTATAGACATAAGTCTGATAATGAGTTAGTAGATGAAATTAGATAATTGCTTAGGGAAATCAGTCCATTAAGTCCAGGATCGTTTAACCTTTGCTCTATGGAGGTAATCAGCCTTGAAAGGAAAGGAGAGAGCTTATACACTATTTTGTTGTCTTCCTTAGATCGAACCAACCCAGTTTTGATCTGTTCATCTAACTCTTCCTCTGGAATGCATTTGTCTAGGTCCAAATCTTCTTTTACTATGACGATATCTCACCATGGTGTTTCGTCTCGTGATAATATGATTATTGAGGAGAAAGTTCCTTCCCAATCTAATGTTATTAGGTCAAAGGAGAACGTTGATCTTTAGAAAGACCATGTTTTCTATCATGGGATACCTTATGAGCATTTTCTTTTAGAAGACAACTAGTTCTAGGTTTAAGAAGATTACTAGGTTATGGCTTTTTCTTTCAATGTGAGGAAAGAACAAGATCGTGACTTTTTACACTAGCTTGGCTTAATAGTAGATAGGGATGATGATTGCTTTATTGTAACTCTACCTAGTTAGGATGATAAGATTTTTGATTACCTTCCCAAAAGAAATATTTATATGTATACTTATTTCTTTCACCCTCTAGGGTTTAGACTTCTTTTTAGTGAGTTTGAAGTCAAGGGGTTGAGGTTTGATTTTTTAAGGATTTCCCCTAGCCAACTAACTCTTAATTCTTGGGGGTATATTAGTGCCTTCAAAGTGGTGGTTGGCCATTTTGGTTTTCTTTCTATAGTTGCTTTTTTCTTCCACATTTTCTATTTTCCATGGAACCTTAAGCCTGATTATGGCTTTGGAATGGTTGTTATTTGGGCTATCAAAAATTGGTACAAATTCAAGGCTTACACTAACTAAGCCAAGCATTAAGGCATTTGTATAATTACTTTTTCATTAGGTTACTGTTAGTCCTCAAATTTACAATAAAATCCTTAATAAAAATTTTGTAAAAAGAATGAAAATTTGTTTAAATTATTAGAAATTTAGGTTTTAAATTCAATAAATAGATGTTGTTGAAAATAATCTGCCCTTGATCAATTTTCTTTAGTTTTACAGTGAAAAAGTAAAGAATTTCAAGAGAAAAATTGAAGAACTGACAAGTTGACGCATAGCATCAACACCACATGTAGCGTGGGGATTTCTGATGCTGACACCACGCATCCCAGCCACGCGTAGCGTCAGAGCTACGTGGACTCCATTTCCAGCTGGGCAAGCACTCAGCCAATTGACCCATTATTGGCCAATCCACCAGCAGCTAATGTCCAAGTCGAATTGGGAGACAAGGCTACACCTGTCTGGCCACTTTAATTAAATAATTAAACCAATCATGGCCACTTAATCACAAGCTTAATGGGGGCTGACTCAGGAACCTGACGCGTAACGTCAGGCTGGCGCGTAGCTTCAGGACCCTTCCTCAGCCCTATAAATAGGGCCATTCTCCACACATCCAGCATCTTATTCCACTCTTCTGAGTTCTTTTCCTCTCTTATAAACTCGTGTTTGAATGTTTCTTTTATGAGTTTATGGTTCTAGAATAGTTTTCTAGATACTTGAGAGTGTTGTGTGGTATTATGATCGTTGTATTGTGAAGTCTCTATCGCCTTCATAATGTCAACCTCTGTAAGTGTTGTTTTTACTTTCACCATGTGTAACTAATCTGTTTATGTTAGAATTTGGTGAATCAATCTATTATATGATGTTGTGATTATGATCTCTATATATTTATGATTTAAGTACATGTTAGTATTTCAACTCTTTATTAATATGAACATTATACGGGAGAATGATTTTCATGTGTATTAAAACTTGTTTTATTAGTATGAATGTCAAACGGGAGAATGATTATTCATGCCGAATTAAAATCTATTTTGATGAAAGTAAAAAGTTGAAATACCCTTAATATGCCAATTACTAGGGATAGAATTGGTAATTATTGTTGCCATAAGGCCAGGACTTAATGCAAGTTTTTATTTGAGAAAGCTCATGAGGGATCGGACTTTACAATAAATACTTAGAATTTAAATCACGGGGAATCGGTTATAATGACTTTAAGCTGCAATAACATGAACTTGATGATTAAGTATGTATGTTTGTAATTATTTCATTATATTTTAGTGCGAGGATCTTAATTCCAACATAATTTGTTAATATGTGTTCTTACCTCAAGTATCTGAATTATTCTGAATTACATCTCAATTTTATAGTTAGATTTTATCTTTTTCATCTTTTAACCCCTTGAACAAATCAACCATCAAATCCTGTGAATATTGTATAAATGGTTTATAAATTATTCTTTTGTTAATAATCTTTGATAAATTTACCATAGTAAATAAGAAATTACTGTGAGTTACTGGACTTTCAATCCTAGTGGAACGATATCTAAATTTGAAAACTACAAACGATTGGTGCGCTTACCAATTAATAAACTAACAGTAACATGGGGGTTAACAATGGGTCCCTTCCGAACACACATCAAGAGAGTCGTTTCCCATTAGAAACATTGAGGGTACTCGCTCATCATAGAGTTGCCCACCCACTGGGCCTCCATATAGGGTGCCTCATCACCAAACTATGGACAACTTCATGATCTATCAGAGGTACGTGGATTCCATTTCCAGCTGGACAAGCACTTTGCCAATTAACCCATTATTTGGCAATCCACCAACAGCTAATGTCCAAGCCGAATTGGGAGACAAGGCTACACCTGTCTGGTAACTTTAATTAAATAATTAAACCAATCATGGCCACTTAATCACGAGCTTAATGGGGGCTGACTCAGTGTCAGGACCCTTCCTCAGCCCTATAAGTAGGGCCATTCTCCACACATCTAGCATCCCATTCCACTCTTCTGAGTTCTTTTCCTCTCTTATACACTCGTGTTTGAGTGTTTCTTTTATGAGTTTGTGGTTCTAGAATAGTTTTCTGGATACTTGAGAGTGTTGTGTGGTATTGTGATCGTTGTATTGTGAAGTCTCCATCGCCTTCGTAATGTCAACCTCTGTAAGTGTTGTTTTTACTTTCACCATGTGTAACTAATCTGTTTATGTTGGAATTTGGTGAATCAATCTATTATATGATGTTGTGATTATAACCTCTACATATTTATGATTTAAGTACATGTTAGTATTTCAACTCTTTATTAATATGAGCATTAAACGGGAGAATGATTTTCATGTGTATTAAAACATGTTTTGTTAGTATGAATGTCAAACGGGAGAACGATTATTCATGCCAAATTAAAATCTATTTTGATGAAAGTAAAAGGTTGAAATACCCTTAATATGCCAATTACTAGGGATAGAATTGGTAATTATTGTTGCCATAAGGCCAGGACTTAATGCAAGTTTTTATTTGAGAAAGCTCACGAGGGAGCGAACTTTACGATAAATACTTAGAATTTATATCACGAGGAATCGGTTATAATGACTTTAAGCTGCAATAACATGAACTTTATGATTAAGTATGTATGTTTGTAATTATTTAATTATATTTTAGTGCGAGGATCCTAATTCCAACATAATTTATTAATCTGTGTTCTTACCTCAAGTATCTAAATTATTCTGAATTACAGCTCAATTTTATAGTTAGATTTTATCTTTTCCATCTTTTTACCCCATGAACAAATCAACCATCAAATCCTGCGAATATTGTATAAATGGTTTATAAATTATTCTTTTGTTAATAATCTTTGATAAATTTACCATAGTAAATAAGAAATTACTGTGAGTTACTAGACTTTCAATCCTAGTGGAACGATATCTAAATTTGAAAACTACAAACAATTGGTGCGCTTGCCAATTAATAAACTAACAGTAACATGGGGGTTAACAATGGGTCCCTTCCGAACACACATCAAGAGAGTCGTTTCCCATTAGAAACATTAAGGGTACTCGCTCATCATAAAGCTGCCCACCCACTAGGCCGCTATATAGGGTACCTCGTCACCAAACTATGGACAGCTTCGTGATCTGTCAGAGCTACGTCGATTCCATTTCCAGCTGGACAAGCATGTTAGCCAAGGCCTCGATACTCAAGAGGGGGGGGTGAATTGAGTATTTCAAATTTTTTCGCGGAATCCCTTTCAAAACAGTTCTTAGTACACAAATGATACAATATAAAAGATGTAATAATTATGAAGCACATATCATACTAAAATATTTTGAGTTGAAGGTACGATATTCAAGAATTGATTTTGATATACAAGGCAAGTTATTAGTTTAGGCAATTCTTGAAATTCTTGGCATGCAATAATTAATTCCAATATAAATATAACTTAAACAATTTTTAACAATTTAATTATGCATAAATAATTTACCAAGTTATTAGCAATATTATTCAACTCACTTATGTAATAATTAAATCCAACAAGATTTAAGTCAATTGATTCAAGGATTTAATTTAAGCAATTTTAACATACCAATTAGTTATAAATATTTTAGCATGCAATTTAAATTCATAATAATAAGGAGTTTAAGGGAAGAAAGAGTTTACAAACCGATATAACTAGTTCCACCACCCCGGTGTACGTCTCGTCTTCAAGCAACCCACTTGAAGGATTTCCACTATTGAGAATTTGATATTACAAGCTTTGAGCAATTGTCTCCTAGTGTCCCACACTCAAGAACCCAATCCTCACAAGCAACGGGCAACCCACCCAATCTCACAATCTCTCAATACCCAAAGGTTGAACCCCAACCTTTGTGACCACTCAACCTAGAGCGAATACCTTGGTGTTTTTGGAGTTTGGTTTACAAGATTTTTCTCTCTCACTAGAGTAGATATACAACTGGAAGCTCTCATAAAATAATGATGACTCTCACAGAGAGGATATACAAATTTAGCTCACTCAAAAATATTTTCTCTCTAACTCTCAAATAACTCTTAAAGAGGAATTATGCAAATTAAGGAATAAAGAGAGCAAATAAAAGAAACAGAGAGCAATAAGGAGGAAGAAGGCAATGGAAGTGCTTCACTGCTTTGGGACGAATTGCTTCTTCAAGTTCCTCTCTATTTATAGCCTCCAGCAGCATGGCATTGCAATTAATTTATTCCCTTCGATGTAATGCAAGTGGAGCAAGGGAGCGTCTGACTTCAATTGTTTAATTCATAGTGCGATGCGTAATTTGCATACTGCGTTCAGTGTTGTTTCTATTTGAATTTAAACTGAATGAATCGGTGCATGAATGGATTCCCAGCGTGTATTTTGGCTTCTAACAGGCATATGAATCGATTCCTATGATCAATGAATTGATTCCCATGTGTTTTCAAGGAGCATGAATTGATTCCTCTAGCTGTGAATCGATTCCCATGGTTTTTCAACATAATGAATTGATTCCTCTTGGCACTGAGTCGATTGCTAGGTGATTTTTCAAGCATGAATCGATTCCTAGCAGGGGGAATCGATTCCCAACCCAATGAATCGATTCCCAAGCTTCTTGAATCGATTCCTTCGTGTTTGTAGTGGCATGAATCGATTCCTTGCTTCATGAATCGATTCATGAAGCTGTTCTTCTTCAAAATACTTCAATTTTGACCCATTTTGACATTTAATTCGATATGCCTTGGTTCCTTTCAATCTATGGCACTTTTTTGATCATTTTAGGCCTCTTTAAAAACCTTTAACATATGTCCTTGATATTCATCAATCCTTATACATTTAGCTCTTGAATTCTTGATTTGTTTTTGCTTGAACTTCATGATTCATTTCTAATTAATCGCTTTGCACATCGTTCTTTAATTTGTCCATAAATATATCTTCATTTGTTGTATTATTATCAAAACCTACATCAACATATAAATACATTCTCCCCCTTTTTGATGATGACAACAAATGTTCATCTCGCGGGGTGTTAGTCTCATAACAGTTCAAATTCATGGCATAAACGACTCCCCCTTACAAATATAATTTTATACCACTTGTTAAACACATGACACACAAGAATTGATATCGATAGTTAAAAGATCATAATGTATCATGTAAGATAATATCTCCCCCTTAATCATACAATAGATACCATAAAATAGTTCATCTAATTTTCAGACCATCATGGCAGTGTAAGCAAGCATAATAAGCATAATACTCTTTTTAACAACATGTTATTCTATCATATTCTTCTCATGATATCTCTCCCTCTTTATATCTCTCCCCCTTTGGCATCATCAAAAATAAAACAATAATCATAGTAATTTTCCCTTTTTGGCATAAATGACATTCTATTTTTTTTACTAATCCTTTCACTAATCTCTCCCCCTTTGGCATCATCAAAAAGATCATTATCTTAGTTATATTCTATGCCATCAACATAGAAACTCATTTATTTGAGTAAGAGAGATTTAGAGCAAGTATTTCATAAAAAGTAGTAGAATTCAAATCAAAGCTCAAAAATGTGATCAAAGATATATACCATTTTATTGCATATCACATGTTTATATCTAGAGTCAATAATCAACCACATAATTCATTCATCAAATAAGTAGAAAGTTGATTGCTAACTCATTTTCAATCATGTAGTAAATATCATTTTCAAGTATGGTAAGCGTCACATGATTCTTTCCAATTAAGTACACACATCATTACTTGCACATTTGTGAATAAGTCAAATATAAGTAAGCAAGTAATTTCCTTAATTTAGGATAGACAAATAAGCACATAATCATTTCAAATAAGCATATAGTTTTCTCCCTTTTGGTATTATCAAATGCACAAGAATATTTTTCCAAGTAAGCATATAGGAGAATAGAAATAAAATTATAAGCATAAACATAATCATAAAGAGGTGAAATCAAGGATAATCATTCATGTGTATGCTCCCCCTTACTACTGTAATTGATATCACTTGTAAAAAATATACCACTTATTAACGTGTGAAACCAATTATACCAATTTGATCAAGTCTGATACTGCTTATAGGTTAATTTAATCAAGTCTGATACCGCTTATAGGTTAATTTAATCAAGTCTGATACCAAATGTTATTAACACATGTAATTGAATACCAATTGTTAAGCTAATTGATACAATTGTTAAGCTAATTGATACCAAGTATTCATGTTAGCCTATTTAAACAAGTCTTGAAACCATTTGTTTGTTTCTTAAGCACATGATCTCCTTCTTTTAATAGATACCACTTATTCAAACAACAGATATCACAATATGAATAGATGCCATTCAAAAATTAGATACTACTTGCATATAGAAATTCACTTATTAATCATTTAAGTAATATTGTTTGATGCATTTCTAGGTATCATAGAGGATTTTTCAACAATTTCGCTTATGTCTAGGTATCAGAGCAAATATGATATAATTGATACAGCTTGTTGGCTTACTCATGCATTTGTATTGAAACATATGCCAATATATCTATATTCTTTTTCACATGACCCTTTTATCTCAAATATTCTCTTCTTAACTTGTGCCTATGATGTCATAAATAGGTCTAGTCAAGCATTTACCTAGGACACATAAAGCATGTGATTGTACAAGAAAATACATTTAGCATAAATCATTTACAGTACTTAAGGATAAGTCACAGAATTATATCATTGTCATAGTGCAGCCATAAATGTGTAATGTAAGTCATGCACTCATTGTAATCAATTTTCCATAACATATATGTCATACCACTTATTATCTTGATGCTATGTATGATACCACTTGATGGATTTGCCAATTTAAGCTCTAGATATCAATTTATTAACATTTAAGCATTTAGCACAAGATTGTTATCATTCAAGCATACATCCTTCTTGATTCAATTAATAATTCTTTTCAAACTTAATGATGCATATTTTCAAATTTCTTTTCACAGTCAAGATCATGCATCATCAAACACACGGTGTAGATAAGAATTACAATATCAATCAAGATAGATACCAATTGCTCAAGCATGGTGTATTAAGGAAGATCATGCCATGTATTATTACTTAACACATCATGCATTATTTCTTAATATACCATGATGCATAGACATTTAACATTAACCTCTTTTGTTCATGCCTATGATATTACTAGTCATGAAGTTAAAGTCTAGGCAATCACTTGTTATAACATATATAGAGCATACCTACTTTCTTTTTAGGTGTTATCAAAAATAATATATAATTACATAGAAATATTTTACTTAAGATTGACAGCTTTGTAAGTCATATAAGCATAACATAGTCCTAACTTGAAACAATTTTAAAAATTTGTCATAATCAACTCGTCATAACATTTTCTTCAATGCCACTTGTTATGAAAAGATACTTGCTTGTTAGGAAAATTATATTTCATAAATAATCAAAGCATAGGTACCCCTTGTACACGCAATATATGTATTTATTATCAAAGCATAGTGGCCGTAATAACGAGTATAAGCATAATCAAGATTATGTCCCCATGATCTCTTCCTCTTACTAATTCAATTGATACCATTTTGTTAAAGGAAGATATTTGTCACTTAGATACCACTAGTTAAACAAAATACTTCTTTGTTCAATAATCGATACATCATCAAGAATTCATATTTAACCGAGAATTCATGCATCATTAAGAATTCATACATTACCAAGAATGCATAATACATACATCATCCGAGAATTCATACATCATATATCATTAAGAGTTCATTCATCATTTAAGATTTTGAATCTAAGCATCAAGATTTAACATTTCAGCATTTTGATGTTTCAATCTAACACACATGGATAGACACATCTCAAGTTTTTCATAGAATCAAACATGTTATCCAAGCAATCATTGATCAAACTCATCACCAATCATTTAAATCATCAAAATCAAAATCATAAGGATATGCACATACATCATTGATCCTAAGATTTTAATAAAACAATTATTCATTTATCTATTTCAAAACTTCACACCTTTCATGTTCAAACTCAAATATATCAAATCAAAGTTAGATCTTCACACATTAAAATTCATTATGAAATAATTTAGACATTTCTAAAAATTATCAATAAACTATCAGCCAAGTGCATAAATGTTTCAAAACATAATTAAGCATATAATTACATAGCAAACATGATATTTGATCTACTAGAGTAAGGATTCTATCAATCCTTGGAATTTTACACTTCCTACATCCTTATCTTTCTCATTCTTTATTCTTTGGAGTGAAGATTGTGAATCTTGATTCTTTGGTCATTCGTCAATGAGAAATTATCGATTTAAAGCATGCCTACAAAATTTAAAGTTTTATGGTACCCTTTGAGAGTTTGGTCCTTTCTTGTTAGTTTAGGATTTCAAAGTTATTTTTGGAATCCATACCTTTCTTGTACACTTTTGACGAGATTTCTTTAGAAAATAATTTAAAGATATATGACCATATATTCCACAATAAAAACATGTTGCATCCACAGAATAAGTCACTTTAGAATTATAATGGTTCCTATTATGTTCTATGTTCTTCCTTTTAAAACAATTAGCCATTGAATGTCCCTTTCTTTCATGGTTTGTACATCTTAGAATGGGTTTGGATTTTTCCTTGTAGAGTGCAAGGTGTGAACACCTCTTTTGGTCCGGTCCAAGTGGAATGATTCTTTTTATACTTCAGAATGGTCAGATTTGAATAGAATAACTCAAAAATGGTCAGATCCGAGCAAGATGACTATGATGGAAGCATTTTCGAGTGGAATATAGACCTGTTGGAGGCAAATCCGAGTGAAATGACTCAAAAAGGATCAAATCCGAGTAGAAAATGCCCCTGTTGAACAAAAATCCGAGTGGAATGGCCCAAAAACTAGCAAGTCCGAGTGAAAATACTCAGAACGGATCAAATCCGAGTGAGATTACTCAAAAAGGATCAAATCCGAGTAGAAAATGCCCCTGTTGAAGAGAAATCCGAGTAAGATGACTCAGAAATGGTCAAAACCGAGTGAAACTACTCAGAATGGAGCAAATCCGAGTAAAACTACTCAGAAATGATCAAAACCGAGTGAAAATGAAGCATTTCCGAGTGGAATGAGTCAAAATCAAGAATTTCCGAGTGGAATGACTCGAAAATAATCAAATCTGAGTGGGATCACTCAAAATGGGTCAGTTCTGAGTGAAATACTTCACTGTCAATGCTATTCCGAGTGAAAATAACCAAAAATCCAATTTCTGAGCCATTTTAGTCGGTTCCGTGTCGTTGGTCACTCAGTTCCGAGTCCTCCTTTACACTCAACCTCCGAGTCCTCCTTCAAACCTTTCCCGAGCCCATTTCCATCAACTTCCAGTCGGAATTGACTGGCAATGCAGTCAGTTTACTTCTTCAAACAAGATCCGAGCCATTCCAACTTTTGAGTTATTCTCCTCAATTTTCAATCGGCTCCGAGTCAATTTCAAGTCATTTCCCAATCGTTAGAGTCGGTTCCGAGGCTTTTACACTCGTTTATAATTGAATGTCTCACAGCAACCATAAACCGAGTAATGAATCACTCGGATTCCCCATTTTTTCTCTCGGATTTACATATCCTCACTTGGATTTGACTGCCAGTGTTAATGAATACTGATTGGAAGGTGGATCCGAGCCATTCTCACTCGGATTACACCATTTTCACTCGGATTACACCATTTTCACTCAGATTACACCATTTTCACTCGGATTACACCATTTTCACTCGGATTACACCATTTTTCTCTCGGATTTCCACTCTCTTCACTCGGATTCACATGTTGACTTGGATTCCACCCCAAAGTGGATCCAGGAATCCCGGAGGTGGCTGGCAGACAGCGGCGGAGGTGGAGGGAATTAAAAATTCCCACCAGCCGTTGTCCCCCACTACCTAAACCGAGTGGAGGCCTGAGCTGGCATTCCACTCGGAAGTGGAGGCCTGAGCTGGCCTTCCACTCGGAAGTGGAAGCCTGAGGTGGCATTCCACTCGGGCCAGCCTATAAATGGGATGGGCAGAGGGCATTCAATGGAGGAAAACTCTGCCAAAAAGTCCTTCGTGCTCTCTCCTCTCTCACAATAATTCTTTTCTTCTTCTCCTTCCATCACTTCTCCCACCGTACTCTCCCTTTCCTCTCCCCCTCTAAAGACCAAACCACACACATACACCGCCCAGCTTCCTCTCTCTTCTCCTTCCAACCCACACCACATCGTCTAAGCCAGCTCCACACCGTCCAGAATCCCTCTCCTCGGTCAGTCTCACTCGGCAGTCCACTTCTCACTCGGTAATCCTCTTTCCATTCGGTTTCCTTTATTTTCCCCTCGGATTTTTACTGTTTCACTTAGATTTTTACTGTTTCAGTCAAATTTTCACTGTTTCACTCGGTTTCTGCTATTTCCACTCGATTTTCCTCAATTTCACTCGGATTTTTCCCATTCCACTCGGTTTTTACTTTTTTTACACGGTTTTCCTCAATTTCACTCGGAATTTTCCCATTCCACTCAGTTTTTACCATTTTTTACTCGGTTTTCCTCAATCGCACTCGATTTTATGCTTTTCTCACTCGGTATTGCATTTTTTTCTTGGTTTCTTCCATTTCCACTCGGTTTTTCCCATTTTCACTTGGTTTTTTCCCTCTTTCTCACATGGTTTTCTCTTCTTCCCCTTAGTTTTTGTTCATTTTTCCTCTGTTTTCATGAGTCACTGTGGAAAATAAATGCTTCCTATGCTTTCTTTCAAATCTAAATAGAAATTAAAAAAAAAGGAAACAAATCTTTTCTAAAACAGTGTCGTACGGGAGCACTCACGTCTACACAACCTCTTAAGGATTCGTACACGTGCGAAGAACTTCGCCTTGTACGAGTTCCCCACCTCAGTGACATCCATCATCATCTCCCAAGTCTTTTCCTAAAAGAAAAACATTCAGAACTACGTAACCCTAATTTCTTGATAATTCAAGAATACGTAGGAGCAGGACTTTAACTCCTGTCGGGCCCATCTTTCTTATTTCCTTTTACTGATTTATTTCCTTGCTTTTTGCGTTTCTTTCGTGTTGTTACTTTTTTGTCATTTCCGTGAAAATCAATTTAGACGTGACGTCTTGTTGATTTCCCCCTAGTTTTTGTTCAAACCTCGCTACAATTCATAGGGAAGGGATACTTAGGACAAGACGTCCCGCTTATCTCTTTCCTATCCCTATCCTTTTTACCCGAGGATGTTTAATTTAGACGTGACGTCTTATTGGCATTCTCTCACCCTCTCTGTCTCATATCGAAGTCGAGCTTAATTCGGATGAAACGTCCCATTGACCTCGCTTCAACATTCTATGTCTGTACAGTTCTCTACTCCATTCTATCATTTTCAAAATAAAAGGGAAGAAACCATGTTTCATTTAAGGCTATTTATATTGTGCTTTCAATTTTGGTACTGTCTTTGACAGGCGATGTAGGGTGCTAATACCTTCCCTACTCGTAATCGACTCCCGAACTTGAATCTCAATTTTTAACCAGTGCTTTACTGAACCTAGTTTTTTCCAATGTTTTTCCTATGGATAAAAATGTTGGTGGCAACTCCCTGTTTCATTCCATACCATACCATTCTCTCTCTTTCTCGCCGCGCCGTCACGATCTAGGTTGCGACACAAGGGGATTCTTGTAATGATCTAATATTCTTCTACCAAGTGTATGCTTTTGATTTTCAAGAGGTGCACTTAGATATGTTTGACTATTTGTGAGCTTCCTAAGTGCTTCTTTTAGTTCTTCATTTTCTTTTTCAAGAAGCATACATTTATCAACTAACATATATTCCTTATTATCATTACAAGTCCTAGGAGAGACATTTGAAGTTATTAATTCAACATTTTGAATTCTAAGATTTTCCTTTTCTTTGTGAACATCATGCAATTCATTTTCAAGTTTCAAAATGGTTCATTTTGAGTATGCATATCTCTTTGATAGTAAAATAAACTTTTCATGCAATTCATCAAAAGCTTCTAACAATTCATCTTTATCAATTTCACTTTCATCATCACTAGATTTGTTTAGAGAACTTACCTCATCATCTTTGGAGTGCTTTGTCATAAGGCAGAGGTTGGTAAATTCTTCTTTTGATTCATCGCTTCTTCTTCCATACTTATTTTGAATCCTTCATTTTTGCTAGAAAGAGTACTAATTCTTGCATCTTGATCATCATTAGTATTTCCATAGATTTTTTCAAGAGTTTCCCATATTTCTTTAGCATTGTTACAAGTAATAACTCTAGAAACATCATTAGGTCCTAATGCTAATGCGATAAGAATTTTAGCTCTTAGATTAAATTGTACCTTTCTTTCTTCTTCCTTAGTCCATAAGTTCATGGGCTTCATACATTCTATATTATCAATAATGTATGTGGGAATGAAAGGACCAAATTGAATAGCATTCCATACCTTGATGTTATAGGATTGGATAAAGATTTTCATCCTTTCTTTCCAAATAGCATAGTCTTTACCATTGAAGATTGGAGGTCTATTTATTGTACCATTTTGTGAAAATGCATCATAAGAGATAGAGGCCATCTTGATCTCTTGAAGCTGTTAAGCTTGATCTACCAAGAGTCAAGCTCTGATACCAATTGTTAGCCAAGGCCTTGATACTCAAGAGGTGGGGTGAATTGAGTATTTCAAATTTTTTCACGGAATCCCTTTCAAAATAGTTCTTAGTATACAAATGATGCAGTATAAAAGATGTAATAATTATGAAGCACATATCATACTAAAATATTTTGAGTTGAAGGTACAATATTCAAGAATTGATTTTGATATACAAGGCAAGTTATTAGTTTAGGCAATTCTTGAAATTCTTGGCATTCAAAAATTAATTCCAATATAAATATAACTTAAACAATTTTTAACAAATTAATTATGCATAAATAATTTACCAAGTTATTAACAATATTATTCAACTCACTTATGTAATAATTAAATCCAACAAGATTTAAGTCAATTGATTCAAGGATTTAATTTAAGCAATTTTAACATACCAAATAGTTATAAATATTTTAGCATGCAATTTAAATTCATAATAATAAGGAGTTTAAGGGAAGAAAGAGTTTGCAAACCGATATAATGAGTTCCACCACCCCGGTGTACGTCTCGTCTTCAAGCAACCCACTTGAAGGATTTCCACTATTGAGAATTTGAGATTACAAGCTTTGAGCAATTGTCTCCAAGTGTCCCACACTCAAAAACCCAATCCTCACAAGCAACGGGCAACCCATCCAATCTCACAATCTCTCAATACCCAAAGGTTGAACCCCAACCTTTGTGACCACTCAACCTAGAGTGAATACCTTGGTGTTTTTGGAGTTTGGTTTACAAGATGTTTCTCTCTCACTAGAGTAGATATACAACTTAAAGCTCTCACAAAATAATGATGACTCTCACAGAGAGGATATACAAATTTAGCTCACTCAAAAATATTTTCTCTCTAACTCTCAAATAACTCTTAAAGAGGAATTATGCAAATTAAGGAATAAAGAGAGCAATGAGGAGGAAGAAGGCAATGGAAGTGCTTCACTGCTTTGGGACGAATTGCTTCTTCAAGTTCCTCTCTATTTATAGCCTCCAGCAGCATGGCATTGTAATTAATAGTACGATGTGTAATTTGTGTAGTGCGCTCAGTGCTGTTTCCATTTGAATTTAAACTGAATAAATCGGTGCATGAATGGATTCCCAGCATGTATTTTGGCTTCTAACAGGCATATGAATCGATTCCTATGATCAATGAATCGATTCCCATGTGTTTTCAAGGAGCATGAATCGATTCCTCTAGCTATGAATCAATTCCCATGGTTTTTCAACATAATGAATCGATTCCTCTTGGAACTGAGTCGATTCCTAGGTGATTTTTCAAGCATGAATCGATTCCTAGCAGGGGGAATCGTTTCCTAACCCAATGAATCGATTCCTAAGCTTCTTGAATCGATTCCTTCGTGTTTGTAGTGGCATGAATCGATTCCTTGCTTCATGTATCGATTCATGAAGCTGTTCTTCTTCAAAATACTTTAATTTTGACCCTTTTTGACATTTAATTCGATATGGCTTGGTTCCTTTCGATCTATGGCACTTTTTTGATCATTTTAGGCCTTTTTAAAAACCTTTAACATATGTCCTTGATGTTCATCAATCCTTATACATTTAGCTCTTGAATTCTTGATTCGTTTTTGCTTGACCTTCATGATTCATTTCTAATTAATCACTTTGCACATCGTTCTTGAATTTGTCCATAAATATATCTTCATTTGTTGTATCATTATCAAAACCTACATCAACATATAAATACAAAGCACTCAGCCAATTGACCCATTATTGGCCAATCCACCAGCAGCTAATATCCAAGCCAAATTGGGAGACAATTAAAGAATTAAAATAATCATGGCCACTTAATCACAAGCTTAATGGGGGCTGACTCAGGAACCTGACGTGTAACGTCAGGCTGGCGCGTAGCTTCAGGACCCTTCCTCAGCCCTATAAATAGGGCCATTCTCCACACATCCAGCATCTCATTCCACTCTTCTGAGTTCTTTTCCTCTCTTATAAACTCGTGTTTGAATGTTTCTTTTGTGAGTTTATGGTTCTAGAATAGTTTTCTAGATACTTGAGAGTGTTGTGTGGTATTATGATCATTGTATTGTGAAGTCTCCATCGCCTTCATAATGTCAACCTCTGTAAGTGTTGTTTTTACTTTCACCATGTGTAACTAATCTGTTTATGTTAGAATTTGGTGAATCAATCTATTATATGATGTTGTGATTATGATCTCTATATATTTATGATTTAAGTACATGTTAGTATTTCAACTCTTTATTAATATGAACATTATACGGGAGAATGATTTTCATGTGTATTAAAACTTGTTTTATTAGTATGAATGTCAAACAGGAGAATGATTATTTATTCCAAATTAAAATCTATTTTAATGAAAGTAAAAAGTTGAAATACCCTTAATATACCAATTACTAGGGATAGAATTGGTAATTATTGTTGCCATAAGGCCAGGACTTAATGCAAGTTTTTATTTGAGAAAGCTCACGAGGGATCAGACTTTACGATAAATACTTAGAATTTATATCACGAGGAATCGGTTATAATGACTTTAAGCTGCAATAACATGAACTTGATGATTAAGTATGTATGTTTGTAATTATTTCATTATATTTTAGTGCAAGGATCCTAATTCCAACATAATTTGTTAATCTATGCTCTTACCTCCAGTATCTGAATTATTCTAAATTACATCTCAATTTTATAGTTAGATTTTATCTTTTCCATATTTTTACCTCATGAACAAATCAATCATCAAATCCTGTGAATATTGTATAAATGGTTTATAAATTATTCTTTTGTTAATAATCTTTGATAAATTTACCATAGTAAATAAGAAATTACTGTGAGTTACTGGACTTTCAATCCCAGTGGAACGATATCTAAATTTGAAAACTATAAAGGATTGGTGCGTTTGCCAATTAATAAACTAACAGTAACATGGGGGTTAACAATGGGTCCCTTTCGAACACACATCAAGAGAGTCGTTTCCCATTAGAAACATTAAGGGTACTCGCTCATCATAGAGCTTCCCACCCACTGGGCCGCCATATAGGGTGCCTTATCGCGAAACTATGGATAGCTTCATGATCTGTCAGAGCTACGTGGACTCTATTTCCAGCTGCATAAGCACTCAGCTAATTGACCCATTTTTGGCCAATCCACCAGCAGCTAATGCCCAAGCCAAATGGGAGACAAGGCTACATCTGTCTGGCCACTTTAATTAAATAATTAAACTAATCATGGCCACTAAATCACGAGCTTAATGGGGGCTGACTCAGGAACCTGACGCGTAGTGTCAGGCTGGTGCGTAGCGTCAGGACCCTTCCTCAATCAATTTAAATAATGAAGGAATTAAACATTATTCAAAATAATTAATTTGTTGGTTTAAATAATGAAGAACCTTATGAACACTTAACCATTTTTTATGAGTTATGCAGCACAATTAGTTTTGAACCCAATCAAGAAGAATCTATTTACATGAGATTGTTTCCTTTTTCTTTGATTGGGAAAGCTAAAGAATGGTTTAAATCTTGTGCACTCGGTAGTTTTGCAAACTGTTCTGATGTTGAAACAAAATTTTTGGAAAGATTTTATTCACCTTCAAAATATTTTGAAGCGATGACAGCCATATATTCTTTTTCATAAAATCATGATGAATCACTGGGTGAAGCATGGGAAAGATTTAAAGCACTTCTTAAGAAATGTCTAAACCATAATTTGGATGATGCTGGGAAGGTAAGAATTATTTATCATGGTTTATTACCTCAGTTCAAGATGATGTTAGATGCATGTGTAGATGGTTCTTTAATGAACAAAACTATTGAAGAGGCAATATCAATCATGGAGTCCATGTCAACCAGTGACCGTCAAGCCAAGCATGAAAGAGGTAGTACATCAAGGAAGCCAGGTATGCCTGATTTGGGAGTAAATGATGTAGTTTTAGCTCAGCAAAAATTACTGACACAACAAATGGAAGCAATGAGCAAACAATTTAAAAAACTTCAAATTGCTCAAGTATCATCACCACCTCCTACTCAATTGAAACAATGTGTGTATTGCATGGGCGAACAACCATGTGGTTACTGTGCCCTTGATGGAAATGAACAAGAACAACCTAATTATTTGATTCATCAAAGAATACCCTTAGGTAATTTTCCTATCAATCTTGGTAATTCTTTTCCTAACAATTACCCGTAGGGTTGGCAGAATCAAAATATTGGCTGGAAACAAGATGTTGGACCTTCCAATAGACCTACCAACAATCAATTCAAACAACAACCACAATCTGATCAAACAGCAAGGCTAACTAGGATAGAGGATTCTATCCAACAATTGCTATAATACATGCAAACAAATAAAGTTGCACGTAAAGCGTCGGATATGCAATTGGGACAGTTAGTAAAAGAAGTAGCTGACATGAAAAGCTCTAGTTTTTCTGCAAACACTCAAAATCTAAGAGAACAATGTAATGCTATTTTTACAAGAAGTGGTAAAGTTGTAGGAAATGATTGTAAAGAAGAAGAGAAAAAAGAAAAGAAAGAAAAAGAAAAAGAACAAAAAGAAGAAGAAAAGAAAAAAGAAAATGAAAAAGAAGAGAAGAAAGAAGAAAAGAAAAAAGAGAAGGAAGAAAAAATGATGAAAAAGAAAAACAAAAAAATCAAAAAATAAAAAACAAAAAAATCAGTATTTGGGTCAGACACCTCCAATTAAAGATTTACCTTATCCACATGCACCATCAAAGAAGGATATGGAAAAGGAATACAAAATATTCCTTAAAATCTTTAAGCAATTACACATAAACATTCCATTTTCTGAGGCATTAGAACAGATGCCAACGTATGCAAAGTTTATGAAAGAATTGCTTACCAAAAAGAGGAGGTATGATGAGGAAATTGTTGAACTTGAAGTAGGTTGTAGTGTTATTTTGCAATATAACATGCCAAAAAAGTCAAAAGACCCTGGAAGTTTCACTATTCCCATCTCCATTGGAGGAGTGAATATTGGGAAAGCCTTGTTAGACTTAGGGGCTAGCATTAATCTAATGCCTCTAAGTATGATGAAGCAAATTGGTGACCTTGATCCTCAAAGAACAAAGATGACTCTACAATTGGCTGATAGATCAATCAAAACACCTTATGGTATTGTGGAAGATGTACTTATGAAAGTTGACAAGTTCTACTTCCCTGTTGACTTTGTGGTTTTAGACATGGAAGAAGATATTGAAGTGCCCCTGATCCTTGGAAGACCATTCATGAAGACAGCTAGAGTTCTCATTGATGTAGATAATGGGAAGCTGGTAGTAAGAGTACACGATGAAGAAGTAAACTTTGATGTTTTCAAAGCCATGAAATATCTCAATTCAAAGCAAGACTGTTTCAAGGTGGATGTTCTCGACGAAGTTTGCTTTTCCATATCCACAGGTATGTCAATTTCTAACCCTTTAAATAAGTTATTAACTAACTCTGTGGAATGTTTGAGTGAAGAAGAAGAAAAATAGGTACACAAGTATCTTGAAGATCTTGATCAAGGGAAATAAATTTCCCTTAAATCAAGAAAAATTAAAGAAATCCAAGAAGTACCTGTTGAAGAAATCAAGAGGCCTGAATTAAAAGTGCTACCTTCCAACTTAAAGTATATCTTTTTGAAAGAAGGTAATTTAAAACCAGTGATTATTAGTAATTTGTTAAGTGAAGCAGAAGAAGAAAAACTGGTTGAAGTCTTGAAAAGGAATCAAGAAGCAATTGGATGGACACTTGAAGATCTGAAAGGTATAAGCCCATCATATTACATGCATAAAATTTTGTTGGAAGATAATTTTAAACTTGTTGCTCAACCCCAAAGATTCCTCAATCTAACCATGAAAGAGGTAACCAAGAAGGAGGTTTTGAAATTGCTGAAAGCAGGTATTATCTATCCTATTTCTGATAGTGCATGGGTAAGTCCTGTACAAGTTGTTCCAAAAAAGGGTGGTATGTAGTAATTATTAATGATAAAAATGAATTAATCCCAACAAGAACTGTCACTAGTTGGAGAATGTGCATTGATTATAGAAAATTAAATCAAGCAACAAGAAAAGATCATTTTCCACTTCCTTTTATGGATCAAATGCTTGAAAGATTGTCTGGACAGGCTTACTATTGCTTTCTTGATGGATATTTTAGATATAATCAAATTGTTGTTGACCCTCTTGATCAGGAAAAGACTGCTTTTACATGTCCCTTTAGTATATTTGCTTATAGGAAGATGCAATTTGGATTATGTAATGCACCTGCTACTTTTCAAAGATGCATGTTTGCTATTTTTACAAATCTAATTGAAAAGAGCATTGAAATTTTCATGGATGATTTCTCAGTCTTTAGAAATTCATTTGAATCATGTCTAACCAATCAGGACACCGCACTGAAGTGGTGTATTGAAACAAATTTGGTGCTCAATTGGGAGAAATGTCACTTCATGGTGAAGGAAGGAATTGTACTTGGTCACAAAATTTCTTCTAAATGTATTGAAGTGGACCAAGCCAAAATAGAGGTAATCTGTAAACTCCCACCCCCTGTAAATATAAAAGGTATTAGAAGTTTTTTAGGACATGCTGGATTCTATGGAAGATTTATTCAAGATTTTTCAAAAATTGCTAAACCTTTAACAAATCTTCTAAATAAAGATGTTGAATTCAAGTTTGATGAAGCATATCTTAAAGCTTTTAATTCCTTGAAAGAAAAATTGGTTTCTGCCCCTGTAATTGTTGCTCCTAATTGGAACTTACCCTTTGAACTTATGTGCGATGCAAGTGATTATGCTGTAGGAGCAGTTTTAGGTCAAAGATATGAAAAAGTTTTTAGGGTTATACACTATGCTAGTAAAGTTTTAAATGAAAATCAAATAAATTATGAAACTATTGAAAAGGAATTACTAGCCATAATGTATGCCTTAGAAAAATTTAGATCATACTTGATTGGATCAAAAATAATTGTTTTCACTGATCATGCTGCAATCAAGTACCTTTTGACTAAAACTGATTCTAAACCTCAGTTAATCCGATGGATTTTGCTCCTTCAAGAATATGATCTTGAAATCAAAGATAAAAAGGGTAGTGAAAATATGGTCGCTGACCATCTTTCTAGATTGATGAATGATGAGGTCACTGCTAAAGAAAAAGACATCTTGGAAGAATTTCCTGATGAAAAACTTTTTGAAATAACAAAACGGCTATGGTTTGCTGATATGTCCAGTTTTAAAGCAGCAGGAATTCTTCCAAATGATTTAACTTGACAGCAAAGAAAAAAATTTCAAAGATTCAAAATACTTTGTTTGGGATGACCCTCATCTATTCAAAATTGGTGTGGATAATTTGTTACGTCGTTGTGTACCCGATTGGGAAAAGAAAGATGTGTTGTGGCATTATCACAAATCTCCTTATGGAGGACATTTTAATGGAGAAAGAACTGCTACAAAAATTCTTCAATCAGGTTTGTATTGACCCTCCATTTTTAAAGATTCTCACTCATTTGTTCAAGCTTATGATAACTGCTAAAGAACAGGTAATGTTAATAAAAGACAAGAAATGCCTCTCACAAACATTCAGGAGGTTGAGGTATTTGATTGTTAGGGTATTGATTTCATGGGACCCTTTCTTTACTCTCAATTTAATTAATACATTCTTTTGGCAGTCGATTATGTTTCAAAATAGGTAGAAGGAATTGCTTCACCTAATGCTGACACCAAAACTGTAGTGAATTTCTTGAAGAAAAATATTTTCTACAGGTTTGGAACACCAAGAACTTTGATCAGTGATGGAGGATCACATTTTTGTAACAAAGTTCTTTAGAAAGTGTTAAAACACTATGGAGTGAGACATAAAGTGGCCATAACATATCATCCACAAACCAATGGATAGGCTGAGATTTCAAATTGTGAAGTAAAAAGAATTTTGAAAAAGACTGTGTCATCCTCCAGAAAAGATTGATCACAAAAGTTTGATGATGCACTCTGGGCATACAGAACTGCATATAAGACTCCAATTGGCCTTGGTCTATGGAAAAGCTTGTCATCTTCCAGTAGAGATGGAACATAAAGCATATTGGGCTTTAAAATTTCTCAACTTTGATCCAAATGCAGCAGCTGACAAAAGAAAGTTGCAGTTATTTGCGTTGGAAGAAATGAGAAACAATGCTTATAAGACATCTAAAAGTTACAAGAATAAGGTGAAAGCTTACCATGACAAGAAAATTAAAAATAGACACTTCATACCAGGTCAGCAAGTTTATTGTTTAATTCAAAATTAAGACTGTTTCCTGGTAAATTGAAATCTAAATGGTCAGGCCCTTTTGTAATTAAGCAAGTTAAATCTTATTGAGCAGTTGAAATTGAAGATCCTACTTTAAAAAAAAAGTTTGATGGTTAATGGGCAAAGATTGAAACCATATATGGGTGGTGAGATCGACAGACTCACTACCATTTGTTATCTGATTGATTTGTGATGTGTAGGATGTCAAGTTAGAGACAGTAAATCAAGCGCTCAATAGGAGGCAACCCATTATTTCCTTTTCTTGTTAATTTATTTTAAATATATATCTATTAAAAAAATAGTTTTCAGATTTTAATTAGAAATATGATTTTGAAATAAAAATGGTTTAAAATTTTAAAAAAAGGGTTTTTGAAAAATAAAAAATAGAAGCCCACGCATAGCGCTACACTGACGCGTAGCGTGGGTTCTAAATTTTCAACCTGACGCGTAGCGTCACTACCACGCATAGCTTCAGGATTCTTGTTCAGTTTTTAAATTGGACCCCTGAAACAGAGGCCCAAAACCAAAACTTTAAAAACCTAATTCTGCCTCTAAATTCCACTTTTCAGAAACCCTAAAATTTCCAAAACCCTCTTTTCTCTCAACCCTTCAATCCTCTTCATTTTCTTAAATTTGCAAGGATTCCAAGTAAGTAATCTTCTCCCTTTCTTTAGTTGCTTTTGATTTTTGATTTTTTAGAATGCATGTGGTTAGGATTAGGATTAGAAAACCATTGGGATTTGTTTACTGTTAGAATTAGGGAAGGTTTTGATTGAATGTAGTTTAGGGGGGTTGTTGTTGCACAACCCCTGTTTTTGTGTTTGAAACTGAGCACCTCACGTGTAGCGTCCCACTGACGCGTAGCGTGAGGTATGAACTGTAACCCCACGCGTAGCGTCCCACTGACGTGTAGCGTGGACAGAACAGGCTGACGCGTAAAGTCCCACCCACGCGTAGCGTCAGCCTCTGTTTTTGAATTTTGTTAATTTTGTGTTTTATTTTTCTGCTGAATGTATATTTTAATTTTTAATTTTTAATAATTATGTCCCGTTTAATTTTTGTTGTTTGTTGTTTATTTTTCTTTTTAAATTAATAAAATTTATTAAATCGTATGTTTGTTATACTTTCTTGCATAAAAATAAATAAATAAATTTGTTAAATTTTGTAAATATTTGTGTTTTATAATTTGCAAGATTTATGAATTTTGTTGTATGTTATACTAAAAATCCAAAAATATGCATGTTTAATTTTTATAAAAATTCAAAAAAATATGTTGTTTTGATAATGTGTAAATATTTTGTTGTAAATAAAATTTTATGTTGTGTAAGTTTTGCATGAGTTTTTATTATTTTGCATAGAATATAAAAACCAAAAATATGAATGTTAATTTTTTATGTTTTGCATGTTTTATTTTGTTAAAATATAAAAATCAAAAATATTTTGATGTGTGTTTAATTTTTAAAATTTCTTTTTACAGATGGCACCAAAAAAATCTATGCCTATTACTGGTCCAAAGAGACAAAGAAGGACCACGGACACTAATACCACCTTTGAGGATCCAAATCTTCAGAGTGAGGAGCAGCTGGGACCTAGAGATCCCACTAGATCTCGCACTGATGCTAAATGGGCCAGATTTCACCAGATAAAGGGCCGGAGGTTGATTTGGGAGAGAGTTCTGGATCTGAATGCTGGAGATTATCCTGAGCTGCAGGATGAGATCTAGAGAAGGAGATGGGGACCCCTATTTTCCCTACCTACTTAGGGGGATCCCATCTTAGTGATGGAATTTTCTGCTAACGCCTTCAGAACTCGAAAGGACGCACCGAACATCAGTTAGCAGAAGACGAGCTTGGTGTCGGCACATCACCTACGACAGGGACACCATTAGTAACCTACTGGGTAATCCTTGGGAGCCTACTCCCGAGAGTGACACTTGTTTCTGGAAGGAAAACAGAAACAAGGTTGCTACTGAGGATGGTGATCTAGGATATTTCCTGGATCAGGTTGCTCATTCCCTGAGCAAAGATAGAATCTTCTTCAACCTGAGTAAGGTTGGAAGGACTCCATCAAACCTCCTCAATACCTAGTTGACCCCTATAGCTCAAGCTTGGTCTCATCTCATGCTTCATAACATCTCTCTTGTCACTTATCTTTCTTCCATTCTAGTTGATCGCTGCTGCCTTCTTTACTCCATCCTTCAGGGCCACACTATTGACATTACCGAGCTGATATCTGAGCAGATTCACCTTTATGCCTTAGGGTATAAGGTGAACCGTCCTATTCCCTTTCCTATCATCATTTTTGCCTTACTAAGGAGGCAAGGAGTTGTTGTACCATTACCAGAGTTTACTAGTTCTTCGGGAAGAGTCCCCAAGGTCTCAATAAACAGAGATTACTTCGTCCAGCAGTGCGAGCTTCTACCTCTGGAGCAGAAGGCTCAGCCCAGATAGAGACGAAGGAGACCACCAGTTCAGCCACCATCTACTGATGCTATTACTGAGGGATTTGCTAGAATGACCCTAGAGCATCAGCATATGATGCAGATGATGGCTGCTACACATAGAGCTTATATGCATCTTCATGATTCTTTTTATCAATACAGGATTCAGGGAGAGGGAGCACCTTATGTTACACCAGCTGAGTTTGCAGCTCATGTAGCTTGGATAGGTGATCTACCTATATATCCTGAGGCTGGTGGACCGTCTGGAGCACATGCTGATTCCGAGGGTGATGCAGATGAGGAGGGGGATGATGGGGATGATCATATGGAGGATTGATTGGTGTTACCTCACATTTCTTTACATACATTTTCGTTTATATTGATATTTACATTTGGATTATTTTTTATATTGTGGATTATATTTTAGTTTGTCTTTTATGTGGTATGTTTTATTTTTGCATATTTTCTTTAAATCAAAAATAAAAAAATAAGTTTTATCTTTTAAATAAATAAATCAAATTTTTAAAAATAAAGAAATTTATATACTTAAGGTTTTTACACAATAAAACCATTTTTAAAATCAATTATTGATTCTTTTTGTAATTAAGGGATTTTGATAAATTTAATTACAATAATTTTATTAACTATCAAGCTAATTTCGATAACCCGGTGAGCTGAGAGATCTTTTAAACACTTGAGGGTTTCAACATAACTTCATTCGAATTGATTTTGCTTTAATTTCTGATTTGTGTTGTTGTACAGAGAATTCAAGAAAATGATCAAGGCACATTTTTGGTAAAAGAAACCTTGGGCCAAAAAGCTACCATGGTAAAATTATTTTTATCATTTGAAAGCCACTTTGAGCCTAAAAAGTAATTTCATTGGTACCCTTAACCTTTATCAAATTTTAACCATTCCCTTTACTTGATTGATTAAAAGAGAAATTGATCAAAATGGAAAGAATATTTTGAGCGTTCTTACAAAAATGGGGAGTGAAAATTAACAATTTGATTTTTTTCAAGAAAAATCAAAAACATTGTGCATGTAAATAAAAATAAATATATGCAAATCAAAAATAGTGAAAAGAATCAAGTTGGGGGTATTTATCATCAATAAGGGAAATAAGATTTGGGCCAAGAAAAAGCCTAAAAATTATAAAATGCTCTTTTATGATTTCAGGTTTTTGAATTCTGAGAAAAACCATAATGTCTTGTAAGCCAAGCCTCATTACAACCCTTGGAAAGACCTTGTGGTTCTTAAATTAACTTTGTATGATTAACCATTGATTAGATGAAAATCAAAGTTAAATTTGTTTTATTTTATGATCGATTGAGTGAAACAGGTTACCTTTTGTACAGAGATAAACACTTGTGAGGTAAGCCTGAAATTATGCTTGATGTGTTAATAAGACATTGTAAAGATTTTTGTCATTAAACCTTTATTATATAAGATATCTAGTTTTGGTTATTTTAAATGGTAAATTGTGAAATTACTTTTTGTGATAAATTCTTGGACTAACTCAAAAATTTGATTTCAAATTTTATTTTTATTTTCTCTCTTGCTCGAGGATGAGCAATGTCTCAAGTTAGGGGTATTTGTTAGTCCTCAAATTTACAATAAAATCCTTAATAAAAATTTTGTAAAAAGAATGTAAATTTGTTTAAATTATTAGAAATTTAGGTTTTAAATTCAATAAATGGATGTTGTTGAAAATAATCTGCCCTTGATCAATTTTCTCTAGTTTCGTAGTGAAAAACCGACAAGCTGATGCATAGCATCAACACCACGCGTAGCGTGCGGATTTCTGGTGCTGACGCCATGCGTCCCAGCCACGCGTAGCGTCAGAGCTACGTGGACTCCATTTCTAGCTGGACAAGCACTCAGCCAATTGACCCATTATTGGCCAATCCACCAGCGGCTAATGTCCAAGCCGAATTGGGAGACAAGGCTACACCTGTCTGGCCACTTTAATTAAATAATTAAACCAATCATGGCCACTTAATCACGAGCTTAATGGGGGCTGACTCAGGAACCTGACGAGTAGCGTTAGGACCCTTCCTCAGCCCTATAAATAGGGCCTTCTCCACACATCCAGCATCCCATTCCACTCTTTTGAGTTCTTTTCCTCTCTTATACCCTTGTGTTTGATTGTTTCTTTTGTGAGTTTGTGGTTCTAGAATAGTTTTCTAGATACTTCAGAGTGTTATTTGGTATTTTGATCGTTGTATTGTGAAGTCTCCATCGCCTTCTTAATGTCAACCTCTGTAAGTGTTGTTTTTACTTTCACCATGTGTAACTAATCTGTTTATGTTAGAATTTGGTGAATCAATCTATTATATGATGTTGTGATTATGACCTCTACATATTTATGATTTAAGTACATGTTAGTATTTCAACTCTTTATTAATATGAACATTAAATGGGAGAATGATTTTCATGTGTATTAAAACTTGTTTTATTAGTATGAATGTCAAACGGGAGAATGATTATTCATGCCGAATTAAAATCTGTTTTAATGAAAGTAAAAAGTTGAAATACCCTTAATATGCCAATTACTAGGGATAGAATTGGTAATTATTGTTGTCATAAGGCCAGGACTTAATGCAAGTTTTTATTTGAGAAAGCTCACGAGGGATCAGACTTTAAGATAAATACTTAGAATTTATATCATAAGAAATCGGTTATAATGACTTTAAGCTGCAATAACATGAACTTGATGATTAAGTATGTATGTTTGTAATTATTTCATTATATTTTAGTGCGAGGATCCTAATTCCAACATAATTTGTTAATCTGTGTTCTTACCTCAAGTATCTGAAATTATTCTGAATTACATCTCAATTTTATAGTTAGATTTTATCTTTTCCATCTTTTTACCTCATGAACAAATCAACCATCAAATCCTATGAATATTGTATAAATTGTTTATAAATTATTCTTTTTTTAATAATCTTTGATAAATTTACCATAGTAAATAAGAAATTACTGTGAGTTACTGATGTAACATCTCATTTTTTACTCAAATAGAAAATAGATATTAATATATCTATAATGAGAAATACTTACTATTAGTTAGTTTATTATTATCATTTTTTATGAAATTTTGGTATTTATATTTAATTATTTATTTTTAAAAATAAAAAATAAAAATAAAAAAATAAAAATATTTATGTAATTTGAATGAGAATTTTAAAATAACTTAATTAGTATTCATTGATTAATGAAATTATATTAAGAATTTTAAATATATTTATTATTCACAACTTTTATTTTATTTTTTTATATTTATGTTTTTACATATTTGTGATTTAACTCTTATTAGAATTTTAAAATAAAATTTTGAAGGAATTAGACTATGTTTCTTTAGAACTTTTTGATCTACATAATATTTATGACTTTCTGGAATTTTTTGAAATATTTTAATAAAATAATATTTTAAATAATTTTAAATTCATATAAAGTTACTTAAAATTAAAAATATTTATAAGAAAGTGAATTTAAATTATAAGAAAATTTTCTAAGATCCATTTCAAGTAGACTTATCTAAAAATTATCAGTTTGAGTAAAATTTTGAATTTTACCAATTGTAAAAAAATCGAAAAACGTATCAATAAATGTTTATTAACAGAAAATTTTAGATTTTTAAAATTTAAACTTTATATTACTTATCATAAAATTAGTGAGAACTGATATAATATCGCTAAATTTAAAAAATGACTAATTTTGAATATTTAAAATATACCGAGTGAAAGGTTACTATTTGGCTTAATAATTTAGCCGACATTTACTATGCAAAACACTGTGCATGTACCAAATTTTCAAAAGGTGCATAGTAACCAGGATTTAAATTTCAAAAAATGTACAGTACTTTTATATTAAAATAATGGAATACATAGTAATTTTCCTTCCTATAAATACCGAAGGAATTCTTCTTTAGAATTCACAATTTCAGATTAAGTTTTCTTAATATAGTAGTACTAGTGAGATAGTGGTAGAAGTAAGAGAGAGAAATAAAATTTTTGAAAGAAGGTTCTGCTAAAATTCTAAGGTAAGAATACATCTCTTTTATATTTTTTAGGGTTATTTTCATATCGTTTTTAGAAATCTATTATTATACTAGAAATAATATTATTTTAAGTTACTATTCGGAATAGTAAAATACTATTTCAATAGTAAATTACTATTTCAATCGTAAATTACTATTAAAATAGTAAATTACTATTTACTGTTACTATTTACCTTTACTATTCATAATTTACTTTTTACCATTACTATTCACATTTAATTATTTACTGTTACTATTCACGTTTACTATTTACTATTACTATTCACGATTTACTATTCATTATTCATTATTCAAAATTTACCATTTCTGTTTTAAGTAGAAATCTTAATTTTCATCTTATAACTATATTAAAGTGAAATTGATATATTTTGGAACTCAGAGATGAGGTGCGCACAGACTTTCCATAACGAACCAAGATACAAGAGGTAAGGGGGAGTGAGATAGGAATATAATATGAAAAGACATAAGAATAATGAGAGGAGTCCCCCACTCCTTTAAAATTTAATAATATTATTATTTTAAAATAATAACTATTTAACTTAAAAATTTATAATAAATTTTAAATTGAGTATCTTGTGTAACTTGATCTGAATACCTATACAAATACCTGGATAACCTATGCGAACTGGACTGAACCTATATAAGGATTTGGACTATTATGACCTGTATGGATATATACCTATACAAGGATTGGACTATATGGACCTACATAGACCTATGCGAGGAATGGACTATAAAGACTTAACATTAATCTTATTAATTTAAATAACCATTAAAATTTAAATTATATTTAATTAATTTGATTATAATTATTAGTATTTGATTATTATTGATGATATTTAATTTTGATCGATATTATTTGATTATGATTGACATTTTTTGGTTGTGATTGATGATATTGTGATTGATAATATTTGATTATGATTGATGATCTTGTGATATGAGTTTGAGCATATAGCAAGCGTGACGGAAAGTTAAAACTCAGTAAGAATTTTCTTACCTTACTCTTTAAATTTTTATTCTAAGAGAAAGTATTTTATCATTATTTTAGTCTTTTATTTCTTCTTAGAAATAATTTTCATTAACTTTATTTTTAATCTCTAGAATAAAATTTAGTATTAGAATGAAGCTATTTTATGAAAATCAGAGGTTGAGGATAATTAATTCTTGAATTAAAGAAAATGTTTTATAGTTTTAAGTATTCTTAGTTAATGATAAAAAAAATATTTTCTTTTAGAAATCAGAAATTTAAATTGGTTTTCCCTAATGAAATAACTAAAGGATATTTTGTTATAGTCGAGATTTCTAAACTCAATCTAGTTAAGATTCAAAATTAGGAAAGATTATGTAAATATGTGAAGTTTTTTAAGAAAACGTTTTGAGATATTTAAGGCTTAGAAACTCAATTTTAGTGAGATCTGAATATGAAAACGGTACTAAATTTATTTCTGTATAACAGAAGTTCAAAGAAGAACTTATGGGAATGTACAGTTTATTGAGATGATTTTGTGAACCTTTATGGTATTTAATAATTGAGTTTATAAAAGTCTTAACCAACTAAATATGCGAGTAGTTCATGCATCATGAATCATTAAAGAGAAATGAGATGTGATATTACCTAGGACGGATTATAGAAACCGAGGATACATTAGAGGAGGCTTAATTATGAACCTTGGGATGAGAGGGTGTGAAAGGGTGCTTCAGGTGACCTGTGGTCGCTCCCTAGTGTCAGGTACTTTCACAATAAAAACTTTCTCAGTCTGACTAGTCTCTAAGTGTTTCCACGCCAGTTGAGCTGTTCATATGCTATGAAGGCATTTATGTTATTATTATCCGGAATTATGGAACAGTGTAAACTCCTGGTTGGCCCAGTGTAAACTAAAACTTTAAGGGCCCATATGCATAGAATGAATGAGATGGTAGTATTAAAAACATTACATGACATTCATGTGATTGCGACATTCTATGTGGGTGATTGTGAATGAAAGTATAATTGTTATGTTATGAAAACTCTACATTCATAATTAATTATGTATATGATTGTGTTTGAAATATTATATTAGTTTGTGAAAACTCTTATGCTTATGTCTTATCTGTAAAGTATTATATTCTATTTCTCACTCCTTCTTGTTTGAATTTCTGTGTCCAAAATATATGTTATATGATATATAGCTAGCAGTTCAAGATTAAAGGATGAAATTACAAGAGGGTAAATTGGTCTCATCCTCAATCGGTTAGGAGAAGAGATGTGACAAAAGTAGGATTCCAAAATCACATGGTTTGAAGATAAGAAAATGATTGGTTACATTCAAAGTAGATGTATTAAATCTTTAGTTTTAGTTTACCTTAATACAATATTAAGTTGGATGATTGTAATTTAAGGTAAAGGTTAAACTTTAATAAACCTTATTCTTTGGATATGATATTGTAATCTTTGATCACCTATGATTTTCTAAAAGTACATTTTATCATTCTGAATAATTTTGAAACTTTTTACTTTCAAAATTCAAAGAAAATCAGATGTATATACGTCCTTGTATACGCGAGATAGGAAGTAATAAATATGTATATCTTTCTAAAAATTTTAAAAGCAAGAAGAATAGATATATATCTCGTGTATATAAGGGGGTGTTACAAAGTGGTATCAGAGCAGTTCAATCCAAATCGGCTTGGGGTATGGTCTTACTAGTGTGTTAGTGTACTCTGATGGTTAAGTTAGTCAAAAGATTCTATGCTTGATAGAAGAGGAAATTTTACAATTAGAGTAGATGACAAGAAGCAAGTGAAGAAAAGTTAGGAATTAAAAAGAAAAAGATAAAGAAGGAACTAGTTTTAAGTTTATAAGAAGTATAAGTTAGAACTCTATAGCCTATTACTTAAAAAATGTTATTGCAGGGATTATCAGAGACTGGCCATTCTGAAGTCTTTCTTGACATTATTTAAGTATGGGCACTAATGAATGGTGGAATAATAAGGTAATATAGTTATTTCCTTTTATTCTAGATATGATCTATGGTGTTTGATTCTTTAGTTGATATATGATAATGAAATATTCAACATTTGCCTCTTTTCACAATATGGTATGGGATATATTATATATAAAGAGACAAGGTGTCTGATATTTTGTTTAAATGTTTTGTCAGTCTTAGCATTTATTAATGAAAAAAGTTAAACAAATTGTGTGCGCATGTTTTATCTGTTTACATGTAGGGACAATAAGGAAATAAGACAATAAAAGATCTTTAATAACATATATTTTCATATAAGAATTCAAAGTTAAGCTTTAGGAAAAAGTCTTAGGAATATTTTGAGATGGATTTTAGACTGGAGCTGTCATGACTTTAACTACTTAGCTATAAATTATCGAGATTGATTGAAAATACAGGAAATTTTTCACGATTTTAAGATCATTATTCGATGAAGAGAAAATAAGTGGTGAAGCTTTTAGTTCAACACCTGGATCTATGATAAACCGATCCCATATATGAAGATATGAGAAGGTAAATAAAAGAGTGATTTTATAATGAATTTCCTAATTAAAAACAGCGGAAGAATTAATTTAATTGATTGTTATATGATTGAATTTAAGGGAAGGGGTTTCATGGGGTTCCATGATTCATGATATATCCAATAATACCCTTAAAGTGTTGCATGTTATAGATAATATGCCTAAGAAATAAAAATTTATTTGAAAGAAACAAATACATGCATCAGGGGTACCACTCGCTCAAGCGAGAATCACATTCGCTTGAGCGAGCCAGCGTAGGCACGCTTGGGCGAATCAAAGAGAGACTGAGCGAGGAGAAGTTTTAGCATCAGGGGCTCGCGAAAATCAGAAGTCCAACCTGGGCGAGCCAGCGAGACGCTTGAGTGAGAGAAGAGATATGCATCAAGAAACAATTTCGCTTGGGCGAGATCTTCCTCGCTTGAGCGTGATTGTCCCAATGATCTTAGAAGCTTTCTGCCTAATTTTCACTTGGGCGAGCTAAGTCCCGCCTGGGCGAAAATCAACCAGTGTCTATTCCCTTCTCCCTCACTTGAGCGACCACCAGATTAGGACCACTTCGCCTGAGCGAAAACGGTCCAGTGACCAAACACTGATTCCCATCGATCCTCGCTTGGGCGAATTTCGCCCAGTGGCCACACCACCATTCCACAAGGATCTCGCTCGAGCGAGATTGCCACTCGCTTGAGCGAATTCTACAGGACTTGTGCAGAAACGTGGAATTCTCACAACTTAGCATATGAATTATCATTTCCTACCACTTTAACCTTTCTTAATACATTATTTTACTCCATTATGCATTTACAAATCCTACCAACTTCATAAAGAACTATAATTTAACAATTACTTCATTCATTCAATGACTTAAACCTCAACAACATCATCATCCAACTATCTATACCTTCAAATTCAATTATCATTCATTCAATGCACATCATTTGAACATATATTTCATAAATTTCATAAAATGCTACAGAACACCATACTCATCATTCATTCATAAGAATTAACAATATCCAACATCTTGGTTCATCTTCTTACATCATTTGGGTCATAATCAAAAATTGACCATACACATCAAGGATCAATTTTCCTCCATGACCCTCAAAATTATTATCACTAATGTAGACTTCAAAATAAGCATTCACATACATCACATGCTATACAAAAATCTAGATTTCACCGGCCAAGGTACTTCCTATACCACTATTTACCTCCTCAACCAAAATGTACTTCAAAATGTCTACTCTTCCCATGAGTGCCCTGCATCACAAGTCTAAAAATGGACAACATGGGAGAGTGAGTCACACATTCCAAAGGAATGAATATGAATACCATGTGATTATGTACATATGAATTAAAACATGTATACTTTGCACATATATATCATTCACCACACTTTTTATCATTCCAACATCTTCTTACATACATCACAAGAAACATTACAACTTTAACAAAGTATACAACATATACATAATCAAATTTCACCATGATTCGGATATCACACACAACAATTATTTGGTAATCACATCTTTTGTGTTGTCTTAGTATATCATTACATCCTCATCTCATTCATCATCATATCTCGTCGTCTTTGGCATACTTCCTTGCTATATGCAAATGCTCTTAAGCTAATGCATATGCACAATGGAATATTTCAACAATTGCAGATCTGACTGTGGGAATACAAACACCGAATGTGGGATTCAAGTATGGTCATCTAACCATACCCCTACTGCAGTAGTAAAATGTGTACATTTATCCTCAAAATTGCATGCATACATCAATTATTTTACTGGTACCAAACCGCATCGCCCATCATGCAATACCTGGTCATTTTCACCATGACCACGGTACATAACATATCAACATATGGTGTTACGAGCCGTCCATATATCAAATCATGGCGGCTGTGATCCCAAGGACCACCGGGGTCACCTGCTCATCAAGAGCCACCCCCACAAGGATCGGCCACATGTAGCTCCCTGAAGCAATACATGGGCGGCTTCATGACTTCACACTGAGTCACAGGGGAATTAAAACTTGCTCGTGCACCGAGCCACCCTCCCACTGGGTCGGCCGAGGGAACTCCCCTAATGTTCCAACAACGGCGGCTATGCAGTATGCCATGGATGCAAATGCAGATCATATGCATTTCTCACTCTATGCATCCTATACATGCCACTCATCATACATCGTCATCATTACCAACATCACCACAAGGTTTCTAGTGGATTCATTATTGTTGGTTATTCTCATTAGTTTAAGTCTTTGTGTAGCATTCTCAGTAGTCCTCATTCATATTTCTCAACTTTATCATCAATACAAAGACTTTAATCATTCTTTATCGAACATCATCAACATTTATATTAAATTCATGGTAGATACAAGTATAACATCATATCATTGATCATTCTACACTACCATGTAGCACACCATAAATATTCTAAATGCATCAAAGCATGTTGCCAAACACATCACCTACACCATATACCACATTACAATTTCTCATATCATCTCAAGTAAGGCTAACATGCATACCAATACATATGGCAATCAAATAACATTCAAATTCATGCATTTAGAACATAAGACTCCTCTCCTACCTCAAGAGAAGAATTCCGATTGATAAGACGCACCCGCCTCGTCGTTCAGAATGGATCCTACATTAACATGCATATAGAATCCCAATCAATCAACTACTCAAGACATTATTTCAATTCTATTTAATCATATTTATATCTATAATTTCACAACATGTGCTAGGCATGTTATAGACATCATTTTTATCATTTGTTAGGCTTCGGGAATTCTTTCCCATTAAGCCACATTCATTATGTTCAATGGACTACCAACAACAATAGTCCAACACCTACAAAATACCACACCATCCAACACTCATACATCCAATGGCTTATATTTGCTCTTAATTGCACTATCCAACCAACATTCATAACTTTCCCCAATTCTTAAAAGTTAGGGTTTCTCCAAAACCCAGAAACTCTCATCAATGCCTCATCCTTCTTCATTTCCCACTATCATAAATGTATCTACCACCATTAACCCCTCATAAATACTCACATTTATGACCACCCACCTTAGGGTTCAAGCATTCATTACTCTCTCTTTAACCACTCTTCTACACCCATTGCCAAAACTCAACAAATGAGTGAGTATAACTTATCTCACACCCAAAATGAAATGGGTTCCAAGAGGAGGGAAGATGGGCTGCAAAAATAAAGGAGCAGAGGAAGAAGAATTCAGCTTCTATGGTCCCCTCCTAAGCTTCTTGTAAATGAAAATGGAGGAAGAAGAATCACCACCTTGGCTAGGGTTTGAGAGGAGGAAGAAGAAGAGATAAAGAGAGATGAATAAGAAGAATAAGTGAAATGTGCTTCCAAAAGCTTCAGCAACTAACGTGAAAAGGGAAAGGGTTTTAGGCTTTTTGCTTTATTTTTATTTCCATTCATTATAATTCCATCATTTTACAACTAACAGGCTTATTATTTGGGCTCAATACTTTATCTAAAAATTATTCTAAATGTATTTTTGGACTCCCAATATTATACTCAACAGCCCTGACTAATATCATCTCAATTAGAGATACTTGGTCTGATACCTATATCTCAACCGGGCTTATTTTCAGCTTAACCGATCTCTATAAATCACCAACAGTCCCCAAAAATCTTAATTTAATCATTTCCAATATTTTGGGACACTAAGTAATTCATATTCAATTAATAAATATTAATTTCCTTGATTAATCCTCTATTTTAAAATTTGGGATGTTACAATTTACACTAAGTAGTGAAAGACATGTCAAATGAAGGATGATTAAGATCAACAAATTTAACCCTAGCTTAATGTGGTATGTGGAGAAGTGGAGACAAACTCAATAAACCCTATTAGGATATTCCTTACCATGTCCTTTAACTCGTAGAGATACTTGTGTGAATTAGAATTCCAATGGATAGATAACTGTTGTAATCCCAAACTAGTATAACAAATTGTTTAAGATAGAATCATAGTTTTTTTTATTGGGATTATAGTTTTTCCTTGGATGATATATCTTAAATAAAAATGTGTTGTTGTATTCCTTATAAAAGAAATATGGTAATTTGTTCACTAATTTGTTTGGTGTGACAAATAATTATATCTTTGACTGTTTATATTGATTTTTCTTTTGTATGACATATAAGAAATGTTAATTGTTGTTTGATTTGATGAAATTTTCCTTTATGATGCCTACGATTGAATGATATATATGATGGTTATATATAAAAGGCTAAATACACCTTTTGGTCCTCTATCTCTTAAGTTATTTCCAGATTGGTCCCCTATCATTTTTTAATTCAAAATGGTCCTCTAACTTTTTAAAAAGGTATCAGTTTGGTCCTTTTTTGATTCAAAATGGTCCCCTAACTTTTTTAAAAAGGACCAAATTGACATATTTTTAGAAAGTTAAGGGACTATTTTGAAATAAAAAAATAATAAAGGACCAATCTGAAAATAACTTAAGAGATAAGGGACCAAAAGGTGTATTTAGCCTATATAAAAATATGAATTAATGAAACTTTTATGGTTGTGACATCGAATGTAATTAACCATATATTTTTGAATTTTTTTTGATTTATTGTGATAAATATGTCAATAAATGATCTAAAATAAGTATCATAGATCTTTGGGAGATATCGATATTGGTTTAATATTGAGAAATTGTGTCATAAAATATTTTCTTTGTGATTCCTAACAATTTGATACATGCTTATCAAGTTATTTTCTTTTAATCATCAATTTTGTAAAATGAATATACATATACTCTATATAAATAATTGTTATGTAACGATATACTTAAAATAAAGAAATGTGTTAGTAAACCATGGGAATAGATATGAACCCTTACTTATTGATTTAGCTAGTTCCTATGAAAAGAGTTACATAAATCTTAGCTACCTATAACAAAAATTCAAGTGAGTTTTCTAAGTCAACGTAGTGATTTGTGATCATTTAAGATTAGAGAATTTATCAAATCTATATAATGGTTGTAGTCAATTATGATGGAAAGAGCAATCACTTAGTTAAGGAATATTTAATTCATTATAGAGGACAATAAGAAATGATTACATACCTTGGATTGTCATGAAGCAAAGAACAAAGGATTTCACTAGATAAACAAGTACAACATGAACTAAGACATATTTATCCTTTCTCACTAGGATAAATTATTATACACGATCACATTAAGGAAAATAAAGTAGAACATTTAGTACATTATAGATAGAGGTCTAAGAGTCTTGGCAATACAAAAAATATCCAAACTAGAGAAATCACCATAATGATTATAAGAAGTGAGGCACTTGTTACCACAAACTGTAGTCCATCTCGCCTTCGTTCTTCATCACTTCTAGGGAGGTTGGCCATCGAGTAGTACAATATTACTTGAGGGAAAAGATTGAAGAAATTAGATAGAAGAGAGAAACTAGGAGACCTTGAAGTTGTGATAGGAAGTGAGAATGGATTGGAAATTTATAAGCAAGCAAAGGAGAGTGATGCAACGGTCATAACGGCTAGTTTAACGACTAGTCCAACGGCTAGTTGCTAACGGCTAGTCGTCCAGTAATTAATTCTTAGCAGTCTATTTTACTATGTTGCGAGTAGGAATTTTAATTTATAGATGTTACAGATTATATTAAGTGATGTTTTGATGGATTAAGAAACATAATTATTGAGGTGTTTAGAGTTAACCATCAATTTATAATGAGCATGGTTGACAAAATTAAGACGAGTAATATTTTTGAGTTAAGAAAATACTGATAATATTAAAAGAAGGTAAATGACAATGTTAAGGAAAAGGTACACGATTGTCAAGAAAACTAGAAATATATTTTGGAACAGTTCGCTTAGTTTAGCCTTGTTAAGATTTATTAACAATATTAAATTTCAAAGACAAAATTTCTTTTAGGGGAGTAGAGTTGTAACATCCCATTTTTTATTCAAATAGAAAATAGATATTAATATATCTATAATGAGAAATACTTACTATTAGTTAGTTTATTATTATCATTTTTTATGAAATTTTGGTATTTATATTTAATTATTTTTTTAAAATAAAATAAAATAAAATAATAAAATAAAAATATTTATGTATTTTGAATAAGAATTTTAAAATGACTTAATTAGTATTCATTGATTAATGAAATTATATTAAGAATTTTAAATATATTTATTATTCACAACTTTTATTTTATGTTTTTATATTTATGTTTTTACATATTTGTGATTTAACTCTTATTAGAATTTTAAAATAAAATTTTGAAGGAATTAGACTATGATTATTTATGATTTTCTGGAATATTTTGAATTTTTTGAAATATTTTAATAAAATAATATTTTAAATAATTTTAAATTCATATAAAGTTACTTAAAATTAAAAATATTTATAAGAAAGTGAATTTAAATTATAAGAAAATTTTCTAAGATCCATTTCAAGTAGACTTATCTAAAATTTATTAGTTTGAGTAAAATCTTGATTTTTACCAATCGTAAAAAAATAGAAAAACGTATCAATAAATTTTTATTAACAGAAAATTTTATATTTTTAAAATTTAAACTTTATATTACTTATCATAAAATTAGTGAGAACTGATATAATATCGCTAAACTTTAAAAAGGACTAATTTTGAATATTTAAAATATACCGAGTGAAAGGTTACTATTTGGCTTAATAATTCAGCCGACATTTACTATGCAAAACACTGTGCATGTACCAAATTTTCAAAAGGTGCACATTAACCAGGATTTAAATTTCAAAAAATGTATGGTACTTTTATATTAAAATATTGGAATGCATAGTAATTTTCGTTCCTATAAATACCGAAGGAATTCTTCTTTAGAATTCATAATTTCAGATTAAGTTTTCTTAATATAGTAGTGTTAGTGAGATAGTGGTGGAAGTAAGAGAGAGAAATAAAATTTTTGGAAGATATTGTTAGACATTAGAGGTGAATTCCCGGATTTTAAAGAAACTAAATTTATTGGATGACGACAATTGATTATTTAAGATCGGATAATTATGGGAGATGTTGTTAGACATTAAAGGTGAATTATCGGTAAATTAATATTTACCGGAACCAGATGAATTAACAGATGATGTGAGACCCACTTGATCAAATTGAGTATTTGATGGGTTTAGAATGTTGAGAAAATTATTGTGGTTAAGATGGTATAGTTAGATTAATTTTTAGTGCTAAGGAAATAATTAATTGGATTCGATGTATGATAATAGACGGGGAAAATACGAACCAATTGGAATTAAAAGAAAACCAAAAATCCCATTTCTCCTCCCATTATCACCGTGACCTCTTTCTCTTTATCACTTGATTCTTTTACCCGTTGGATAATGGGGAATTATTACCCATTGGTAAAAGCAAAATATAACATCCTTTTAACCATTGGACAATGTCCAATTTTGGTCTAATTTTTCCCTTCTCTTCCTCATTCTCGGTACACCCTTCTCCCCCACTCTATCTTTATCATTTTCTTCTTCTCCTCCATTCTTCTCTTGCATAAACCGTCCACCACCTTCTCCACCTCCATTCTTGCCAAAAATTAAAACTTGAGCTTGGATATGTGAGCCATCTATGGAGCTTGGGAGCTTGCTTTGGTTATCTCCCTCTTCCTTACTTCATTTTCATTTTGGTGGAGCTTAAGCTTGAGGTAAAGATTTCTCATCTCCACCTTGATTTATTTATGGTTTTGGGGTTGTTGAGTTGAAGATGGTGATGTTAGAACCCTTGCATGTGGGTGGAAATGGAAACCCTAAGTATTGATAATTTGGGGATTTTGACCCACTTAATGATTTTGATGATTTTGGTACCTTGGAATGATGTGTGAATATTTGAAGGATAGGAGTTAAATATTGATGTTGATAAAATGGTGAACTAAGTCATGAGTTGCAAATGAAGATATATGCATGTATATAGGTATGTTGATTTGAGGGATTAATCTTAAGTGTTGATGTTGTTGGATTTGTTTAACCCTTAAGACTTGGAGAATCTTGGCCTTGGGGAAAGGAATTCCTGAAGCCTAACATGGGCGTATGAATTTAGAGCTTAGACAAGTCTAGGACTTGATCATGAGTTAAGAGATGTGATGCCTTGTGATGGCTTATTGATTACATGTGTATGTGTAATTGTTGATAGGATTGTATTCCGGAGATGATGCATAATAACCGAGGCAATCAGAGTGTTTGGGTTATGATTCTTCTCTCGAGGTAAGAGAGGAGTTTACATTTCAAATCGCATGAGTGACTTAATTGCTAATTATGTAAATGTGTGAACTCATGCAATGCCTTGCCATAAATACCTTATATGATTGATTTGATGAAGTGATGAATGATGGCTTGGCCTATGTTGATTGTTATGAAAATGTATGTATTTTTATAATGTTGATGATAAGCTTTTGATGGTCCCTTGGTTGGACATGAACTAAATGAAGGTGACAAATTTTGAATGAATGAACTACATGAATTGTAAAGAATTGTTTGAAGTGGTTATATGGAAAGATGAATGAGGGAGTGATGTGGGTTATAGTTAAAACCTCTCCCTTGTAAAATTAATTAAGTAAGAGTGATTGATAAGTTGGGATGAGGATTTCTGAGTATGAATGGGTAGAGAGTTTTATATGCCTCATGTGATGTGTATGAGGTATTGGTTGTAATTAAATTGGCTTATAATGAGGTTTCATATGACGGCCTGTATGAATTTTCATTTTCTGTCTATGTCCTGATAATCTCGCTCAAGCGAGATGGGATCTCACCCAAGCGAGAGTCCCCTGCTTTAGAGAATTGGCCTTTGGCCCAAATCCGCCCAGGCGAGGGAGTTACTCGCCCAGGCGAGTCGAGCGAGAAAGGAGTTAGTTCTGGAATAATTCCACCGAGTGCTAGAAAGCCCCGCTCGAGTGAAAGATGAGTCGGTTTGGGAACAATTATGCCGAGTGAAAAACCGGGTGAAAGATGAGTCGGCTTGTAATAATTTTGCCGAGTGAAAGACCGAGTAAGAGAGGAGCCGGTTTTGGATAATTTTGCCGAGTGAAAACCGAGCGAGAGATGAATCGGTTTTGGAATGATTTTGCCGAGTGAAAGACCGGGCGAGAGATGAATCGGGTTTGGAATAATTTGCCGAGTGAAAAACCGATTGAGAGATGAGTCGGCTTTGGAATAATTTGCCGAGTGAAAGACTGAACGAGGGACGAGTCAGTTTTGGAGTAATTTGCCGAGTGAAAGACCGATCGAGTGATGAGTCAGTTTTGGATAATTTCTCTGAGTGAAGGGCCGAGTGAGAAATGAGTCGGCTTGAAATAATTTTGCCGAGTGAAATACCGAGCGAGAGATGAGTCGGTTCTGGAATCATTTCACCAAGTGAAAAACCGAGTGTTGTGAACCACCAAGTGAAAAACTGAGTGCTGGGAAGCCTTGCCCGAGCGTGCGAGTGTGGAGGGGAAGGACGGCCTCTGGTTGGATTTCGCTTAAGCGAGTGGGTGCCTCGCTCAAGCGAGTGTCAGTGGGATTTGTTACTGGACAATTCTCACCCGAGTGACTAGCTAGTTGAAGGGAGCCTCGCTCGAGCGAATGCCTGTGGATTTTGTTACTGGATGATTCTCGCTCGAGCGAGTAACCGAGTGTGAATGTGCTTCGCCCGAGCGAGTGAGCTTAGGGACGCTACTGGAGGCATTTCGCTTATGCGAAAGGGGTCGCCCCTGCGAGCCTGATCTGTCACGCTCAAGCGGAGGTGAATCTCGCTTGAGCGAGTTCCCACCAGAAATGGATTTTGCCCAATTTTAATTATGGTGAGCTTATGTTAGACCCCTTCTTAGTGTTATAAGATCATTAAGAGATGATATGGGGTATGCTACGATGATAAGGCATGGTATTGGCTGAAATTAATTAATGCAATTAGGGGTGAATTGATTGTGATATAATTACCACTAAGGATGGAGTAATGAAAGAATAATATTGAGAACCTTATGATAGGATTTTGAGAGATATCCTTGGGTGAATTTGAAATTGATGAAGGGATAATTTAATGACATGATATACAATATAAATTGATGAATTGGAGAAAATATGATACAAAATAATGTTAGATGATCATGTTGAGCACTCTCTTGCACAAAGAGGTGTATATTTATATTGATAAATTATTGTGCACCATTGTGTGTGATACAAGCATGGTCTTGTATGTGTGGTATGAAATATGAAATTGAAAATGTTGTGAATGCCACACAAATATATTGATAAGTCTTGAAAAGACTTAATTATTCTGTTTAATTTTAGAATTAATTCGTTGTGTAAGTGGTTAGTTTAGCCTTATTATTCAATTAATTGATAATAGTTTATAAATTATGTAAATATTGCAAAAGTGTTTTATTTATAGAAGAGAATGGTTAAAAACATTAATAAATTAAGAGTTTATTACTATTTATAAATTTAATAAGTAGCCAGCATACAAATGCTAGGCAATTAGTTGATTTTTGGTGCAGGAACAGGGCGCACTTGAGAAAAGAAGACAAATCCGAGTGAAGAATTACCAAAAGCCGAGCAAGAATTTATAAAACCGAGTGAGAATTCGTAAATCCGACTGAAAGAAGTTCACAAGACCGATTGGCTGAGACTTCAAAGGGTTGACCGAAAGGAATTAACAAAAGCCCGACTTGAAAAAAACTCCCAAGAGACCGACTCCAAAAGAGAACAGGGAATCAGATACTGCATGAGAACCCGAGAGTCAACTTTAGAACGTTGATTCATTTATCAATCCGCTCTAGCAAGAGCCGACCTCGTTCAAGTATAACTTCAAAGAACCGAACTCGCCCAAGCTTCGCCATAGCGCTTAAGTGAGAAAACAACACTGCAGTACAAATCCGAACTCGCTCAAGCGAGAGTTTAAATTAGCTCAAGCGATATTTCAGTTTGCTGAAGCATAGAGGCAGTAACTTAAACATTGTTCCCTTCCTCCAACAACACACTCAACACTGATGTAGTTTCATGTTGCTGTCCCTCCTACTGCACCTTAGTAACTTAAGTTATGAGCTGTTATTAGCTGGCGCTGTGCTGTAACCAGCTAGGGATGAGCTGGAATCTGTTAGGAGCTGATCTGTAATTAGTTAGTTACTCTGTAAGTTATGTAATTTGTTAGTTTAGACAATAACTTAAGTTTTCTAAGTTATCAGTTAAGTTAGTTAGTTAGGTAGAAACATATATATATAGGTTGTACATATTCTGTAAGAAACACACACGCATACACAGATACGAAATAACAGAACGGAGAACATTCATAAACACTTCGAACATCTCACTACACGTTTTTCTCTCTCTAAATCCTCTCCTCCATGACGTTCCACAATCCTTCGATGGAACCGAAGTCAATGGAGTTCTAAATCCCTAAGGTTGGGATTGCGAAGGTTAGCAATGGAGTCTTGAAGCTGTGAGCAAGGAGATCGGCTTCTAGATCCTGAGGCGAACAAGCTGAGGAGTGGAGCAGAACTGTTGGATTGACAAATCCAGAACTGATGAAGAACTTCGCTAGTGAGGAATCATGGTTGAAGCTTAGGTAACTTCCAGCTTTCTAACTAGTTCAGGCCTAATCAATTTAGGTGAATAGTTAGAGTTCAACCTCCAATTTCACATTAGATTCTTAGGTTAATCGAGCACTTAAGGAATTAAGGTTCATTGCTTAAGGATTAGTGTTTTTCACTTAAGGAATTAGGGAATAACCACAAGCGGATTGTCCTCTAGATTGTGAAGTTTGATTATACTTTAATTGCATGTTTCTTGAGGAAATTGTGAGCCGAAGCAATCCTGACCTGTTTTCTTTTAATCACTTTTCACATTCATCTTAACTCTGTTTCTGAAAATACCAAAAACAACTAGAAAACACCAAAACCATAAAAACCGAATGAACTTCATGTATTTTTTGTTGGTTCAGCTTGTACTAGTCCTAGATTGAGGTACTTACCACAATCCCTGTGGGACAATCAAATACACTACAATTTTAACGACTGGTGCGCTTGCCAAAGTGTAAATCCGAGAGTCACATTTTGTTTTACTAAGATTTTCATATCAAATTAATGACTCGGGATTTTAGCATCAAGTTAATGGCGCCGTTGCCGGGGATTGTTGAGTAATATCAACAATCCTTGGACCGGTACTAGACTGAACCATTTTACTTTTGTTTGCATTTAATACGAAGTTTCACTTTTGTTTTTAGTAGTAGTAGTTTGTTATTTTCATATAGATTTAGTCGTAGCTGTGAATTGTTCTTTTGTGTGACATTTGTTGTATGCAGTCAAGGAGCAGAGGAGAGCCTTTCTTCTTTGATCCTGACATAGACTTGTTAGAACATAGACTAAGAAAAGAGAAAAAGCAAAAAGAAGAAAAAGAAATGGAACAGAGGAGAGTTACATTAGGTGACTACTCCAGGCCGACTGAAGAAGGATCGCAATCTAGCATCCTTAGTCCACCAATTTCAGCAAATAATTTCGAACTAAAACCAGCTTTACTACAGTTGGTAAGAAATGAACAATTCGGAGGAAGTGAGGTTGAGGATCCAAATTTACATCTAGCAACCTTCCTCTAAATCTGTGACACAGTAAAAATGAATAGAGTCCCTGACGAGGCAATCCGACTGAGATTGTTTCTGTTTTCTGTGAGGGACCGAGCAAAAGCCTGGTTGTAGAGTCAACCGAGAGGTAGTATTTCTACTTGGGAGGACTTGCAACAAAAATTCTTGATTAAATATTTTCCTCCCTCTAAATATGCAAAGTTACGCAATGAAATCACATGTTTCCAACAAAGAGAAGGCGAGTCTTTGATGGAAGCATGGGATCGGTATAAAGAGAGTTTGAGGAGATGTCCTCATCATCAGATTTCTGATGTGCAACAGGTAACTATTTTATATAATGGTGTCAGGCCAGCTACCAGGGTCCTAATTGATGCCTCAGGTGGAGGTTCATTAACAACAAAAACTGTAGAAGAAGCCTTAGAGCTGATTGACGTTATGGCTTCTAATGAATGCTTGATTAGTGAGAGGAGCCAAGTCCCTAAGAGAGGGATATTAGAATTAGAAGCACAAGATGCTTATCTGGCTCAGAGTAAACTGATGACTCAGGCTTTGGAGAAACTAAGCATACAGATTTCAGAACTCCAAAAGCCGAGTCAAGTTTCTATGATCAGTTGTGACTTTTGTGGTGGAGACCATGAGAATGGATTGTGTGATCCAAATGTGCCTTCCGAGCAAGTGAATTATATGGGGCAGCAACAATATCAAAGGAATTATCCTTCTAATTCCTTTAATCCTAATTACAGGAATCACCCCAATTTTTCCTAGCAGAAAGGTCCACATCTGAATCAGAACATCCCACCAAATCAACCCACAAATAGACCACAACAACCTTCTCACCCCCCTGTTAAAGAAAAATCCGAACTTGAGAATGTACTTTCTTAGTTTATTCAGGCCACTCAGGCCAGTTTTAAGAATCAGGAAGCGTCCATAAGAAATTTAGAAAATTAAGTCAGACAGCTTTCTAAACAATTAGCTGAGAGGCAAGTAGGCAATTTCCCTGGAGATACCGAGGTAAATCCAAGGGAACATTGCAAGGCTATAATTACTAGGAGTGGAAAAATTATTTCTCCATCTCTGAGTCAGGAAATAAGTTCAGAAAAAGAAAAAGAAAAAGAAATAATACAAGAAACCGAGCAGGTTAATAATGAAGTAGAAAATAAAAATAAAACAGAAAAAGAAAAAGAAAATAAAATCCATCAAAAGAAAAAGAAAAAGGTTGATCTGATTCTGGAGGAAGCTTCCAAGCTGACTCCTGAAAAAATGAGGAATGCTCCATTTCCACACAGGTTTAAAAAGCAAATAGAGGAGCAGAAGTTTGCCAGGTTCTTAGAGGTTTTCAAGAAACTTCACATTAATATCCCTTTTGCCGAGGCATTGCAGGAGATGCCTTCCTATGCAAAATTTTTGAAAGAATTATTATCTAAGAAGAGGAAGCTTAAGGGGGATGAAATGATTACTCTCACTCAAGAGTGCAGTGCAATCATTCAAAAGAAACTTCCCCAAAAGCTAGAGGATCCTGGATCTTTTATAATACCGTGTGCAATTAGGGATATTCATGTAGGAAGTGCTCTCTGTGATCTAGGAGCCAGTATAAATCTGATGCCTCTATCTTTGGTGAAAAAACTGGGAATTAATGACTTGCAACCGACTCGCATGTCCTTGCAGTTGGCTGACAGGTCCATTAAATATCCCCAAGGGATGCTGGAAGACTTGTTAGTTAAAGTAGATAAGTTTATCTTCCCAGCAGATTTCATAGTGTTGGATATGGAGGCTGACCGAGAGATCCCTTTAATTTTAGGTAGACCCTTCCTAGCTACTGGCAGAGCATTAATTGATGTAGAAAAGGGTGAACTCATGCTGAGAGTTCAGGAGGAGCAGGTAACCTTCAATGTCTTCAATTCCATGAAACATCTGACTGAAAGGATAGATTGTTTAATGGTTGAAGAGATTAAAAGCTACCACACTCCAATGCTTTTAAAAACTGAGGAAGAGGCCTTACGAACTTTTTTAGAGGATGACTTTGACTCCGAGACTGAGGAGTTAAATGACTCTCACTCGAAAATATTGAGCCAACTGGAAGTATTAGAAGTAGGTGATTTTGAAAAAGAAAAGAAAAATAATTTGAAAATTACTGAAGTTGAGAAAGGAAAGGAATTTTCTGAAGAAAAATGTGATTTAAAACCTTTACCTTCTCATCTGAAATATGTTTTCCTGAGAGAAGACGACACACATCCTGTCATTATTAATGCCGACTTAAACGATGAGGATGTGGATAAACTAATTGGGGTATTAAAGGCACATGAATCTGCGATTGGCTGGAATATTTCTGACTTGAAGGGAATCAGTCCATCATTTTGTATGCACAAAATTCTGATGGAGGATGATTATTCCCTGTAGTACAGCCACAACACAGATTGAACCCCATTATGAAGGAAGCGGTAAAGAAGGAAGTAGTCAAGCTCCTTGATGCAGGAATCATTTATCCTATCTCGGACAGCACTTGGATCAGCCCGGTTCAAGTGGTGCCGAAGAAAGGAGGAATGACAACTGTCAAAAATAAAAAAGGTGAAGTTATTGCCACCTGGCCCATAACAGGCTGGAGGATGTGTATTGATTACAGAAGGCTGAATGACTTCACTCGGAAAGACCACTTCCCCCTGCCATTTGTTGACCAAATGCTCAAGAGGTTGTCAGGGCATGAGTACTATTGTTTTCTTGATGGGTACTCGAGTTATAACCAAATTGTGGTTGACCCAAAAGACCAAGAAAAGACTGCGTTCACCTGTTCTTATGGAATTTTTACATATAGGCGCATGCCGTTTGGGTTGTGCAACGCTCTAGCAACCTTTCAAAGGTGCATGCTGGCAATTTTTGGGGATATGGTGGAGAAATTCATTGAAGTGTTCATGGATGATTTCTCGGTATTTGGGAGTAATTTTGATACATGCCTCAGCAACCTATCTAAGGTGCTGGTGAGATGCCAAGAAACTAACCTCGTCCTTAACTGGGAAAAATGCCATTTTATGGTTAAGGAAGGGATAGTCCTTGGCCACAAAATCTCTGCTGAGGGCATTCAAGTGGACCGAGCCAAGATAGAAATTATTGAAAAACTTTCTCCTCCAATCAACGTGAAAGGAGTGAGAAGTTTTCTAGGATGTGCTGGCTTTTATAGAAGGTTCATTAAAGATTTTTCAAAAATAGCTAAGCCTTTGACCGACTTGCTTGTAAAAGATCATGTGTTTGCGTTTAATGAAAACTGTGTCAAGGCTTTTGAAAAATTAAAACAAAGTTTGATTTCAGCTCCGATCCTTGCAGCACCTGATTGGTCTTTACTATTTGAATTAATGTGTGATGCAAGTGACTTTGCAGTCGGAGCTGTACTGGGTCAGAAAATAGGAAAATTGACTCATGTAATTTATTATGCTAGTAAAGTGCTGAACGAAAATCAAATACATTACACCACTACTGAAAAAGAAATGCTTGCGGTGGTGTATGCATTTGATAAATTTCGTGCTTACTTGATTGGGGCCAAGGTTATTGTATATACAGACCACTCGGCAATCAAGTATTTACTAGCTAAGAAAGAATCCAAGCCGAGACTGATCAGGTGGGTTCTGTTACTCCAAGAGTTTGACTTAGAAATACGAGACAAAAAGGGAGTAGAGAACTCAGTTACCGACCAACTGTCTCGTCTGGAAGGTGAGTCAGATTCTGTTCTAATAAAAGAAGAATTTCCAAACGAGAGGTTGATGGCAATTATCACCGGGCCATGGTATGCTGATATGGCCAACTTTAAAAGTGCCTCGGTGGTACCTGATGGTTGGACATCCCAAATGAGAAAAAAATTCTTTCATGATAGTAAAAACTTCCTTTGGGATGATCCGTTTCTGTTTAAAATAGGAGTAGATGGATTGATCAGGCGGTGTGTGCCTGAATCTAAGCAAGAAAGGCTCTTGTGGCATTGCCACGACTCCTAATATGGAGGTCATCATGGTGCCTCCCGTACAACAGCAAAAATCTTACAGAGCGGCTTTTATTGGCCAACTATCTTTCAAGATGCTAAAGAGTATGTCAAAAGGTGCGATAAATGTCAAAGGAGCGGAGGTCTCTCTGCTAAAGCTGGCATGCCTTTGACAAACATTCTAATTATGGAATTATTTGACGTCTGTGGTGTCGACTTTATGGGACCCTTTCCTAAGTCGTTCTCCAACGAATATATACTTGTTACTGTAGACTATGTCTCCAAATGGGTGGAGGCAGTCCCAACCAGAACTGTGACAACCTAAAAATAGGGGTCAATTTTTCGCAAAAACATACCCGGATCTATCAAAATCCACTCTCATATATGAAGATATGAGAGCTGGTCCCATGGCCAAGGAGAAAAGGAAAGGAAAACAAATGCAAATGAAATCTTTTGCAGCGGAAAGTAACAACGCCTGAGCGATCCCATAAACAGCGTGCATTCGCTCAAGCGAGATCCAAATCCGCTTGAGCGAGACAGCACAATTCGCTCGGGCGAATTCCCCTTCGCTTGAGCGAAACCAATATCAAAAGCCTTCCCAAACAACATACTTGCTGGAGCGAGAAATCACTCGCTGAAGTGAGAAGCCACTCAGCATTCAATCACTCGGGAAACCGAGACATTCATTCACTCGATAAACGATCAGGTCCAGTCGGAATTCATGCCTAAGTCCTCTCTGAATTTAATATCTTAGTTCACTCAGCATAATGGGGTTCCGTCACTCGGGAAACAACCTCAACACTCATACACTCCATAACTTAGTCGTTAAATTTTATACACCAAGGCACACACACAATCCACCCGGTAACTGAGGGTTATCCCACTCGGATTCCATAAACCCTCACTCGGAATATCTACCAATCAAATGCCACTCGGTATAATTCAACCTCAAGTCACTCGGTAAACATCAACCATTTAGCTCTCGGTATATTGAACTCCATCACTCAGAGAATACATAGGCTTTCTCTCGGCCATAAATCACTCCGTTTAAGCATTCTTAACTAACTCATCATCAGAGTGGTATTCCACTCGGTAACTAATATCATTGCCGACCAATACTCGTTCGGCCACACGCTCGGCATTCATGCCTATTCTCACTCGGATAATACCTTAACCATTCATTGCTCAGAAATAGTCTACACAATCAATTCCACTCGGAATAATTCAAACTTCTCAACACTCAGAGGAATTTCCCAAGTATTTCGCTCGGACATATGAATTACTTAACCACTCAAGGAAACCAATAAGTCAAGTCCCACTCGGACTCATCCCATGCTTAAACACTCGGAATACACATTACCCTATTCACTCGGAATGGGTCCCCATATTCACTCGGGATACATTCATAATTCATATATTTAGAATATTTCAAGCTAAACCATTACAACCATACTTCCCTCGGTAGAGGATCATTCGAAATTCCACTCGGAATATTCAAGTTATTTCCCACTCACAGTTCACTATATATTTTTCACTCAGAATCCACAAGGGTTATTAATATGCAGATGAGTCACACTCAAATAAAGAGTCACCTATACAAGACTCACTCGGAAAAGCATCTAAGTCACTCATATTTCACTCCGGATTCATTAACTTAGAAATATTCATACATCATCATTTCCTAGTCGGTAGGAAGCATCAAATCAACATAAATCATTCATACTTATATATTCTCTAATTCCAAGTCCGACTACCACTACAGCAATACACTTCCACCGATTCATAACCATGTTATCAACATAACAGATATGTATATATATACGCATACACTCGGATACTTAATAACTTTTCATCACAATCAACATTAGGACCACGTCCTCTTCACTCGGGATCACACCCTCGTGGCACCCCACAAGGTGTTCATATTCAATAACACAATAACACGTATGCATATAAAATTCAACTCATATTCATTCGATTGCCCACTCGGAAATCTACGTTCAATATTAAATTCACTCGGCAACACAACAACAGTCAGATGACTCGGCTTATACCACATTCACTCGGCAATCCTATGCCATCCACTCGGATTATCATCAATTCGCTCGGATTTATCCTCTATTCACTCGGATTCATCCTTTACAGTAAGCATTTCATGCCTTCCTCTATAAAATCCATTTGACATTCATCATAATAGTCCCCCATATATGCATTTATCACAAGTATATGCATGAACAAGCATCCTACGCATTTAATCATACCATCACAAATATAGGGACCAATAACCGTCACACAATGCACTCAGCATCAACGTAATATGCATCTCAAGCATCACAACATAATTATCATACATCATATGGACAAATAAGCATGCATCATGCAGCAACAAATAATCATACAACCGGGTTCAACTCAACAACAGCACACAATACACATCAAACACAACACAATACAATTATGTCACCCGGAAATCCGTCCATAAGCCATGCATTTGAGATGTAAAGCTCCCCGTACCTGGATGAAGCTTCCAGGAGTCACAGGACCACCCGGTCTAGCCACAGCAGCACCCTGCTTGGCTTTCAACACTGGAAAGAGTCATTAAGACTCAACTCAGTCTTCACCCAGCTCAATGAAGAACTCCAACGCTGTATCCATCACAAGAACAGCATCAAGAGTCAGTCCTCACCAGCAGTGGAGGACCACCATGCCTTCATGCATCATGCATGTCTTCATCCTCACAAGAGTAGCTCAACCTTGTCATCTGTGAACCATCATGCATCCACAAACCGAGGCATACACGCACACCCAGCTGCTACAGGCTCTCCGAACTAAGCCTAATACAACCCATCATATGGAGGAACGAAAAGAGGAAGAAGAAGCACCAAAACAGCAAAGTGCAACCCAGCTTACACACACAGTCACAAGCTGTTTCACTATCACCATGCAGCTCCACTCGAACTTAACACAGCGTTGAGTGGAGGAAGATGAAGATAAGGAGGAGGCAAGAAGATGAAGCAGAAGCTCCATCAAGTTCTAGAGAGAAGGAGGAGCACTTCTCTCATCAGAACATGTACTCCCAAGGAATAGGGAGAGAGTGAGAAGAAAACATGCAACCAAAGCCTTATCATCTCAGCCTCATCAGCATCCCACTCATCACAACATCCCATCCTTATTTAATGCAAGTCCATCAACATTTAATGCCAATTCTCTCAACAATGATTACACAAACACCACGTGGACAAAGAAAGAGAGAAAACCAGACCCATTTGACCATCAAGGCACATGAGTCATCACTATGGGGACCACACAAAAGAAGAAAAGAGAAAAGGGAAACCGGGCCCTACAATGATCCAAGAGCACCAGTGGTTCCTCATTAATCAATTGCCTCACCTGAGCGAATGCTACCCTTAAGATCCTTCGCTCGGGTGGATTCCATTCAGCAACTGATTCCCTTCGCCCTCGCTCGGGCGTTCCAAGCTCGCGTGAGCGACCAACATTCAGAATTCAATTCTTCTCTCGCTCGCTCACGCTGATCCCTCATTCGCCTGGGCGAGATCGGGCCAAAGCCCTTGCAATCAACACAAAGGATTCTCGCTTGAGCGAGAATCCCTCTCGCTTGGGCTAGAAGCATCAGGACCTGAGCAGAAACGTGAGCTCTCAATGGTACACATAACAAAATCCATTCAAAGCCTATTTAACTCAATTCCTTACTTCATATACCTTACAATAATCATTTAAAACTTGTCTCCAGTGTTCGTGCACAACCATTTCCATTCAACTCTTATTCAACCATTTGCCATTCTCATCAATTACTCATTTTACAAAATTTGGGGTGTTACAAGAACCAATGATGCACAGGTGGTGCTTAGGTTCATCAAGAAGAATATTTTCTCTAGGTTTGGAGTTCCGAGAGTACTTATTAGTGATGGGGGTTCACATTTTTGCAATAAGATAATGGAAAAAGCCCTGCGTCACTATGAGGTGTTACATAAGATATCGAATCCTTACCATCCACAAACTTGTGGACAAGTCGAGCTGTCAAATAGAGAAATCAAAAGAATCTTAAAGAAAGTGGTCGGGAAATCTAGAAAGATTGGTCGGTAAAACTAGATGATGCATTGTGGGCTTACCGAACAGCTTTCAAAACTCCGATTGGCATGTCCCAGTATCAATTAGTATATGGTAAGGCTTGTCATCTCCTTGTGGAGTTGGAACACAAGGCGTGGTGGGCCACAAAGCTATTAAACATGGACTGTGACCAATCTCAGGAGGAAAGAGTTTTGAAACTACATGAATTAGAGGAGTTCCGACTCAACACTTATCAAAGTGCCTCCATCTATAAGGAGAAAACAAAGAAATGGCACGATAAGCAAATTAATAAGAAAGAGTTTCAGAAGGATGATCAGGTGTTATTATTCAATTCCCGACTGAGACTCTTCCCTGGAAAACTTAGATCGAAGTGGTCGGGGCCTTTTACTGTAAATGAGGTTTTTCCTCATGGTGCAGTCAAACTGAAAGACCAAATTACCGGTCGGATTTTTAAGGTAAATGGCCAGCGACTCAAACTCTACTTTGGAGGAGAGTTTGATAGGCAGAAAACCTCCTTGTTACTGCAAGCATCTTCTTATATGCCATAAGGTCAAGCTAGTGACCTTAAAGAAGCGCTCTAGGGAGGCAGCCCTATGTTCTGATTGTTTTGTTTTGAACTGTGAGTCGGAATGAATAAAAAGAAAACTAAAAATTTAGTGAATAAAGTTTGTGAAGTTGAAGAAGGAAGTCCAAGCTTGATTCTTCTATTTCGCTCAGGTGAAGCATTTGTAGCTTAGGCGAGACACTGCTGATTGTTGTTTCGCACTTAAGTGAAAATTTACTGAGTCTGAGTGAGAATAGTACACTCGGATAACTGTTACTTATTCTTAACCCTTCTTCCCGACTGAACTTCACTCGTCATTTTTCAATAAAATTTCAATTCTTGATGCGAATAAAAAGGAAGACTTTGAAGGATTTCTGATCATTGATTTAATAAACGGGTCAGATGGTGAAAGGCGACTTATTTCAGTCGGCCTTTTATCACTCGGATTCCTCACTCATCACAATCAGTTTTGTATCCACTAGTCTCCTATTCACTCGGTCTTTCAGTTTTTCATTCATCCACTCGGCTTTCTCTCATTCTCTTGCCCGATCTTTATTACTCGGTATTTCTTTCATGCGTCTCTTTCTGCAGTTCCTTTTTCATTCATTCAATTTCTCATTAGAGTATTCGGTTTCTTCCACTCGCTCGTACATTTACTCATCTTCTTCATCCATTCGGTATTCCGTTCACTCGGATCCCTCTGCAGTCGTTCATTTGTCACTCATCTTTCTTACTCTGTCACTTCATTTTATTCTGACTTTCATTTTTCATCTCATTTTTTTCATTTGGTTCTTCATCCATTTGGTATAACTTGCACTCATCTATCCCACTCAGCTTTCATTCATTCGGTCACTCTATTTCACTCATTCTCCATTCACTCGGTCATTTATTTTTCCATTCACCCGATTTTGATTCACTTATTGTTTCATAAATGCTGTGTCTTCTGTTTTTCTTTTACGATTCACTCAGTATTTCCAGCACTTAGTTTCCTCTATCGTCGTTCTTTTATCCACTCAGTTTATCTTCTTCTTCTTTTCATTTCTTTCACCCGGTCAATGAAACATACTTTCGGGTTCTTTCACTCGTTTTTCCATTCTTCATCCACTCATTTTTCATTCGTGATTGTCACATTCGTATTTCCAGTACCCAGTTTCCTGTTATTTAGTTTTTCATTCACCCGGTGTTCGCATCACTCGGTTTCTCATCCTTTCCGTCTCATTCAAATTCTTTCATTTCTTCGACCGACTCCTTTCTCGATGTTATTTATTCGGTAGTTTGTTATTCATTTTTCCATTTATTCTTCCACTGGCTTGTGCATTTACTCATCTCCTTTATCCAGTCAGTATAGCTTTCACTCATCCCATTGACTCGGAATCTTTTCATCTGTTCTTTCCAACCACTTGTTTCCTTTATTCACTTCGATTTGTTTGTTATTCATTATTTCTACCTTCCACAGCCACTCAGGTAAAAAGGGAAGTCTCTTTCTGACTCGTTCCTTAATTAATATTCTGACTTATTATTTGCTAAATTATGTTTATTGTTTCTTTCAATCCATCTTAATAATTTAAAAATTGCTGATTCTTAAGCTTAGTCGGATAAATTAATTGATCGGTTTTGTTTAACTCATCATATCTGCCCCTAACTATTTTTCATCATTAATTAAATTGTTTACTCGGCATGCTAGTGAGCAATCTGAATGTATGATCTTACATTAAGTTTGGGGACATAACTGGCTGATTAACTGTTATACTCATATGAGCTTTTGAGCCTGTATTATTCTTTTCCGAGTGAATCTGCATACTGGTTAGTGAGACAGAATTTGCTTCAGTGCTTGCTAATTGTTGTATGTCAACCAATCGAAAATGATGGAGGCCTTCTTTGTTTATTTAGCCAGGGCCAAAAATAGCCTTCCTAATCTATTAAATTATCCTTTGACCTAATGATTATGTTTGAGCCTGAAACCTTTCATTCTGTTTATATACCTAACGTTACAAGCCTATTTATCCAAGAAAAACCCGACTGAATTACCCCTGGATGTTCCACTGGTGAATTGCTAGGTTTTTGCTTATTGCTAGGGACTAGCAATTTCTAAGTTTGGGGATGAAGAGTGTGCCTAACAGTAATTAAGGACACACTCCGACCTTAATTATGGATGAATATGTAGAAAAATAAAAGGAAGAAAGGCAAAGCCAAGAGAAAAATGAATAAAGTCAGAAAAAAAAGAGGTGCAAAGCACCACAAGAAACAAGAAAAAAAATGGAAAGAAAAAAAAGAAAAGGAAAAGTATGAAGGACTGAAAGAAAAAGAAGGTGCAAAGCAGCATGAGTTATTAAGTAGCATTCAGTCGGAAAAGTTAAGAGAGTTGTTAGTAGAGGCAATTAAGTTAGAATTGAGGCAAGGCATCAGTGGATACATCTTGTAACCTATCTATGACTCAGAAAAACAATAATTGAGCCTGTAGCCCAGCCCCATTACAAGCTTAAAAAAAGCCCTTACTGATCTGATTGTGTTGGCATATGGCATGACGTGTAGAACTATTGCAAGCCTATGTTTATCTAACAAGTATGTAGGTGATGAGTGTAATTTATTTACCCTATACACCGAGAGAAGAGTTAAACACCGACTAGAGAGGAAAGCATCAGCAGCTTGTCTCCCAAAGGAGGTGTAAGTTTTTATACTTTTAGAAATTGCGAGAAGAAAGCATGCTCGGTATTCAATAATTATAGCATGAACTAAGTTAAGGAAAGGTTGATGGTGTTAGATAACAGCTTATTAGTTGATTAATCTGAATAATTACTTGAGGACAAGCAAAGTTTTAAGTTTGGGGATGTGATAAGTCTTGAAAAGACTTAATTATTCTGTTCAATTTTAGAATTAATTCGTTGTGTAAGTGGTTAGTTTAGCCTTATTATTCAATTAATTGATAATAGTTTATAAATTATGTAAATATTGCAAAAGTGTTTTATTTATAGAAGAGAATGGTTAAAAACATTAATAAATTAAGAGTTTATTACTATTTATAAATTTAATAAGTAGCCAGCATACAAATGCTAGGCAATTAGTTGATTTTTGGTGCAGGAACAGGGCGCACTTGAGAAAAGAAGACAAATCCGAGTGAAGAATTACCAAAAGCCGAGCAAGAATTTATAAAACCGAGTGAGAATTCGTAAATCCGACTGAAAGATTTTCACAAGACCGATTGGCTGAGACTTCAAAAGGTTGACCGAAAGGAATTAACAAAAGCCCGACTTGAAAAAAACTCCCAAGAGACCGACTCCAAAAGAGAACAGGGAATCAGATACTGCATGAGAACCCGAGCGTCAACTTTAGAACGTTGATTCATTTATCAATCCGCTCTAGCAAGAGCCGACCTCGTTCAAGTATAACTTCAAAGAACCGAACTCGCCCAAGCTTCGCCATAGCGCTTAAGCGAGAAAACAACACTGCAGTACAAATCCAAACTCGCTCAAGCGAGAGTTTAAATTAGCTCAAGCGATATTTCAGTTTGCTGAAGCATAGAGGCAGTAACTTAAACATTGTTCCCTTCCTCCAATAACACACTCAACACCGATGTAGTTTCATGCTACTGTCCCTCCTACTGCACCTTAGTAACTTAAGTTGTGAGCTGTTATTAGCTGGCACTGTGCTGTAACCAGCTAGGGATGAGCTGGAATCTATTAGGAGCTGATCTGTAATTAGTTAGTTACTCTGTAAGTTATGTAATTAGTTAGTTTAGACAATAACTTAAGTTTTCTAAGTTATCAGTTAAGTTAGTTAGTTAGGTAGAAACATATATATAGGTTGTACATATTCTGTAAGAAACCCACACGCATACACAGATACGAAATAACAGAACGGAGAACATTCATAAACACTTCGAACATCTCACTACATATTTTTCTCTCTCTAAATCCTCTCCTCCATGACGTTCCACAATCCTTCGATGGAACCGAAGTCAATGGAGTTCTAAATCCCTAAGGTTGGGATTGCGAAGGTTAGCAATGGAGTCTTGAAGCTGTGAGCAAGGAGATCGGCTTCTAGATCCTGAGGCGAACAAGCTGAGGAGTGGAGCAGAACTGCTGGATTGACAAATCCAGAACTGATGAAGAACTTCGCTAGTGAGGAATCATGGTTGAAGCTTAGGTAACTTCCAGCTTTCTAACTAGTTCAGGCCTAATTAATTTAGGTGAATAGTTAGAGTTCAACCTCCAATTTCGCATTAGATTTTTAGGTTAATCGAGCACTTAAGGAATTAAGGTTCATTGCTTAAGGATTAGTGTTTTTCACCTAAGGAAATAGGGAATAACCACAAGCGGATTGTCCTCTAGATTGTGAAGTTTGATTATACTTTAATTGCATGTTTCTTGAGGAAATTGTGAGCCGAAGTAATCCTGACCTGTTTTCTTTTAATCACTTTTCACATTCATCTTAACTCTGTTTCTGAAAATACCAAAAACAACTAGAAAACACCAAAACCATAAAAACCGAATGAACTTCATGTATTTTTTGTTGGTTCAGCTTGTACTAGTCCTAGATTGAGGTACTTACCACCATCCCTGTGGGACGATCAAATACACTACAATTTTAACGACTGGTGCGCTTGCCAAAGTGTAAATCCGAGAGTCACATTTTGTTTTACTAAGATTTTCATATCAAATTAATGACTCGGGATTTTAGCATCATATATATACATATAAAAGTATACATGAGACAATGGTAATGAATCATGAGATGAAAATCCACTAAATGAAAGTGTGATAATATTGATGAATATTGTGTGTTATTGTGATGCCATTATGGTTGATTGCAAGTATTGACTTGCGTGTATGATGTGAAATATTTGTGAAATATGTTGAGATGAAAATGCCACATTAAAACTTGAAAACAATGACTAAGAAACAAACAATGTTGAAATCCACTAAGGTGTATGGTGGTGTTGGTGATCATGATGATGATGTTTGATGAGTGGCATTTAGGATGCATAGAGTGAGAATGCATTTGATTTGCATTGCATTGCATCCATGGCATATCGATCGCTGTCTATGTGGAATATTAGGGGGTTCCACTAGGCGGGCCCAGTGGGAGGGCGGCTCAGTACACGAGCGTATTGTTGTTTTTCCCCTGTGACTCACTGTGTGAGTCACGAAGCTGTCCATAGATTGGTGACGAAGCACCCTATGTGGCGGGTCCAGTGGGCGGGCGGCTCTATGGTGAGCGAGTTACCTCGGTGTTCGACGGGACACGGCTCTCTCGATGTGTGCTCGGGGGGGCCCGTAGCACTTTTGGCAAGTGAGGCCATGTTGTTGATCCGCAAGTCACGGGGTGACTAGTGCTACAGATGGGCAATAGCGGTTTGGTACCAGTAAAAGATATTGTTGAGATGCATGCATGCTTTGAGATATGTTTACACATTTTACTACTGCAGTAGGGGCATAGTAGCACACCTATGCTTGACCCACAACTTGGTGTTTATTCCCACAGTCGGATCCGCATTTGTTGTCTATTCCATTGTGCATATGCATTAGCCATAAGAGAATTTGCATATAGCATGGAGATATGCCAAAATATGATGATGATTGATGATGATTGAGTTGATGGTATGGTGTTGATGAGATGAGAAATTAATATACCAAAAGACCACATAAAAGTAATAAATGATATGAATATATAAAATGATGTTGAATACGACGATATGTATGATATGGCCCAATGAAATGAATGGCGTATTTGTTTATGGTTGATAATGATGATGTTAGCCCATGGTGGCTTGATGAAAGACCAGAATGGTCTATATTGATGTGTTGGCCCATTATGGCGATGAGATAGATATATGTTGGCCCATTGTGGCAGTGTGACAGATGTATATATGCTTGCTTTGCTATGATTTGATGAATAAGTATGAAATAAATATATATTGTTGAATTAATAAACTATGATGATTGTTGATGTGTTTAGCAAAGCATACATGATGTTGATATGCATATGCACATAATTTCAATTGTATTCATATCGTCATTTGAAATGTATAACTCACTCTCCCATGTGGTCTACTTTTTAGTATTGATGCAGGAAAACCATGGGATAAGGACGTTTATGAAGTAAAGCTTTTGGGAAGGTAAATAGTTGTAGAGGAATCCTTGGCCGGTAGCATTGTAATTTAACGTGTTATGTATATGAGGAATAGTAAGATGTTGTTAATTATTGATTTTGATGGACGAACTGTGAATATAAATATACACTTGGATGATGTACTAATAGTGATGATGATATATAAAATAAGGTTGGACCGGTTATGGTCGATTAGGAATATGGATATTAGAGATGTGTGTTGTATAACCATATAGATATGTATATACTTATATCTTAGGCATTGCATGCTTATGTGATTATGTAAAATGATGATGGTTGTATATTAGGCTTACCATATGCCATTGCATGCTTGCCGAGCGTTTTCTCATATCTTCATATATGGGACTAGGCGGGTGCCTGGTATACACATTCTTCTTCCACTGTAAACTCTGTTATTTTGTATACCGAATGGGCAAACTATTTCTCGATCCAGTTATATGTTACTTAATCTCACTCTTTGGTTTTCCATGATTCGGTCTTGATGTGATCATGGTGGAGTCTTGGAAATATTTTCAAACGCGAAAAATGTATTCACATTTTTATAAATTATGACGATTATATCGGGATTCGAGTACAGAAAAATCAGGGGTGTCATAATCTGGTATCAGAGCATATTTTGCTCTGAATTAGAGTTCTTGATCATTGTCAATGCATGGTTGCTTGGTATTAGAGTTGATGTTATGGATGGTTGGAGCATGATTGCTCAATATTGGAACACTTTGGTGATTATTGGAATATGGTTATTCTACATAGATTTAAGAGTGATAACTATATAGAGGATGATGACTTGTTAAGGTATTGAATGCCCTATATGGATTTGAGGATGACTAATTGTCTAAGAATTTTGAATTGATTATGAGGGCATTATTGCTTATTGAGGATTATTGTGAATCATTAAAGTTGAGTTGTGATTAATTCATATCGAGGATTCTTTGTGAATGATTGTCCATGTTATGATTGATGTTATGAAAGTATGCCTTTTTCATTGAGATTGTATGACGTACTTGTGGAGCATAGTTGCTCATTAGAAAATTTGATGAATTATGAGATTGAGTATCTGGATGAATTCCTCAGTGTGAATGGTATGGATGTTTGTGTAAGACCGGCCAAGTTCCTTACACTATTTCCTTCATATGACGAATACATTGATATTATGCATTTGAATATTGATATGTTGAGTATGACTTGAATAGATGATAAATTTGTACCATGTGTGATCATGGATATGATATATTGAATATGAATTGATTTGAGGATAGACCTATGCCGTGTGTTGACCACGGATAGGAGATGATAGATGTGAAAGATTCATGTGTTAAAATTAAATTATGTGAATGATGGTGATAAAATTCCCTGGTGTGGGTATTTATAAAAATTAAAATGATTGGTTATGCTATTTTGAATTATGGATTTTATATCCTTGAGCACTGGAGTATTGCATTATATAATGCAAGTGAATTATTATAGCCCTTTTGGATGGAGAACATGAGTAAGTAATAAGATGATTGAATATTGAAATTGTGTATGTGCAGATTGGGGTTGTGACTCGGTTATATGTTGGTGAACCGAGTGAACGATTGGCTTAATTGTGACCCACTAGATGTGGTAACCCCAGATAACTCAATATGATCTTGTAAGATCGAACCTTATGGAATTTGACCCTATGGTGGTCTAGGCTCTATGATGCTTCTATGAGCTATGTTAATGAATTTATTTATGGTGGAAGTATTCCACGATGGGTGCTAGGTGACCCTTGAATTTTTCTAAGCCTAATGACCACTCGAATGTTATGAATAATTGAGTCGTGGTGAAATAAATTATAGAATAAATTGTTGAGACTAGAGCCGATATGTGATTGGATTAGAAATATAAACGTAAACCCCTATGTATTTGGTGAAAAATAATGATGAATTCGGGGTATGACTTTGCATTGGTTATGATGAAAAATTTTATGATATGACTTTGGACTAAATTATGTGCCCTTGACGTTATGGTTAATAGATTAATTACGGATTATGATGTGAGTAAAGGTAATGCATGTGAACATGAGTTGGTAGATGGAGTTTAATCCTATAGATACCTCCTTTTGTTCATTTTGAAAGGAATTATATTGATGATTGAAACTACATACCGATGTAATACGATGTGAATCTATGTCCAGTGTGTGGACTATGGCTATGATAAATGAGGAAACCCACTAGTGTGGAAGATTTTTATATGAATTTGGTGATTTGTTTAGGCTTGAATCGGATTAAAGCTGACGATGTTTGAATTAGACAAATGATTTCTAAGTTATTTGGTTAAGACTTCGAGATGGATGAAGTCCAATGGTGGGGTGATTACCCTATGATGATTAGAAATCTATGGTTGATATGTCCATATATAGTTATGATGGCTGACAATTGATGAATTGTATGGCATGAATTACGCCGGATTATGATTAAAGGATAATATGATGTGAGTATATTACCCGTGGGCTTGTGTGACTTCTTAGGAAGTCTCCTGTGTGAAGGAATATTATTTGAATTGACAGGAATAATGTGAGCGATAGGACATGAAGGTACTTATCCTGATATGTCTCTACATGCCATAGGCATTGTGGCAACGTGCACTTATGCGCCAATCTCATGTGTTTGTGGTAACCACTACGGGATTGGGATGCCTTCCTGTATGTCGGATACAGCAACACATAGACCGGGCAAGTGTAGTGTTGTAACTGCTTATGGTGAATGTATTGGACCTATCCGGTGGTACTGGATAAGAATATGAGAGTTATGATAAACGAATTAGAAAACTGATGAGTGGTGACTGGTTTTGGTATATAGGAAGTTTTATATTTGGGTAAAGGAGTGATGATGATCATGTTCTGCTGGACTTCGGAAAGTCCGAAATCATTTTATAGTGTCATTAGACTTTATTGGTGTGTGGCCGAACTATGGCCTTACAGTATATGCCGATGTTAAACTTCGAGGACGAAGTTTCTTTTTGGTGGGGTGGATTGTAACATCCCGGATTTTAAGGAAACTAAATTTATTGGATGACGACAATTGATTATTTAAGATCGGATAATTATGGGAGATGTTGTTAGACATTAGAGGTGAATTATTGGTAAATTAATATTTACCGGAACCGGATGAATTAACAGATGATGTGAGACCCACTTGATCAAATTGAGTATTTGATGGGTTTAGAATGTTGAGAAAATTATTGTGGTTAAGATGGTATAGTTAGATTAATTTTAAGTGCTAAGGAAATAATTAATTGGATTCAACGTATGATAATAGACGGGGAAAATACGAACCAATTGGAATTAAAAGAAAACCAAAAATTCCATTTCTCCTCCCATTATCACCGTGACCTCTTTCTCTTTATCACTTGACTCTTTTACCTGTTGGATAATGGGGAATTATTACCCATTGGTAAAAGCAAAATGTGACATCCTTTTAACCATTGGACAATGTCTAATTTTGGTCTAATTTTTCCCTTCTCTTCCTCATTCTCGGTACACCCTTCTCCCCCACTCTATCTTTATCATTTTCTTCTTCTCCTCCATTCTTCTCTTGCACAAACCATCCACCACCTTCTCCACCTCCATTCTTGCCAAAAATTAAAACTTGAGCTTGGATATGTGAGGCATCTATGGAGCTTGGGAGCTTGCATTTGGTTATCTCCCTCTTCCTCACTTCATTTTCGTTTTGGTGGAGCTTAAGCTTAAGGTAAAGATTTCTCATCTCCACCTTGATTTATTTATGGTTTTGGGGTTGTTGAGTTGAAGATGGTGATGTTAGAACCCTTGCATGTGGGTGGAAATGGAAACCCTAAGTATTAATAATTTGGGGATTTTGACCCACTTGATGATTTTGATGATTTTGGTACCTTGGAATGATGTTATACATAGAAATGAATATTTGAAGGATAGGAGTTAAATATTGATGTTGATAAAATGGTGAACTAAGTCATGAGTTACAAATAAAGATATATGCATGTATATAGGTATGTTGATTTGAGGGATTAATCTTAAGTGTTGATGTTGTTGGATTTGTTTAACCCTTAAGACTTGGAGAATCTTGGCCTTGGGGAAAGGAATTCCCGAAGCCTAACATGGGCGTATGAATTTAGAGCTTAGACAAGTCTAGGACTTGATCATGAGTTAAGAGATGTGATGCCTTGTGATGGCTTATTAATTACATGTGTATGTGTAATTGTTGATAGGATTGTATTCCGGACGATGATGCATAATAACCGAGGCAATCCGAGCATTTGGGTTGCGATTCTTCTCTCGAGGTAGGAGAGGAGTTTACATTTCAAATCGCATGAGTGAATTAATTACTAATTATGTAAATGTGTGAACTCATGCAATGCCTTGCCATAAATACCTTATATGATTGATTTGATGAAGTGATGAATGATGGCTTGGCTTATGTTGATTGTTATGAAAATGTATGTATTTTTATAATGTTGATGATAAGCTTTTGATGGTCCCTTGGTTAGACATGAAATATATGAAGGTGACAAATTATGAATGAATGAACTGCATGAATTGTAAAGAATTGTTTGAAGTGGTTATGTGGAAAGATGAATGAGGGAGTGATGTGGGTTATAGTTAAAACCTCTCCCTTGTAAAATTAATTAAGTAAGAGTGATTGATAAGTTAGGATGAGGATTTCTGAGTATGAATAGGTAGAGAGAGTTTTATATGCCTCATGTGATGTGTATGAGGTATTGGTTGTAATTAAATTGGCTTATAATGAGGTTTCATATGACGGCCTATATGAATTTTCGTTTTCTGTCTATGTCCTGATAATCTCGCTCAAGCGAGATGGGATCTCGCCCAAGCGAGAGTCCCCTGCTTCAGAGAATTGGCCTCTGGCCCAAATCCGCCCAGGCGAGGGAGTTACTCGCCTAGGCGAGTCGAGCGAGAAAGGAGTTAGTTCTGGAATAATTCCACTGAGTGCTAGAAAGCCCTGCTCAAGTGAAAGATGAGTCGGTTTGGGAACAATTATTCCGAGTGAAAAACCGGGTGAAAGATGAGTCGGCTTGTAATAATTTTGCCGAGTGAAAGACCGAGTGAGAGAGGAGCCGGTTTTGGATAATTTTGCCGAGTGAAAACTAAGCGAGAGATGAATCGGTTTAAGAATGATTTTGCCGAGTGAAAGATCGGGCGAGAGATGAATCGGGTTTGGAATAATTTGCCGAGTGAAAGACCGATTGAGAGATGAGTCGGCTTTGGAATAATTTGTCGAGTGAAAGACCGAACGAGGGACGAGTCAGTTTTGGAGTAATTTGCCGAGTGAAAGACCGATCAAGTGATGAGTCAGTTTTGGATAATTTTGCCGAGTGAAGGGCCGAGTGAGAAATGAGTCGGCTTGAAATAATTTTGCCGAGTGAAATACCGAGTGAGAGATGAGTCGGTTCTGGAATCATTTCACCGAGTGGAAAACCGAGTGTTGTGAACCACCGAGTGAAAAACTGAGTGCTGGGAAGCCTTGCCCGAGCGTGCGAGTGTGAAAGGGAAGGACGGCCTCTGGTCAGATTTTGCTTAAGCGAGTGGGTGCCTCGCTCAAGCGAGTGTCAGTGAGATTTGTTACTGGACAATTCTCGCCCGAGCGAGTGGCTAGTTGAAGGGAGCCTCGCTCGAGCGAATGCCTGTGGATTTTGTTACTGGATGATTCTCGCTCGAGCGAGTAACCGAGTGTGAATGTGCTTCGCCCGAGCGAGTGAGCTTGGGGACGCTACTGGAGGCATTTCGCTTATGCGAAAGGGGTCACCCCTGCGAGCCTGATCTGTCACGCTCAAGCGGAGGTGAATCTCGCTTGAGCGAGTTCCCACCAGAAATGGATTTTGCCCAATTTTAATTATGGTGAGCTTATGTTAGACCCCTTCTTAGTGTTATAAGATAATTAAGAGATGATATGGGGTATGCTACGATGATAAGGCATGGTATTGGCTGAAATTAATTAATGCAATTGGGGGTGAATTGATTGTGATATAATTACCACTAAGGATGGAGTAATGAAAGAATAATATTGAGAACCTTATGATAGGATTTTGAGAGATATCCTTTGGCGAATTTGAAATTGATGAAGAGATAATTGAATGACATGATATACAATATAAATTGATGAATTGGAGAAAATATGATACAAAATAATGTTAGATGATGATGTTGAGCACTCTGTTACACAAAGAGGTGTATATTTATATTAATAAATTATTGTGTGCCATTGTGTGTGATACAAGCATGGTCTTGTATGTGTGGTATGAAATATGAAATTGAAAATGTTGTGAATGCCACACAAATATATATACATATAAAAGTATACATGAGACAATGGTAATGAATCATGAGATGAAAATCCACTAAATGAAAGTGTGATAATATTGATGAATATTGTGTGTTATTGTGATGCCATTATGGTTGATTGCAAGTATTGACTTGCATGTATGATGTGAAATATTTGTGAAATATGTCGAGATAAAAATGCCACATTAAAACTTGAAAACAATGACTAAGAAACCAACAATGTTGAAATCCACTAAGGTGTATGGTGGTGTTGGTGATCATGATGATGATGTTTGATGAGTGGCATTTAGGATGCACAGAGTGAGAATGCATTTGATTTGCATTACATTGCATCCATGGCATATCGATCGCTGTCTATGTGGAATATTAGGGGGTTCCACTAGGCGGGCCCAGTGGGAAGGCGGCTCAGTGCACGAGCATATTGTTGTTTTTCCCCTGTGACTCGCTGTGTGAGTCACGAAGCTGTCCATAGATTGGTGACGAAGCACCCTATGTGGCGGGCCCAGTGGGTGGGCGGCTCTATGGTGAGCGAGTTACCTCGGTGTCCGACGGGACACGGCTCTCTTGATGTGTGTTCGGGGGGGTCCCGTAGCACTTTTGGCAAGTGAGGCCATGTTGTTGATCCGCAAGTCACGGGGTGACTAGTGCTACAGATGGGCGATAGCGGTTTGGTACCGGTAAAAGATGTTGTTGAGATGCATGCATGCTTTGAGATATGTGTATACATTTTACTATTGCAGTAGGGGCATAGTAGCACACCTATGCTTGACCCACAACTTGGTGTTTACTCCCACAGTCGGATCCGCATTTGTTATCTATTCCATTGTGCATATGCATTAGCCATAAGAGCATTTGCATATAGCATGGAGATATGCCAAAATATAATGATGATTGATGATGATTGAGTTGATGGTATGGTGTTGATGAGATGAGAAATTAATATACCAAAAGACCACATAAAAGTAATAAATGATATGAATATACGAAATGATGTTGAATACGACGATATGTATGATATGGCCCAATGAAATGAAGGGCGTATTTGTTTATGGTTGATAATGATGATGTTAGCCCATGGTGGCTTGATGAAAGACCAGAATGGTCTATATTGATGTGTTGGCCCATTGTGGCGATGAGATAGATATATATTGGCCCATTATGGCGGTGTTACAGATGTGTATATGCTTGCTTTGCTATGATTTGATGAATAAGTATGAAATAAGTATATATTGTTGAATTAATAAACTATGATGATTGTTGATGTGTTTAGCAAAGCATACATGATGTTGATATGCATATGCACATAATTTCAATTGTATTTATATCGTCATTTGAAATGTATAACTCACTCTCCCATGTGGTCTACTTTTTAGTATTGATGCAGGAAACCAATGGGATGAGGACGTTTATAAAGTAAAGCTTTTGGGAAGGTAAATAGTTGTAGAGGAATGCATTGGCCGGCAGCATTGTAATTTAACGTGTTATGTATATGAGGAATAGTAAGATGTTGTTAATTATTGATTTTGATGGATGAACTGTGAATATAAATATACACTTGGATGATGTACTAATAGTGATGATGATATATAAAATGAGGTTGGACCGGTTATGGTCGATTAGGAATATGGATATTGGAGATGTGTGTTGCATAACCATATAGATATGTATATACTTATATCTTAGGCATTGCATGCTTATGTGATTATGTAAAATGATGATGGTTGTATATTAGGCTTACCATATGCCATTGCATGCTTGCCGAGCCTTTTCTCATATCTTCATATGTGGGACTAGGCGGGTGCCCGGTATACACATTCTTCTTCCGCTGTAAACTCTGTTATTTTGTATACCGAATAGGCAAACTATTTCTCGATCCAGTTATATGTTACTTAATCTCACTCTTTGGTTTTCCGTGATTCAGTCTTGATGTGATCATGGTGGAGTCTTGGAAATATTTTCAAACGCGAAAAATTTATTCATATTTTTATTAATTATGACGATTACATCAGGATTCGAGTATAGAAAAATCAGGGGTGTCATAAGAGGAGTCCCCTACTCCTTTAAAATTTAATAATATTATTATTTTAAAATAATAACTATTTAACTTAAAAATTTATAATAAATTTTAAATTGAGTATCTTATGTAACTTGATCTGAATACCTATGTAAATACCTGGATAACCTATGCGAACTGCACTGAACCTATGCAAGGATTTGGACTATTATGACCTGTATGGACTGAACTATATACCTATGTAAGGATTGGACTATATGGACCTACATAGACCTATGCGAGGAATGGACTATAAAGACTTAACATTAATCTTATTAATTTAAATAACCATTAAAATTTGAATTATATTTAGTTGATTTGATTATAATTATTAGTATTTGATTATTATTGATGATATTTAATTTTGATCGATATTATTTGATTATGATTGACAGTTTTTGATTGTGATTGATGATATTATGATTGATAATATTTGATTATGATTGATGATCTTGTGATATGAGTTTGAGCATATAGCAAACATGACGAAAAGTTAAAACTCAGTAAGAATTTTCTTACCTTACTCGTTAAATTTTTATTCTGAGAGAAAGTATTTTATCATTATTTTAGTCTTTTATTTCTTCTTAGAAATAATTTTCATTAACTTCATTTTTAATCTCTAGAATAAAATCTAGTATTAGAAAGAAGCTATTTTATGAAAATAAGAGGTTGAGACAATTAATTCTTGAATTAAAGAAAATTTTTAGAGTTTTAAGTATTCTTAGTTAATGATAAAAAAATATTTTCTTTTAGAAATCAGAAATTTAAATTGGTTTTCCCTAATGAAATAACTAAAGGATATTTTGTTATAGTCGAGATTTCTAAACTCAATCTAGTTAAGATTCAAAATTGGGAAAGATTATGTAAATATGTGAAGTTTTTTAAGAAAAAGTTTTGAGATATTTAAGTCTTGAAAACTCAATTTTGGTGAGATCTGAATTTGAAAACTGTACTAAATTTATTTCTGTATAACAAAAGTTCAAAGAAGAACTTATGGGAATGTACAGTTTATTGAGATGATTTTGTGAACCTTTATGGTATTTAATAATTGAGTTTCTAAAAGTCTTAACCAACTAAATATGTGAGTAGTTCATGCATCATGAATCATTAAAGAGAAATGAGATGTGATATTGCCTGGGGACGGATTATAGAAACCGAGGATACATTAGAGGAGTCTTAATTACAAGCCTTGGGATGAGAGGGTGTGAAAAGGTGCTTCAGGTGACCTGGGGTCGCTCCCTAGTATCGGGTACTTCCACAATAAAAGCTTTCTCAGTCTGACTACTCTCTAAGTGTTTCCACACCAGTTGAGCTCTTCATATGCTATTAAGGCATTTATGTTATTATTATCCAGAATTATGAAAGAGTGTAAACTCCTGGTTGACCCAGTGCAAACTAAAACTTTAAGGGTCCATATACATAGAATGAATAAGATGGTAGTATTAAAAACATTGCATGACATTCATGTGATTGTGACATTCTATGTGGGTGATTGTGAATAAAAGTATAATTGTTATGTTATGAAAACTCTACATTCATAATTGATTATGTATATAATTGTGTTTGAAATTACTACCTCCGGTTCCAAATATAAGCAAATATACCTAACTTCACATATATTAAGAATAGTAGTTTGAGGTAGTTATTTGTATTAATGTTACCACATATTTGATTTAATTTTCTAAAATACCCTTAGTATCATTTATTACATAAAGAATTAGTGACCTATATGATGAGGACATATTTGGTAAACAAGCATTTAATGACATTGGGAAAGTCTAATTTTGCTTATATTAAGGGACCAAAAAATTCCACTAAAATTTGCTTATATTTGGAACCGGAGGTAGTATTATATTAGTTTATGAAAACTCTTATGCTTATGTCTTATCTGTAAAGTATTATATTCTGTTTCTCACTCCTTGTTTGAATTTCTATGTCCAAAATATATGTTATATGATATATAGCTAGCAGTTTAAGATGAAAGGATGAAATTATCCTTAATCGGTTAGGAGAAGAGATGTGACAAAAGTAGGATTCCAATATCACATGGTTTGAAGATAAGGAAATGATTGGTTACAGTCGAAGTAGAGGTATTAAATCTTTAGTTTTAGTTTACCTTAATACAATATTAAGTTGGATGATTGTAATTTAAGGTAAAGGTTAAACTTTAATAAACCTTATTCTTTGGATATGATATTGTAATCTTTAATCACTTATGATTTTTTGAAAGTTCATTTTATCATTCTAAATAATTTTGAAACTTTTTACTTTCAAAATTCAAAGAAAATCAGATGTATATACGTCCTTGTATACGCAAGATAGGAAGTGATAAATATGTATATCTTTCTGAAAATTTTAAAAGCAAGAAGAATAAATATATATCTCGTGTATATAAAGGGGTGTTACAACTGGACTTTTAATCCCAGTGGAATGATATCTAAATTTGAAAACTACAAACGATTGGTGCGCTTGCCAATTAATAAACCAACAGTAACATGGGGGTTAACAATTATATGTTGTTAGAACCAAATTTGGTTTGCAAAGAACTTTGGAATTTCTGGTTATTATTTTAAAGACCCCAAGATTTGTTAATGACACACATCAATGCATTTAATTAAATAAAGTCTGCCTATGTGTTACCTAACCTCTTTATTTGAGTGTTTCAGATCACAAGTCTGTGATGCATATGCTATAAAAGAAATTGGGAGTCCATCACTTAAGAGTCTTCCTTGACCTATGCAAAATATTTTAGAACAAGTCTCTGTGGGACTAAAACAGTTCTCATCGAAGTCTATCCCAAGAAAAGTATGACATAAGACAATGTTTAAGAAGAGTTTGATTCAAGTGTGCCCTTCCAGACCTATGGGTTGTTGAGTTATGCCTCTCATACATATTTATTCTCAAAACTTAACATGCATATTTTTTCAAGACATCAAACTTCAGACTCTTGAAGAAAAATAATGTTACTCTAAATTTGCATCAATTAACACAAGGATATTTTTAAAGATGCCCAAAGTTAGATCCTTTTCAAGCTAGACTGCTTTTATCACTTAAAAAGGATAGAAGACAAACTAGTTCAAGAACCAATGATCGCATAGAGAAAAAATCGAGGAAGCTACTCTGCGTAAATCAAAAAGCTGATGAGGATCAGCATGTGCGTTAGAAAGCATCAAAAGTTAACCATGCCTATTTCTGCACAGATTCACGATAGAAGAAAAACTACAAAAGGGCTTTAGCTTTGAAACACTCGAGGTGCTTCATTTTAGTGTAAGTTCTGAAGATCTTCGATTGAGACCTTTTGTCTTCTTCTCATTTAGAGTCTGTAAGATTCAAATAGTTACCTCTCTTTAGTGAATCATCAACGACTATCTACATTGGCTTATAAGTATAAAGAGACTCTCAGACTTAAAGTAAACACACGCTTGAAAGTATCAATCTGAAACTTCAAGTAATTCAAAGCTTTCTTCTCGAAAGCAAAGACTTTCTTTGTATCTTTACTTCTTGCAGACTTAGTTTTTTTTTCTACTTAGTATATTTGTTCTTTAAGATTCATTATCTTGTACACTAAATTCTCAAAAACACAAACACAATCCCAAATCACAACTTGTGTCAAAGTCTGGTGTGTTGTTAGTCTTAGTTTCTATGGGAAACATTGTTTGGCCTAAAGAGACTTTTGAAAGAATACTTGGGTTTGAGCCAGGAGTGGCTTATTGAAAGAATACTTGGGTTTAAACTAGGAGTGGATAGAGTAAAAATACTTGAGGCACAGACTGTGTTGTGTTATGTAGAAAGACGTTTTTACATAGTGAAAATCCTTCAAGTTTGAAGGTACTGGACGTAGCTTCTGCATTGGAAGTGAACCAACATAAATCAGTTGTATGCTATTTCTCTTTCCCTTATCTCTTAAAGACTGATTTAAAAGTCTGTTGCATTTCTCATTTACATAAGTTTTATTCCGTAAAAAGAGTCTCAGACTTATTCAACGCCCCTTTTCTAAGTTTGACTCTAAACCATCACATGTGAAAAATGATATGTAGTGTTTATGGTTGGACAATGAAGGCTATCTAAACTCCTATAACTCTTTGACTTACCATCATTTACTTTTAGAGTCTACTGCTTACCTTATTCTTGAATCTACCTTATGTGAAGATTCGGTTTTGGCTCGTGTGGCACCGTTGAACAAATTGTCATGCCAGAGAAAAAGCTTTTGTCATGTAAAAGGATATTGAATACCCCATTGTCTGAGTTGAATCAATATCTTAGTAAGTTTTTGAACTTTATTAATATTCTCATCTTTTTTTCTTTGACTTATACTACTTTTATTTATATTTTCAATTGTCATCGTGTCTTCTACCTTTGACAAACTTTTTGAGGCCCTTCATCGACAAGGAAATCATTTATTTAGGGCTGAGCAAGAGAATGAAATCGAACCTGACATTAATAAACTTTCTACCTATGTTCCCATTCCTGATGGTTATCCTACTCATAAGTTTCAGATCCCTCTTGAACCAAAATAATAAAGGAGAGAACAAAGAAGGAAGGGTCAAAAGAAGAAAGAAGAATAATGAAGAACTCATAAAGGTCGCAAAATAGATAACTATGAAGCAGACTCCGGATAGGGTGGGAACCTTGACGGGTATAGGTGGATGTATCGGTTTCGTCATTCAAAAACTGGGTTTTGAGGCTAACCCTCTTCCAGGAACTCCTCAAGGTCGGGCTCTAAAGTTACACTATTTTGAAAAGTCCCAACATTACAAGAATTTCATACCTGCTCCATACAAATTAAAGTCTATGTTATCTGAGGAGGAAGAGTTCAAAGCAGTCAATGCTCTCCTTGATAACGCCATGCCAACTTACTATATTGTTGATAAGGCCCAACATTTGCTCAAGGAGAGAATATATTTAACGAAGAAGCATGATGAAGCTATAGAAGGAAAAAGAGTCTCTGAAGGACACTTTACTTTCTTTGAAGGTGTAAAGGAAGGTAATAGAGACAACAAACAAATTTATTGATTTGATGAAGCCCGAGCTAAAAAGGAAAAAATGATGAATTAGCCGCAGATCATGAAAAATTGCTTAAAGAAGTAGAGGAGCTTTGCCCTCTCTACCAATAACTTGCCAATAAGTAGAAGGGAAAGGATGTTGAAGGGACTTTTAGTCATGCATTAAGGTAGGTTTCCCATAGAAACCTAGGATGCATTCTCAGCTTTGGAGGGATAGTTTATTTCTGAAAAACAAAATTAAAGAACATTACAAGTTAGTTAATGAAAATTTGGTGCTGGTAAACCCAAGCAATGTTTATATGCTAGAACTCGTTCCCGATGATGAAGATGACGATCATTTTGATGCTTACTTACCCTCTCCTAGCGTCGATTATGCTTAATCTAACTCTCTTTTTTGTTCTGCTTTATCGCTTTACGTCAAACAATTTTTTTGCCCATGTTTGATTTTTGTTGTTGAATGCTTATTTTACCTATGGTTAGGGCCTTTTATTTTTTCTAACTTGTGCATATTTCAATCATTTATATATGATGCTAGGACATTATATTGTAGTTAACTAGCTATATCTGTCATTTTTATGTCTTAACAAAATTTTGGTTATGGAACCACCCCAGTACTTTTGCTAATGTTAAATAACTAAACAAGGGAATGATTTAAGTTAATTAGACCACAGAGGTTCTTTGATGAGTTAATCGTACCACTAGGGGCCAAGCTTAACTCATCCGATGTAATAGAAAATTAAATAGCAATATTAGAGTTTTCATAATTCTTGTATATTGATATGGTGTGTATTTTGATGTTTAAAGTTTTCATAAACCTCTCCATAGAACAATCCATTGGGAAAAAACTTTTGGAGTAGGAAAAGAGTACATCATTGAGTATGACTTTTAACTATAGTAAATGCAAAGATTGATAATGTTCCATTTCTGGGGTAACCTTTCACCCGATAAACTTCCCAACATGTAAGCTCCCCTTGGGGTTACGTGTTTGACTTTGTAAGGTCCTTCTCGATTTAAGGCTAACTTTCTAGGTTAAACATTCCCTTGTCCAATGTTAACTTTATATAGGACTAAGTCACCTACTTTAATTTTCCTCCTTACAACATGTGTGTTGTATTTGTAAGATGCTTTAATTTAACCGTCTTATTGTATAAGAAAACTACTTCTCTAGGCTCAAAGATGAGGTTTAGCTTTTGTCTTAGTGATTTATTATTTTCCTTTTGCCCAATGGTGTTTCTAATCCATTGTGAAGGTTCTCCAATCTCAACCACGATCACGATGTCAACCCCATATGTCAACTTAAAAGGTGTTCCGTTTGTTGAAGAATAAGGAGTTGTTCTAGGTGATAATAGTAAATGTTCCAACTCCTCAGCCTATCCGTCTTTAACTTCACCAAGTATCTTCTTCAACCTTTTTAAGAATTTTGTGTTTACGACCTCAGCTTGGCTATTGGTCTAAGGGTGTTCAACCAATGTAAAGACTTACTAGGTTTTGAGGCCAACTAGAACTGATTTAAACCTATTATCAATCAACTAGGTTCAGTTGTCAGTAGTTATCTGTTATGGTGTACTAAATTTGGTGATGATGTTGTGATAGATAAACTTTTTGGATATACCCATCGTGATGGTAGCTAGCTTTCTATCCACTCCGTGGTATAATAAACTCTTACTATTAGGTATTTAACACTCCAAGGTATTGTTCAAAAAGGGCAAAGGATGTTGATTCCTCATTATTGGAATGGCCAAGGTACGGCCGAGGTAAACATTTCCTTAGTAGGTGTTATGTGAAAATTGGTAAACCTTTAACATGTATCATATTTCTTGAAAAAGGTCATAGCATCTTGTATTAAACTAGGCCATCAATAGCCTACCCTTGGCAACTTTTTTCCAAGGCTTCTTCCTTTTGAATGATGTCCACAATCATCCTCATGGACTTTAACCATTACATACTCTATTTTGTTTGGGGTTAAGCATTTTAACATCATCTATGAGAAGCTCTTCTAAATAACTTTCCTTTAAACATAACAAAACATATAACTTCGCATCAAATTTTTTTACTACAACTCAACACCTTCTAGGAGTTGTCCTAATATTAAGTACTTGATATACAAGAGTTGACATGTTTTAGAAGCCAACATCGAAGCTGTCATTGCAACTTCCTTAATACTTAGTTAAGATTGAGTACTTTGTATGATAGTGTTGGTGCTAGGTTTTTTAGTGTTGGCTAGGCGAGATACTACATCTCCTAATGTTTTCCTTTCTTGGAACATGTTTAAGCAGGATTTGTTTGAATTGAAGAGAAAGCTCTATGACTTTGGCAAGGAATTGTTGTAAAATTGGCTTTCTTGCCTAATATTTGTTATTCACTTGGGAAATCATAAGTTGGGAATACTGAGTATGGCTAATTTTTTCAAGTTGAGGTATCTTATTGTTCTTAACCCAACCAAGAAAGCTTCATATTTTTCTTGGTTATTGGATGTTTAAAATTAAATCTAAGGGAAACCTCAATAATACCATCAACATAAATGGTTCAATGCTTCATATTTTCTTCAGCTTCAACCCTAGTCATTTTAGTGACAAAGTCAAACAAAATTTATGCTTTAATAGTGGTTTGTGGCTCATAAGATATATCAAATTCTGATAGCTTAACAACTTACTTGATCATTCTTCCAACTAAGTCTGGTTTAAACAATATTATTCTCAATGGCAAATTAATTATTACCATGATTGGATGAGCATGAAAGTACTGTCTTAGCTAACATGAAATAATAACTACAAAAGGTACATTCTCCAACATTTGATATCAGGTTTATGCTCCCCACAAATTTAATCCTACTTTTAAAAGATTTATAGATAGTAACAAGTAGGGTCGAATCCACAAAGATAGATAAAGTTTACTTCTTTAGTAAAAGTCAAAAGGGGGGTTTGTAGAGATTGAATTGATATAAAGAATAAAACAAGTAAAAGATTGAGAGATTCAATAGATGAAAACCTAGCGTAAAAAGTAATTTGGCATTGATTCTTTGAATTAATCATCGATATATGAAAGAATTCCTTTACCTTTTTGATAAATTAGTCATAGTTACTAACAAGCTTTAGCAATCAATCTTTGCTTACTTTCTTGATAACCAAAACAAACTCTTTGATTATTTCCCTTATCAATAAACAACCCTCAAAGCGCTCTACGGATTTAATCTATTGATAACATTAAGATTCATAGAGACCCACTTCTAGCCAACAAACTTATAAGCATGATTCATTTAGACTAGATTATATACCTATGCAACAATCCTATTATTTGATACTAGTTACCAAAAGCCTTAGGCAATTATGGATCTAAAGTCTTAATTAGTGATATTCTACTTTATTAATGCTACAATAGGTCTTTTTACATCAATCAACAAAATAGAAAGATGAATAAATTTTGAAGGCATACAAATATCAAAGAACAGAGAGAGAAACAATTCAAACAGGTCTTCTTAAAGAATCAAACCTTAATTATCCTTGAACTATAAAAGGGGTTTTGTTACCTTGGGCTTCCATGAGAAACATAAGGTAAAAGAGGAAAGGTATTACAATTTTGAAACTAAGAATGCTTTATTTTTCCTTCTAATTTTTTATCCTCTTATCTACTCCCAAAAGATCCCTTTATAAACACCTAACCAAATCCTCTAATTTAGGGAGATTATGAACAAGACAAGGAGATTACAAATCATAAAATTGTGAGATAAAGAGATAAGATCCTAACAATCTAATTTATATCTCTAAACAAAAGCTATCTCTAATTTAACATATCCTTTTAAAATAGCACGCCCTGTAATCTTCTGAGTAAACACACAAAAGCAAATCCTGCTCTGTTGTCCATGGGTAATGGTAAGGTCATATCATGATTCTAAGACAAAAAGGAAGATTTCACCACTTCTATAGTTCATCGTAACATGCATCACATAATATACTAGAAAGCACATATTTTTAAGGTTTTTCAAGTAATCTTTTTATCAAACTTGGAACTTAATGACATCTTTTACAAACATAACATTCTAGAAACGTTTCAAACATCAATTCATGCTTAAAATTCCAGATTTTATGTGTGTACACAAGGATCTCAAGCATAGACATCAAATATTTCACATGTAAGGTAAAAGATAGTATTTTTTTTCACCATAAAACCTTGCATGCAATGGAATCAAAACTACCATCTAGTATCCAACTTCAAGGTACAAAAATATCACATTTTTAAACACATAATCTCATGCATGCAACCAGCCACAAGTCATAGAACCAAAATGCAAAGTATTTTTCTCCATCAAGGGTAAAAAATAAGGCCTTTACTCAAAGTGTGTCTCAAAGATCTAGCTAGTTTTCTTACTCCAAAACAAAGCTTTTTAGAATTGGTTTCTAGCTTAGGATTTAAGGAAAAGCTTTATTTTTAACCTTAACTCAAAATCTAAGGAAAAGAACTATGTAACACCCTCGGTTAACTAGGACAATCTCTTCCACTAGATTATCTTGGTCAACTGAGAGGTTACGAGTTTTAGAAAAATATGGAAGTTTTTTTGTACAAAGAAACTTGGTGGAACAGACACACCTTATATACAACGTAATCATATATAATACATGGTCGTAACAGCAACTGTACATACTGAAAGTAAAAGGGCACGCAGGCTCCCGCAAAAGGAAATAAAATTAACCTATTCTATTTGTCCTCGGTCCAAGAAGTGTCTAGCTAGTCCTCTATGTGAAGTTTGCGTCCATCTCCATGATGTCGGAAAAAATTTAGCATAAAGGTGATTCTTCACCTCCACAATAATCAGGAAGGTGTCTCATCAACACCTGCCCATATACAATACAAACAATCCAAGTTCGAGTCCCTCCCACTCTCTTTGGGGTTCCTAAGATACATTCTAAGTTATCTCACCACTCTTGATCTTAGATGATCATTCCCATTTTCCCATTCACCTCTCAGGATTACTAAGGTTATACAATCATACTTAAACAACAAGCAGTCACAATCTCAATACAATGATGCAATGCATGAGTCTATTTCATTATTTCCATTTTCTTTATTAGTCATCATGATGCATGTAGGCCCATCTTTCACTTATCAATCTCACATATCAATAACCATGTGCACAACCATCCAACCTTATTCTCCTTGCCCAACTAGAGCGACCAAATCTCTCCTCATTCTGGTTTTCACAAATGGGTAAGGACCCGCAGTCCTATCATCAAAATGACCAATCATATCTTTGTAGAACGGGCACTCCACGGTCCTGGAAACATTCACTCTGAGTTAAAGTATACTCGATTTGCCACGGGCTATCCGGTCTCGGGCGCGAATCTAAACCATTAGACATCCACTCTAGTATACTCCTAAGACCTCCCGTAGGATCGAAACGCTAACTGTTCCCCAGTGTATCAATCACTTTATGCTCTAGGGGATCACTCTACATCCCTCCTTAACTCCAGATATGATGCATAATTCAACAATTCATTTTTATTCAGTGGTCCTCGGCAGGGTTCCCTAAATGACTCCCTTCCATTCCTAATGTCGAGTTCTTTTTCTTTATTCTGTATAATCAAATTTTCTCTTTTTTTCTTTGTTTTAGTAACATTACTCGATACTTAGGAATGAAATGAGATTTCATACTTTCTCAATAATCAGGGGTACATTGGTGCTACAACGCCCACAATTCATCTCGAATCTGAATTCCTTACAATTTCACAATTTAATCATTTCGGAATCCCTACCGATACTACCTCCCATATTTCTTAGTTATGAATTTCCTTATTCAGATTTCCATGCATCATACAACATTCACAACTATGTTAGACCAATAAGTATTAAATAGCATTACAACATACAATTCATTATACCACATTCATCACCCACTTTCATCACAACGTTCATCACGTAATTAACACACTATATCTATATACAAAATCATCCACAATATATATTAGACATACCACATAATCAACACTCACCATTTACTATGGCGTAACAAATTATCACACATTTAATTGTCACTAGAAGTTTACTTATATATATACAACTAGATGTAAGCGTTCACATTATATCCTTACCGTTGATCTAATTCACGTCATTAGCATTCCCTTCATTTAGTTTGTTATTAAAGACATACTGTCTCTTAATTTAATTCTTTATGTAACTTTCAATTATTCTTTAATTAGGTATGCTTATCTCTTTACTCAATTAATCTCCTAAGGTCTAATTACAAACTCTTTAGTCATTGTCGAGCGGTCTCACTGTTGATTTTCCTTTACTGATCCAACTAAATTTTATTAGCTGAATGACCCATTTCCTTGGTCACTAAAAGGGTCACTAATTCTTTATCAATTTAGTGATTTTCTTTCTAGATTCATGACTACTAATATTTTTGTACCTTTTTCTTTATTCCCCTTATTAACTAATTTGCTTCCTTAGTTACATTCTCTTAATCGACTAAATTTTACTTCTTATAGTTTTAATTTATTTCTTAAGGACTTAGATACCGCTCTAACCTCTATGTTATGAACTTGGTCACTTTATTCATTAGTCACTAAAAGTTGTCATCTAATTTATTCTACTTCTTGTTATTACTTAGTTCAAGTCCAAATTTTGATTCTTTATCTTTACAATGATTAGTGCTCTATAGCTTAATTAATTATTTTATATATATCATGTCCTAAAATTATGCCTCCTTAGTCAATTATTACTTAGTTACTAAACGTCACCATTTAATTAATAGTTCTTGTCCCTTTTTATTATAAGTCTAAGTCCAAAACTTTTTCTTATTTAGCTAATTAATATTTCTAGGTATAAAAACTCCTTTATTTCTTTTCTCCTACTTTTTAATGGTTACCTAGCTTTCTAACTCTTAACATCATTTTCTTTTATTAGAATTCCAAATTTTAGATCTATTTTATTTGGGTGCATGACCCTTTCCCTAATTAATTTATTAAGATCCTTTCCTATAACTTACTCTGAGTTAGACTCTAGCTATCCATGTCTTTTTATTCTTAGCCTATTTAAGCTATTAAAATATTTAACCCAAAATATTCATTTCCTACTCAAATTTCATTTGCCAAATTCATTTAATCTAGTTTCTAAAGTCACTTTTTATTCTACTACAAGTGGTCATAAAAGTGGTCACTAATTTTTCTAAATTTGAATATCCATTTCTTTATTACGCATCAAAATTTTATCTATTTTTCTTTTTCTTAGCTTATAAAACTTATTAAAATCCCATCCTTAAAATTCACCTCAGTTGGTCACTAAATTTGGTCACTAAAATTTGTCACAAATATTTTCTAAGTCCTGGCGTATTACCTTGCAAAAATCTTGCTTATTCTTAGTCTACAAAACTTATTAGGCCTAACTTTGTCATTTGCCGATAAAACCCCCTTTTATGTAAAATTTTCCACTTCTCAAACTATAAACTGAAATGTTGGAATGTTGGAACTTAGTAAGCTGAAATGTTGGAATGTTGGAACTTAGTAAGCTGAAATGTTGGAACCGTCCAGTCTGTAAATTTTCTTAAAAAGCATAATGTCGTCAAAATACTTCTGGCAATACGTGATGATAAATTAACTCCTAATAGCGGGGCTTACCGGAAACAAATTACAAATTACATATTAAACTATAAATCTTAAAATAATAATATAACCACATCGAATGGAACCGAGCCCGCCTAACGCTAAATTTTTTCTACGTTTTTCGTTCTAATAACTATCGCAATAAAACTTCCTCTCGAGTATGCCATTATCAAGATACACTTAATAAAATTTGTTAAAACACTTTTTAACGACATATTCTGTTAAAGTTAAATACCGCTAACGAAAAATTATGTAACTTAAAATCTCATCGTTGGATCACGACAAAATTTAAAACAGAGGTTCTCGAGTATACGAGTAATATTATAGAATGATTAAAAACAAGATTAGACGAGATGAGACCCCCTTACCTTGCCGGATAGTCACTGCCCGGAGGAAGAAAAGAATGGCAACCTGCCTAAAATTCATCAAGCGCTCCAAAACATTTACCAATCACTTCCAGGTTGCTAAAAACTAACATGCATGAAATTTTTTGAGCTATTAAAGGTGATGGACAGAAACAAAGAGTTACAAAACCGCCATGCACTTTGGTTCAAAGTAAAGGATCATTTACCAAAATTCATCGTAGACTTTGGGTTTTTCGTCGTTTCATCGCCGGTCGTCGCTTATGGTTCCTAATCCTAAGAAATCAATACATGCAAGCAAAATGGGCAATGGTGTCACGGTTTTTGGGATTCCAAAATAGGAGAAAATCACTTCAAAATGCATGATAAAAATATTGTTCTTGATAGAGAAAAGAAGAAGAATTTTCAACCAAGGATCAAGATCAAAACTTTTTCTTACCTTACCCAAAGAGGCCACGGAAAAATGAAGGTGTGGCCAAGAGGAATTAGCTACAAAATCTTGGAAGCTTGGATGAAGAAAATGAAGGAGTTGGAGCTAATTTTGGTAGGGTGATAACATGAATTTAAAGGAGGAGAAGATGAAGGAAATTGAAGTTTAGAGATTGGTGGTGGAGGGGGAGTGTGGTTGTGACTTGGAGGGGAAATAGGAGGAAGCTTTTATATGGTGAAGGTCTATAATTTAGAGGAATTTAGGTGGCTGCATGATGAAAATTAGAGAAGAGAAGAATGGTCTTTAGTGCTGCCAAGAGTGAAGGAAGAGATAGTGGGAGTTGGTTTATGATAATGAAATGTTAGATGATAGTTATCTATGGGCACATGCATGTGTGGGAAATGAGATTGCTTTGCCTTGTATTGGAAGGTCTTGTAACGTGAATGGGGGTAGGCAGATTATGATTATTAATGTGGATGCAAGGTATGGTTAAGGCATGGTATATGGTAGAGCATGACATGTTTATAGGACATGATGTGGTAACACAGCACATGTGTCTCCTTGTGAGACAAGCTATTGGTGCTTGTTAAAGAAGGGGTTAACCATGAGTGGACACCTAGAAGGACAGGTGGTAGGCTAAAGTAATACATGGGAGAAGGAGTTAGGGTGAAGAAGACAAGTGTCCATTGGTGTTGCAATCTAATTGGCTCATGTTGCATGAAGGCTGAGGTGTCCAGTTCTAAGGCATCAACTTGTGCATGGCTTTAAGGGTCTTTGTGGCCCGAATTTGAAAATAACCCAAACACAAAAGTTTTATATCTTGTTGTTATCTTTAATTTGATATATGGTACAAAAACTTTCATTAAAAAATGAGGGAGTTATGGCCCAAATATGAAAGTAGTGCAAGGTTGTGATGGGATTATTATTTCATGCAATGATTAATTTTCTAGGCAAAATGAGTGAGGATTTGGGCTTTCTGTTCTTCATCAAAGTTGTAAGGAATTGATTTAAGAAAAGTTTTGGGAAAGAATTGTTCAATTTCATGGTCATACGAGGGAGATATGTCAAAAATACTGAACATAGTGCAAGTTGCCATTAGGAAAATATGAATTAGTATGGTATTTTAAATTTTGGGATTTATGGAGTATGAATTAGATTTCAAGCCCTTCATGAAGTTTGTATATATTTTTTTTCTCTTTAGTTTGATATATCATTTGCGAAAATCCAAGTTTGGTATCCCGAGATATACCCAATTTACGATAGGGTGCTCCAGGAGCTTCCCAGATCAGCTACGTCTTCGGAAATAAATTCACCATTAATTCTCCTTTTAGAATTTTGTTTTGTGATCTTCATGAACATTGTAAATTTTGTCAATACAGATCCATAGAAAAAAGAATGAGGCAATTCAAGCATTGAACGAGGGAGATATGTGCATTTTTCTATAGACAGACAACATTAAAATGAAAAAGCCATGAGTTCCCAAAGATTCATTAAACTGTACTGATCAGGAGAGAATTAGCCTTTAATGTCTGCATGTAAAACTTAGATAATTTTCTTACGGAGATTTTGACACCAAGTTTACACAAATCAAAGGTCGTATGAAAAAGGTATGAATTTTTTTCTAAACCATGTGCAAGGAAAAACGTCCTAATAATGGAATTTTGAGGCGAACATACTTAGTCTTCGATTTTGGGGTTGACAGAGTAAGAATCGGAGTTCAGGGCTAGAAACAGAGGTTGGATATCTTTTCAAAACGAAGAGATCATGACCAAAATCGTTCAATTCTAAGGTTGTTTGTAAAAGGTGGGTCCAAAACACTGAAGGTGCACGGGTCAAGTTTTAAAATGATTCTTAAGGAAATCAAATTATGGAAAGACGGAGGTGATAGAGTCCGAACCGGGGTTCGGATTCTTCAGGAAAGGTTCCTAAAACATCAAAACAAGTCACCAGAGACTGACCGTGCCACCATCGGATATCCCGAGGTATATGAACGCTCAAACTTAGGAGACGTTAAAGGTTCTGATTGGGCCAGTTAGGCCAAGTCAGACACCCTTAATCCTTTACGAAACAATCCTAACAGGACTAGTTTCCTATTAGATCACTAGTCTTGAGTCGAACGGTCAGAGTTTGACCTTAGGCTGGGTCCCACAGTTCAAATCTGAGGAACCGAGTGATATTTTATTATTAAAGATAATTATCAAATAAATAAACAATTTAAAATGTATAATTTCAAAATAAATTATTTTAATTATTTATCTATTAAATATTGTTGATAGGAAATCATTATTGAATAAATATAATTATAAATCAATCAACACAAAATAATTGATATTAACATATTATTTTTAATTAGACACTATGGTCGATCGTTATCGAGGTTCTTACTATTTTCTTATCTCTGCTTCTCTTATTCGTTATGTTCTTTCTCAAAATCTTATACTTCATGTTAAGCTCCGCTTATCCCTATTGTTCTCATTCTAAATTATTCGGGGAACAGACCGAAGCCTCGAGTTTCTTACCAAAAGCTCAACAGAGTATCCTTAGGAGTCTTGAGGGTCTGGTTTCCTATTCTCAAAAATTAGGGCTGTTACAAACTATATTGAATTTATTGGTAAGTAGTCAAATGGGAATTGTATTTCTAAAGTTTGTCGATGCTTTTGATATATCCAAAACAGCTAAGGGAGCTTTTAGGATGATGGATGATGTTGTTGAGAGACGGGAGAAGAGAATATTATGCAAATTGTCACAAATAATGTAGCAAACTATAAGGTAACTAGAGAGCTCTTAATGGAGAAAAGAAAAAGGTTGTATTGGACTCCATGTGTAGCTCACTACATTGATTTCATTCTGGAGGATCTTGAGAAGTTGCCAATCCATAAGGAGACAATTGTAGATGATAAAAAATTATAACTTTTATCTATTCATGGAGTGCACTTATTTCTTTGCTACATTAGTTTACCAATGTCACATATTTAATTAGACCAGCCACTATGTGTTTTGCTACATCTTATTTGACACTGGGTTGCTTGATGAAAAAAAAAAGAGGATTGATAAGGATGTTTACATCAAAGAAGTGGAAGTCGATCCAATTTACAAAGCTTAAGGATAGGAAGTTTTGTGAATCTTTGGTTATAGATGGAGAGTTTTGGGAGAAAATTATGATTTTCTTGGAGGGGCACACCCTATAATTAAAGTGCTTTGCTTGGTAGATTTTGATGAGAAGCCTGCAATGGGCTTTATCTATAAAGAAATGGACAACACAAAAGGGAAGATAGCAAACACATTCAAAAATATTAAGAAAATGTAAACCTATTACTATTTAGAATTTAATTTAATAATTTCCCTTTATTCAATTTATGTTGTGTATTGGAAACTAATTAAATTTTTCTCTCATGCCTTAGTAACCAACCTCTTTGGGATATCATTACTGAAAGATAGAACAACCAAATTTATAGGCCTTTAGATGCTGCGGGCTTTTATCTAACCCAATTTTTTATTATGCTCTTGATTTTGAAGCTGATTTTGAAATAAAACATGGACGGTATGATTGCTTACAACAGACGATGAGGGATATGGAAGAGGTGAAAAAGATTGATGCTCAGTTAGTAGAACTCAAATATAAAAAAGGATTTTTTTGGTAGCCAAATAGCCCTTAATGGACTTTAGATCAAAAATTGAGCACAATGGTGAGGGTCTTATGGTAACAAACCTCTAAAGTTGCAGAAGTTCACTATTCGTGTCTTGAGCTTGAGATGTAATTTTTTCAGTTGTGAGGGTAATTAGAGTGCATTTGGGATGATATTTGCTAATTTATTAATGACTTATTAATTATTAATAAATTCTTGCTATATTATATATTTGCTAATTTATTTTTTACTTATTAATAACTTTAGGTTTACACTAAAAGGAGGAATCAATTAAAGCAAAAGATGATGAATGATGTCGTCCATGTCATGACTAACTCTAAATTGCCAAGAAGAAAAATACAAGAAAACCAAATGAATATGTCATTGATGATCTTTCTTCGTATGATGAATGGATTATGGATCCTGAAGTAAGTCAAGATGTGGAATATGTTGGAAAAGTTAGTGGGGTTGCTATTGGTCTAAATCCATCTAGTTCACCTTCTGGTGTGTTCCCCCCGAGTTTAAGGGGTAGTCCCCATAATCCCCCTAAACCTCTCCATGTCATTTAGTAGTAGATTAATTTAGACTATAGCCTAATGTTGCACGTACATTGTAACCAAGTGACATATCATTGAGAATTATTAGACCTAATTCCTAGGGAAGTTCTCTAGGTTTTTATGTTTGCTACTCTTTGTGTGAACATGGGGATCTAGAGATTCCTAATTTTAATGGTGAAGAAGGAGATGACAATGGCTTAAGCATGGTTGATGTTAATGAGGATGAAGATGATGATTCTAACTTGAATGATATGTTGGATGTTTAGGCTTTGAGTTTCTAATTAATATCTTATGTTTAATGTGTTAATGTTATACTTACAGTTTTATGATAGCATGGTTGTTTTAGACTTTGAGTTTTATGTTTATGACATTGAATTTGGTTTAATATTATGAATTTTATGAGTTTAGTTTGATACATTTTATACTTACATATAATTTAATATTTCTAGTAGACTTTTCTGTGTCATCTTACGACATTACAAATCTACGTGTTAAGAATCCTCAGCATCTCAACGTAGAGTCTATATTTTAACAACCTTGCTTTAAACCACTTTAGGAAGTCATCGTAAGAGAGTGATAAAGTTAAATCTAGCAATAATGGCAAAGTGGAAGGTAGAGCAAGGGGCACAGAAATGTGAGCAACCTTGGTAGTGTGAGGAGGGCAGTCGTGAAGAGTCCAACATTATCAATGATGTGTCCTAGTCTGTGACAATGGTCACAATATGGATGTCCCTTGAATATTGTCAAGAGAAAGCAAAATAGAAGAATCAATGGGAGAAATAGATAGAGAAGCATATGTAGGCACGGAGGGAGAAGCAGAGTTATTAATGGAAACCTAAAGGTAAATGGCCAAGGCACTATCCAAAGTAACCTATTTGGGATGACCCAGTATCTGATCACGAGTAGAGGAATACTCATCAAGTAAACCATACAAGGCCAGGGACAAGATGAACTTCTGGCGATTAATAAGCTTAGCCTCAAGAGTAGCACCAAGAACAATTAACTCATTGAGTTGGTAAAGGAGATTGTTCAGCACACCCATATAGCTTAACACAGGGCCCTTAAACTGACGAGAACATAAGGTGGTTATGAGGTTTTCACCAATCTAGTATAGCCAGTGAATATTGTTGTTGAGCATTTGCTTAGCATGGTCCCAAATAGTTTTACAGGTTTTCCAACCACAAAATAAATCATGAAGGGATGGAGCAAGGTGGCCAACGTGATGGAATATAGTTGAGCACCAACTTCCACTAAGTGAGTGCAGTCACTAGGAGATATTATTCTATCTTGGTGAGGTATGTCTCATGCCTCTGCCTAATAAGTCAAATTTCAATCATTGAGGCTTAAGTGGAGTATTTGTTTTCATCCAGGGACTTAGAATTGAGAAGGGCAGTGACTCAATTACCCAAGGACATTGTACCAAACTTCGGGGTATCATGGTCGGCCATGGGTGTGTTGGGGGAGAGAAAAATAAGAAGTAGCAGTGAAAAGGGGCCAACTGTAACACCCTCGGTTGACTAGGAGAATCTCTTCCACTAGATTATCCTGGTCAACTGAGAGGTTACGAGTTTTTAGAAAAATATGGAAGTTTTTTTTTGTACAAAGAAACTTGGTGGAACATATTCATCGTATATACAACGTATATATCATACATGGTCGTAACAATAATTATACAAATTGAAAGTGAAGGGGCATACAGGCCCCGATGAATGAAAATAAAATTTAACCTATTCTATCCGTCCACCGTCTGAGAAGAGTCTAGCTGCTCCCCATTCTGAAATTTGTCTTTATTCCCACGATGTCTGGAAAAATAGCGTAAGGGTGAGTCTTCACCTCCACAACAATCGGGAAGGTATCTTATCGACACCTGCCCACATACAACACAAACAATCCAGGATCGAGTCCCACCCATTCTCTTTGGGGTTCCTAAGACACATTCTAAGTTATCTCACCACTTTTCATCTTAGCTAATCATCCTCATTTTCCCATTCATCTCTCAGGGTTACTAATATCTATACAATCATATTTAAACAACAAACACTCATAATCACAGTATAATGATGCAATGCATGAATTCATTTTGTTATTTCAAATCTTTTATTAGTCATCATGATGCATGTGGGCCCATCTCTTCCTCAACAATCTAGTATACAATATCCATGTGCACAACCACATCACCCTTATCTCCCCTGCCCAACTAGAGTGACCAGAGCTCTCCTCGTTCTGGTTTTCACAAATGGGTAAGGACTCACATTCCTAATCATCAATGGCCAATCACACATATTACACATCACCACAGAACAGGCACTCCACGATCATAGAAAATCCCATCTTTTGTCAAAGTACACCAGAGTTTGCTACGGGTTGTCCGGCGAAGGGCGCGAATCCGATGCCACTTGGAATTCCCACCTCCGGTTATACTCCCTAAACTGCCATCGGGTATTGAGGCGCGACAGATTCTTCAGTGTACCCATCACTGTATGCTCTAGGGGATTATTCCAACATTCCTCCTCAACTTCCATATATGATGCATACAATACACAATTTTCTTTTCATTAGTCGTCGGTAGGGTCCTTTTGATGGTTCCATTTCATTTCTAACGTCAAACTTCTTCCTTTCCTGAAATTTCAATTAATTCTTTTCCTTGTTTTCTCAAAATTCTTAATGGTATCATCCGACGCTTAGAAATGAAATGACATCTTATATTTTCCAGAAATCATGGGTACATTGGTGTTACCACGCCCATCACTACATCGGATCTGATCCGATCTCATCATATCATTTTCATAATTTATTCATCTCAAGATCCCTACTGAGACAATGTATTCATTCTTTTCTTATTTATTCCAATATATTCAATTAATGTCTCACACAAGTACAACATCACAGTCCATACATACGTCATCATGTCATATTTTATTCCATATGCTTATCACGTATAACTAACACATATTCATTTATGCATACAATTACATAATAGTCACCAACCATAACATTCATCATACAAGTATTATACAACAATCTTTATACATGTCATTATAGTAAGGGAATCACGCATGCAGGTATATTTGTGGATATTTCTTTATAAGTGTTTTAATCTTGGTTTCTTACTCAAATCTTATCAGACTATTTATCTTGATTATCCATTTTAATTAATCAACTTATCTGTAGTAAAGTTGTATTCATGGGTTATGTTTCCTTAAACATGACTTATCTCTTGTTACAGAATAATCTTATGTAACTATTAAGTATATTACTATGTGAACTTGGTTTCTTGAAAATACGCTTTGAATGACTTAACCTTAAATTACAAACAAAAGTACTTATTAAATATATTTAAGGTGCTAGTAACATCTTTTATTGTCCTTTACTTACTACCACCGAGTTAATTATTCTTTAAATTATTCATTTATCATTTAAATTGGTATTCAACTTTGCTAAATATTACTATATATTACCGATATAAGTATTCATTCATTTCCTTTAAATTCTTCTCCTAAGTAACGTTCTTATGAACTTTAATGTACTTACATTTATTATCGCATGGTATTACCTTTTAATTCTCATTGAATTTTAGTATCCTTGGTATATGTATACTTAAATTTTTAGATCATGATTACGTTAGTTGGTTTGCTACTACATCACAGAACTTTTCTTAAGATTTTCTAAACTATCTTTGTTTTCTAAAATCTCCTTACTCTTTCTTTTTAGTTCTTAGTATAAAAGTTGTTGTCTCTAAATTTTACTCACTAATTCAAATAACCCATAGTATATTTCTCTAAAAATATTTTTATTACATAAGTCTCATTATTTTCCTAAGGCTTTATCTAACTCACTAAATCTAATTATCACTTCTTGTAAAATTCTTATTTTTGTTACATTTTACTTAATGTACTTTCCTTAGGAAAATGCTTTAAATCTAATCCCTATTCTAATTCCTAAATACCAAATTTAATCAAAATAATTGTTATCTTATAAGTTACATTAACTTCTTTTATCCATTTATTAACACTAAATTCCAATACCCTTTCTATGACTTTCATTCCACTAGTTTACTAAAATATTTAAATTTCTAATGAATATTTCTTACCTATTCTAACTTTTCAATATCATTTTTCTTATCTTATGCTAAGGTGAAACTCTTTAAGTTTCTAAGTTCCTAATTTATTCCTTTGGTCACTAATTTAGTCTCTTTTTTTCTTTTTTCTTCTTTTTTTTTTATTTATTAAATTCCAAATTGGACCTAAAATTTCCTTTTCTTTTTCTACCAGGCTAACTTAGTTCATTAAAATATTTAAATCAAGCCTTATTCTTTAATTAAATTCCTAAAATCCCTTTTTATATCTTTCCTCAATTGATCACTAAGTTGGTCACTAAAATGGTTGCTAAAAATTTAGTTATTAACAACTTCTTATTACTCCTAACATCCATTATACTAAATGTAACATCCTGAATTTTATAAAAATGATTAAATATGAGGAATAAATATTAAATGATTATGAATGAGTTAATGAGTGTCCCAAAAACATGGGAATAATTAAATTGGGAGTTATTATGGATATTTATAATTTATTGAGATTTAAGGAGTTAAAATTTTACCCGGTGAAGATATGGGTGTCAGACCAAGTATCTCCGATTGAGATGCCACTGGTCAGGGCTGTTAAGAATATTATAGGGATTCCAAATACATATTCGGAATAATTTTTGGATATAGTATTGAGCCCGAGTGGAGATCCTGTTTATTATAAAACGATGAAGTTTTAATGAAGGGATTAAAAACTTAAAAGAAAAACCTATTCTTTTCTCTCTTTCTTCTCTATTTTCGTTGGAACCTTTCCCTCTCCCACTCACTTTGCTTTTCTCTTCTTCTTCTCCCTCTTTTGTGCCCAAAACATGACCATCACTCCCGTGGCTATGTTCAACCCAAAATTTAATGGTTTTATGGATTCATGGAGCATTCATGGGGCATTGAGGCAAACAATTGATGGGTTCTTCTCCTCTCCCTCTCATTTTCATTTTGAGGATTGAGCTTGGTGAAGAGGTATGATTTTTGACCACCCATGGCTTTTATTGATAGTTTTTGAGTTAGTAAAGTATTGTAATGGGAGGTTAGATGTTATTTTGATGAAAGAAGGTATGTTGAACCAAACCCCAGGCGGGATAACCATTAGGAATTGATATTGATGTTGATAATGATTGGAATTTAATGTTGTCAGCCTATGGATGTATATAAATAATTAAAATTGATGATTATGGATTGTTGGTGAAAACCCTAGGCTTAAATGCTTAGAAATGAAACCCTTAATTTATGGTTTTGTGTTATATGAGATTGAAAGGTTAATGAGGTTATTATGATTAAATGAAATGGTTATTGGGTGATTTTAGAGGAAAACCCTAAGTGTGGAAAGTGGGGCTTTTGAAATAAGTTTTTGGGAAGGATGAGATTGATTATTGGTTGATGATGATGAATTTTGAACTAAGATAATGATGTTGTGCTTGTGATGGTCATTATTAGTGGGATAAATAAAATAAACATAGTGGATGGATGAGTTATTGGGCCATAATAAATAATATATGAAATTGTTGATTGGTAATGGTTTGAAAGGAGCTAAGAGACTCATGATGAATTTGAATGGCAAATAGATAGTTTAGGTAACGATGAAATAGATGTTGTTGTTGTTTGGTATAGTTAGCCCTTTTAGATTTAGAGAATCTTGGTTTTAGGAGAGGAATTCCCGAAACCTAAGAAAGTTGTGAAGCCATGTTTATAACATGTTTAGGATATATTGTTGTACCTTGAAAGGAAAATTAATTGAGATATATGTATGTAATATGTAGATTGTAATCAGACAATGTGGCGAAACGAATGGAGCATTCAGATTTTGGTTCTTCCCTCGAGGTAGGAGAGGAGTTTACATTCCAAATACATGAGTAAAATAATTAATGATTTATGTATATCATGATACTCATGCTTACCTTGCCATGTTTATAGTGAAATGTTATGAATGGCAAATTGTTGGCTATTGATGATAATATATGTGTATATAAGTTGATGAATAACCCATGAGGGGTTGAAATATGTATATGTTAATGAACTATCCTTGAGGGGATGAAGTATATGTTTTGTGAATTGAGAATTTATGTGGATGTTTGGCATTGAATGTGATAGTCATTGTGATGGTATTGGTGATAAGTTTAAGGTTTATGCATAATTGAAGAACTCATAAAGCCAAATAGATTTTTATGTGGTGTTGATGGCATGCGGTAGTTCCAATATCCCATATTGGTAGTTTAAGACTTGTAGAAATTGGAACGGGCCAATTCCAATAAGAATAGGCCCTTGAGTTACATAAAAGTGCCTCAAAACGGGTAAAACGCATTTATGCTCATAAGTCCCTCATTTTTGGGAATTTTTGTGTACGGCCAGTGGCCACACCTCATAAATAATATATATAAGTTGGTGTTAAAATTTGGTGGGCATTGGAATTTGTATAAAAAAGTTAGAGTGATTAGAAGTTGGAATTTGGGTAATTTTCTACATAAAATGCAGCAGGGGTCTAATTTGCCAAGCTTGAATCGATTCAAGAAAGGCTTCGAATCAATTCAAAGCTTTCTGAAATCACTGTTCAATTGGGCAGGAACGTGTGAATCGATCCACACCAGGGGATGAATCGATTCATACTCCTCTGTTTCACTATTTTTGAGCATTTGGACGCATGAATCGATTCATGGGGTATGGGAATCGATTCCCACCCCTCTGTAAGTCAATTTTGGGACTTTTGGACGTATGAATCAATTCACCATATATGGGAATCGATTCATGGCCCTGTTATGGCCACTGTTATGTTATTTTTCAACCAGCTATGATTCCTTTGCTATTTTTGGCCCGTTGGGCATCTTAATGACATTTTTGGCCTCCGACTCCTTCATGAAAGTTGTAGATAATTATGTTACAGAGGTTTTAAAATTGGCTTCACTTTAATTTGAGTTTCTAACTCTCATGAGGCCTAAAATACCAAACCCACTACAGTGTAGAACTCACATTTAAGAGGGTTTTGAACCCAACTTTTTATAGTTGTCGATTTAGGACTAATAGGTGACATTGGTGACATGTCCCACTATTTTTAAGACTAAAAGTAAGCTTTTCTCATGTCTTAATGTTGAAATTTATCATGGGCTCATTATTGCCCAAAACCTCATTTAGTATGTCAAAACGAGCAAATTCACTAGGGGTATACATGTGGTTTGTCTTAGTGGTGATTGCGGAATGGCTTAAGGCCATAGAAAGGTATGTGTATGCCTATACTATGTCATGAATACATGTATGCCTCACCACTATAAATGTATTATGAATCATAATAAAAAGTAATTGATGTGGTTATATGACACACCTTGTGTGATGATGAAATTAAAGAGAGGACAATTGAATGGCAATAAATGTATAAATCAATGGATTTAAAATAGTGTCGATGATGATTAAAAGTTAAGGATACCATATATATTGAATGATAAATAATGTTGTTGAATGAAAAGGGATGTTGTTGTTGAACATGCCTTTGAATAAGTAGTGTTTGCTATTTTTGATGAGTGTGGTGCTAATATGATTAATACAAGTATTGACTTGTATTTATGAGATGCGATGATGATTGTTGAATTTATGTTTTGAAATATCTTGTTGGTTTCCATGCGTGGATAAATGCTATGATGATTGATATGCTATGATTGCCATGTGTGGATTTATGAAAATGTGAATGTTGTGCCTTGAGGGGCCTTGTGATTGATTATATGCCAATGATAATAAAAACCAAATATATAATATACACCTAATTGAGAGGGTGAGATATCCTTGCGAGATTGATTGGCATATGCATTATTGTATTTTGCATTCATGGCATGGCATAACATTGAATATGTGGTTGCAATCACAATGATAAAAGATCCTGTGGGATTCTATGAAGGGAGTACCCCTTGTGAGGCGGGAAACCAACATGATGATGATATGATATCGAGCCGGTGGTTGCGATCACCTGGTTATTGAAATGAAAAAGGGCTTGCGAGTTCCTATGATGCCCGTGGTTGCGATCATGAGGCGGGAGTACCTCTTGCGAGGCAGGAAACTAATATGAATTATTGAACGTGGTTGCGATCACGAGAAAGCACCTTGCGAGGTTGCTAGAGGGAGTACCCCTTGCGAGGTGGGAAACCCATGTGAATGAATGATATGGTGGTTGTGATCACCTGATGAAATGAAATCGGATCTGTGCATATGCATTATTAAACAGTTGACATATGCATTAGCCATATGTGCATGGCATTTGAGATGGGATGACCACGAGAGATGAAAGACCCCTTGTGAGGAGGGAGTGGATAAAGATTTAATACAATGATGATGATGATTGTGAATGCCCTTGATGATAAGTGGCAATGTGATTGTGTATGTGCTTGTGCTTGCTTATGACATGATTTTTGATTTATGAAGCATGTATGCCTATTTATAAGAATATGATTATGAATTAATGATGATTTATTAATTTTATAGAAAAGCACACATGATGAATGAATACATGTACACTTAATCACAATATATTATATTCGTTATTTTGAATGTGTAAATCACTCTCCCAGGTGGTCTCCTTTTAGCTTTGTGATGCAGGGTTATCATGGGTCGAGATGAGATTTTGAAATAAAGCTTTTGGCAAAGGTAAATAGTGGTAGTGGAAGTGCCTTGGCCGACATCATTTGTGAATTACAATGTATTGGGTAAATTATATATAATGATATTGATGACTTAGTGAATTTGGATATGTATAAAATAATCCTTTGAATTTGTGAATGGTGAATATATGTTTAGTATGTAACTGATGATTTAATGAGTACTAGAGGAATTAAAAGTTTGAATTTTGTATATTGATGATGGTGGTGTTTGTATTAATGCCAATAGGTGAATAAATAGGCCAATTATGAGTTATGGGCAGAGGTAATAGTTTGGGCATGACCCAGATGCATATGTATATTTATAGTTATATCTTAGGCAATGCATGTGTATGTTGTAAGTGCATAAATGGGTTATGATCTAATAGGTTTATGTTGGGGGTTTGCATGCTACGCTGAGCCTTTTCTCATATCGTCATATATGGGACTAGGCGTATGCCCGGTATACACATTCTTCTTTCACCGTAAACTCTATTATTTTGTATACTGTTATGGGTAAATTATTTATCGATCCAGTTATATGTTGATGAATCTCACTCTTCGGTTTTCTATGGTTCGGGTCTTGATGTAGTCGAGATGGTGTTTAGAAACTATTTCAAACGTGAAAATTTACTCGCATTTTTATTAACTATTATCTTGACCACATCAGGATCTGAGTCTGGAAAACCGGGGTGTTACAAAGGTGGTATCAGAGCATGTTCTGCTCTGTATAAATGTATTTAATTTTGCTAGAGAATGTTTACTTTGTATTAAAGCCAATGATCATTGTCTGAGCATGGTTGCTCTGTATTGAGTTGATATTATGGTCGATTAGAGCATGGTTACCCAATATTGAAAGGTTTTGGGTGATGATTAGAGTTAGATGCTCGTTGTTCAAATTTGGTTCCTTAGTATTGATTTAAGGGTGATAATTTCCTAGTGAATGATATTATATCAAAACATTAGTTGCCCTATAAGGATTTGTGAATGATTAATTGAATATTGGGGTATTGCTTACCCATTTTGGGATTCACTGTAAGTTATTGATAATGGGCTATGATTAATGTTTATGGAAATGTGCCCAATTTGTGTCAAGAATGTGTGATGCACTTGTAGATCCTAGTTGTTCATTGATAATCGTGAATGATTCATGAGATTAAATATATATGGATGAATTCCTCCCTATGATTGATATGGTTGTTTGTGTAAGTCCGGCCAAGTTCTTTACCCTATTTCCTTCCATTGACGAATATATTATGATTATGCATTGATGTTTATACATTGAGTATAAAATTAATTTGATGATGGATCCATGTTGAATGTTAATCATGGAAGTGAAATATTGAAATTGATGAATGTGATATATGAAAAATGAATTGACATGGTGATAGACCATGGATGTTGAGACCTTGAAATATGTATTGAGGTTAAATTGTTGGTTAGGTCTCTTGTATGATTCATGCTTGTGGCTTATGGCCAAAGTATGCTTGTTGAATATAAGTACCTCACACACTTGAATTGATTAAATAAATGATAGTGAAAAAGTTCCCTAGTGAGAATGCCTATGAATTGAAATGTTGGGTTGTGCTAAAATTTGAAGGATGGATTCTATGTCCTTTGGCACAAAAACCTTGTATTGTATGATGCAAGTAAATTTTTGTGCCTCCCTAGATTGGGGACACGAATAAATGATGAAATTTGAAATTGTGAATGTATATGATTGGGGTTTGACTCGGTTTTATGTTTGTGAACCGAGTGAATGATTGAATTAATTATAACCCACTGAATGTGGTAACCCTAGCTTGACTTGACGTGATCTTGAGATATGAAACTTTGTGGATGATTGATTTCATTGGGCCCTATAGTGGTCTCAGCTGTATGCCATATTATGAACTCAGTTTAATGATGTTTGTATGTTGGGGGTGTATCCTACGATGGGTGCTAGGAAACCCCTTGGACTTTCTAAGTCTGATGAATTATTAAACCTCATAGTTAGTAGATCTATAGTAAGATTTATTGTGTAATGAATTATTGAGGTTAGGCCGGCATGAGATGGAATACGAATGATGAATGTAACCCCTCATGATTGATGAATGATAATGTTGAATTCAGGGTATGAATGGTACTGGCTATGGTGTACATGATTTTATAGTATGACCTTAGGCTAAATTGTATGCCCTTGGCATTGTGATTGTGAGAATAGCTATGGATTATGATATGACATAAGGATGACATGCGTGATTGTGGGTCAGTAAATAGAAATTTAATCATGTCATTACCTCCAATTTAATTTGAAGAGATGACATATTGATGATAGAAACCACATAATGATGTAATGAGATATGAGATGTATGACGTAAATATTTTTACAGTCGTGGTTCCGTCAAATTAGTACATTAAAATTAATTAATGTAGTACTAGGGTGTCAACCTAGGTTGTTCTCTCAAGGATCAACACAGAAATTTAGGAAAAATCAAGTTTAAAATTAATTTTTACAAACAGAATTTTAACAAACATACAAATACAATTGGGGGGGAGTTTGATTGATTTTGTTGTCACAATTAAAATTAAAACAAAGTAAATATAGGATTTAAAACAATAAATAACAAGCGATTGATTTTCTTGGAGTATTGTAAATAAATTTATCCTTGGTTCACTAAAGATAATTTGTATACTTCCACTACTGTTGATTTCTTAGCTTAATTTGAATTAATCAACTGCGTCTTTTTCAATTCATAATTCCTTTACTTTCATTTAAAAAATGAATATTTTAATCAAGCATCCTAATTAAGCAAAAGGAGTCAAGATCGTAAAATCTAGGAATTATCAAGCATATGTAAGAACATCGCCTACATACATAATCTATTCTCATATTATGGAATTAAGCAAATGACAGGGCCCGCAAGCGCACGGGTTATGTCGCGTAATATAAAAGATTATCGTTCTCCACAGGGACTGTTTTCAAAGTATCGGTATATCAAAATTTGATTATCCACACAATTCTCTTTCAATTTTTGGTATTTATGAAAAATAAAAATTAACAATAAAAAATTTTTACCTTACAGTAAAAATAAAAATTTACCGTGGGTGAAAAACAGAGTTGAGAGTATCTTGGGATTCCGGGGGTTTAAGATATTATTCTACATTGACAATTTCAACTTTTTATAAACAAAAATCAAATTAAGTTTTCCAAGGCGAATTTTCCAAAAGCCAATTAATATTTTCCTCTCGGATTCATATTAATGTACCTAACTTACAGAAAGCGCTGCTTAATCCTAAGAAAGGCCCATTATCGTTTTATGAAAATCCCGTTTTTACTTCCTCAAAAGAATTTTGATTACTTTCACGGTTTTACCGAGGTCACAAAAAGCATCTCAAAAATCTTAGGTTTAGTTCAAAGCTTTCCGGTAAAAATAAATCTCTCGATTCTATTTATTACCTAAACTTACTAATATACCCGCAAGTATACAGTTTTATCATTTAGGTTCTTGTTAGGAATCACTAAAAGCATTAAGTAAAATTTGAACTAAATGGAAAACAGAAATTTATTTACTTTTAAGTTAAAATAACATCAACGTAAAATATTATCGTACCCCCGTCATCCCAAGATAAATAAATTTAGTTACTCATACAGAATACAATATCCATACAGAAAGTATAACAAGACAAAGAATACATTACTGTATTTTTTTACTGCACTCACTGTATTTTTACTGCTGTCTGTATTTTTCAGCAGCTCCACTGTTTCTACTGCTGTTTCCACTGTATTTTGCTGCTGTTTCCACTGCTGTTTCTGCTGTCTGTCACTGTTTTTCCAGCACTCTGTTTCTGCACGTTTTTCCTAACAAATTCTGCACTTCTCACTAATTTTTAAGGCTGAAATATGATGAATGAATGGTGCAATTTCCAGCCCATTTATAGATGAAATTTCACCAACCTTTTCCTTAAATTATGGCATTTATGCATGGTATTTCTTGTGGCCAGCTCCTTTCATAATTTTCGGTGCACATATGGTTAAAATAGAATGAAAATGTGCCTTTGTTTCAGCCTTGAATTCAGCCGTGTGATATGTTTGAAATGGTCCAAGAATGCATTAAATAATTGATAAATTTTGCATTGCCTTTTCCTTTGTTGTCCTAGCCGTAATTGTTCTTTGAATTGTCAAAGAATGATTAAACAATGAAGCACTTTGCCTTGGCTGAATTTCTATCCATGCAATGAAGCTTTGAATTGGTCAAAAATTCATAAAATAATTGCAATGCCTTTTCTCTTGTTTTCAGCCGTGAATGAATTGGCAATTGGCACATTAAAATATTGAAACTTGCCTTTCTTGAATGTATTTTTGGTGGAAAGGATGGATGAATTGACAAAGTGATTAAACAAATGCATATGGGACATGGTAGTGATTTAATGGCTTTAAACAAATGAATGATAGAACCATTTGTTATGGTGCAGCCGTGAATGGACCAAGGAATTGGCAAAGTAGATCATTGAATTCTTTGAATAAAGAATGAAATAAAAGTGAGCATTTTTCAAAGGGTGGGCCGTGTGAATTTTGTATGGTTTTACCAAAGGTGAAAGGTGGAAACAATGGTGCATGGATGGTCCAAACAATGGTATATTGTTAGTCTAAAAAAAATTCTGCACCAATGAAATTTATTAGACAAACAAAACATTGTATTTTGATAATTTAAATGGAACATTTAAAACTTACAATTTGTAGAAATGGAAAAATAAGTTTAATTTCTTGGAATTAATATTTTCTATTGTGATCAATTAAATATCAATTCAACATATTTTTCCAATTCTCAAAATTATTGTTCTTTAATTGTTCCATTTTCATTGATTCATGCAAAATACAACATTTGAATAGAGACAGTGAAATTAAAGCAGAAATCATGAAAATCGGGGAAAATAATACAGTAACAACAGAAAATGTAAATAAATTAAACAATGAAAAATAGTGTTCTAAAACACTTATCAAAATACCCCAAACCAAAATATTGCTTGTCCTCAAGCAATCACCATGTTCACAAGATAAAATACAGAAAACACTTAGCTCAATAAATTTAGGAATCCAAAACAGAAAAAGATTTATTCAAATGCCAATTTTAATTTATGTGAATCAAATTTCAATGTCAAGACTTGAGATACTCTTCTCACAATTTTCACTCAAGTGTTTCAAGGTTTCTGTATCTCTCAAATCATCATAGTCAAAAATATTACCATAAGCTTGTTAATAAACCAGAAACTCCACAGTTTAGATAGAAAATATGTCAAAGTCTAAAGGTCTTTCAAAGGTTGTAACGTGGCCTTGGGTTGTATTGTCAAGGTAGGAATTTCAAGAAAAATAGAATACAAAAGGGCTTTAACAGTCATGAATGATTCAAATTATCATCAAAAATTTAACAGAGCAAATTTTTGAATTTTTATGGACTTTTTGGAATTCATTCAATATCATCCTTTTGATTTTCTTTTCTTTTTCTTGCTTTTTTTTTTTTTGCATCTAATATCATATTTTTCTTAAGTCCTTTTTTTTTTTTTATTTCTTTGCTCCACTAAATTTCCAACTTTTTCACCATTAAGAGAATATTATTCAATGAAAGGTTTCAAGGAAAAATTTTCGCTTTTAGGCTCAAAAGGGGCAACTAGGGGTCAAATTATACAAAATTCTGAGGCTTAAGAATAAGACCTAATTGTGCCTTTATCATCCTAAGACATATAATCAAAAACCATTTTGAATCGGTTAAAAAACAAGTTCTAGAATATTAATGACTATAAGATTCACTCAATCAAGAAAATATGGGTTTTGAAAATTTGTTTGATAAATTACCCATTTTGGCTCAAGTCTCACCATGGAAAGTCTTTTCAAAGAAAATTTTAATCACATAAGATTCATTTAGACATTGATTTGGCATTTAAACAATCAAATTTTGAAAATTTTACTCAAAATTTTGGGGTCCTTAGATACTTTAGCCTTGTGTTCAAAGTAAATTTGTCATGCAATCATGGTAAATTACAAGATTACAAACAAATCAAAGAAAACACACATGCATAATAAAATGACAATCACACAACGTAAATAAAACAGTTAAGTTTTCTTACCTACCACCCCAAACCAGAATTTGACATTGTCCTCAATGTTAAAATGGATGATAAAAGGATAAGAAAACTTACCTGTAATAACCCCAAACCAGCATCTGACATAGTTGTTTTTTTTTTTTTTTTAGAATAAAAGTTTAAAATAAAACAACAACTTTTTATAGGGTTACCTCCCTATCAGTGCTAAGTTTTAAGTCTTCAGCCAGACTTCTCACCGTTTGGATTTACTCATCAGGAGCATCAAACAAGTCCAAGTCACTTGCTTGTTGTATTGGTTGACCGGTGAAGTAATGTTTTACTCTCTGTCCATTTACCCTAAATGCACCAGATTTCTCGCTCCATAGTTCGACAGCTCCAAAGGGAAAGACTTTTGTCACCTTGAATGGTCCCGACCATCGGGATCTCAGTTTACCTGGAAAAAGCTTCAGTCTGGAATTAAACAGTAAAACCATATCACCTGGATTAAATGTTCTCCATTGGATGTGACGATCATGCCATTGTTTGGTTTTTTCTTTATAAATTCTGGCATTTTCGTATGCATCTAGACGGAGTTCTTCAAGCTCATTTAATTCCAACAATCTTTGTTCACCTGCAGCCTTATGATCAAAGTTAAGAGTTTTAACAGCCCAAAAAGATTTATATTCTAGCTCAACAGGTAAATGACAGGGCTTCCCATATACTAGCTTAAAAGGTGTGGTTCCAATGGGAGTTTTGTATGCGGTCCGATACGCCCATAAGGAATCATCTAACTTAATAGACCAATCCTTACGTGATGTATTCACCACTTTTTGAAGAATATTTTTAATTTCCCGATTGGATACCTCAACTTGTCCACTAGTTTGTGGGTGATAAGGTGTAGCAACCTTATGCTTAACTCCATATTTCTTTAGAAGGGTCTGAAAAGTTTTCTCAATAAAATGAGACCCTCCATCACTTATAACACATTTTGGGACCCCAAACCTTGGAAATATTATTTTCTTGAAAAGTTTAATAACAGTCTTAGCATCAGAATGGGGTGAAGCAATGGCTTCCACCCATTTTGACACATAGTCAACTGCCACTAATATGAACTGATTTCCAAAAGAAGAGGGAAAGGGACCCATAAAATCAACACCCCATACATCAAACAATTCAACTTCTAAAATTGTATTCAGTGGCATTTCTTGTCTCTTACCAATGTTACCTGTTCTCTGGCAAGCATCACAAGTTAGAACATACTTACGTACATCCTTAAAAATATTTGGCCAATAGAACCCAGCTTGCAATATTTTAGCAGTTGTCTTGGAGGTGCTCATGTGCCCTCCACAGGAAAGAGAATGGCAATGATCCAAGATAGCATGGACATCATCTTGTGAAACACATCTCCGAATCATACCATCTGCACATTGCTTGAAAAGGAGTGGTTCATCCCAATAATAATGCTTGACATCTGCATAAAACTTTTTCCTTTGCTGAAAGCTAAGATCAGGAGGTAAGATACCACATGCAAGAAAATTTACAAAATCAGCATACCAAGGAACACGTTGGATACTAAGATTCAAGAGTTGTTCATCTGGAAAAGATTCATTGATGGGAATATTATCTGTTTCTTCTTTTTCAGATGTCAACCTAGATAGGTGGTCAGCGACCAAGTTCTCGGTACCCTTCTTGTCCTTAATTTCCAAGTCAAATTCTTGCAATATTAGAATCCACCTAATTAATCTAGGCTTTGCTTCCTTTTTATTCAATAGATACTTAATGGCAGAGTGGTCAGTGTAAACAGTAACATGTGAACCTACCAAATAAGACCTAAATTTATCAAAAGCAAAGACAATAGCTAACAGTTCTTTTTCAGTTGTGGCATAATTTACCTGAGCATCATCTAGCGTCCGGCTGGCATAATGAATTACATGGAGCTTTTTATCCTTTCTTTGCCCCAACACAGCTCCCACTGCGTAATCACTCGCATCGCACATCAGCTCAAATGGGAGTTTCCAATCAGGTGGTTGTACGATGGGGGCAGAGATTAGAGCTTGCTTTATCCTACAAAAAGCTTCCATACAAGATGAATCAAAATTGAAAGGCACATCCTTACCCAGAAGAGTTGTAAGAGGCTTTGTGATCTTGGAGAAATCTTTAATAAACCTACGGTAAAACCCTGCATGTCCAAGAAAACTCCGAATACCTTTCACATTTGTGGGTGGAGGCAATTTTTCAATCACTTCCACTTTAGCCTTATCAACTTCTATACCTCTCTCAGACACCAGGTGTCCAAGAACTATGCCTTCTCTTACCATGAAATGGCATTTTTCCCAATTTAGAACCAAATTGGTTTCTTCACAACGCTGCAAGACTTGGCACAAATTTGTTAAACAATTATCAAAATCCAAACCATGCACTGAAAAATCATCCATAAAGACTTCCATCACATTTTCAATAAGATCAGAAAAAATTGCTTGCATACACCTTTGAAAAGTCGCAGGTGCATTACATAAACCAAAAGGCATACGTCTGTAAGCATAAGTCCCATAAGGGCAAGTGAAGGTAGTCTTTTCTTGATCAGATGGATGAATGGGAATTTGATGAAAACCTGAATACCCATCCAAATAACAGAAATAAGAGTGTTTCGCAAGTCTTTCAAGCATCTGATCAATAAAAGGGAGGGGAAAATGATCTTTTTTCATGGCGCTATTTAACTTCCTATAATCAATGCACATGCGCCAACCAGAAACGATCCTAGTAGGAATCAAGTTATGTTTATCATTTTCAATCACAGTTATTCCCCCCTTTTTAGGCACCACATGGACAGGACTTACCCATTTACTACTATCAACAGGATATATGACTCCAGCATCAAGCAATTTTAAAATTTCCTTTTTAACCACTTCTTGCATTTTAGGATTTAATCTCCTAAGTGGTTCTACTGTGGGCCTACTTTCATCTTCTACAGTAATCCTGTGCATACAAAGAGAAGGGCTAATCCCTTTGATATCATCCATTGTATAACCTATTACCTTTCTATACAACCTAAGTTGTTTCAAAAGTTTTTCAGTTTCAGATGGATTCAATTCAGCATTGATAATCACAGGATATGTGGAATTAGGACCAAGAAATTCATACCTTAATGAAGCTGGTAAGGGTTTTAATTCCACATTGGGGCTTACCACTTTGTCACACATGACCTCAGTATCATGTGGGGCCTCAGAGCAATCAGATGTTTCTGTCGACTCAATCATGAAAATAGTTTCAAGTGGGTCATTAGGAAGGGTTGCTTCCTTTACCACTTGTTCGACAAAATCCACAGTACAACAAACATCATTATAAGGTTTTTCTAAAACATTTTTCAAGTTGAAATCAACTTTTTGGTCTCCAACAGTTAGAGACAACTTACCATTCTTGACATCAATCACAGCACCTGCAGTTGCTAAAAATGGTCTGCCTAAAATAATAGGAATCAAAGAATCTTCGTCCATTTCAAGCACAACAAAGTCAGCAGGTATAAAAAATTTTCCTATCTTAATAGGAACATCCTCTAAAATTCCTACAGGATATTTTACAGATCTATCAGCCAATTGTAAAGACATCCTAGTAGGTTTTAGTTCACCCAATCCTAACTTTTCAGCAACAGATAATGGCATTAAACTCACACTCGCTCCTAAATCACACAATGCTTTATCTATATTCATGTTACCAATCATGCAAGGAATAGAGAAACTACCTGGATCTTGGAGCTTGGGTGGAAGTTTCTTTTGAATTAGAGCACTGCACTCTTCAGTAAGTGCAACTGTACCATCTTCCTCCAGTCTTCTTTTGTTGGACAGAATGTCCTTCAAGAACTTTGCATATGTAGGCATTTGCTGCAAAGCATCTGTAAAAGGAATATTAATATACAATTTCTTTAAAACATCAAGGAACTTACCAAATTGTTTGTCCAACTTTGCTTTGGCTAAGCGCTGAGGAAATGGAATGGGAGGTTGATATGGCTTAACCTCCTCCTTCTTTTCTTGTGGTTTCTCTTCTTCAATTACTGGATGAGATAAAGATTCATCGACTTTCTTTTCCTCCTTTTTTGTCTTGTCAACTGGCCCATCGTATTGAGTACCACTCCTAAGAGTGACAGCCATGGTTTGGTTAGATGGTCTAGCCTCTGGTTTCCCAGGAAATGTTCCCGGTGCTCTTTGAGAATAGGAGGCTTGTTGGGCAATTTGATTTTCCAGTATTTTGTTGTGAGTGGCAAGAGAGTCCACTTTTGAAGCCAAGTTTTTTATTGCATCAGAGAATTCATCATTTTGTTTAAGTTGAGTAGCTACAAATGTCTCCATCAAGGATTCTAGCTTTGATTTTTGTGGAATATAGGTTCCTTGTTGAGGTTTGTAGTTACTTTGGAATTGAGGTGGCCTATTTTGGAAGCCAGGTGGACCTTGTGGAGGTCTGTAGTTACCTTGATAGTTTCCACCATAGTTTCCAATAGCGTCCACCTGATGCATTTCTTGTTCTTGATTAGGGGTCATTGCTAAATGGCAGTTTGTAGCTCCATGTCCTGAAACACCACAAACTTCACAAACAATATTAGTAGCACCTGTTGACCCTATTTTATCAAGTTTTAATGTTAATGCTTCAACTTTGGCAGAAAGTAAGGAAAGAGCATCAACAGAGTACTTACCTGGTGTTTTAGAAGGTAATCCTCTCTCAGAGTTCCATTGGTGAGTGTTTTGAGCTATTTCCTCGATCAGGTTCTCAGCTTCATCAACATTTTTACTCATGAAGGCTCCTCCAGCTGCAGCATCTAAAGAGATCTTTTGTGTGGAAGTTAGTCCATTATAGAAAATATGGATTGTCAACCACCTTTCTATCCCATGGTGAGGACATTCTCTTAGCAACTCCCTGTATCTTTCCCAGGCTTCATACAAGGATTCATCATCTTTTTGTGAAAAATTGATGATTTGTTTTCTCAGCACATCAGTCTTGTTCCTTGGGTACCATTTATTGATAAAAGCACTGGACAATTGTTCCCAAGTTGTGATGGATCCTTCAGGAAGAGAGTATAACCACGCTCTTGCTTTATCTCTTAAGGAGAAAGGGAAAAGTCTTAAGCGAATGGCATCATTGGTGGCTCCGTTCATCTTCAGGGTGTCACAGTATTCAAGAAAGATTTGAAGGTGAAGATTTGGATCTTCGGAGGGTAATCCTCCGAATTGGTTTTGTTGAACCATTGAGAGTAGTGAAGGCTTCAATTCAAAATTGTTAGCCTCCACTGTGGGTCTAAGGATGCTAGATCCTCTCCCATTAGTGCTTGGAGCGGCAAAATCTCTTAAGGGTCTCTGTTGGTCTGCCATTTGTTTTTCTTTTTGTTCTTTTTGTTGTTTTTGTTGTTTTCTCAAAGCTCTAAGGGTACGTTCTATCTCAGGGTCAAATCCTAAGTTTAGATCGACACTATGGCTTCGTCGCATAAATAGAAAATAAATGACAAATAAAACAAACAATTACAAAAATAAAACAGATACACAGAATATAAAACAAAATACAAAATTACAAAGAAAATAAAAATAAAAATAACAAAAAATATTAACAAGTATGATCTAATCGAATTTCAATATTGCCGATATTTGAGGGACAACAGTCCCCGGCAACGGCGCCAAAAACTTGACAGGGCCCGCAAGCGCACGGGTTATGTCGCGTAATATAAAAGATTATCGTTCTCCACAGGGACTGTTTTCAAAGTACCGGTATATCAAAATTTGATATCCACACAATTCTCTTTCAATTTTTGGTATTTATGAAAAATAAAAATTAACAGTAAAAAATTTTTACCTTACAGTAAAAATAAAAATTTACCGTGGGTGAAAAACAGAGTTGAGAGTATCTTGGGATTCCGGGGGTTTAAGATATTATTCTACATTGACAATTTCAACTTTTTATAAACAAAAATCAAATTAAGTTTTCCAAGGCGAATTTTCCAAAAGCCAATTAATATTTTCCTCTCGGATTCATATTAATGTACCTAACTTACAGAAAGCGCTGCTTAATCCTAAGAAAGGCCCATTATCGTTTTATGAAAATCCCGTTTTTACTTCCTCAAAAGAATTTTGATTACTTTCACGGTTTTACCGAGGTCACAAAAAGCATCTCAAAAATCTTAGGTTTAGTTCAAAGCTTTCCGGTAAAAATAAATCTCTCGATTCTATTTATTACCTAAACTTACTAATATACCCGCAAGTATACAGTTTTATCATTTAGGTTCTTGTTAGGAATCACTAAAAGCATTAAGTAAAATTTGAACTAAATGGAAAACAGAAATTTATTTACTTTTAAGTTAAAATAACATCAACGTAAAATATTATCGTACCCCCGTCATCCCAAGATAAATAAATTTAGTTACTCATACAGAATACAATATCCATACAGAAAGTATAACAAGACAAAGAATACATTACTGTATTTTTTTACTGCACTCACTGTATTTTTACTGCTGTCTGTATTTTTCAGCAGCTCCACTGTTTCTACTGCTGTTTCCACTGTATTTTGCTGCTGTTTCCACTGCTGTTTCTGCTGTCTGTCACTGTTTTTCCAGCACTCTGTTTCTGCACGTTTTTCCTAACAAATTCTGCACTTCTCACTAATTTTTAAGGCTGAAATATGATGAATGAATGGTGCAATTTCCAGCCCATTTATAGATGAAATTTCACCAACCTTTTCCTTAAATTATGGCATTTATGCATGGTATTTCTTGTGGCCAGCTCCTTTCATAATTTTCGGTGCACATATGGTTAAAATAGAATGAAAATGTGCCTTTGTTTCAGCCTTGAATTCAGCCGTGTGATATGTTTGAAATGGTCCAAGAATGCATTAAATAATTGATAAATTTTGCATTGCCTTTTCCTTTGTTGTCCTAGCCGTAATTGTTCTTTGAATTGTCAAAGAATGATTAAACAATGAAGCACTTTGCCTTGGCTGAATTTCTATCCATGCAATGAAGCTTTGAATTGGTCAAAAATTCATAAAATAATTGCAATGCCTTTTCTCTTGTTTTCAGCCGTGAATGAATTGGCAATTGGCACATTAAAATATTGAAACTTGCCTTTCTTGAATGTATTTTTGGTGGAAAGGATGGATGAATTGACAAAGTGATTAAACAAATGCATATGGGACATGGTAGTGATTTAATGGCTTTAAACAAATGAATGATAGAACCATTTGTTATGGTGCAGCCGTGAATGGACCAAGGAATTGGCAAAGTAGATCATTGAATTCTTTGAATAAAGAATGAAATAAAAGTGAGCATTTTTCAAAGGGTGGGCCGTGTGAATTTTGTATGGTTTTACCAAAGGTGAAAGGTGGAAACAATGGTGCATGGATGGTCCAAACAATGGTATATTGTTAGTCTAAAAAAAATTCTGCACCAATGAAATTTATTAGACAAACAAAACATTGTATTTTGATAATTTAAATGGAACATTTAAAACTTACAATTTGTAGAAATGGAAAAATAAGTTTAATTTCTTGGAATTAATATTTTCTATTGTGATCAATTAAATATCAATTCAACATATTTTTCCAATTCTCAAAATTATTGTTCTTTAATTGTTCCATTTTCATTGATTCATGCAAAATACAACATTTGAATAGAGACAGTGAAATTAAAGCAGAAATCATGAAAATCGGGGAAAATAATACAGTAACAACAGAAAATGTAAATAAATTAAACAATGAAAAATAGTGTTCTAAAACACTTATCAGCAAACCATAACTATTAAAAGTGATTATGAAAATATTCATTAAGCATGCATATTTCCTTGACCCATTTTAATTTAAAATCTTATTTTATTCCATTTGAATAATTAAACCGATTAAGCATACAAATTTAATTAAACAGAATAGAATTAAATAAGTAGAGTAAGATTATGAAGAAATAAACAATAATAAAAGCATACTATATTAAAAATAATGACCTCAAAATTACATTACAATATTCTCCAAGAAAATCAATCTAGGGGTTTTAGCCCTTCATAATTAAAAAAAACTGTAAATAAAAAGAACCTAACCCGGAAATGAAGAACTGAAGGAAGAAGAAATAGAAACAGAGAAGAACGAAGGAAGAATTGTTGTCTGAAGGAATTGATGTTCTGAAGCCTTGCAATCCCTCTTATTTATAGGAGAAGAAATGGTGCCGGATATAATTAAAAATGACGAGTGGAATGTTAATGCACAATTAATAAACTTCAGTGTTGTTTCTACTTCAATAATGCGTTATCTGATGTTTCCACTAGATGAATCAGTGCCTAAGAGTGCCTGAATCAATTCATCTAGGTAATTTTTGGGCAAATTTTCACACAGGAATCGATTCCTAAGGGGTGGGAATCGATTCCCAAGCACATGAATCGATTCCCAAGGCTGTTGAATTGATTTCCAGGCCTTTGAAACTTCATCAATCGATTCCTAGGGGGGTGGGAATCGATTCCCAAGTGTATGAATCGATTCCCATGGGTTATGAATCGATTCCTTGGAATGATTTGATGTAGGAATCGATTCTCAGGTTGGTGAATCGACTCCCAGGCCTCTTTTGGTGCTTTTCTTGTATTTTTGACCATTTCTTGAGGCGTGGCTTCTTCCGTTTGACCTGTGGTAATTATTTTTCAATCGCAGGCTTAATCACACACTACAAAACAAGAGAAAACCAACTTTTATTAAAAATTTATCCTTAATTCATTTTAAAATTAAATATTAAATAAAGCTCAAATGATGAAAATGTGTTAAAATGCAATATAGTACACACTAAGTGATGGCAAATTATACACATTTAAATTGAGGAATTAAGGATAAATCATGCATCATCAAATACTCCCACACTTATTCTTTTGCACTCTCGAGCAAAATCAGAATAAAAACAAGTTTCAGAATTTATTGAAAACATTGAGTTGAAAACAACAACACACAGAATTGGCATGAAATCTTAGGAATATACAGAGAAACAAGAGTTATTCAACATGCAAGATACAGAGCATCAAGATATATATAAAAATCATTCAAACACTTAGGCATGTGAAAATTAAATTAAACTGAAAAGAAGATCATAAGTGACAGAACCTCACAAGACATACTCTCAACTCTCAAGTGTTTAAGGTTTGTGTATACTCTCTAAACATTTCCTGAAAAACAAATAGTCTAAAAATTTGGCAAGTTTCTCAATTCCACAATCAACACAAATGCATGTATAGATCAACAGGGCTTTGTAGGGTTGTAATGTGCCAAAAATGGGTGGTAAAATTTTAGAATTTTTGACAAGTACCAAAAAGAATAAGGAGAAAATAAGATAAGCATGAGGATATAACACTTTGTGTTTCAATTTCTTTTGGTCGCAATCATCAAAATATTTTTTTTATTCATCCATTTTTTTTTATTATTAATACGATTGCTTAACACTAGAGACAAGGGTTACGACTCCTTTTTGAACACTCCCACACTTATTTGAATGCCTGTTTTTGACTTGATTCCAAAGCTCCAATATATTCCTTAAGGTAGGTATATTTTTGGTTTTTTTAATGGCTTATTTGATCTGCAACAAAGAAAAATGGTTAAGTAGGCTCAAAGTGGCTTAATTGAACAAAATGCCTGTGTCCTTTCAAATACATGTATATGAGTTTCAAGTATCATCAAGAAATAAGACAAAGATTGAAATATAAGTATTCAGGAATAAATCACACATGAAAGAATTCAGATGGCGTAAAGTGATCCATCAAATTTTAAGGCTCAAAAATCTCACAAAGTATAATTCTATCATATATGATCATCTATCAATTATCATGCCATTCTCATCATTCTTAAATTGCTTGAGTTCAAATTATAACATATCTTTAAGCTTTTAATCAAACATGAAAGAATTTACCTGTTACTCATGTATATTTTAAAATAAAACATGCCCCTTTTTAAAAAAATAAATAAAAACACACACAAAAATTATTTTTTTTCTTAAATTTTTTTTATTATATATTTTTTTAATAAAAACTAGTCACACAAAAATAATCACAATATTCAAAAAAATAATAATAATAATAATAAGAACACACAATAAAATATCATACAAGAGTAATCCCACCCCCATACTTAAATCATACATTGTCCTCAATGTAAGACAAAGCATACAAAATAGACAATAGAATGAAAAAGTAAAGAGATGGGTAAGAAAAACTCCCTCAAGGGGGATCAAGAAGTGGATCCCCCAAAGCATGTTCCTCCATTGTAACATCCACAAGTGAAGGATTTTCATGAAATGGCTTCAAACGTTATCCATTAACCTTGAAGCTTTTATTGGAGTTTTCACTTTTTATTTCTACAGCTCCATGGGGAAATACATTAGTAACAATGAAAGGTCCTTCCCATTTGGAGCGTAATTTTCTGGCCATCAATTTCATCCGGGAATTAAACAGTAGCACTTTCTGTCCAACAACAAAATCCTTTCTAACTATTGATCTATCATGGAATTTCTTTGTTTTCTCTTTATAGAACCTCGAGTTCTCATAAGCTGCCATACGGATCTCATCAAGCTCATTCAGTTGTAATTTTCTTTCCTCACCTACTTGATCAAGTGCTAAGTTGCAAGCTTTTATAGCCCAATAAGCACGATGCTCAATCTCCACTAGAAGATGACATGCCTTACCAAAAACAATTCTATAGGGAGACATTCCTATAGGTGCCTTAAAAGCTGTTCTATGTGCCCAAAGAGCATCATCCAGTTTCCTACTCCAATCCTTTTTATTAGGCTGTACTATCTTTTCCAGGATTCTTTTGATTTCTTTGTTAGAGACTTCTGCTTGTCCATTGGTTTGGGGGTGATATAGAGTAGAGACTCTATGAACAACCCCATACTTCCTGAGCATAGCTTGCATGGTCCTGTTGCAGAAGTGTGTTCCTTGATCACTAATGATTGCTCTCGGGATGCCAAACCTGCAAAAAATTTGAGATCTAACAAAATCCACGATAACTCGAGCATCATTAGTTCTGGTGGCTTTAGCTTCCACCCATTTAGAAACATAATCTACAGCCAATAAAATATAAGTAAAACCAAAGGATGGAGGAAATGGACCCATAAAATCAATGCCCCAAACATCAAATACTTCACAAAACAACATAGGTTGCTGAGGCATCTGTTGTCTCCATATGGTAGCATTACTAGCTCTTTGGCATTCCTCACAGGTGTTACAAATTCTCCATGCATCCTTAAAAATTATGGGCCAATATAAACCAGAATCCAACACCTTCCTTGCTGTTCTTTGTGGACCAAAATGTCCACCATGGCAGAATCGAAGAACTGGTTTTATTTCATGACCGGGAATGCATCTTCGAATCACCTAATCATTACACAATTTCCATGAATACGGGTCATCCCAAATATAATACTTTGCATCATTTTTTAATTTTGAAATTTGGTTTTTGGATGCACATGGTGGAAAAATAGAAGTAACAAGATAATTTACAATGTTAGCAAACCAAGGTGTATCAAAAGAGTTAGAAACACTCATGAGGTGTTCATCGGGAAAATGGTCTCGAATAGGTGCCGAATCAGGAGCATTCTCAATTCTACTTAAATGGTCTGCCACAAGGTTTTGTGTTCCACTTCTATCATGAATTTCTAAGTCAAACTCTTGGAGCAAAAGCATCCAATGAATTAATCTTGGCTTGGACTCACCTTTCTTCAACAAGTACTTCAGAGTTGCATGGTCAGTAAAGACAACTACTCGAGAACCAAGTAGGTAAGATCTGAACTTATCTAATGCAAAAACAATGGCCAAAAGCTCTTTTTCAGTGGTGGTGTAATTTACCTGGGCAGCATTTAAAGTTTTAGATGCATAGTAGATGACCCTAGGCTGCTTGTCAATATTTTGACCAAGGACAGCTCCCAATGCATAATTAGAGGCATCACACATCAACTTAAATGGGGTTGTCCAAACAGGTGCTTGAATTATTGGGGTAGTGGTCAATGCTTGCTTGAGGCAATTAAAAGCCTCCTTACACTTTTCATCAAACTCAAATACCACATCCTTTTGAAGCAGACTAGATAGTGGTCTAGCCTTCTTGCTAAAATCCTTTATGAATCTTCTGTAGAATCCTGCATGGCCAAGAAAAGAACGAACCTCTCAAACACAAGAGGGGTAAGGCAAATATGATATAACTTCTATCTTGGCGGGATCTACCTCAATTCCTTTCTCAGAGATTACATGCCCTAAAACTATTCCTTGTTTTACCATAAAATAACATTTTTCATAGTTCAAGACAAGGTTAGTTTCAATACATCTGTTCAAAACTTTATCCAAACTATCAAGGCATGCATTAAATGAAGATCCATAGACAATAAAATCATCCATAAACACCTCTATGCAATTTTCAATGAAATCATGAAAAATACTTATCATGCATCTTTGGAAAGTTCCAGGAGCATTGCATAGGCCAAATGGCATTCTCCTATAAGCAAATGTGCCAAAGGGACAAGTGAATATGGTCTTTTCTTGATCCTCAGGTGCAATATGAATCTGAAAATATCCAGAGAATCCATCAAGAAAACAGTAATGAGATTTACCTGCAAGACGCTCAAGCATTTGATCAATGAAGGGTAAAGGAAAATGGTCCTTCTTTGTTGCTTGGTTTAGTCTTCTGTAATCAATACAGACTCTTCAACTATTCTGCACTCTAGTTGGGATCAATTCATCCTTTTCATTTTTCACAACAGTGATCCCTATTTTCTTAGGAACCACTTGAATCGGACTCACCCATCGGCTATCAGATATAGGATAAATGATTCCTGCTTGTAGAAGCTTGGTAATCTCCTTCTTAACCACATCAAGGATTACAGGGTTGAGTCTCCTTTGGGGCTGTCTTACTGCTTTAGTATTTTCCTCCAGAAATATTCTATGCATGCACATGGATGGACTAATTCCAGGAATGTCTGCCAATGTCCATCCTATAGCCTTCTTATGTCTTTTCAATACTTGCAACAATTTTTCTTCTTGATTTTCATCAAGAGAAGTGGAAATTATCACCGGGAGCTGTTCATTATCCCCTAAGTATACATACTTTAGGTTCTCAGGTAGGGGTTTCAATTCTAACTTAGGTGCCTGCAAAACAGATGGAACTAACAAAGTAGATTTGGATTCCGCTGTTTGCACCTCAAAAATTTTGTTAGAATTTTCTTGAAATCCTGCATTCAGCTCCTTATGGTTAACAGGTATATCTAAAGATTCTGAGTCAAAAATTATGTATTTATCAATTTTAACACAAATATCACAACTTCCAGAATCATTGTATGCAAAACATTTGTTCGAATCATCTATGCATTCCAAATCAACATTAGAAAAATGTTCAAAAACTAGTTCATCAATAATGTCAATTTGGAAAACAGAATGATTTTCAGATGGGTATTTCATGGCATCAAGAATATTAAATTGAACTCTCGTGTCACCAAATTCCATAGAGAGAGTTCCAGAATGAACATCTATTTTAGTTTGAGCTGTTTTCAAAAATGGTCTTCCCAAAATGATAGGAACAGGAATTTGAGGCATACCTTCTTCCATATCAAGTACGAAAAAGTCAACAGGAAAAATAAGTTGTTCTACCTGAACCAAAACATCTTCTATAACTCCAGCAGGGTAAGCAGTGCTCCTATTGGCTAGCTGAATTACTACACCAGTAGGTTGTAAATTTCCAAGAGACAAAGATTTAAAAACAGACATAGGCATAACATTTATTGAAGCTTCTAAATCTAACATGCAATTTTCAAATTTGTTATTGCCTATGATACAGGGTATAGAAAACGTACCTGGATCTTTGCATTTCTCAGGGATATTTGGAATTTCCTTACCAAGTAGTGCAGATACATTCCTTCCCATGTTGATCCTTTCATTACCTTTGAGTCTCCTCTTGTGAGTACACAACTCTTTTAGAAATTTGGCATACTTAGGTATTTTCTTGATTGCATCAAGAAAAGGTATATTCACTTCCACTTTCCTGAAAGTATCCAAAATTTCTTTGTCCACTTCTTCCATCTTCTTACTTGGAATTGCTTTTGGTGGGAAAGGAAGAGGGATATGAGGTGGAATTTGAGGTGGTTGTATCTCAGATTTGCTTGAAGAGGGTACATCATTCTCAACTGTTTAAGGCTCAGTTGTTTGTTTTTCAAGTTCCTTGGGTATGGGTACTTCAAGGTTCTTACCTGATCTTAACTGAATTGCATTCACATTTCTTGGATTTGTAGCAGGTTGAGATGGTAATTTGTCAGAGTTTTAAGATTGTAACTGGCTTAATGATGAAGCTAATTGCCCTACTTGGTTGCTTAAACTCTGGATGGTAGCATCATTCCTCTGTTGATACTCTAAGTTCTGTGTAGCCATTTGTTTCACCAGTTCTTCCAAAGAAGGGCCACTTGTGGATGGTTGAGGTGTAGGTCTTTGGAAGGTTGGTGCATTGCTTTGAAATGGAGGTTGGGGATGGGGATTTTGTTGTTGGTTGCCCCATCTCAAATTTGGATGGTTCCTCCAACCTGGATTGTATATGTTGGTGGAAAGGTCATGGTTTTATTGTTGTTATGGTGGTGGAGGTCTATCATGGTAGATGTTAGCTGCATAGGCTTGGGGACTATTATTATCCTTTTCTTGTAGAGAAGGATAACAATCAGTGGGGTGCTCTTGTGAAGAGCAAATGCCATATACTTTAGCAGTCATGGATTTTTGATTTACTGCCAATTGTGTGACCAGACTGGTGAGAGCATCAAGTTTGCTCTCCAATTTAATTCCAGATGAACTAGAATTGGAATCAAACATGGGTTTGAAAGAATCATTTCTCACACCAAATTGTTGAGAGTTAGATGCCATCTTCTCAATTAGGTTTCTTGCTTCAGCAGCAGTTATATCTCCTAAAGCTCCTCCACTTGCCGCATCAATCATGTTGCGATCAACGTGGTGCAGACCTTCATAGAAGTACTGAAGAAGAAGTTGTTCAGAAATTTGGTGGTGAGGGCAACTTGCACAGAGTTTTTTAAATCTCTCCCAATACTCATAAAGACTTTCTCCAGAGAGTTGCCTAATGCCAGATATATCCTTACGGATTGCAGTTGTTCTAGAGGCAGGAAAGAATTTTTCCAAGAACATTTTCTTTAAGTCATTCTAACTTGTGATTGATCTTGGAGCAAGGTAGTACAACCAATCCTTAGCAACACCTTCTAAAGAATGAGGAAACGCTTTAAGATAGACATGGTCTTCTTGAACGTTTTAGGGTTTCATTGTGGAGCACACAATGTGGAATTCTTTGAGGTGTTTGTGCGGATCTTCACCCGCAAGACCATGAAACTTAGGCAACAAGTGTATAAGTCCGGTCTTAAGAATAAAAGGACATCCTCATCAGGATATTGAATACATAAACTTTCGTAAGTGAATTCAGGAGCAGCTAGTTCTCTAAGAGTTCTTTCACGAGGTTCAGCCATATCAGAAAAACTAGCAGTAGTACTTTCAACAGATTTAGAAAAGATACTATCACTATCAATATCAACAAAGTTATTATTAAATCTAGCTTCTCTAATTAACCTATGAAAAGTTCTATCAATTTCAGGATCAAATGAATATAAATGCTCAAAAGTTCTTCTAGTCATACATAGCATACAACAAGATATTTGATCATGAGCAATAAATCATAAGAATCCTAAATCATACAAAAGGAATAAAATAAAACAATTTTTTTTTCAATTTATACAAAAAAAAAATTAATCTAAAACAAGAGTTTTCCTAAAGATCGTTGATCCCCGGCTGCGGCGCCAAAATTTGACGTAAATATTTTTACAGTCGTGGTTCCGTCAAATTAGTACATTAAAATTATTTAATGTAGTACTAGGGTGTCAACCTAGGTCGTTCTCTCAAGGATCAACACAGAAATTTAGTAAAAATCAAGTTTAAAATTAATTTTTATAAACAGAATTTTAACAAACATACAAATACAATTGGGGGGGTTTGATTGATTTTGTTGTCACAATTAAAATTAAAACAAAGTAAATATAGGATTTAAAACAATAAATAACAAGCGATTGATTTTCTTGGAGTATTGTAAATAAATTTATCCTTGGTTCACTAAAGATCATTTGTATACTTCCACTACTGTTGATTTCTTAGCTTAATTTGAATTAATCAACTAAGCGTCTTTTTCAAGTCATAATTCCTTTACTTTCATTTAAAAAATCAATATTTTAATCAAGCATCCTAATTAAGCAAAAGGAGTCAAGATCGTAAAATCTAGGAATTATCAAGCATATGTAAGAAAATCGCCTACATACATAATCTATTCTCATATTATGGAATTAAGCAAACCATAACTATTAAAAGTGATTATGAAAATATTCATTAGGCATGCATATTTCCTTGACCCATTTTAATTTAAAATCTTATTTTATTCCATTTGAATAATTAAACCGATTAAGCATACAAATTTAATTAAACAGAATGGAATTAAATAAGTAGAGTAAGATTATGAAAAAATAAACAATAATAAAAGCATACTACATTAAAAATAATGACCTCAAAATTACATTACAATATTCTCCAAGAAAATCAATCTAGGGGTTTTAGCCCTTCATAATTAAAACAAACTGAAAATAAAAAGAACCTAACCCGGAAATAAAGAACTGAAGGAAGAAGAAATAGAAACAGAGAAGAACGAAGGAAGAATTGTTGTCTGAAGGAATTGATGTTCTGAAGCCTTGCAATCCCTCCTATTTATAGGAGAAGAAATGGTGCCGGATATAATTAAAAATGACGAGTGGAATGTTAATGCGCAATTAATAAACTTCAGTACTGTTTCCACTTCAATAATGCGTTATCTGATGTTTCCACTAGATGAATCAGTGCCTAAGAGTGCCTGAATCGATTCATCTAGGCAATTTTTGGGCAAATTTTCACACAGGAATCGATTCCTAAGGGGTGGGAATCGATTCCCAAGCACATGAATCGATTCCCAAGGCTGTTGAATCGATTCCCAAGCCTTTGAAACTTCATGAATCGATTCCTAGGGGGTGGGAATCGATTCCCAAGTGTATGAATTGATTCCCATGGGTTATGAATCGATTCCTTGGCATGATTTGATGTAGGAATCGATTCCCAGGTTGGTGAATCGATTCCCAGGCCTCTTTTGGTGCTTTTCTTGTATTTTTGACCATTTCTTGAGACGTGGCTTCTTCCGTTTGACCTGTGGTAATTATTTTTCAATTGCAAGCTTAATCACACACTACAAAACAAGAGAAAACCAACTTTTATTAAAAATTTATCCTTAATTCATTTTAAAATTAAATATTAAATAAAGCTCAAATGATGAAAATATGTTAAAATGCAATATATTACACACTAAGTGATGGCAAATTATACATATTTAAATTGAGGAATTAAGGATAAATCATGCATCATCAATGTACACCCAATTTATGAACTTTGATTGTGATATGTGAGCAGAACCCCTAATATGAGAGCTTGTCATATGATTGGGAACCCTATTTTGACCTCGGAGTTGCGTACTTCTTACGAGTTTAGTAACTCATTTAGGCTTGAATCGATTGATAGCCAACGATGTGTGAATGAGACAAAGGATTAATAGGCGATTTGACCATGACCTCGGGATGGATAAAGCCCGATGATGGGGTATTTACCCTACTATGATGGGGGATCTATGGTTGATACACCCATTTATAGCGATGTTAATTAATATTTGATGATTGGTATGGCGTGAATTATGCCAGATTTTGAATAATGATGATGAGACATGAATATGTTAATTGAGGAATTATGAGGATTAACGCTAAGTCTTATGTGGACTGGAACCATTTGAATATGTGTGATCGATGTGAGCAATGGGAATACGAAGTACTTGTCTTGATAGGAATTTACATGCCATAGGCATTGTGGCAACAGACACTTATGTGTCGACCTCATGTGTTTGTGGTAACCACTATGGGATTGGGACCCCTTCCTGTATGTTGGATGCAACAACACATAGGCTGGGCAGGTGTAGGGTTGTAACTGCTTATGGTGAATGTACTGAGCCTATCTGGTCGTACTGAGTATGAATATGTGAACTATGTTGGATGACTTATGATCGATGATATATGACTCATTTAGATGAAGGAAAAAGGAATGATAAAGATCATGACCTATGGACTTTGGGAAGTCTGATACCAATTTTCATGTTGACTGAATCTTAATGGTGTGCAGCCTGAAGTATGGCCTTATAATATGTGTATTGAGTTTAAATTTTGAGGATGAAATTTATTTTTAGGTGGGGTGGATTGTAACTTCCTGAATTTTATAAAAATGATTAAATATGAGTAATAAATATTAAATGATTATGAATGAGTTAATGAGTGTCCCAAAAATATAGGAATAATTAAATTGGGAGTTATTATGGATATTTATAATTTATTGAGATTTAAGGAGTTAAAATTTTACCCGGTGAAGATATGGGTGTCGGACCAAGTATCTTCGATTGAGATACCGCTTGTCAGGGCTGTTAAGAATATTGTGGGGACTCTAAATACATATTCGAAATAATTTTTGGATATAGTATTGAACCCGAGTGAAGATCCTGTTTATTATAAAACGGTGAAGTTTTAATGAATGGATTAAAAACTTAAAAGAAAAACCTATTCTTTTCTCTCTTACTTCTCTATTTTCGTTGGAACCTTTCCCTCTCCCACTCACTTTGCTTTTCTCTTCTTCTTCTCCATCTCTTGTGCCCAAAACGTGACCATCACTCTCATGGACATGTTCAACCCAAAATTTAATGGTTTTATGGATTCATGAAGCATTCATGGGGCATTGAGGCAAACAATTGATGGGTTCTTCTCCTCTCCCTCTCATTTTTGTTTTGAGGATTAAGCTTGGTGAAGAGGTATGATTTTTGACCACCCATGGCTTCTATTGATAGTTTTTGAGTTATTAAAGTATTGTAATGGGAGGTTAGATGTTGTTTTGATGAAAGGAGGTATGTGTAACACCCCGATTTTCCAGACTCGAATCCCAATGTGATCAATATAATTAATAAAATTATGAATAAATTTTTCACGTTTGAAAACATTCCAATACACCATCATGACCACATGGAGACCCAAGTCACAGAAAACCAAAGAGTGAGATTATATAACTTAAAACTGGATCGAAAAGTAAATTGGCCCATAGTGGTATACGAAAATAATGAAGTTTACAGCGGAAGAATATGTATACCGGGCACACGCCTAGTCCCATATATGACGATATGAGAAAAGGCTAGGCTAGCATGCAATGACATATCATGAGCCTATTAGGTAATCATCAATCTGAGTACGCAAAGCCTAAGGTATAACTATATGTATATACATGTACAGATTTAATAAAACATCTATATCATTATGGATAAATTATACATTTCATGATTCTAATAAATAATAGTTCATAAATGATGCCGGCCAAGGCATTTCCTCTACCACTATTTACCTTCACAGAAACTTGATCTTTAACTTCAAAATCATCCCATGGCAACCTGCATCACATTGCTAAAAAGGAGACCACATGGGAGAGTGAGTTATACATTTAAAATGACGAATAACATATATTATGATTATGTGTAAATGCATACAAACTTCATGTGTGCTTTGCTATTAAATCATCAAAATTATAATTCATTAACTACTCTTTATAATAATAGGCATATAAGCCTCATGAATCACAACTCATATCATACATAGGTATATTACATACACAATCACATATCCAAATCATTTTGCCACTTATCAACAAGGACATTCAAAATCCTTAGCATCTTCAATTTGTTTAAGTTTTACTTATGCACCTCCTCGCAAAGGTTTTTTACCATTCGTGGTCATCCATTCTCAAATATACAATAAATCTAATTTCATATCCGTGGGTGATCGCAACCACCATAATATTTATTCCCAATAATTCTAATAATAATATCATCACTCAGGGATTCACCCTTCGTAGTACCCCGCAAGGTGAATTATTTATCACTCATACTATTATCATCACTTTGGGTCATACCCGTCGTGGCACCCCGCAAGGTGAATTATTTCCATATATATACATCAATGTCATCATCACTCAGGCCTACGCCCTTCGTGGCACCCCGCAAGGTGATTCTCTTCATAATAATTATCATATTACCATCATCACTCGGGAATACACCCCTCGTGGCACCCCGCAAGGTGATTTATTCAACAACAGTATGATCAACATCATCTTCACTCCGGAAATTACCCATCGTGGCACCTCGCAAGGTGATATATTCAACATTATTCAATAACAATAGGACAACGTCCTCTTCACTCAGAGATATACCCTTTGTGGCACCTCACAAGGTGTTATATTCATCAATCATATTATTATCCTCACTCCGGGACTTATTCCCTTCGTGGCACCTCACAAGGTGTTATAATCATCAATCATATTATTATCATCACTCCGGGTCATACCCGTCGTGGCACCCCGCAAGGTGATATACTTATCAATTAAACCATCATCATCACTCTGGGTCGTACCCATCGTGGCACCTCGCAAGGTGATTCATTTCACAATAATTTTCACAATACCATCATCACTCAGGGATACACCCCTGGTGGCACCCCGCAAGGTGATATATTTCACAATAATTATCACAAGGATTTCTCACCCTCTCAATTAGGGTATATATCTTAATTTGGCTTCTTAATAATTATTCATAATCAATTACAAAGCCCCTCAAGGCACATCGTTCATATAAATGGGCATCTCAATGGCCACAACATCAATCATAACAACCCACACATGGATTTCAACAATATAATTCAACATGCCTTCAGCAATCATCATTGCGTCTCATGCATTCAAGTCAATACTTGGATTAATCATATTGGCACCAGACTCATCCAAAATAGCAAACACTACATATTCAAGGGTATGTTCAACAACAACGTCCCTTTTCATTTAACATCATTTATCATTATGAAATATGTGTGGCATCATCCATTTTTAATCACCATTGATACTTTTTCAAAATTCATTGAGTTATAATAACTCATTGCCATTCAATTGTCCCCTCATTAGTTTCATCGTCTATTATAGTGTGTTATACAATCACATCATCACTTTTCATCATGATTCATAATATAATCAATAGAGGAGGGAAAGCATACATGTTTTCATAACATAGCATAGGTATACATATACCTAGCCAAGGCCTTAAGCCATTCCTCATTCACCACTAAAACGCACCACACATGTACCCCTAGTGAATTCGCTCGTCTTTACATAATAAAAGGGGTTTTGGGCAACAATGAGCCCATGATAAATTTCAGCACTAAGGCATGAGGAAATCTCATTTTTAGTCTTAAAAATAGTGGGACATGTCACAAATATCACCTATTAGTCCCAATTTGGCCACCATAAAAAGTTGGGTTCAAAACCCCCTTAAACTTGAATTTTTCAACGTAATAGGTTCGGTATTTTTTGCCTAATGAGAGTTAGAAAACTCCAATTAATGTGAGACCAATTCTCACACCTCCGTAACACAATTATATACAACTTTCATGAAGAACTCGGAGGCTAAAAATGTCATTAAGGTGCCCAAACGGGCCAAAAACAGCAAAGAAAACAGACCAGTTGGAAAAACAGCACAACAGTGGCCATAACAGGGCTCTGAATCGATTCAAGCTCGTGTGAATCGATTCAAGCGTCCCAAAATCTCAAAATTTGACAAACAGAGGGCCTTGAATCGATTCAAACTCGTATGAATCGATTCAAACGCCCCTGGAGCCCAAAATAATGAAAACAGCACCTCTTGAATCGATTCAAAGGGTCTTGAATCGATTCAAGACAGCCCTGCTGCTATTTTTATGCAGAAAACATATGATTTTTTCAACTTCCTACCCTCCCAACTTTCTCATATGGACTCCAAATGCTACAAAATTTTAACCACAACAAATATGCATCATTTGTGACGCGTGACCACCGGCGTCACTCAAAAATCCTCAAAATTGAGGGACTTATGCGCATAAATGCATTTAACTTAATTTATAACAGTTTTGGGCAACTCAAGGGTCAATTCTCATTAAAACTTGCCCATTCCAATTCCTACAAGTCATAAACAACACATATGGGCTAATGGGACTATCCCATGCCATCAAAATCACACAAAACTCTATTTGACCCCTTCACTTCCATGGTTATGCATTAAAAATGCACTTTACAAACCACAATATGACCCGAACAATCTATAATTCATTTCAATATGGGTCTTTCATTACAATGCATCAATTCCCATCAAGGGACCACTAACCGTTCATCACCATCTCATATTTATATATATAAAATTTCCAAAATTCGAAAATTTGCCAAGCCAATCATTCATCGCTTCATCAATTCAAACATTTAATACATTCATGGCAAGGCATAGCATGAGTTCACACATAAACATAATTAACAATTTCTCACTCATACAATTGAAATGTAAACTCCTCTCCTACCTCGAGGGAAGAGCCGAAACGATTCCAATGCTCCGAATGCTCCGCCACATTGCCCGGAACACAATCTACATACCACATTCATATAAATCCACCTATCAACAACCATCATGATTCTAAACATTTGTTAGCTTATCATGAAGCCTAATATCAAGTCCTAGACTTGATGAACACCAACTTATGCAATTGTATTAGGCTTCGGGAATTCCTTTCCCCAAAGCTAAAATTTCTAGATTTCAAGGGCTAAACAACCCAACATCAACAACACCATGGCCTATAACAAGACCTAAGGCTTCATCAATTTAAACATCCATTCTCTTAGTCTAATATTAATGGTTCGCAATCATTGACAACATCATAAACATCAACATTTACTAATTCCTCAAGTCAACATACCTATATACATGTATATATCATTATTTGCAACTCATGACTTAGCTCCCCATTTTACCAACATTAATATTCAACTCCTATCCTTCAAATATTCATTCCTATGCATAGCATCATTCCAAGGTGCCAAAATCATCAAAATCACCAAGTTATTTATACCAAGGGATTTTATCAAACTCAACCAACAATACTCTCAATCATTCACCTATTCACATTCAATTCAACCCAATAAGTCACAATCTATGAATTTTTTTTTTCCAAATTCTTAAGGCAATGCTTTCATCAAAACCCAACAACTATTACTAATACTAATTATTCATCATAAATACCCATCACCATCATAAATGCTTATTAATTTTCCACCCATCCAAGTATTGATTTCATGCACTCACAACAACCCACCATTTAATACCATAATAATAACATCCCATCTTAGGGTTTTTCATAATTAATGCTCTCCCAAACACCCTCATGCAATTAATACCTCACAAAAATACCAAAATCCAAAACCTAAGACACAAAGCTCATGAAATGATGAAGAATTTACCTCCACCAAGAGTTAACCATGAGTTTCCAAGGGAGAGGGAGAGAGCACGAAAATAGAGTGGGAGAAAGAGAGTTCCTTGCCTCCTTTGCCATCTCCTCCAAGCTCCATAAAAGAATGAAAATGAAGGGAGAAGGAAGAGACACCATCCATGGCTTAGGGTTTTGAAGAGTAGAAGAAGTGGAGAAGGAGGAGGAATGAAATGTTGAGAGGAAGAGAAGCTGCCGAGAGAAACAAATATGAGAGGAGAAGGAAGGAGTTTTTATTTTTAACTTATTTTCCCTTCATTAAAATTTTATCGTTTTATAACAAACAGGCTCTCAGTTCGGGCTCAACACATTATCTAAAAATTATTCCGAATATAGATTCGGATTCCCAATAATATTCTTAATAGCCCTGACCAATGGCATCTCGATCGGAGATACTTGGTCCGACACCCATTTTCTAATCGGGTATAATTTTATCTCATATAAGCTCAATAAATTATAAATACCCATAATAAATCCCAATTTCATTATTCCCATATTTTCAGGACACAAATCAACTCACATTCAATCATTTATCATTTATTCTCGTCAATTATTCCTTTTATAAAATTCGGGATGTTACAATTCACCCCACCTAAAAAGAATTTCGTCCTCGAAATTCAGCATCGATATAAACACCATAAGGCCATATTTCAGGCCGCAGCTCAACAAGGTTCAACAACATCATAGAATAACATTGGACTTACCAAAGTCCATCAAGCCACAATCATCATCACGTCATCATTCTTAATATAAAATTTTCACATCAAGTATGTCATATATTATCAATTACAACTCACCCAATAGAGCTCACATGTTCATACTCGGTATGACCAGATAGGGTCAGTACATTCACCACAAGCAGCTACAATCCCTGCACCTGCCCGGCCTGTGTGTTGTTGCATCCGACATACAGGAAGGCGTCCCAATCCTGTAGTGGTTACCACAAACACATAAAGTCGGCGCATAAGTGCATGCTGCCACAATGCCTATGGCATGTAAGACCATATCGGGACCAGTACTTTGTATTCCCATTTGCTCATATTGGTCACACATATTCAAACGATACCATTCCTTATAAGACTTGGTTACAATCCTCACCAGTCCACAGCTAGCATATTCATACTTCATTGTCATTCTACAATTAATTTGGCATCCATCATGCCATATCAATCATCAAATCTCAATTATCTTCACCATCGATCGGTGTGCCAACCATAAATTTTCAATCATCACAGGGTAAATACCCCATCCTTGGGTTTCATCCCTCCAAATCCATGCTCAAATAGCTTAAAACTCTTGTCTCACTTACATATTTGTTGGCTATAAATCAATTCAAGCCTTAAAAGATTCACCAAACTCTTATCAAGTAGGCTACTTGATCAATTAATGAGCTTCTACATTAGGTATTTTCCTTACAAACCACAATTAAGGCTCATAAATTATACATATAACTCACATTATATCACATTACTACGTGATTTCTATCTCCAATATAGCACCCTTCCAAAAAAATAGGGGTAATAACATGATCAAGTTTCTATTCATCAATTCACAATCACATATGTCATTCATAGCCAATACCAATCATACCCAAATTTAACATTTTTATTCATCAATCATCAGGAGTTACATTCATCATTCGTATTCCATCACATATTAGCTCTAGCTTCAACAACGCATTTCATAATTAATTTCGTTATGGCTCAAGCATTCATAGGGTTCGATCAATCAATAGACTTAGGAAGTCTAAGGGTTACCTAGCATCCATTGTGGAGTTTTCAAATACCACACAACATCATTAGATATGGCTCACAAAAACAACATAGAGCCTAGACCACCATAGGGTCTATTAAATCAATCCTCTACAATAATCGATCATACAAGATTGTATTAAGTTATTTGGGGTTACCACACCTAGTGGGTCAAAATCAATTCAATTATTCACTCGGTTGTCACACACTAAAAATCGAGACACAACCCCAATCTAACATGTATTCGATTTCGCATTTGATTATTTATCACACATTCAAATTCCCAATCTAGGGGATACAACAGATCACTTGTATCATTTTGTATATAAAGCTCTTGCGCCAAAGGATATAAAATCCATCCTTCACAAATGACACAACCAATCATTCAAATTCGAAAATACCCACACTAGGGAATTTCTTCAATATTATTCATTCAATCGACTCAAGTATGTGAGTTTCATTTCATTCAATAAACATTCTTTGGCTAAGAGCCACAAGTATGAATCATACAAGAGGCCTACTCAACAATTTAATTTCATTACTCACTTCAAAACTTTCATAATCCATGGTCTACCACCATGTCAATTCATTTCTCAATATTTTCTATCCATGATCAACACATGGCATAAAATCCTCATCATATCAATTCATATCTCATATTTTATATTCATCAACTCTAATATTTCATTTCCATGATCACATTCAATCATGGATTCATCATCAATTCAATTTGCATTTCATATATCAACATCAATGCACAATAACAGTATATTCGTCATTTGAAGGTAATAGGGTAAGGAACTTGGCCGGACTTACTCAATAAATACGTTCATCACATGTTAAGGAAGTTCATTCACTAATATTCAATCCCATAATTCATTCATGATTATTAATGAGCAACTAGGCTCTACAGTCCAACATATAACCCCAATGATAAAGGGTATACTCCCATAGACATTAATCATATCTTCTGAATCCATAATCTCATAAAGAGTCCATAATAAACATCAATACCAACTTAATATTAATGATACACAATAATCCTCAATATACAAATATGCGCTTAAGATCAATTCATAATTCTTAGACAATTAGTCATTCATAAATCCGTATAGGGCAATCAACACCTCAACATATCATCATCCTCTAGATAATTGTCATTCTTACTCTACACCAAAACAATCATATTCCCTTAATCACCCAAAGGTCTCAATATTGAGCTATCATGCTCCAATTATCCTTGATACCAATTCAATGCAGAGCAGCTAGGCTCTGATAATAACCAACAACTCTAATTTCAGAGTAAAATATGCTCTAATACCACCTTTGTAACACCCCGATTTTCCAGACTCGAATCCCAATGTGATCAATATAATTAATAAAATTATGAATAAATTTTTCACATTTGAAAACATTCCAATACACCATCATGACCACATGGAGACCCAAGTCACAGAAAACCAAAGAGTGAGATTATATAACTTAAAACTGGATCGAAAAGTAAATTGGCCCATAGTGGTATACGAAAATAATGAAGTTTACAGCGGAAGAATATGTATACCGGGCACACGCCTAGTCCCATATATGACGATATGAGAAAAGGCTAGGCTAGCATGCAATGACATATCATGAGCCTATTAGGTAATCATCAATCTGAGTACGCAAAGCCTAAGGTATAACTATATGTATATACATGTACAGATTTAATAAAACATCTATATCATTATGGATAAATTATACATTTCATGATTCTAATAAATAATAGTTCATAAATGATGCCGGCCAAGGCATTTCCTCTACCACTATTTACCTTCACAGAAACTTGATCTTTAACTTCAAAATCATCCCATGGCAACCTGCATCACATTGCTAAAAAGGAGACCACATGGGAGAGTGAGTTATACATTTAAAATGACGAATAACATATATTATGATTATGTGTAAATGCATACAAACTTCATGTGTGCTTTGCTATTAAATCATCAAAATTATAATTCATTAACTACTCTTTATAATAATAGGCATATAAGCCTCATGAATCACAACTCATATCATACATAGGTATATTACATACACAATCACATATCCAAATCATTTTGCCACTTATCAACAAGGACATTCAAAATCCTTAGCATCTTCAATTTGTTTAAGTTTTACTTATGCACCTCCTCGCAAAGGTTTTTTACCATTCGTGGTCATCCATTCTCAAATATACAATAAATCTAATTTCATATCCGTGGGTGATCGCAACCACCATAATATTTATTCCCAATAATTCTAATAATAATATCATCACTCAGGGATTCACCCTTCGTAGTACCCCGCAAGGTGAATTATTTATCACTCATACTATTATCATCACTTTGGGTCATACCCGTCGTGGCACCCCGCAAGGTGAATTATTTCCATATATATACATCAATGTCATCATCACTCAGGCCTACGCCCTTCGTGGCACCCCGCAAGGTGATTCTCTTCATAATAATTATCATATTACCATCATCACTCGGGAATACACCCCTCGTGGCACCCCGCAAGGTGATTTATTCAACAACAGTATGATCAACATCATCTTCACTCCGGAAATTACCCATCGTGGCACCTCGCAAGGTGATATATTCAACATTATTCAATAACAATAGGACAACGTCCTCTTCACTCAGAGATATACCCTTTGTGGCACCTCACAAGGTGTTATATTCATCAATCATATTATTATCCTCACTCCGGGACTTATTCCCTTCGTGGCACCTCACAAGGTGTTATAATCATCAATCATATTATTATCATCACTCCGGGTCATACCCGTCGTGGCACCCCGCAAGGTGATATACTTATCAATTAAACCATCATCATCACTCTGGGTCGTACCCATCGTGGCACCTCGCAAGGTGATTCATTTCACAATAATTTTCACAATACCATCATCACTCAGGGATACACCCCTGGTGGCACCCCGCAAGGTGATATATTTCACAATAATTATCACAAGGATTTCTCACCCTCTCAATTAGGGTATATATCTTAATTTGGCTTCTTAATAATTATTCATAATCAATTACAAAGCCCCTCAAGGCACATCGTTCATATAAATGGGCATCTCAATGGCCACAACATCAATCATAACAACCCACACATGGATTTCAACAATATAATTCAACATGCCTTCAGCAATCATCATTGCGTCTCATGCATTCAAGTCAATACTTGGATTAATCATATTGGCACCAGACTCATCCAAAATAGCAAACACTACATATTCAAGGGTATGTTCAACAACAACGTCCCTTTTCATTTAACATCATTTATCATTATGAAATATATGTGGCATCATCCATTTTTAATCACCATTGATACTTTTTCAAAATTCATTGAGTTATAATAACTCATTGCCATTCAATTGTCCCCTCATTAGTTTCATCGTCTATTATAGTGTGTTATACAATCACATCATCACTTTTCATCATGATTCATAATATAATCAATAGAGGAGGGAAAGCATACATGTTTTCATAACATAGCATAGGTATACATATACCTAGCCAAGGCCTTAAGCCATTCCTCATTCACCACTAAAACGCACCACACATGTACCCCTAGTGAATTCGCTCGTCTTTACATAATAAAAGGGGTTTTGGGCAACAATGAGCCCATGATAAATTTCAGCACTAAGGCATGAGGAAATCTCATTTTTAGTCTTAAAAATAGTGGGACATGTCACAAATATCACCTATTAGTCCCAATTTGGCCACCATAAAAAGTTGGGTTCAAAACCCCCTTAAACTTGAATTTTTCAACGTAATAGGTTCGGTATTTTTCGCCTAACGAGAGTTAGAAAACTCCAATTAATGTGAGACCAATTCTCACACCTCCGTAACACAATTATATACAACTTTCATGAAGAACTCGGAGGCTAAAAATGTCATTAAGGTGCCCAAACAGGCCAAAAACAGCAAAGAAAACAGACCAGTTGGAAAAACAGCACAACAGTGGCCATAACAGGGCTCTGAATCGATTCAAGCTCGTGTGAATCGATTCAAGCGTCCCAAAATCTCAAAATTTGACAAACAGAGGGCCTTGAATCGATTCAAACTCGTATGAATCGATTCAAACGCCCCTGGAGCCCAAAATAATGAAAACAGCACCTCTTGAATCGATTCAAAGGGTCTTGAATCGATTCAAGACAGCCCTGCTGCTATTTTTATGCAGAAAACATATGATTTTTTCAACTTCCTACCCTCCCAACTTTCTCATATGGACTCCAAATGCTACAAAATTTTAACCACAACAAATATGCATCATTTGTGACGTGTGACCACCGGCGTCACTCAAAAATCCTCAAAATTGAGGGACTTATGCGCATAAATGCATTTAACTTAATTTATAACAGTTTTGGGCAACTCAAGGGTCAATTCTCATTAAAACTTGCCCATTCCAATTCCTACAAGTCATAAACAACACATATGGGCTAATGGGACTATCCCATGCCATCAAAATCACACAAAACTCTATTTGACCCCTTCACTTCCATGGTTATGCATTAAAAATGCACTTTACAAACCACAATATGACCCGAACAATCTATAATTCATTTCAATATGGGTCTTTCATTACAATGCATCAATTCCCATCAAGGGACCACTAACCGTTCATCACCATCTCATATTTATATATATAAAATTTCCAAAATTCGAAAATTTGCCAAGCCAATCATTCATCGCTTCATCAATTCAAACATTTAATACATTCATGGCAAGGCATAGCATGAGTTCACACATAAACATAATTAACAATTTCTCACTCATACAATTGAAATGTAAACTCCTCTCCTACCTCGAGGGAAGAGCCGAAACGATTCCAATGCTCCGAATGCTCCGCCACATTGCCCGGAACACAATCTACATACCACATTCATATAAATCCACCTATCAACAACCATCATGATTCTAAACATTTGTTAGCTTATCATGAAGCCTAATATCAAGTCCTAGACTTGATGAACACCAACTTATGCAATTGTATTAGGCTTCGGGAATTCCTTTCCCCAAAGCTAAAATTTCTAGATTTCAAGGGCTAAACAACCCAACATCAACAACACCATGGCCTATAACAAGACCTAAGGCTTCATCAATTTAAACATCCATTCTCTTAGTCTAATATTAATGGTTCGCAATCATTGACAACATCATAAACATCAACATTTACTAATTCCTCAAGTCAACATACCTATATACATGTATATATCATTATTTACAACTCATGACTTAGCTCCCCATTTTACCAACATTAATATTCAACTCCTATCCTTCAAATATTCATTCCTATGCATAGCATCATTCCAAGGTGCCAAAATCATCAAAATCACCAAGTTATTTATACCAAGGGATTTTATCAAACTCAACCAACAATACTCTCAATCATTCACCTATTCACATTCAATTCAACCCAATAAGTCACAATCTATGAATTTTTTTTTTCCAAATTCTTAAGGCAATGCTTTCATCAAAACCCAACAACTATTACTAATACTAATTATTCATCATAAATACCCATCACCATCATAAATGCTTATTAATTTTCCACCCATCCAAGTATTGATTTCATGCACTCACAACAACCCACCATTTAATACCATAATAATAACATCCCACCTTAGGGTTTTTCATAATTAATGCTCTCCCAAACACCCTCATGCAATTAATACCTCACAAAAATACCAAAATCCAAAACCTAAGACACAAAGCTCATGAAATGATGAAGAATTTACCTCCACCAAGAGTTAACCATGAGTTTCCAAGGGAGAGGGAGAGAGCACGAAAATAGAGTGGGAGAAAGAGAGTTCCTTGCCTCCTTTGCCATCTCCTCCAAGCTCCATAAAAGAATGAAAATGAAGGGAGAAGGAAGAGACACCATCCATGGCTTAGGGTTTTGAAGAGTAGAAGAAGTGGAGAAGGAGGAGGAATGAAATGTTGAGAGGAAGAGAAGCTGCCGAGAGAAACAAATATGAGAGGAGAAGGAAGGAGTTTTTATTTTTAACTTATTTTCCCTTCATTAAAATTTTATCGTTTTATAACAAACAGGCTCTCAGTTCGGGCTCAACACATTATCTAAAAATTATTCCGAATATAGATTCGGATTCCCAATAATATTCTTAATAGCCCTGACCAATGGCATCTCGATCGGAGATACTTGGTCCGACACCCATTTTCTAATCGGGTATAATTTTATCTCATATAAGCTCAATAAATTATAAATACCCATAATAAATCCCAATTTCATTATTCCCATATTTTCAGGACACAAATCAACTCACATTCAATCATTTATCATTTATTCTCATCAATTATTCCTTTTATAAAATTCGGGATGTTACAGTATGTTAAACCAAACCCTAGGTGGGAGCATTGGGAATTGATATTGATGTTGATAATGATTGGAATCTAATGTTGTTTGCCTATGGATGTATATAAATAATTAAAATTGATGATTGTGGATTGTTGGTGAAAATCCTAGGCTTAAATGCTTGGAAATGAAACCCTTAATTTATGGTTTTGTGTTATATGAGATTGAGAGGTTAAATAGGTTATTATGATTAAATGAAATGGTTGTTGGGTGATTTTAGAGGAAAACCCTAAGTGTGGAAATTGTGGCTTTTGGAATGAGTTTTTGGGAAGGATGAGATTGATTATTCGTTGATGATGATGAATTTTGAACTAAGATAATGATGTTGTGCTTGTGATGGTGATTATTAGTAGGATGAATGAAATAAACATAGTGGATGGATGAGTTATTAGGCCATGATAAATAATATATAAAATTGTTGATTGGTAATGGTTTGAAGGGAGCTAAGAGACTCATGATGAATGTGAATGGCAAATGGATAGTTTAAGTAACGATGAAATAGATGTTGTTGTTGTTTGGTATGGTTAGCCCTTTTAGATTTAGAGAATCTTGGTTTTAGGAGAGGAATTCCTGAAACCTTAGAAAGTTGTGAAACCATGTTTATAACAAGTTTAGAATATATTGTTGTACCTTGAAAGGAAAATTAATTGAGATATATGTATGTAATATGTAGATTGTAATTCGGATAATGTGGCGAAACGAATAGAGCATTCGGATTTCAGTTCTTCCTTCGAGGTAGGAGAGGAGTTTATATTCCAAATGCATGAGTAGAATAATTAGTGATTTATGTATATCATGATACTCATTCTTACCTTGCCATGTTTATAGTGAAATATTATGAATGGCAAATTATTAGCTATTGCTAATAATATATGTGTATATAAGTTGATGAATAACCCATGAGGGGTTGAAATATGTATATGTTAATAAACCATGTTGAGGGGATGAAGTATATGTTTTGTGAATTGAGAATCTTTATGAATGTTTGGCATTGAATGTGATAGCCATTGTGATTGTATCGGTGATAAGTTTGAGGTTTATGCATAATTGAGGAACTCATAGAGCCAAATAGAGTTTTATGTGGTGTTGATGGCATGCGGTAGTTCCAATAACCCATATTGGTAGTTTATGACTTGTAGAAATTAGAACGGGCCAATTCCAATAAGAATAGGCCCTTGAGTTACACAAAAGTTCCTCAAAATGGGTAAAACACATTTATGCACATAAGTCCCTCATTTTTGGGAATTTTTGTGTACAGCCGGTGGCCACATGTCACAAAAAAAATATATAAGTTGGTGTTAAAATTTGGTGGGCATTGGAATTCGTATGAAAAAGTTAGAGTGATTAGAAGTTGGAATTTGGGTAATTTTCTATATAAAATGCAGTAGGGGTCTGATTTGTCAAGCTTGAATCAATTCATGAAAGGCTTCAAATAAATTCAAAGCTTTTTGAAATTACTGTTCAATTGGGTAGGAATGTGTGAATCGATTCACACCAGGGGATGAATCGATTCATACTCCTCTGTTTCACTGTTTTTGAGCATTTGGATGCATGAATCGATTCATGGGGTATGGGAATCGATTCCCACCCCTATGTAAGTCAATTTTAGGACTTTTGGACGTATGAATCGATTCACCACATATGGGAATTGATTTGGTGAATCGATTCATGGCCCTGTTATGGCCACTGTTACGTTGTTTTTCCAACAGCTATGATTCCTTTGCTATTTTTGGCCCGTTTGGGCATCTTAATGACATTTTTGGCCTCCGACTCCTTCATGAAAGTTGTAGATAATTATGTTATGAGGTTTTAAAATTGGCTTCACTTCAATTTGAGTTTCTAACTCTCATAAGGCCTAAAATACCAAACCTACTGTAGTGTAGAACTCACATTTAAGAGGGTTTTGAACCCAACTTTTTATGATTTTTGATTTGGGACTAATAGGTGACATTGGTGACATGTATAACACCCTATTTTTAATAAATAAATAAACCCAAAAAGAGGGAAAATTTTTCCCAAATAAACCAAGAAGGATCGGCACAAAAGAAATAAGAGAGAGGAAGACAAGAGGACCGAAAACCGACCCAAGAAGGTAGACAGCGGGAGGAGGACGCACGGGCGGATCCCACAAATAAAGCCCACTCGCCCAAGCAAGGCCCAACACGCTTGAGCGAGGCAGTCCAACTCGCTCGGGCGGAGCACCATACGCTTAAGCGAACTACCCAGAAGCCTTCCAAGTCCACACACTCGCTGGAGCGAATCCTTCATTCGCTGAGCGAGGAGCTACACTCGGCTATCCAGACACTCGGGACCCAGAGTTATCATACAACTCATTCACTCGGAGAATGGTAGCTACTCCACCCGGCATTCACAACTTATTCGCTCAGGGAAAATCATTAAGTCAGTCCCCACTCGGTTTTCTTCTAATCTTAACCACCCAGAAATATTCAGTTATTCTACACTCGGGAAAATCCTAACGGTTATCACTCGGTAAGTATCTAGATCAATCCTCACTCGGTGTCCCGTGCTCTCATTCACTCGGTAATACTTAAACTCTTCTGCACTCAGAATAAATCACGGTCTCGCTTCCCACATCAACTCTTAACCCCATTTATACCCATAACTATACCAACTTCACGCACTCCAAGTATGCATACATCTATTACTCGGATCATTCACGCAATATAGAACAACACATAGTATGATAGATATAGAGAGGGATATAAATAATTACAGGCACAAAATCACGTCTTCTACCCGAGAGGGTTCAAGTTCTAGTATAAAGAGACTACGACTGAAATACGAGCCGGCCAAGGCTTAACAAGACATATACACAGCATATACATAAACACATAATTTCCACAGTGCACCAGCACTTTGCTCGGCATTCAGATCCTCTTCCATTCATCATTCTGAGAGACATTCACTGAAAAATTACCACAGTAGGGGGGTGAGTATCTTAGATATTAAATGATAGATACTGACTCGGATTATCCTCAATCATGCAGCAATATAAATGAACACGGCTATCATTAAACATACACATAACATTTCAATAACATTAACAATCATACATAGAACAGATTTTAATCGGCATAGTCAGTATATGCATACAGAATAATTCACTCGGTTCCGCATTCATGTGTAATCGATTTTTGACGTTGCAACGTAGGCTCCCAGCCTTTTTATACATAGCTCTCAGCTATCAATTCAGCTCCTAGCTGCTTGGCCGTTTTACAGGTACCTAACCGTTTGCCCACAAGGTGACACCAACGCTCTCAGCGCCAAAGGAGGTGTTCACGGGCAGCCCGAGTCCCACTCAAAGGCTACCTTGAGTCCCACTTAAAGGATTTCAGAGCGTCCCACGCTTTTAAATAACCGATGGTAGTGTCCCGCACTACGTGCTCCCAGCACAAACGCATCCCATGCGCCACACGCGGATTCCTCACACAACACAGAATTCATATACACAACCTTTCACTCAACAATACATGCATCACATGCAATCGGTAATAAGCATTCTCAGAACTCAACATGTTAATCCAACACACATGCTTCTCATGCAATCAGCATCATAGCTCAAATAGATGAATACAGCAACACATGCGTTCCATACAATCGGTGTTAAGCAGTATCAGGATTCGATAAATTAATCCAACAACATAAGCATCTCATGCAATCGGTATTCAGCAGTATCAGGACTCAGACAGCACATGCATTGGTGTGATATATTATCAGATTCACTACGTCAACATCTGATCACATGCAGTCAGCATTTTATATTCATAACGACTTACATGCCACATAAACCACACGGTAATCATCATCAACAATTCAGCACACCATTTCCATGCAATCATTCGACATTCTCAAGGCTATCAGCATGTATTTCAGGGACGGGACTAAACATGCAACACTCAATTCTCACTCATCATGCACCCGGGTATTACACACTACTCATGCAAGTACATCACACAACATAGAATACAGAACAACAGTCATCAGCACCCGGGACCCGTCCATAACCCATGCATTTAAGATATAAGGTACTCCCCCTACCAACTACGAAACTCTGAGAGACTCTTCAGCTTGGATGTTGGTCCTCTGCCTCGCTGCTTCGCTCGATACCTCCACTCGTTCAGCCTTCTCTTGAACGCTGTTGTCTTCTGCGATTGGCTCAAGAACAGGGCGGTCTCGCTTCGACGATCGTCCTTTACTAGCAGGAGGGAGCTCTGACTCCCCTACAGCACCGTTGTCGTGGCTTCCAGAAGTAGAAAATGGAGACAGAGAATAGAGAAGAAGAAGAAGGACGAGGAAGAAAAGAAGAAGGAAGAAGAAGAGAGAAGTCGCAGAGGGAAATCTGAAGGAATGAAAGGCAAGAGACCCAACGACCAATTATATATGCATGCACGAAGGAATGGAAAGGTGGGGTGGGAAAACCTGAAGCAGCAGTCTGCTCACGTCACCCAGTCACCATCAGCAACAATCAATAATTAATCACACTTAATCAGCCCTCATTTGATTAATTAAGTTAATGGTAATTAATAAATAATTTTCCACTTCTGAAATTATTATTTTAATGGCTTTATTTCACTCGGTAATTAATTTTTAAATCGGGATGTTACAGTTCTCCCCCTCTTAAAAGAATTTCATCCCCGAAATTCAATCGGTAACTCACCTTGGTTAAACAACTCGGGGTACTGTTGCCTCATGGTATCCTCGCGTTCCCAGGTATAAGAGGTATACCCGTCCTGCTGCCATTCTACTTCAACCAGTTACACATCCTTGCTCCTCAAACGTTTTACCGATCGGTCCACTATTCTAGTCGGTCTAGTCATAGTGGTCAGGTCCTCTTTAATCTCCACTTCATCATCCGGCATCTTGTGAGTGGAATCGTGTAGGTACTTCCTTAGTTGAGACATGTGAAATACGTTATGCAATCGGGATAAGTGAGTCGGTAATGCTATTCGGTACGCTACGGGACCGATCTACTCTAATATTTCATAAGGTCCAATATACCGAGGGTTCAACTTCCCACTTTTTAAGGCTCGCCCGACTCCTTTACTTGGTGAAGTCTTCAGAAACACCCAGTCTCCGACTGAAAACTCTAGTGGTTTGGCTTGTTTATCGTGGTAGCTCTTCTGCCTATCCTGAGATGCCTTCATCTTTTCCCTTATCGCTCGGATCTGTTCTGAGGTTTGCTTCACAATTTTTGGTCCCAATAGCAGACTCTCACCCGTTTCCGACCAACAAAGTGGGGTTCGGTATCTCCGACCATATAGTGCTTCATAGGGTGCCATGCCAATACTGTTGTAGTGGCTGTTGTTGTACGTAAATTCGATCAGGTAAAGGTACTGCTCCCAATCTCCACCGTGTTCCAACACACACACCCTCAATAAGTCCTCCAAACTTTGTATCATTCGCTCGAATTGTCCATCCGATTGGGGGTGGTAGGCGGAACTTAGCCAAAGCTTCGTACCCAATTCCTGGTGCAGGCTGGCCCAAAACCGAGACGTGAATCTAGGGTCCCTATCCGATACAATAGAAGTCGGTACTCTATGCAGTCGGATGATTTTGTGAATGTAAATCTGGGCTAACTTATGCAACAGGTATCTTATATTCACGGGTAAGAAGTATGCGCTTTTCGTCAGTCGGTCAACAATGACCCAAATCGCATCATGGCCCACTCGGTTTTTTGGCAACCCCATGACAAAGTCCATGGCAATTGAGTCCCATTTCCATACGGGAATCTCTAAGGGTTGCAATGCACCATACGGCTTTTGGTGCTCGACTTTCGATTTTTGACAGGTAATACACCGAGCCACGTATTCTGCCACATTCCTCTTTAATCCGGGCCACTAGAATTGTGTTCTTAGATCGTGGTACATCTTCACGGTACCCGGGTGGATACTTAGCAGGCTTTTGTGAGCTTCATCCAGCACCATTCTTCTTAATTCTCCTCCACCCGGCACGTATATTCTGTTTCTCACTCGGAAGATTCCATCCGATCCCTCGGTCAAGGACAAGTCCTTTCCTTTGGCCTGAGCCTCCTTCATCTCAGCCAAGTAGGAATCTGACTGCTGTTGTTCGTACACGGATCTTAGAAATTCATTGGTAATCCTCAACGTACCGATTGTTATTTTCCGAGACGAGGGGATGTCAACATGCAAGTTCATGTCTCGGAACTGTTCCAACAACTCCACCTCCTTCACCATCGTTGTTGCAGTCTCGAGTGTAATGACTTCCTCCACACTTAAAACATTTTCCGTTTCCCATAACTGGTCGTCTTTCTAGTTGGCTCCGACTCCCAAATCTGGAAAAGGGTCTGTTCCTACCAGCATTGTTCGGCCTCTTGAAGCGGGATTGCTGGGGCTTCAAGTAATGGTCTGCTTTATTACTCTGGCCCGAGTGGGCCTTGTCATCCTCTTTAAAAATTCTACACTTATTCACCAATATAGGAAAACTCCTAATTTCTTGGTATCTGCAGGCTCTTTTAATGTCTGATCTCAATCCGTTCTCAAATTTAAGGCATTTGGAATTCTCCGTTCCAGGTTGTTGGAAGGGCGGGTAGAATAGGCACAATTCTTCAAATCTAGCTGCGTACTCTTCCACAGACATGGAGCCCTGTTTTAATTCCATGAATTCCAGTTCCTTCCGACTCCTGATTATGTCGGGGAAATATTTCTCTGAGAAGCATGTCTTGAAATTTTCCCAGGTCAGTTGGGTATCAGCATCAGTCAGTCAGTTTCTGGCGATTTTCCACCAGTTCTCTGCTTTGTCCCGCAGCATGTACACTGCGCACTCCAACTTCTGGGCCTCGGTACAGTGAAGACCCCCAAAAATCCTCTCTAACTCTTGAGTCCATTTATAAGCTGCCTCGGGGTTACGTCCTCCTTGAAACTTACTCAACTTCCTATTCAGGAAGCGGTCCAACACTTGGCCATCTTCAGCTCGAGGCTGGCCCTGCCTCTCAAACACGTCAGCAAAATGTTGGAATGTCGTGGCTATGGCCTCCATGCTTTGACGATTCGCCATGACTTATTCGGAAATTCACACCCCTTCAAGGATATGTTTACAAGGTTATTCACTACCGATCGGATCTCATCCCAATATTCACTAACTATAGCACATTATACCATTTATATATATACGTCATGCAATCAATCGGACCAGGAGAGGAGTTACCTCCTATCCTCAAATCAATATCTCAACATCAGTCATGTTCAATCAGCATATCACAATAATGATAACCACTCGGTCATAATACATACAACCGCTTACACTAGGTAAGCACACCTTGGCCTTGGACCTTCTGATCTGCTCTGATACCAAAATATAACACCCTATTTTTAATAAATAAATAAACCCAAAAACAGGGAAAATTTTTCCTAAATAAACCAAGAAGGATCGGCACAAAAGAAATAAGAGAGAGGAAGACAAGAGGACCAAAAACCGACCCAAGAAGGTAGACAGCGGGAGGAGGACGCACGGGCGGATCCCACAAACAAAGCCCACTCGCCCAAGCGAGGCCCAACACGCTTGAGCGAGGCAGTCCAACTCGCTCGGGCGGAGCACCATACGCTTAAGCGAACTACCCAGAAGCCTTCCAAGTCCACACACTCGCTGGAGCGAATCCTTCATTCGCTGAGCGAGGAGCTACACTCGGCTATCCAGACACTCAGGACCCAGAGTTATCATACAAATCATTCACTCGGAGAATGGTAGCTACTCCACCCGGTATTCATAACTTATTCGCTCGGGGAAAATCATTAAGTCAGTCCCCACTCGGTTTTCTTCTAATCTTAACCACCCGGAAATATTCAGTTATTCTACAATTGGGAAAATCCTAACGGTTATCACTCGGTAAGTATCTAGATCAATCCTCACTCGGTGTCCCGTGCTCTCATTCACTCGGTAATACTTAAACTCTTCTGCACTCAGAATAAATCATGGTCTCGCTTCCCACATCAACTCTTAACCCCATTTATACCCATAACTATACCAACCTCACGCACTCCAAGTATGCATACATCTATTACTCGGATCATTCACGCAATATAGAATAACACACAGTATGATAGATATAGAGAGGGATATAAATAATTACAGGCACAAACTCACGTCTTCTACCTGAGAGGGTTCAAGTTCTAGTATAAAGAGACTACGACTGAAATACGAGCCGGCCAAGGCTTAACAAGACATATACACAGCATATACATAAACACATAATTTCCACAGTGCACCAGCACTTCACTCGGCATTCAGCTCCTCTTCCATTCATCATTCCGAGAGACATTCACTGAAAAATTGCCACAGTAGGGGGGTGAGTATCTTAGATATTAAATGATAGATACTGACTCGGATTATCCTCAATCATGCAGCAATATAAATGAACACGGCTATCATTAAACATACACATAACATTTCAATAACATTAACAATCATACATAGAACAGATTTTAATCGGCATAGTCAGTATATGCATACAGAATAATTCACTCGGTTCCACATTCGTGTGTAATCGATTTTTGACGTTGCAACGTAGGCTCCCAGCCTTTTTATACATAGCTCTCAGCTATCAATTCAGCTCCTAGCTGCTTGGCCGTTTTACAGGTACCTAACCGTTTGCCCACAAGGTGACACCAACGCTCTCAGCGCCAAAGGAGGTGTTCACGGGCAGCCCGAGTCCCACTCAAAGGCTACCTTGAGTCCCACTTAAAGGATTTCAGAGCGTCCCACGCTTTTAAATAACCGATGGTAGTGTCCCGCACTACGTGCTCCCAGCACAAACGCATCCCATGCGCCACACGCGGATTCCTCACACAACACAGAATTCATATACACAACCTTTCACTCAACAATACATGCATCACATGCAATCATTAATAAGCATTCTCAGAACTCAACATGTTAATCCAACACACATGCTTCTCATGCAATTAGCATCATAGCTCAAATAGATGAATACAGCAACACATGCGTTCCATGCAATCGGTGTTAAGCAGTATCAGGATTCGATAAATTAATCCAACAACACAAGCATCTCATGCAATCGGTATTCAGCAGTATCAGGACTCAGACAGCACATGCATCGATGTGATATATTATCAGATTCACTACGTCAACATTTGATCACATACAGTCAGCATGTTATATTCATAACGACTTACATGCCACATAAACCACACGGTAATCATCATCAACAATTCAGCACACCCTTTCCATGCAATCATTCGACATTCTCAAGGCTATCAGCATGCATTTCAAGGACGAGACTAAACATGCAACACTCAACTCTCACTTATCATGCACCCGGGTATTACACACTATTCATGCAAGTATATCACACAACACAGAATACAGAACAGTAGTCATCAGCACCTGGGACCCGTCCATAACCCATGCATTTAAGATATAAGGTATTCCCCCTACCAACTACGAAACTCCGAGAGACTCTTCAGCTTGGATGTTGGTCCTCTGCCTTGCTGCTTCGCTTGATACCTCCACTCGTTCAGCCTCCTCTTGAACGCTGTTGTCTTCCGCGATTGGCTTAGGAACAGGGTGGTCTCGCTTCGACGATCGTCCTTTACTAGCAAGAGGGAGCTCTGACACCCCTACAGCATCGTCGTCGTGGCTTCCAGAAGTAGAAAATGGAGACAGAGAATAGAGAAGAAGAAGAAGAAGGACGAGGAAGAAAAGAAGAAGGAAAAAGAAGAGAGAAGTCGCAGAGGGAAATCTGAAGGAATGAAAGGCAAGAGACCCAATGACCAATTATATATGCATGCACGAAGGAATGGAAAGGTAGGGTGGGAAAACGTGAAGCAGCAGTCTGCTCACATCACCCAGTCACCATCAGCAACAATCAATAATTAATCATACTTAATTAGCCCTCATTTGATTAATTAAGTTAATGGTAATTAATAAATAATTTTCCACTTCTAAAATTATTATTTTAATGGCTTTATTTCACTCGGTAATTAATTTTTAAATCGGGATGTTACAACATGTCCCACTATTTTTAAGACTAAAAGTAAGCTTTTCTCATATCTTAATGTTGAAATTTATCATGGGCTCATTATTGTCCAAAACCCCTTTTAGTATATAAAAATGAGCGAATTCACTAGGGGTATATGTGTGGTTTGTCTTAGTGGTGATTGGGGAATGGCTTAAGGCCATGGCAAGGTATGTGTATGCCTATACTATATCATGAATACATGTATGCCTTACCACTATAAATATATTATGAATCATAATAAAAAGTAATTGATGTGGTTATATGACACACCTTGTGTGATCATGAAATTAAAGAGAGGACAATTGAATGGCAATAAGTGTATAAATCAATGGATTTAAAATAGTGTCGATGATGATTAAAAGTTAAAGATACTATATATATTGAATGATAAATGATGTTGTTGAATGAAAAGGGATGTTGTTGTTGAACATGCCTTTGAATAAGCAGTGTTTGCTATTTTTGATAAGTGTGGTGCTAATATGATTAATATAACTATTGACTTGTATGTATGAGATGCAATGATGATTGTTGAATTTATGTTTTGAAATATCTTGTTGGTTTCCATGCGTGGATAAATGCTATGATAATTGATATGCTATGATTGCCATGTGTGGATTTATGAAAATGTGAATGTTGTGCCTTGAGGGGCCTTATGATTGATTGTATGCCAATGATAATAAAACCAAATATATAATATACCCCTAATTGAGAGGGTGAGCTATCCTTGTGAGGTTGATTGGCATATGCATTATTGTATTTTGCATTTATGGCATGGCATAACATTGAATATGTGGTTGCGATCACAATGATAAAAGATCCTGTGGGATTCTATGAAGGGAGTACCCCTTGCGAGGCGGGAAACCAACGTGATGATGATATGATATCGAGCCGGTGGTTGCGATAACCTGGTTATTGAAATAAAAAAGGGCTTGTGAGTTCCTATGATGCCTGTGGTTGCGATCATGAGGCGGGAGTACCCCTTGCGAGGCAGGAAACCAATATGAATTATTGAACGTGGTTGCGATCACAAGAAAGCACCTTACGAGGCTGCTAGAGGAAGTACCCCTTGTGAGGCAGGAAACCCATGTGAATGAATGATACGGTGGTTGCGATCACCTGATAAAATGAAATTGGATCTGTGCATATGCATTATTAAACAGTTAACATATGCATTAGCCATAGGTGCATGGCATTTGAGATGGAATGACCATGAGAGATGAAAGACCCCTTGCGAGGAGGGAGTGAATAAAGATTTAATACAATGATGATGATGATTGTGAATGCCCTTGATGATAAATGGTAATGTGATTGTGTATGTGCTTGTGCCTGCTTATGACATGATTTTTGATTTATGAAACACGTATGCCTATTTATAAAAATGTGATTATGAATTAATGATGATTTATTAATTTTTTAGCGAAGCACACATGATGAATGAATGCATGTACACTTAATCACAATATATTATATTCGTTATTTTGAATGTATAAATCACTCTCCCATGTGGTCTCCTTTTAGCATTGTGATGCAGGGTTATCATGGGCCGAGATGAGATTTTGAATTAAAGCTTTTGGCGAAGGTAAATAATGGTAGTGGAAGTGCCTTGGCCGGCATCATTTGTGAATTACAATGTATTAGGTAAATTGTATATAATGATATTGATGACTTAGTGAATTTGGATATGTATAAGATAATAATTTGAATTTGTGAATGGTGAATATAAGTTTAGTATGTAAGTGATGATTTAATGAGTACTAGAGGAATTGAAAGTTTGAATATTGTATATTGATGATGGTGGTGTTTGTATTAATGCCAATAGGTGAATAAATAGGCCAATTATGAGTTATGGGAAGAGGTAATAGTTTGGGCATGACCCAGATGCATATGTATATTTATAGTTATATCTTAGGCAATGCATGTGTATGTTGTAAGTGCATAAATGGGTTATGATCTAATAGGTTTATGTTGGGGGTTTGCATGCTACGCCGAGCCTTTTCTCATATCGTCATATATGGGACTAGGCGTATGCCCGGTATACACATTCTTCTTTCACCGTAAACTCTATTATTTTGTATACTGTTATGGGTAAATTATTTATCGATCCAGTTATATGTTGATGAATCTCACTCTTCGGTTTTCTATGGTTCGGGTCTTGATGTAGTCGAGATGGTGTTTAGAAACTATTTCAAAACATTGGTTGCCCTATAAGGATTTATGAATGATTAATTGAATATTGGGGTATTGCTTACCCATTTTGGGATTCATTGTAAGTTATTGATAATGGGCTATGATTAATGTTTATGGAAATGTGCCCAATTTGTGTCAAGAATGTGTGATGCACTTGTAGATCCTAGTTGTTCATTGATAATCGTGAATGATTCATGAGATTAAATATATATGGATGAATTCCTCCCTATGATTGATATGGTTGTTTGTGTAAGTCCGGCCAAGTTCTTTACCCTATTTCCTTCCATTGACGAATATATTATGATTATGCATTGATGTTTATACATTGAGTATAAAATTAATTTGATGATGGATCCATGTTGAATGTTAATCATGGAAGTGAAATATTGAAATTGATGAATGTGATATATGAAAAATGAATTGACATGGTGATAGACCATGGATGTTGAGACCTTGAAATATGTATTGAGGTTAAATTGTTGGTTAGGTCTCTTGTATGATTCATGCTTGTGGCTTATGGCCAAAGTATGCTTGTTGAATATAAGTACCTCACACACTTGAATTGATTAAATAAATGATAGTGAAAAAGTTCCCTAGTGAGAATGCCTATGAATTGAAATGTTGGGTTGTGCTAAAATTTGAAGGATGGATTCTATGTCCTTTGGCACAAAAACCTTGTATTGTATGATGCAAGTAAATTATTGTGCCTCCCTAGATTGGGGACACGAATAAATGATAAAATTTAAAATTGTGAATGTATATGATTGGGGTTTGACTCGGTTTTATGTTTGTGAACCGAGTGAATGATTGAATTAATTATGACCCACTGAATGTGGTAACCCTAGCTTGACTTGACGTGATCTTAAGATATGAAACTTTGTGGATGATTGATTTCATTGGGCGCTATAGTGGTCTCGGCTCTATGCCATATTATAAACTCAGTTTAATGATGTTTGTATGTTGGGGGTGTATCCTACGATGGGTGCTAGGAAACCCCTTGGACTTTCTAAGTCTGATGAATTGTTAAACCTCATCGCTAGTAGATCCATAGTAAGATTTATTGTGTAATTAATTATTGAGGTTAGGCCGGCATGAGATGGAATACGAATGATGAATGTAACCCCTGATGATTGATGAATGATAATGTTGAATTCAGGGTATGAATGGTACTGGCTATGGTGTACATGATTTTATAGTATGACCTTAGGCTAAATTGTATGCCCTTGGAATTGTGATCGTGAGAATAGCTATGGATTATGATATGACATAAGGATGACATGCGTGATTGTGGGTCGGTAAATAAACATTTAATCATGTCATTACCTCCCCTTTAATTTGAAGAGATGACATGTTGATGATAGAAACCACATAATGATGTAACAAGATATGAGATGTACATCCAATTTATGAACTTTGATTGTGATCTGTGAGGAGAACCTCTAATATGAGAGCTTGTCATATGATTGGGGACCCTATTTTGACCTCGGAGTTGCGTACTTCCTGCGAGTTTAGTAACTCATTTAGGCTTGAATCGATTTATAGCCAACGATGTGTGAATGAGACAAAGTATTAATAGGCGATTTGACCATGACCTCAGGATGGATAAAGCCCGATGATTAGGTATTTACCCTACTATGATTAGGGATCTATGGTTGATACACCCATTTATAGCGATGTTAATTAATATTTGATGATTGGTATGGTGTGAATTATGCCAGATTATGAATAATGACGATGAGACATGAATATGTTAGTTGAGGACTTATAAGGATTGATGTTATGTCTTATGTGGATTGGCACCGTTTGAATATGTATGATCGATGTGAGCAATGGGAATACGAAGTACTTGTCCTGATAGGAATTTACATGTCATAGGCATTGTGGCAACAGACACTTATGTACCGACCTCATGTGTTTGTGGCAACCACTAAGGGATTGGGACGCCTTCCTGTATGTCGGATGTAGCAACACATAGGCCGGGTAGGTGTAGGGTTGTAACTGCTTATGGTGAATGTACTGAGCCTATCTGGTTGTACTGAGTATGAACATGTAAACTATATTGGATGACTTGTGATCGATGATATATGACTCATTTAGATGAAGGAAAAAGGAATGATAAAGACCATGACCTGTGGACTTTGGGAAGTCTGATACCAATTTTCGTGTTGACTGAACCTTAATTGTGTGCAGCCTGAAGTATGGCCTTATGATATGTGTATTGAGTTTAAATTTCGAGTAGGAAATTTGTTTTTAGGTGGGGTGGATTGTAACATCCCTAATTTTATAAAAATGATTAAATATGAGGAATAAATATTAAATGATTATGAATGAGTTAATGAGTGTCCCAAAAATATGGGAATAATTAAATTGGGAGTTATTATGGAGATTTATAATTTATTGAGATTTAAGGAGTTAAAATTTTACCCGGTGAAGATATGGGTGTCGGACCAAGTATCTCCGATTGAGATGCCGCTGGTCAGGGCTGTTAAGAATATTGTGGGGATTCCAAATACATATTCGTAATAATTTTTGGATATAGTATTGAGCCCGAGTTAAGATCCCTTTTTATTATAAAACAGTGAAGTTTTAACGAAGGGATTAAAAACTTAAAAGAAAAACTTATTCTTTTCTCTCTTTCATCACTATTTTCGTTGGAACCTTTCCCTCTCCCACTCACTTTCCTTTTCTCTTCTTCTTCTCCCTCCCTTGTGCCCAAAATGTGACCATCACTCCCATGGCCATGTTCAACCCAAAATTTAATGGTTTTATGGATTCATGGAGCATTCATGGGGCATTGAGGCAAACAATTGATGGGTTCTTCTCCATTCCCTCTCATTTTCATTTTGAGGATTGAGCTTGGTGAAGAGGTATGATTTTTGACCACCCATGGCTTTTATTGATAGTTTTTGAGTTATTGAAGTATTGTAATGGGAGGTTAGATGTTGTTTTGATGAAAGGAGGTATGTTGAACCAAACCCTAGGTGGGATAACCATTAGGGATTGATATTGGTGTTGATAATGATTGGAATCTAATGTTGTTAGCCTATGGATGTATATAAATAATTAAAATTTATGATTGTGGATTATTGGTGAAAACCTAGGCTTAAATGCTTGGAAATGAAACCCTTGATTTATGGTTTTATGTTATACGAGATTGAGAGGTTAATGAGGTTATTATGATTAAATGAAATGGTTGGGAATGATGGTTGTTGGGTGATTTTAGAGGAAAACCCTAAGTATGGAAATTAGGGCTTTTGGAATGTGTTTTTGGGAAGGATGAGATTGATTATTGGTTGATGATGATGAATTTTGAACTAAGATAATGATGTTGTGCTTGTGATGGTCATTATTAATGGGATGAATGAAATAAACATAGTGGATGGATAAGTTATTGGGCCATGATAAATAAGATATAAAATTATTGATTGGTAATGGTTTGAAGGGAGCTAAGAGACTCATGATGAATTTCAATGGCAAATGGATAGTTTAAGTAACGATGAAATAGATGTTGTTGTTGTTTGGTATGGTTAGCCCTTTTAGATTTAGAGAATCTTGGTTTTGGGAGAGGAATTCCCGAAACCTAAGAAAGTTGTGAAACCATGTTTATAACAAGTTTAGAATATATTGTTGTACCTTGAAAGGAAAATTAATTGAGATATATGTATGTAATATGTAGATTGTAATTCAGACAATGTGGCAAAACGAATGGAGCATTCGGATTTCGGTTCTTCCCTTGAGGTAGGAGAGGATTTTACATTCCAAATACATGAGTAGAATAATTTGTGATTTATGTATATCATGATACTCATGCTTACCTTGCCATGTTTATAGTGAAATGTTATGAATGGGAAATTGTTGGCTATTGATGATAATATATGTGTATATAAGTTGATGAATAACCCATGAGGGGTTGAAATATGTATATGTTAATGAACCATCCTTGAGGGGATGAAGTATATGTTTTGTGAATTGAGAATTTATATGGATGTTTGGCATTGAATGTGATAGCCATTGTGATGGTATTGGTGATAAGTTTGAGGTTTATGCATAATTGAGGAACTCATAGAACCAAATAGAGTTTTATATGGTGTTGATGGCATGCGGTAGTTCCAATAACCCATATTGGTAGTTTATGACTTGTAGAAATTGGAACGCGCTAATTCCAATAAGAATAGGCCCTTGAGTTGCACAAAAGTGCCTCAAAATGGGTAAAACGTATTTATGCGCATAAGTCCCTCATTTTTGTGTATGTGCTTGTGCTTGCTTATGACATGATTTTTGATTTATGAAGCACGTATGCCTGTTTATAAGAATGTGATTATGAATTAATGATGATTTATTAATTTTATAGCAAAGCACACATGATGAATGAATGCATTTACACTTAATCACAATATATTATATTCGTTATTTTGAATGTATAAATCACTCTCCCATGTGGTCTCCTTTTAGCATTGTGATGTAGGGTTATCATGGGCCGAGATGAGATTTTGAATTGAAGCTTTTGGCGAAGGTAAATAGTGGTAGTGGAAGTGCCTTGGCCGGCATCATTTGTGAATTACAATGTATTGGGTAAATTGTATATAATGATATTGACGACTTAGTGAATTTGGATATGTATAAGATAATCCTTTGAATTTGTGAATGATGAATATATGTTTAGTATGTAAGTGATGATTTGATGAGTACAAGAGGAATTAAAAGTTTGAATATTGTATATTGATGATTGTGGTGTTTGTATTAATGCCAATAGGTGAATAAATAGGTCAATTATGAGTTATGGGCAGAGGTAATAGTTTGGGCATGACCCGGATGCATATGTATATTTATAGTTATATCTTAGGCAATGCATGTGTATGTTGTAAGTGCATAAATGGGTTATGATCTAATAGGTTTATGTTGGGGGTTTGCATGCTACGCCGAGCCTTTTCTCATATCGTCATATATGGGACTAGGCGTATGCCCAGGATACACATTCTTCTTCCACCGTAAACTCTATTATTTTGTATACCGTTATCGGCAAATTATTTATCGATCCAGTTATATGTTGATGAATCTCACTCTTCGGTTTTATATGGTTCAGGTCTTGATGTAGTCGAGATGGTGTTTAGAAACTATTTCGAAGGCGAAAAATTTACTCGCATTTTTATTAACTATTATCTTGACCACATCGGGATCCGAGTCTGGAAAACCAGGGTGTTACACTAAAACTTCACTTGTTTTATTTTCCTTACTTAACAAATAAAGTGTCATTTGTGCCTAAGTTATAGAAATCCTTAATAAAGTTTTTAAGTAAAATTTTCTATCTAAAAGGAATTTTCGATTTGTTTATTTAACTACTATTATATGATTACACATATTTTTCTTTGCAATTATTATCTTACTAAATTTTTTATAATTCTTATTATAATTTAGTAAAAGAAAATATTTTTGATTATCCGAACGGTAAATTTTCTTGAAAGTACGCAATATTCCTAAACGACTTCGGCAACGTATAAATGGTAAATTAAATTCCTAGCGACGGGGCTTACCAGAAAATTTAAATTGCAAATTACATAAGTACTTCACAAATTAAAATAATTAATACAACCATATCGAATCACCTGAGCCTGCTAAATCTCTTGATTTTTGCTTTCTTGTTCGATCGCGATGAAATCCTTCCGAACACACGAACGTCACGTCAATTAAATTTTAAAAATACCCATTACCATCGGTTACAAAAAATTATGTTGTTTGAAATCTAACCGTTAGATCGCTGTGAAATTTGAAACGGTGGTTCCTGGAAACTTAAGCGATATTATGGAACAATTTAAAACACAATCAAATGAGGCCAAGACCCCCTTACCATACAAAACGCTCGCTGCCCAGAGGAAGGAAAATGATCCGTCCATCAAAAATTTGTCGGGTACTCTGAAACGTTCGTCGATCGTCCTTGTGTTGCTAAAAATTTGACATGCAAAAATTTTTAGACACCTAGAGGGTTGTGAACAGCCAAGGAAGATCACAAACAACCATGAAATTGTTTAAAACCAAAAGATCATTTTACCAAAAATTCATCGTTTATTCTATAATTTTCCACCGTTCGCCACCGATTGTCGTCTAAGTTCCCGATCTCGAGGAAAACTACACATGCAACCAAGAAGGGACAATGAAGTCACGGTTTTGGCTTCCTGCCACAAAATCAAGAAATAAAAACAGTTTTGGCACAAGAAAAGAAACAACAAGTTCAAGAGACAAAAATGTAAAAATCCTTGCCTTGGTGGCCTTAGATGGTCACGGTTTCAAGAGGCCAAGGCAAAGGAATTTCTAGCTAGATTTTCAGGGCTCCAAGCTTGAATAAAATTGAAGAGGAGATGGCTGTTTGGTGAGAGGGGGGTCATGGGTTTAGAGGAGAAAAGGAAGGAGAATTTTTTTTGTGGTGGTTGGTGGTGGTTCTTGTGGTGGCCGTGATTGTGGATGATTGAGGAATGGGTTTTGGTGGCTGTTTTATGGTCTGGAAGAAGAAGAAAGTGGAGAGGAGAAGTGGTGGAGTTACTGCCGTGAAGAGAGGAGAAGAGAGGTGGTAAGATGGTGGTTAGTCATTTTTTTGTTGCATGTGAATTTTTAGTTTGCTAGACAAGTGGCAAGACTTATTCAGCAAGGAATAGGCTGAATATTGACACCAAGAGGGGAATGTGGCATGTTGTAGAGGATGGAGAGGACATGTAGTAAGGGGTCTGAACTTGCTAAGGAAGGAGTTAAGGTGAAGGAGACAAGTGGCCATGCATGTGCAATGTGATTGGTCCATTCTCATGCAAAGGTTGAGGTGTCCACTCTAGAGGCGTCGACATGTAAGGGATTTTTATGGCCTTTATAGGCCAAATTTGAAAATGGACTGAACATAACGGTTATATAAATTTTTGTTCTCTTTAAATCCATATATAGCATAAAAAAATCCATCAAGAATTAAGTGAGATATGGTCCAAATACTAAAAGAGTGCAGGACTGTGACGGGATTTTTGTCCCTGTCATAGATTAATTTTTTGCACCAAATGGGTTACGATTTGGGCATTGATTCCTTCATAAAAGTTGTGAATAATTGAGTTAGGAAAAATTTGGTGAAGGCCTAATTCAATTTAATGGTCATATGAGAGAGATATGTGGAAAATACTTCACCTAGTGCAAGCTGTTGCTGGAGAAACGTGAATTGGTGTAGTGTTTTAAATTCTGGGATTTATGGAGTGGGAATTTGATTTTGAACTCTTCATTAAGTTTTTATATCTTTATTTCCTATTTAATTTGATATATCATTTGCAATGATCCAATTTTTGTAGCCTGAGATATACTCGATTTATGATAGGGTGTTCTAGAAACTTCCCGGATCACCTAGGGTCTTAGAAATATATTCACCATTAATTCTCCCTTAGGAATTTGATATTGTGTTCTTTCTAAAAATTGTATAGGTCTATGATAAGGATCCATAGAAAAAAGAATAGAGTGATTCAAGCACCGGAAGAGGGACATACATGAATTTTATCGAAGGTTGCCAGCATTGAAATGAAACAGCCAAGGGGTCACAAAGATCTATTAAACTGTACTAATCTAGGAGTTAGCTTTTGATGTCTTCATGGAAAACGTAGATAATTTTGTTAAGGAGATTTTGACACTAAGTTTGCATAAATAAAAGGTTGTATGAGAAAGTTATGAATTTTTGCTGAACCATGCATAGAGAAAAATGTTGAAACAGTGGAATTTTGAGATGAATATACTTAATCTTCAATTTTGGGGTTGACAGAGTAAGACTCAGAGTTCGGGGCTAGAAATGGAGATTGAAGATCTTTTCAAAATGAAGAGATTGAGACCAAAATCATTTGATCCTAAGATCATATGAAAAATCTGAGTCCAAAACACCAAAGGTATTCGGGTCGAGTTTTAAAGTGATTTTTAAGGAAATCAACTTACTGAAAAACAGGGATGATAGAGTCCGAATCAAGCTTCGGTCCCTTCTGGAAAAATTCCTAAAATGTCGAGATGAGTCACCAGAGACTGACCGTGTCACCATCGGATATCCCGAGGTATATGAACGGTCAAACGTAGGAGACGCCAAAGGTTCTGATTAAGCTTATCAGGCCAAGTCAGACACCATTGATTCTTCACAGAGGGATTCTAACAGGACTAGTATCCCTACTGGATCACTAGTCTTGGGTCGAACAGCAGAGTCTGACCTTAGGCTGGGTCCCACAGTTCAAATCTGAGGAACCCGATAATATTTTATTATTAAATATAATTATCAAATAAATAATTTAAAATATCTAATTTTAAAATAAATTATTATAATTATTTATCTATTAAATATTGTCAACAGAAAATAATTATCGAATAAATATAATGATAAATTAATTTGTACCCAAAATAATCATCGTTAACGTATTATTTTTAATTAAACAGTATTGTCTAACGTCATTTATTATTTTTCTTATCTCTGCTTCTCTTACTCATTACGTTCTCTCGGTATTCTTACTTTTCATATTAAACTCTACTTCTCTCTACTTTCTCATTCTAAATTGTTCGGGGAACAGGCCGAAGCCTCGAGCTTCTTACTGAAAGCTCAACAGAGTATCCTCAGAGTCCTGAGGGTCTGGTTTCCTATTCTTAAAAATCAGGGCTATTACACCAACTGCCTGATGAAAAGATAGCTAAACAGGAAAATAAGATGAGATTGGGGTAGAGGAAAAAAGAGGCCATTAAAACCTTGTCAACAACATTGAGATCAAAAGGTGAACATGCCACCACACGTGGCAGATATGGGCGGTGCGTAAGGGTGCGTATAGGCTCTGTTTGGGACTGGGCCGATGGGGATGGACAAATCATAGCAAGACGAAGTTGGTGGTATGGTCACCAGTTAGAAAAGGTCATTGATAGCGGCAGCAGCAGCAGTGGAAAAAAGACTAGAGGAGGACTGATCGAGACATTTCAAAACCTATGAGTGAATCAGGGTTCAGAAAAAAATTACACTGTAAATAGTGGCCCACTGGCGATGCACGAATAAGAAAGAACTCTCGTTAGGCTCTAAATACCATGTTAAGAGAGGGGGGAGAGAGAGAAATAAGGGAGCATATGAATTTTGTGTGTTGTGATCACATCAGAGTTTTTACATTTATAGATAATTGTATATAATTACAGAATATACAATTTCTTAATTTAAGACTAATTACACAAAGATGAATTCAATCTAATTAATCCTAATATGTCCAGTTACTATATTTACATAACTCTAACAGAATTAACTTGTCATCTACAAATAAGAACTACTACTTGGTTAAGTTGTCAGGCAAGGAGTCCGTTGGACCATAATTAGTTTCCCAATAATCTACTACTCTGTTATATGTATAATTATTTCCTTGTATAAATTAGGAATAGTATTCAGCCTATTAATTGTATATATTTAGGATTCCTAATTTAGGTGATACAAATCAGGAATTAGGATCAATTATCATTAAACAGTTGTAAATGCTATGTATTATTTATAAAGATGAATAGATGGAAGAGAACATAAGAGGCCAAATTTCTAACACGATATCACAAGTCTTCTTGATAGAGACATGAGTTTTTCTAGTTATTCTTGATTCCGGGGTCTGCTTCAATCTCGTTCGTGCTATTCGTGTTTGGCTCTTGCATTCTGCTTCTTGGGTTTGCCTTGCTTTAGACCATGGTTTCATTTCTGTTCTTCATCCTAGTTCTTGTTTGGATGCTCACACGACAACGACGCTCGTTTGTTCACTTGTGCTCATGGTTTATCGTGCTCTCTTGTTTGTGGTTCGTGTTTTCATTCCTGGTTCTTGTCCCCTCTTGGCCACAGTCCTCTCTGTTTTAATGACTATGGAGAATTTTTGTGTTTGCTTTACCCACAAGAACTATGCTGCTTGGGAGTTTTAGTTCAAGATGTTCATGAAAGGAAAGCATGTAAGGACATGTTGATGGATCCTCTTCTAAACCCGAGGCCACGGCTGAGTTGGCTGCTTAGGAGACGAAGGATGCCAAGGTTATTTCTTGGATTTTAAGGTCCATTAACCCTCTAATGGTCAATAACCTGTGTTCATTTTCTACTACCAAAGACATGTGGGACTATCTCAAACAAATTTTCAATCAGAACCATTCTACCAAACACTTTCAGTTGGAATTGGACATAGCCAATTACAGTTAGGCTAATTCCTCTATTTAAGATTATTATTCTAGTTTCCTGAACCTGTGGGCTAAACACTTTGTTATACTATATGCTATTGTTTCAGAAACTTCATTGGTTGTTGTTCAACGGGTTTATGAGGTCACCAAATAGGACAAATTCCCCATGAAAACTAGACCAAAATTTGAAGTTGTACGTGCTGTTCTCCTAAACCGATACCTACTCCCCTCTCTGGATGTATGTGTTGGAGAACTACTTCAGGAGGAACAATGTCTTCTCACTTAAGCAACTTTGTCCCGTGACTCATCGGTTTTGGATGCTATTACAGTTGCCTATACTGCTCAGAATTAAGGCACAGGTGTTGTTCAAGTGGCCACAATACTCAATAGGGGGGGTGAATTGAGTTTTAAAACTTTTGATTGGAATGCCTTTGAACTTGATTTTTATATCCAAGTTTATAAGAATATGCAAGTGAAATCAAGTTAAAGAAGGTATGGAATGCACCACAAGGATAAATATTGCTGAAGCAATTTAACAAACACTTGGTGGGCAGTATTTGAAATATAACAAATTTGACAAGCTTAAGTATGCAATTCACAATCAATCAACACCAATTAACCAATTGAAAGTAAAAGAGTAAGGAAGAGGAGCTTGCAAACCAATATAACGAGTTCCACCAACACCGGTGTACGTCTCGCCTCTAAGCAACCCACTTAGAGGATTTCCACTATTGAAGTTTAGAGATACAAGCTATGAGCAATTGCAGCTTCCTACTGTCCCACACTCAAGAACTCAATCCTCACTAGCACAAGGGCAACCCACCCAATCTCTCAAACTCTCAATACCCAAAGGTTGAACCCCAACCTTTGTGACCACTCAACCTAGAGTGAAAATCTTTTGTGTTTGTTGAAGTGTTTACAAGGAAATGACTCTCTTAATAGAGTGGATAAGCAAATGATAGCTCACACAATTTCTAATCTCTCAAGAAGAGAGGATATACAAATGAAATCTCAAGATATACAAGAATAGAGCTTACAAAGCACAAGAGTGAGCAAAGGAATTGTAGCTTCTTGGTGTGTCTTTTGTGCTTCAGTTCCTCTTCAATTTATAGAGCCATTTGAAAGCTTGAGGAGTGCCTTTCTTCTTCCTAGCCGTTGCACATAGTGGGGTTCTGAAAAATGGTGGAGATATGTGTTAGTTTCCCACTTAAAAGTGTTTTCCCACTATCGTAATCGATTACACCCTCGAGCTGTAATCGATTATCTTCAAGACAGAGGGCATCTAATCGATTACATATTGGCCTGCAATCGCTTAGCAACTAGACCTGATGCATTTAATTTGGCTTCGCAGCTTTGTAATCGATTATTTTGTATAGTAATCGATTAGCTTAAATCCAGTAGCCTTCTAATCGATTGGATAAATTCCCTCAATTGATTAGTCATTATACCTGATGCCTTTAATGCCATTTTTGATATTGGTAATCGATTATTTAATGTTTGTAGTCGATTAGCTTAACTCCAGTAGCTCTTTAATCGATTATCTCAATTGCTGTAATCGATTAGCTTGTGTCCTGATGCAATTGCTTCCAAAACAGAATGACCCTAATCGATTAGCCTGGTCTTCCTAATCGATTATCTTCGCTGTATTTCCGGGTCTGATTCCATGTCTTTGTTTTTGCAAGGATTTCTTCAAGAGTGTCATTATCAAAATTCTTGAACCTGTTTACACATTCAAACACAACAGGTTGTGACCGATAGGTTCAATGTTATTCATGCAAGCAGTTTGGCTATATTGCTCGCCATTACACCAAGAAGTTTGATAGCCAACCGTAAGCGCACGGGGTATCGTAGTAATAAAAATATCGTCCCACAAAGATTGTTCCCAGTTACCAGTTTACAGCATTTTGATTATCTAGACAGATCATTTAGTGATTCAAAAATTAATAGCGTAAAACTAAGTAGCATCAACAGAGAAGCAATTTGCAATGATAATGAAAAGATTTACTTGGAGATAGCGGAGATTAGTTGCTTGGGAGATAAAGGTTCACATGTATATAGATGCCAATATCAAATGCAATTCAATTTCTAAATTATTAAATCCCATTTATTAAGGCAAGTTTTCCTAATTTGATCAGTGATTTTCTCTTGAAACCTCACTAACGTACTCAATTATTGAAGAACCGTGTTCAATTCACTAATTAGGTCCCTTATGCTTTATGAAAACTTGAATATCCCTCAAAGAGTCTCGTTTACTTTCGTAACCCGAATTCCTAGGTTTGATTTTATGTAATTCAAACTATACGCCAATCTTTCAATTACCCATACCATTTAAGATCATCCACACTTATCTCTAAGCTTAATGGAAGCATTAAGAACTCATAAAACCGAATAAGAAAACACGATTCAATAATCAAGAACGAAGAACATTTAATATGGTTCACATAAATGCTACACCTTAATTCCCAAGAGTAATGTTTAATGTGCCATGGAAACAATAATCACAATGCCACAATACAAAGAAATTAAACCAAACATAGAAGAAAATTCAAAGATGAAGCTAGGGATTCAGAAAATACAAGATGAGTTCTCACTAAATCTCCCTAAATCTTCCCTAAATCTGCAAAATTGATGTCCTTCCACATTTTTGGCCTTGATCTCATTCGAAAATCCTTTGAAAACCTTTCTCTTTTTCTTCCAAAAAATCTACTTCAATGTCTGTGCGTCTTTGCCCTTTCAAAAACTGCTTATATCTTTCAGAAATTGCTCCCAAAATTCAAGTGCAGAACGTGCAAAACCCACTGACAGTGGAAAAACCCACGGCCAGTGGATCGTGCCAGGGGTCCAAAATTCAATTTTTCCACCTCCGGGCAAAGAGATCCACGGCCAGTGGGAAAAACCCACTGGCAGTGGATTTTTTTTATGGCCCAATTTTCCTATTCTAGAGAGGTCCACGGCCAGTGGGAAAAACCCACTGGCAGTGGATTTCTCTGGACTTCATCTTTTTGCTCTATTCTCACTATTTTGAGGCCCCGAAAAGCCCTTTTTGGTGGATCCTTTCTCTATCATGCTTTTAAAGGTGGATAAGGCTTTATTTTTTAGCTTTTCGTGGCTTGACTCCTTTCCATTCATCCAATGCTTCCTCGAATGCTTCTTGTTTCTTAATATATGCACCTGTAACCAAGCTATTCCTGCAAAAACTTGAAACACCCGAGTAACAAATACAGAATAAAAGAAAACACTTGGAATTAAGGAGAAAACGACACAAATAACCTAGAAATCCTAAACAAAACACCACTAAAACCATGCAAACTAAACACCTATCAAAGTTTTACAACTATTGTAAAAAAACATGGTCATATCATCATGGACTGTCCCACTAGACCACCACGACGCCAGGTGCAAGCTTTTCATGCGGCTAGTTCCATGACTGAGATACTCACTTCTATTTTAACCCATGTGGATGCCTTGATTCTAGAAAAGGTACAGTAAATAGTGCTTTCAACAATATCTGCCTTAAGCATTCAGGGTAAGTCCTCTAATATATCTTCCACATGGTATGTTGATTCTGGTGCCTCTAATCATATGGCTGGTACCTCTGACCATTTAACCAATGTTCTCACTTATAATGGCACTCAAAACATTCAAATTGTTGATGGTAATACCCTTTCAATCACTGCTGTTGGTGATATCACTCCTTCCTTTCGTGATGTATTTATGTATCCTGGACTTATTTCTAATTTAATTTCGGTTAGACAATTGGTGGATAACAATTACAAAATTAATTTCTCTCGAGCTAGTTGTGTTGCGTAGGATCAGGTGTCGGGGAAGGTGATCGCGAAGGGGCCTAAAGTGAGCAAATTATTTCGCTCTAGTTTACTCTACCTAGACTTTTGTCTTTTAATTGTATAGGTGTCCCCAATAAGTATGAGGAGTGGCACAAAAAGATGGGTCACCCAAATTCAGTTGTTTTGTCCCATCTACTGAAAAATGGTTTATTACGCAATAAAATTCTCATTCCTGGTTCATCCTTTAATTGTTCAGTATGCATACTTGCTAAAAGCAAAACCCTCTTATTTCCTTCTAATGCTCATTGTGCTAAAAATGTTTTGACATTATTCATAGTGATGTTTGGGGTATATCGCCTATTTTATCACATGGCAAGTACAAGTATTTTGTGACATTTATTGATGATTATAGCTGTTTACTTGGATATATTTTCTCCATTCTAAAGATGAATTTTTCTCCATGTTCAAAAAGTTCTTGGCCTACATTGAGAATCAAATCCATACAAGCATTAAGATTTTACGCACTGATTCTGGCGGGGAATATATTTTTGCTACGTGTCAAGAGTATTTGCAGCAAAGAGGAATTATTTCTCAATGATCCTATCTATATACGCCTCAACAAAATGGCATTACAGAGTGAAAGAATAGCACTTGCTTGATGTCACTCGAGCATTACTTCTTCAGGCTTTGATTCCTTCTCATTTCTGGGTTGAGGCATTATCCATTGATGTCTACTTGATCAATCGCCTTCCCTCCCAAGTTCTTGACCTTGATTCTTCTTTTTTTTGGTCTTTATTCTATGCAGCCGAGTTATGACGATCTTTACCCTTTTGGTTGTGTATGTTTTGTACACCTTTCACCTTCTGAACGCCACAAACTTGGGGCCCAATCTGTCCAATATTCATTTATGGGTTATGGTACCACTCAGAAGGGTTTCTTGTGTTATGATGTTGTTGCCCAACGCTTCCGTATCTCTCAGAATATGGTTTTCTTTTATCATCATGATTTTTTTTCCATTTGTTTCTCCTGATACTAATGGTCTTTCTACTCTTCCTACCTTTCCTATGGTTTCTCATGCTACAGAATGTTTTAAACCAAGCTATGTGTATACTCGACGCCAGTCTGCTTCGCCTTTTCCTGCCTCTAAACCATCACCTGACCATACACCAATAGCACCTCACCGCTCCAACCGTATTTCTCGTCCACCAGATAGGTATGGTTACTCTCTTATTTCTCTTACTGCCACTTTATCTAGCATTCCTATTCCTACTTGCTATTCATAGGCTGTTAAGGATGTGTGTTGGGTTAAAGCTATGTAAGAGGAGTTGCAGGCACTTCTGGAGAATTATACTTGGGATATTGTTCCTTGCCCCCTAGTGTAAAACCAATTGGCTGTAAATGGATGTATTATGTGAGACTTAATTCTAATGGTTCTTTTAATCGTTACAAGGCCTGGTTGGTTGCTTTAGGTAACAAACAGGAATATGGAATGGATTATGATAAGACATTTGCACTTGTGGCCAAAATGACTACTATCAGAATTGTGCTCTCTCTATTGCTACCTCTAAAAGCTGGTTTCTCCATCAAATGGATGTGAATAATGTCTTTCTTCATGGTGACCTAGCTGAAGATATTTATATGACCCCTCCACAAGGATTATTTTCTTCTTCTACAAGTGTATGTAAGCTCAAACGTTCTTTATATGGTTTGCGACAAGCACTATAGGCATGGTTTGAAAAATTTCAGACTACTCTCCTTGGCTTTTCTTTTACTTAAAGTCAATATGATTCCTCTCTATTTATCCAAACCAGCAGCTAGTATTGTTCTTCTTCTTATTTATGTTGATGATATGGTCATTACTGGTTCTGATCATGCGTCCATGCAACACCTCAAACAAAACTTCAAGCTTCTTTTCATATGAAGGATCTCGGAAACCTTCATTATTTTTTGGGTCTTGAGGTTCATTCTCATCCCAAAGGTCTCTTTCTCCATCAACACAAGTATACTAATGATTTGATCTCTTTGGTTGGTCTCCAATCTGCTGCTCCTACGGTTACTCCTCTTGAAGTTAATGTAAAATATCTTCATAATGAGGGTGACATTCTCCCTAATCCTTTGTTGTACCGCCAGTTAGTGGGTAGTCTTAATTATCTGACTACTACATGTCCTAACATCTCTTTTGTAGACCAACAGGTTAGCCAATTTATGCACACCCATTGCCACCTTCACCTAGTTGTTGTTCGACGTATCATTCGTTACTTGAAAGGTACTTCTCATCGGGGGTTGTTCTTTCCTACTGGGACGTCTCTTAATTTGGTTGGTTATAGTAATGCTGATTGGGCAGGTTTCCTAGATACTCGTAGATCTATTACGGGTTGGTGCATGTTTCGTGGTCCTACACTTATTTCTTGGAGGAGTAAAAAGCAAGCTTGGGTCTCTAAGTCTTTTATTGAGTCTGAATATTGTGCGATGTCTATAGCCTGCTCTGAAATTACTTGGCTTCGTGGTCTTTTAGTTGTACTTGGCCTTCCTCAAAATGAGCCTACCCCTCTCTATGCTGACAATACTAGCGCCATTTAGATTTTTGCCAATTCAGTCTTCCATGAACGCACTAAACATATTGAAGTGGATTGTCATTTCATTTGTGAGGCTCTTGATACTTGTATTGTCTCTCTTCCCCACGTTACCTCACACCTTCAACTTACGAATATTTTTACCAAGGTTGTTCCTCGCCCATGGCATCAGTTTCTCATTAACAAATTGATGCTCCTTGATCACCCGCATCAATTTGAGGAGGGATGTTAGGCAAGGAGTCCGCTGGACCATAATTAATTTCCCAATAATCTGCTGCTCTGTTATATGTATAATTATTTCCTTGTATAAATTAGGAACAATATTCAGCCTATTAATTGTATATATTTAGGATTCCTAATTTAGGTGATACAAATCAAGAATTAGGATCAATTGTCATTAAATAGTTGTAAATGCTATATAGTATTTACAGAGATGAATAGATGGAAGAGAAGGCAAGAGGCCAAATTTCTAACATAAGCAACTATTGCAGACTTCATTAAGACTCATAACAAATTCATTTGATGAAATTTTTAGAGTTAGAACATTCAAAAGTTATTTCATCAGGAAAAAAAATACCTCAGTAAGACCCATAAAAGTTGTAAATTATGAGTTAAGCAACTTCATATCTTTACACCATTGAACTACTAGATGGTGAACCAAACTTAAAAAATGAATGGGCACGTATCAAGTTTTTCATATTTTTTTGTAAAACAATGCGACACTTTGGCATTTTATTGAGGTCTCTCATATTTGTTTTATAATAATTTACCATATTTACAAGGCAAATTACCAGTTTTAAACAGCCGTCTCAAATATACAATAGTCAATATTCATAAAAGCACAAAAATACTTTTAAATTTTTGGGAGACGTTAATGTCCCAGAACCATCGCAGAAGCTTCGGTAAAACCTACTGTGGATGGAAAACTTGTTACAAGAGACACCAGAAGTTGCTCCCTTGCCATATGGTCCTTCACATCTGTGTCTGTTCTTACAGAAAATTGCATTAGGTTGCTCCCTAATCTCTAGAATAGTTGGTTTGTGCTCTCTACATTTCATGGTGAAAGGAGACTATTCATATTCAGTTGAACTTTTTCCGACACTCTTACTTATGCCACCGTCCAGAGGAGAAATTATTGCATGCTCCCAAACCACAATGACAGTGTGTCATTTATGGCCCTTACCAATCATCATTCAGCATGTTCAATAAAATTAGTTTTTCCCTCTGGAGGGATATATACTTTTCTGTTAGCATTACATTCTTTTGATCCTCAAAGTTGTATTTACATTGCAATTCTAAGGCTGCAAATTGATTTTTCTGTGATTTGCAATAATGTTAAACAATTATGAACCTTTCTGTTTGTCTTCTATACACTTCCATGCATTTTCTTTTCTGCACTATTAGTTCTATAGCTTTGCAAAAGAGGAACATTCTCTGTAGTTGGTGGTTCCTGGCCAGGGACGGCTTCGTGTTCTTCTGTAGCTTTGCCCCACATTACAGTATAAAACCCAATTGATATTATTGTGGCTCCTACTAAACTGCAAAAATGATCAATGCATAAAACTTAATCATTGAAGTTTCATAGTTTCCTCTGTGCCACAAAGATTTATCAATTGATGGATAAACTAATGATAAAGATCAGCAAAAGGATCCCAGTTACTTAAAGTGCAAAAGATGATAAATCATTGAAGGGATATATTATGAACAGCTATTTAAAGTGTAAAGATCAGTGAAAAATCTGTTCTTTTTGTATAGTTTGATACTAGTATGGTAAGATAATCTTGTTTGTGTATTAAAATATTCTAATGGACTTTAAAAAAAATTGAACCTGTTGCATAACCAGTGAAATTTTCTATTTTAGCGAGATCATGTTAGAATATGTCAAAGTTGATATTGTACAATGTTCAAGACGAGGTTATTTTGTTAAAATTGTGACTAAGTGTTAGGATATGATTGAAATCAGATTTTGGTACTATTGTACTTGAGAATTTGTGCATCTTATTTTTTTATGTAACTGTTAACTTTACAGGAAAAATTAAGTATTGTACTTGAATACTTCCAACCTCCCAAGAAATGGATAAATGGTGATATATGTTAAATGACACATCTCTCTCACAAAGTTAAACGATAAACCAGGTTGCAAACAGTTATAATTTAGTGCAACTTACATTCAATCACAGAAAAACTTAATTGGACAGTAAAACACTCAAGCTTCAGATCCATGAACACCAAGCACAACACCATCCCTTCTCACCACAACAGATCGTAAAATTACCATCGCCTCTTCCTCCAGTTAACACTCAACCACTGCTTCTAAGAGTTTTAACAAAGCCAAAGCCACAAGCATTGCTAGAGTAGAAAGAGTCTCAGAACAAGAAATTTGTTCCAAAATGTAAGAAAGCCACCACTAAAATTTTTAACTAAAGGCTCAAAAGGCCTTGGTTATCAGATTTTTAATTCTTTCAAACTTGTTATAACAAGGGATCTGAATCTTAAATCATGTTTAGCTAGAGTGTTGTGATTAAATTCTAGAAATGTTTTCCTTTTCTTAGCTGATATTTTGCACTGTGTGGTTTCAATTACTTTGATTTGGGTGGTTGAATAAAGCTACAAGGGTATAATTTTCTATTTTCAGTTACAGATGCAGTTGTCAATTAAGTCCTTAGCTCATATGGCCCTAGTATTAAAAGGTCAACAGAATCACATGGCTTGAATTATTCTTGTTAGGAAAACAAAACTAAACTGACCAGTTTGACCGGTTGAACCGTGAACTAGCTAAGTGACTGGTTTAGATCAATTTTTTATTACTACCAGTTTAACTACCATTCAATTCCTGGTTTGGTCATGATTCGCATGAACTGGTACCTTTACCGGTTCAATGTCGGGTCAGTTATAAAAACATTGGTTAAATAATATGGCGATTGAGGACAGAACCCATACCCACAATTAATAAAATAAAAAACTGTTTTAAGCAGGATCAGCTTCATGAAAATGATGTTATAATTTTATAGGAAAAATTCATCATTCGATAATTTTTCAAAGCACATATCCCATAGGTTGTAACATAAATTATGGTAAACTAATATTGTCATTTTTCTTTTTGAAGTATATGCAATTACTGTCATATGAACTGCAATTGTTGGCGATTTAATCACAATTTTGAAACCAAATATGAAAAGCAATTTAATTATTAAAGGAAAAAGGAAAATTGAGAAATGAATAATATGATAACCCTACCTTCCAAGGTGCAGAGTATCACCCAAGAACATGACTCCCATGGCAACAGCAATGGCAATTGAGAGTGGCTTGAACATTGCTACATAGACAGGTCCCTTTATACGTAGTACCCACGTGTGAACTGTATTGTTCACGAATGACCCAAAAATTCCCTAGCAAGCATCAAATGCATATCAAAACCTTAATTTGGAATAACCCCAACATAAACTATAGCATAAAAATCTGAGACAGTTTTTGCATGCATCTTACAGAGCAAAGTATGGAAGCCAATGCAGTATCTGGTCCTATTTTCCAAGCACTTGCATTTTCCTCAGTGAATATTCCTACAATTGCAGCCATGATGCTTACACATAAATTGTAAAAGAAGATCACAGTTAGTTCATTGGGGTACACCTTCATGATTTGCACCTGTGGAATTAACAACTTTGGAATTAATAAAAGGGTTTAATAATTAGCTTGTTGAAATTTCTATAGTAACTAAAAAATTTGTACCTGTACAATGTACCATAATGGAACTAGTATATATTCTATTGTTAGTAGAAGGCCACCAATGGCCCAGCTTCGATCCACCGAATTGAGAGTGTCAAATGGGTGATGAAGTGATAATGAAGGTGTATGAGCAATGATGATTGGTGGTCCTTTGTAGAGAGTCACCACAAATGCTCCTGTTATTGATACTATGGTACCTAAGACCTTGGCTTGACTACTTGCATTTCTTACAAAAACTTTTTCCATCCTAAAATAAACCAAGAGAAAATAAGACTACACAATAGAATAACATAATGATTAATGAATCATAAGAGAAAACTAAGGTTGATTCTGAAGAGAAAACTAAGGTTAATTAAAAATGGTTCTAACTTTATAATCTTCACTAACCTTAAATTCTATCATGTACCATGTACATCATCAACTCTTCTTAGCTCCTATAAACGCATTTCCACTTAGAAAGAAGAATTATGATATGAATCTAATTCCTGATACTTTATGTTGTTATCACGTAAGGGATACTAAAATTTTGTATGTTTTCATTCCATTAATTGGATGAAAATAAATTTTTGTATGTTTTCACTAAGAAAACCAAGACATGCACATGGATGTATTTTTTATTTTTTATTTATTAAAGCACATGGGTGTATTTAATGAAGAGGGAGGAACCTGAAAATGATGGCAAGCAAAAATGTAAAAGCTGGCACTAAGTTGCTTATAGCCGAGGAGAGAGTGGGAGAACTGAAACTGATGCCTGTGTATCCCACGATCTGAGATGAACATCTGCAATTCAATCACAACTATCTTTTGTCTTCAAAAAAATATTGTACTTTCATATAAACACCTTCAAATTTCATTTAATTAACTATTTTTTTTATCAAAATACTTCTTTATTAATATATAACTTTTAATAATAAATAAAATACATCAATTATCAATTAGATCATTTATGTCTCTTATAATAATTAAGTATAAGTAAAAAGAGATTAAATTTAGAAAGTAAAGCAATAAGTACTAATAACTTTAATGATAATTTTAAAAACCTGCTATAAATTTTAAATAAATCTAATAACTTTAACTAAATTAACTAAATAAGAGACAGAGGTTATACTATATTATCAAGAAAAGAAATAAATAAAAAATGATTAACAGCACTGAAATTACAAAGACCCGTATAACAATTATGTCTGAAAGTAGAATCACGTACCCTAATAGCCCAAGAAGTCCAATTTTGCGTAGAATGGGGAAACTGAGTGGAGGAAGCACCCTTGATCTGCATCACAAGGACAGAGAAAAATAGGAACATGTAAAAAATGAATAAACTGCAGGAGCTTAAATAAGATACATATTTTTGTCCCTATTTTTAATGGTTAGTAATTAATTTCGGTTTTGTTTCGGCAATCGAATTGATCGATTATTTATTTATAAATATATGTATACCTTTTGGAGATAAAGGGTGCAGGAAGGAGAACAAAAGCAGCAACAGCATAAGCATAAACAACAAAGACATGGTAGCTCATTCCTTTCAAAGTAGCTGCTTTGAACAGAGTATTCAAAGCAACGTTAAGACATTCCATGGTCACCATGGCCCCAAAAGGAAGCAAATCCTTGTAACACACCCTTTTCGTCATTTCCTTTTTCTTCAGTTCTCACACACCAAAGCATGCACCCCTAGGGAAGAGTAGTTTCGGTGGAGCTAAGGTTAACTAACTGAAACCGATCTTAACGTGTAATTGGGGCCAAACGCACACAAGTCGACAACAAGTGCTAGAAGAAGTGGAGTGTGGTGTGATGATAATAATATCCATTTGGGACACATCACTTTCAAGATAATGCAAATTGAGGTCATTTTAAATTGTCATTGGTGCTTTTAATTGTGCGTGACGTAGGGCGCAAGGCGATGAGAGGGATTGCATAATGGTGTCTAACAATTATTATTCGATACGGAAATATAAAAATGTAGGCGAATAGGGAAATGCTATATGAAACGAATCTTTAGTGCAATAATTAAGTCCTTATGATTTTTGGGCGGTTTTCACATGATGATGTTGATTACAACTGTGGGGCTCATACTATTTTTTGTTTAGTTTAATCCAAAGTATTTTTTTACTATTTAAGATGAGTAAGATCTGAGATTAATTTTTCCATTGAAGTATTTTCTATTTACTAGACTTGAATTATGATTTTGATTTTGCTTAAAAGAACAACCATTAATTAGTTATGATCATACCATTTTTTTTAGGTAACGTGGTGATACGATGTTGCTTTGCTTTTATCTTTAAATGGTCCATGTTCAGCCTCAGCAATTAACTTTATGACCAAGCAATTTTAGAAGTTAATAATCTCTGATGCCACTTAAATAGTTTTTTTTTCGTGCACAGTTCATAAAAAACTAGTTAAACAACACATATATTCAACCCAACGTTTGTTTAAAATTTTAAAATATGCGATTTACACATTTACTTATTTATTAAATTAACTAGATAGTAACCTTAGTAATTCATAAGATTCTCTTAAATAAAAATTATATATCTAAATTATTCTCTGAAGATTAAATTACAATTTTTTAATAGATAAATGTTAATTTGTTAAAATTGTTAGTGAGGGATTCCAACCCTAGACTTCTCCCCGTCAATTAACTTATATATACTATATTAGTATTTTTGTATTTTTTTCTTTTATAATTTTACAAAATAAATATGTATTTAGTAATTTAATCATACAAAATATCGTATTACAATATCAAAGATTTAAACTGTTTCTCCATATTAGTTTCTTTAAAAAAATATTATTATAAAATTAGTTCCTCGAAAATTAAATTTATCATTAAATTGGTTCTTTAAAATAAAGGAGTAGAGTTGGAAATTTAAAAGTTTGGAAACTAAAGTTATCATTAAATAATAGTAAGATTGTTTTAAAAATTAGTGTCTTGAAAAGTTAAATAATAGTAAGATTTTAAAAAATTATAAAAAAATAGAATTCAAAATGTTAAAATTATCAAATAAATAAATAAATTGCTTCATGATAATTATATATAGAACCTTCAGATAAGAGATTTGATTAGCAGAAAATGTAAGGAGTATTAAACTACCTATTCAACATGTCATGTGAATTGATCCAGCCCATTAGAATTAGTTTAGTGACGGGGTGTTTCACTAGTTTAGCCTAACATTCTGGAATTAAACTTCAGCTTTTATTATGAACCAAGGAAATATGAATTGATATAAAACATTTATGTTTGAAAGTTTCTCTTTTAAAATCAGTGATTTCACGGTGAAACATCGATTTTCAAAACTATTTGTTACAATTTGGAAAACATTGACCTTAACATCAGATAAATTCTTTCCAAAAAATAATATTAAAATATAATTTGATGTGGATCATGTTGAAAGAAACAATTCCAAGATCCAAAGATAAAACAATTCTATGATTTCTAAGTGCTTTCTTGAACAACAAAAGATGAAGAAAATCAAAATGGAAAGATAAAAGATGATAGAATTGATTAGGCTCCACTCAAAGGAGTGAGATAAGCTTTGAATACTTGTCTTGTGACATGGAAGAGTCCATGACAAGAGTGAAGTTCCTAGTATTCATATAAGAATTCTAAAGAGAAATTCAAATTCATAAGTTTATTCTATTTTCGTTCAATCAAAGGTATGATAAGTGTAAATCACTTAAGGCAAGTCAATCCAAAGCTAAACAAATCTACAAGGTCAATTTGGCCAAATTATAGATGGCTTGACAATGGTCCAAACTGAAAGTCGAAGTCCTTAGTACAAGGCTAAATGAATACCAGTAAAACCCATGGACTTGGTTCCCAATTTTACAAGCATAAACCTATACAATTCATATGAACTTGGCAACCATGAGTGAAAGAGAGAGATGAGAGCTACGGGAAAGAGAAAGCAAGGAAATACAAATTGAAAATGTATATTCTTAATTGAATGTAAGAGTAATTACATTGCTTTATTTATACAAAAGGAGTTAGTTATTAGGAGAGGGTGAATGAACACTGGTAGGGTCAAAAGGTGAATTGGAAACTAAGCTCTCTGCCTGGAAGTGAAAGCCATGAGCCTTTCCTAAAACTGAACATCTCTGCTCACAAAGAGTTCTCCATTGTGCAAATCCATGACATTGTAACTATTCAAGTTTGAATGAAAGACTAAAAGGTCTGAACCCTTGGGATTTGCTAATATCACCCATCAAGACTCTTAGTTAAATAAAAGTTTGCTTGCGTGTTTTTCTAACATGGCTCAGCAAGTGTCTTAGGAAAAGTCTGAAGTGCACCAATTGGAAGAAAGATGGGAAGTCCATCAAATGAAACTTATTTCAAAGAGAAGTCTGAGAAGAAAAGTCTGAACACCAAATCAGATCTTGAAGAATCATCCTTCTCAAAGAACATTCTCTGAAAAAGCAACCGTTCATTTCTATGAAAGTGCTAACACAACGTTTTTCCTCCAACCTACACCTTGCACCAAAATGGAAAAGGGACAGAAAGCTGAAGACTACATGCGTAGTTATTCAAGAAGATGCCTCACATATTTCAAAATATCAGTGTGAACACCTCTTTTGGTCCGGTCCAAGTGGAATGAATATTTTTTATACTGAATTCCAATTCAGAGTGGTCAAATTCGAGTAGAATGGCTCCAGAATAATCAGAACCGAGCAAAATAACTCAGAATGAAGCTTTTCCAAGTGAAATATAGCCCTGTTGGAGGCAAATCCGATTGGAATGACTAAAAATGATCATATCTGAACAAGATGACTCAGGTTAAGGCATTTCCGAGTGAAATACAGCCCTGGTAGAGATAAATTTGAGTGAAAAACTCAAAAAATGGTCAAATCCGAGTCAAAATGAAGCATTTCCGAGTGGAATGACTCAAAAATGATGAAATCCGAGTGGAATCACTCAGAATGAGTCATTTCCGAGTGAAATGCTCCCTGTTGAAGTTGAATCCGAGTGGATAGCTTCCCTGCCAAGCCAGTCCGAGTGGATTATGCCCATTTTCAAGAGAAGTCTGAATGAAATGACTCAGGATGAGTCAATTCCGAGTGAAATGCTTCCTTATCGAAGGTGAATCCGAGTGGAAGGCTCTCTGTCAAGCCATTCCGAGTGCAAATGGCCAAAAATCCAATTTCCGAGTGCAAAAAAGGAAGGATCCGAGTAAATCCTTCAAGCGTTGAAGTTTCTGTGTCACTTTTGAAGAAATTCCGAGTGTTGTTCTTCAGTCAGAACCAACTGAAGCATTTTAGTCAACACCGAGTGAGTACTCCCACTCAAACCCGAGCCAATTTCCAATCAGTTTCGGAGTGAGACTTCAGTCAGTCAGCCACCTTTCCCGAGTCCTTTTTGGCCAATCAATTCTTCTCATCCCGAGTCCACTTCCACCAATTTCCGAGCCATGATTAAATCTCTTCCGAGCCATTTCAATCGGTTCCGAACTTCACTCATCCGAGTCCTCCTTTACCCATTTCTGAGCCATTTCAATCGGTTCTGAGTCCTCCTTTACACTCAACCTCCGAGTCCTCCTTCAAACCTTTCCCGAACCCATTTCCATCAATTTCCAGTCAGAACCGACTGGTAATTCAGTCAGTTTGCTTCTTCAAACCTTTCCCGAGCCCATTTCCACCAACTTCCAGTCGGAATCGACTGGCAATTCAGTCAGTTTGCTTCTTCAAACAAGATCCGAGTCAATTTCAAGTCGTTCTCCTCAATTTTCAATCGGCTCCGAGGCTTTTTCACTCGTTTCCGATTGAATGTCTCACAGCAACCACAAACCGAGTAAAACCACTCGGAAAGGAGTATTCTCACTCGGCCTTCTATGGGGAATGCCTCATTCCACTCGGAATTGACTCCCAGTGTAGATGAATACTGATTGGGAGGTTGATCCGAGCCGTTATCACTCGGATTTCACCATTCTAACTCGGATTTCAATATCCTCACTCGGAATTCCACTATCCTCACTCGGAATTCCACCATTTTCACTCGGATTTCCATAATTCTCACTTGAAATTCTTCCATTCTCACTCGGATTCCCACCAGGTCCCCCTGTTAGACCGTGCTGACTTGGATTCCACCACCCAAGTGGATCCAGGAATCCTGGGGGTGGCAGACAAGTGGCAAACAGGGGTGGAAGTGGGGGGAATTAAAAATTCCCACCCAGCCGTTGTCCCCTACTTCAGTCTGAGTGGAGGCCTGAGCTGGCATTCCACTCGGAAGTGGAAGCCTGAGCTGGCCTTCCACTCAAACCAGCCTATAAATAGGGGCATGGAGAGGAAGGGAAAACTCTGCCCAAACAAACCTCTGTTCTCTCTCTCTCTCACGCCAAGTCTTCTCTCCCTCTCACTTCACTTCATTCACCCCTCACCTTTCAAACTCTCTTTACCCCAATATCCTTTACACTCTCACTCAACAGCACTCCTTCCAGCTCCCTTTTCCCTCTCGGACTTGCAATTCTTGTCCTAATCGTTCTTCTCTGCTCAAATTTCATCCGGTAAGCCTCTTTCCACTCGGATTCTCACTGTTTCACTCGGTTTCCCTTATTTTCACTCAGCTTTTCACTACTTTCACTCATATTGTCACTGTTTCACTCGATTTTCCCTTATTTTCACTCAGATTTTTACTGTTTCACTCATATTGTCACTGTTTCACTCGGTTTTCCCTTATTTTCACTCAGATTTTCACTATTTCACTCAGATCTTCACTGTTTCACTCAGATTTTCACTGTTTCACTCAGATTTTCACTGTTTCACTCAGATTTTCACTGTTTCACTCATATTGTCACTGTTTCACTTGGTTTTCTCTGTTTCACTTAGATTTTCACTGTTTCACTCAGATTTTCACTGTTTCACTCATATTGTCACTGTTTCACTCGGTTTTCTCTGTTTTCACTCGGATTTTCATAGTTTCACTCGATTTTCTTATTTTTCACTCGGTTTTCTTATTCTTCACTCGGTTTTCTTCATTTTTTGCACTCGTTTTCCTCTCCCACTCAGTTTTTTTTATTTTTCTTAATCAGTGTCGTACGGTAAATACTTCCGTCTACACAGCCTTTATAGGATCCGTGCACGTGCGAAGCACTTCGCCTTGTATGGATTCTTCGCTAGAATGATGCCCATCAATATCTTCCTAATCTATTCCTAAAAAAAAACATTTTTAAGAACTACGTGACCCTGATTTCTCGAAAGCTCGAGAATACGTAGGAGCGGGAAACAGTTCCTGTCGGGCCCATCTTTCTTTATTTAATTTTTTAGAGTTTCCTTTTTGTCTTGCTATCAAAAGGAGGAGCGAGATTAATTTGGACGAGACGTCCTGTTAATCTCATGTTTGTAATATCTCTTTAAAAAGGAGGAGCGAGGTTAATTTGGACGAGACGTCCTGTTAATCTCATATTTTTTTTTTTATATCTCTTTAAAAAGGCGGAGCGAGATTAATTTGGATGAGACGTCCTGTTAATCTCATGTAAATATTTTGTGTTGATCTTTGTTTATTTTTTTGTTTATTTTGTCGTTCCGTACATTTTTCTTTTTATGAAGAAGTTAAAATAATTATTGGGTTAATTATAATGCGCGCTATCAAATTGAGGTAACCATTTTTATAACGGACAGTCGTGAGGTGCTAATACCTTCCTCACCTGTAATCAGACTCCCGAATCATGGAATCTCATTTTTATAACCAGTGCTTTAACAAAAGGTTTTTCCACTATTTTATCCTAAAAAATATTGGTGGCGACTCCCTGTTTATTATTTAAAACCGTTTCGAGGGTCGGCCGCGCCGTCGCGATCCCGGTCGCGACAATCAGAAAAAGATGAAACAATGGCAAAATAAAAGCCTAAGGTCAACCTCTACAATAATGTACCCTTTAGCTTGAAATGGCTAAGCAAATAGGTATCTTTTGATATTGGATTATCAAAGATAACCATTCTAGTATAAGCTCTGAGGCACGCCTGATTCAAACCCTGCCATTGTGTACATCTTCAAAGTCAAATATAAGCAACGGTTACATCTTCTCCAACGGCTGATCAACGATTATCTCCACAACACTAAAAATATGAGAAGATTAGAAACTTTGAAGAGCTTCCAAGAACGTGATAGAAACTCAAAAAGTGTTAGCTTGCAAACTCTTAAGTTTTTCATTGTTCTTATAAGCAAAAGTCTTTCTTGTTGTTCTACTCCTAGCAGACATTGGCTTCTTGCTTATCATAACTTAGTGTACACTCTATCTCAATCATAAAAATCTTTGTACACTAAGTTATCTTTGTAACACAACCTTCATTTATCATTTATTCTTTATGTAACAAATTTGGTGCGATCACTGGTCCTTAAATTAAGTGGGACACACTTATTTGGCCTGAAGAGGCTTTAGAAAGACTACTTAGGGACTGAGCCAGGAATGACTTGTGTGAAAGAATACTTGGGTTAAGCCAGAAGTGGCTGGAGTCAATAATACTTGAAGCACGAGTTGTGTATGTTGTGTAAAAGGTGTTTATACATAGTGAAAATCCTTCAAGTTTGAAGGTACTGAACGTAGCTTATACTTTAGAAGTGAATCAGTCTAAATCCGTTGTGTTATCTTCTCTTTACCCTTTGCTTTCTAAAGTTTGAATCTTGCTAACTCTGAAACATCTTTTAGATTGCTGTAAAAAGTCTGTGCAAAAAAGAGTTAAGACTTATTTCAACCTGTTACCCAAGTGGTCTTTAAAGAACTCATGGGGAGGGGTGAATTGAGTAGTTGGAAGCTTGTTACTAATAACTTTCCCTTTTAAAAATTTTATTATTCAATGCCAAATGATTCTAAAAACAATACTTGAAATATAAAGAGTTAAGGGATAGAGAAGTGCAAACAGATATTCTATATTGGTTCGGCCAACACCTGCCTACGTCCAGTCCTTAAGATCCCCTTGAGATTTTCATTATAACTTTAACAAGTTACAACACCGAAGCACTCCCACACCTCCGGGATATCACACCCTTATGTGAAGTGTTTGAACATGCAAGAGCCTGACCCTTGACTTTACACTGCTAGGGATGCCTCACCCTAGACTTAACACTGCTAGGGATACCTCACCCTAAACTTAATCCCCTTGGGATACCTCACCCAAGATACACTGCTAGGGATCACCCTAGACTTTTCCTTTTTAGGATATTTCACCTAAGATAATACAACAATATTAAAACTCTCTCTTAAAGAGTGGATAGAACAATTTGAAGCTTATTGGTAATACTCAAGTATAAAAATGGCCTTTGAATATCAAGGAGTATTTCTTAAATTGAATTCCAAAGGATGATAACATGTTTCTTAAAATCCATTTACTTGTCTTATGTAAAGATGGAAATAATTATTATGTTTTTGCAAATGAAATGCATCTCTATTTATAGCAATTTAAGAGATGCAATTGATTGATGAAAAGATGCCTTTTGATGTTGGAAAAATGCCTTTTCAAATGGATGTGTTCATTCAAAGGTTTGGGTAAGAGGTCATTTTTTCCATGCATGAAACAAGGAAGAGATGCATCTTTTCATGCATTCTGATGTTGTGGTAATCGATTACCATTTTCTTGTAATCGATTATAGCATTTTAAATTTTAACTGTATTATTTAAAATTTACTTTTAACCTAACGGTTAAGTATGTAATCGATTACACCAAATTGGTAATCGATTACATGCCTTTAAAAATTACTTTTCACTTAATGGTTAAATGTGTAATCGATTACATCAAGCTTGTAATCGATTACATGCTTTCTAATTTTATGAAAATGCTTTTCGAATGCATGTTATCAAGGTTTTAATTTAATCCTAAGGCCATACTGATACTTTATTCCTTTGACTTGTTGGTATTGTTTTTTGTTGATCCATTTTTCTTCAAATCTTAGCATTTATGATTGATTCTTTTTAGAGCTCACAACCTTTTGTCATTATCAAAACTTTGGGCTTCACAACCCCCCTTGTAAGTCTAACTCTAAACCATCAATTGGTATCAAAGCTTGTCCTTTTGAGTTGATTACTCTAATGAGTAAAAAGGATCAAGATCTATGGCTGTCTTTCATTAAGATCAACTTGTTATTGAAGGTTCCTCAACAAATAGACCACCAACTTTCCTTGGTAAAGACTATGCCTATTGGAAAGACAGGATGGAAATGTTTATCAAGTCTACTCAATATGGTATATGGGGAATCATTACTAATGGTGATGATTCAATCCCTGTAGATGAAGATGGAATGCCCACTCCTAAAGATAAATCGTCTACTCTTAAGATCAAGAAAATGGAATCTAATGCAAAATCCAGATTCTTCATAATATGTTCTTTGAGCAAATCAGAATACAACAAGGTCTATAGTTACAAGTCTGCGAAGGAGATCTGGGATGCCCTTAAACATAACTATGAAGGCACCTCAAATGTCAAACATTCTAAGAAGATCTTGGTAACTAAGAAGTATGATAACTTTAAAATGGAGGAGCACGAGTCTGTTGCTCAAATGTTTGACAGATTCCAGACGTTGTTAAATGAGCTTAAAGCCTTGGAACCACTACCTCTGTTGAAGATATCAATGTCAAACTTTTGGGGTGTTTACTAGGAAAGTTTGATGCTAAGTGTGCCGCTCTAGAAGAAGACAAGGATCTCAGCACCTTGACTCTAGATGAACTCCTGGAGTGCTAAGAGTTCATGAATTGAAGTTTAAACAAAAGGAGGTCTCAAAACCTTCTTCTTCCAAAGGTATTGTTGTAAAGTCTGAAGAGACATCTAGAAGGGGCAAAGAACCTAAAGTTAAGGAGTCAACTAGCTCAGATCTTGGCTCTGATGATGGAGATGAGGATACAAATGAAGAGTTAGCTCTAGTCACCAAACGCTTTCACAAGCTACTGAAAAAGAAGAGGTGGACCTGGAAAGTTCAACAAGAGAGAACCTAAAGGTAAAAGTCAATTCAAGTTTAAAACTGACAAAACTGTTCTGAAGTGTTTCAACTACAGGAAACCAGGACACATCAAGGTTGAATATCCTCTCTTGAACAAAGATAAGAAAGACAGAAGAGAGAAAATGAAGTTTTTCAAGAAATAAAAAGAACTCATCACCTAGGATGATAAAGATTCATCTAGTACAAGTGATCTAAGGAAGAGACAGAATCTACTCAAATCTATCTAATGTCACAATCAGACTCAGTTTGAAGAAAGTTCAAGTGATTCAAAGTCTGAAGAGGTAAATCCCTTAAAACTTAAGGGAAACTATGAAGCACTAGTCAAAGATTTTTCAACACTTTTAAAAAATTATAAGCTTTTGAAAAAGAAACAATCTGAAACTGTTTCTTCTTATGAAAATATAATATCTGATTTAAAGAAGAAAGATATAGATAAAGAGTATGTAAAAGAGTTGGATGAGAAAGAGAAATTGTATCTTGAGGAATTACACAGACTAAATAAAGATAATGAAATTTTGAAAACTGAGTTAAATAACTCTGAAGTTTGTCTTATTTCACAAGAAAAAGAAATCAAGTCTCTTCAAAAGCAAGTAAGCTGTCTTACTTTAGACCTGGACTGATTTGTAAATGGAATAGAGAACTTAAACAAACTTTTAGGAAAATCACACAGTGGCTATGAAAGACCTGGTCTGGGTTATGTTGAAAAGACAGATTTTAAGAAAGTTTCCCCTCCTCCTCTATCTTTTCAAAGCAAACATAAACATGCCAAATGCAATTACTACAAGAAGCATGGTCATGTGATACAATATTGCTTAAAAAGGAAATAGAGAAACTCAAAAAGCACTAGCCTTCTAGGACCCAAGAAGTTTTGGGTACCATAGGCAGTGAATCATTCTTATTGCAAATGTGCTTAAGGACAAAAGCAAAGCAGCACTATTGGTATCTGGACAGTGGGTGCTCATATCACATGACAGGCAAAAGGTCTATGTTCCTAGACCTGGAACATTTTGAAGGTGGTAAAGTTACTTTTGGAGGTAACTAGACCGGATGTATAGTTGGTATTGGTAAAGTAGGTAACATTCCTTCACCCATTATTGAAAATGTTTACTATGTTAAAGGTCTGAGACATAACTTACTAAGCGTAAATCAATTTTGAGATAGTGGTTATAAAGTCTCCTTTGACATGATGGGACCATTCTTTTTACAGCAAACAGATGCAACAACCTTTACAAGGTTGATCTAGGTAAGCTGAATAATCAAAATGTAACATGCCTTTTCTCAACCTCTAAGGAAATATGGGTCTAGCACAAAAAGCTTGGGCATGTTAGCATGAAACATATTTAAAAACTAAACAGAAAATGACTAGTTAAGGGATTGCCAAGAATCTCCTTTAACAGCTCCCAGCCTTGCAAAGCATACCAAAAAGGAAAACAACGAAAGACCTCTTTTAAAAATAAAGATGTTGTTTCCCCCACTAGACCTTTGGAACTGTTACATTTGGATTTATTTGGTCCATCTCAGACTCAAAGTCTTGTTGGAAAAATATATGATTTTGTTATAGTTGATGACTACACAAGAATGACAAGGTTTATTTCCTAGCCCACAAAGATAAGTCTGCTCAAGTATTTAAGATTTTCTACAAGAAAATCCAATCTGAAAAAGAAATCTGTATTTGGTACAATAAGAAGTTACCAAGGTAGAGAGTTTGAAAATGAAATTTTTAAAAAGTTTTGTAACAAAACTGGCATATCTCATGCATTTTCTTCTCCAAGAACACCTCAACAAAATGATGTTTTGGAAAGGAAAAACAGAAGCCCGTTAGAAATGGCTAGAACAATGCTTTGTGAAAGTGATCTTCCAAAATATTTTTGGGCTGAAGCAATGAGCACTTGTTATATTCAAAATAGAATCTTTATCAGACCTATACTGAATCAGACTCTATATGAATTATGGAAGGGAAGGAAACCCAACATTTCATATTTTATCCATTTGGGTGCACATGTTATATCCTAAACACAAGAGATCAGCTTGGGAAGTTTGACACTAAGTGTGACAAAGGTATACTCATGTGGTACTTAAACACATCAAAATTTTACCGAGTCTTTAACACAAGGACTCATACCATTGAGGAATCAATGAATGTAAGATTTGATGAACTTACAAAGATTAATAAGAAATTAACAGATCTAGAACTTGATTATATAGGTATTCAACAACCAGAAACTGAACTTGGATCATCAGACCCAATAAATAATGAAGAAAAGGATTCAGATCAACAACAACCTATACCTGAACTTGAGAAACCAAGGGAATGAAAGTTTAAAACATACCATCCTTCAAATCTTATTATCGGAAATCAAGCTGAAGGTGTTCAAATTTGACCAAGGACTTATAACCACTCCTCAATTGCACTTGTCTTTAAACTAGAACCAAGGACTGTTGTAAAAGTGATAAGTCTTGAAAAGACTTAATTATTTCATCTTTTATTTAACATAATCCATTAAATTTTGTTTAGTTTGGTATTATTATTTAATAAATTGTCATTAATTCTTATTTTATTTATTTATTTCAAAATTGTTTAATTTATGTAAGAAAATGATTAAAAATAATAATTAGTTAAGGAAATTTGTTTATTTATAAATTCACTAATCCAGCGTACATACGTTGAACAGCCAGCGTGCATACGCTAGGCATTTATTTGTTTTCATGTGCAGGTGCAGTAACATAAGCTTCACGCTTAAGCTTGAGAACCATGTAAGTTACGTGAAAGGAAAGCACGACCTCGCTTAAGCTTGCCTAGTCACGCCCAAGCGTGAATCCTCTGTAATCATAAATTCAAGGACGCGCTTAAGCTTATCTCCATCACGCTCAAGCGTGAATTCCCGAAGTGCAGTAAATAATTCGATTGCGCTTAAGCGCGAGCCCTTCACGCTCAAGCGTGAAGGTGGTTATTTAATCTGCTGTTTTCCCTCCAAAAGAAGCTCTGCACCGTTGCTATTTTTGTTTTGTTGTTTCATAAGTGTTTTATAACACAATAAATTAGATTTAGTTTGCTTAGGATTTTAATCATTATGCACTGTATTTCCTTAATTTTTGTGATTTTCACTTTCTTTCCACTATATTCTACTTGGGTATGTTATTTTGCAAAAATTAAGGTAATAAAAAGGTCAATAACAAGAGAAAAACAACCATAAAATGATAAAGAAACAAGAAGAACAAGCCCAAAGTGGAAAGAACTCTCTTTTCATGCTGAATTCCGACTCAGAATGATCAAATCCGAGTAGGATGACTCAGAATGGAGCATTGCCGAGTGGAATACTTCCCGGTTGGAGGTAAATCCGAGTGGAAGATTCCCTATCAAAGCCATTCCGAGTGAAAAATGGCTGACCTTGAAGAAATATGTCTCGGTTGGAGGTGAATCCGAGTGGAAGCTCCCCGACTGCAACTAATCTGAGTGAAAAAAGGGACTGACTTTGAATAAATACTGCCCAAAGCTATTGTCCGAGTGAAGGATTGCTGATTGAAGCGAATCTGATTGGGGAATAAGTGTTTTTTTGGGCAAAACTGTCTCTGAGTGGAGGACTCCCGAGTGAGTTGATTCCGAGCAGAAGAAGCCACTGAATAAACACCTGTTGAATAAGGAGGTCTCCGAGTGGTGTCATTCGGAGAAGATGGCATTCTCAAGCAAAGAACAGGTCCTTTCCGAGTAGTTTGTTTCAGAGAAAGTGTTTTATCAAGCAAGGAAAGATCCGACAGGGAATGAATCACTTTCGGGCAGACTCTCAAAGTTTCACACTAAGCCCGAGTGAGATGTCTCCAAGGAAGACTTCCGAGTGAGTTGGGGCAGAAAGTTGTATTTCCGAGCAAAGCAAAGCTCGGACATGGGAAGAGCTTCTATCGGCCAGATTCCAGACTCTCTCAAAGTTCCAAATTTCTGAGTGAAAGGCAAGGCCAACTCCCGAGTGAATACAACTGAATGGGCTGATTGATGATTGAGGCAATTCCGAGTGAGAAGCAAGTCGGACTTCTGAGTGAATGTGTCCGAATGAATGTATCTGAGTGGATCATTTCAAGGAGTGAAGGAAGGGTCGACTGAATTACTCCCGAGCAAGGTTTCTCCGAGTGGTTCAATTCCAGAGACATAGCCGAGTGAAACATTTTGAGGATGCCGATTGAATCATTTGAATGAAAACTTCCCGATCCTGAGTGGGTCACATGTGAAAGAAGGAGGGCATGAACCTGTGCCGAGTGAATCACTTTTCAATCGGTTCCAAGTCACTCTTCAATCAGTTCTGAGTGAATCACTCTTTAATCGGTTCCGATTGAATGTTTCAATCAGAGTTGCTTTGCTCGTCCGACTCTCCTCACAACAACTCAACACCGTCCAGCTCCTCTCCACAACGTCCAGAACTTCTCAACACCGTCCAGCAAAGCAACACCGAGCAAAGCAACACAGAATAAACAATGCTCCTGATGAATGCCACTCGGTCTTTTGTGTACGAAGAGCACCTTTTCCACTCGGATTATTTCCCACTATGGGTGGATACCGACTGAGGCACTAAATCAGAGTCAGAAGGAGAAAACCGACTCTATATTTCCACTGATTGCCATGCTGACTTGGATTTCTACTATCCAAGTGGATCCTTGACTTATGAGGGGGTGGCTGACAACAAAAAAAAAGAGCTAGCCGCCGCTCCCTATAGTTGTCACCATCCAAGCTGTATCCAAGCTGATCTCGTGGGGTGGCCAATAACAAAATAATAAAAAAGCCCCACTAGCGACCGTTCCCGAGTTCTATAAATACAGGGGGAGAGCATCGCCTATAAAAAGTTCGCATCTGATCAGCTTCGTTCCATTTTCTTTTCCTTTCTCTTTCGTTTTCTTCTTCATTCCTTTTCTTTTCTTTTTCCTTCCTTTTCTTTCTCTTCCATTTTCTTTCTCTGTTTCTTCTCTTTCTCTTTTTATTTTCTTTCTCTTTCTTTTTCTTTTTTCTGTCCTGTTTCTTTTTTTATTTTCTTTTTCTTTTCTTTTTCTTTTCTTTTTCTTTCTATTTTGTAAGAGTTGTGAGGGTTGTGAAATTGAGTATTCCAATTTGTAATTAGTGGAGGAATATTACAACAAGGAAATACAGTGGTAAAATTATTTTGAGCTTTTGGAGAAACCCGTAAGTCTTTATTTTTACCATGTCTTGTATGTTTTATTTTTTCATCATATATATGAATTTGAATTATTTCATGAGTAACTAAATTAATTATCTTGGGATGAAGGGGGTATGATAATATTTTATATTAATGTTATTTTGACTTTGAATTAAATAAATTTTTGTTTTCCATTTAGTTTAAAAAATGCTCAATGCTCTTAGTAATTCCTAACAAGAACCTAAGTGATAAAACTGTATACTTACAGGCATATTAGTAAGTTTAAGTAATTAATAGAATCGAGAGATTTATTGTTACTGGAAAGTTTTTGAACTAAGCCTAAGTTTTTGAAATACTTTTTGTGACCTCGGTAAAACCGTAAAAGTAATAAAAATCTTTTGGGGAATAAAAAAGGGATTTTCACAAAATGATAATGGGCCTTTTCTAAGGATTAAGCAGTGCTTTCCATAGGTTAGGTACATTAATAGGATTCCGAGAGGAACATATTAATTAGCTTAAGGAAAATTCGCCTTGGAAAACTTAATTTGATTCTTATTTATGAAAAGTTAAAATTCATTAACATAAAATAGAGTCTTGATCCCCTGAAATCCCAAGATATTCTCAACTCTGATTTTTAAGTGTCTAGAAAATTTTGTTTATTTATTCGTATTCTGAGCAACTTAATTTTGTGTTTTATTTTACAAAAACCTTAAAAATCAATTGTGTGGATAATTAAATTTCAATATGCTGGTACTTTGAACATAGTCCCTCTGGAGAACGATAATCTTTTATATTACGCGACATAACCCGTGTGCTTGCGGGCCCTATCACTGTTGGACTGTAGTAATTTAAGTAATGTATGTAATTAGTTATTTCCTATAATTATGTATTTAGATTAGTTAGTTTAATTATTAATTAAGTCTCTTTTGTAATTAATTAAGTTAGTTAGTTGGTTAGATTCCTATATATACTTGTACATACTCTATAGAAAATGGACGGGAAAGGCAGAGTACATAACACGATTCATTTTTCCATTTCCAATCTCTCTCTAGTTCCTTTCTCTCTCTAAATTCTCTCATCCATGTCTCTCCACATTCCTTCGTCCGAATCCATTTCCATGGGTTTCTAAACCCCTGGGGTTGGGATTGTGAAGGTTTGCAATAAATTCTTGAAAGTGTATTGAGGAAGTCAACTTCTGATGCATGAGGAGAACAAGCTAAGAAGTGGATCTACTTTGCTGGATTGACAAATCCAGATCTGATGAAGAAACTCACCAGTGAGGAATCATGGTTGAGGCTTAGGTAACTTCCAGCTTCCTAACTAATTCAGGCCTAGTAATTAGGTGAATAGTTAGGGTTCAACCCCCAATTTCGCATTAGATTTCTCTGTAATTGAACACCTAAGGGATTAGGGTTTAATGCTTAGGAATTAGTGTTATTCACCTAAGGAATTAGGGATTAACCATCTGTGAATTGTCCTCTTGCATCTGAAGCTTGATTGAACCTTAATTGCATGTTTCTTGATGAAATTGTAAGTTGAAGCAATCCTAACCTATCTTCCATTAATCACATTTCATCTTTCATACTGTCTTTGAAAATACAAAAACATAGAAAGCATAAAAACAACAAAAACAGAATGAATTCTATCTACATTGTGTTGGTTTAGCTTGTACTAGTCTAAGATTACGGTAATTACCACAATCCTTGTGGGAACGATCAAATATATTACAAATTTAACGATTGGTGCGCTTGCCAAAAGAAATAAATCCTCTAAGAGTCACATTTTAAGTCAATATTAATTCAAGATTTTTCTAACCAAGTTAATGGCTCAGGGATTTAGCATCAAAAAGCACTAGAAGATCCAATTGGATTATAGCTATGCAGGAAAAGCTAAATCAGTTCAAAAGAAACAAAATCTAGAAGCTTGTTCCCATACCCAAAGATAAAAGCATCATAGGAACTAAATTAATATTCAGAAATAAGCTTGACGAAAATGGAAAAGTTTTCAGGAAAAAAGCCAGACTTTTGGCTCAAGGATACAATCAACAAGAAGGTATAGACTTTACTAAAACTTTTACACATGTAGCTAAACTTGAGGCTATACAGATCCTTCTTGCATTTGATGCATTCAAAGGTATAAAATTATATTAGATGGATGTTAAGAGTGCATTTCTAAACGGTTTTATAGAATAAGTCTTCATAAAACAACCTCTAAGATTTAAAGATAAATCTTTTCAAAATCATGTCTTCAATTTAAGTAAAGCACTGTATGGTTTGAAACAAGATCCAAGAGCTTGGTATGATCGACTCAGTACCTTTTTAATCTCAAAAGGCTTTACTAGAGGAAAGGTTGATACAACCTTATTTAGAAATGACTCAAATAGATAATTTCTTATTGTGCAAATTTATGTTGATGACATTTTCTTTGGTGCTACTAAAGACAGTCTGTCTAGAGATTTTGCTGAAATGATGCAGGATGAATTTGAGATGAGCATGATGGGCGAACTCAAATTCTTTCTAGGTTTATAGATCTAACAGACAAATGATAGAAGTTTTATTCATTAGCAGAAGTACATCAAAGAATTACTCATAAAATTTAAAATGGCTGATGCTAAATCCATGAGTACACTAATACATCCAAATTGCATCATAAGTAAATATGAATCTGGTACATTAGTGGATCAAACCTTGTATAGAGGAATGATTGGATCACTATTGTATTTAACATCTAGCAGACATGGTATAATGTTCAGTGTCTGTGTATGTGCAAGATACCAAGCAAACCCTAAGGAATCACATTTGTCTGTTGTGAAAAGGATTCTGAGGTATATTATACGTATCACTAACCTTAGGTTATTCTATAAGAGAACAGACTTGTTTTCTCTTTGTGGTTTTTGTGATACTGATTTTACAGGAGATAGATGAGACAGAAAAAGTATAAGTGGTGGATATCACTTTTTGGGGATAAGTCTAATCTCATGGAGTAGCAAAAAATATAACTCTATAGCCCTCTCAACAGCTGAAGTAGAATATTTGTCTATAGCAAGTTGTTCTTAACTTCTATGGATAAAATATCAACTTAAGGACTATTCAATCACAGAGGAAGAGATTCTAGTCTTTTGTGACAATACTAGTGCAATCAATTAGTCCAAAAATCCAATCCAACACTCAAAGGCAAAACATATTAAAGTAAAATATCACTTCATTCAAAACTACATTCAGAAAGGATCCCTAGATTTATGGATACAGACCATCAATGGGTAGATATATTCACCAAGCCATTGACTAAAGTCAGGTTTGTGTTTATGAAATATAACTTAAATTTACGTAACATTACCTGATAAAGAGTCTGGATGAATAATGAATCTGTATGTAATAAGTCTGTATGCAAAAGGTCTGGTTGTTTATTAAATATATGTGTGTTTTAAATATGCTACTTCAAAAACTGAGAGTCACTCAAGGCCTTTTCATTTTCCCCGTTTCTTTCTCTCTCCAAAATAGCTTTTAGTTTTAAACCATCATGCGTGGCATGTATTTATTGCTTGGAATGGGAAATGTTTCTGAACCGTTTCCCCCCTCTGGCCACATTACATTTAAATAGCATTCTAGTTGTCTTTTCAAAACTCCATGGAAACCTTTTGCTATTCTCTAAACTCTCTGTGTTCTTTCTCTCTCATTCTTTGCATTTTACCCTAAAACCCCACTTTTCATAACCTAAATTCTTCTTATCATTCATCAATGGCTGTTGTTTTATTCACTATGAAAGATATTGTTGAATCATCATTCTTCAACCTAGCCCAGCACAAGCTTGAAGGAAGAGATATGACTAAAGAACTAAATGGTATTGGGTGGATTTAGTTTTTCCTCGATAAGGAACCATTCTCTCTATCACTAGTTCTTGAATTCTGGAAGACTATGATAGTGGACAAGGCTCACTTCATATTGTTACAAAATCTGCATGGAAAGCATATTGAAGTTTCTGAGGATGTCATATTCACTGTGCTCTAATGTCAGCCTGGGGGTACAATTTTCTCTGAAAATTTTGAAACCACTAAAGTATCAACATTCACCATCAATGAAATGCTCTATGGAAAATCCTATCTAGAGAAGTTCACTTCGGGAAAATTGCTTCCTAAGGTCAAGATGCTTCATCTGTTCATGAAATAGGTTTTCTACCCTCGTAAGTCAGCAAAAGATACTGTTACTAAGTTGGATAGATTTTGCATGTATTACATTCTCTGCTAGAAGAAGGTGAACCTTGCAAATGTCATCATGACATACATGGTCTCCTCTATGCTGAAGAAGCAGAAGAAGATCCCCTACCCAACAATCCCTACCAAGATTTTTAAGTTGGAAAATATTCCTTTTAAGTCTGCAAAAGTACATGATTACCTATGGCCCTCTGGTGTCCAAGCTGCCTTCCTTCTCCCCTTTCCTGGACTAGACTGAAGCATTTGTTACTCCAAAATCTACTAAGAAGGCCACTCAAAAGCACAAGCCCTCATCTAACCCTATTGAGAAGCCTAAAGTGGTCAAGAAAGTTAAAGTTGCACCAAAGGTTTCTACTTCTTGTGACCAGACTCCTACCACCAAACCTGGTTGAGCATTAGAGTCTGTAACTAAGTTTTTATTAGACTTAGATGATCAGCAGCACATTGGGCATGCTTTGAAGAAGAAGTAAACTAAAAGAGTTACATGTCCTTTGCCTCCTCAGACCTTAACAGCTTCCAAGCCTACACATACCTCTTCCTCTCCATCCTTGAAGAAATATGTCAAGATCCCCTATAAGCAACATTATGTCAACTTCATCTGATTCTACTGTAAAAAGTTTTTAGACATGGATATCTCAAAATGGACTAAGTATGATTGGATTGATCAGTACAATCTTCACTATGATTTCTACAAGTCTGATAGAGCTTTGAGGGAATCTTAGAAAGCTAAGCAAAAGCGCAAGGCAGAAGAAAATAAGGCCAAGAAGTCTGAAGGCAAGAAAAAAAAAGTTTGCTCCTTCCTTCACCTAGACTCTAATCTTTGATTATCCCACATCGCCTCAGGTACTACCATCTCCCTCTCATAACCAAGAATCTAAACATTAACCATCTCCTTCACAACTTGAACCAGACCAACCTACCTTTGAAATCCCTAACCCCAAACCTTCTACCTCTAGAAGACCCTTCTCTGCCTACCCTGGCCCCCCTTTACCATTTCATGGTCTTGAACTCCTCACCATAACCCGAACCTTCACCAACACCAGGCAACCTGGAAAATTTTTTTTCCAACCCAAATTTCTTCCTATTGTTCTAGCTGAAGACGTGCTCTCTAACCCTCACCTTTACACACCTACAACTTTTGCCATGTTCCAATCCCTTCGAATGGAACAGTCTAGCCACACCCTCATCAAAGAATAGAACTTTCCTGCCAGACCCTGGTTCCATGCCCTCTCTAAACCAAAAATACGTCTTTTATGGACCCAAATCTCTTCATGCCTAGATACCACAAGGTTATCACCAACAAGTTGAAGTAGGTTAGACCTCACACTAGTCCTTCTCGCGTTCCATGGTACATGTGAATGGCCAAGAAGCTGGATGATGTTACATTGCATGCTCTTCTCTTTGCTCCAGAAAATAATGATGAACATCATCGCCATCTTTGGGTGCATCATCTTTGGGAATAGGATCAAGTCTACAATACGCCCTGTGGTGATATTATGATTGATGCTCGTACTTTTTGGGCTTGCTGAGGTCATGTTTTTAAGGATCATCTTATCTACTTTGATGACTCTCAAGCTTTCATCCCTCCGTCCCTCTGTGCTCCCTCTGTTATTATTGCTGATCACCCCTCATTTTTCAGTGTATAGATGGTCGTATTATTTTGGTGTCTATCTCTATCTATAATCTTAATTCTGCTTTTGCATTATTATCTCTCTCTACTTTTCTCAAGCCTTGAGTTCTCAATAATGTCTCTCCCTTTATTGATATCAAAAGGGGAAGATAAATAGAAATAGAGTAGTAGTAGTAGTAGTAGAGTCTGTAGAAAAAGTATTATTGTTGGAGAATGTAATATTTTGTGTGCATAATACTTATATACTGAGCCAGTCTACTTTAAAATAAATTTTAGTTTTTAAAAAGATTGCTCTGATGATTAACTTTCCTCTCTTATAATTCAAATAAGTCTACATGATTATGATATATCTTTTGTATGCATATCTTCTACAGACTTTACTTAACAAAAAGACTTGATGTTTGCTATCAACAAATAGGGGAAGATTGTTAGAACCAAGTCTGAATGGAAGACTAAAAAGTCTGAACCCCTGGGATTTGCTAATATCACTCATCAAGACTCTTAGTTAAATAAAAGTCTACTTGAGTATTTTTTTAACATGGTTCAACAAGTGTCATAGGACAAGTCTGAAGTGCACCAGTTGGAAGAAAAAGGGGGAGTCCATCAAATAAAACTTATTTCAAAGACAAGTCTAAGAAGAAAAGTCTACATATAAAATCAGATCTTAAAGAATCATCCTTCTTAAAGAACGTTCTCTCAAAAAATAACCATCCATTTCTATGAAAGTGCTAACACAACGTTTTGCCTCAAATTTGTACCTTACACCAAAATGGAAAAGGGATAGAAAGTTGAAGACTATATGTGTAGTTATTCAGGAAGATGCCTCGCATATTTCAAAACATCAGAAAAAGCTGAAACTATGGTAAAATAAAAGCCTAAGGTCAACCTTTACAATGGTGTACTCTTTAGCTTGAAATGGCTAAGCAAATAGGTATCTTTTGATATTGGATTATCAAAGATATCCATTCTAGTATAAGCTCTGAAGCATGCCTGATTCAGACCCTGCCATTCTGTATATCTTCAAAGTTAAATATGATCAACGGTTACATCTTCTCCAACGGCTATCTCCAAAGCACTAAAAATATGAGAAGATCAAAAACTTTAAAGAGCTTCCAAGGATATGATAGAAACTCAAAAAGTGCTAGCTTGTAAACTCTTAAGTTTTTCATTGTTCTTATAAGCAAAAGTCTTTCCTGCTGTTCTACTCCTTACAGACCTTGGCTTCTTGCTTATCATAACTTAGTGTACACTCTATCTCAATTATAAAAATATTTGTATGCTAAGTTATCTTTGTAACAAAACCTTTATTTATCACTTATTCTTTGTGTAACAAGTATGGTGTGTTCACCAATCCTTAGATTAAGTAGGAAACATTTATTTGGCCCGAAGAGAATTTAGAAAGAATACTTGGGGACTGAGCTAGGAGTGGCTTGTGTGAAAGAATACTTAGGGTTAAGCCAGAAGTGGCTGTAGTCAACAATATCTGAAGCACGGGTTGTGCTTGTTTTGTAAAAGGTATTTTTACATAGTGAAAATCCTCTAAGTTTGAAGGTACTGGACATAGCTTCTGCTATGGAAGTGAACCAGTCTAAATCTGTTATGTTATCTTTTCTTTACCCTTTTCTCTCTAAAGTTTGAATCTTGCTAAGACTGAAACATCTTTCAGATTGTTGTAAAAAGTCTGTGTGAAAAAGGGTTAAGACTTGTTGAACCCCTCTTCTAAGTTTGACTCTGAAACATTAGTAACCTTTGATCCCCTCCTTGTATCCAAGAAAAGCTCCTTTCCTAGTTCTGGAATCAAATTTTCCTCTCTGTGCTTTGAGAGTGGAAGTAAAACATAATCAACCAAACATTTTTAGGTTTTCCAGGTTTGGTTTTTGGCCATAGAGGACTTCATATGGTGACTAGTTATGCAACACCTCAATAGGAATTTTGTTGATTAAAAAACCAGCATGCCTACTTCACTGCATACGTCCATAGATTTTTGGGAGCATGTGAGTGGAACAAAATGGCCTTGGCAATACTGAGGAGGTGTTGGTGTTTTTGTTCTACCTTTTTATTTTGTTGAGTGGTTTGGACACAACTCCTCTAATGCAGAATGCCTTTAGAGGACTAGAAGTTGGACATATAGAACTCTCCACCATTATCAATGCAAATCTGTTTCACCTTTCTTGTATATTAAGTGTTAACCATCTGGATAAAGTTTTGGATGCAAGAGGTAGTTTTAGCCTTGGTCTTTAACATAACTGATCCGGTCTCAATACTGGTATCCATTCTACAAGACATATTTCAACGTCTTTGTCAATTCGCCAACGTGTGACCGGTGTCATCGGTATACATCCGGATTCTAATTCCGTATCAAGCGCTCTCCCTATACCGGTTGTCCAGGATAACACCATGACACCAGACAACACGCACGTCACTATGCAGAAGACAAAAGACATTGCTATAGGGACCGATCAATAATTCCCTGCACTACGAGCCAAAATCTGCTCACGGAAATGATCAACTTGTCCCCTAATTTTAGTCTATACTCTTTATGCTCAATATAAAATAGCCACTTGACCCAATCATGCTGGCAAGTGCACAATAAAATAATAATATATAGTGCTATTAGAGGTTAGTGGTTCCCCACTAATATGTCCTCGTATTTCGAGCCAATGAGGTATATGAACTCTCTTCATCAATGAAGGGGGGGAAAAAATCTTTTTTTGACTAAATCTACTTACGACTACTCTCTAAAAAACATTCCTCACTTGGAATATTATCACTGACTTGAGCGTCAGAGAATCTTTGCAGGTGACACCACCTTTCGCCCACATCAACGCGTTAGGCCGGTGTGAAGGACCTCCAGAACGCCCAATCCGCCCTCTTTATACAAGGACAACGGATATTTACACCGGATACTCATACATCCGGTCTTCTGCATAGAATCTTCATACTATTTATGATTGACTTGACACCGGATCTCTAGACCCCAGTTCAGGACAGATCATTGGCACGCCCAGTGGGACGCGATAAAGTTATTCCCACCTCTCGTTTACAAAGTCTGACCTTGCGTCATGGAAGGCAATGGAAGAAACATATCTGATGGACATGTAGAAGATGTGACGGCCCAAGAACAACTAACGAACAGACGCTTGGTTTTTGAGTCACCTGTCAAAAGTTCAAGAAGAATGGTGCAAGTATCTGCACCCGATCCAAGAGATGAGATGATACGGAAATTGATGGAGGAGTTAGTAGAATTAAAACGCGAAAGACAAAACTTGGGAGAGAAATCAACATCCCAAACTGGCGGGACACACCATACAACCGATGGGGAAAAATCCACAACTCTCCAATACTCAAACATCCCCACGTTTGAGGGAAGAGGACAGACCCACGTTTCTGATGATGAAGCTACTCGAGGGAAGAGGGAGCTAACTACAGCACCCCCGGTAACTTACAAACTCAAAGTTCCTTTTTCAAGGAGGCTTATGAGCATCCACATCCCCAAACATCTTCAAACCACTCAGCCACTCTCCATTGGAAAGTATAATGGCGAAACTGATCCTACCAAGCATCTTGATGCTTACGTATTTGAAGCCATGTACTTAGGGGCTGATGAAGATATGCTGTGTCGAATGTTCCCACGGACATTATCAGAAGAGGCCCTCGGTTGGTTTAAAGGTTTACCTTCTGGATCCATAGATTCATGGGCTGAAATGGGAGCTATTTTCGAAAGTCACTTTGTCATCTCCAGGGATGTTCCCAGGACATCTCATACTTTAGCCCAAATTAAGCAGGGTGAAAATGAAACCTTAAAGGATTTCATGAAAAGGTTTTACAAGGAAGCATCCCTGGTTCCTAACCTCACAGAATCCATCAAGCTCTATATTGTTATCGAGGCGTTGCAGCTAGTATCAGCTTTTGCTCTCTCATTAGCAAAGAGCCCACCAACAACATTTGAGGAGTTCAGGAAAAAGGCCTCAAAGTATGTGAGTATAGAGATGCACCTAGAAGCTATGGCTGCAAAGAAAAAGCCACCAACACCACCTTCACAACCTCAGAAGGGTAAGGAGAAAATAAGGTCAAAACGTATGGAGAGGCCATTCACCAACCCCAAAGTTAATAACTCCTCTCCTCGACCTCGAGAAAGGCGTGTTAATTCTTTCAGCCATTATGCACCACTGTCAGCCAAGCCATCTCAGATTTTGAGAGAGGTTGGATGGCCAGCTTTCAGCATCTATGGCATTAGAAGGCCAGCCCCTATGAAGAGACCAGGGAATCCCCGTAAGTACTATGATTTTCATGAACAGACAGGTCATTCCACTGATGAATGCCAAGCTCTAAAGAACGCAGTTGAAACGTTAATTAGGGAAGGTAAATTAAAGCAATACCTGTTCAAAGAAAAATCCTTTGACAGGGCAGATTGGAATGAGAAAAGAGAAAGAGATCCAGACGATGGGGATGACAATAACCATAATCTGGTTAGAAAATTCTCTGCTGTAGAGAAACAAAAAGGTGTAATGACTGATGATATAGCACGCAGAGATAACATGCCTCAACAACAGCGTCAAGGCCAGCGTGAAGTCATTAATATGATCGCTGGCGGGTTCGCTAGGGGAGAAGCTTCAATTACAGCCCAAAAGAATCATCATAGAATGATTCTGTCTGTTCAAGGAAAAGTTAAAGACAATCGTCCCTACAGAGGAGGGGTTGAAGCTCTGATAATTTCATTCTCTGATGAGGATTTTGGTCCTACCATCCCTGGTGGAGATGATGCTGTAGTCATCGTTGCAGTCATAGCCAACAAGGACGTCCGAAGAATCCTTGTTGACCAGGGAAGTTCCTGTGATGTTATTTTTTACAACTGCTTTAAAAGGATGGGTTTTAATGACTCAGACTTACAGCCTTACACACAGGAACTAACAGCTTTCAATGGTGCAAAGCAACCAACAAAGGGATACCTTAACACCCTTATCTCCTTTGAAGGTGAGCCAGGAGCCAGGACGGTTAAATCCTGAGTGCTGGTAATCGATGTCGAGTCACCATTCAACGGCATCATAGGACGCCCCACCCTGAATGCCATGGAGGCATTCGTGTCAACTCCACACCTCCTTATCAAGTTTATTGATAAAGACAATGCTGTTTCATCCATCCGAGGTGACCAAGAGATGGCCAGGTATTGTTACAACCTGAGCCTGAATATGACAAAGTTGGAGGCATCCAACAAAAAGAGGAAACTCAATGATTCTGGGACAGCTGCTGGTTCTATGAGCCTTGTCGACCTGGACCCTAGGGCGGATTTGCACATTGATCCATCCAACCCATCAAAGCCCACACCGGATGGAAGTTCCAGGGACATCATATTGGGAGATTCTACAGAAAAGGTCACCCATATTAACGACAAGCTAGATACAGAAATGGAGCGGCGACTCTTGATGCTCTTACAGGAGTTCAAAGACCTCTTTGCATGGACTGCAGCCGATATGCCTGGCATAGATCCTACTTTCTGTTGTCACAAATTGTCCGTCTATCCAAAGACGAGACCGGTTGCCCAAAAGAAGAGAAGATTGGGACCAGAGAAACAGAAAGCAGCTTGCCAGCAAATTGAGGAATTGCTTAAGGCCAGATTTATCAGGGAAATCCGTTATTCCTCTTGGCTTTCAAATGTAGTGATGGTCCGAAAAGCCAATGGCAAATGGAGAATATGCATCGACTATGTGGACCTTAATCGTTGCTGTGCAAAAGATCCTTACCCTCTTCCTAACATAGATCGAATAGTGGATGATTCCTCCAGTTATCAGTATCTGAGTTTCATGGATGCGTACTCAGGTTACAACCAGATTCTGATGTACAAGGAGGATCAGGAGAAAACAGCTTTCATCAATGATCGTGGTGTCTTTTATTACACCGTTATGCCCTTCGGCCTGAAAAATGCTGGGGCCACGTACCAGCGCATGATCAATAAGGTGTTTGAGGGCATGCACACCAAACTTGTTAAGGTGTACATTGACGACATCATAGCCAAGACATCGGAGGGGGGTGATCATATTGAAGACCTACGTCAAGTGTTTACCCACTTGAGAAAATTTAACATGAGGCTAAACCCATTGAAATGTACTTTTGCTGTCCCAGCTGGGAAGTTTTTGGGTTTCATGTTAACTGAACGCGACATCGAAACCAATCCAGGGAAGTGCCAAACGATTCTCAACATGCAGAGTCTAAAGAATCTGAGAGAAGTCCAATCCCTGAATGGAAAAGTAGCAGCCTTGGCACGGTTCATGCCAAAGATGGCTCACAGATCACTTCCTCTATATAAAGCAGTGAAAAAGTCCAAGAAATTCGAGTGGGGACAGGAACAAGAACAAGCATTCCAAGAGCTTAAGGAGGTGTATTCCAAACCTCCTATTCTAGCAAAGCCTAACCCCGAAGACACGCTTATCCTATACTTGGCTATTTCAGATGAAGCTTTGGGCGTAGCCTTAGTAAAGGAAACTCCTGATGGACAGAGACTGGTCTATTTCACCAGCAAAACTTTACAAGGTGCTGAGATCTGGTATCAAAAAATTGAAAAGGCCGCCCTCGCTGTTGTTTGGGCCTCTCGACGGCTACGACCGTACTTTCACGCACATCCAATCTTGGTAAGAACGGACCTTCCACTCCGCTCTGTGTTAATCAAACCTAACCTCGCTGGTAGGATGATCAAGTGGTCCATTGAACTCTCAGAGTTTGATGTATCCTGTGAACCTCGAGGCGCTATTAAAGCTCAGGTCCTGGCAGATTTTATTGTGGAAATAACAGGGATAGATCCAGCTACACCTCGCGTTCATTGGACCATCTACGTTGATGGTTCATCAAATCAGAAGGGCTCTGGTGCAGGGGTAGTTCTTGCAAGTGACGATGGAGTACACTTGGAGATCTCCCTTCATTTTAATTTCAAAACTTCCAACAACCAAGCTGAATACAAAGCTTGCTTGGCCGGACTACGAGCTGCGATTGACATCGGAGTCTCTGAGGCAACGCTCTGCAGTGACTCACAGCTTGTGATTTCACAGATCTTGGGAGATTATCAAGCCCGTGAGCTTCAACTCCAATTATACTTAAACTGCGTCAACGAGTTGAGAGAAAAATTCTCAAAGATGGAATTTAAACACGTTCCACACGAAGAGAATACAAGAACGGATATACTCTCCAGGCTGGCAAGCACCAAACGACCTGGTAGCACCATAACATTGGTCCAAAGCACTCTGACATTGCCCAACATCCCTCTTTTCCCTTCTCTAAACGCCATAATGACCAACTCCCTTTACGGTGACACATGGATAGCCCCCTACATCCGTTATTTGGGCGATGGGCAGTTGCTCACTGATGAGAAGGAAAAGAAAAGAATAAGAAGAGAATTGCCATACTTTACTATGATTGATGGCAACCTTTACAGAAGGGCACTTTCAGTACCTTACTTAATCTGTCTAAAAGAGGATGAGGTACCAGGAGTGATGGAAGAAGTGCACGAAGGACAATGTGGGCACCACGCCGGAGGAAGAAGTCTGATGAGAAAAATCCTTAGGGCGGGGTACTGGTGGCCCACGATAAAGCAGGATTCCATTGACTTCGTCAAGAAATGCGACGCCTGCCAAAAATTCTCTAATCTTCACCACACACCGGCAGAAGAACTCTTCACATCCGCTGTTCCATGGCCGTTCTACCAATGGGGTTTGGATATTTTGGGCCCTTTCCCAACTGCCCCTGGAGGCATCAAATACCTCATTGTAGGGGTTGATTATTTCACTAAGTGGATTGAAGCAGAGCCAGTGGTGCACATAACTTCAGCCTGAACTCGTCGTTTTATGTATGAAAATATTATAACACGATTCGGAGTCCCAGCACGGGTTATTACAGACAATGGCACTCTCAATTCACAGACAGGAAATTCACAGATTTACTCGAAGGGTTAGGAATAGCCCAGATATTTTCCTCCGTTGAACATCCCCAAACCAATGGCCAAGCTGAAGTGGCCAACAGGGAGGTGCTGAAAGGACTAAAGAAACGTCTAGGCGAGGCCAAGGGCGGATGGACGGATCAGTTGTGCCACGTCCTCTGGGCATATCGAACAACGCCTCATTCTTCCACTAATGAATCCCCTTATCGCCTAACCTATGGGGTAGAGGCAATGATACCAGTAGAACTACAAATTGCTTCTACTAGGGTCAAGTATTTCTCTGAAGAAAGCAACAACGCTAACTTGGCATCAGAAATGGATGTCATACAAGAGCTCAGAGAGGTTGCATTCATTAGAGATCAAGCCATCAAAGCCAAAGCTGCCCTTCGATATAACAAACGAGTCCAATCAAGGACTTTCAACATCGGGAATTTGGTTTTGAGGAAAATAAGTGTGGGAAACAAATTTGCTTATCAAGGCAAATTAGCCCCGAACTGGGAGGGCCCTTACAGGGTATCCGAGGTCGCTGGTAAAGGCTCTTACTGCCTTGAAAACTTTGATGGCACACCGATCTGAAACAAATGGAATACCCAGAACTTGTGCATTTATTACAGCTAGCTGCTGAAGCAACATGCACTCTTCTCTCCTCACTTGAGAGTGTTCGACGGAGAAACCAATATTATTATCCTAGCTACGCTTTTATTGTAATTCTTATTTTTGCTCAATAAGAATCTCATATATCAACTTAACTCTTTCGAGTTTTTCTTATGCTGTCATTTTCAGTCTATCCTGCGTGTACAAACATATTCAGGACGGATGATCTCAACTACCCATTCTGTAGTTGACGATGTAACTCCTCGAATGTGCATGAACAATTGAAGACCTGGGCATAGTAGTATTGATCCTCTTGCAAGGATTATACCGAATCCCAGGAAAAGGGCGTAGTAGGATCAAACCTTTTTCACAAGGCTGTACCGAACCCCTTTTGAAGGCCCAGATTGTAGGATTAAACCGAATTCTGGGTACGGTTAGTAAGTTTGGCTGAACACGGTCGAAGGCTTAGATTGTAGGATCAAACCGAACTCCAAGTAAGGTTAGTAGGTATGGCCGAACACCGGAGAAGGCTTGGGTGCAGTAAGCTGGTTCTTGTCCAAAACCACGCTGAACCCCGAGTAATGGGCGCAGCAGGTTCAGGATTAGCCCTGATCTGAACCCCGTGTTGAAGGCTCGGATTGTAGGATTAAACCGAACCCTGAGTACGACTAGTAGGTCTGGCCGAACATCGGTGAAGAATCGTCAATGGGTAAAACCAAAGACTCACTAAAGAACGGTTAGTAGGATCAAACCGAACGCCAAATACGACATGGGCTGTAGGATCAAAATCAAACCCCGATCAGAATTTTGGATGGTAGGATCGAACCGAACTCCAAACACAACATGTAAGTTATTCTGAACTCCGGATTAACATTCTCTTTTGAAGTCCCTTATTTGGGAGCTTCATGATTTCAAAGTCTGGGTCATCAATTCTCCATTCGGCATTACTTATTCGAAGCCCGACTCATGAATTTCGACTCAAGAATAATTTATTTGGGTACGCCCTTATCTGAAGCATATTCAACCGAAGTATTCAAAAATTCTCCATTCGGTACCATGCCGGGCAGCAGTCGAAAATTTCACTCGGTGAAATCTTACCCTAGAGTATCACACTCAGGTATGCCTCTTAGACATTTTCATCCGAAGCATTTCATTCGGAAATTCTCCACTCAGTACGTGCAATGCAGAAGTCGGAGATAAGTCACTCGCTGACTTCCCGTTCGGAAATCCCTCATTCGGTGATCTCCTGTTCGGAAAACTCCCACCCGGCTCAACATCAAGCGGGAATCGGAGATATTTCATTCGGATTTTTTCTCATCCGTTCCCCGAGTCGGAAAATAATTCACTCTATGATTTCCCATTCGGAGATTTTCCACTCGGTGATACATCACATGGAAATCGTACGTCTTCCACAGCAGAATTGAACTCCAAGTGTAATGAGTACAATAAAACTGAATGCGACTGAAGAATCACTCAGAACCTTCCACTCGAAAATCTTCACTCAACAAAATTTCCACTCGGAAATTCTCATTCAGCAGAATTTCCACTCGGAAATCTTCACTTAGTAAAATTTCCACTCAGAAATTCTCATTCAGCAGAACTTCCACTCGAAAATCTTCACTCAGTAGAATTTCTACTCGGAAATTCTCACTCAGAAGAACTTCCACTCGGAAGTTTCACTCGGAATTTGTTCAATCAAATATTCGCTCAAAACTGATCACCCAACAATACTGGAGGACAGTATCGACAGCCTAACGAATATTTCGAGGGATGAACTCTTAGTGAAACGTTCTCACAATCACTTCCCCTCAAGATTAACATTGCAAGCCGTTCTCATGACAATAGCATGTTCCCTCACAACGGCGATCCCCATTATGGTACTTACAACCAAAAGGCCTGATCTTCAAGGAGCAAGGTACACTTTTTACCAGGCTTGTATACCAAATGTGTGATTCCAGAAAATGACTTCATCACACCAAATTATCCATACTTGACAAAAGATACTCTATCTTTTCTGTCAAACCAAGCCTTTAGCTATCAAAGTGCCCATACATGAGAACGATAGTTATATGTCTCTATCTGTAACATCCCAAATTTTAATAAAGTACCGAGTAAATAAAGCCATTAGAGTAATAATTTCAGAAGTGGGAATTTGCTTATTAAGTACCATTAATTTAATTAATCAAAAGGTGTGCAGATTTAAAGAGAGGATTGACCTTAGTGGGTGCTGATGGGACTGGGTGATATGAGCAGACTGCTCCTCACGTTTTCCCACCCCACCATTCCTTCCCTCATGCATGTGTTTTTAAGTGGACGATGGTTCTCCTTGCCATTCGTTCTTCAGAGTTCCCTGTGAGTTTCTTCTTCTTCTTTCTTCTTCTCTTCTTCTTCTCTACTCTCTCTTTCATTCCCTGTTTCGGAAGCCGAGTGACGGTGCTGTAGAGGAGTCAGAGCTCCCTCACACAAGTAAAAGACGAGCGTCGAAGCAGAAGCAGAAACAACCCTGCACCACTCGTGGAGGGCAGTAGCGTTCAAATAAAGGCTAAGCGAGTGGAAGCGTTGAGTGAAGCAGGGAAGAAGGGAACCAACACCCAAGCAGAAAAGTCTCTCGGAATCTCGTAGTTGGTAGGGGGAGTACCTTACATGTTAAATGCATGGGTTATGAATGGGTTTCGAGTATTGAAGTGATAGTTCTGTATCCTGTTGTATAATAATGCTTGCATGTGGAGTAACCGAGTGTGAGACAAGTGAGAGTGAGTGTTGCATGTTATTATCGTCCTTAAAGATGCATGCATTGTTTGAATTCCGATACCCTATAACCCGATTGCATGTTACGTTATGTTGACTGAAATGTTTGTTGAATCCGTTCATGTTCGTATGCATGCATGTGTTGACTGAGTCTTGACACCAATTGCATTGGACTTATATGTTGTTAATAGAGCTATGATGATGATTGCATGGAAGTATGTGTGTGTTAAATAAATATATGGAATCCTGGAAATGCGTATTACCGACTGCATGTGAAATATGTATAACTGAGTGAAGGTTGTGCACATGAATACTATGTTGTGTGATGAATCCGCGTGTGGCGCATGGGATGCGTTGTGCTAAGAGCACGTAGTGTGGGACACTACCATCGGTTATAAAGCGTGGGACGCTATGAAATCCTTGAGTGGGACTCAAGGTAGCCCTGAGTGGGACTCGGGCTGCCTGTGATCACCTCCGTTGGTGCTGAGAGCGTTGGTGTCACCTGTGGGAAACGGTTGGGTACCTGTAAAACGGCCAAGCAGCTGGGAGCTGATTTGATAGCTGAGAGTTAGGTATAAAAAGGGCTGAGAGCCTACGTTGCAACGTCTAAACCGATACACACGAATGCGGAACCGAGTGAAATGCTATGTGCCTAGTAACTGTTGATATTGTTTAAAATTGGTTATGCATGCGAAGGTGTTAATAAGATGGTGAATGTATATAACCGAGTGAATATTCTGTGTCTATATTGCTACGGATGTTGTGTAGAATTAACTATGCTTGTGACGGTGTTGGTAAGATGATATATATATGTCCTCATGACCGAGTGTAGTATTCCGTGTGTATATGCTGTTAATGCTGATTGAAATCTATTCCATGAATGTATGTTATGTATTGGAGAGTTGTATATATATATATATATCCGAGTGAGGATTGTGGATTCTGACTGATAATTGTTCAATAGAAGCATTCTAATTCACGTATCACAATATACTACCACTGATTGTTGTATGTTGATATTATCAAGTTGATGCGTGTGAAAGGCCGAGTGATATCTGATGGATTCCGATTGGTAAGCATCTTGTGTGTGTTCTGGCTGATTGGCATTGCCCTGACTATAATTATTGCCATGTATAATTGTGTATATATATATTGTTGTATAAAGGTGAGGCAACCTGAGTCAGTATCTATCATTTAAAATTTAAGATGCTCACCCCTGCTGTGGCAAATTTTCAGTGAACATCTCTCGTAATGAGGAGTGGAGGAGGAGCTAAAATGCCGGGTGAAGTGTTGCTGCACTATGAGATATCATGACTGTGCATATGTTGTATATAGTGTTTTGAGTTAAGCCTTGGCCGGCTCGTGTTTTGTTGTTAGCCTTTAAATCAGAATTGAATTCCTTGGATCGGGAACATGACTTCTTGGTTATAAAATCATGATATACACTTCTATATATATATGCCTATACTTATGCCACGTCGCATGTCTATTTCATGTTGTGAAATGTCTGGGTGATCTATATATATATATATATGTGCATTCATGTCTCTGATTGTGTAGGAAATAACATAACCCAGCATGAAGGAAGCCAATTCATGGTCTAGAGGGTGAGTTACGATTTTGTAACCGAGTGGAAGAGATTTAGATGTTCAGAGTGAGTGAAAATCAGATAGCTCCGAGTAGGGATTGACGTAGAAGACTGCCCCAACGACTAACTGCTAGGAATCCTCCCGAGCGTAGAATAGTCAATAATTCCCGAGTGAGAATTTGCTGAGTGGTGGTTTTCCCGAATGGAGAGTGACACCTTAGACGGTAGATGACCCCACTGTGGTGAACTATTGGTAATAAAGGAATCTGAGTGAGTCTTAGCTTAGTAGGATGCTTAGAGTAGGAAGGTGAGGGTTACCGAGTGAAAACTAGACGAGATATCCCGAGTGACAAAAAGGGGCGCGAAGGTTGTTCCGAGTGAGAGGGTTCCCATATATTCCGAGTAAGAGCCAGTGAGGACCATTTCCGTATTATTCGTGTATGTATTCTGATTGTTGAAGCCGTGGAATAAATTACGTTTCCGAGTGAATTAAGATCGGATTCTTTCGAGTAAATTAGGCGCTGGAATCCGAGTGCGGAAATGCCGAGTGAAATGAGCAGATACCAAGAGAAGCCTATGCTTGAGCGGGTATGCGTAGCTGCGTGGTTCGCTTAAGCGATTTCCCCTTTCTTCCGCTGTCATCTCCTCTGAATCGGTTTTATCTCTCTTATTCTCTTTTCCTTTCATTTTCTTGTGCCAAGGCATTCTAATTTTCCTTTAATTGTGAAAAAAAAAATTTCCCCTGATTTTCTTGCTTATGATTTGTTTAATTTAGGGTGTTACATTTTGATATCAGAGCAGACCGAAAGGTCCAAGGCCAAGGCATGCTTACCGAGTGTAAGCGGTTGTATGCTTCTGACCGAGTGGTCATCCTGATTGTGATGTTAGTTGAACCTGATTGATATTGACTTGTGGATAGGAGGTTGTTCCCTCCTGGTCCGATTGATTGTGTAGCATATAGAGATGGTGTGATATGCTAAGTTACTGAACATTAGGCTGAAATCCGATCGGTGGTAAGTGGCTTGGTATACTTATCCTTGAAGGGTGTTAATTTCAGGATAAGGAATGACGCATCGTCAAAGCATGGAGGCTATAGCCACAGCATTCCAACGCTTTGCGTACGTGTTTGAGAGGCAGGGCCAGCCTCGAGCTGAGGCCAAGTGCTGGACCGCTTCCTGAAGAGGAAGCCGAGTGAATTTCTAGGAGGACGAAATCCTGAAGCGGCTTTTAAGTGGACTCAGGAGCTAGAAAGGATTTTTGGGGGTCTTCGCTGTACCGAGGCCCAGAAGGTAGAGTGTGCAGTGTACATGCTGCGAGACGAGGTGGAAAACTGGTGGAAGATAGCCAGAAACCGATTCCCTGATGATGATGCTCAGCTAACATGAAACGATTTCAAGACATGCTTCTTGGAGAAGTACTTCCCCGACACAGTAAGGAGTCGGAAGGAGTTGGAGTTTATGGAGTTGAAACAAGGCTCCATGACTGTGGAGGAGTACGCGACCAGATTCGAAGAGTTGTGCCTATTCTACCCACCTTTCCAACAGCCTAGGACGGAAAGTTCCAAGTGCCTTAAGTTTGAGAATGGGTTAAGATCTGATATTAAGAGAGCTTGTAGATACCAAGAGATACGGAGTTTTCCTGCATTAGTAAACAAGTGTAGGATATTTGAGGAGGATGACAAGGCCCATTCGGGCCAGAGCAGCAGAGCTAACCATTCTTTGAGGCCCCAATAATCCCGCTTCAAAAGGCCAAGCAACGTTGGTAGAAACAAGTCTTTTTCCAGATTTGGAGGACGGAATTAGTCTAAAAGACGACCAGTGGTGGGAGACGGAAAATGTTTCAAGTGTGGAGGAAGCCACTATGCCTGAGACTGCAACAGCAATGGTGAAATGATGTGCTTCCATTATAACAAAAGAGGACATATTCGCCCCGATTGCCCCCAACTCCGTCAAGCAAACACCAGCGTACGTCAAGGAGGAGGTTCCCAAGGGAGAAACCGAGTGAATGATAACCAACGACCGGGCGGCGGAGACAACAGAGCCAAAGGAAACATAATGCTTGCTTCAAGTAACCGAGAGAAGAATGCCGACCGACCAACAGTGGGAAGAGTCTACACCATCAACGCAGAGGATGCTGCACAAGCAAATGACCTGGTACAATGTAAGTGCTCACTCGGTAGTCATACACTTAATGTTGTTTTCGATTCGGGAGCCACCCATTCTTTTATAGCTAATGAGTGTGTAAAGCATTTAAAGTTACCGACTGTATTTATGGATCGGACTTTGGAAGTGGCCAATCCGACTGGCCCTAAAGTGTTGACATCGTCAGTATGTAAGGATGTGACATTTGTGCTGTGTGATCAGAGTTTCACTTTCGATTTGGTGTGCATACCTTTAAAGGATCTGGATATTGTGCTCGGAATAGATTGGCTTTCAGCCAACAAGGTGTTAGTGGATTGCAGAAACCGAAGGATAATCTTCCCGAGGCAGCACAATGAGGACGACACAGCACAAGGTATAACCCAACTGTTTATGATGCTTTGTCTAACCAAGGGTGAGAGTAAAACCCGAGTGAACGAAATCCCAACTGTCTGTGAATTCCCAGAGGTGTTTCCTGAAGACGTACCGAGTGTCCCTCCCAATAGAGAAGTCGAATTCTCTATAGACCTGATCCCTGGAGCCGAGCCAGTCTCCAGTGCACCTTATAGAATGTCCTCAACTGAATTGGCCGAGCTGAAGAAGCAAGTAGATGAGTTACTTGGAAAATAATTCATTAGGCCGAGTGTATCACCTTGGGGCGCACCTGTACTGCTTGTTAAGAAGAAGGATGGCAGCATGAGGCTTTGTATAGACTACCAACAGCTAAACAAACTCACGATTAAGAATCAGTACCCGTTGCCCAGAATTGATGACCTCATTGACCAACTGCGTGGAGCCTCAATTTTCTCAAAAATCGACCTGCGATCGGGATACCACCAAATCCGAGTGAAGGAGTTGGATATTCCAAAAACTGCCTTTAGGACTCGGTATGGTCACTACGAGTATGTAGTGATGTCGTTTGGTGTGACGAACGCCCCTGCTGTCTTCATGAATTACATGAACAGCATATTCCACCCGTATTTAGACCAATTCATAGTTGTTTTCATTGATGACATCCTAATTTACTCCAAGACTCCTGAGGAGCATGAGGAGCATCTCCGAGCGGTACTTCAAGTATTGAAGGAGAAGCAGTTGTTTGAAAAACTTTCGAAATGCGACTTCTGGATGGATAAAATCCATTTCCTCGGACATGTGATTTCCGAGGAAGGTGTCTCGGTGGACCCTTCAAAGGTGGCAGCTGTAATGGCATGGGAGAGACCCAAGTCGGTCTCGGAGATAAGGAGCTTTATGGGCCTGGCAGGTTATTATAGAAGATTTATTGAAGGTTTTTCTAAGTTGGCCTCGCCACTCACTAAATTAACTCGGAAAAACATTCCCTTCGTATGGAGTCCCGAGTGCGAGCATAGTTTCCGAGAGCTAAAGGACAAGTTGACGACTGCTCCAGTACTGGCATTACCTGACTTGCAAGAGAACTTTGTGGTTTACTGTGATGCATCAGGACTCAAATTAGGATGCGTGTTGATGCAGAAAGACCGAGTGATAGCGTATGCGTCTCGGCAATTGAGACCTCACGAGCAGCATTATCCGACTCACGACCTAGAATTGGCAGCTGTGGTGTTCGCATTAAAAATCTGGAGGCATTATTTGTTCGGGTCCAGATTTGAAGTATACAGTGATCACAAGAGCCTCAGATACTTATTCAACCAGAAGGAGCTGAACATGAGGCAGAGGAGATGGATGGAATTTTTAAAAGATTATGATTTCGAGCTAAGGTACCATCCGGGTAAGGCAAACGTTGTTGCTGACGCATTGAGTCAGAAATCCCTTCATGTAGCAGTGATGATGGTGAAGGAGGTAGAGCTATTGGAACAGTTCCGAGACATGAACTTACACGTTGTCACCCCCTCTTCTCGGAAGATGATGATCGGCACGCTGAGGATTACCAATGAATTCCTAAAATCCGTGTGCGAGCAATAGTAGTCAGATTCCTACTTGGCTGAGATGAAGGAGACTCAGGCCCGAGGTAAGGACTTGTCCTTAACTAAAGGATCAGATGGAATCTTCCGAGTAAGAAACAGAATGTACGTGCCGAGTGGAAGAGAATTGAGAAGAATGGTACTTGATGAAGCTCATAAGAGCCTGCTAAGTATCCACCCGGGTGCCACGAAGATATACCATGACTTGAGAACTCAGTTCTGGTGGCCCGGATTGAAAAGGAACGTGGCAGAATATGTGGCTCGGTGCATCACCTGTCAGAAGTTGAAAGTGGAGCACCAGAAGCCGTATGGTGCATTACAACCCCTGGAGATTCCCGTGTGGAAATGGGACTCAATTGCCATGGACTTTGTCATGGGATTGCCCAAAAACCGAGCGGGCCATGATGCGATTTGGGTCATTGTTGACCGACTGACGAAGAGTGCACACTTCTTGCCTGTGAACATGAAGTACCCGATGCATAGGTTAGCTCAGATTTATATTCGCGAAGTTGTCCGACTGCATGGTATACCGACTTCCATCGTATCAGATAGGGATCCTAGGTACACGTCCCGGTTTTGGACCAGTCTGCACCAGGAAATGGGTATAAAACTTTGGCTTAGTTCTGCTTACCACCCCCAATCTGATGGGCAATCCGAGTGAATAATCCAGAGCTTAGAGGACTTACTAAGGGCGTGTGTGTTAGAGCACGGTGGGGATTAGGAGCAATACCTTCCCCTGATCGAGTTCACGTACAACAACAGCCATCACAATAGTATTGGCATGGCACCCTACGAAGCACTGTATGGTCGAAGATGCCAAACCCCGCTTTGCTGGTCGGAAATGGGTGAGAGTCTGCTATTGGGACCAGAGGTTGTGAAGTAAACTTCAGAGCAGATCTGGGTAATAAGAGAAAAGATGAAGGCGTCTCAAGATAGGCAAAAGAGCTACCATGACAAACGCATCAGACCATTGGAATTTTTAGTCGGAGACAAGGTGTTTTTAAGGACTTCACCGAGTAAAGGGATCAGGTAAGCCTTGAAAAGCAGAAAACTGAGCCCTCGATACATTGGGCCTTATGAAGTGTTGAAACGAGTCGGCTCCATGGTATACCAAATAGCATTACCGACTCATTTATCTTGATTGCATGACGTATTTCATATGCCTCAACTAAGGAAGTACCTGCCAGATTCTACTCACACAATGCCTGATGATGAGGTGGAAATCAAGGAAGATCTGACCACTGCAACTATACCGACTAGGATCATGGACCGATCGGTAAAGCGATTAAGGAGTAAGAATGTGCAACTGGTTGAAGTGGAATGGCAGTAGGACGGGTATACCTCTTATACCTGGGAGCACGAGGATGCCATGAGGCAGCAGTACCCCGAGTTGTTTGACCAAGGTGAGTTACCGACTGAATTTCGAGGATGAAATTCTTTTGAAGTGGGGGAGAACTGTAACATCCCAAATTTTAATAAATTACTGAGTGAATAAAGCCATTAGAGTAATAATTTCAGAAGTGGGAATTTGCTTATTAAGTACCATTAATTTAATTAATCAAAAGGTGTGCTGATTTAAAGAGAGGATTGACCTTAGTGGGTGCTGATGGGACTGGGTGACGTGAGCAGACTGCTCCTCACATTTTCCCACCCCACCATTCCTTCCCTCATGCATGTGTTTTTAAGTGGACGATGGTTCTCCTTGCCATTCGTTCTTCAGAGTTCCCTGCGAGTTTCTTCTTCTTCTTTCTTCTTCTCTTCTCCTTCTCTGCTCTCTGTTTCATTCCCTGTTTCGGAAGCCGAGTGACGGTGCTGCAGAGGAGTCAGAGCTCCCTCACACGAGTAGAAGACGAGCGTCGAAGCAGAAGCAGAAACAACCCTGCACCACTCGTGGAGGGCAGTAGCGTTCAAATAAAGGCTAAGCGAGTGGAAGCGCTGAGTAAAGCAGCGAAGAAGGGAACCAACACCCAAGCAGAAAAGTCTCTCAGAATCTCGTAGTTGGTAGGGGGAGTACCTTACATGTTAAATGAATGGGTTATGAATGGGTTCCGAGTGTTGAAGTGATAGTTCTGTATCCTGTTGTATAATAATGCTTGCATGTGGAGTAACCGAGTGTGAGACAAGTGAGAGTGAGTGTTGCATGTTATTATCGTCCTTAAAGATGCATGCGTTGTTTGAATTCTGATACCCTATAACCCGATTGCATGTTACGTTGTGTTGACTGAAATGTTTGTTGAATCCGTTCATGTTCGTATACATGCATGTGTTGACTGAGTCTTGACACCGATTGCATTGGACTTATATGTTGTTAATAGAGCTATGATGATGATTGCATGGAAGTATGTGTGTGTTAAATAAATATGTGGAATCTTGGAAATGCGTATTACCGACTGCATGTGAAATATGTATAACTAAGTGAAGGTTGTGCGCATGAATACTATATTGTGTGATGAATCCGCGTGTGGCGCATGGGATGCGTTGTGTTGAGAGCACGTAGTGTGGGACACTACCATCGGTTATAAAGTGTGGGACGCTATGAAATCCTTGAGTGGGACTCAAGGTAGCCCTGAGTGGGACTCGGGCTCCCTGTGATCACCTCTGTTGGCGCTGAGAGCGTTGGTGTCACCTATGGGCAAACGGTTAGGTACCTGTAAAACGGCCAAGCAGCTGGGAGCTAATTTGATAGCTGAGAGCTAGGTATAAAAAGGGCTGAGAGCCTACGTTGCAACGTCTAAACCGATACACATGAATGCGGAACCGAGTGAAATGCTATGTGCCTAGTAACTGTTGATATTGTTTGAAATTGGTTATGCATGCGAAGGTGTTAATAAGATGGTGAATGTATATAACCGAGTGAATATTCTGTGTCTATATTGCTACGGATGTTGTGTAGAATTAACTATGCTTGTGACGGTGTTGGTAAGATGATATATATGTCCTCATGACCAAGTATACTATTCCATGTGTATATGCTGTTAATGCTGATTGAAATCTATTCCATGAATGTATGTTATGTATTGGAGAGTTGTATATATATATATATATATCCGAGTGAGGATTGTGGATTCTGACTGATAATTGTTCAATAGAAGCATTCTAATTCACGTATCGCAATATACTACCACTGATTGTTGTATGTTGATATTATCAAGTTGATGCGTGTGAAAGGCCGAGTGATATCTGATGGATTCCGATTGGTAAGGATCTTGTGTGTGTTCTGGCTGATTGGCATTGCCCTGACTATAATTGTTGCCATGTATAATTGTGTATATATATATTGTTGTATAAAGGTGAGGCAACCTGAGTCAGTATCTATCATTTAAAATTTAAGATGCTCACCCCTGCTGTGGCAAATTTTCAGTGAACATCTCTCGTAATGAGGAGTGGAGGAGGAGCTGAAATGCCGGGTGAAGTGTTGCTGCACTATGAGATATCATGACTGTGCATATGCTGTATATAGTGTTTTGAGTTAAGCCTTGGCCGGCTCGTGTTTTGTTGTTAGCCTTTAAATCAGAATTGAATTCCTTGGATCGGGAACATGACTTCTTGGTTGTAAAATCATGATATACACTTCTATATATATATATGCCTATACTTATGCCACGTCGCATGTCTATCTCATGTTGTGAAATGTCTGGGTGATCTATATATATATATATATATATGTGCGTTCATGTCTCCGATTATGTAGGAAATAATATAACCCAGCGTGAAGGAAGCCAATTCATGGTCTAGAGGGTGAGTTACGATTTTGTAACCGAGTGGAAGAGATTTAGATGTTTGGAGTGAGTGAAAATCAGATAGCTCCGAGTAGGGATTGACATAGAAGACTGCCCCAACGACTAACTACTAGGAATCCTCCCGAGCGTAGAATAGTCAATAATTCCCGAGTGAGAATTTGTTGAGTGGTGGTTTTCCCGAATAGAGAGTGACACCTTAGACTGTAGATGACCCCACTGTGGTGAACTATTGGTAATAAAGGAATCTGAGTGAGTCTTAGCTTAGTAGGATGCTTAGAGTAGGAAGGTGAGGGTTACCGAGTGAAAACTAGGCGAGATATCCCGAGTGACAAAAAGGGGCGCGAAGGTTGTCCCGAGTGAGAGGGTTCCCATATATTCCGAGTGAGATCCAATGAGGACCATTTCCGTATTATTCGTGTATGTATTCTGATTGTTGAAGCCGTGGAATAAATTACGTTTCCGAGTGAATTAAGATCGAATTCTTTTGAGTAAATTAGGCGCTAGAATCCGAGTGTGGAAATGCCGAGTGAAATGAGCAGATACCGAGAGAAGCCTTCGCTTGAGTGGGTATGCGTAGCTACGTGGTTCGCTTAAGCGATTTCCCCTTTCTTCCGCTGTCATCTCCTCTGAATCGGTTGTATCTCTCTTGTTCTCTTTTCCTTTCATTTTCTTGTGCCAAGGAATTCTGATTTTCCTTTAATTGTGAAAAAAAAATTTTCCCCTGATTTTCTTGCTTATGATTTGTTTAATTTAGGGTGTTACACTATCCGTTCTTCATCCTGCATGTTCAAATCCGGAGTGAAGGTTATATGTTAATATCCGTTCTTCACTCTACATACTTAAATCCGGAATGATTCATTACACATGCAATCCTTCTATCGAAGCTGTTTTCAACTGACAAACATATAAAGGCAAATTGTTCTTTTATTGATCAAATGCTAAATTACACGAAGGAATTCATTCAGTAATCCAGAGCTGATCCCGGAACACAGCAGATTTGAATCAATAAAAACTAAGACAAGGAGGACACTATTTCTTTTGGCTCGTCTCTCCGTCCTTTCCTTTGCCTTTACCTCCGGCCTTGCCTCCCTCATCACCAGTAGCCTTAGTTGCTTCAGCACCAATGCTTGTTCCTTCGCTTCTAGGCTTCAGGAGAGAAGGTTTCATTGACTGACCTTCAGGTAGAGGAGCAAACTTGTACAGGGTGTTAGGCGGATCCTCCTGACGATTATTAACAACGGCCACCAGTTTCCCTTGGTGAAACTCATAGAACGGATCAATACTGTTCAGATTAAGTTCCACTTTGGGATTCGGGTATTGAACTTGACGAACAGCCAGCCCGAAAGATTCCTTGACTGCTTGGTCACATATATCTAGAGCCTCAGCCAAATCCGCTTTCAAAGTTTTGACTTCGTCAGTCGAACCCGCCAACTTTAAAAGCAACTCCTTCTCCTTACATGACCAGTCTTCTGCTCCTTGGGAGTAAACGACCTTGGTGTCCTTCAATTCTTCCGTTAATTTGGCCGAATGCTCCTTCTCTGTACAAAGGCTAGCATGGAGGTCGGAATTGGCTTTCTTCTGATCAAGTATCTGGACCTCCAGCTCCTTAACAAGATATTTCATACTGGCAATTTCCTCGTCCTTTTTATACCCTTCCTCTTTGGAAGCCTCTAATTTATTCTCCAGTCGGAGGATGCTTGCCTTATCCCTAGCTGCAGCAACGTTAAGGTCATTAACCTTGCCAACCAATTTACTAAGCCTTTCATTATCTTCTGAAAGCTTGCGAACCGACTTCAGAAGACCGGACAATTCTGCCAAGTGCCTCTGTTCGGCATCGCAAGCTTTGGTTACTTCTTCGCTTTCTAATGGAGTCTTCAGCTTGTATGGAGACTCAGGAATGCATTCAGGCACAGGACCCTTATACATAAGGTATTGGGCGAGACCGGGATTGTCATCTGAGGGGCAAGGAACTTTGGGCACAAAATAGGAAGTTATTGGTTTTTCACCGAAGGTAATCACACTGCCTGGGGCATCTGGAGTAAGCCCTTCTACTTTCTTTCCCTTAGAAGCCTCTGGATCAGCTGCCCCTTTGGAAATTTTTGGTTTTTTGGAGAAGGATGAGGTTCCGAGGTCCTGGAGGAATCATTTTTTGCCTTTTTCCTTTTCTCTCCGCCCTTCTTAAACACAACATCAGAGGTCGGTTTATCAGATCCGCCCTCCAGCAAGGGAATATCGTCACTAGCAGACGAAGTGAGTGTTATGGTCTCAGTAGTAGCCTTCTTAGAATTCTGTTTTGCCTGAATGTCGTTCTCAACCGCAACAGAGTTCTCTCCAGCTTTGAGCCCTTTCAACTTGTTCATCTCTGATGACTTAGCCTCGATTTCAACTGCAAAATCAAATAACACAATTAGAGATCTAAGATTTCAAGGCATAATATGAGAGAACATGAAAAATGACAGAAAAATTACGCAAATATTCCTCGCGGGTGGACTTTGACCCTAGCAAACGCCTGCAGGAGAAAAATTTGTGCGAGGCGGTGTATGATTAAAGAGCAGAAAGAACAGAGATCGAAGTTGGGCTCAATTCATCTTCATTAGTATAATAGGCCTAGGAGGTTAACAAAAAATGCTCATGCGTCCAGGCCACAGGAAATTCTTGAATCCCATCTTCATTTAACCAAAAAATTTGATCTTCAGGCCTAACGCTGATCTTGGTAAAATAAGATTTGAAGGAACGACCATCAACTTTGGCGGAGTGAGTATAGGACTCGAAGTTGATGATCTTGGAGAGAGTCCGGAGGGTTATCAAACTTACTCCTCCCTTCTCTTTATTTACACAACGGACCACTAGTGAGAAATAAAAAAGCATAGCCACCGTCGGTGTGAAATTGAAGTGCTCCCCAAGCACTTCAAGAGAACGGATCAACCCCCACCCGTTGGGATGAAGCTGTGAAGGGGCGCAGTCCAAAAACCTCAGGACCCCTATCTGAAACTTTGTGAAAGGGAGGCGCACACCTAGATTCAGAAATAGGAAGTCATACATATATATGGACCTTTCGTCCGGTGTATGACATATCCGTTCTGTTGGAAGTGGAGCCAGCACCATAAAACACCCCCTATACTTTTCCTCCTTGAAGACAGTAAAGCGTGGTTCCAACTCTGCTCCGTCCTCCCGAGCATGGATGGACGGTGTATCACGAAATTCCTCAGCCACCCAGCTAAAGGGACGCTTCCGTTGGAACTTCACCCAATCAATCCGGTGTGCAACTACATTGCACAATCCGAAAGCTGTCTTCATGATGTACCGTTGAGAGGGTGTTTCACCACCAGAAGTTCTTCCTCCAGTCGTCTTCTTTACTACCATCTTAAAAGCTTTTACGCTGCGGTAAAAATCCACATCATCAGAGAGGTATAAATCAGCACTCTCAACACTCTCACTAGAGGAGGACTCCGAAGAGGGTATTATCACCCTTCGCCTTGGATACGGTGACGCCTTCCTCTCTGAATAAGGTGGCTTCGATTGGAAGATCACAGGGATCCTCCCACCACGATTTGAGGGGTTTCGAGTTAAGGCCCTTCCTCCTCTTCCCCTAGGGTTAACACGGCCCGAGCTAAAACCTCTCCTAGACATTCAGAGAAACTAAAAGAAAACACAAAAAAACGAAGGAGAAGGGTTACCTAGGAATGAAGGAGGATAGTGAATCAAAATTCACAGGGGCAAACAGGAATGTCTTCTCAAAATTTTTGCAGAGGTTAATCAGGGAAGTAAGATGAAGTGATTTCTGAAATTACCAAATACGTCTTTTTCAGGGCACGAAGAGTCTCAAATACCGACTCAAACAACCTGTCGTTTACTCTCAAACGACTCTCCCTTTTGGTGGATCAAAATAGTCATTTTGAATCCAAAGGCGCGAAAATGCCATCGATTCGTTACAGGGCCTTCTAAATGGGCCTATTAAATTCAAATTTTAGGCCCACCAAGCTCCCGTCTGACGGTTATAAAGACATGCGCATTTAACGCAATAATGGCTCGCCCACGTGATTAAAGGCATTAAATGTCCAATCATGGGAGATATTAAAACTGTTGCTCGAATACCAAAGGTTGCGAGTTTCAAACACATTTGGGATTCTCGCAGAGAATCTGTCCATAATCCGTCCTAAAGAATTCCATCACAACGAAATCTTTTTCCAAGAACGGACATTTACACGACAGCACAATTTCGAAATCTAACACGTGTTAGATAAATACTCCTCTAACAGACGAACCGGTATCCAGACATATTACAATCGATACAGCTTATATGAGCAAATCTACTAATCCCTCACATAAGCTAGGGGGCTAGTAGAGTGATAATCTTATTTCGATACCGGATTTGATTATGAATATGAATCCACACTCAGATTCGGATATAAAATTGAAGACTCAATCCGTACTCCTACGATTGAGAAGCATTTCCCAGGATGGATCATCTCAATCACCTATTCTGTGATTTGACGATGCAACTCTTGGCGTAACATATATTCCCAGGGTGGATGATCTCAATCACCTATTCTGTGATTCAATGATGTAACTCTTGGCGTAACATATGTTCCCAGGACGGATGATCTCAATCACCTAATCCGTGATTTGACGATGTAACTTCTGGCATGAACAAATTCCCATCAATCAACCATCATCTTTGTGTATCTGTGCAGTTTATGACACCCTGATTTTAGAGGGAAAATTTCGCGAATTAATTAAAGCATAACCTGGATCCATAATAAAAACACTCCCATATATGAAGATATGAGAGCTGGTCCCATGGCCAAGGAGAAAAAGAAAGGAAGGCAAAGGCAATGAAAGGCCGACCAAGAAAGGCAGTCAGCAGAAGAACAACAGCGCCTGAGCGAAGCCCACAATACAGCGCCCACTTGCTCAAGTGAGATCCGACTCCGCTTGAGCGAGGCTGCGCAACTCGCTCGGGTAAACCACCATTCGCTTAAGCGAAATCGACCCCAAGCCTTCCAACATCACACACTCGCTGAAGCGAAGCCTTCATTCGCTGAAGCGAGAAGCCACACTCGGCATTCCCATCACTCGGGAAACTGAGACATTCATTCACTCGGTAAACAATCAGGTCCAGTCGGAATTCATGTCTAAGTCCTCTCGGAATTTAATATCTTAATCCACTCAGCATCATGGGGTTCCGCCACTCGGGAACTACCCCAACAATTGCCTCACTCGGCAACCCATAACTCAGTCTCTCATTTTTTTTATCCACAGTGACAACATAAAGATCCACTCGGGAAATGAGGGTATTCCGACTCGGATTCCATAAGCCCTCACGCTCGGATTTATCCAATCAAACCACTCGGTGAATTCAACCTCGAGTCACTCGGAAAACATCAGCCATTTAGCACTCGGCATAACAGAACCCTATCACTCAGAGAATACATAGGCTTCCTCCCGGCCATAAATCACTCGGTTTAATCATTCTTGACCAACTCATCATCAGAGTGGTATTCCACTCGGTAACTAATATCATTGCCGACCAATACTCATTCGGCCACACACTCGGCATTCATGCCTACTCTCACTCGGATAATCCCTTAACCATTAATTACTCAGGAATAGCCTACAAAATCAATCCCACTCAGAATGATCCAAACTCCTCAACACTCAGAGGAATTACCCAAGTAATTCACTCGGATAAATGAAATTCTTAACCACTCAGGGAAACCAATAAGTCAAGTCCCACTCGGACTCATCCCATATGATCTGTCCTGAACCAGGGTCTAGAGATCCGGACTCAAGTCAATCACAAATAGTATGCAAATACTGTGTAGAAGACCGGATGTATGAGTATCCGGTGTAAATATCCGTTGTCCTTGCATGAGGAGAGCGGATTGGGCGTTCTGGAGATCCTTCACACCGACCTAACGCGTTGATGTGGGCGAATGGTGGTGTCACCTGCAAAGATTCTCCGACGCTCAAGTCAGTGATATATTCCAAGTAAGGAATGTAATTCAGAGAGTAATCGTTTATAGATTAAGTTCAGAATCCTCCCCTTCATTGATGAAGAGAGTTCATATACCTGATTGGCTAGTTTTACGAGGACTCGTTAGTGGGGAACCACTAACTTCCATTAGCATTATTTTATTGCGCACTTACCAGCATGATTGGGTCAAGTGGCTATTTTATATTGAGCATGGAGAATATAGACTAGGATTAGGGAGCAAGTTGACCATCCACGTGAGTAGAATTTGGCTTCTAGTGCTGGGGATTATTGATCGGTCCCTGTAGCAATGATTCTTGTCTTTTGCATAGTGACGTGTGTGTTATCCGGTGTCATGGTGTTATCCTGAACAACCGGTATAGGGAGAGTGCCTGATACGGAATTACAATCCGAATGTATACCGATGACACCGGTTACACGTTGATGTCTTGACAAAGACGTTGAAATATGTCTTGCAGATCGGATACCGGTATTGAGACCGGATCATATGTCCCCTAGCTTGTGTAAGGGACTGAGTGGTTGTTCACATAAGCTACTCAACCTGTGAGAGGTCTGAATATCGGTAGGCTTACGCGTATAACAGTTCCTTAGCATTTGTTATTATATTGCCAATAACCGTTCTTAAGTCAAAAGATCTGATGTGGTGATGTTATCACAACGGATTCAGACAAAGATTCGCTGTATGAGAATTTCTAGAGTTTATTGGAATTGAAGGCTCTTGAAGTTCGCGTAACGGCTGTAAAGCGTGAATTGCGTCGCATGATTAGACATTAAATGCTTTTAACCACATGGGCGAGCAATTATTGCGTCTGAGATGGAAATCTCAATAACCGTCGTTTAGGGCTTAACGGGCCTACATTTTTCGAAACTTTTGGGCCTAGTAGATAGGCCCTTCGTCGAATGGATATTGTTTTGGCCCCCATGAATTTGGAACGGTTATGTCGTTTCACTTGTGAACCAACGCGTTTAGTTGAGAGCGTCACAACTTCAAGAGGTGGTAACTGAGCCTTTTCATTTCCTATAAAAGAAACACTTAGTGGATTCTGGGTTCCACTCGTTTCTGATTTCTTAGCAACACTTTGCAAAAATATCGCAAGGAAGTTCGTCGCTTGCTCTACGAGACTTTTTTCAGTTCTCATCTTCATCATCTTCATCTGAGGTAACTTTCCCATGCTATTTTCATCTTGTTTTGGTATACTATTTTTGCGAAGAGAATGTGCTTTAGTTAGGGGGAGATTAATTTCTCGCAACCCTAATAGTCATGGGGAAGAATCCTTGTGATTCTTCCTAAGGCTGAGTCATGTCGCTCAGAAAGGGGATCTTACTCACTGTGGAAAGTGACTTTTCCCTTCTCTGAGTCGTCCTCTGATTGTAGTCGCTTTAAAAAATGAAGTGAGTAATGGTTATCACCTTTCTGACAATATGATCTTTTATCGTAGATTAAAAATTCGGTCTAGGCGATTCAGATGGCTGCTGGAGAAGGGACTTCCGGAGATAATACCATTCTGAAGACAACAGAAGGTCTTTACACCGTTGCTGTTTCTAGGTTAAATTGGGAAGAACTTCAGGCTAAATGGCCTTTCTGTTGGGTAGCTAGCGAGTTTAAGAACTTGGCTTCCCGTCATGCAAACGAGGATGGACCCCGAATTCAACCAAGGTTCACGCTTCATGCAGAAGAAGAAATGAAGAAGTGGTTTAAGGTATTTGCACCACTTCCTACAGAGCGGATATGCCATGCCGTACCCAATGACCGTTCTGTATACATGTACGATTTCATATTTCATTACCTGGGAGTTCGTTTTCCCTTATCCGAGCTTCAGATGGGTGTGTTGAGGTTCTTAAACTGTGCACACTCTCAACTTCATCCCAACGATTGGGGCCTCATCCGTGCTCTGGAGGTTCTGGGGGATCATTTCAACTTCACGCCTACAGTAGCGATGCTGTTTTATTACACTCAAGTAGTTCGGATGGCTAACAAGCAGGGCGGTATTGGCCTAGTGACACTCCGAACTCTCTGTTCTTTCATAAACTTTGAATCTTACACCGATTCGGCCAAAGTCGACGGAAAATCATTTAAATCCTACTTTACTCGGATATCTGTTGGGAAGAAGAGACCAATCTTTTGGAGGGATGAAGATGGTCTTAACAAATTTCCTTTGAGTTGGACCCATAAACATTTTCTTTTAAACTCCCAAGCATATTATGCTGATCAATCTGAGCTATCCCTTGAATCGTCGAAAGTGTTGTTCGCACTTGAAGCGCACACTACACGCTCTAAAGTATTTTTGTGTAGGCGTCTTTTAAGTAGTTCAAGCAGAGTCCGGGATGAATATCTATGTAATTCTCGTTTTATTTCTCTTTTTCTACTTTGTCAAATGTATCGAGTATTTCGTGGTTGTTAATATCTTGTGTTTGTGCATGCAGGTAAAATAGAACAGGAATCTCCGGAGATGAATAAGCTGAAGGGGTTTAAAGCGGCAGGTAAATCCGTAGCTCGCGAGAATGAAATTCAGGCTAAGACTTCTGTAAAGGATCGTCCTGAATTGATTATTCTGACATCAGATGTGGAAGGGGAGATTCTGCTGGTCGAGGGCGGCTCGACTGGTGTTGGCGCAACTACTAGTCAGCCCCAAATAACCGAGAGGAGGAGAAAGATCAAGAATGATTCTTCCGGAGGACCGTCGAAGAAACATAAACCTTCGGGGAGCTCAAAAAGGGGAAGAGTTTCAGAAGGTAAGGCTGTAGAGACCTCGGATGCAGCTGATGTTTCTTCCGGGCACCATAAGGGGATTCCTGCCGGGGTTTCTGGATCTAGTCTAATCTCCTACCCAACGACTTCGTTCCTTACCCCCTTCCTCTCATATCGGGGAGCAACTCCAGCGATTCTTCCTCAACCGCTGTATGAACTCCGGCCCACGCTTAAAACTATAGAGATCAAGGAGGTGTGTGAGGCCGGAAAATGGCAGTTAGCAGAACTGACTGGGATGCTTCATTCATTCAGTTTGTTAGCCGAAGACGTTGACAAGGTTGATGAGCTGAGTGATAAATTAGAACAGCTTAACCTCTCGATGGAGAAGGATAAAGCCGCCCTAAAATTGGCTGAAGATCGCCTTGCCAAGTCTAAAGAGTTTGCAGATATTATAAACAAAGAAAATCTCAAGCTCAAAACTATGCTTAAAGATTTGGAAGGTAAATTGGCAGAGAAGGAGGAGACGCTTAGTAAATCTCAAGAGGAACTCCGTAGCAGTCAAGCTAAACAAGCTGATCTTGAAGACAAAAGCAAAGCTGCTGCGGAGGATTATTTTAAGCAAGCCGAGGAGTGGTCCCAAAAGGAGAAGAAGTTCCTCCTTGAGATCGAGGGACTGAAGACTGGGAGAACGGAATCTGGAGGATCAAGTGGGGAGCTATCGAGGTTGCGGGAAGAATTGGCTATAGTGAAAGCTGAGAAGCAGGAAGCTATTGATATATGCAACCAGGCGGTTGAAGAATCCTTCGGCCTAGCTATACGCCAAGTTTTCTACCGCAACCCCACTGTGAAACTTAGCCTCTATGGAATGGATCCGTTCTATGAATTCCATGGAGGAAAGTTGGTCACCGTGGTTGATGGTCGTCATGAAGATCCTCCGATGTCCTTGTACGGTTTGCCTCCTCTTCCTGAGGGTCAAACTATGGGACCGGATTACGTTCTTCCTACGTCTAAGGTCGCTTCGTCTACGGAAGGAACTGAGGCTCCTGGAGGGGGAATTCCTGAGGAAATCCCAAAGGAAGGGACACAAGAGCCTGGAGCTGAGGAAGCACAGAAAGCTAAAGAGCAAATTCCTCCTCCGTAGTCTTGCTTTATTTATATGTAGAGTTGTGTTCCGGGATCAACTCCGGTTTTGAACAGTTATGTGTAATTTCGTTTTTCATGAATAAAATTCATTTAAGAAATTTGTCTCCAACATTTCATGCATATATGTCATTTAAGTCGTTGTTAATCCGTTCTATATGATTAACCTTGAGGTCAAACTGAAATAATTGCCTCAGAAGATTGAACAACAAATGAATTTAGAACGGAGAAATATATACATGTCCCCAAGTGTGTGTTAAGAAAAGGGTGCCTGTCTTTAGGGCATGATCCTTAATTCTTTTGGGGAAAGGAGGAGCCGATCCGTCATTTAGTAAAATAATGTAATAGGACGGATGCAAGTTCTTAATCCGTGTTATTCTCACTGGAGAATCAATATCGTCCATTGTAAGAATATTGTTCCAAGTTTGGGGAACTGCAAAGGTGTAAGAAAGTGGTGTTTGAGTCTTCCATCATAAGGATGATGATGTGAGTTTGTTTACGCCAGGAGTTACGTCATTGTACCACAGAGTAGGTGATAAAGAGTATCCGTCCTGGGAGAATACCACTTGAGAGCGAAAGCGCGGATTAACTTTCAAAATCTTCCATCATAAGAATGATGATGGGGTTTGTTCGTACCAGGAGTTACATCATCAAATCACAGAATAGGTGATTGAGATCATCCGTCCTGGGCAAGTATACATCGTCAGATCACATAATAGGTGATTGAGATCATCCGTCTTGGGGATATGTACGGTGCCAGGAGTTACATCGTCAGATCACAGAATAGGTGATTGAGATCATCTGTCCTGGGGATATGTACGGTGCCAGGAGTTACATCGTCAGATCACAGAATAGGTGATTGAGATCATCCGTCCTAGGGATATGTACGGTGCCAGGAGTTACATCGTCAGATCACAGAATAGGTGATTGAGATCATCCATCCTGGGGAAGTATACATCGTTAGGAGTTACATCGTCAGATCACATAATAGGTGATTGAGATCATCCGTCCTGGGGAAGTATACATCGTCAGGAGTTACATCGTCAGATCACATAATAGGTGATTGAGATCATCCGTCCTGGGGAAGTATACATCGTCAGGAGTTACATCGTCAGATCACATAATAGGTGATTAAGATCATCCATCCTGGAGAAGTACACTTTAATCTTCAGGGTATGGAATTGAGTTTTCAATTTCAATATCGAATCCGGTATTCAGGGTCATCACTTTGTTTGTCCCCTAGCTTGTGTGAGGGATTAGTAAAGTGACTCATATAAGCTACATCATCTGTAATGATTTTGAATAGCGGATGATATTCGTCGTTTATAAAAAGTCGTTACGTGGTTGCATAAATATCCGTGCTTCGGATGAAGTTCCGTTATCGTAGATCTTCTTAGGATGGATCCGTACAAAAAGTTCTTTTGTGTGGGAATCCCAGAAGTTATTAGAACTTGCAACCCTTGGTGTTCGGGAAACAGTTACAATATTTCTCATGATTGGATATTTAATGCCTTTAATCACGTGGGCAAGCCATTATTACTTTAAATGCACACGTCTTTATAACCGTCACTGAGGGGCTTAATGGGCCTGAAATTTAAATTTTTAGACCCATTTGAGAAGCCCTTTTGACGAATTGACGCTGATTTCGCGCCTCAATGTTCGAAACGACAACCTCGTGTCTACGAAAAAGGTGTCGTTTAAAAGTGTCGTTTGGTTGTAAACGACATAACCTTCGACTCCTTATAAGAGTAGAATTTAATAGATTCAGAAGTTACTCAGTGTTTGCTCACTTGACGAAACTCTACAAAAATTTCGAGAAGAGACTCCTGTTTGCTTGTGTGAGATTTGATTCACCACTTCTCTTCGTCCTTAGGTAACCTCTCTTTCGTCTTCTCATTTTTCTTCTAGTTTTTCTAAATGTCTGGGAGAGATTTTGCTAGCTCGAGGTATATTGGTCGTAGGGGAAAGAGAGGTAGAGTGTTGTCTCGGACCTCCTTAAGTCATGGTGGAAGGATCCCTGTGATCGTCCACTCAAATCCACTTTATTCAGAGAGGGAGGCGTCACCTTACTCAAGGCGAAGGGTGATAATACCCTCTTCAGAATCCTCTACTAGCGAGAGTGAGGGGAGCACTGATTTGTACCTCTCTGATGATGTTAGCTTTTATCGCAGTGTTAAGGCGTTTGAACTAGCCGTAAAGAAGATGTCTGGAGAAAGCACCTCTAGTGGTGGAGCATCTTCTAAAAAATATATCATGAAGACAGCCTCTGGATTGTGTAATGTAGTTGCACACCGGATTGACTGGGTAAATTTCCAACAGAAACGCCCATATAGCTGGGTTGCTGACGAATTTCGTGATACGGTGTCCATACATGCTCGGGAGGATAGAGTTAGGTTGGAGCCTCGCTTCACCGTTTTCAAAAAAGGAAAGTACAAGGAGCGTTTCATGGTGTTGGCTCCCTTGCCTTCACAACAGATCTGTCATACACCGGATGAGAGATCAATATATATGTATGATTTCTTATTCCTGAACTTAGGTGTACGCTTCCCGCTCAGCAAATTCCAAATGGCTGTTCTGAGGTTCTTGGATTGCGCTCCCTCACAGCTTCACCCAAACGGATGGGGTTTGATTCGTTCTCTCGAAGTGCTTGGGGAGCACTTTAATTTTACACCAACGGTGGCCATGCTCTTTTACTTCACGCAGGTGGTCCGTCGTGCTAATAGGGAGAAGGGAGGAGTAAGTCTAATAACCCTCCGGACTCTCTCCAAGATCATCAACTTCGAATCTTACACCGACTCTGCCAAAGTTTATGGACGTTCCTTCAAGTCTTATTTTACCAGGATTCGTGTGAAGCCTGATGAACTAATTTTTTGGTTGAATAAAGATGGGATTGAAGAGTTCCCCGTGTCCTGGACGCATGAACATTTCTTGTTGACGTCCCAGGCTTACTATACCGACGAGGACGAGTTAACACCAATATCGGTTTCCGTTCTTTCTGCTCTTCAATCATACACCGCCTCGCATAAGTTCTTCTCTTGCAGGCGTTTGCTTGGGTCAAAGACCACCTGCGAGGAATATTTGCGTAATTTCCTGTTATTTTACATGTTCTTCTTTCTTAATAACTCAAAATCTTTTGTTTCTGACGGTTCTTTTTTCTGATTATGCAGTTGAGATTGAAGCTGATTCGCCAGAGATGGAGAAGTTGAAAGGCCTCAAGGCTGGAGGGAAATCCGTGGCGGCTGAAAACAACATTCAAGCAAAGCGAAATTCCAAGAAGGCCACTGTTGAGACCATCATACTCACCTCGTCTGCTGGTGACGATGTTCCTTTGTTGGAGGGCGGATCCGATATACCGACCTCCAACATTGAGGGAAAAAAGGTTGGTGAGAAAAGGAAGAAAGCAAAACATGACCCTTCCAAGAAAACCGAATTTCAACCCTCTCCCAAAAAACAAAAGATTTCTGAAGGGGCAGTTGATGCAGAGGTTTCCAAGGGTAAGGTGGTAGAGAAGGTCACACCGGATGCCCCAAGCAGTGTTCCTACGTCGGTTGCCAAACCAATAACTACTTACTTTGCGCCTAAGGTTTCCTGTCCTCCCCCAGGGAATTCCAATCTTGCCCCACACCTAGTGTATGTGGGTCCCGTGCCTCAAAGCATCCCTGATTCTCCGTACCAGCTGAAGACTTTAGAGCCTGATGAAGTAACAAAAGCTTGTGACGCCAGACAGTGGCAGTTAGCAGAACTGTTCGGTCTCCTAAAGTCAGTTCGGAGACTGTCGGAGGACAACGAACGGCTCAGTAAATTAGTAGGCAAAGTTAATGACCTTAGCGTTGCTGCAGCTAGGGATAAGGCAAGCATCCTCCGACTGGAGAATAAATTAGAGGCTTCCAAAGAGGAAGGGTATAAAAAGGATGAGGAGATTGCCAGTCTGAAACATCTTGCTAAGGAGTTGGAGGTCCAGATACTTGATCAGAAGAAAACCAATTCCGACCTCCATGCCAGCCTTTGTACGGAGAAAGAACACTCGGCCAAATTAGCAAAAGAATTGAAGGAGGCTAAGGTCGTTTACTCTCAAGGAGCAGAAGACTGGTCGCGTAAGGAAAAGGAGTTGCTTTTAAAGTTGGCGGGTTCGACTGACGAAATCAAAACTTTGAAGGCGGATTTGGATGAGGCTGTAGGTATCTGTGACCAAGCAGTCAAGGAATCCTTCGGACTGGCTGTTCATCAAATTCAATACCGGAATCCTAAAGTGGAACTCAATCTGAACGGTATCGATCCGTTCTATGAGTTTCACCAAGGAAAACTGGTGGCCATTGTTAATGACCGTCAGGAGGATCCGCCTAACACCCCTTACGAGTTTGCTCCTCTACCTGAAGGCCAATCAATGGGACCTTCTCTTCTGAAGCTTAGAAGTGAAGGAACTAGCTTTCGTGCTAATGAAGGCAAGGCCGGAGGTAAAGGCAAAAGGAAGGAAGGAGATACAAGTCAGAAGAAATAATGCTTTCCCTGTCTTTGTCTTTATTGATTCAAATTCGCTGTGTTCCGGGATCAGCTCCGGATTACTAAACAAATTTCTTCATGTAATCTTCCATTTGATCAATAAAAGAACCATTTGCCTCTATAAGCTTATTTAGTTGAAAATAACTTTAGTAGAAGGATTGCATGTGTATTGAATCATTCCGGATTTTTACATGCGGGATGAAGAACGGATAGAGACATATAACTATCATTTTTCATGTATAGGCGTTTTGATAGCCAAAGACTTGATTTGACAGAAAAGATAGAGTATCTTTTTGTCAAGTATGAACAATTTGATATAAAAGCCTGGTAGAAAGCGTATCTTGCTTCTTGAAAATCGGGCCTTTTGGTCGTAAATAACATTGTGAGTGAAAATGCTATTGTCATGAGAACGGCTTGAAAAGTTAATTCTTGAGGGGAAATGATTGTGAGAACGTTTCACTAAGAGTTCGTTCCCCAAAATATTCGTTAAACTGCTGATACTGTCCCCCAGTATTATTGGGTGATCAGTACTTTGAACAAACTCTGAGTGATACTTTCACGTGAGAGTTCTTAAGAGTGAGGACTTCGAGTAGAAATCCCTTTGTTTGATAATTCCGAATATAAATATTTCCGACTGAAAGGTTTCGGGTGAATATGCCTAAGATTGTGGCGTACCCGAATGAATTGTTTTTGGGTCGGAGTTCATGAGTCAGGTTTCAATTGAGCATCTCTGACTGAAGAATTGATGATTCAGAATTTAAAGCTATAAAACTCCCAAATAAGGAACTTCAAAAGAGAGTATTAATTTGGAGTTCAGTATAACTTACTTGTATTTGGAGTTCGGTTTAACCCTACAATCCACTCCTTTAATCGGTCTTTGGTTTTACCCATTGACGATTCTTCACCGACGTTCGGTTAATCCTACTAGTCGTACTCAGAGTTCGGTTTAATCCTACAATCCGAGCCTTCAACACGGGGTTCAGATCAGGGCTAATCCTGAACCTACTGCGCCCGTTACTTGGGGTTCAGCGTGGTCTTGAAGAAGAACCAGCTTACTGCGCCCAAGCCTTCAATACGGTGTTGGGTTTTACCCTTTTACCGTTCTTGGAATGGGGTTCGGTTCAATCCTACAACCCATCTCCTGAGGTTTGGTTTAATCCTACAGCCCAGGTCTTCACCGGTGTTCAGCCAAACTTACTAACCGTACCCAGAGTTCGGTTTAATCCTACAATCCGGGCCTTCAGTTTCTTACACATACTCGAGGAGTTACATCGTCAATTACAGAATGGGTAATTGAGATCATCCGTCCTGAGTATGCTCTTGTATGCTACACATGTTCGAGGAGTTACATCGTCAACTACGGAATAGGTAGTTGAGATTATCCGTTCTGAACGTGCTTCTATATGCCGGATAAACTGAAAATCACAGCATAAGAAAAACTCGAAAAGAGTTAAATTGTTGTATGAGATTCTTATCAAATCAAAAATAAGAATTACAATGAAAGCATAGCCGGGAAAATAATTTCTCCATTATTCAGTTTAAAATGAGGATAGGAGAGTATGTATCGTTCTAGCAGCTAGCTATAATAGATGCACAAGTTTTGGGTGTTCCACTTATTTCGGATTGGAGTGCCATCAAGGTTCTCAAGGCAGTAAGAGCCTTTGCCAGCAACCTCGGATACCCTGTATGGGCCTTCCCAGTTTGGGGCTAGTTTGCCTTGATGAGCGAATTTGTTCCCTACACTTGATTTCCTCAAAACCAAATCTCCAACGTTGAAAGTCCTTGATTGAACTCGTTTGTTGTATCGGAGAGCAACTTTGGCTTTGATAGCCTGATCTCTGATGAATGCATCTTCTCTGAGTTCTTGTATGACATCTATTTCTGACGCCAAGTTAGCGTTATTGCTGTCTTCAGAGAAGTATTTGACCCTTGTGGAAGCAATTTGCAATTCCACGGGTATCATTGCCTCTACCCCGTATGTGAGACGATATGGGGATTCGTTGGTAGAAGAATGAGGCGTTGTCCGATATGCCCACAGGACGTGACACAACTGGTCTGTCCATCCTCCCTTGGCTTCACCAAGGCGTTTCTTTAGTCCTTTCAGCACCTCCCTGTTGGCCACTTCAGCTTGGCCGTTGGTTTGGGGATGTTCGACGGATGAGAATATTTGGGTTATTCCTAACCCTTCGAGTAAATCTGTGAATTTTCTATCCGTGAATTGGGTGCCGTTATCTGTGACAACTCGTGCTGGGACCCCGAATCGTGTTATAATGTTTTCATACATGAAACGACGAGTT